>CM068304.1:22126772-23409643 GCA_034768395.1 Linum lewisii
GTTGACCTGTTTGACTGCTGACAGAGTTACTTCTTTTAACGACTCCGTTATCTTTGTGTTGTAGACCGCCATGTCATTATTTGAACAAATGACTATATGTCACGTAGATATAATTATCCGCAGTGGTAAAATAAAATGGTAAAATCTCTGGATTGGGTTTAATAACAGAGGAGATAATTTTTCATCTTTTCTCTCGTGAGATCTGATTTGAAATCGTTTCCGACTTGCTCCCCTTTGATTATAGCCGATCCTCTTCATCGTCAAAGATATCTCCTCCCATAGCGGCCCCTTTGGTCCGTTCTCTTGGTATTTGGAGTCCAGATTCTTGCTCAGATTGATCAGAGCCATGGATTGCTGAGGAAGAGGAGCAGCTGGAGGTGGAGCTGATGTTGTAGAAGGCGATGGAGGTGGCTACAGTCGAGGCGGCGGAGTAGGAGTGGCTTGGATGGCGAGAGGATGCTGGACCTGTGGCAGCAGCGGCGGAGATTGGCGGTGACGGCGGTGGCGAAGGGGATCGGGGTCTGCTGATCGGAGAACTTCTGGAGGAAGGACATGACGGCGACGTCTTTAGAAGTGGCGATAGATCTCTCCTGAGCGAGGATCTCTCTTTCTCGATTGATCTGCGCCATCTCCTGGTTTCTCCAGTACTCATCCCTCGAGATCCGCTCCTTCTCTCGCTTCTCGATCGCTTCCAGGAACTTCCTCTGCATCTTCTCCTACTTATTCACCACCTCCGTCAGCAACCATTCGAATTGATCCTTCCACTTCCTCTTCCTCTTGTTCCTTCCGCCACGGATCTCCGCCTCATATGAAGTTGAGGTCGACGAGGACGTCGAGTTTGAATTCGACTTCAGATCTGAGAACGACAGAGGAATCAGAGATAGGAAACTGGGAATCGTCCGTTCAGTGCCTGCCTCTGCTGAAACCCTCCGCTAATCGCCGATGATGGAGCACGAACGTCTTCATGTCTTCGTAGGGTAGTGTATGTCGTGTTTTGTCGAACTTTACAGGTAGAGCACACTTCGTAGTTTGAGAAGATGTCTGACTACTGGATATTGCAAAGTAAATAAACAGGCTTTAATGTTTTTTTTAACAATCGGGAGTGTGTTCCCTTTAGATGATGTGGAACCCGCGTGTAATACTAGATCCGACTGGGCAGGTGCCACGGCTATCCTCGTCAGCAAGTCCACTCTTTTCATCTAATTTTGGTAATGGCAGGACAAAAAAACGGATGGAAATTGGGAAACTGGCGAATTTGGGTTTTCCGTAAGAATTGGTTAGAATTGACACAAACTCGAAAGGTTTGGCCAAATTTGTGTATTTGACCATTATATTAAAATAAGATTTTAAGATTAAGATTAAGATTTTTTTGTCATGCCACATGTCACCTTATCGTTAACCTAAAATCTATGGAATGGTGCTGAGAGAAACATAGCAAAATTGCTGAAAACCATGGTGTGAGCCTAACCTTTCTATCCATTTCTTCTCCAATATCGGGGACTCCCAATAACCTTCCTCCATTTTTATAGGAGAGCTCGCCATCGCCAAACTCAACACCACCTTCACCACTGAGCTCCGAGCCGACACCACCATGGCTTAAATCCTCACCGACAATTCATCTAGAGAAGATGGAAGATTGTTCGTCGGATGGGGCTAAATCGTCAAAGTTGCAAAAACTGAGGCGGATGTTGAGCTCGCACTAGTAGAATAGAACTCGCTCGCTGGCGACTAATAAACCAACGCATTCGGTGACATCTAGTTGAATTTTTTGGATCTCTGCATAAGGATTGATGAAATGAAGAGAGGAATTCAAAGAGATTGAATCACTGAATTGAAAGATTATCGATCTCGTTGAATTGAAATGCCAATGGATAACTGAATCGAAGAACAGAGGAGAGAAAGATAATTAGGGATTTTCTTCGTTGGATTGAGACAAGTTGGGAACAATGCATGCTTCATCCCCGTCGAGCAAGCTTTGGAAGGGGTTGGTACCTCTGCCGGTCGAACCCATCATTGTCACCGGCGGGAATGGCGGAAGGGGTTGGTACTCGACCACATTGAAGAGTTTGCCAACGTTGGCGACAAGCGACGGATGACCAAAGTAGGAGACGACGGTGGAAATGAACAAAGTGGTTCTAGGGTTATGGAGAGTAACTGATTTGTGAGCTCGCTAATTCCATTGTTAATTAATCACCTGCGGATCTACAACAATGAAATAGGAAGGAGATTGATCGCAGAGAAGGAATTAAGGGAAAAGAATCTTAGAGACATTGAAGAAGTCGAAGGTTTTGCAGGCTGTGGCAATTGAGCGTTGGATTCAGATTTGGTTTGCGTATGTTTGTTCTTGGAGGAAGGCGGTGGAGGGAGAAGCAGGAGGGGAGGAAGGAGGAGGGTTGGGTTCGAGTTTCAAAATCGATTGGATAATCTAATTGGTTCCATGAGTTAGGTTGATTGGGTGAAAATATGCCACCTAGGTAGAGTGGTATGACATGGATTTCCCGTTGGCATGTCCACATAAGCATACTATCGGAATTTTGGATGTCCGTTGACGCTAGTGACTGCTAGGATAATAGGCTGAAGTCTAGTGATGACTAGGAAATTTGTGAGTTCAGTGACTGGCGGGTTATTTGCTCAAAGTTCAGTGATAATTTAGGTAACCAACCCATCAAAAATGAGTTGGATCTAATGATTGAGTGTTTGATGGCATGAAATTTTAAAATTATTATTTTAGTTGACGTGGTTGGCCGTAAGATATTGGATGGAAAATTGAACAAAAATGGGCGGACTATCGATATCTTCCTAAATCAAACTTTAGTCATTGATGTGTTAAAGATGGAAGTTTAAGTGACCAATATAATAGATTGTCTTAACTTGAATGACAAAAAATGTAATTAAATGAGAGCATTTATTAGGAGTTGATATAAATTTTATTTTTTATTTAAAATTTATAGATGAGGTGAAAATTGAGAGAATAGTTTTGTTCAGTATGGTAAAAATAATTTGATAATCTCCAATAAATTATTTTAAGATTTTAAGATTAATATTAAAAAAAAAAATTTCTCACGCCACATGTCACCTCATCGTGAACCTAAAATCTATGAGATTGTGCTGAGAGAACCATAGCAAAATTGCTGAAAACCATGGTTTGAAGCCTTTCTATCTATTTCTTCTCCAATATCGGGGACTCCCAATAATCTTCCTCCATTTTTATAGGAGAGCTCGCCATCGCCATGGGCCAAGTCTTTGGTAGATTTCAAGGTATGAGTATTCGTCTCCTCAGATTCCACAATTTCAGTCTTGCCTTCTTTTCTTTGATCCAGATTTGGATTCAAATTTTCCACCGTGAATTATCGGCTACTTCAATTCCTCCCCAAATGTCATTGTGAGCTTGGTTGATGATTCGGTGTAATATCTCCTCTCAGCTTAAGAATTCGTTTGATTAGGTATCTTAATGAGGTTTTTGCTTAGGCGCGTGTGGCTCATAGTTGTCTCTGGCTGATAAATCAGCAAGAGGAAAGAGTTTTTGTTCGACCTATTAGAAGGTCTAACCTTTTATTTTTGTGTGTTGTTGAGACTTGAGAAGCTTAGAAGATTGGATCGAACTGTATTTTATAGGTAAGGACTGGAAAAGGAAGCAAGTGAAGTTGATAACTGACCGAGTATTTGACCGAATTTGTGCTGAATCTGGAAGACCTAGACTTACTTTTGACGATCTCTACATTGCTGTGTTGCTTGTCTTCAAGTGAGGATTCATGGTTGATTACTCTCATTTTTTGTTTCCTTCCAGCTGCTGCTACTAATGTTAGACACTTGTTTGTAGTGACATTAACAAGCGCTTGCCAGGTCCCCATTTCGATCCACCCTCCAAAGACCACGTCAGGGACATCATTACGGTATTGTGTTATAAACCATGAATTAACCTCCTATGTCGGCTCATATATGGTTGATCTTCTTAATCAGTTGTTACAGTTGGCTACTCTACTGGTTTTTGATAAGCTAGTTTAGAATTGATGTCCTTAATTCAGAGGGTTGAAATTGTTACTTCAATTCAGAGTGGCTTGTGACCTTATGCATTTGTCATGTAAGTGAAATGGGTTAGGATGTTTTATAATAAAATGCAGGAATGTGATATAAACATTGATGGAGGGCTTGACCGTGAAGAGTTTGCCAAGTTCATGAAGCAACTAACAGCAGAGACAATTGTTGTGGTCAGTCAAGGACTTCTGGTCACCCTGATTGTGGCTCCAACGGTTGCAATGGCTACCAAGAGAGCCACAGAGGGTGTTCCTGGGGTTGGCAAGGTTGTCCAGAAGCTTCCAACTTCAGTATTCGCTTCTCTGGTGACTCTTGCTGTTGTTTGGATTCAGCACTCGGACCATGAAGCTGTGTAGTTTACCTTTTTGTTTGATATTTACCTTTTACTGCCAGAGCAGTATATGCAGTTTGGTTGATTATCAGATATATACAGCCGGTAGCAAAACTAGTAATATTAGCAAACTGGAAACCCGGCATCTGAGTTTGCTAGTATTAATGCATTATGGTGTCTCTTATGTTTACGATTTGTGGAGAAGAAAGTATTTTGGACTGAAATGGAATGATTTCATGACATTTTGGTGTCCAATTCAAAATTTCTCTTCAACCCAAGATTTTGCTTCTGAACTCAAATAATGTTACAGAAAAAGGCGAAAGATCAGAAGACTATTCAAGGCCAAAAAACTTCATTAACTCTGAAATTGAGCAGTAGTAGTAGTACATGAACATCATTCTCAGCCGGGCCCTCAGCAGCAAACAAAATGGAAACAAAATTACACCAATGGTTATAGTTGTATGATGTGTAAACTGATCAATTTACAGAGATGCAGTTTTGGCATAGGACTTCACAATTTTTTTTTTTTGGAGCTGGCCCCATTTTTGGGTCCGCCGCGGCGGGGCAGGCCCCTGCGCCATATCGGATTCAATCAACGGTTGGGGGTGGAGTTTGGCGAGTGAGCCCCCTTTGTCAGCGGTGTCAGTCCCATTCCTGTCTTATTTTATTCATTTATCCATTTCCAGTTAATTACTTAATGAGGCGTATACGGTTTCGTATACGCCCAATCTTACGACAAAGTGGCTTGGGTTGGAAATTTTTTGCAGAGGGTCTTAGGTGGGAAAATTTTGGCAAAGGATATTGGGCGGGAAATGGAAAATGCCAGATATTTTTCACCCAAAGGCTTTAGGTATTGTTTGGGTAAAGAGGAAAGAGTTAAAAGATAATTTTCTTCATCCCTCTCCAAGGTGGTACTTTTGATCCTTAACCCAGCTTCTTGACAATGGATTGGAACAACCCCGACGAGATCATCGATTTCACGGTCAATGTAGAAGACTTAAGCTTTGGGGGAAGGCTTAGGGTTTCTTAATAGTAATGTGGTCGATGAAGGAGATGGGTTACAAGATGGTTCTGTAAGGGAACCCATCAAAGTAGATGGAATGGATGCACAAAGTGTGTCTCCCCAAGAAGAACCCATCCAAATCCAACAGGATGAACAAGAAATGAACCCCACTTATGTTGATTTAGACGAAGCAAGAGAAGCAATCCCTGGATTTGACTTGAATGAGGAGCCAGGCCTGGATTGAAATAACACAGAGGAAGTGGATGAAGAAGGTGAAAACATGCATATAATCTTGTCTTTCTCATATGTCATCTTCCTCTTCCATCTGACTTTGTGCTTCGATTTTTAAGGTTCACGATTGAGTGTGGCCCCCAAAACATTAGATTCTCCAACTTTATACTCGTGTTCTTTGTTTGTTTATGAGCAATATAGTGAAAGCATGTGTAGAGGGGACCTTGGATCCTGCTAAACACACATGTATAGTAAAGACCAAGTGAACTCTAAGTAAATGTCAAATGCATGTTTAGTAGTGATTTGGTAATCGAAGATCACGATGTTGGGTGGGTGGGTCCGCGATGGCGAGATTCTGTAGTTCATTCACATGCTTTTGTTTGTTTGTGTTTAGGGGTCTAGGGAAAAAAAAATTCGGTGACAAAAACCAAATTTTGTCACCATGACAAAATTTAATCCTAGCCCTCCATCTATTTATCTTTATTTTTATTTATCTCAGTAATTGTTGTAATAATTATTTTTCCTTATTTAGTCCATCCATGATTTTATGTCCATTTTTTTTTCACAATTTCATATAATTATCCTAAAAACTCTATACAATTATCTATATAATATATCAGACTTCTTCTTCCTTCTTCATAGTATTTTTTCACCAGCCATTGTTGCTGAAAATTCCCCTCGTCGTCGGCACCTTTATTTTTTTAAAGGAATGGAATTACACGGATTCACTTTTGATCTTAATAACCACCCGAACAATTTGATTGATGATATTGATTCTACAACTTCTGATGAGAATTTTTGTCAACTACCAAAGATTTTCTAACAGAAAAAACTAGTATTTTGTAATACCAGTATTATTTCATTCAATTTTTCTTCTCTTCCATATGCTTATTGAAATACTAGTATTATTTAATGTAGATTATACTATAACATTCTAAATATATCACTTGTATAATTATAAATCAACAAGAAAATAACTACATCAATATACAAATGACGATTAGTATTAGCATAACTTACATTTGACACACTTTCTCCATATCATTCTCATCGTCCGAACGATCCTTCAAATCTTTAAATTGGACCCTCTCTTTCTTTGTAGCTTTAGCATATTTGAGGGCGCAAGCTTTTGTTGTTGTTTACTTCGATGATATCCTGATTTATTCTAAAATCCTAGATGATCACCTAGGTCACCTAAAATCTATCTTAGAAACTCTAAGGAAGGAGCAGTTATATGCTAACATGGCCAAGTGCACCTTTTGCACAGATCACCTTGTGTTTCTTGGCTTTGTTGTTAGTTCATCAGGTATAAGGGTTGATGAAGACAAGATCGAAGCAATCAAGTCCTGGCCAACCCCACAAAACATCACTGATGTTAGGAGCTTTCATGGACTGGCCATCTTTCATAGAAGGTTTGTGAGGGATTTCAGCACCATTGCTGCCCCACTCATGGTTGTGATCAAGAAGAATGTACCCTTCCAATGGGGTACACCACAACAGGAAGCCTTTGAAGCCTTGAAGAAGAAGCTGACTGAAGCCTCACTACTCTTGTTGTCTGATTTCACCAAACCATTTGAAATCGAGTGTGATGCTCCTGGAGTGGGAATTGGAGCTGTCCTTATGCAAGAAAGAAGGCTCATAGCATACTTCAGTGAGAAATTGAGTGGAGCCACATTCAATTACCCCACCTACAACAAGGAGCTATATACAATGGTGAGGGCCTTGAAGACTTGGCAACACTACCTATGGCCAAAGGAATTCATCATCCACACGGATCATGAATCTCTCAAGTACTTAAAGGCTCAACATAAGCTCAACAAGAGACATGCATGGTGGGTGGAGTTCATTGAATCCTTTCCCTACATAATCCAGTACAAGCAAGGTAAGGAAAATGTGGTAGTCGATGCGCTATCTAGGAGGAATGCCCTAATTACTGTTCTGAGTTCAAAATTCATTGGTTTTGAACATATTGAGGATCTCTATGCCACTAACCTTGATTTTAAGGATGTGTATGAAGCTTGTGCATAGGGAGAATTTGGGAAGTTCTATAAGCAGGATCGCTATTTGTTCAAGGAGTCCAAGATATGCTTGCCTAACCATTCATGCAGGACTGTCCTAGCTAGAGAAGCTCATGGAGGTGGACTCATGGGTCACTTTGGAGTAGCTAAAACTGTAGCCTGCCTCAAGGAGCACTTTTATTGGCCAAAGATGCGCCATGATGTGGAGAAGCTCATTGCTCAATGTTCTAAATGCCAAAGAGCTAAGTTACATCTTCAACCCTACGGTTTATACACCCCTTTACCTATTCCTGAACACTCTTGGATTGATTTGTCTATGGATTTTGTGTTAGGATTACCTAAGACTGGGAAAGGTAGGAATTCCATCTTTGTGGTAGTTGATAGATTTTCTAAAATGGCTCATTTCATTGCATGCCACAAAGCTGATGATGCATCCTACATTGCTAATCTATTCTTTAAAAAGTAGTTAGGTTGCATGGAGTACCTAAGACCATAGTTTCGGATAGGGACTCAAAAATTTTAAGTTACTTTTGGAAAATCTTGTGGGCTAAGTTAGGCACTAAACTTATGTTTTCAACCACTTATCACCCACAAACTGATGGCCAAACTGAAGTAGTGAATAGATCCTTATCTCAAATGCTTAGGGCTGTTATAAAATCCAACATTAAATCATGGGAGGATTGTTTGCCACACATAGAGTTTGCATACAACAGGGTTGTCCATTCAGCCACTCAATACTCACCATTTGAAATTGTTTATGGATTTAACCCCTTTGGATTTATCACTACAGCCTATACATGAGTTCATAGATGTAGATGGCCAAAAGAAGGCTGAGTATGTTCGAAAGTTGTATGAGAAGGCAAAGACCAACATTGAGAAGAGAACTCCTCAATACATCTGCAATGCAAACAAAGGAAGAAAGGAGAAAATCTTTGAAGTTGGAGATCAAGTGTGGATTCACTTTAGGAAAGAAAGATTTCTTGAGCAAAGGAAATCCAAGCTGCTGCCTAGAGGGGATGGACCTTATACGATTCTTCAAAGGATTAATAAAAATGCTTATGTTCTTGATCTTCCTAATTATTATGGAGTTAGTGCTACATTCAACGTTGCTGACTTAACTCTTTATTATGATGATGTTTATGCAGATCCGAATTAGAGATCGAATCCTTCTCAAAAGAGGGGAATGATGAGCCAACCATATCCTAAACCAGGTCAGAGCTTCCCCTGCCCAGGAGCCAAGTGAAATCTTTCAAAGACCGGATCAACTCCTACATGGAGTCATGGAGCAAATGTGGCCACAAAGAGGATGATCAAAGGTTCACCAGGAGAGGTTACACCTTGCTGGAAATGAAGGCACCAGACTAGGAAAAGATGTCGGGTCACACCCCAGAAGTGATGTCGGACCGGACCAGAAAGTTGATGCCAAGCTGGTCCTTGATACTGATGTCGGGTCGAGGCATTGTGATGCTGGCCCCGGATGCTGATCCGAGCCAGGTGCGAACCCAGGACCAAGACAAACTGATGTTGGCCTCAGATGCTGACCGAGACTGCTGCAGACCTAGGACTGAGGCATACTAATGTCGGATGCTGCTGCCAGTCCGAGCCAAACACGGACATAGGCCCTGATGGCAGTCTGAGACAGATCCGCACCACGGAATCCGGTTGCGACCAGGAAATCTGACCGCGATCCGGATTCCTATCCGGATCAGGAAACCTCTATGCCACGAAGTAAAACCCGTATTTCCAAGTCATTTTAGGAGTAGGAAACATGGGTCAAGTCCAATCCATGATAGAAGAGGAAGTTTTACTCCAAATCCGCATTGGACACGGATTAGGGTTTTCACCTAGATTAGGGTTTCTCCGATTTTGGAGGTTTTCCTATTTTTAGACTATTTAGTGTTTTATTTCAGATTTTCTTCATACTTAGATGATTTAGGAATAGTTTAGATTATTTTAAGAGTTAGAATTGTAGGAGGATTCAGAGAGCATTTTCCCGAATCCTCACCTACCTTTGGCCTCGTTGTAAAGTACACTTTGAAGAATATTAATTTCTGAACACAAGTTCTCGTTCCCGTTCAAGTTTTTGCTCGTTGTTGTTAGGCTTTGGGTTAGGTTTATAATTAGTTGAGGTATTTACCCTCAACTGTGTGGTACCATTCTACTTTAAACACTTAGGGTTCCTGGTTATATACAACCAACGGGTCCAAATACTTTTCACCGGATCTAGGTTGACTCATTGTTCTTGATTACTCGTCTTATGGTATTAGAGTCCCCTGCCCACGTATGCAGGAGGTTCATATCAGCCTCCTCCAAATACTTTTTCACTTGAAAACCCTTGGTGAACTTCTCAATGTTCGAGTTAATTTCAATTATCCTGTTCGTCTTGCATCGGAATGGAATGCCCTTTTTCAGGACGTTGTCTGTGACAGACTCAACTCTTCGGCATTTCACCTGCAATCACAATGCTTTCATTCACAAGTCCAAGTAACCCCACAAATAAGGGTACGTAATGTGCAGGTATATTCTAAGTAAAGCCACACAGTAACAGAATTCCAGTAACCAATAAGGAGTAGAATGCACTTTATTCTACCCTTTGAATCTTACTTAACCAAAGAATCTTACTTGCCTGTTAGAATCGGTTCGAGTCTTTCCTTCCCTTCACAGTAGTTGGCTCATCCTTCTTCGATGTTGTCCATTCGTCCGTCTTCTTCTACTTCGTCATTGTCAGAATTATTGGAATTTATCTTATGGATGAGTTCAACTGAACGGAGATGATGCAAGAAATAGTGTCAATACTAAACCCTAATCCCAAACACTACCAGTGAAGTAGGAGGCAAAGAATCGGAGGTAAATTCTAACTTACTTGCAATTCTGATTCTTTGAGAATACGAAGAATGGCCACTTAGGGTGGTGAGATGTTAGCAACCAGGTGACAATAAGCCGGTGAAGCAGGAGGCAAACAATTGGAGGTAAATCGTCTGGTAGGTGTGTCTTCGATTTTGGAGGGCATGAAAATGGAGATGAGGGAGGTAACGCCCAAAAATTCCTTATTACCGTACACCAATTGGATTTTCGAATCCAAAATTCAAATCTTGGGCGTATACGATCCTTCGGCGTATACGAAACCGTATACGCCTAATTAATTTGGCCGGCTAGAATTAATTAAAGCGGGAAATGAATAAAATAATGGAGAAATGTCGCTGCACAGCTGACATGGGCCCGCGCAAAAATACTCCCCCTCTATCCGTTGATCGAATCGGAAGGCTATAGAGCCTGCCCCGTCGCGACAGACCCAAAAAGGGGCCAACACAAAAAAAAAGTGAGGACTTCAGGTCAGCTTGAAAAACAAAGTTGCATCTTAGTGGTTGCTGCTTGTTGTACTATTAAACCATGTTTTCACTCAGACCTGACAGTCTAGATGGCTAGGTCGAGTCTCGGTTCAACCAAATCTGATTTGTCTGTGTCTAGGCGGTTAAGTCCTTCCTTAGTGAAGTGGCACGTTTAGTTTCTGGAGTTGGGTATTGTAAGGCAGCCTTGTTGCCTTTACTTTTAGCATGCTATATACTCTAACAACAGAAAAGTCAATAGCCTTGTCTTTATTGATCGGAAGAAATCGAAGGGTCTTGCTCTAGTGTTCGTTGCGATCCATCGAGGAGGATTGTGTGGCTGCTCAGATCATCAGTCCCTCGAAAACCTACTGGTGTTTCCTTGCCTTGAAAAGGGGTTGAATCTCTTTCTCTGTTTCCTTGTTTCTTCTATGTTCTAGTAGTTCAGAGTTGTAGTTCACCTGTAGGGTTTGGTGGTCGATATGGGAATCTCTTATAACCGTCTGTTCGTTCCTCATTCTTAGTGTATCTTTCTAGTTGAATCTCCCATCTTGAGGCTCGGCAAATTAGGGCTTGTTTATAGCTTGAACTGCATTATTAGATCGTGTGTTCTTTTAGTTTCTACACCTATTGATTGTTTGCGTTTCGAGCTTATATTATTATTAGTTTTTTTTAATCCATAAGAAAAAGGTTTATTTACTTTTATTTGGAAGGAGTTTGAGAAATCCTTCTAAAATCGAGTTCATGTCTTGATACTCACTTTTATTACAAAAGTAATACAATCTTTGTTTTGTTAAATAATTACTCAATTTGTACAAAAAAAAATTTAATTATTCTCTGTTGTGAACTACTAAGTTCCCAAGTTATCCTTTTACAATCTTATATCCTCAACTAAATAAATGCAAAGCGTTCAATTAATTTTGTTTTTTTATCAAATCATCAAGCTACTTCATTATTTGAATCATAATGTGATTATCAAAATAAATTTTGAATTAGTCAAAAGTGTCTCGTAATAGATTTTGAATTGGGTTTTAGACCCAGTTTCAAGTTATTTTCAGTTGGAAGGTTCAATTGATAAAGTTTCAATTGATTTTTTATGTTTAATTTTTCAGTCAGCAGTCAGTGAGTGATTAAGCCTTCTTCTTTTTTTTGGTGGAAAAACGCGCTGAAGCGCCTCAATGAACTCAGAATAAGTCTTAGATCCGTAATGCCAGTACAGTCACGACGCAGAAAATAACTCAAATTACAATCAGGATGAATGATCAGTTGGACTCCCAAGGGATAGTCATGACCCAAGTTCGCTAAGTAATCAGCCGCAAAATTACCTTCTCTGTAGGTGTGGCATAAGGTGGCTTCCAGTCACATTCCATAAGCATTCAGAGAGTAGCAATTTCCCCTGCATGCTGGTGCGTAGCATTATCAGTGGTCTAGATAAGGTTAAGGATAGCACGAGAATCAACCCTCACTGCCACCTTCCAGAATCCATTCTGCCAGGCGATCTTTAATCCCTCAATAGCGCCTCTCAGCTCTGCCATCATTATTGAACACTTACCCAAATTGATGCAGAACACTTGTAGGCATCGAACGCTGGAGTCGCGGATAAGGCCGCCTGTAGCAGCCTTGCTTCCCTCGTAATGAACCGAAACATCTGTATTAAGCACAACTCGGCCCTGCTCTCCCGGTTCGCAAGTAATATTGGTTCGGTCGATTGGCGATGGCATCTGCATTTTCATTCTTCCTCGAGAAGACCCATTCATTCCTTGACTTCCATAGGTACCACCAGGCTATTCCAAGCTCCAAGGCCTTATTGTGACTGACGATAATTCTGATCCAATTCGAAAGTCTAATATCCTCGCCAAGCTTGACAATGCTCGAAAACCCAAGGCTGATCCACACTTGGGCTGCGAAAGCATAGTCGCGAAGCACATGTAGTATTGATTCATCTGTCAGCTTGTGGCGAGGACAAAATCCCTCTTTCCTGAGATGCCTATGCTTTCGCTCAAGGTTTGTGAGTAGATTCCCTCACTACAAAAAAGTCAGTTATTTGTGACAAAGCAAATTCGTCACTAATAGCTAAATTCGTCGCAAATATTTATTTGTGACCATCTATGGTCGTCGGACGTTGTCTCAAATACCTCCCCCACAAATAATATATTTGTGATCAATCGTGGCTAATAGTTATTTATGACAAACATGATTTGTCGATATATCTTTTAGGGTCATCGGAAAATACTTGACCAAATTAATCAAAAGTCGTCGCAATTAGTACTTTAGTGACAAATTTCAATACGTCAATTATATTCGTCGCTAATAATTTTTTACGATAAAATTATTGGGTCGATAATCTTCTAGTGTCATCAGAAAATACTTGACCAAATTAATCACAAGTCATCGCAATTAGTACTTTAATGAAAAAATTCAATACGTCAATTATATTCGTCGCTTATAATTATTTACGACGAAAATTTTTGGTCAATATATCTTCTAGTGTCATCGGAAAATACTTTGACCAAAGTAATCACAAGTCGTCGCAATTAGTACTTTAGTGACAAATCTCAATACGTCAGTTATATTCGTCGCAATTTGTACTTTAGTGACAAATTTTAATAAGTCAATTATATTCGTTGCTAATAATTATTTACGACCAACATGTTTGAATAATATAATTAATGAATGAATAATGATCGCATGAGATAACAAATAATATAAAAATAATAAATGCCTTTTAATAATAATAGTAATCAATATAAATATCTTATTATAAATAAATATTTGACAATGAGTCATGTTACAAAAAAGTCTTTATAATAAAAAAAAGCAAACTACTCAGCATCTGTCTCACTATCTGAACCATCTTCAACTGAATCACTAGCATCTTCATCTTCATTGTTGTTATTATTCTCCTACAGAGTAAAAAAATAAATTTCAATTATTTAAAAAATTAACATAAATGGTAACTAATTTTATATGATAAATAATTGTGAAATAATGAAATTATAGCTATATAGTAATATCATACCGTATTGGACGATTGGTTTGGTGGCATTTGTATTGATCCAGGAATTTGAATTCCAAGTTGTACCAACATATCTCGCACCATGTTCGGTAGAGAATTTTGAAGCTCTGTTAACTTATCTTGCGTGTCTTTCAAAAGTGCGCCAGTCTTCTCTTTCTCTTTCTTGGGTGTCTTTCATAAATGGTAACAAGCTTAATATGATAAATCATTTATAACAGTAAACAGTAAGTGCAAACCGTAAATCCAGTACTGAAAACAATAACATCATCAATTATAAAAAAAATGAAAAAGAAAGAATATAATTGATTTTCCAGTAAAATCCATAAGTGGAAGAGTGAGAAGATGCTTTTACTCAAAGCGTACTCTTTACACGTATGCAGAAAGAAAAAAAGCAGAGAGATTGTTAATTGAGAATCAGAAAAATAACTATTTAGGGACTGAGATGAAGACACAGATTCCCTTTTGCTTTTCCTCATTATGGTGGGTGACAAAGGATATACTTTGTCCCCTATACAAAGTTTAATCACAGCCGTTAGATCTCCCTAATTTGATCTAATGATGGATAATACTAGTATATAATAGAGTAAATTAATTAAATGTTTTTTTATTTTTTTACCACTTAGCTAGGGTAAACCGCCGCCCCCACTACCTCTTCTTCTTCTTCTATTTTCCCTACCAGACGGCGCCGACGTTTTGGTCGTCTCCATTCTCTAGTTCGCCGGCGATTTCCATCCGCAGCCACCATCCTCCTCCACCAAGCAATAGCCGGCGGCTCCATTCTCTAGTTCGCCGTCGTTCGGGAGGCACAAATCAACTCCCTAGCAGCCACTAGTTCGCCGTCGGTTCCATTCTCCAGTTCACCGGCGTCCTCTCCTTTCCGCGGTATTTTAGGCGGCGCTGGGGTTAAGCAATCCCGTCATTTTGTATTGTACTGCTGCTGGTTCCCTAATTTTAATTATTTCTATTCCTCTGCTCACTGTGCAGTCGACCAGCCAGCCCGAATTTGGAGAGTTTTCGCCGTCGGCGTCTGAAGGTAAGATCATTTGACAGATCGGTTTATGCACTTAGTACTAGTCATTATAATGTACAAGTTTGTCATGTATACTAGTTTTGTCTTGACTATTTGTTTTTCTCCTTGCACGCCAATGAAGTCGGACTACAATCTCTATCCCTGATTTTTCCATTGAATAACAGCCACGACCAAGCGTTGATTCAATTACCGAAGGAGAAAGATAAAGGAAATTCTGATTTCGAAGCTCTTTCTTACTTTCGGAGCTGCAATCTAGGTATCCATGATTGTGGTGGTGTTTAATTCGTTCATGGATTGTGATGAATGAATAAAGTGAATAAATACATACAGATATAGAATACTTGTATGATCGTTGTACTAGTAGCTGAACTGTACTTGTAGTTGTCTTGGACTATGATGTGCTTATAATATGATGTGCAGCCAGTAACAGAAGAGCAAGCTACAGATAACAATGAAGAACATGTTGTGGAAGATAGGAAATGGTGGGATAGCGAGTCGCAGAACTTGTTGGATTCACAACAGATGGTGGAAGGTTTATCTTTATGTGAAGAGTTCCTTTGGAGTCAGTCTCCTAGCAGAGATGGGAATGGAGATCCAATCCCAGATGGGAAATCTGATCTTTCTTTACAGTATGCAAAGCTAGGTGGAGAGGAGTTGAAGAAAGATTTGGAGGAGTGCCAAACTATGGTCCTTGACCCAGCAAATATAGAACTCGATACACCTCCTGAGTTCAGACTGAGCCAGCTTGTATGTCGCCTTGTGCACTGTCCTTTAGCTTTTCTGCTCGCAATTGTTGATTAATCTCTTTGTTTCAACTGGCGTGTGTAGGAATTTGGATCGCAGGACAACTTTATTGCATGGGGAGGAGGTAAACTTGATTAATTAGCATGTTCTTAGCTTTTGTGTGTGGATGGAACAAAGAGAGAAACAAGACTATCCCCAAGCAGGAGAGATAGGTATGGTTTGTTGGAGGAGTATAAACTATATTTTGTGGGATGCATACTCTTGAATCTTGAGGCAGGGGGCGGATAAAACTCAAGTTTTCCTCTTTGTTTGGAACATGGATGCAAATACATCCATTTATGGGATCTTTGTTGTAACCTAGCGTTTATCTTAATATCTTAATCTAATTTTATTTGAAGTGAGGTAGAATATAGTGCACAGTGTCCATGCGATTTATACCTACAGGGTATGAATCTGAAATTTCTATCAAACAAAAGACTGCTTGCCAGAAATTTGGAGTTCTCACTTCTTGCAAACTTGCGTTCTTTCTGCTAGAAAACATTATAAGCATACTAGTACTGCATGCATACAAGTACTGTAACGAACAGTGGCAGCAAAATCGAAACTCAAAAAATGAACAACAACAACGAAAGACATGCAATTTGACTAGTACTGTATTCCTCATCTGGTTCAGATGTAGCATCAACATCGGGGGAATAATCAATTGGTGAATTATTTAGATCAATCAGAGGTGCGGAAGAAGGTTTTTTTACTTGGGAACTCGAACCGGGTTCATCCATTATAAAACTAGAACTTGAACTTGGGGATGGATTTCATGATTAGGGACTGATTTGTTCAAAAAAATGATAGTGAAGTTTTCTTTATAATGGCGTCATTAGCATATGAAGAAGAAGATTAGGATTATCTAAAATAGTTAAGAGAATATTTTCATGCATATTTTGAGGAGGAGATAATTGAAAATTAATTATAATAATGGATACTAATTAAAACTCGGCGGTTATGGAATTATAGGGTTGCAGCCGGATTTTTTTATTTAAATTAATGACATTATTTAAATAGCATTATTAAATTCATTTAAATTATTAATTAAGAAGTGGATATGAGATCAAAGGTCCAGATTAAACTTTGTCACCGAAAAAAATCCTCTTCACACTATCTTTAATTGGTTTCTGGCCGAATGTGAATGAATTTTGAATCAATTAACAAACTACTTAAATAATGAATTAGGATAGCTGTGTCTAGACTCAATTATTTAATCAATTTATCCGGCTGGTAAGTAATAAAATAGTAGATACATACAAGTTTCGGTAGTTAAATTGAGAGGTTAGATGTGACAACTTTAGTGTAAAAAGCTTAAACAAAGGAGTCGCAGTTGGTATACAACAAGTTTACACTACCCATTCACTAATCAATTGGATGCACACACATGGATCATTGATTACTTAACACATAGACGAATCCAAGCTTACCAACCTTTACAAATAAAAACAACTTAAAAACAACTTAATATGATATAAAAAGTACACATTATAGTATATGTACCTTGTATCATATAACTCCATTTTTAATTTTTTCCCGCTTGAACACCTTTACCCTTGCCTATACTTTTACGCTTTATTGTACCTACAATTGTGTAATATATAATAATTATATTTGAATACCTTCTATATTATAAAAACTATCATTGATGATAATTTTATATACCTTGACTGGAGTCACCTTCAGAATGAGTCATTGGATTGTTCATGTTTGGAGGACTTGACGATGAACCATTTTGATTTGAGTCAACATTTTCTACCCTGGGAGTACTCTCAGGTAAGCTCCTTTCTATCGTATCTTGATTAATTTCATGTTGTTGTTGTCTATGCTTCCTTTTTGAACTCTTGTTTTTGCTTGAGTTCTCCATATTTTGAGGACTTAATAAAGATTCATCTTGAATTGAGTCAACATTTTCTCTTTCAAGAGTATCTTGTCGTGTCTTCACCTTTTTCGAATTCTTACTCAATCCAAGCACTGTCATGCATCAAATCACATTGAATGGACCAAATCAAGCAAACATGGCATAAAATGGCATTAAGAACAAGTCTAGAAATCATCCTCATACAACCAAGATCAATCATGGCAAGTCTATACAATCATGCCTCTATCATGGCATAACTACTCTACCCACCCAAGATGAACCCTAGAAACTTAGCCACACATGGCCAAGGGAGTAAAGAGAAGAGAAAGAAGAATGGTCACCAAGAACACCATGGATGAATCTTTTCGATGATCTTCACTTCTCCACTTGTAAGCACTTCTCCCAAGGTTTGTTGGCTTCAATCCTAGCTCTAATGGCTCCAAATTGCTCCAAAAATGCGCTCTAGGGTTTATGGGCATGTGTTTTGGGGTTCAAGGGAGATGAAAGAATGCCAAAAAGTAGTAAAAAAGGTGAGTTTTTATAGTGCAGAGGACAGTGCACGGCGTGCACCCATGCACGACGTTCACCCCTGCACTCTGCAAAAATCCCGATCTTGTAATCGTCCTACCTCCCTTCTCTGAACTCCGATTAATCTTCCGTTTGATCCTATGGACTCCTTTTCACCTCTAATATCACATCCTGGTCTGAAAAGAGCATAGAAGAAACTAGAAAGCACATCAATTGGGGCCACAAGTTACCCCCTGGCAACAATAATGCAAATTGAGCAAAATGACTCGAAAAGCATACAAACCAAGACGTAGAGGGATCAAACATGGGGCAATATATAGGTAGATCATAGGATAAAAGTGCATGAAATAAGGTCACATCAAACTCCCCTACGACTTACCCGAAGCTTATCCTCAAGCAAGCAAATACTTACACTAACGCACTAACCATTTGAAACAAGCCAAAAAGATCTCTAAGTTCGTTGAACCACGTTTTGATAGCACGAGTTTAAGGAGGGTAAAAGATCCAAAAATCTCACCAAACAACCCTTAAAACATTTTTACAACAAAACCAAACTAGTTCTTACTAGACAGAAGGTCGAACAACTTGACAGAAGCATCAGTTACTGGACGGTTCACTTATTCCTGGAGCCTACTAGGGGTCCGGTCAACATTGGTCAACCTATGCCGAGGGGGTAGTACACTCACCCTTACATGTGAGAGGTCACATAGAGCGAACTGCAATCGCCACTTCGAGGTGGCGGACGCCCTAGTGATTTTGCTTTTGCGAAAGGACTCTAGGCTATTTCAAATTCTATCCCCCTCTTTTTCTTCCTACAACTCACTTTTTCTTCGCTTTTGGTCTTTCTATTGTAATAGTGACTTCAGAAAAAAGTTTTTTACTAGACTCTTTGTCTTACCAGTAGGAGCATTGGGAGACCCTCACAGGTCTGGAGCAGCCAGCCGCATTGGGGACCGCGTTATCCTAAACCCTGCCCACGCCGGGAGGGGTTGAGAAGGAGAATGCCACACTGAGACTTCCCCCTTTGGGGACTAAGCAATGGGCGCGCAACATATTGCCAGCTCGTGGTGGATCTCAACCAAACGACTCCTACGCACGTCTATCACTCGTGTGGACAAAAAGGTCATCTTACTCACACATTGGGCACCTCACTTTCCTACCCAATGTCCTAGACTCCAGGAACACTCTACCGACACTGCACAATACTGGCACCTATCATTGATAAGAACACTTTGTCAAGTTACCAGAACTCATATTTAAAAAGAACTAGTTTCAATCTTGTTGTAAAAATGGTCAAAAAGCATTTGGAATAAGACTAGTTCACACTTTATATTGAAAAACTCTGGCTATCACGCAAGTTCTCACCATACAATCAATTGGCTAGTCAAACGAATAGAATTTAAGCGAGTTAAGTATTCAACAAGCAAAAGAGGTGATAGTGGAGCATGCAAAATGAATAGAACATGCTAAGGTAGAGGGAAAGAGAGGTGCAACTAAGCATGCTACCTAGCACAAAGTATCCACTATCATAGCACAAGACTCTACTCCTTCCAGTAACCAAACATACCAAACCCAAAATACCCCATACGACTAGAACGACATTGTCCTCAATGGATGAGAGAGCAAGAGAGTAAGGTAGAATGAGTATACCGCGCGGTGGAGAGGAGCATGGGAGACAAAAGCGGTGGTTCCAGTGCTAAATCCTGGCAACCACAACAAACAACTACAACCAAACAACATCCATAAACGACACAGGCAATCCTAAACAAAAATGAAAAGGAAAGAAGAAAACAAAGTCCTGAGGTAGAAGGTGTCCACTGGCACTTAGTATGGTTGTGGGTCCTAGTGGCAAGTGCACTGAGGTACGATAGCTCACCACACATGAATACTGGAATGACACCTCCTGTAAAAACAACAAATAGAGAACCACAATGTGCGGAGCAGGGCATACAACGCACTATTAGATCAAGAACAAGCCAAATTTTCATGGGAAAATCGTCATGAACAAATACCACATGAAATACCAATGAAAAACCAAATCAAAATCACCCCAATACCTCATTAACACCCCCAAACGAATCAAACAGTGAAAAAAATTTGCAGGGGGTGCACGGCGTGCATGTTGGTGCTGAAAATTTTTACTCAATCTCCTGGACAGCACGTGCACCCACCGTGCATGGTGCACGGCCTGCATGGTGCATGGCGTGCAAGGGTGCACGACGTGCAACTCCTCAGCACGAAATAAAATTTTCAGCTCTTTAAAAAATGACAAAAACACCACCAAATCAACCCAAAACGGACCCTGAACTTCAGAATTTCAACACCTATGAGACCACATAGGACACCACAACAACTCAAGGACCTTGAACATCACAAAACACACAATCATGCAATCAAATAAAAAAGAAAAGAAATGAAAAACACTCAGGTTGCCTCCCGAGAAGCGCTTGGTTAACGTCTTAAGCTCGATGAAGCACAAGGACAAGCTAAGTAAAACCATCGCAACTCATTACCTCCTTGAAGTCGATCTCATTACCTTCGTGTGGCAAACAGAACTTGAATTGGATCTTACCAACTTCAGGAGGTATGAGCTCGGGTCTCCCGGATGATGAAGTGTGAGCAATGGAGAAAGGGCCAAGCCACTTGGAGTGGATCCTTTCATCAGGTGGTTTCTTAGTCTTGCTCGTCTCACCAATCAGTGTGGCTTCCTTACCATTCTCGGGTGACTTCTTCGCCTTAGGTGGTGTCTTTGGAAGCACGAGAGTTGGAGCATCCTTTACTTCATCAGTTTTCTCCTGCACATCACTAAGGGAAAACAACTCCGCAAGACTATGACAGACAAGGTTAGTGCTATTAGTAGCCGAAGTAAACTCATTTGGATTCTTAGGATCATGGTGACTAGCATAAGACAAAGTGAATTCCATGCCATCGAAATGGTTAAAGATCATGCATTCATTATCAACTCTAAGTGTAAGTCTACCACCATAGACTTCAATCAAAGCACGAGAGGTCGCTAAGAAGGGTCGTCCTAGAATCAAAGGCACATCGTTATCTCCAATTGAATCAAGGATCACAAAATCCACAAGAAATTCAAAGCACTGACCTTAACCAACACATCTTCAACAATACCACGAGGAGATTTCATGGATTTATCCGCTAATTGAACATTCATTAGGGTTGGTTTTAGTTTCCCTAGGCCTAGCTTCTTAAACATGCAATATGACATAACATTGATACTAGCACCCAAATTGGCTAAGCCTCTACCTATTGCATGTTCACCAATAATGCAAGGAATAGTAAAGCTACCTGGATCCTAAAGCTTTTCCGGTGGCCTCTTAGAGAGTATGGCGGAGCATTGTTCGTTGAGCTTTGTGGAAGTTACATCCGCTAGCTTGCGTTTATTGGTGAAGACCTCTTTCATGAACTTTGCATATTGAGGCATCTTGGTGATTACCTCCCCAAAAGGCATTGTGAATTGCACTTTGTCAAGAAGCTCAACAAACATTTTGAAATCCTTCTCCATGGAATCCGGCTTCAAACGAGAAGGATAAGGTGGTTTAGGCTTGTACGGAGGCACAACCGGTGTGGGAGGAGAGACCGGAGTAGCACTCGTCGTAGCCTCTTGAGAACCAACCTTATTGTTAGTCTTAGGGGCTTCCTTAGTCTTGTCTCCTTTATCTATCACGTCAACCTTGTCCATGTCATCATCAGAGTCAACATCTTCCACCACAACAAAATAATCGCCTTGAGTTGTTGCTACCTTAGGTATGGCATTTTGGATTTGCTTACCACTCCTCAATGTACCATCATAAGCTCCTCGGGGCCCTTGGGATTGACCTCGGTGTTGGCAGGTAGACTACCTTTAGGTCTCTCCGAGAGTGCCTTGGCAAGATGACCCGTTTGAGTCTCTAAGTTGGAGATGGAAGCTTGTTGATTCTTGAAAAGTTGAAGAATAGCCGCATTTGTGTCTTCTTGAGAGGTTGAAGATCCACCCTCTTTGTTTTGAGGAGGCTTGTTAAAACCAGGTGGTCCTCTACCCTTGTGGTTATACATTCCCGGTAGATTAGAACCTTGGCCACCACCTTGATTTCCACCTTGGTTTCCTCCTTGAGTCCATTGGTTACCACCTTGATTGTACCCCTTGTAGCCTTGGAATTCTCCTTGATTACCTTGGTTATAGCCCTTGCTATAACCACCTCCTTGGTTCCAAGAGTGGTTTTAGTTACCCCCTTGATAGTTCCCTTGAGGGTTGAAGTTACCATGGAATCCTTGACCTTGCACAAAGTTTACTTCCTCAATGTAGCCACCTTGGATAGGCTCGAAAATAGCGGAAGGGCAAGCATTAACATCATGGCCTTGACCTCCACAACACTCAAAACAAAACACCGAAGAAACTGATGGAGTATCCAAATGAGATGATGAAACCTTTGAAGGAGGCTTATGCATAGTAAGGTTGCTTACTTGTGAGGCCATAACATCAATCTTTGACAAAAGTATGGGAAATCATGGGATTCTCCTCATCATGGTGTCCTGGTACCTTCGGCTTATTCCTATAGCTAGACGAGTCCTTTGGCGCATATACACTACTGCACGGGAATCAAAGTGAGTGTCGCTTCCATATTTGGACTTAGGGGGTTGTTGTTGAGCCCAACTCCTTGTCTTATTGGCCATCACCGTGAAGAGATCAAGAGAATCTTCGGGAGTGAGCATCCTCAAGTCACCACCGATTGCTTGATTGATCATCCTTGTATTCTCATAATCAAGGTATCTAGCAAAGATGTCCGCCAAAGTCCACTCGGCAGTGTTATGGTGAGGACAGGACCGAAGAAGTTCTTGGAAATGATTCCAAGTCTCATGAAAGAGCTCTCCATTATGTTGCGTGAAGTGGTTGATGGGTTTTCGGATCGCATCCGTCATATAAGGAGGGAAGAATTCTTCTAGAAAAGCTTTGGCTAGTTCCTCCCATGTGGTGAAGGTCTTACTCGGTTGGTTCTCCAACCATGTCTTAACCTTACCCTTGAGTGAGAAAGGGAAAAGCCGAAGTCTCACGCAATCCGAATGAACTTAGTCATTCTTCACCGTGTCACATATTTCAAAGAAGTCCTTGAGATGCCTAGATGGACATTCACCATCAATGCCATTGAAAAGCACCTCGTTTTAAATCATTTGTATCATGTTGGGCTTGAGCTCAAAGTTCCTAGCATTGATGGGTCGTCGAACAATGCTAGAGGCGGTCCATTCAAGAGTGGGGCGAGCATAGTCCGCCAAGGTACGTCTTGCACCCCTTTGTGAGTGGTCATCATCATTGGTATGGTGAGAGTGCTCCGAATGATTGTCTTCATCCTCGTGGTGAGACATGTTTTTGTGTGTGGTGCTTTGAACTAAATGAGAGGGAGAGAGGTTCGGTGGTTCAATCACTTGCGCAAGACCTTGAAGTCGTGCTTGGAGGCGAGTGAGTTGCCTCATGCAGTAGCACAAGATACCTACACACAAGCACAACAAGAACACCAAAGTAACACGACAATGTGGGATAACAAAATCAAGCAAACAAGTAATAAGGAAGCAAAAACTAAATTGGAAGGAAGTGAATAGATCGGTCCACTACTAAATGCTTTCATAGGATTGAGAAAGTCCCCGACAACGGTGCCAAAAACTTGACGTGCCAATAATCAACTAAGAAAGTATGATTATTAACAATCAAGGTCGTATTCCACGGGGTTCTCTCAGTGGCTAATACTCACACTTCTCATAGACGGTCTAGACATTTGAAATTGGTTTTGGTTTGATTAAGAAATTCAAAAACAAAGGTAAAGTTTAGCAATACTAACAAAGATTAAACAAGAGAGCAAAGTGGTTCAAATCAAAGACAAAGGAGGTTCACTTGGAAGGATAGTTTCATCATGCTCAAGAGGACTAATTGAACAAACAAGCCAATTAAGGTTGAGTTTGCAATCGGATGATTATGCAATTCACTTCTATAGACTCAATGCACTCTCGTAGCATAAAATCCCTATCCTAGTACTACTCAACTTAGGCTCTCGCTCTCAAGCTAAGTGTTTGATGAAATGCCAAGTCACAAGGCCCTCTCCTAGAGCTCTATGACCACAAGGGTAGGCACAACACTCTCATATCAATGTCTTAACACTAAGAGAATCACCAAAAGACCTATTAAAGCTCAATTGAATGAAAACCAAGTGCTCACAAAGTGTTCGATAAAATGTCTAAGAGAGAAATCATGCAACTATGGTTGAAATAAGATGATCTAATCTCTTAGAACACACTCACTTCAATCCCTAGACCTACAATCTATGCAATCCAAGCACTCTCATGCATCAAATCACATTGAATGGACCAAATCAAGCAAACATGGGATAAAATGGTATTAAGAACAAGTCTAGAAATCATCCTCATACAACCAAGATCAATCATGGCAAGTCTATACAATCATGCCTCTATCATGGCATAACTACTCTACCCATCCAAGATGAACCTGATGAGCTGTAAATCAGTGATCAAATACTAATAATCTAAAAGCTAAGCAGATCGTATTCCACATGTCTCTTCTAATCGTCTACTCAAATATGAAGGCAAATTACTCAGGTTTAACAAGTTGTGCGTGGTGGGAGTTCCACGACTTCTAGACTATAAAGCAAAAAAAAAAATAATAAATGAAAACAGAAAAAATTGAAAGATTGGTTGACTTAACAAGATGACAACCAAGCTTAGATTTCGAATCCCCCTAAGATCACCAGAACATAGGTGATCACAAGACCAGCGGTTTTCAATTCTCGTTCAATCAATTCCTATACACCACATAACTCCTGACCCTTAGGTTTAAGACTGGTGAACGTTCGCTCTATCCGATCTAACTCCCAAGATTAATTGACTGCCCGTGCGTTTGCTTCTGCAACGGAAAACTAACTGGTGTGATTACTAGAGATTAATGAGTTACTCTTGAAGCGGATTAACCCTAACTGGTTCCTACAAAGAGAAATTGTTCCAACGAATAGGTTAACTATTGATTTGGTGTTTTGAAGTGAGGCAAACATTCGCTACTATCCTCAGCTTAACTAGAATCTTAACTAGGTGATCAAGCTAGAAAAGAAACACAAACAACGAAGAACAAATCAGACATGCAAGAGAAACTGATTAAACTTTGAATCTAATTATCGCCGATCCATGACCGCTTTAAATCCCTGGGTCACTTAGGGTTCATCTAATCTAAGCTCTACAAGTTTAGCTACTCATGTTCATAGCGAAAGAAACAGAGACTGAAACAGAGTTCATCATGGGAAGGAAGAACAGATAGAAACTGCAAACCCTAATTACGACGACTCTAGCAAAACTCCGCTCTTCGCTAATCTTCACTCCTAGCTCCGTGTTTCCGAGGTGGAAGGATGGCGTCATGATCTCTTCCTGGCTCTTCAAACTCTAAAACTCTCTCTCGAACTCCTTAAGACTGGAAATTAATCTTTGGGAAAAAAGTGTGTCTTTAATTGTGGCCGCCGACTTGTATTTATACTTAACCTATTCCCAGCCGGATTAGGTCTTTAGTTTTTGGTCGAAAACTTAAGAAGTTTTCGCCGAGAACTTCCTTGAAAATTTGCATTCGGTCGACTATTTCTCCTATGTGGATTTTGCTGAAAGTTTTCGGTGAAGAGTAGGAGTTCTCGCCAAAAACTTCACCTTTAAGCTCTGACGGTTTCTTCTGTGATTTTCACCGAAATCGTCAGAGATTTTTGCCGAAAATTCCTTTGTAACGCTGGGCAGAAAATGTGTTGACTTGATTAACTTCTTGTATCCATTCCGGTGCGATTACAAAACGGGCCAAAGTAACCAAAATGGCACGAAATAGAGCAGTTGAGTGAATATTCTCTATTTTGCCCTAAAAGCTGTGTCTTAAGCAAAGAAATGTCACTTAAATGAGGTTGAAAATCACATCAAATCGAGTGTCATCAAATACCCCACACTTAAGCTTTTGCTTGTCCTCAAGCAAATTGAATAGAAAGCGCTCATGTTCACAAATGATAAGATCGATTAAATTGAAGTTCAAGCATACACTATGAATTATTAGATAGCTACTTCTAGAACAAGAAACCTAACATGCATACCAATCAACCAAACAACGCGGTCTCACTAAAAACTGCACATGACAAGTAGCAACCACCAATCATGCACGAATTTGACCTGACCGACTAGACTCCTCACACAGATAGTATTTGGTACAAGGGGAACTATTGCTATCTGTGTTTACGGACGTGTTTCTTCTCTCAATCACTTCCTCGAACGAAGTATGTCATAAGTTTGCAATTCGACCACAATCTCCACCACTGTGACAACACGAGTAACTAGTCAAGAGGACTTTCGCAAGGGACTGTAACGATTCCTATACTACACGGGTTTATAATGAGATGGATGAAGGGATGAATGATGGAATTGGCTTTGGTGCGGTGCAGCTTTCGACTAACTTCCCTCGAATCTAGCTTATGGCTTCCTACCGTCTAACCAGATACGGGTGGAATAGTGTACGCTCGTCTTATGATACCCTCAAGCAACCGAGCACTTTATTTTTGCACAAATATATTTTTTTTCTGATTTTTCTTACTTTTCTTTACACTTTCTTTTGACTTCGTTCTTCCATTTGTAGGGAGAAGAACGTTATTGAACTATACTATAAACTTTGAAACTTTTGAACTTTTTCTGTTTTTCGAATTTTTCTTCTTTTTTTGTGTCGATTTTCTTTTAGTTGCTAGAGGGGTTTACACGTCTGGACATAATAGCTAAGACCACCTGTTTAATGGCTATAGGAAAGTTACCACATACCGACTTCCGGTAGGCTAATCTAGAACTACAACCACAAGGGATCAACGGGGTGATGAAAAATGGGGATTAGCTGTAATGTATAACGAACCGAAAGAAGGGCCAAGCTCAAGGGTTTACACCTAATGGATTTGACTTTAGGTTGGCTATCTGGCTTAAGTAGCTTTATCACTACAAAAAAACGTTGCTTGGCGTCGGTCAGACACGCAATTTAGCGTCGGTCAGTGACTGATGCCAAAAGATATAGCATCGGTCGGTAAGACCGACGCTAGATTCGGTGACGCTAAACCTTAGCGTCGGTTGTTTGGTCAACCGACGCTAAAACGCGTGCCAACCGATGCTAAATTTGTTCCGGTCGAACCACCAACCGGTTGAGTGGTCAGCATTTAGCGTCGGTCGATTGTGGTGACCGACACTAAATTACAAGACCGACGCTAAAACGCGTTTGGCTGGTCAAAACGCGTTGACCTACAGAGCATTTAGCGTCGGTTGTGACCGACGCTATTATAGGTCAACAGACGCTAAATTTGTGTTCTAGTGGGCAGAATTCTGCTCCATTTTTTCCTATTCTCATACTCTTCTAGTGCCAATACCTGCATAAATTTTCCTGCATACATCGATTTCACTTTTCACAATTCACTTTTCCAATCAATAAACATACTGAATTGCACTACATAATATATAAATGTCGAAAACATCCTGTAAACTCAGAAATCCAAACTTCTGCAATTGAACCTTCTGGCTGGGATCGATTTCTGACAAAAGATTTCAACTTTCCAAGAAATCTGGTTTCGTCAAGGAATTTGTTATTAGTAAAATAATAAAGTAAATGCATAACAAATGCATGTAACCGATTGTTATATTGTACCTTTCTATAGGGTACATCCAACGGTAATAGACTGGTCCCCCAAGTCTAACATCTTCAACTAGATGGACCACTAGATGAACCATTACTGTGAAAAAAGACGGGGGATATCATCTCCAAACGACATAGAGCTACCACAATTCGTTCTTGTAACGTATCCAACCTATCAACATGAACCACTTTCAGGCATGAACATAATTCCACTAAGACAGATGAGACCTGTGCAGGCAACACATTCCGGATGGACAATGGTAGAAGTTCATGCATTAATATATGACAATCATGAGTTTTCAACCCTAATATCTTTCGGTTCTCCACATCAACACAATGAGATATGTTGCTTGAGTATCCATCTGGTACAACAATGTCTTTCAAGGTTTCGAGCATTGTTTGAATTTCTTGTTTACCCATTGTGTATATAGCTGCTGGATAAGTTTTCCCATCTGGTCTTGGCCAAAGCTCTCTTCTGATTTTCATCATTTTCAAATCAATCCATGCTTTCAGGTGATCCTTACTTCGATCTTTCTCATTTATCAAAGTGTACAGGATATTATTGCACACATTCTTCTCTATGTGCATAACATCCAGATTGTGTCGCAACTTATTGAACTCCCAATAAGGTAACTGAAAGAAACAACTCTTCTTCTTCCATTGTTCTGCTTAGTTTTTGTTTCCTCCATCACCACTTGCTTTCTTCCTAGGCGGTTCACTCTCCTTCGTCTTCCCAAAAGTAACATTGATGTTCTCAACCTGCTGTAAAATTTCAGAGCCAGATAAGAGTTTGGTTGCCTCTCTTAAATCAACATCACCATTGAATTTGGATTTTTGTAATCTCCAAGGATGTTCTGCAGGTAAGAAACGTCGACTTCCTATGAAACAATTCTTCCCACTCCCCACCAAACGCAATGTCTCCTGGTCTAGATTACAAGTGGGGCAAGCCTGTCCTGTATATATGTTCCACCCAAATAATAAACTAAGTCTAGGGAAATCACTAATTCTCCACATTAGTGCTGCCCTCAACGTGAATGATTCTTTCTTCACTGAATCGTATGCTTCTACGCCTTCCCATAACATTTTCAGCTCATCAACTAAAGGTTGTAGGTAGACATCGATATCATTTCCAGGAGCTTTTTTTCCCAGAATGATACCAGACAATATCATACCTGTTGACGTCATGCATCCCACGGAGGCGTGTTGTATGGCATTAGTACAATTAGCCATGTGCTGTGACTAAGGCTCATATTCCCAAAAGGATTAAAGCCATCAGTAGTAAGACCGAGCCTAACATTTCTTGGATCTGTAGCAAACCCAGGATACCTAGTGTCAAAGTCAACCCACGTTTGACCATCTCGTGGATGTCGCGATATTCCATCAATAGTTCTTTCAGTAGAATGCCACACCATACTCTTAGCTGTTCTAGGGCACATGGACAATCTTTGAAACCTTGGAATTATTGGAAAGTATCGATATATTTTCAATGCCTTAAGTTTCTTCTCTTTGCTTCCATCAACTACGTCATCATCAACACCACCATCCTTGTATCTAGACTGCTTGCAAATCCTGCAACTCGTCTCATCTATGTCATTACCACAGTACAACATACAATCATTCACACATGCATGAGTTTTTGTGTATCCCAGCCCAAGCCGTTTGATCATTTTCTTTGCACTATATCCTGTTGGCGGTATGTTGGCAAACTCAAAAGCTTCATGCAGTAACTCAATGATCATTGATATTGCTTTATCGCTGATGTTATGCATCCCCTTGATATGATAAAGTCTCAGAATGAAAGATAATTTGGAGAACTTCTTACATCCTTCGTATAGTACTGTTTCTCCATCTTTTAGTAAATCCCTCAAATTTACATTGTCATCATCATCCGGCTCGTGTATTGGCTTAGGGATGCTAATGTCATTATCTTCGCTCATAGCAATTTCTTCATTCATTATATTAACCAAGTACTTCAGTAGTAGTCTCGCGGACCTCCTCAGTAACGACACCAAAAGCATCATTAACCATTGACGAAGTGATTTAATATGATCACTTCCATGCACTATTCTATGTGCAGTCCTAGAAGAAGGTCCATAGAGACGCTCTCCATGTTGATCCCAAATAGTATATCCTGGCGGAAGTGGCTTGCGGAGTAAATGCTCGTAGACATCATCTCTACACAGCCACTTCTTGAATCCACATTTTGGACATGGACAGACTATTTGCTCTCTGTTGTTGTTGTTGGAGAAAGCCAAATTCAGAAAGCTTTCTAAGCCAGTCATGTACTCCGATGATAATCTTGGGGCGTTAATCCAATATTTATCCGTAGGAGATACCTGATTTAGTGTAGGGAATAGATTCTCAGTAGTGGAGATCATAATCTATATATAAGTTAACTTAGGTAAAATGTTAAGATGTTATAACATTAATTTGGAATCATGTAGTAGCAAATAATATACTAGTAACTAGTGTTTGTACAAAATTACCATGAAGTAGCTAGCAATATGTCTACTGAGTTTAGCTTACTCAATACAAATAACAAATAATTATACTAATTAATCTCATTTTAAAAATAAATTATAACTACCACATAATTCGTACTGAAAACACATAACACATTAATCACATATTTTTATTCGCATTAAACCATAAAAACAAATTATAACTGATCATAGTGAAAACATACATATTACTAGGAATTAGATTAATCTTGACAACATATATATTACTATACTAGTTTAATCATTTTTATGAGACATGCATATTATAATCAATTAATTTACGTGTAAAAAAAAGGCTAAGAAATGCATACCTTACACCAAGGTGAGTGACAAAAAGGCAGAAGACAGAACAGCTAGTCGATACGGGCACTGAGAAAATAACCACAACATATACAATTAGAACTAATCAGAATAACTATTTCAATTCACTACAATGCTAATGACACATACAATCTAGAAACTAAACGAAATTTAAATTACAATCTACAATTCAATACTATTCTAGGAGTCACAGCAATTTCAATTCACTACAATTCTAATAATCACAACATATACAATTCTAATTCTCTACAATCCTAATAATCAGAATATATACAATTGTAATTCTCTACAAAATAAACGAAATTTAAATTACAATCTAGAAATTAAAAATTAAATAACTTACACCGATACACAGGAGGAGATGTGAAGGAAGCAGGGGTGATGAGAACAGCGTCACAGCAGCTCCTAGCTCGAATGCCGGTGATTTTAGAGGATTTCAGAGGATTTGGGAAGTTGAGAGGATTTGAAGTTTGTGGGAGAAGTGCATAATGACTTCTAACGCTGGGCTGGGGGTTTTTATATCTTTGGTATTTAAAACGCGTGTCAACCGACGCTATCCGTTTCTGCTGACCGACGCCGATCTACCCGTCTGGTCAACCAAAAATCAAACCAGGAACGGGTAATAGCGTCGGCTCTTAGGCCCATTTTAGCGTCAGTCGCCAAACAACCGATGCTAAAATGCGAAGTCAGCTGCTTAGCGTCAGTTGTTGACCGGCCGACGCTAAATTCCTACGTATCAACCGACGCTAAATGGAGTTTTTTTATAGTGTTATTAGGTGCCTCTATCCTCCTAGAACTCGTGTCATCGTGCGGTCTCGAATAGGTCTCATGCAAATTCTAACTCATTCAAAGTACGAGAAAGCCACTCAAAAAGAATTGAAATTGCAGTTTATGTGCAATGGATCAAAAGCTCAAAGTTGGTTTGCTAGTCGGATTCGATCATTTTCATGCAATCAAATCGAAATACTACAAGTGTGATTTTAAAATTTTGTTCTGACTAGGCAATTTAGCATCAAAGTAGACAAGTTGGTTTGCAGGTTCTAGGTTAAGCAGTCTAAGCATCATTATGACATATTGAACAACAACTTAACATCAAAAATCAAGAACTGAGCAATTCTAATGCTAAAGAAAATGGAAAGGCACCACGAAACACAAATAAACACAATTAAGGGCAATCAAGTTCATGCAAGGTTCTCTAGCATACTACCCCACGCTTAAATCATTTTGTGTCCTCACAGGACAAAATATACAGGAGAGAGTAAATAGAAGAACCTGGACTGAGATGATTTGTGTAGGGGATGAGCACGGAGCTTCGGAGCGGGAAGAGAATCTACCAAAACTCTGCCTACAAAACAAAAACAAACAAAAGATCAAAAGGAAACCGGAACAAGTGTCCCGGATCCACATAGAAAAAAGTTGGATCAAAATCCGAAAAGAATAAATAAAAGTAAGGATAAGGAAGAGGATACAACCTGATCACTGCTGGTCAGGTGCATCGGGAGGTGGAAAATGGAAGAAGGTCTCGACTCGCTACTGCCACGGCAGCTGTGCCGCGTACATATCGTCTTGCACTTGCATGTGCCTCTGAGTAATAAGCCATCGGGCGTCCTGGTTGGCGTTGTCCTCTACTCGCCACTCCTAGAGTCGATCAAGCAACTCCCCAAAGTTTTTTCTGGAGGCGGTTGGGGATGCGGAAGAGGCAACTGCAAAGGATCCTGGTGCAGAGGGTGCTGCTGGTGTGCAAACCCCGCTTGCGACTGCTGCTGGGGTATCTGGTCGTGAAATTCCTGATCTGGCGGAGGTACTTCTCCCTCATAATCATCTTCTCCCTCCGACTCCAGCCCGTGGTGGAGAGGTGGAAATGTCATGTCCTGTGGACTGAAGTCCAATTAGAGGTCATATTTGACGGCCAAGTCTTTACCAACGGTGTGTACCACGTGGCGAGGCACCCCAGGTAGCCACTCCTAGCCTATGTCGAGACCTGTGATGAGGCGACCGATGAAATTACCGCCGAGGAGGGATGAGGGTTCCTTAGCTGCTTTGGTCTTCTGGTGGAATATGCGAGCTAGCACCCATCCAGGATGAAGTGGGTAGCCCTCGCGGATAGCGCGCAGTAGGAGGAGCTCCTCTCGGCTAATATGGTGGCGATCCTTCTCTGGAGCAAACAACAGAGATCTACGCCAAACAATATGAACAAAACAGAAGAGAGGGTGAGAGACCGAACCGATGGAGTTGTGAGCCGTGGTCTGAGCACATGGTACTCTGGTGATGTGGCTCCAGAGTGCATCATATTCCGCACCTCTACCCTTGTTGTCTTCCCAGCCGTGGTGGTGGTCTCGGTATTGCTCAGGTGGGATGCCGAGGTGGTCAGCGAACTCATCATAGGTGAACTCTCTGTACACCCCACCGAGGTAGAAGGAAATGACCTTCTTGTGCTGCCTCTTCTTGTGCTCGTCTAGCGCAAAGGTGGCCCATAACTCCCGAAGCGCGATGCAGGGGAAGTCATCCGCAATGGTGGTCAGCTCCAGAAGTCCTGCAGCTGCTAGAGATCCGTGGATGTTCTTGTGCCAATCCTCATCATGCTCGAGGATGGACTCCATAGAGAGCGGTCGCACGTCAGCTACGGGTGTGTGCTGGATCCTCTAATAACGCTAAAAAAAGTGCTCCGGCAAACAGGCAATGGAGGGGTGGTGCCCCTGGAGGTTCGGGAATGCCGAATGAGTACCGTAGGCGGCGGGAGTGACTGAGCGGGAGCTCGAGAGCTGGATCTGGCACCGGGAGTGTCCATTCTGGCCTTCTTCCTTCTCTCTCTGTCTGGGTTCCTAGAAGACATCAAATAATGGAACTAGATTAGTCAAACCAAGCACCCACCCCACACTTGGTCGAAAAACTCAATTTCACAAAGAAATGAGGAAAACCGAGTGGGGGCAGGCCAACTAATGACTGGAACCACAACTGATCATAGAACATTCATAGGAACGACTAGGGCAACAAAATTAGGATACAAATTCAAGAGTCAAACCAACATTTCACAAGGCTCAACACTTTAACAAATTTATCGATACACATGGCAAATTACGAGCAGATTTCATTGAATCATAGTATAACATAAGCTCAGCACAGAAACACAACATTCGGTACATAAACACGAGATTACAGCAGTCAAAAGAGCATCAACAATTCAGAGTCAAACCAAAATTTGCACAAAAGTCAACATTTGCACGTCATCATCAATTAAGCATAATAATCCATGTTCAAACGTCATCAAATCAGAGCACAATTCTCTGTAAGCATGCTAGATCAACTCAGAGCAATCAGTTTATCAAAATTATCAATGAAACCGCAGGCACGCAAATCGAGGTACACCGAAAAGTCAACCAAAGTCAACCCCGATGAAATTCAGCAATCTATCTGTCAAAAGATTCGCAATGAAAAACCCAATAACTTACCTTGAAGACATGGTGGCTGAAAACGAATGGAAATCGACGAATCGGGAAAAGCTCAAAAAATTTGCTTTCAGGTACAACTGAAGCTCTAGAGCTCCGATTCGGGCGATCTATACGTCGAAATGCTCAGGGGAGAGAGAGGAATAGAGCGGCGGCAATGGACGGTGGTGACCAGAGGTGATTGAAAAATGGCGTAGATTGAAACATGGGAGGGGGTGCGGCTGAGTTTCAAAAAGTGAGGGAGGAGAGAGAACTGACCCGGAAAAAGAAAGGATAACAGGGGGGATATTTTTGGATTTTTCTGAAAATTTTTGGCAAAAAGTGTGCAAGTTTTCACCAAAAATAAGCTTGAAAACTGTCTGCTGAATTTCAAAATGAGTTTTCGCCGAAAAATGTTGTCAAAAACTGGTCAAATTTACAAGGATTTTTTTAAGGGAGTTTTCGCCGAAATAAGTGCAAGTTTTTGGCAAAAACTTTGAACAGCAGTTGTAAAATATTTTCTGGAACTCCGGCAAATTTTGAAAGAATCAAACTAAATTAACAAAAATCAGGACAACCTCAAGTGACTTGGAACTGAACCGAGGACACACAATTCACACAAGAAACATAAGAAACCATGCAAATGACACTTTTGGCTCCCCCGAACCGACTCTAAAACACGAAAATTGTCAAAAACTTAAAACTGACTCCAGCCGTGGGTTGCCTCCCACGAAGCGCTCTTGATTAACGTCCTTGAGCTGGACGATACCTGGATGGCGGTCAGGAGACATCCCAACTCAGGATGTCTCTTTGGCTCGAATTGGAGTTCATGAAATAAAGCTTCGGGGTACCTCCGGCAAGCGTGAATTTCTTCCCGTTAGCATGAATGAGCTTGGTTTGTCCACTGGGAAGATGGCCAGCAGTCTCGAATGGCCCGAACAGTTCTTCTAAGGTATCATTGATGACACTGATTTGACGTGATTTTTAGCCCCATTTAAGCGACATTTCCTTGCTTAAGACTTGGTTTTAAGGGCAGAATAACGAATATTCACTCAACTGCTCTATCTCGTGCCATTTTGGTTACTTTGGTCCGTTTCGGGTCTATTTGATGGTTTTCTAGAGTTTTTGTGATAACACAGGTTTTTGTCGTCAGATAATGTAACCAAGGACGTGTCTAAGGCATTGGAGCCTCGAGGAATCGCACCAGAATCGATCCAAGAAGTCAATCAAGTCAACACAAATCCTGCCCAGCTTTACAAAGAAGATTTCGCTGAAAAGACCTAAGGATTTCGGTGAAAATCCAAGAAGAAACCGTCAGAGCGTTGAAGGAGAAGTTTTCGGCGAGAAGTCAAAGTCTTCTCCAAAAACTCTCGATCAAAACACCACAGGAGAACAGTCGACCGGAGCCCACCTTTTCAAAGAAGTTTTCGGCAAAAAGTCCTTAAGTTTTCACCAAAAACCCTAAACCTAATCCAGCCGGGAAAGGGTTAAGTATAAATATAAACCGGCGGCTCAAAAAAATACCACATGCTTTTTCATATACAACTTATCACAAGTTCCAGACCGAAGGAGTTCGAGAGAACAGAGTTTTAAGAGTTCGAAGGGCCAGGAAGAGATCATGACGCCATCTTTACACCCGGAGAGCGGAGCTTTGCCAGAATCGTCTTAATTAGGTTTTACAGTTTCCATCTGTTCTTCCTTTTTCATGATGAACTCTGTTTCTGTCTTTGTTTCTGTTGTTATGAACATGAGTAGCTAAACTCGTAGAACTTAGACTAGATGAACCCTAAGTGACCCAGGGCTTTAAAGCGGTCACGGATCGGCGGTGATTAGATTCAAAGTTCAATCAGTTTCTCTTGCATGTTTGATTTGTTCTTCGTTGTTTATGTTTCTTATCTGGCTTGATCACCTAGATTAGATTCTTGTTAAGTTGAGGATAGTAGTGAATGTCCGCCTCACTTTAAAACACCAAATCAACAATTAACCTATTCATTCATTGGAGTGTGCCTTTTGTAGGAACCAGTTAGGGTTAATCCACTTCAAGAGTAACTTATAAATCGTTAGTACTTCCACTAGTTAGTTTAGTCGTCGCAAGAAGCGACCGTACTCGGGATGCTAATTAATCTTGGTAGCTAGATCGGATAGAGCGAACGTTCGCCAGTCTTAAACCTAAGGGTAAGGAGTTATGGTGGTGTCTTAGAATTGATTGAACGAGAATTGAAAACCGCTGGTCTGTTGATTGCCAATGCTTTGGTGATCTAAGGGGGATTCGAAGTCTAAGCTTGTTTGTCGTCTTTGTTAAGTCAACCAATCTTTCACTCTATCTTTCGATTTAGTTTTTAATTTACCTGCATTTCTAAAATATAAGTCGTGGAACTCACACCACGCACAACGTGTGTAAACCTGAGTAATCTGCCTTTACATTTGAGTAGACAATTACTAGAAGACCCGTGGAATATGATTTGCTTAGCTTTTAACTTAGTAGTTATTTGATACCCTGTTCTGCAGTTTATCAATCATCCTTCACAAGTGTGACAGTAGAAGGAATCAGTACAGTCGGCTTCTAAGCCGTCTTCGTCTTTTCCTTGGTCTCTTGCTTTATTTCACCTGGATCTTCAATCTTCGGTGATTCCTTGGAAAATGCTTTCGTCTTATCCTTCTTCATAGGTTTACTTGGTGACGGCTTGATAGGGATCGGTGGAGCAATTTTCTTGGTAGAGGATGGCGGAGCAACTGGTATCCAAACCATTTTAGCTTTCTTCGGATTCTTCTTCCTTGGCTCTCCAGGATCTTTACTTGGTGGCGGTTTAGAAGGGGAGGCTTTCAGTTCCTCCTTCTTCTTTGGCTTCTCCGCTATCGCTTTCTTCTTGATAACCTGTTCAACACCTGAAATAGATGGCTTTGGAGAAATACTAGGAACGACATTAGTAACGGAGTGGACCGAGGCCAACTCCACGGTTTCAACAGAAAGATAGTGAGCTTCTCCTTCCTTAGGTTTGTATTTCATACCATCTTTAAGACGGAATGTTACAGTGTCTTTCCCTACTCTCCATGTCAGTGATCCTTAGGTACATTTATTGTCATACCGAATGTTGCCATGAAAGGTCGACCTATCAAGATAGTAGCATCATCCTCCCTAGTATCCATAACTACATAATCCGCTAAGAAGGTGAAAGGGCCATAATTAGTGATTACGTTCTTAATTTCTCCCCTAGGTGTCTTTAAAGATTTATCGGCGAACACTAAATGCATGCTGGTAGGTTTTAATTCTCCTAGATTGAGTTTCTCATACAAACACATAGGCATGACATTTATAGATGCACCTAGATCAACTAAACTACGCTCGATTTCAATATCATTAATGATTAGAGGTATAGTAAAGGAACCAGGATCAGAGCACTTAGCTGGGATTGGTATGGTGAGCTTCTGGTCAAGGATGGTGGAGCATTCTTCCTTGGAAGGCATGGAGAATGCGTCCTTCTTCCTCCAGGGGTGAAGCTGCTTGATCCTCTCTCCTCGTAATGCGTTGGGGAATGGAATTCTCGGTTGATACGGAGCCAAAGGAGGCTCAGGTTCGCGCTTTGGCTTTGGCGAAAGAATCTTTTCTTAGTCTTCCTTGATCTTCGGTGTATCAACTACTGCAGTATCAGGAATCATGGCCAGATAGGAAGAGGTAGTGACGACCAAATTCTTGTAGCTTCGAGTAGAAACAGTCTTCACGTCATTCTTTGGATTTGTTTCTGTTTGGCTTGGTAGCTTACCGAAGGGCCGACCACTAGAGAGCATGCTAGCGTTGTTGTTTACCTAGCTCTCCACTCTATGGCCTTGAGCAATCTGTTCTTGATTTAGGAGAGCTTGAGCCTTAAAACTGGCTATCATGATCATCTAGCCTGGTGATGATCTAATTTAGCTTCTTATCCAACTCACTATCCTTGCTGTCAAGCGGTGGTGGTTTCTGAGGTTGACCCTGATAGTTGTTGTTCAGATACTGGTTCTAGAGATTGCCAAGAGCTGTACCGTAGTTGCCTTGGTTTCGATGGTGTGGTTGATAGATACCTCCATCTTGATTGTTTGGCTTCTGATCTTGGAACGACCCAGGTGGCCGGTTATTCTGATTCTAGTTTGCTCCAGAGTTGTAGGGAGGTCGCTCTTGAAAGCTTCCTTGTTGCCGGAATTGACGGTAGCCAATATAGCCCTGTTGGTTGTTAGAGAAGCCTTGACCAATGAAGTCGACCTCTTCTGCAGACCAGACTTCTGCTCTACCGAAATTCTGACATTGACTTTCGTTGTGAGCACATGCACCACACCATTGGCAGTCAGCAACATATACAGAAGCGGAATGCGGCTTGATAGGCGTGGTAGACTTCTTCAAGTGCTTCTCAATTTCTGCCTTGACTTGTTCTTCAATGTTGAGCTTGTTTCGAGCTCCTTCTGTTTGTCTCTCCCAATTCCTAGACTTGGAAACACAATCAGCAAAGTGAAGCATAGCTGCTTCTGCTGTAAGAGCAGTGATATCTCCCTCAGCTAAGGAGTTGACCCATTTGGATGACTCCTCGTTCATTCCTTGGGCAAAGGTCTCAACCAGTTTCCTTTGCTCCAAGCCGTGATGGGGGCAGCTGTAGAGAAGCTCTTGTAATTCATTCCAAACGTCATATAGGTTGACTCCTTCCTTCTGTCTGAACCTGGAGATGCTATCTTTGTAGGCAGTTATTCTGGAAGGAGGGAAGTATTCTTCAACAAAATCTTGAGCCAGCTTATCCCAATCAGTGTAGTAACCGGGAGACTTGCTGTTTAACCATCTCTTAGCGGGACCTCGAAGAGAGAATGGAAAGGCTCGCAAGCACAAGGTGTTCTTGTCGAGATTCCCATTCTTGAACGTCTCGCAAAGAGCAATGAAGTCCGCTAAGTGAGTGCAAGGATTGTCATGTGGCTTTCCTTCAAACTGTATGTCCATAGTCCCAGGAAGGGGATCTTGATCTCATAGTTTGGAGCATCCTCGTCGCGCGATATAGAGATGGAGGATCAAACGCTAGTCGCGCTCGGCTTGTTGTAATCAGCAATACTTCTCTGAACCGGCAGCGGTGGAGGAGGATTTGGGTGATCTGCGTCACCCATTATAGGAGATGGCGGTAACGAGTACGAGGCGGTGGATGAAGATGAAGATGAGGAGCTCTCCTTCGGCTCCTCGATCTTAAGTGGTGTGAAATATGAAGGCGGGACGGTAGTAGATTGCTTCGGAACTTGCGGTTGTCTAGGCGGAGTAGAACTATCCGACTTGTCTGAAGTAGAAGACTTGATAGACTTAGACTGAGAACGAGTGAGCGGGCGGTTCATAAATCTGAAAACAACCTGCAAAGAGCAAAAACAAAAACAACCGGTGTAAAATCGAAGTGTGATGGAAAAATGAAAGTTGGAAACGTAGAAGACTAAAGTGCCAGCTCTTCTTTCAAACAATTAGAAGAGTCCAAGGCAACGACGCCAATTTGATGAGTTGTAAATCAGTGATCAAATACTACAAAGCTAAAAGCTAAGCAGATCATATTCCACAGGTCTCTTCTAATCATCTACTCAAATATGAAGGCAAATTACTCAGGTTTAACAAGTTGTGCGTGGTGTGAGTTCCGCGACTTCTAGACTATAAAGCGAAAAAAATGAAAACAGAAAATAATTGATAGATTGGTTGACTTAACAAGACGACAGACAAGGTTAGATTTTAAATCCCCCTAAGATTACCAGAACATAGGCAATCACAAGACCAGTGGTTTTCAATTCTCGTTCAATCAATTCCTAGACACCACCATAACTCCTGACGCTTAGGTTTAAGACTGGCGAACGTTCGCTCTATCCGATCTAACTCCCAAGATTAATTGACCACCCGTGCGTTCACTTCTGCAACGGAAAACTAACTGGCACGATTACTAGAGATTAATGAGTTACTCTTGAAGCCGATTAACCCTAACTGGTTCCTACAGAGAGAAATTGTTCCAACGAATAGGTTAACTGTTGATTTGGTGTTTTGAAGTGAGGCGAACGTTCGCTACTATCCTCAGCTTAACTAGAATCTTAAATAGGTTATCAAGCTAGAAAAGAAACACAAACAACGAAGAACAAATCAGACATGCAAGAGAAACTGATTGAACTTTGAATCTAATTACCGCCGATTCGTGACCGCTTTAAAGCCCTAGGTCACTTAGGGTTAATCTAATCTAAGCTCTACGATTTTAGCTACTCATGTTCATAGCGAAAGAAACAGAGACTGAAACAGACTTCATCATAGGAAGGAAGAACAAATAGAAACTGCAAACCCTAATTACGACGACTCTGGCAAAACTCCGTTGTTCGGTAATCTTCACTCCTAGCTCCGAGTCTTCGAGGTGGAAGGATGGCGTCACGATCTCTTCCTGGCTCTTCGAACTCTAAAACTCTCTCTCGAACTCCTTTAGACTGGAAATTAATCCTTGGGAAAAAGTGTGTCTTTAATTGTGGTCGCCGACTTGTATTTATAATTTTCCTATTCCCAGCCGGATTAGGTCTTTAGTTTTCGGTCAAAAACTTAGGAAGTTTTCGCCGAAAACTTCCTTGAAAAGTTGCATTTTGTCGGTTGTTTCTCCTGTTTGGATTTTGCTGAAAGTTTTCGGCGAAGAGTAGGAGTTCTCGCTAAAAACTTCACCTTTAAGCTCTGACGGTTTCTTCTGTGATTTTTGCCGAAATCGTCAAGGATTTTCGCCAAAAATTCCTTTGTAACGCTGGCCAGAAAATGTGTTGTCTTAATTGACTTCTTGTATCGATTCCGGTGCGATTCCTCGAGGTTCCAATGCCTTAAACACGTCCTTGGTTACATCATTTGACGGCAAAAACCTGTGCTATTACAAAAAAACTAGAAAACCATAAAATAGACCCGAAACGGGCCAAAGTAACCGAAATGGCACGAAATAGAGCAGTTGAGTGAATATTTGCTATTTTGCCCTAAAAGCTATGTCTTAAGGAAAGAAATGTCGCTTAAATGAGGTTTAAAATCACGTCAAATTGAGTGTCATCAGAACCCTAGAAACTAGCCACACATGGCCAAGGGAGTAAAGAGAAGAGAAAGAAGAATGGTCACCAAGAACACCATGGATGAATCTTTGTGATGATCTTCACTTCTCCACTTGTAAGCACTTCTCCCAAGGTTTGTTGGCTTCAGTCCTAGCTTAAATGGCTCCATATTGCTCCAAAAATGCGCTCTAGGGTTTATGGGTTTGTGGGTTTGTGTTTTGGGGTTCAAGGGAGATGAAAGAATGCCCCAAAATAGTAAAAAAAATGTGAGTTTTTATAGTACAGGGGATTGTGCACGGCGTGCACCCCTGCACTGTACAGAAATCCCGATCTTGCAATGGTCCTATCTCCCTCGTCTAAACTCCGATTAAGATCCCGTTTGATCCTATGGACTCCTTTTCACCTCTAATATCATGTCCTGGTATGAAAAGAGCACAAAAGAAACTAGAAAGCACATCAAATGGGGCCACAAGTGACCCCAGACAGGAATAATGCAAATTGTGCAAAATGACTCGAAAAGCATACAAACCAAGACGTAGAGGGATCAAACATGGAGCAATATATAGGTAGATCATAGGATAAAAGTGCATGAAATAAGGCCACATCAGTAGACAGATTTGTTCCCAGCTCACAAGATGATTCTTCTATTCGTCTGCTGTTGAGCCTAGAAGAAATTCCTAATCCGTCTATCAATTTCTTCACATGTATTGATAGGGATTACCGAGGTTTGCATGAAATAGGCCGGTATAGTTTCAAGGGTAGAGTGAGCCAACATAACCCTGCCTACTAAGGTAAGAGCCTTCGCCTTCCAACCCGAAAGCTTCTTGTCCAATTTATCAAGTATACATTGATAGGTATTGTAGTCGTCCGACCATGAAGGATTGGGACACCAAGATAGCGGCCCAAGTCCCTAGTGAGTGGCATCTCAAGCAGAGCTACAATTCCTAAACAAAGCATTCTGTCCATGTTCTTGGAACAGAATATAGAAGATTTCTCATTATTAACTGATAACCTCCGAAGCACTGCAAAACTGAGAAAGACATTTCTTAATTGTCTCTGCTTGGTCAATAGAAGCGGTACCACTGAGGATAAGATCATCAACATAGAACAGGTGAGAAATTGGTGGTCCGTCCCGCACCAGTTTAATTGGACACCAAGCACCAGATTCCACAAACTCATTAATCAGGTGACTTAACCTTTCCATATAGAGAGTAAACAGGAAAAGGGAAAGCGGGCAACCCTGTCTTATTCAGCGTTCCGGAATGAAAGAGTCGATTAGCTCTCCATTCCAAAGAATTTGAAATTTTGCAGACTTCACACAATGCATAATTAACGTGACCAGAGAAGAGGGAAGGCATGTCTTATTTATGGTTTCTTCCATGAATGACAATCTTATTCTATCATAAGCTTTCATAAGGTCAATCTTGATCACCATCCGTTTATTATGACGTTTATCGTGTTCCGTGGAATGGATTACCTCCTGCAAGACAATAATATTATCCAAAATTTGTCTGCCTGGCACAAAGCTAGCTTGATTAGATCGGATCGAGTTGTTCATCAGCGGCCTCAATCGATTTGTGAGACACTTCGTCAGTGTCTTGTAAAGGATGTTGTAGAGGCTAATCAGCCGAAAATGACTCATCGATTCCGGGTGAGCGATTTTAGGAATCAACACAATTATGGTTTCGTTGACCGAATCCACCAGATGAGGGTTAGAGAAGCATTTTAACACAAACTTATAGACTGAAGTTCCCACCTACTCCCAACATTGTGGAAAGAAGACCAGGTGATACCCGACTTTCCCCGGTGCCTTCAGTTTCCCCATGCTCGAAATAGCCAACTTAACTTCATCAGCCGAGGGAGAGTCATCAAGTTTCTCCAAGTGACAAAAGCAATCAACCGATGAACTATCTCTATCAGCAAACAGCTCTGCAAAGTAGGAGATGGCAATTAATTTAAGAGTTCATGCATCGTCCACCCAATCGCCATCCTTATTTCAAAGAAGGATGATTGTGTTGACTACTCTGCGTTGGAGAGTTGAAGTATGAAAAGAATGAGTATTATGATCTCCGTGGAGGATGGCTTTGGTTCTAGATTCCTAAATCCATAGAAGGTGTTCATCCCAGAGCGTGTGTTTCATGTCCTTCCTACAAGAAAGCACCCGATGAGCCATTTCGGGAGAGAGGAAATTGCTGGAAAAGAGTTCGAGTTCAGCAAGGTGCTGTCGCAAAGAAAATTTCCGTTGCTATATAAGACCAAAAGTATTTTTGTTCCAAACTCGCAGCTTCCTGGTCAGCTTGTTAAGATTCAAGGTAACTTCAGACCTTGTAACAACCCCGCCCAACCGAATGGTTTGGAACTCGAGTTTGGATGGTTTAGACATTGGAAACAATGTTCTTGAGGCCCCATCGAAGTCTGGGACGTTCATAGTTGAGTCGGGTCGAAGATACAAGCGAGTACGTAAGAATTGGCCAAAGGTGACAGATTACAACACACGGCCGTGTGTTATAAAACACACCGTGTTGTTTGAAGAAACACGCCATGTGTTATAAAACATGCCGTGTTTCTTGTGTCAGCCATAAAAGGCAACTTTTCAGCACGGATTTCCATAACTTTTCCCTTCTTTCTCTTTCCCCGAAATTCCTTTTGACGAACTAAAACCCCCTTAGGTTCAATCCTTGATCCCGGGAGTTGTAGAACTCCGATTGATGATCCGTTTGTTGCTACGCGTTCGTGGCGATGAGAGCAAGAGATTGCTGATTGTGGTTCTGGGTATTTCAGATTGAGGTGCTGTCAGTGGCAGAAGGAAGACCTACGAGTTTGGAGTTGTAGAACTTGGCGGTTTGCAATTTCAATCGAGATGAACATAGGATTGCATGAATTGGAAGAGAGTAAAAGGGGATTTTGTTCTGTGATTGATTGTTGTATAATTGTGATTATTGGTGGTTGTTGTATGCTTGTCGATATGATGAATTGTGTGATGATAGCGGGCTGTTTGTTATGTGCCATGAGTGGGGGAAAGATTAACCTTGATGCTTAATGGATTGGATGTAGTAACGAGTGTAGGAGGGTTGGGGTATGATGTTGTAACTGTATTTCTGCTTAGAATTGTTAATTTCTGGTTGCAGGAGGGTGGTCATGCCAATGTGGGGTCGCCCTTAATTGATGAACAGGTGGATGGCTCCACCAATGTGGTTCGTCCAATGAAGGACGTACAGGAGGGTAACCCTACGACTCATGACATGGCTTCCCCTCTTGCAGGTGGGGGTGGCCGGTGAGCTAGCCGTTTACCCTTAAACTGTTTGTGCCGTGCGAGGCGTTGAATGTCTTGTGATGTGTGGTTATGTGTGATGTGGGATTACTGGATGTTTTGGATTGTGTTGGTTTATGTGATGTTGGGATTGAGATGATGCTAGGTGTTGATGTATGAATTATGCAACGTGCCTTTTAGGTAGAATTGATGATGCGTGTGAAGGTGGTTGTTAATGTGTTTAGGGTGGTAGACTATGACTTAGAACTGGCTACTGGAATTGGTAGGGAATGTAGGTATGGAATTGGACAATAGAATCGGTACGTGGAATTGACTTATGGAATTGGTTAAGGGAATTGGTGAATGGAATTGAGTAATGGAATTGGGTTGTGTGATTGCATGAACTAGTTGAATTGGTGTTGTATGATTGATTTGAGTGAAATTGACGTTGTGTGTGATGGTGATTGATAGCGTGTCTTTTGGTTATCGTAGTAAGGTTGGAGTCTTGAATGTGGATTGGTAAATGGTAGAGAAGAATGAGGATGTCAGAATTGGTCAAATTGTGGCTAGGAATCGTGTTAGATGAAATATGTGAATTAGATAGATTATGTGGTTTAATCTAGTAACGCTCAATAGGAGAGTTGAACTGGTAAATTGATGTTGTCGTGATTGTTACTGTTATATGGTGTTGGTTGACTTGTGTGATTGTATGGTTGACTTGTGTGAGTGTATGGGTGACTAGATGGCTAGGAATGGGAGTGAGGAGTTGAAACTGGACTTAGGATGAGCTAGGTCTTGCATGAACCCTTGAGAGTAAAACTGGATAATTGTCCTGTGATTACTGTTTGATGAATGTGTTGATTGATGTGCGATGTGGGGAACTGGGATGAAAGATGATGGCTAATGTATTCAACCTAGAAATGTGAGATAGGATGGGATGGGATGAGCTGAATTTCTGTGATTGTACCTATGGTTATCAATTGTGGTTACTATGGAATTGTCAAGTGGAATTGTGAAATGGATTTGTGATATGGAATTCCATTATTGACGTGTGTGATCGGTGTGGTTATGTTTAATGGAATTAATTGATAGAACCAGAAGGAGCCAACGTTACCCCAACCGAAATACCGTTGAGTTAGAGTCTAATTCACTAGGGTGAATCCTATGACATGGAGTCATAGTGGTTGATATCTCCTTCGTGGAAGGATCCCTATGGGATGCATCGTGATAGCTCCGTGGAGGAAGGATCCCTTAGGGGATGCGTCGTGTTATCTCCCTAAGGGGAAAGATCCTGTGGGACATGGATGATGTGATGGCCGGCGGGGGTAGCGGGGGAACAACTCCTTATGGCGCCTAATTAACTCACCTAGTTAAATGAATTATGAACTGTTGTGCGTGTGTTGTGCTGGATGTGATTACGAGCTGAAATGTGATGTGTTAAGTGTGTATATGTGATGTGTGATATGTGTTGCTGATCTGTTATGTAACGTGTGTGAACTAGGTTGGATTGATCTGTGAACTGAGTTGTGTTAGTGTGATGAGTTGTGGGATAGTTGTTGAATGGTTGATGATTATGATGATGATAGGAATTGTGAATGGTTATTATGGAGTTATGCACTTGGAGTGATAACCTGGACTGCTTAGAGATGTCGAATAGCTCACTTTGGAAATAGGAATGTAATCTGTGTATTGTGTATGATTGTGGTGTGACGATTGAGATGACGAGTTGCTTATGATGCTTCTGATTGTTGAGCTATTGGAATTAGATGTAATGTTGAACCGTATGAATGATGCTATTTGTATATTGATGCTATTGTGGATTGAGAATGTTGAACTGAGAATTGCATCTATGTGATCGCCTAGACTGTTTTAGGGAATTAAAATATGGTATGGTTGTGTCTGGTTCCATTGTGGTGGTTTGTGCAGAGTTTGGAATGGCTCTTTTAGGCTAGGTTCGGCGCATAGTTAAACCCAGTGGGTTCACTCAATTTCAATAGGAAATTAATCCCCTTCCAGTTCTCTTTTCAGGTTCGCGTGGTAGTGAGAGTGAGTTGGAGATCAGGTGTGTCATTGAGTTCAGAAGAGTTGCAGGTTGGAGTTGTGAAGTGAAGATTTGGGGGCTACTCTGGAGTTCACTTTACTTTGTTTTCACTTTCAGTTGGCATCTTTGGTTGGGAGTTTTGGTGATCGGTTGTTTTTTGGTTGTATTAATTGGAGGCCTCCTTCATTTCGAACTTTTATTTAAGAGTTATTTCTGTTTTTGCTGCGTTTTACTCCCTTATTTTAATGCTGTATCTTCGAGTAGCACTCAAACCGGTTTGACCACGGGTAAACCCGGGTCGATTCGGGACGGATGTTACAAGTGGTATCAGAGCCTGGTTATTTGCTGTTGTGTTTGTGATTCGTCTCTTCTTCTAGAGGAGTAATTAACATCATAGGGGGAAGGGATGAAGCATAGGCACATGACAAGCTTTCCAGGGATTTTCAAGTTGTTTTAAATGGGTGGGAAGTTTTGAAAGGAAAGTGTTTTGAGCTTGAAAGGAAAGTGATTTGAAATGCAATGTGATTTCTGAAAATTGGTCAACTGAAACGTTTTGTGTCCTCCTGTAGTGAAGAGGGTGGCGGAGTAGTTGAGAGTGGAAGTAGTAGTAGGTTGAGAAGTTGGTTAGACGAGTAGAGCCATGTAGAGTTTGGTTAAGTTGAGTAGAGTGCTTGAGGGTGTGAGTTTTACTCGAAGGTGTTAGCTTCATAGTTTTTGTTGGTGTGAGTTGTGCTTTGCTGTGCTTTGTTGTGCTCTTGTGGGGTGTAGTGTTCATGTGGTGGGTAGTGCCGTCGAGGTTCGGTTGTGCGTGTCTGTTAGGTAGAAGTTCGGAGTGGTGTGGGAGTAGTGCCCTTAGAAGGTGTGTGTTGCTAGAGCCATTAAGAGGGAGTTTCGGGAGGTAATGTGATCTTGTAATTGCTGCATTTGTTGCTGTGATTTGTGGTTGCACTGCTAGGGCGAGTCAGGTTGTGATTTCGGGGATGAAATCTCTTAAAGTTGGGGAGACTTGTAACATCCCCGCCCAACCGAATGGTTTGGAACTCGAGTTTGGATGGTTTAGACATTGGAAACAATGTTCTTGAGGCCCCATCGAAGTCCGAGACGTTCATAGTTGAGGCGGGTCGAAGATACAAGCGAGTACGTGAGAATTGGCCAAAGGTGACAGATTACAACACACGGCCGTGTGTTATAAAACACACCGTGTTGTTTGAAGAAACATGCCGTGTTTCTTGTGTCTGCCATAAGAGGCAACTTTTCAGAACGGATTTCCATAACTTTTCCCTTCTTTCTCTTTCCCCAAAATTCCTTTTGACGAACTAAAACCCCCTTAGGTTCAATCCTTGATTCCGGAAGTTGTAGAGATCCGATTGATGATCCATTTGTTGCAACGCGTTCGTGGAGACGAGAGGAAGAGATTGCTGGTCGTGGTTCTGGGTATTTCGGATCGAGGTGCTGTCAGTGGCAGAAGGAAGACCTACGAGTTTGGAGTTGTAGAACTTGGCGGTTCGGGTTCCGGGAGTTGTTTTAGAGCCTCGTCTTCTTGTCAGGTGAGGGTTTAGCATATGATAGGTAGTATGGTCGGTGTGAGAAGTTGCAATTTCAATCTAGATGAACATTGGATTGGATGAATTGGAAGAGAGTAAAAGAGGATTTTGTTCTGCGATTGATTGTTGTATAATTGTGATTATTGGTGGTTGTTGTATGCTTGTCGATATGATGAATTGTGTGATGATAGCGGGCTGTTTGTTATGTGCCATGAGTGGGGGAAAGATTAACCTTGATGCTTAATGGATTGGATGTAGTAACGAGTGTAGGAGGGTTGGGGTATGATGTTGTAACTGTATTTCTGCTTAGAATTGTTAATCTGTGGTTGCGGGAGGGCGGTCCTGCCAATGTGGGGTCGCCCTTAATTGATGAACAGGTGGATGGCTCCACCAATGTGGGGTCGTCCAATGAAGGAGGTACAAGAGGGTAACCCTACGACTCATGACATGGCTTCCCCTGTACTTGCAGGTGGGGGTGGCCGGTGAGCTAGCCGTTTACCCTTAAACTGTTTGTGCTGTGGGAGGCGTTGAATGTCTTGTGATGTGGGATTACTGGATGTTTTGGATTGTTTTGGTTTATGTGATGTTGGGATTGAGATGATGCTAGGTGTTGATGTATGAATTATGCAACGTGCCTTTTAAGTAGAATTGATGATGCGTGTGAAGGTGGTTGTTAATGTGTTTAGGGTGGTAGACTATGACTTAGAACTGGCTACTGGAATTGGTAGGGAATGTAGGTATGGAATTGGACAATAGAATCGGTACGTGGAATTGACTTATGGAATTGGTTAAGGGAATTGGTGAATGGAATTGAGTAATGGAATTGGGTTGTGTGATTGCATGAACTAGTTGAATTGGTGTTGTATGATTGATTTGAGTGAAATTGACGTTGTGTGTGATGGTGATTGATAGCGTGTCTTTTGGTTATCGTAGTAAGGTTGGAGTCTTGAATGTGGATTGGTAAATGGTAGAGAAGAATGAGGATGTCAGAATTGGTCGAATTGTGGCTAGGAATCGTGTTAGATGAAATATGTGAATTAGATAGATTATGTGGTTTAATCTAGTAACGCTCAATAGGAGAGTTGAACTGGTAAATTGATGTTGTCATGATTGTTACTGTTATATGGTGTTGGTTGACTTGTGTGATTGTATGGTTGACTTTTGTGAGTGTATGGGTGACTAGATGGCTAGGAATGGGAGTGAGGAGTTGAAACTGGACTTAGGATGAGCTAGGTCTTGCATGAACCCTTGAGAGTAAAATTGGATAATTGTCCTGTGATTACTGTTTGATGAATGTGTTGATGTGCGATGTGGGGAACTGGGATGAAAGATGATGGCTAATGTATTCAACCTAGAAATGTGAGATAGGATGGGATGGGATGAGCTGAATTTCTGTGATTGTACCTATGGTTATCAATTGTGGTTACTATGGAATTGTCAAGTGGAATTGGTACGTGGAAATTGATTGAACGGAATTGTCAAGTGGAATTGTGAAATGGATTTGTGATATGGAATTGCATTATTGACGTGTGTGATCGGTGTGGTTATGTTTAATGTAATTAATTGATAGAACCGGAAGGAGCCAACGTTACCCCAACCGAAATACCGTTGAGTTAGAGTCTGATTCACTAGGGTGAATCCTATGACAGGGAGTCATAGTGGTTGATATCTCCTTCGTGGAAGGATCCCTATGGGATGCGTCGTGATAGCTCCGTGGAGGAAGGATCCCTTAGGGGATGCGTCGTGTTATCTCCCTACGGGGAAAGATCCTGCGGGATATGGATGATGTGATGGCCGGCGGGGTAGCGGGGGAACAACTCCTTCCGGCGCTTAATTAACTCACCTAGTTAAATGAATTATGAACTGTTGTGCGTGTGTTGTGCTGGATGTGATTACGAGCTGAAATGTGATGTGTTGAGTGTGTATATGTGATGTGTGATATGTGTTGCTGATCTGTTATGTAACATGTGTGAACTAGGTTGGATTGATATGTGAACTGAGTTGTGTTAGTGTGATGAGTTGTGGGATAGTTGTTGAATGGTTGATGATTATGATGATGATAGGAATTGTGAATGGTTAGTATGGAGTTATGCACTTGGAGTGATAACCTGGACTGCTTAGAGATGTCTAATAGCTCACTTGGTAAATAGGAATCTAATATGTGTATTGTGTATGATTGTGGTGTGACGATTGAGATGACGAGTTGCTTATCATGCTTCTGATATTGAACTGTGTGTATGATGCTTCTGATTGTTGAGCTATATGAATTGGATGTAATGTTAAATCGTATGAATGATGCTATTTGTATATTGATGCTATTGTGGATTGAGAATTTTGAACTGAGAACTGCATCTATGTGAGCGCCTAGACTGTTTTAGGGAAGTAAAATATGGTATGGTTGTGTTTGGTTCCATTGTGGTGGTTTGTGCAGAGTTTGGAACCGCTCTTTTAAGCTAGGTTCGACGCATAGTTAAACCCAGTGGGTTCACTCAATTTCAATAGGAAATTGATCCCCTTCCAGTTCTCTTTTCAGGTTCGCGTGGTAGTGAGAGTGAGTTGGAGATCAGGTGTGTCGTTGAGTTCAGAAGAGTTGCAGGCTGGAGTTGTGAAGTGAAGATTTGGGGGATACTCTGGAGTTGACTTTACTTTGTTTTCACTTTCAGTTGGCATCTTGGGTTGGGAGTTTTGGTGATCGGATTTCAGACCTTTGTTCTTTATCGTTTTGTTGGTTTTGGATTTCAGATTTTAGTTGCTTTTCGGTTGTATTAATTGGAGGCCTCCTTCATTTCGAACTTTTATTTAAGAGTTATTTCTGTTTTTGCTGCGTTTTACTCCTTTATTTTAATGTTGTATCTTCGAGTAGCACTCAAACTGGGTCGATTCGGGACGGATGTTACAGACCTATTCGACCAAGACTCAGAGCGAAAATGAGGATGATTGAGCCAAGGAGTGAGGAACCTAAAATGCTTCCGAACCGCAATAGGGGTCGAGACTGCAGCAGAGTAGAGCACAATCGGTCTATGATCAGAACGGATACAGAACATATTCTTAACATCGGAATCGGGGAAAGTGGTAATCCAACTAGGAGTGGCCATAGCACGATCCAGGCGTTCTGTAGTTTCCCCTCAGAACCATGTAAAAGGGGGGCTAGAAAAAACCCAAATCTACAAAACCACAATCACTGATGCACTCTTGGAAGGAGGCTACTTTGTAAGGATTCAAAGCAGCCCCTCCCATCTTCTCATCCTCCGAGATAATACAGTGAAAATCTCCAACAAGACTCCAAGGGATAGAAAAGGAGCTAGCTCTTAACCGAAGTTCATCCCAGAGCTTGCTGGATATCAAATCTAGAAGCTGAGCCAGCAGAATTATTTGTAGGTTCCTCCTTGTCTGAGATTGGTGTCATATGATTCTTGTTAGCTCTGCCTCTGGAACGTCTACTCACCGTCATCCAACTTCCCATGTCCTTCTCCTCGTCCTTACTTCCCTCGTTATGACTCACAGGCTCCGTAGGAGAATCCGTTGGTTGGTTTGTCATCGTTGTGGGGAAGCTAGAAACCTTGTGCCCATACATCCAACAAGTAAAGCAAAGGTTTTCCAAGCATTCGTACTCAATGTAATAGACTTTCTCTCCGATCATGTACTTTTCGAGGAGTGGTTTGGATATGTCAACCTCCACACATACCTTGGCGTATCTATCCCTTGGCTTCTTCTCTTGTAGCCAAATCCATTCGAGCAGTCCTACCAATGTGATTACCGATGCGGTTGACCGCCGTGAGGTTAAAGAAATGAATGGGAAGTTTGGGGAGTCGCACCCATGTCAGGATGGTTTGGATTAGCTCGTCCTAATTGAAATCTGGCTTCCAACGCGCAACGGTAATATAGTATTCAAATATTTTCCACGGGCCTTCGAACGCAGCACGTTGATAGTCATCCGCGTCGGAGAATCTAACGAGGAAGAAATCATTTGAAAGGTCCGACACCTGAATATGCCTGCCCTTGGCCCAAAGGAATTCCAGTCTCCTCTTCACCGTGGGATACACGAAGGATTTCTCTAGGACTCTCACCACTAGAGCTTTGGACCAGGGTTTGTAAAACTCTATGATTTCAGCCTCCGATAATCTGATTTTGGGGGCATCTAGGGTTCTCGTGGCCATCCTCTTGCATGTGGAGCAAAGTCGAGAAAGTATTTTGGACGTCATCTTCCATCACCCACCAGTTCGCTCCAGCCACTGAACTGTAGGAGTTCCTTGGTTGAGCTGTTAGGATCAGAACCTTTCTATTCTCACGGGGCTTCGAAACATAGGGCGTCAGTCCATCTCCTCTATCCAAATCAGACAAGTGGTAAATAGGATCTGGTCATCCCTATCTTGGACGCTTTCTTAGCACATCAATGATATCCATGCTGTGATTCCAGCCGATGGAGGATCAGGAGGGCGTGCAAGTTGCGTATCACCGATCGCAGAAACCTAAAGTGCGGCTCCGAGTTCTCCAGAGCTGACATCGGCTCTGAGTTCAAGTTTTTATTAAGCCTTCTTCAAAGTATGTTAATCTTTAATCAACCGACCATGATCAATTATTAACTAAAGTAACTTTCTCCCAACCCTAACAAAGAGAAAGCCATATTGACTAAAGGTCTAGCTGTAAGCCTGTAACGAACTAAAAGATGTAAATTTACAAGTTGACCCTCGTTGTTTATTAATTAACAACAACTCATTGTATAGAAACACTATAGCCTTTATGTCCACATCCAGAAGGAGGAACTCAAAGAGTGCAAAGAGTTTATAACCTCATCCTTTGGTTTTTGCATATGATCATAAAGACACATATCCATACAAATTCACATCAACTTTGCCAACGGAACTTAGAAAACAGCTTCTCTGACTCTTTGTTACCCGTCCTGGAGATATATACCGTCAACCTTATACAGATGATTGAAGACCAATGATGCCTGCGTGAATTCAGGATATGTTAAATCTTATGAATGGTACTTAAGACTGAAAAACAAACTGCAAATGACAATCCTTGGTGAGGAAGATGAACATCCTAGGTTTACCACAACCAACTCTCGCACCGGCATTTCCAGTTGTCTTGCTAAGCTCATGTCCACCTGCGGATTGAATACAGTAATCACACCCCCTCCCAACTAAACAAGTGAAGAGCGTTTCAAATTTGCAGTTCGCTATTCTCAATAGCTTCACCAAAAGCTAAAGCAAACGAATCTGAAAAAAAAACCCCAAAGTTGAGATATTGGATTCTCCAATACGAAAACCCTTACCCTTTCCCAAATCATCAGGGTCAGCATGCACCACAACAGCCCTCCCCAAAATGGAATGAGGCCCTCCTAGCGGTATCTGCAATTTGAAATGCTAACACTTGGCTCATACAAATTCCAGAACGTAGTAATCAGATAGTACAAGTAGACATAAGGCCATTGTCTCCAGAATATCAAAGATGCAAGAATAATTACTTCATCTGAGAGATAAACTTGAAAATTTGATTACTACTTACAATTCAACTGAAACAGGAGACTTCCACATTCTGTATTGTTATTTCTAAGTTACCTGAATATCCTCAATTGAAATCTCAGCAAGTCCTGGAAAATACAAAAAGAAAATCAAGAAGTTAAGGAACTAAAGTTTGTAAAAGCCAATAGGATCCCCCAAGACTCAAGAAATATCACAACCCAAACATACCTTCTTCATTTGCAAGGATGTTTCCCAAATCACCGGCATGACGTTCATGGTCCAATGGAGATCCGTGGCTCTTCTTCAATGGATTGAAGTGAGGTCCTGATTCAACATCAGATCATGAAACCAAACGAATTAATACTCATAGCAACTAGCAAAACAGAACATACCAACTACTGGATCATATACAAAAAGGATGCTGAAACTGATCATCCATATGCTTAAATTATGCTTCCGGACAAATTAGTTTTATTTACTTCCCAAAGGACAACTGAAAAGGGTATGTTTAAGTTATCACCTGTGGAATTGCAACCATTAGTGGTGTCACCAAGAGCATGAATATGGAAGCCATGAAAGCCAGGAGAAAGGCCTGTTATTTTCCCAGTCACATGGGTAGCTCCTGCAAATGATAATTTCAAAACCCCGATTTTGATTTCATTTCATTCAAAGCATATTACAATTTCAAATCTGTAATTGAATAACCAATAGAGGCGAGGTGAAAGAGCGGAAGGCAGCTAAATAATAAATACCATTAGGTTGTTGGATAAATTGAATAAAGCCTCTAATATTGGGATTTCCAGCGACGATCGCCACGGCTTTCGCCGTCGACGTCCCTCCGGTTCCTGCTCCTGCCATTTCTCTGCGGTTTTATCCCTATGACCTTTTACTAGCTCATCAACTGCCACCACAATTTTTTATAGTTTCCCAGCTTATTGTCTATTTTGGTCATAAACTTTTGAGTTATTACAAACTGGTCGTAAACCTTTGATTTGTAAACTGATGATTATTAACCTATGGGGTTGTAACAAACTCGTCAAGTCGTTAACTCTCCATCCGATTTTTCAGTTAAGTGCTGATATCAGCATGCCATGTCACCATTTTTTTTTCACCTCACCCCTTACCACATCACCTATTCCACCCTTGACTCAACCAACTAAAACCATCTCTAAACCAACCCTAACCAAACCTAAACCTGGCATACCCAACCCAGCCTCCCCAAAACCTTTTTTATTTCCCGCTACATTTGTCTGTTGGTATTCCCTCATCTTCTCTTCTCTATCTAATCTTCTACCTCTCACGATCGGAATCCTCAACATCATATCTCCTTTCTTCGCGGAATTCATTTCCGGCACCCGCTATGGTCGGAATCTCCTCTCTTGTCACCCTTCAAAGCACCCCTTTTCTTTCTATTATCAGTCCTCATTTCTCTACTGCAAAGGCCGCCTCTTGACTTCCTCTACATATTATGTTCGGCAAAATCATCACTTCCCCAACTTCAATCTCTTCTTTGCCTTTTAGAAACCACCACATCTCCATTTGTATTAGAAATCAGCACATGCAATCTTCCCTTTCAGCCTTAATAAATGACATTTAGCCCTCTTCAGTTGAACTCGTCAGAAACGTCGGTTTGAGCAACATCCCTGAAATTTTCAAGCAGTAGATCAAAACTTGTTGTCTGGAAGATGAGTCACATCTGGTCCCTTAGAGAACCACGGAGACTGCAGCCTGAATATGGTTAGCTTCTATCTTTAGTCTTATTGAAAAAAGACCAAAGTTCTTAGTTTGCCGATTATTGTTGATTTCGTAAGTGGTCATTTAGCTATTTCGATTGAATAAATTTGATTTGCAGACAACGTGAAAGATTCTGGTCGATTCGCCACTCACATGTTCAGTGAAGGGAAATTGGATAAATCATACAATGAAACTGAAGAAGTCGATTTCTTTGATTATGTGGACCGTGATCGAATGTCGATTTGCGAGATAGACAAAATTATGCTTGAACTTCGTTTAGAGGGTAAGATGGCATATACCTAGCTATATCTCGACATAGAGATTTGCAATGGTGGTCTGCAATGTTTGGATTTAGACGCAGACATATTAGCAATGGTTGGTGTTATTAAGGACAAAAAGTTGAAGATCGTGAAGATGTATGTCCTCCATTTAACAGATGAAGAGGCCAACCTGAATTTGGAACAAATGTGGGCAGATTTGCGAGCAGAACATGTCTATCCAAAGAGGTTTGCCACACTAGAGGAGCTTCCTGGCGATGTAGATTTCCAGGAGCCACAAATGAAGTAGGTTCTAGCAATTGAGTCGGTTAATAATAAAGAAGAGATAATCGATAAGCGGGCGGAAGAGCATCCAAATAAGGGGCATACAGATAGGTGAAGAATGAGAAGTCCTGTTCAGTTCATATATATCAGTTTCATAGTCTGAATTTATGCTTGATTATCCTCGACTGGCACCATGTTAACCTTTTATAGGGAAGTGACTGGCGTAGAACAATAGGTGTCAATCGACACTCAACAACAAGAGGTGCCAATCGAGACTCAACCATAAGAGGTACCAATCGACACTCCAACACAAGAGGTATCAATCGAGTCTCCAACACAAGAGGTACCAGTCGACTCCCCACCACAAGAGATACTAGTTGACTCCCCACTAAAAGAAATACCAATCGACATGGAAGACCAATCAACTAAAAATTCAACAGAAGAGGTACGGATTGACTCACCACCACTAGAGGTACCAATCACTGAGATGGAAGACCAATCAGCAGAAAATCCAAGAGTACATGTATGTCATACTTTTATGAGTACTTTTGAGTCTATTAATTTACCAATATGTAATGTCTTTGAATGTTTAATTTAAACTGCTCTTAATGTTTAATTTAAACTGTTGATGATAACAGGAAACTGAAAATGTTGATGTACGTGATTGGGATGAGGATAGTGATGGAGAAAATGGCAGAGGGAACCAATACTATTCAGAGAAGCGGGAATAGAGGCAGTGCATGTTGGAAGAGGCAAAGAAAATAGTCGACGTATAGAGTCGGCCACCACTGAGTCTGAGATGGATAAGGAAGATGACATTGATATTGACTTTCCCTATGTCAGTGAAAGTGAGCTACTGGCAGAAGTAGGATGGGGTAGTGAAGAAGACATCACACTAAAACAGATGGATGATTTAGTGGCAGGCCGCGTTGTGCTTTGTGGCAGGCAGCCTGCCACTAAACATAGAGCTTGCTCGCAGGCGGGGCCTGCCACTAAGCACGACACGACCTGTGAGTAAAGCAGCTGCGAGGAAGCCCAACACGTGGCAAGCCCCGCCTGCGAATAAGGTACTCGCAGGCAAGTGGTTAGTGGCAGGCGCTTGCCACTAAGCTTAGTGGCAGGCGCTTGCCACTAAGCTTAGTGGCAGACGAAAGGTTAGTGGCAGGCGCCTTCCAGTGGCAGGCGCCTGCCACTAACCTTTCGCCTGCCACTAACCACCTGGCCTGCCACTAAGCTTAGTGGCAGGCGCATGCCACTAACTTTCTGGCCTGCCACTGAGCTTAGTGGCAGGCGCCTGCCACTAACCACCTACCTGGGCAGGCCGATTGGGCGTGCTGGGCCGATTTGGGCGGGCTGGACCGATTGGTTTGCTAGGCTGGACCCGATTGGTTTGCTAGGCTGGACCGATTGGTTTGCTGGGTCGTTGATGGATTAAAATGACTACGATACCAAAATTAAAAACAATTTCAAATCATTCAACAAAAAACATTACAAAATATCAAACACCACACACATAATACATTAATGATCGTACAATAGTAATAATACATAATCCAAACACACAGAGTACCAGCTGAATACAATACAATACAGTATAATAGTACAAATAGATAACAAACTACACAACATCCCAAGGATGCACGTACGCACCATCACCATCACCACTACCACCACGATTACCACCACCATTACCACCATTCTACACAGACAAAAACAGATATGTGTGAGAGATATAAAAACATTACAAAAAACATTACATAAGTAATTACTGACTTGTACACGTACCATAACAAGCTGCTGGATAAAATTAGGTCCAACATCCGAGGCATCAAACCAGTGGGAGATATCATCTACATTAGGCACAACTGGAGCAGATCCACTAGCAGACTGGGGCTGAGTCTGAGACTGGCTCACGAATTGCAACATCATCTGCTCCAGTGATGCCAGCCTGCGATTAGCATCAACAAGCCCATCCTGTGTGGCAATCAGCTCTGACCGAGTGGCATCCAGCTCTGACCGAGTGTCAACCAGCTCCCGGTTCAGCTTATCATATACTGCATCATGCGCACGAGCTAGTGTGGGTCGGGAAGAGATACTACCAGTTGTCAACGTAGATGACTCAGCACTCGTCCGAAAGACCTAAAAACATAAATGTACTTGGTGAACAACACAATTAAATCATATTTCAAGTTTTAGTGTTTAAATATAATTACCTGACTCTTACTAACATGCCGACCAAACATCCTTACGTGCCCTCGGTGTTCTGGCTTGTTAAGGGCTTGGGCAAATGCATCATTTGGGCCCCACTCCGTCGAGACACCGGCCGCCTCCAATTGACGGATAGTCTCCTACAATTTCAAATCAATCCAAACCAACATTAGTGAACACTCCAAAAGTTCCACTTATTAGGATAGTGGTTATTCAATTTCCTTACCATTATTGCGCCAGCATGAGCACTCTTTGGTTCTCCATTCAGCCAACTGTAGTACTTGATAAAGATCTGCCCCCTTGAAGGTCGCTGACCAGTCTTCTCCGCCTCCTCCTCTATGTAGAGACCCCACGGCCTGGACCCTCCAGTGTGATTTTCTTCTTGGCATGCTCGATTAGCCTTGTTTCTTGCAACCGCATCCTAAACCAAAACAATGTGAATGATTCAACATTTAACTAATACCTGATTCACATTAACTTGGTTAAATATGCATGTATTACCTTGAACTCCTGACTATCCACGTGTCTCATGTATGCCAACCAATCAGTTTCTGGACAGCCTGCAGAGGGGGTTTTGCTTAACCCACTCGTACGGAAGGTTGTTTTCAGCAGCATACTTCTTCTTCGCCTTCCACGCGTCAAGCCTCGATCTAGCCCAAGCTAATGAGATTTTGTGATCCCAGTATGCTCGAGCAGCTGGTATGAGGGTTGTATCGCAGTGGAACTTCGCCTGAAACAAAAATCAAGAACATGTACTTAAATTTTGAAGTACAAAATTAGCCTGTAATTAACTAGCTAGTTGTTTCAAATCATACCAAAAAGAACTGCTCGAAGGCACGAGTCTTCACCGACTCTGACACATGCTTCCAAGTGGCTGGATAAATGGGGTAGTAAGACCAAATCCTTGAACACTCTCCAACGTACATTCCCATGAATGACAATAATGGTCCACTTGGCTTAGCTCCCATGTTGCTGAGGTTGAACACGATCTTGTTTCCGTCGCTCATGATACGATAGTGGTCTTTGAACTCGAATTTCATGACCTTCGTTAGACCACCTCGATCTGCACAATTTTAATCCAAAAGCTAAGTATGGATAAAGACATTTTACCAACTAACTATTAGATGTATTGTTATGAACTGTTACTACTAACCGATGATAGTAAGCTCATGGGTGTATCGCTCCCTAGAAGAAGAGGAAGAAGAGTCGGTACCAAGGGGAGTCGGGGTAGGGATAGTCCGGGTAGGAGAATGAGGCATGCCATCACCACTACCAGAAGCCATCACTAAGAGATCAAATAGGATAAGTTGTTATTACCAAAGGACAAATTCTTTATATTCAATGTCTGAATAATTCATATAACTGCCAAGTGCTATGACTTATGCTCATGGTTCCAAATGGATTGAAACTGTCAGTTGCAAGCCCAAGTCTCACATTTTGGGGATCAGCCGCAAAATCAGGGTACTTGGCGCTAAAACTTTTCCATGCATCTGCGTCTCTAGGATGTCTACCCATACCATCATCAATTCTAGTTTCCGTCGCATGCCAGGTCATATCTTTTGCAGTGTAAGGACACATGTACAACCTCTTCAACCGAGGTATTAAGGGAAAATACCGAAATATTTTCTCAGGTCGAGGCTTTGATTTTTTCTCACCCGCACTGTTTCCTTCATCCTTGAATCGAGCAACCCCACACACTCGACATTCCTTCGCTTCACTATCTTCTCCAGTGTACAATATGCAATCATTCTTACATGCATCAATCTTGTTATAGGACAACCCAAGACTCCTAATTGTCTTCTTCACTTCATAATTGGATGAAGGGATTTTGACCGTAGGAAAAGCCTTGCGAAGCTACTCCAGTATCTTCGACATTGCTTTATCACTGATCTTGTGTAAAGACTTAATGTGGTATAAGTTGATCATGAACGACAACTTTGTGAAACTGGTACAACCATCATACAATGGTACTTCACCATCCAGCAAAGCTTGGAAAAACTCATCATCTGGTTGCATGTTGGGTATATCTGGCATTGGTTCATCACCCGTTTGTGGCACTTGATCGTCCGCTGGACGTTGTTCAAATGCATCATTCACCATGTTCTGAAACAAGTCTGGCTCAGATATTGGTATATCCTCAACCAGTAATGGAGGAATTGTTTCTTCATCAGCGACTAGTTCCGGTTCAACCATGGCAGTGAAGGCACCAAAATCTGTCATTAACTCTCCATGCAAATTCCATACATCGTATGACGTGGGAAACGCCTTTGCTAACAAATGCTGATTAACTTCGTTCCGTGGCATCAACTTCTTGAAGTTGCATTTCAGACAAGGACAGAGTATGTTCACTCCATATACTGCATTGGAGATTGCAAAGTCGAGGAATTGTTGAACGCCAGCGTAATACTCACGAGTATGTCGCGGCTTTTGAATCCAAGACTTGTCCATCTATATATTGAGTGTTAATTAGTATCGATTTGTTTACTAGTCATGATAAAATGTACAAAATAATGATATTGTTTATAACTTAGCTTAAAGCTAAGTTTCCCTAATTATATTAGCTACTGAAATATTGAATTGGCCAACTTAATAACATAAGTTGGTTAATATATATTTTATTAATTAATATCGTTTATTAACTAATTATTTTATTAAGTTTACATATGTTAAATAGTAACTACTTAATAAGTATTTACATGCACAATTTTTAAACAAATTTACATGCTTGTATTCATATTAATAAGTTACACTGCGTAAAGTATAATCAATTTAATACATAAAATTTTTATTAAATTTTGTTTATTGATGAAATCATTTGTTAAGTTTGCATACTACTTAGTAGGTATTTACATGCTTTTTTTAACAAATTTACATGCCTATATTCATATTAATAGAATAAACTCCTTAAAGCATAATCAATTACATACATAAATTTTATATTAAATTTTAAAATTATGGTCAACTTACATGCATAAAATTATAATATTATCAGTCAAATCAAATATTTTGTATAATCATGATTAATTAGATTAATATATTGATTATATCAAATTCTACCTATTATCAGGTTACATGCAGATTAAATATTTTGCATTATCATGATTAAGTCCAACAACAAGTACGACCTAATTTTGGTACATGTAGCACACCTGGAAATTGATGATAACTCCAACAACAAGTATGAGAGTAGCCGGCAAAGACCAAAACTGAAACCTTGCTACAAAGAGATTGAGAAAAAAAAGAGTTAAAACAATAAATATAATTTTACTCATTCATGAAAAATCATAAACCGTAAGGATTTTGTTACACGAAAGACAAAGCCTTTACCTACCGGATGAACAACAGAGATGGCAGCAACAACACCTTAGTTTGAGCCACCGAATTTACAATGTATCCTGAAAAAATAGCTCTTATGAATCAAATCACTGGATAAACTCGTTCAATTTGGTAATCTGATATGACCAGAAACTTAGCGTATACGAAACCTTAGGTCAATGGATGAGCAGCAAAGATGGCAGCAGCAGCACCTTAGGTTGAGCCACTTGATGAATAGTATATCCTGAAACAAATTCGGTGTTATCAACTAAATTACCGGATAAAATCGTTGATTTAGGTAATCTGATATGACTAAGAACTACCAACACTACATACATTCTAAAGAAATAAAAAACCAGAAGCTTTGAAACCAATTGAAATCTGATCAGAAGCCATGAAACCAATTGAAATCCGATCAGAAGCCATGAAATCAATTAAAATCCGTTCAGAAGCCTTCAAATGGTTGATAAAGAAGAGGAGAATGGTTTTCTAACCTTCAAAATCGTTCGGAAGCCTTCAATCCCGCGGAGCTATCCCAGAAAATTCGAGAGGAGAGAGAGAATGGAAATCGCCGAATGAGCAAAGAATGGCTACTGCTTCTGCTGAGGTGGGTAGTCATGTAAGTGGCTACTCGCAGGCGTTCAACTTGCTCGCAGGCCGCCTGCGAGTAGCTAGTCGCAGGCCCAACTGCCAATAGTTACTCACAGTCAGTGGCTACTCGCAGCCGGGTCTGCCACAAGCTCCTCGCAGGCCCAAGCTAATCGCAGGTCGGCCTGCCACAAGCTCCTCGCAGGCGCACGTTACTGGCAGTTTGACTGCCACTAAGTGCTGGCAGGTTGGGCATTCCTCACAGGCTTCCGACCTGCCTGCCACTAAGCCCAGCCCGCCTGCCAGGCGCTTAGTGGCAGGCAGCCTTGAGGCCTGCGAGTAAAACACTCTTTTGTTGTAGTGTCAACGATGATGATGATGTCCGCTTCCCTGTGTTTAATATAGACATAGATTTGGAAAATCCGATGTTGGAGGTCTCGCAAGTGTTTCGTACGTTTGAGGAGTTCAAGCAAGCTTGCAATGTGGTCATTTGTCAAGCAAGCTTGCAATGTGGTCATTTGCAATGAGGAGTTCAGGCAAAGGCTAGCAGTGTGGTTTCCGACTAATGGCAAAATAAGGGTCATTTGTCAATGCAAGAAGAAATGTGGATTTATAGTGTATGCCACGTTGAAACATGGAGATGTCCAAATCGCAACTGCTAACATTGAGCATGCTTGTGGGGTTGATGAAGACATTCAGACGCTATAAAATGATTTTTTGGCCAACACGTATCTTAATCTGTTCCGCATTGATCCCAGTTGGTCAATTCAAAACTTACAACGCACGATTCTCCCTGATTTGAACTTGAAGATTAATAGGATGAAGGCCCATAGAACCAAAGGTTATGTTATGCGATTGGTTCACAGTAACGACGAGGAACAATTTAGTAAGCTTGTTGATTACAAAGCAGAGCTAGAGAGGACTAATCTAGGTTCGAATGATGTGATCGACTACGACGGCTTAACCTTCAAGAAGATGTACATATGCCTTGACGCATTGAAAAGGGGCTTCAAGAATGGGTGTAGACGTGTGGTTGGAGTAGACGGTTGCTTCTTAAAGGAAATTCTTGGTTGGCAGCTACTGACGGGTGTTTGCATTGATGCTAATAATCAAATGTTCCTCATTTCCTGGGCAATAGTTGACAAAGAATGCATTGAAACTTGGGAGTGGTTTATGCCATTGTTGGCTGAGGACTTGGAGATAAGCCCGATTGAGCATTGGACATTTATGTCTGACCGATATATAGAAGGTAATGTGGTTGTGTGTTTTAGTAATGTTTTGTTCTGTTTAGGATCGTTGTTGGCTATGTTCTGAATCTTCTTTGTTTTCAGTTTACAGTTTATAGTCTTGTCTAGGTTTATAGATGACTGAATCTACTTCTGTTTACAGTAAGTAAGTATGTTGTTGATGAATCTGTTGTATGTATGCTGCTGATTTTTGCATAGATGTTAGTTTATGAATCTGCTTCTAGTTTATGAATCTGTTGTATGTATGCTGCTGATATTTAGACAGATTTTAGTATATGAATTTGCTGTATGCATGTTGCTGATGTATGCTTTTAGTTTACGAACCTGCTATATCTATGCTGCTGATTTTAGTTTGTAAACTGATTGGTATGATCAGATTTAATCGTATGTATGATGTTTTCATAATTTCATGGATTGATTCACGTGATGAATTCAATGTTCCCATATGCTGAACATCTATATAGCGCTCGCCATATGTACAACAACTTTAGAGACAAGTTCACAGGAGCTATAGAATGTATACGATACAACCGAGAAAAGCCATAATGGTATGTTGATCCAAGTCAGAAAGTTGAACCAGCCCTTCGGTCATATGCTTTTGCCATCCACCCCGTTAACGACTCAAGTCAGTGGATTCGGAGCGAGGGACCAATGATCCGGCCACTTACTCTTCCCCGCAATACTTTGGGACCTAAATAGAAAAAGAGAAGGAGGGAAGCAGGGTAATTGCTTCAACAGAAGAAAAACAAGCGTGGACACGACATAACAATTATGAATAGAACTGGCATGAAAATGCGATGCAGCTTTTGCTAAGGGGAGGGGCACAACAAACGTGGCTGTCACATAAGTAATGGAGTATATTTGTTTCATGTTTGCCTCGATTCAGTGATTTTTTGTGGAATAAATAACAATCTTTGATCTGATCGTACTTGCAGTGTAGATGAACAACGAAGCTGATGGGGAGCAAAGACACGAGACAAAAACAGGGAGATTAATCTGAACATCAATCCAGGGGTGGAAGGTGCAATAGAGCCGATCGATCTCAACACATGTGTCTTCCTGGAGGTTGAATCCAGTAGCCCAAGGGCAGGAACCTCATCAAGTGGATTCACTTTTATACCAAATTTGTCGCATCCAAGGTCAAAGCTTGGGATCCATCGTGGTCGTGATGGTGGGAGAACTTAGTTATACAAGCTTTGTTGTTGTCGTCCAATTTGCATGAGTGTAAGACTTTGCTCCATAGGGTGATTATTTTCTAATCAAGCAAAGAAAACAATTCAGATGACCTACTCAACTGTGATGAAGCAGAATTACAAACTGCTGCATTTTGTGATCAATCTGGGAATGAAACTAATCAAGCTGTTATGTTATTGTGTCTTTATATCCTTTGCCACTATGTTACACTAATTGAAACGTTTGTGACCATTATGTTACATTAACCCTAAACAACCTTAATTGACCATTATGTTACATTGCCTCAAATGTTTTTGACGAAAAGGTTACACTAATGTAAACATCGTTGACCATTACAATGCAAACACTACAACCTAATATGAGGATAGTTGATTTGGATCAAACAACATACAATCAGATCTAAAGTTCATTTCTGGGCAAACTCTTTAGTTTCATTCATCTCCATGAATTAAATTCCTGTTGCAATGGCAATACATAATACTTGCGATGTGAGCCTACAACAACTCCTACAATTACACAAAATCCTATTACAATTATCTGAACTACACTTGTGTATATATCATTCCTTACTCTGCTTTCATTCAAGTCTCTTTTCCCATCTTTGCTAAAGAACACATTGAGGTGGCATATTCAATGTGTTGATTTATAACTGACAGCCTGCTGAATCCACTCTCAAGCATCTCAAAATCTTTCACTTTCTTCATCAGTGTGTTTATTACCGCCTTCACCCGAGCTTGGATCAAAGGGTCGAACCATCTGAAGAAATCACATCTCCTGCACCGATAAAACTGTCACCCTAGATTGTCCTTAGTCCATGAGGTAAGGAGAACAACCGATTCACCACATCTGCAAATTGGAAGAGGAGCCATGAATGAAAAGGAAGGCACTTACAGAAATGAAGATGTATCCGATAACAATTAGGTTTAGGATTTTTTCCCCAGACTTGAGATCTTAGAATTTGAGGAAAAGGATAGAGGAATTCAATGGGTATTTAAAAAGATTTTTTTCAAATGTGTCTGTTGGTTGGTTTCCTTAAGTACTGATGATGGGAGGCTGGGTTGGGTATGACAGGTTTAGGATTGGTTAGTGTTGGTTCAGGGATGGGTTTAGTGGGTTGAGTCAAGGGTGGAATAGAGATGTGGTAACGGGTGAGGTGGAAAAAAATGGTGACATGGCATGCTGATATCAGCACTTAACAGAGAAATTGGATGGAGAGTTAATAGATTGACCAATTTGTTACGACCCCCATAGGGTTAATGACCACCAGGTTACAAATCAAAGGTTTATGACCAGTTCGTTACAACCCCCAAAGGTTAATGACCAAAATGGATAATAAGCCATAGTTTCCCGAAACAGTGTTACTAACGGGTGAGCGTGCCAGATGAAATGGGCAACATTTCCTGTCAAAATTACGGGCTTTGTCAGGAAGGCCTGTAAAGTAATATTTCATTTTTATTCTATTTTATTTAAATTGGTGGAAAAATTGTGTAACTAAATTCATGTAAATTTCTGGCCTAATTAGTACGCTCAGAAGTGATGAAATTTTTCGTAATTACTCGCGTATATACCACCTATTGCCTACCTTTTCCGCGTCACCAACTATTAGATTGTGAGTTCCACGTAACATGCCATCTATTTTTCAGCATTCTCGTCCATATCTGTTAGTGTAAGCAGGCAAACTTGCCCACGTGGATCGTTTTCCGCACATGTGGTATATGCCACATCATTATTTTAATTGACAATGCAACTAAAAAACTTTCTTCTTCTGCGTTCTCCCTTTCTTTTTCCTCCCTCTCCCTCCACCTCCTCTTTCTCCCTCCTTCACACCACTCATTTGCTTCACCGCCTCCGGCGAGCAACGATGGCCGGAGTCTCAGATTTGCAATATCCAGCTACAAAGTTGACTTTTCAGACCATTAAGATGAGTACCCAATTAAACCCTCTAATTTCAAAACTTTCAACCCCCGCAATCCGAGCTCACACGAAATCAAGATGCTTCTCCCTCGGCGGCAGACAGTCTTCAACGGCGGCGTCTCCTTCCTTCTTAGAACTTAACACTACATGGATCTGGGTTTTCTCTGCCTTTCTATTGCACACCGCTTTTGTATCCAAGATCAGTTCTACTGTTGAGCTCACTAGGTCCCAACCTAGAGAGAGGATTTCAGATCCTTTTCCTTCATAATTTCTTCTCTTTGTTGCTCCACTAATTTGTGTTTTGTGTTAGCTTTTAGCTCAAGTTTATTATACCACTTTTAGCTTATGACTTAGAGGGGATTATTATAGATTTTTAGGATCTCAGAAAGGGTTTGGCCAATTTAAACGAGATTATCTTTCTACCGGAATACGATTTCAGTTTGGTCCCGTGTTGAACATTCTGTTGTCTTCTGATGAAGCAATGGTTTTCTTCCCCTCTAGTCTTAGATGGATGAATGTATATAATTAGTTACAATCTATAGTGTATCGTATTGTGGACATTGAATTGTTTCACGCCAACTTCATAACTGAATTATTGCTTATGTGAGACTCTGGTCGTCGTCACTTGCCAGAGGCGGCGAAACAAGGAGAGTGTGTGGAGGTGAATGAGGGAGAGATGGTGGAGAAAGAGAGGGAGAACGGAGAAGAATAAGGGTTTTTTTACGAATTGAGCAATTCTTATTCATTAAAAGTTTGGAATGCCAATACAAAGTTCTAAAAAAACAACAAGACTCAAAAAAGCTATAAAGCTACAAAGAAAACAAGGTAACTCTATATACCAATGTCTATTCTAAGGAATTTAGGATTTTTAGCCATGTAAATCCTAATTTGTATTGGCAAGAAGAAGGGTTTTTTATTTCATTAAATTTCATTTTTGTTTTTTAGTTGTAAGAAATTATAAAATATTGCCACATAGGATGCCAACTAGACTAGTTTATAAAATCAGCTAACTCCATCTAGCCAGTGTGAAAACAATTATAAAAAACTAATGGCGTGTTACGCGAAACTCAAAATCTAATAGTTGGTGACGCCGAAAAAATAGGCAATAGGTGGTATATACGGGAGTAATTATGGAAAAATTCGTGACATCTGAGGGAATTAGGCCCAAATTTCTAATCCATTGTTTATCAATTTAATCAATTTTTAGTAGTCATTAAAACTTCAAAAGTAGCACACTAGATACAACTTCTCCATTTACTTAGTACTCTACCTCCCAATCTCAAAGACGATTCGGAAGCAAAGGAAGTAATTGAAAGACTAAGTATATCTCTTGCCATCAGTGGTGGAGCCACGTTGCCCACTGTGGGTGCGTGCAACCCCTTGGGATTTCCAAAAAAACAAAACTCACTCTCTTAGTTTCTTATAGTCATTTCTCTTATTACATTGTCTTAATTAACCTATAACCACGCATTCATAGTGGGTCATGGTGAGATGGTTATGATTTTTTAATCACTCTTCTTTTAGTTTGAAACTCATATATATTTACATTTGGGTAAAATAGCATTTCCCCCCCTCTACTTTGTCAACTTAACAAATAGCTCCCTACAATATAAATTGTTCTTTTTATCTCCTTCTACTTTAACCATATTTCCTTTTGGGTCCTTCCGTCCAACTATCATCTTTTTAACATTAAACTTGGACATATCTACATGTTGATAAAGAGAGATATCAGAGGTAGGAGACAAAGAGTTGGCCAGTGAGGTAAATTAAGGTACGGTAAAGCACAAAGGATTTTAAAATCACACGTTTTATCAATCGATTTCATCCTACATAATTATATATATTTATATTCTCGAATAAAATATGGTTCGTAAGCTAATACTGACTAGTGGAGCTAATATGGTATATTGAATGCGCATCAATTAACGTCATGAAGACGAAAGTTGGGATGGACGGACCCAAAAGGCAAAATGGTAAAAGTAGGAGGGGGTAAAAGAGCGATTTATAGTGTAGGGGACCCCTGGACTTACATAGAAGACAAGAGGTCAGGCATGTCACGTCAAGCAGACTTGACATCCCTCCCACTGGCCCTCGGTCAGAGCTCGGGTCCCACCACTGATGGCGACCCCACGAGGTCCACTAGGAGCATGACACTTGGATGCCCACGATGCGTCGACTGGATCCTATAAATATAGGGTCACCCATTGAGAAGAGGACAACACACACACTCGGGACCACACACCTGGTACTGCAAGCTACTACGCTGCATGCTAAGGGCTGTGGGCTTCCACCCTCACCAAAGGGCTCCCGCCCGGTACCTCTCTATTACCCGCTCTCATACACGTTTACATTACCCCTCACTGACTTCCTTGTATACCCGCCCTGCAAGTACCACCAATCGGGGCTCTAGGTGTATCAAAGCCATCCTCTCTCCCTTCAACATCCAGTTGAACCAACTTATTGGTCCACTAGTCCAACTGAGCAGTTCAATTGGCACGCCAGATAGGGGAATAGCTAAACGTCTGATTCCTCAAAGACAAATATCATGCAAACTATAGAGGATAATCCAACAAGATGTAACACCACCGGGACCCCCATCACCGCGGCTAAGCAGGTCATTCTTGTAGGCGTTCCCAAGGACCCTCAACCTCATGAGACGACAAGCATAGGGGCGAGGATGGCAGAAAAACAACCTCGCATCCCCATACATCGAGCACCAGCATCGGGGCCTAGGCCACCAGTTTCGCCGTCCCCCCCACCGAGGAAGACCTGGCGGCTCAAGTAGCAGATCTACAAAACAAAAATGTCGAGATGGCAGCCGTGATGAAGTTCCTATTCACCCAGGCAGCACCGAGTGGCCACAGAGAGGACGTTCAGGTGGACTTGCTCCCGCCATGGTGGACTCTGACGAAATGTACAGACTGTTCCTACCAAGCTACCAGTCCGGCCCCAGGAAAATCGCCATGCATCAACCGCTGGACAAAACACTTCTGAGTGTCCCACCGCCATAAGGGTTCATGCCGCCCGCCATCAAGGCGTATGATGGCACTGGGATCCTGACCAACACCGGCTGACGTTTACCATTGCTACCTATTGTCGTACATTTCCTGGCACTTTGATTGGTGCCACGCTGACATGGTATGGGGCATTGGCGGAAGGCATTATCAAGAGTTGGGAGGATTTCTACCGACTGTTCCTCCATAAGTTTTCAAATCAGAAGGAGGCAGGGCGGAACCTGACCGCCTTATGGAGTCTGAAGCAGAATCGATCGGAGACTCTCCAACAATACTACAAAAAATGGGCCAAGGTGGTCGCAGCAGTGCCCAACCTAGCATTAGACATAGTTCTCCATCACATTCAAACCACCACCCTAAGTGCTGGGCTGGTCAAAGAATTGCTGCAGGGGAAGCCCAAGACCTACGGAACTAGAATCCTATATCCTTTAATGACCCGAGGTGGAAGAAAATTTTTCCATTATACAAGGAGGATACAGACGGACCCACGAACAAGGGCGTGACAGGGGAGGATAACAAGGTCGAAGGGAAAGGCATCCTGACGATAGAAGAGATAACCGACCCCATGTCGACAGAAGGTCAGATGAGAGGTATACGCCCTTGTCAAAATCCCGACGGAAAGTCATGTACGTTTTACAGGAGAAAAGGTCGGGCTGCGCTGGCCAGCCCCCCTTCTCAAAGCAGCTGTCAAGAGAGGAATCCCCAATGAGTTTTGTGAGTTTCATAACCAAAAGGGACATAACACAGAGGATTGCCTTGAACTTTGCAACGAGATTGAACGAGCCCTAAAAAATGGGTAGCTAAAGGAGTTCATAATAAACAACATAAGGAGGAAGGAAAGAGAACGGTCGGAATCACCATGGTGGAAAATGAAAGAAAGGGAGCGGTCGGAGTCGCCTAGACACAAGGCGGACAGATGTTCTGATGTGAACCGTCGTAACCGTGGGCAGACGACCCTAACCACCACAAGTTAGCCTCCTAGCAACGAGCTGAATCTTTGGAACCGCGATGGAAATCATACTTTGACCCACTAGCTATAGAGAGCTAGGAACCAGAAGTATCAAGTCGAAGGCGCCACTCCAAAAGATGAATGCTCTTGATGATACGCCAAACCTTAAGCAATGCAACAACGAGCAAAAGCTTGAAGGGAAAAGAACATATGTTCAGAAAAGAAGTTTACTAATCAAAGGAGTGTTTACAAGAGTGGCCAGTTGCCTCTATATATAGGGAGGAGTTAGGGAATAAGCTCTCATAATCCTCCTAAATAACTACTTCCTAATCAAATAATAAAATAAACTAAAGTCCTAACTAGGACACTTAAAAGACTAAATTACTGCTAATTATTCGACACTAGAAAGGAAACACAAGACAAAGCCTAAAGAGTATTGGAAAACAAGGAAAACTCCTAAATAGGTAAAACTAGCAAAATTGGAGAAAAGCCCCAATCCGAGCATGAATCCGTGTCCGTCTCGGATAAGGCTTGGCTGTGTGCAGTCCGGATTCTGACTCGGATTATGCTCGATCCGGGGTGGTGCCCGGTATCTGGCCCGGCTCTCGGCCCTCTTCAAACCTGGACAAGCCTTTCAACTTCTATCTCGGCCAGCTCTTCAGGAAGGCTTCCAGGGGATCTTCAATTATTGGTTCAACCTTGGGGATCGTGGGAGCTGACTTGGGGCCAAGTCCTAGTACTAGGCCTAGTTCGGGGCTCGTGGCGGGGCTTGGCTCTAGGCTTTTATGTTTTCTGGCCAAGCCTTCAGCCCTTTTTCTTCGACGCTCTTCTAGAAATGCTTCAAGGGGATCCCAGGGCTTGACCTTGTCCTTAGGGATCGTGGCATTTGGTCCAGGGCCTAGCTATGGCCTTAGGCTCGCCCCGAGGCTTAGATTTGGGGCCTTGGACAATATCAGTGTCTGGCATGGCCTGACCTTTACTCTTGCTTGCCTAGCTGCTAGGGAGGACTTGTGCTTGAATTTAGTCACATACCTAGGCTTGATGAATCTTTGTAGGGCCCAGGTGTGACCACACCTAGGCTCCAAGCACTTCTTGTATGAATCTAGGCTTCGGCCCCTGGTTAGTGACCCTAATGGGGTGTAGGAATAAACATTGGCACCAGGGCAGGTAGGCAAGATCACATCACGTTCGCCCCCTGATGTGCTGCAAAACAGTGATCAAATACTACAAAGCTAAAAAGCTAAGCAGATTGTATTCCACAGGGTTTCTTCCAATTGACTACTCAAAGAAGCTAACAATTTACTCAGGTTTAAACACGTTGTGCGTGATGTGAGTTCCACGACTTCTAGACTAAGATGCAGGAAAATCAAAATGAAATTAAAAGACAGAATGATTGGTTGGTTTAGACAGACGACATACAAGCTTAGATTTCGAATCCCCCTTAGATCACCTAGACAACAACGATCACAGGACTAGCGGTTTTCAATTCTCATTCAATCAATTCTCAGACACCACCATAACTCCTTACCCTTAGGTTTAAGATTGGCGAACGTTCGCTCTATCCGATCTAACTACCAAGATTAATTAGCCGCCCGAGTACGTTCGCTTCTTGCGTCGACTAGACTAACTGGTGCAATTACTAGTGATTAATGAGTTACTCTTGAAGCGGATTAACCCTAACTGGTTCCTATGAAAGGTACACTCCAATGAATAGGTTAATTGATTGAATTGATGTTCTAAAGTAAGGCGAGTGTTCGCTTCTATCCTCAACTTAACAAGAATCTAAACTAGGCGATCAAGGAAGACAAGTTTATGCGCCAAAGGAGGGAAGCTGTCTGGCGACTAACCCTAGCTTGCATAAACCTAATCTAGGCGACCAACCAGAAGAGAAACATAAACAATGAAGAACAAAACAACCATGCAAAGAGAAACTGATTGAACTTTGAATCTAATTACCGCCGATCCGTGACCGCTTTAAAGCCCTGGGTCACTTAGGGTTCATCTAATCTAAGCTCTACAAGTTCAGCTACTCATAACGATAACAGAAGAATCAAAGGCAACAAAGGAAATCATCATACAGAGGAAGAACAGATAAGAACTGAAAAACCTAATTCTGACGACTCCGGTGAAGCTTCGATCTCCTAGATCTTCAACTTTAAGCTCCGAGCTCTCCGAGATGGAAGGATGGCGTCACGATCTCTCCACGATTCTTCGAACTCTCTAAACTCTGTTCTCTCGAACTTCTTTTTGTCTGGAACTTGTGAAAGTTCTGAAGTATGATGTGTATTATCAAGTATATCCTATTTTGGGCCGCCGGTTAAGTATTTATACTTAACCCTAAGTTTGCCGGATTTGCCTGGATTTTTTGGCGAAAACTTAAGGAGTTTTCGCCGAAAACTTCTTTGTAAAATGCTGCTTCCACTGACTGATTCTCCTGTGATATTTATGTGTAGAGTTTTTGGCGAGAACTTTGACTTCTCGCCAAAAACTTCTTCTTGTGATGCTCTGCCGATTTCTTCTGTAGTTTTCGCCGAAATCCTCAGGTCTTTTCATCGAAAACTCTAGTGTAAAATGGGGAAGGATTTTTGTTTTAGACACGTCCTTGGCTACATTATTTGACGGAAAAAACCTGTGCTATCATGAAAAACTAGAAAACCATCAAATAGACCCGAAACGTGCCAAAGTAACACAAATGGCACGAGATAGAGCAGTTGAGTGAATATTCGCTATTCTACCCTAAAAACCATGTCTTAAGCCAAGAAATGTCGCTTAAGTGAAGCTGATAATCACGTCAAATCGAGTGTCATCACCCCCCAAGAAGGGAAGCGTATTTGACAGAATCACATACAAAAAGGAAGAAGAAAAAAAAAGATGGCTCAGGGACTTAGAAAGATGACAAGCGACAAAGGTACAAAAAAACATGCGGCATGATCCTAAGAGGAGAGGAGGATACACCCAAGAATATGAGGGTGGTAGGTGAGTGCTCCATGGTCAGGCACACTCATGGAGATCCGCCCATCACATTCACCCCAACCGAGGCTTATTATCTATTTTGGTCACTAACGTATTGGGTTTGTAACATAGTGGTCATCAACGTTTCATATGGTCATTAACCTATTAGCTTTGTAACGAGTTAGTCATTCCGTCAAGTCTCCATCCATTTTTTCCGTTATGTGATGATATCAGCAATCCAACTCAATATTTTTTTCCATGTCACCTACTACCACATCACTCTATCAACCCCACATTCAACCCAATAAGCCAACCCAACCCAATCTAACTCATCTAACTAACCCTACCCAAAACCCTTTTTTTGGTAATCTTCTCCCTAGCCGTTTCAACTCCTCGCCGCCGTCGTTCGACCTGTTCTACCCCATCCCCAATCGAAATATCCCCTCCCTCTCCAAAGGAAATCAAATCCTTGTATGCTTGACTAGAATGTACTCTGCATTCTTCTCCTGTGTAAGTTTCATCTTGGGGCGTTTTCAGATTTCGGCGAAACGGTGTGACATTTCGTCCCCCAGAACCACCGATAGTAGCAGGAAGCTTGCCGAAGTGCCGGTAGTCATCGTACTTTCAGCAGAAGAATTTCAGTAACAGCTCTGCGGTCAGCGAGCTTCTAAATTCTAATGGTACTTCTTTTCGTTGCCCACTTTGTATTTTTCCCCTCTGTGGGAAAGTTTGAATCTTCATGATTAATTTCTTTCATTTAGAGCAAGGTATTTGTCGTATGAGCGGAAGCAGGACTCTAATTTTGGCTGTCAATTTTTTAATTATCTGCTCTTACTGTGGAGCCTAAGTTACCAGAATTCTCTCCTTAGATGTAAGCTTTCTTTATCCTGCAGAAATTCTCAAGCTTTCAATATTTATGATTGTGGAGAGTTTTTCTATTGATGTTTCAATATGGTTTTCATGTGCAGTGAGTTTGTTTGCTTTTGCGAGTGGTGGTGGTGGTGGTTACTGGTGAGTGAGGAATGGAGGGTTTGATTTTGTTTGGAGAGGGAGGGGGAAATGGGTTGAAACGTCGACGAGGTGGAGATTATGATAGAAAAAGTGGTTTTTGGTTTGGTTGATTTGGATGAGTTAAATTAGGTTGGGTTGGTTCATTGGGTTGAATATGGGGTTGATGAGGTGATGTGGCAGTAGGTGACATGGACAAAAAATGGTGAGTTGGATTGATGATATCATCACTTAACGGAAAAAATGGATGGAGACTTAACGGAATGACCAACTCGTTACAAAGCCCAATAGGTTAATGACCACATGAAACGTTGATGACCACTATGTTACAAACCCAATACGTTAGTGACCAAAATAGATAATAAGCCCCCCGGCGGACCTACGAGTGGGGAGCCCCAGCACCCAAGCCATGGTGATCAGGGTCATCATTGAAGACACCTTTGTCAAAAGGGTGCTAGTGGATGATGGTAGCTCGACGGACATACTCTCAGCTGACGCTTTCAGTAGGACGGGACTCGACCCCGACCAGCTCAGGCGGTCCAAAATGATGTTGACAAGTTTCGCCGGGAATGATGTTCCTGTGTTGGGTGTAATCACTTTGCCTATAACATTGGGAGATGACAACTGTAACACCCGGCCCGAATCAGCCTTGTGAAACTTGTGGTTGAACCGGTCTTGAGTATTACTAAGTGTAAACCAACATAAATATCAAAGCAAAACCAAGATTTAAAGAAAAGTCAACAAGAGAGGCCTCCATAAAACCATGAGAAAACGTAAAACTGTGTACAATCCAACCTCAACATAAAATCCATAAAAATCCAACAAAACCCCCCAAAGAGTACATAAATTCATGAAAACCCCCAAAATGTCCAAGGTCAACTGAAAGAAGGAACAAGTCAACTCCAAGTAAGCTCCAGTCTTCACCTCATAGCTTCAATCCGGGACTTCTCGATATCAACCCACACCTCTGAACTCTGACACCCACTCTCACTAGCCACGAGATCCTAAAAGGGAGAAGGGATCAATTTCCTAATGAAATTGAGTGAACCCACTGGGCTTACCTACACGTTGTCCTAAACCAAAGGAACGGTTCCAAACTTCGCACAAGACATCGACACTGGAACCAGACCTTAACCCTTTCCAGATTTTAACATCCTAAAGCAGTCTAGGTGATCACATAGTTCAGTTCTTCATTCTCATTCACAATCCATAGCATTAGGAGAGCATAATTGAATCAACACACGTTTACAACACATGATTCACAACCAGATCACATTCACCATCCAAATGCACAACAACACACATATCCAACACACATAATCATTCTAGGTGAGTTATTAGGCGCCAAGGAGTTATCCACACCACCACCGCCGACCAGCACATCAACTAGACGCATCCATCAAGGATCCTTCCTCGAGGGAGAACAAGATCTGACACATCCACAAGGGATCCTTCCACGAAGGAGAACGACAACCATCCTTGGTATCCAACCAAGAGATTCACCCCAGTGAATCAGACTCAATCCATCGGTATCTCAGGTGGGGTAGTGTGGTCTCCTTCCGGTTCTACTTTCACATACAATTCACAATTCAAGCTAGTCCATTACAACACATCCATACACATCATCACATTACACATGAATCCACTTTCCAATCATAATTCACCATCCACTTCCATAGTTCCATAACCCGTCCATAACTTGCACTCAAACAACACAACACACAAAGAGTGATCGACTAGCTCACCGGCCACCCCCACCTGCAAGTACATGAGTAGCCATGTCATGAGTCTAGGGACCACCCACCTGTTCCTCTTTCTCAGAACGACCCCACATTGGCAGGGCCATTCTCCTACAACCACAACTAACAATCCATAATATCATATCATTTGCATCCATTTCCCAATTCCACCCTATACTCATTTCTAGGTCAATCCATTAATCAATTCATTTCACACCCATTTCCCCCAATCACGACGATCATCAACAATCAATCAGAACACATTTCACAGCACGTTTACCCCTTTTACACTCGTCAATTTCATGCGAATCCTAACTTTCATCTAGGTCGAACTCAGAACTCCTCACGCTGTCCCATAATACCTTACAATGCTAAGCCCTCACCTGGAATAGAAGACGAGGCTCTAATCGTCTTCTAGTTCCTCAAAAACTCGATTTCCCCAACTCCAAACTCATAGCCCAACCCCTTCTCATTGACTACGACCTACACCGAGAAACCAGAAATTAAAGTTAGCTATCTCTTCTCCTCGTCACTAGGAATGCGTAGCAACAAACGGAACTCAATTCCGACCTCTACAACTCCCGGAATCACCTTCCGAAGCTTGGCACAAGTTGGTTCGTTAATGGCTTTTCGTGGAGAGAGAAAGGAGTTGAAAGGTATGGTATCCCGTCAAAGTTCTATCTTTTATATGCAGGTCACGATACACAGCGTGTACCTACAATACACGGCCTTGTATCCCACACTGACATTCTCGATGAGAGTTCACCAAAATTAGTGCATGACCGTGTATTGTGATACACGACGTGTATCACACTACACGGCCATGTGTCCTACACTACACCCTTGGCACGTTTGCACCCGACTTAAACTCAGACGTCCCAGACCTCAATGGGACCTCAGAGGCTTTGATGACAGACCTCCAGTCACTTGAGTCCTAATCCATTCGGTTGGGCGGGGATGTTACAACGACCACCAGGAAACCAAACACATCAAGTTCTACGTCACCAAGTGCAGTTCGACGTACAACATGATCATGGGGCGGCCTAGTATAGCCGCCTTCGAAGAAGTTTCCTCAACGGTCCACCAGGTGATGAAGTTCCCTACAGCAAAAGGAATGGGGGTAGCCTGGGGAGACACTCCCCTAGCACGGAAATGCTATAAGATCGCCCTCAGAAAAGAAGAAGCATGTTTTTCAGTGGACACCAGAGAAGATGTCGACGTCCGCCATGGACCTGCGGAAGCAGACATAGAAGTTCCCCTGCTTCTCAGCGATCCCGAAAGAAAGGTGTGATTATCCGCCCACGTACCGCACTTTAGCTCTCCTTACGGAGTACGCAGACTTGTTCGCTTGGAAACCCCAGGATATGCCTATGCTGGACACAACGATCATCCAACACTAGTTGGCAGTAAGGGCGGACGCCCAACCTGTATCCCAAAGAAAGCAGATGGTGAATTGGACAAGGAAGCAAGCCGTTCAGGAAGAAATTACCAAGATCTTGGAAGCGGGGTTTATAAGAGAGGTCCAATACCCGGTTTGGCTGTACAACTTAGTAATGGCGGGGAAGGCGGATGGCAGTTGGAGGATGTGTGTAGACTTCACCAATCCGAACGATGCTTGTCCCAAAGACCCATATCAGCTGCCTAACATTGTTCAGTTGGTGGACGCGAAGGAAAACCACGAGACCCTGTCTTTCCTAGACATGTTCTCTGGTTACCATCAGATTCCTTTGGCAAAAGATGACCAAGAAAAGACGTCGTTCTCCACACCTTTCGGCAACTATTGTTATAATGTGATGTCGTTCGGTCTGAAGAACGCGGGAGCAACATATCAAAGAATGATCGATCGGGTATTCCAAGACCAGCTGGGTCAGCACATAGAGGCGTACGTAGATGATCTGCTGGTGAAGACCAAGAAAGGCGGTGACCACTTGAAGGACCTTATGAAAACACTCGATACCTTGAAGGCATTTCAACTCCGCCTCAACCCCAAGAAATGTGTGTTCGGAGCTTCCTCCGGAAAGTTCCTAGGATTTATAATGACAAGAAGAGGGATCAAAGCGAATCCGAAGAAGATTGAGGAAATCATACAGACGCCCCCCCCCAAGATGGTTCACGAGGTGAAAACTCTAACAGGGCGGCTGGCCGCCATGAATCGGTTCATTCCTAAGTCCACCGAGAGACAGGCCCCCTTCTTTGACAGGTTGAAGGCTGCTGCCAAGTTCTCAAGGACGGAGGAGTTCTCCAAACATTACAAGAAAATTACAATTTAACATCGGAATTCTAACGGCGGACAGGAAACCGCTGTTAGATTATACTGTCTAACAGCGGATATAAAAAAATTCGCTGTTAGTTAACAGTGGACACTTATCCGCTGTTAGAATGAAATTTCATAGGGGCGCCAAATGTCCCACCTCCGTGGGAATGCAAAAATTTTGGGGGGAACCTAACATCGGATATAAACCGCTGTTAAGTTTAGCTGATGTGTCCGTGTGCTCAGCCCCAGCCAATGATATCTCTTCCGGATTTGTCTCTTCTCTTCCTTATTTTCTTCTTATCTTTCTCATTTATTATTAGATTTTTTAGTTAGGGTTTGTTGTTTGATTTTGCTGAAGAATAAGAAGAACAAAGTAGAAGGAGAAGAATAGAGAAAGAAGAAGAACACAAAATAAAGAAGAAGAAGAACATAGAATCAAGAAGAAGAAGACGAAGAAGCAGAACACAAAATCAAGCATCAGCCGAAGAAGAAAAGGAAGAAGAAGATCAAAGAAGAAGAAGAAGAAAAAGAAGATTGTAGAAGAAGAAGATCGAAGAAGAAGATCAAAGAAAAAGAAGAAGAAGAAGGAAAAGAAGATCAGAGAAGAAGGAGAAGAAAAAGAAGACCGAAGAAGAAGAAGAAGATAAGAGATGCAGAAAAAGAAGAAGAAGAAGAAGATCGAAGAAGAAGAAGAAGGAAAAAGAAGAAGAAGAAGGAGATCAAAGAAGAAAGAGATCGAAGAAGAAGAAGTAGGAAGGAGAAGGTAGAAGAAGAAGGTAGAAGAAGAAGAGGAAGAACTGCAGAAACCTGCTCCGGCGAGCAGGTTTCTATAATTTTTTTTAATTCTTATCGGAACTCTAACAGCGGATTTTATCCGCTGTGAGATTTAACAGCGGATATAAAGCTATTCGATGTTAGGTTTAATGGCGGACGCGTATTCGCTGTTAGATAAGCTTACGTTAGTCAGCCTAACAGCGGACACGCGTCCGCCGTTAGGATAGCTAACAGCGGCCTATCCGCTGTTAGACTAAATAAAAATCCGTTGTTAAACCTCCTTTTTCTTGTAGTGAAAACATTCGAGGAAATCAAGGTACTCCTCACCACGCCGCCATTCCTGGCGGCCCCGCTCTCGGGAGATGAACTATACCTGTATGTCGCCATCGCGACTACAATCGTCACCTCGGTCCTGGTGAAAAGACAAAGAAGGAGGAGTGCCCAGTCTTCTGTACTAGCAAATCCTTGGTGGATGCAGAAGCAAGGTACTCCCCACTGGAGAAATCGGTGGACGCCGTCATCATAGCCTCTCAGAAGTTGCGCTCGTACTTTCACGCGTATACCATCCATGTGGTAACAAACCTACCCATTAAGACCGCCCTCCGGTCTATGGGAGTAGCAGGGCGGATGTCAAAGTGGGTAGTGGAGCTCAGTGAATACGACATCCACTTTCAGCCACAGACCGCCATCAAGGCCCAGGCCCTGGCAGATTTGGTTGTGGAGGGATGCGTCAGGGTGAAAGGACACGCGGATGATTATTGGGAGCTCTATGTTGATGGAGCTTCAAGCAAGAATGGAACAGGGGCGAAAATTGTTTAAAAAACCCCTCAGGGCGTCTTCGACGAGATCACCCTCCGATTTAATAAGGCTAGGACTAACAACGCCGCAGAGTATGGAGCGCTCATAGTAGGGATCCGGATGGCCAAGGTCATGGGGGTATCACACCTCAAAATTTACTCAGATTCAGCCATTGTTGTTAATCAACTAATGGGAGTGTATGACATTAGAGAAGAAACATTGGCGCGTTACAATGAGGATGCCAAGAATGCCCTCAAACATTTGGAGACAGTGGAAGTCATACAGATAGCTAGAGAGGATAACGCGCACGTTGATGCCTTATCTAAGCTAGCAACCCCCTCAACTTTGACGAAGAAAGAATGATAACAGTAGAGAAGGGAAAAGAAGAGGAAAAGAAGAGGAAAAGATGGCGTGCATGACCATTGATGGCCAGGATGGGACCGCCCCACAACAGGATACGCATATAGATTTGCGTGCCCCCATCCGAGCTTACATCGAGACGGATACCCTCCCGACGGACCAAGCTTTGGCTACAAACCACCAAAGAGCGTCAAGGTGTGTACTTCTGGAAGAGAGATTTATCCAAAATCCTTGTCGGGCTCTTACTTACGTTGCTTATGTGAGGAAGAAGCAGCCTACGCCTTACGGGAGATACACCAAGGCGTGTGCGGGATGCACATTGGTGCAAAAAGCTTAGAAAAAAATGTGTTGCACCAAGGGTACTCTTGGCCAACGATCCGTCATGACTCCGAGGAATTGGTACGACATTGCACAAGTGTCAATTGTTCGCCAGTGGCCACCACCTTCCATCCACCGCCCTCCAACCTATAGTATCGCCATGGCCGTTTGCATTTTGGGGAATGGACCTGTTGGGACCATTCCTAGAAGCAATAGGAAAGAGGAAGTATATAATAGTGGCAGTTGATTATTTCACCAAGTGGGTTGAGGCGGAAGCCCGAGCTTCGATCATAGCGTACCGAGTACAAAAATTTGTAATGAAAAAGATCATCATCGGTTCAGTCTCCCTCTGGGTTTCGTATGAGCGTACCGAGTACAAAAATTAGAATTTTGCGAAAATTTCAAGATAGTGGTCTGATGTGATCCTCCACGGCTGCCCAAAGGCCTACAACTATTCCTACACCCGACAGGGTCCCCGGTCAAAGGCAGAACCCTATGACCCTACAAGAAGCGTGTAGCACTACAACAAAACGAAGGATTTGTGGCAATTTTTTCCTCTGAAAGTGGCAGTTAAAACCACCACTGTTGTAGTACTTGTGGGGGTTGAACAACCGCCATTATTGATAGCTGCAACCACCACATATATGTCCGCCACAATGAATATTTACCGGCGGTCACCAACCTCCAATATTGATAATAAAAAGTGGCGGTTTTAACCACCAATAATGGCTTACATATTAAAAAAATAGCTCCGATGAGGATCCTCACGAGTGGTCCATCGACTTCATTCTCAATCTCTGTCGCTGTTTCTTTCACCTTCTGGTCGTCGGCGAGAGTGTTGTTGCACGGCGGTCGTGGTTCGAAGGGAGTTGCTGGGGTGTGGAAGGCGGCGGATGGAAAGGACGAGGAGAGGAAGAGGAGTTTGATTCAAAGGTTTGGTGGTGGTGATGGGAGTTTGATTCAAAGAAGAGGAAGATGAGGAAGATGAGGAAGAAGGAAATTTAGGGTTTAGGTTTTTGGGGTTCTAGGCCGTCACATTGTCAATTTATTTATAATTAACCATAATGGCGGTTTTAACCACCAATGTTGGATGAATCAACATTGGAGGTTAAAACCGCCAATGTGTAACCGCTAATTTGGGCCATTTTTGTTGTATTGTAGGGCCAAGGAAAGCTATCCAACAGATCATGAAGCCAAGGTATGTGACCAAGTATAGACTTAGGCCCCCACCAGCAGCCAAGCAAGCCAGGATGAGAGTGAGGCCACCCCAGGCCATGTTGCTGGCCAAGGCACCCGATCCGAGCCCCAAGCCGGACCGAGGGCCGAGCCTAAGGGCCCTAAAAGGCCCTGGACCAATCCCCATGAGCCCTGGAGGAACTGACCACTCATGGGATCCTCTGAAAGCATTCCTGGAGTACAGGAAGCAAAGGACACAAGAGTACCTGACCAGCAAGGGATGGTACCTGAAGACAAGCCCCGGAGCGAGCCCAGAGCAGGCCAAATGAAAACACCAGGCCCTAGACCAATAGCCACGGGCCCTGGACCAACCCCAGCCCTTGAAGATCCTATGAGGACATTTCAAAAGACTTGGCCGAAGCATAATGCAAAAGGCCTGGCCAGAAATGATGAAGGTTGAGACATGAGCCAGCCCCGGTCACCGGGCACGGCGCCAAGTGTTATATAGGAGCACTTAGGGCCGAGCCGCCAAACGGCTCGGGCCTTTTGGGAAATTCCAGTTGCTCTGGATAGCTGGGGACCTCAGGAACACGGCCCAACAAACGGCTTTGCAATCGGAGAAGGAATGAAGGAGGAGCCACGTAAGGAAGTGCTCATACACCATCCGAGCCAGGAGAACAGGTTGCCACGACCAAAAGACCCCGAACCTAAGTCCTTATAGAACTAGGACACAAGAAGGAGGCCTAATCCGAATCAAAATCCCTGCTCGCTGGCCCAAGACCTGCCCGACGGCCACGGATGCTGCCCGGATTTAGGGTTTTTTGCTCGGATCTCCTTTTTTTGCCTACTTAGGCTGTTTCTTGCTTTCCAAGACATTCTCTTCCTATTTTGAGTTTCCCTTTTTAGTTTTCCTTATTTAGTTATCTTGTCTAGGTCATTTCAATGTTTCCTAGTTAGGATTATATTATTTTATTCCTAGTTAGGAAGTAGCTAAATAGGTGAGGAGAGCTTGTTCCCTCCCTATAAATAGAGGCCATCGGCCACCCTTGTTATTCAGACATTTACCAATTAATAAAACCCCCTTCAGAACTTTGTTCTAAATACCTTTGAGTATGTGCAAGAGCACGACTTAAGGTTTGGCTTATCATCAAGAGCATCCATCTCTTGGCGTGGCGCCCTCGACGTGATACTTCTGGTTCCTAGCTCAGCTGAAGTTAGTGGGTCAAAGTTCGATTCCATCCCCGGTTCCATAGGTTCTCTCGTTGCCTTTGAAGATTAGCTTCTGGTGGTTAGGGTCATGGAGCATTGTTGGTTGTGGTTCACATCAGTTGGTATCACAACACGGTTCAACACTAGGGCCACACTCTATCCCAGTCTCCAGGTTCATTCTTGGATTCATATCTTTTACTTTCCTTGCGTTTCAGAAAAATTAGCTTTGAAAACCCCCACCTATTTCAATTCCTTCAATCGGTTTGGTATTGTAAGGCAAATAAAATCAGGTGGCTATAAGAAAAGAAAAGAAAGGCAAGGCCACCCTTGCCAAGTTTGTTTCCTTTCGTTGTAAGCTTAATTCTAAGAAGAGGGGATAGAAAGTTGCTTCTGCTTGCTTGTAACTAACCATGGCAGACAAGAGAATGGAGAATTTGGAAGGCCAGATCCATGGCCTTGGAAGAATCTTGACTGGAATACGAGAAGCCCTAGCCAGACTTGAGAGAGACAACCGAGGAAACTATGAGAGAAGAGATGACCGAGGAGAATATGATGAAGAACCCCATGGAGATCTCAACTCAAGGGCTAGAAGGTTAGTCTAAGAGATGATGATGTGAGCAATATCAAGCTCACCATCCCTAAGTTTTCTGGCAAGAATGATGCGGATGAGTACTTGGATTAGAAGAGAAGCATGGAGGACTTCCTCGAGTGGCATCACTATTTGGAGAGAAAGAAGGTAATTGTGGCTACACTTGAATTTACCGACTGTGCTGCTCTTTGGTGGAGCCAATTCAAAAGACAGGTTCAGAGAGATGAGGAGGTACCCATCGATTCATGGAGAGACCTCAAGAGGAAGATGAGGAAGAAGTTTGTCCCGGCTGCCTACATCCGAGACTTACACACCTCACTCCAGACTTTGAAGCAAGGAACCATGTCTGTGGAGCAGTATACCAAAGAGATAGAGATGCTAGTGGCAAGGCTAGACCTCAAGGAGGAACAGGAGGCTAGGATAGCCTGGTTCGTAGGAGGGCTACAACTGAACATCATGTACCAAGTCAATATACTCAACTATGTTGACTATGAAGACTTGAAAGCCCTAGCCATCCGAGTGGAGAGGGAGATGAGAAGAGGCTATACAAGAAGACCAGCCCCTCCAGCCAGTAGCCAATGGAGAGGAGGTTCCAGGACCAGCCAGCCCCCATGGAAGCCCCGCCATCCTCGAAGCATCAGGCCCCGATCAAACCCTAACCCTAGGGAACTAGTACCACGGGTAAAACCTACTCAATCTACTAATGTTCAGAATTCTAACACACATCCTAGTAGAATTGTGTGCTTTAAGTGTCAAGGCAGAGGACACGTCTCAAGAGACTGCCCCAACCAAAGGACCATGGTGATGAGAGAAAAAGAGATCGAGACAGATGATGAGGAGGAGGATGAGAAGAAGAAGGAAGAAGAAGAAGAGTCTGAAGAAGGAGAGGAAGTGAAGCCAGAAGGGCTTGAGAAGTTTACTGGGATGTTCTCAAAAACCCCAGCCCCGGAGCTAAAGAATCTGCCAGCCCCTCCCCGGTGCTCAGCCCAGCCCTAACACACAGGCACAGCCCCGGGGTTCAACCCAGCCTCGCCCCGGCACTCAGCCGCGCCCTGGCGCTCAGCCCAGCCCCGGCACCCAGCACAGCCCCGGTGCATCCCAGGACCACCCCGACCCCCAGATCGGCCTCGGTATCCCCCTGCCCAGACCCGATACGCCTCAGCCCAGCCCCGACGCGATAAGTGACTTTGGATTTCAATGGGAGGCTGTCTCCCATCGAATTATGAGGGCTAACCCGATCGAGGAGGAAGAAAATATGGAGCTGGATGAAGAAACAGGTGCCCAGATCGAAGGAGAAGGCGAATTCGAGTTAATGATTAATGAAATATTCACTATGGACACCTCCCCGGGCCTAGATATCCTTGTGGACAGTTTTCTGAAAGGGAAGACATGGACACCGATGGCCAAAGCTCTGAAGGACCAGAACCTTGGTATGTCACCGATTCAAGTGACACTCTGGGTCCAGGAGATGATGATGAGTCACCTCCAGACATGGCCACCCAAGTCACCGAAGTGTGGAGAGGATTGCTGAGTGCAAAAAGAGAGCCCAAGATGGATTTGAGGGCGAATCCAAGGCAAGATGAGGGGGATGATGTGATTGTCCATGGCTGCCCATAGACCCACAGCTATTCCTACACCCTACCAGGGTCCCCAGTCAAAGGCAGAACCCTAGGGTCTTACAAGAAGCGTGTAGAGCAAAGGAAAGCTCTCCAACACATCATGAAAGCCAATATATGTGACCAAGTATAGACTCAGTCCCCCACTAGCAGCCAAGCAAGCCAGGATGAGAGTGAGGCCACCCCAGGCCATGTTGCTGGCCAAGGCACCCGATCTGAGCCCCGAGCCGGACTGAGGGTCGAGCCTAAGGGCCCTAAAAGGCCCTGGACCAATCCCCACGAGCCCTGGAGGAACTAACCACTCCTGGGATCCTCTGGAAGCATTCCTGGAGTACAGGAAGCAAAGGAACCAAGAGTACCAGACCAGCAAGGGATGGTACCTGAAGACAGGCCCTGGAGCGAGCCCCGGACCGGGCCAAATGCAAGCACCAGGCCGTAGACCAATTGCCACGAGTGCTGGACCAACCCCAGCCCTTGAAGATCCTATGAGGACATTTATGAAGACTTGGCTGAAGTAGAATGCAAAAGGCCTGGCCAGAAATGAAGAAGGCCGAGACATCAGCCTGCCCCGCGCACCGGGCATAGCACCAGGCGCTACAGAGGAGCACTTAGGGTCAAGGCTCGGGCCTTTGGGGAAATTCCAATTGCTCTGGATAGCTAGAGACATCAAGAACACGGCCCAACAAATGGCGTTGCAATCAGAGAAGGAATGAAGGAGGAGCCACGTAGGGAAGCGCTCATACACCATCTGGGTTCATGCATGCAATCCCACCGAGACAAGGATTCCCATCCGGGCTAGGAGAACAGGCTGCCATGACCAGAAGACCACGAACCTAAGTCCTTCTAGGACTAGGACTCGAGAAGGAGGCCTAATCCGAGTCCGAATCCATGCCCGCCTGCCCAAGACCTGCCCGACCGCCACGGATGCTGCCCGAATTTAGGGTTTTTTGCCCGGATCGCTGGCTTTTTGCCTATTTAGGCTGTTTCTTGCTTTCCAAGACATTCTCTTCCTATTTTGAGTTTCCGTTATTTAGTTACCTTAGGTCGTTTTAATGTTTCCTAGTTAGGATTAGATTATTTTATTCCTAGTTAGGAAGTAGCTAAATAGGTGAGGAGAGCTTGTTCCCTCCCTATAAATAGAGGCCATCGACCACCCTTGTTATTCAAACTTTTATCGATTAATAAACCCCCTTTAGAACTTTGTTCTAAACCCCTTTGAGTATGTGCAAGAGCACGGCTTAAGGTTTGGCTTATCATCAAGAGCATCCATCGCTTGGCGTGGCGCCATCGACGTGATACTTCTGGTTCCTAGCTTAGCTGAAGATAGTGGGTCAAAGTTTGATTCCATCCCCGGTTCCATAGGTTCTCTCATTGCCTTTGAAGATCAGCTTGCGGTGGTTCGGGTCACGGAGCATTGTCGGTCGTGGTTCACATCATGGTCCGCCTGGCATCGGTGGCTTACCCTCAAGCAAACGGAAAGGCAGAGGCTATCAACAAACTCATCTTACAAGGATTAAAGAAGAGAGTCGACACGGCGAAAGGGAGGTGGGTTGAAGAGTTACCCAACATCTTGTGGGCGCACAAGACTTTGTACAAAACTGCCACTGACGAGATGCCTTACACGCTGGTGTATGGAACAGAGGCTGTGCTGCTCGTGGAAGTCAATTTGCCAAGTTTCAGAGTACAACAATTCAACCCTTAAGAAAATGACAAAGCCTTGTTCAAAAACTTGGACATGGTGGAAGAACGAAGAGAGGATGCCAATATCCGCCTTATAGCAGAGTAGGTTCAATTAGCCAGACGGTACAATGCTCATCTCCGCCCTCACCACTTAGAAGAAGGTGATTGGGTGCTCAGAAAGGTTTATCGGCCAATCCCCCAACAAGGGAAGCTGTACGCCAACTGGGAAGGACCGTACAAGATCCGTGAAGTGGTTGGCCCAAACACCTTCAAGATCCAGCACCCTACTGGAGAGCCCATACACAAGACCTAGAACGCCATGCACTTGAGAAAGTATGACGCTAAGGAAGGAACAGAAGATCAATAGAGTCGTGGCTTCCGTGTGGAAGCTTTTTCTGTACGTTTATTTTGTAATGCGCCCTATCGCACATGTGCAAAAGCCAAAGTAATATATGTACGCCCATAATGGTTCTACAAAAACAAAGTTTTTAGCTACTAATGAGCTGCAGAATAGTGATCAAATACTACAAAGCTAGAAGCTAAGCAGATCATATTCCACAGGGTTTCTTCTAATTGACTACTCAAAGAAGCTGACAATTTATTCAGGTTTAAACACTTTGTGCATGGTGTGAGTTCCACGACTTCTAGACTAAGATACAGGAAAATTAAAATGAAATTAAAAGACAGAATGATTGGTTGGTTTAGACAGACGACAGACAAGCTTAGATTTCGAATTCCCCTTAGATCACCAAGGCAACAGCAATCACAAGACCGACAGTTTTCAATTCTCATTCAATCAATTTCTATACACCACCATAACTCCTGACCCTTAGGTTTAAGACTGGCGAACGTTTGCTCTATCCGATCTAACTACCAAGATTAATTAGTCACTCGGGTACGGTCGCCTCTCGCAATGACTTAACTTAACGGGTGCAATTACTAATGATTTATGAGTAACTCTTGAAGCGGATTAACCCTAACTGGTTCCTACGAAAGGCACACTCCAATGAATAGGTTAATTGGTTGAATTGATGTTCTAAAGTGAGGCAAGCGTTCGCTCCGTTTGAACTCCGATTTGGTCTCCGTTAGAAGCGCTGAACTCGTGAGAGAGTCCTCTATAATGTGGTAACCTGGGGCTCAACATAAAAGCTCACAAAAAGGGTAAAAATAACTGAGAAATGGACAATGTACGGACTAGGAGCCGATAATCACAAAGTTATGACAAATGCACCAAATACTCATCAAAATGGCATCAAAGGGTATGAAATGTTGCTTAAGTGGGGCTGATAATCACGTCAAATCGAGTGTCATAAAAAAACCCCACACTTAAGCTTTTGCTTGTCCTCAAGCAAACTGAATTAGAACGTACTCAGATTCACAAATGACACGATTGATCAAGTTAAGGTTCAAGCAATCACAATGAATTATTAAACTGCTACTTCTAGAACAAGTGACCTAACATGCTTACACGTCAACCAAACAACCTGGTCTCACTAATTATCTGCACACAACAAGTAGCAAACATAAATCATGCACGACTCTGACCTAACCGACCAGACTTCTCACGCAGGTAATATTTGGTACACGGGAACTCTCGCACTCTGTGTTTAGGGACGTGTTTATGCTCTCAATCATTTTCTGTCACTGAATTCTGTCATAGGTTTGCAATTTGACCACATCTCCACCACTGTGACAACACGAGTAACTAGTCAAGAAGGACTTCCCTGCTTAGGACCGAAACGAATTCTACACTACAGGGGTTTATAATGAGATGGATGATGGGAATGTATGATGATGGCTTTGGTGCGGCGTAGCTTTTGACTAACTTCCCTCGAATCTAGCTTATGGCTTCCTACTGTCTAACCATACACGGGTGGAATAGTGTACACTCATCCTATGATACCCTCAAGCAACCTAGCACTTTATTTTGCATATTTTCTTTTTCTTTATTTATTTTTTTCTTTGCATTTTATTTTGACTTCGTTCTTCCATATGTAGGGAGAAGAACGTTATTGAACTATACTACAAACTTTGAAATTTTGAACTTTTTCTGTTTTTTTCTATTTTTTTTCGAGATTTTTCTCTTTTTTTTTTTCATTTTGTGCCGATTCTTTCTTTTAGTTGCTAGAGGGGTTTACACGTCTGGACATAATAGCTAAGACCACCCGTTTAATGGCTAAAGGCAAGTTACCACAAACAGACTTCCGGTAGGCTAATCTAGTACTACAACCACAGGGGATCAACGGGGAATGAAAGAATGGGGAATGGCTGTAATGTATATCGAACCGAAAGAACAGGCCAAGCTCAAGGGTTTAAACCTAATGGATTTAACGTTAGGTAGGCTAAATGGCTTAGTAGCTGAATCTAGGTGCCCCTATCATTCTAGAACTCGTGTTATCGTGTGGTCTCGAGTAGGTCTCATGCAAATTCTAACTCATTCAAGTAAACAGAAAACCACTCAAAAAGAATTAAAATTGCAAGTTACGTGCAATGGATCAAAAGCTCACGTTTGGTTTGCTAGTCGGATTCAGTCATTATAATGCAATCAAGGCGAAAAACTACAAGAGTGATAAGCTTTTCTGTTCTAACGAGGAAATCTAGCATCAATGCAAGCAGGTTGATTACAGGTTCTAGGTTAAGCAATCTAAGCATCATTCTGAAAAATTGAAAACTAATTTAACATCACGCGTCAAGAATTGAGCAATTCTATGCTAGAGAAATCTCACAAATACCACAAATGAATAACATCCCTCAGAAATATAATCCCCACCCCACGCTTAAATCGGACATTATCCTCAATGGACCAAACAAAAAGAAGAAAAGTGTATAGGGGTACCGCAATACGAGCATGAGGGCGCCGGAGATGGATTGGCGAGACATCGGGGGTATAGACGTGCATAGAACCATAGAGAATTCTGAGTGCATAGCCTGAAAACATAATAAGAGAGGATCCATCACACATTTAGAACAGTTGGAGTACAAAAGACTCAACCGACCACAAAGGTTCAACAAAGACCCAAAACAACATAAACCGACACGAACAAAAACAAAAAGTACAGAGTTCTGGATGATAAGAAAAATAAAGAAAAATCCTGAGATCATTGGGGCGGAGGGTGCTGGCGATCATCTGGAGCCTAGAACTGTCGAAAGAACTGAAGCTGTGACTGGTACATCTGCTGCTGCAACTCCTGGAGGCTGGTGAAACGCTCGTCGGACTCCTGTTGCCACTTCTGAGTAGCCTCCCAACGCGCGTCGAAATCTGCTCTCATCTCCCTAAGCTTGCGCTCCAGTCCACTGAAGTCGTATGCTGGGGCCGCTTCCGGCTCTGGCTCCGGTGCTAGTGTCGATCTTCCACGTTCCCCAATGTAAGGATCACAGTGGGGAGCAAGGATGTCAGGAACCTTCTTGGACCGAGGAAGATCGCCGGTGATCCAGAGCTGAGGGATACGATGATGGATGCGGGTGGTGCCATATGAAGCGAGCACGTTGTACCTGTGAACCAGACGGGTGACATAGGAGCCACCCAACAGAAGTCTCGTGCCGCGCTCGTGCTGAAGCGGAAATAACTTGGCCACCAAAGCGCCAAGTTGGACCTTCGTTCCCTCCTCGATGCACCGCAACAGGAACAGGTCTCTAGCGTTACAGACACCGCCAGAGTTCAACCTGTGAGTGATAGACTCCGGAAGACCAACTGCAAGAACCGGTAGATTGGTCTCTCCATCATACTGGCCTTGGATGCACTAGAGTCATACTTGTTCGGGTCCGACGGAGCTAAGGTGCGCCAGAACATCTCACACTCTGATGTACTCTCGGTGTTGCGGAAGACAGCAGTCGGTGGAGCTGAAGCTAGCTCTTCCGCAGTGTAGAAACCAAGGTCGATGGCAAACTCATCAAGAGTGACAGACCTCTCGATCCCTCCTAGGCGGAAGTAGATGCACTTGGTCTATGTGACAGAGTTAATTCTCTCATTCACCCTCTCCATACGGAAGGTGGACATGAGCACCTTGGTTGGCCACTCGTACGCTGGCTCGGTGACTTGGAATAGCGGGAGCAAACCGGCACGATCAAGTGTCGCACGGAGACCATCAGCCTAATCTTCCGCCTCCATGGCCTCCCAATCAACCTGACTCATGGCACCAATTGCTTTCCGTTGTATGACCATCCAGGTTGCCCGATCATCCTCCCTCAGGAAGTTGAAGATAGTGGTGGAGACGTTATCCGGCGGGGAAGCCACCTGGAGGGTGTCGCGCCTCGCGGTTCCTTTCTGTTTCTTCGCCGGAGGTGGGGCGGAGGAAGAGGAAGCTACTCCTTTGCCTTTGGATTTTCCCATCCTGAAAATGAATAACAACAAATAATGCCAAGTTTAGTGGTCTAACAATTGAACATAATCCTATGAATCAACTTGAGCACAGAGAGGATTATTGAACAATGACAACCACACAACCATCAAAGAAGCTAAGTTCAAAGATTGCAAGTGAATATGTCAACAAGTGAAGGCACAATCACCTAGGCACATTTTTAGCTCCAAAACACTTAGCAAGATCAACATTTAGGCACTTTAGCAAACTTGGAAAAGATCATCATGGAAGCAAATAGCCAATTGCAATTCAAACTGAAGTCATAATCAAGTAATAAGCAAGTCCAAATCAGCCATATAATTCACACAAGCCAAGATCACAACTCATGAAATCGGTATGCAAAAAGTGTACCTTAATGCGTCATACGAGCTAATTAAGATAGAGATATTCGAGAACAAGCATGCATACATGTCTATAATCATCACATGATCAATCACACAGCAAAAATTCATCCAATTTCGTCCATATGCAAAAATCCCCAATTTTGGGTATGAAAAGTCTAAGGGATTTTTCAATTGGACAGACAAACGAAGTCGAAATGACCCCGATTCAAAATACAAGCTCATTACACCATCAATTTCAAGAATATCAAGTCAATTTTACAAAACCCCAAAATTGAAAAATTAGGGTTCTTGAGCTCAAGAACACAAATCCGATTCAGCATCTGCAAGTTCGATTTTCATGGCAAACAAGCATAATAGAAGCATTCTAAGAGGTAGAGGGTGATGTTGTGTACCTGATATTCGACTCAAACTCAAGAAATTGAAGAAAGACGAGTGAGGGTGGCTGGTTCGAGTTTCACTCGAGATCTTGCTGGACGCTGGTTCGCGGTTCGTGCGACGCCGACTTGCTGCTGGACGCGGGCGGACGGCGCGGGTGGTCGACCGACGACGACGGGAGGGAGAGGGGCAGCGTTGGATAGTTGAGGGGCATCGGCTGGTCGTGGGGAGGTCGAAAGGAGGGCGTCGGACTCGAGCTGGAGTGTGGCTCGGATGGCGGCGGGGTCGTCGGACGGGAGGATGGAGACGAGCGGCTGTGGAGGTCCGACGCTGCCGGTCCAAGCTCCGCCGGCGGTGTGGTGGTTTGATGGGGTGGTCGGCGATGGAGTTTGCTGGGGGGGAGGGTTTCGGCTGGCGAGAGGAAGAGAGGAGAGAGAGAAGAAATGCGAAAATGGAAGGGAAAAGAAAGACTTACCCGTGCATTTGGGAGCTTACACGGCGTGTAAGCTGTGTAGTGCAATAGCTTACACGGCGTGTAAGCTCTTACACGGGGATTTACACAGCTGTGTAAACCCACTGTGTTTTTCAGCTCTCCTTAGGTTCTCTATTCCGAATTTTGGCCAATTTCTTGCAAATTGGTCACTCCTCTTCCTGCAAACAATATATTCAACCCAAATAATACCCAATATTTATTTTTTCGACTATTTTCTATCATCCGGACTCAACCGACTCGACACAAAATTCTCAAAATGACTCAAAATAAATAAAAACTGACTTGATAAATTTAAAATGACTCCGGCCGTGGGTTGCCTCTTACGAAGCGCTCTTGCTTAACGTCCTTGAGCGGGACGATACCTGGATGGCGATCAAGAGACATCCCAACTCAGGATTTCTCTTAGGCTCGAGTCGGAGTTCATAAAATACAGCTTTGGAGATCCTCCGGTAAGTGTGAACTTCTTCTCGTTTGCGTGAATTAGCTTAGTTCGTCCATCGGGAAGATGACCAGAAATTTTAAATGGCCCGAACAGTTCTTTCAAAGGAGCGTCCTTCTCTTTATTCTCCTTCTTCATCTCGCCAGGATCTTTAACTTTTGGCGATTCATGAAGGGATGTCGTCGGCTGCTCCTTCTTTCTCAGCTTCTGTGCCGGCAGCTCATTCTTCAGATTAGGGACCTGTCCAACACCTGGCAAGAAGATTTCTGCAGAAACTCTAGATTTTTCATTAGTAACGGAGTTGACCGAAGCCATCTCCACAGCTTCAACAGATAAGCAGTGCGCCTCTTCTCTGATAGGGACTTGCATACCGTCCTTGAGACGGAATGTCATGGTATCATTGCCGACCCTTAATGTCAACGAGCCATTCGGGACATTAATGGTAATGCCGGCTGTCGCCATAAATGGTCGGCCAAGGAGAAGAGTGACATCTTCCCCTCGGGTATCCATAACAATAAAATCAGCCAGAATAGTAAAAGGACCACAATTGACAACCACGTCTTCTATTAATCCCCTAGGTAATTTAATAGATCTGTCGGCAAACACTAAACGCATGCTAATCGGTTTCAATTCTCCTAGGTTCAATTTCTCATACAAGCAGGTAGGCATGACATTAATGGAAGAACCTAGATCAATTAAACTACGATCAATTTTCACATCATTAATAGTGCAAGGCAAAGTAAAAGCACCGGGATCGCGACACTTATCTGGGGGAGGTATGGCGGTCGTCTGGCTGTGGATTGTGGAGCATTCTTCCTTCTTCTTGTTCTTCGCAAGATCTTTCGTGAATTTTCCAACCTCTGGTATCATCTGGATAGCATCAGTAACTGGTATCTTGACATCTGTGTTCTTTAAGTATCCATGCCACTTTCTGTACCGGGTGTCATGATCTTTCTCCTTTGATTGCGCATCCTTAGGAAATGGAATCCGAGGCTGATATGGAGGAAGAGGTGGCGCAGGTGATGTCTTTGTTAGGGGAGGCGGGGCAGTCACCTCCTCCTCTTCTTCTTTATCCTCCTCCTCGATCTCTGGCTCATCAATGGCTATAGCATCAGGAATTATGGCCGGATCAGGAGCTACAGGACCAGCTAATTGCTTGCCGCTTCTTGTGGAGATGGCCTTGACGTGCTCCTTCCTAATGGTAGGGTCGTCTTGAACCGATGATTGATTAAGGAGGGGGCTACTAGTTAGTAGGCTAAACATGTTATTCAACATGCTCTCCACTCGTTGACCTCGATCTTCATGATCTCGATTTAAGATGGCTTGAAGCTTGAATTTCTCTTCGTGGTTATCTAGTCTTGCCAAGATCAGGTCGAGCTTCTTCTCTATCTCGATTTCCCAGGTATTCTTAAACGTGTAATTCTCAGGCTGCTTTCCTCCGGTGAATCCACGGGGATCTTGATCAATAAAATTCACTTCCCCTATAGACCAGTTATTTGCTGTACCGAAGATCTCCGTACCCTTAGGTTGGCTCTTAGCTGCTCCAAACTGTCTCTCCCAGCTTCTCGACTTAGATGTGCAGTTTGCAAAGTGGAGAAGAGCAGCTTCTGGTGTGAGTGCGGTGTAGTCGCCATCAGCTAAGAAGTTAACCCATTTAGCCGATTCTTCGTTCATCCCTCGGGCAAAGAACTCGGCTAGTTGTCCCTGATTGAATCCATGATGAGGGCAATCGTAGAGAAGCTTTTGGAATTCGTTCCAAGCATCATATAAGCTTACTCCTCTCTTCTGAACAAATCTGGCAATGCTGTCCTTGTAAAAAGTAGTTCTTGAAGGAGGAAAGTATTCCTCTACGAAGTCTTGAGCTAGACTATCCCAATCGGTGTAGTGGCCAGGTGGTTTCATACTGAGCCATATCTTGGCATCGCCTCTAAGGGAGAATGGAAAGACTCGTAAGCATAATGTGTTCTTACCGAGGTTCCCACTCTTGAACGTCTCACACATGGCTAGGAAGTTCGCCAAATGTGTGCAGGGGTTATCTTGCGGCTTCCCTTCGAACTGAACATCCCTAGAGATCATTTCCAGGAAGGGAACTGTGATCTCATAGTCAGGATCGTCATCGTTGTGCGGCACAGCGATGCTAGATCGAAAATTAGCCGCACTTGGTTTATAGTAATCCGCCATGGTGCATTGAGCAGCCATTACGGAAGGAGAAGGTGGTGGTGAATCTAAAGTAGTGGATGAAGTGGATGAAGATGAAGAGTTCTCCTTCAACTCCTCGATCTTAATAGGAGTAGGAGGTGTAGGCGGAATGATTCTGACTTGCTTCTGAACTCGCGGTCGCTTTGGCGGAGCAGAACTACCCGGCTTAAACTGAGAATGAGTGAGCGAGCAGTTCATAAACCTGTAAAACAACCTACATGCAACAAAAGCAAACATAACCAGCGTAAAATCGAAGTGTGATGAAATATGAAAGATGGAAAGGTAGAAGAATAAATGCCAACTCTTCTTTCAAACAATTAGAAGAGTCCCCGACAACGGCGCCAATTTGATGAGCTGCAGAACAGTGATCAAATACTACAAAGCTAGAAGCTAAGCAGATCGTATTACACAGGGTTTCTTCTAATTGACTACTCAAAGACGCTGACAATTTATTCAGGTTTAAACACTTTGTGCGTGGTGTGAGTTCCACGACTTCTAGACTAAGATACAGGAAAATTAAAATGAAATTAAAAGACATAATGATTGGTTGGTTTAGACATACGACAGACAAGCTTAGATTTCGAATTCCCCTTAGATCACCAAGGCAACAACAATCACAAGACCAGCGGGTTTTCAATTCTCATTCAATCAATTTCTATACACCAGCCATAACTCCTGACCCTTAGGTTTAAGACTGGCGAACGTTCGCTCTATCCGATCTAACTACCAAGATTAATTAGTCGCTCAGTTACGGTCGCCTCTCGCAATGACTTAACTTAACTGGTGCAATTACTAATGATTTATGAGTTACTCTTGAAGCGGATTAACCCTAACTGGTTCCTACGAAAGGCACACTCCAATGAATAGGTTAATTGGTTGAATTGACGTTCTAAAGTGAGGCGAGCGTTCGCTTCTATCCTCAGCTTAACAAGAATCTAATCTAGGTGATCATGAAAGACAAGTTTATGCGCCAAAGCAGGGAGATGTCTGGCGACTAACCCTAGCTTGTAAAAACCTAATCTAGGCGACCAGCCAGAAGAGAAACATAAACAATCAAGAACAAAACAACCATGCAAAGAGAAACTGATTGAACTTTGAATCTAATTACCGCCGATCCGTGACCGCTTTAAAGCCCTGGGTCACTTAGGGTTCATCTAATCTAAGCTCTACAAGTTTAGCTACTCATATCTGACAAACAAGAATCAAAGACAACAGAAGGATTCAACTTATACAAAGGAAGAACAGAAAATGATCTGAAAAATCTAATTTCGGATGATCCGTGAAGCTTCGATCTTGAGAATCTTCAATTCCTAGCTCCGAGCATCTTCCAGGATGGATTAACGGCGTCACGATCTCTCCGATAGCTCCGGAATACTCTCTCAACTCTCCTCAAGTCGTGGCTGATCTCTCTCTATTGTATGTTTACAAATCTGGCTTCGAAAAGTCTATTAATACCCCCGAAAACCCTTCCCTTGTTGGAAAAGTTGAGAATTTCCCGTCTGGGGAGCTTACTCGGCGTGTAAGCTCACAGTGTATTTAGCTTACACGGCGTGTAAGCTCCAAAACGCAGCGTTTTGAGCTGTGCAGAACTCCAACTTGTTTCGATCATTCCCGCTCCGTTTGAACTCTGATTTGGTTTCCGTTTGAAGCGCTGGACTCGTGAGAGAGTCCTCTATAATGTGGTAACCTGGGGCTCCAAAACATAAACCGAGAAATGGAAAATGTACGCACTAGGAGCCGATAATCACAAAGTTATGACAAATGTACCAAATACTCATCAAAATGGCATCAAAGGGTATGAAATGTTGCTTAAATGGGGCTGATAATCACGTCAAATCGAGTTTCATCAGCTACTACTGTCACTACGGTGCACAGAAACCACCCACAAGTGCGGTTTCCACTTACCTCAAAAAAGTTCAGATTCCCAGGGCGGAATCCAGCTCCAAAACAGAGTTCGGACTCCTCAAGGCAGAATCCAGGTCCCAAGCTGAGCTCGGACTCCCCAAGGTGAAGTCCAGCTCCCAGACTGAGCTTGAATTCCCTAAAAAGGAATCCAACCCCGTAATACTAAGTTCGGACACCCCTGGGCTGAATCCAACTCCAGAGCAATGTTCGGTTCCTCAAGGCGGAATCCAACCCCGTCGTACGGCTAAGATTCCCCAAAGCGGAATCCAGCTTCGGGCCAAGAGTCTAAGTCTAAGTGAAGATATATGAAACAGGGGAAAAAGGATGAATATAGACTGAAGGAAAAGAAAACAAACAGAAGAAATTTCAACAAAACAAAGATATATCGCCCCACACGAGAAATATTGTTTGGGTACAAGAATAAAGGAGCCAAACACGACAGTACAAAGAAAAACTATCTAACGTTTCCCACTGGCGGAGCTGTAACATCCCCGCCCAACTGAACGGTTTGGAACTCAAGTTTGAGTGTTTGAGACATTGGAAACAATGTTCTTGAGGCCCCATCGAAGTCCGGGACGTTCGTAATTGAGTCGTGTTGAAGTTACAAGCGAGTACGCGAAAATTTGTCAAGGTGGGCAGACTATGATACATGGCCGTGTATCAGCAATACACGCCGTGTATCATGATACACGCCGTGTATCATGATACACGCCGTGTATTTGTAATACATGTCGTGTATCATAGCCTAACTATAAAAGGCTGATTTTCACGGATTTCCATAACTTCCCCTTCTTTCTCTTTCCCCGAAAATCCCTTTGATGAACCAAAACCCCCAAACTTCAATCCTTGATTCCAGGAGTTGTAGAGCTCCGATTGGCGATCTGTTTCTTGCTACACGTTTGTGGTGACGAGAGGAAGAGATCGCATGTTGTGTTTCTGATTATTTCGGATCGAGCAGCTGTCAGTGGCAGAAGGAAGAAGCTTCGTTTTTGGTGTCTGAGAGCTTGACTATTCGAGTTCTAGAAGTTGTTTTAGAGCCTCGTAATCTTGTCAGGTGAGGGTTTAGCGTACGATAGGTAGTAATGGTCGGTTTGAGGAGTTGAACTTATGACTTATAAGAATGTAGTGCTTTGCATGAAATTGAAAGAGAGTAAAAGGGGAAAACTGTTCTGCAATTGATTGTTATGTGAATTATGATGATTGATGTCTGTCGTGTGGTTGTTAATTGATGAATTGGTTGTTGATTGATGGCTGGTTGTGATGGGTTTTGATTGGGTAAAATGATTAACGATGATGATAAACGGATCGGAATTATTAAAGAGTGATAGGAGGGATGGGTCTGTGAACATGAAAATTGTTTATATACTGCTATTGTTAGTTGTGGTTGTAGGAGGGTGGTCCTGCCAATGTGGGGTCGCCCTATAAATGATGAACAAGTGGATGGCCCTCCCAATGTGGGGTCGTCCTATGAAGGATGAACAAGAGGGTAGCCCTAAGACTCGACATGGCTATCCCTATACTTGCAGGTGGGGGTAACCAGTGAGCTAGCCGTTTACCCTTAAACTGTTTGTGATTTACGAGATGTTAATTGAAATGGATTGTGATTGTGGATGTGATATTGGATAAAATGATGATGTGTTATTGGATGAAATGATGCTATGCATGTTGGTTTCTCGTGTACTATTGTGATCATGATTGTGGATGTTGAATTGAGATTTGAGCTTACGTGATCGCCTAGACTATGTTAGGGAATTAATATCAACTAAATTCGTAAAATTCTGATGTTTTTCAGATCAGTAGTAGACTCCACGGGCTACAACTTTCATGTTGGACATCAGTCCAAATTCTATCTCCAAGTAGCCCATCTTCGTCACTCTTTGTCGGGCTACGAATCTGTCCAGAAATCCGGATTTGGCCATTTATCTCTTTAGCTTTAGCCCGTAGCTTCTTGGCCATTGGCTGGCTTCTTGGATCCTCTCCTTGGATGGATTCTCCTTGCTTCTCTTCTCTTGGATCAGGCATTTGACAATGCTCGGCATCAGTGGCAATGCCGAGTAGGGCTTCGTCATGGCACCGGGCATGCATACGCCATTCTCCCTTTCTTCGAAAAGATTCATCCTCGAATCTTCGTGGCCATATGCTTCGGATCCGACATCATCATCTGCCATGGTTAGTGAACATAAGAAGCAACCCTTCCAGAAGACAAACCCTAGATCTACTAGGAAAAGAATATGTAGACTAAAATCCTAAACAAACTAGGAAAAGGATAAAAGAATCAAGTTCTAATCCAACTAGGTAACAACTATGACAAATCCTAGATCTACTAGGAAAAGGGATAGCAAACTAGACTCCTAAACCAACTAGGAAGAGGAATATAGAATCTAATCCTAATCCAACTAGGAAACAACTAAGAAACTAGCTACTTAAACTTTGAAAAAAAAATGTAGGGTCGTGGCTCGGTGAAACAGCACAAGCAACGAAAGCTATTCTATCCCTACAACTTACACGAAAAGAACTTGGCAAGGTGGCCTTGCTTTGGTTGGGTTTTTCTATTTTTAACCTCTTTTTGATATTTTCCTTGATGGATTTTGATGGCCACCAGCTTTTTCTGCCTTACTATGAAAGATGAATACAAGAACTTGAAAAAGATGAAGATTTTCGAAAAAAAATTAGAACAGAAAGTAAAGGATATGAATCCAAGAAGAACCTGGAAACTGGGATAGATTTGGTCCTAGTGTTGAACCGAAGCTCTGATACCAACTGATGTGAACAGCTGCAACCGTGGGCAAATGACCCTTAAACACCACAAGCTGATGATCTAGCAACAGGAAGAAACCGTCGGAACAGGGGATGGAAGAGGACTTTGACCCGCTAGCTATAAACGAGCTAGGAACCAGAAGTATCAAGTCGAGGGCACCACTTCAAGAGGAGGATACTCTTGATGATAAGCCGATCCTTCAGTATCGCCACATGCAGATACAATAAGGGGTTTCAAGAACAAAGTTCTATAAAAGGGGGTTTATTTGAAAAGGGTTCATCTCTGAGGTCGAGCCTGGCTACCAACATCTCTATCTCCTTGGTATATTGCTCCACGGACATGGTGCCTTGCTTTAGGGTTCAGAGGGAGGTGTGTAGGTCTCGGATATAGGTTCCAGGAACAAACTTCTTCCTCATCGTCTTCTTGAGATCTCTCCACTACTCGATGGGGGCTTCCTCATCTCTTTGAACCTGGCTCCACCATAGAGCAGCATAGTCAGTAAATTCAAGAGTGGCGAGGATTATCTTCTTTCTTTCCGAATAGTGATGGCATTCGAGGAAATCCTCCATACTTCTCTCCCAGTCCAAGTACTCGTCGGCATTATACTTGCTGGCAGACTTGGGCACGGTGAGCTTGAGGTTGCTCACATCATCATCTATCTCCTGAGCTAGCCTTTGGGCTCTTCGGTTTTGGCCTTCAGGGCTGTCCTCTCGGCGCTCGTCTCGTCCTCTTCCTGCTTGAAGCCTTGCTAGGGTTTCTTGGACGGCAGCTAGGGTAGCTCCAAGAGTCTGGAGGTGGCCTCCCATGTTGGCCAGTCTTTCGTCTGCCATGGTTAGTACTAGCAAACGGAAGCAAATTTTCTATCCCCTCTTCTTAGAAATAAACTTACAACGAAAGGAAAATAACTTGGCAAGGGTGGCCTTGCTTTCTTTTCTTTTTTTTCTTAACCTCGATTAGGGTTTTTGTTGATGGTATGATGGCCACCAATTTTCTCTTGTCTTACAACTCAAAACTGAATACAAGAATTGAAATAGAAGGGAATTTTTGAAGCTATTTTTCTAAAAAGCAGTAAAGGATATGAATCCAAGATAAACCTGGAAACGGGGATGGATGTGGTCCTTGTGCTTGAACCGTGCTCTGATACCAACTGATGTGAACCGCGCGCAACCGTGGGCAGACGACCCTAACCACCACAAGCTGATCATCACAACAACGGGAGGAAACCTTCGGAACTGGGGATGGAAGAGGACTTTGACCCACTAGCTATAAAGAGCTAGGAACCAGAAGTATGAAGTCGAAGGCGCCACTTCAAGAGGTGAATACCCTAGACGTTAAGCCGATCTAGACGATGATCAATTCCATGAAGGTCGAACAGAGAATTGCATAATATGCAAGAGAAAAACCAAATTTTAAGAGTTTATTTAATTCAAAGGTGTGTCTTACAAGAGAGGGGAAGGCCTCTTTATATAGGGGGAGGAGTAGGGAACAAGCTCTCATATTCCTCCTTAGAAACTAACTAATAAATAATAAACAAATAAGAGAGTCCTAATTAGAAAACTAAAGAGGATTTGAACTAATCCTAATCTAGACTAAAAAGAGGTAAAATTCGTACAAGGGAAATATCCTACCTAAATAAGAACTCCAAACTTGGAAGCCAAGTTTCCCCAAAAACAGCCTAAACGGGTTCTGGAAATATTAGACAAATAAATATCAAATAAATTAGTAAAATTCTGATATTTTTCAGATCAGTAGTAGACTCCATGGGCTACAACTTTGATATTTTATATAAGTCCAAATTCTGTCTCCAAGTAGCCCATATTCGTCACTCTTTGTCGGGCTACGAATCTGTCCAGAAATCCGGATTTGGCCTTTTATCTCTTTAGCTTTAGCCCGTAGCTTCTTGGCCATTGGCTGGCTTCTTGGATCCTCTCCTTGGCTGGATTCTCCTTGCTTCTCTTCTCTTGGATCAGGCATTTGACAATGCTCGGCATCAGTGGCAATGCCGAGTACGGCTTCGTCACGGCACCGGGCATGCTTACGTCACAACTTGTGTTTAAACCTGAGTAATCTGCCAGTTTATTTGAGTAGACGATTAGAAGAAACCTGTGGAATACGATCTGCTTAGCTTTTAGCTTAGTAGTATTTGCTCACTGTTCTACAGCTCATCAAATTGGCGCCGTTGCCGGGGAGTGTCCTAATTGTTTGAAAGAAGAGTTGGCATTTTATTCTTCTACCTTTCCATCACACTTTGATTTTACACCGGTTGTGTTTGTTTTTGTTCTTTGCAGTTTGTTTTCAGGTTTATGAATCGCCCGAATACTCGTTCTATGTCTAAACTTATCAAGTATTCTACTTCAGACAAGCCGGGTAGTTCTGCTCCACCTAGACAACCGCGAGTTCCGAAGCAATCTACTGCCGTTCCACCTTCATCTCTCACTCAAATCAAGATCAAGGAGCCGAATGGGAGCTCCTCATCTTCATCTTCATCCGTTTTTCACCACCACATTCTCCTAGAATGGATGACCATCTACCGCCTCCTCCACCGCCGCCGCCGGCTCAGAGAAGTCTTGGCGATTATAACAAACCGAGGGCGACTAGCATTCGATATTCTATCTCTATGCTGCGCAACCACAATGCTCCTGACTATGAGATTAAGATCCCCTTCCTGGGAATGATCTCTAGGGATGTACAGTTTGAAGGATGACCGCACGATAATCCTTGCACTCACTTGGCGGACTTCATTGCTCTTTGCGAGACATTCAAGAATGGGAATCTCGACAAGAACACCTTGTGCTTGCGAGCCTTCCCATTCTCTCATCGAGGACCCGCCAAGAGATGGTTAAATAGCAAGCCTCCCAGTTACTATACCGACTGGGATAAGCTGGCTCAAGATTTCGTTGAAGAATACTTTCCTCCTTCTAGAACAACTGCCTACAAGGGTAGTATCTCCAGGTTCAGACAAAAGGAAGGAATAAGCTTATACAATGCTTGGAATGAATTCCAAGAGCTCCTCTACAGCTGCCCCCATCACGGTTTCGAGCAAAGGCAACTAGCTGAGATGTTTGATCGAGGAATGAACGAAGAGTCATCCAAATGGGCTAACTCCTTAGCAGAGGGAGATATCACTGCTCTTACACCAGAAGCGGCTATGCTTCACTTTGCTGATTGCGCTTCCAAGTCAAGGATTTGGGAGAGACAAACAGAAGGAGCTCGAAGCAAGCTCAACATTGAAGAGCAAGTTAAGGCATAAATCAAGAAGCACTTGAAGAAGTCTACCACGCCTATCAAGCCTCCATCCGCCTCTATTTTTGTTGCTGACTGCCAATGGTGTGGCGCCTGTGCTCACAACGGAAGTCAATGTCAGAATTTTGGTAGAGCAGAAGTCTGGTCTGTCGAGGAAGCCGACTTCATTGGTCAAGGCTTCTCCAACAACCAACAAGGTTATACTGGCTACCGTCAATTTTGACAACAAGGAAGCTTTCAAGAGCGACCTTCCTACAACTCCGGAGCAAAACAAAATCAGAATAACCGACCACCTGGGTCGTTTCAAGATCAGAAGCCTAACACTCAAACCGGAGGTATCTACCAACCACCTCACCGGAACCAAGGAAACTACGGTACATCTCCTGGTAATCGCCAAAACCAGTATCTGAATAACAGCTATTATGGTCAGCCTCAGAGATCACCGCCGGTTGACAGCAAGGATAGTGAGTTGGATAAGAAGCTGAATCAGATCATCACCAGGCTCGATGATCATGATAGCCAATTTAAGGCTCAAGCCCTCCTGAATCAAGAACAGATTGCGCAAGGCCATAGAGTGGAGAGCCAAGTGAACAACATCACTAGCATGCTCTCTAGTGGTCGCCCTTTCGGTAAGCTACCAAGCCAAACAGAAACAAATCTGAAGAATGACGTGAAGACTGTCTCCACTCGAAGTTGCAAGAATTCGGTCGCCACTACCTCTTCGAATTCAGTCATGACTCCTGATGTTGCAGCAGTTGATACACCAAAGATCAAGGAAGCCGAAGAGAAGACTCTGTCGCCAAAGCCTAAGCGTGCATATGAGCCCCCTCTTGCCTCGTACCAACCAAGAATCCCATTCCCCAACACATTGCGAGGTGGGAGAATCGAGCAGCTTAGTTCGTCGAAGATGAAAGAAGCATCCTCCACACTTTCCAAGGAAGAATGCTCTGCCGTTCATGACCAGAAGCTCTCCATACCAATCCCAGCTAAGTGCTCTGATCCTGGTTCCTTTACTACACCTTTAATCATTAATGATACTAAGGTCGAGCATAGTCTGGTTGATCTAGGTGCGTCTATAAATGTTATGCCTATGTGTTTGTATGAGAAACTCAATCTAGGTGAATTAAAACCTACTAGCATGCATTTAGCGTTCACTGACAAATCTTTAAAGACACCTAGGGGGATAATTAAGAATGTCGTCACTAAGTGTGGCCCCTTCACTTTCTTAACGGACTACGTAGTAATGGATACTCGAGAAGATGATGCTACCCTCCTGATAGGTAGACCTTTCATGGCAACATCCGGCATGACAATCAATGTACCTAACGGATCACTGATATTAAGGGTCAAAAAAGATACTGTGACATTCCATCTTAAGGATGATATGAAGTATATTCCAAAAGGAGAAGCTCATTGTCTTTCTGTTGAAACTGTGAAGTTGGCCTCGTTCAACTCCGTTACTAACGTTGTTCCTAGTGTTTCTTCAAAGATAGTTGTCTCAGGTGTTGAATAGGTTATCAAGCAAAAGAAGAAGATGCCCTCGGAGAAGCCAAAGAAGACGGAGGAACTGAAAGCCTCCCCTTCTAAATCACCTCAGGCTAAGAATCCTGGCGAGGCAAAGAAGAAGAACAAAGGAAAGACCAAAGAGGTGTGGAGGCCAATCATCAAACTGCCTCCTCCCGAGCCGGTCGCTCCGCCTTCTTCTACCAAACCACCAAAAAAGGATGTGAAGCCACAAGATCTGTTCGGACCCTTCGAAGTAACCGGCCACCTTCCCGACGGACGAACCCAACTGACTCGTATTAATGGGAAATGCTTCTTACTCACTAGCGGTAAACCGAAGCTATATTTCCTCAATACCGACGCGAGCGTGAAGGAGATCCTGAGTTGGGATGTCTCCTAACACCATCCAGGTATCGTCCAGCTCAAGGACGTTAAGCAAGAGCACTTCATGGGAGGCAACCCACGATTGGAGTCAGTTTTTGAATTCTTAAGTCAGTCTCGTTTTAGAGTTGGTTCGGGGGAGCCAAAAGTGTCCTTTGTGTGATCTTTTATTTTCTTTGTGTGTGCTTTGTGTCCTCGGTTCAGTTCCAATTCATTTGGGATTGTTCCGACCTCTGTTTATTTTTTCTTGATTTTCAAAGTTTGTCGGAATTTCAGAAAATATTTTAAAACTGCAGGTCTTAAATTTCGCCAAAAATTGCACTACTTCTCGGCAAAAAATTTCTTTTTGAAACCCCCTGTAAATTTCTGATCAGTTTTCGAATTACTTCTCGGAAAAAAGTTTATACTCTTCGTCAAAAACTTTTCTCAAAACCGGCAGACAGTTTTTCAAACTTTTATTTGGTGAAAACTTTCATTCTTTTCGCGAAAAATTTTAGAAAATCCAAAAACCCTTTTCCCCTTATCTTTTCATTTTTTCGGATCCTCTCTCTCCCCTCATTTTCGCAAAATAAAAACCAACAGCCCCCGTCTCTTTTCCTCGCTGCCGCCGCCATTGCAGCACCCTTCCTCTCGTTCCCTTGAACGTTTTGACACCTAGATCGTCCAAATCGGAGTTCTCTAGCCCCGGTTCCACCCGGAATAGCATTTTCGATTTTTTCGCCGATTTCTTCTCGTACGTTCATTTTCAGCCAACATGTTCTCAAGGTTAGTTGTTGGATTTTTCATTGTGAATCTTTTTCCGTATAGAATGCTGAATTTCGCCGAGTTTGTCTTCGGTTGGCTTTTTTCGGTCTACCTCGATTTGCGTGCCTGCTATTTTGGTGTGATCTTTGCATAATTGTTTGAACCTAGATGATCTAGTATTCTCAGGGAATATTGTCCCATGATTTGATGATTTTTGAACCAGAATTGCTAGGCTTAATTGATGATTCTATAATGGTGTTCACTTTTGTGGACTTTCGGTTTGACCATGAATCGTTATAGCTTATTTGGTTGCCCGGTCCATTTCTATGCATGCCTATTGCTGTTTGAATGCTGCTGAGCCTATGATTGTGCCTTGTGATTTCTTTGGTCGTGTTTAGCTATGCATAATTGCCATATTTTCGTGTTGTTGATTTCTTCATGAATGTCGGTTTGACTTTGTCTAAATGTTGTGCATTGGCTGCCCTATTTATCCATTTGGTTCCGATTTGTAGATTAGCCTATCCCCACTCATTTTTTTTCTCGTTTCTTTGTGAAACTGATTTTTTTCGACCAAGTGTGGGGTAAGATTGGTTTTCTAATGTGGTTTAAAATTTTGATATCTTTTAGGAACAAGAGTAAGAGGCCGAGAGCAGCACCCAGTGGTCAAGGATCCACCTCTGTCGCTCCCTCGCCGGAGCTAGTTCTAGAGCACCTGCTCCCGTCACTCCTGCCATCCTCGGTCCTGCACCAGCTTTCCCAAACCATCATGGGTTCCACCCTTTCATTATCAGGTTGCCGGAGCACCACTTCGAGCACTACTAGAGGATCCAGCACATACCTGTGGCTGACGTGCGCCCGCTCTCCCTAGAGTCTATCCAGGAATTTGAGGAGACATGGTCCGAGAACGTCTGCGGTTCTCTTATAGTTGCGGCAGTTCTGGAGCTGACCACCATTGCAGATGATGTCCCTGTCCTCACGCTCCAGAAGTTCTGGGCCACCTTCGAGCTGGACATTCACAAGTCCAAACAGCACAAGAAGGTCATCTCCTTCTTCCTCGGTGGGGTGTACAGAGAGTTCACCTATGATGAGTTTGCCGACCACCTCGACATCCCACACAAGCACTACCACGGTCACCACCTCGACTGGGGCGACAACAAGGCCAGAGGCCCGAGCTATGATGCACTCTAAAGCCATATTTCAGGAGTGTCGGGTGCCCAGACCACGGACCACAACTCCATCAGTTTGGTCTCTTACCCCCTCTTTCATTTTGCTCATATTGTCTGGCGTAGATATTTGTTGTTTGCTCCAGAGAAGGATTGCCATCATATTAGCCGAGAGGAGCTCCTACTCCTCAGAGCTATCTAGGAGGAGTACCGACTCCACCTAGGATGGGTTCTGGCTCGCTTGTTCCACAAGAAGATCACACCCGCGAGACTCCCATCCTTCCTCCCCGGTGGACCCTTCATTGGTCGCCTCATTACCAACTTTGGCCTCAACCAGGCTTGGGGGCCTAAGATCCCGCTCCACCAAGTGCACACCGTTGGTATAGACCTCGCAGTGGAGTATGATCTACAGTTAGACTTCAGACCTCAGCATCTCTACCAAGGGCTCGAGTCAGAAGAAGAAGAGGATTCTGAGGTGGATGAGCCCCAGCCAGATCCGGCATTTCACCACCAGATACCCCCGCAGCCGCCTGCGGGGTTTGCACCCCAGCAGCAGCCTCACTACTAGGAGCCTCTGTAGATGCCTCTCGGTTGTTATGGGGAGCTGCTTAGCTAGATCCGAGGATGGCAGATCGACCATACCACGACCCAAGACTCCCGTTGGTTAATTACTTAGGAGCACATGCGCCAGCAGAACACCAGATACGAGGTGCAACTAGCATGGCAGCAGCGAATCGAGGACTTCTGGCACATTCCCCCACCACCTCCCCCACTCGAGGAGTGATCAGGTCGTATCCTTTTCCCTGTCCTTCCTTTTAATTATTCTTTTTGGATTTCGGTTCAATTTTGTTTTGTGTGGATCCGAGACACTTGTCCCGGTTTCCTTTTGATCTTTTATTTGTTTTTGTTTTGTACACACCTTTTGGGAGCTTCTCTCCACTCTCCAACCGCTCTTTGATCATCCCCTCGACCAACCATCTCGGTCCAGGTTCTTCTATTCCTCTATACTCTTGTTTCCTCTATAAATTGCATGATCTTGTGTGAATATTATGTGATTTCGTGGCTTATCTGATTCCTCTAGCTTAGAATTGCTCGATTCTTGACGTGTGATGTTAAGTTAGTTTTCAATTTTTCATAATGATGCTTAGACTGCTTAACCTAGAACCAGTAATCAACTTGCTGCATTGATACTAAATTTCCTGGTCAGAATAGAAAAATTTATCACGCTTGTAGTATTTCACTTTGATTGCTTGAAAATGACTGAATCCGACTAGCAAACCAATTGTGAGCTTTTGATCCATTGCACATAAACTTGCAACTCAATTCTTTTTTAGCGATTTTCTCATACCTTGAATGAGTTAGAATTTGCATTAGACCAATTCGAGACCACACGATGACACGAGTTCTTGGAGGATAGAGGCACCTGGTTAAAGCTACTTAAGCCAGATAGCCAACCTAACGTTTATTCCATTAGGTGTAAACCCTTGAGCTTGGCGCTTCTTTCGGTTCGTTATACATTACAGCTAATCCCCATTTTTCATCACCCCGTTAATCCCTTGTGGTTGTAGTTCTAGATTAGCCTACCGGAAGTTGGTCTGTGATAACTTGCCTATAGCCATTAAACAGGTGGTCTTAGCTATTATGTCCAAACGTGTAAACCCCTCTAGCAACTAAAAGAAAAGTCGGCACAAGAAAAAGAGAAAAAGAAAAAAAATCGAACGGAGTTCAAGTTTCAAAGTCAAAATAGTATAGTTGAAATAACATTCTTCTCCCTACGTATGGAAGAACGAAGTCAAAGAAATGTAATGAAAAAATTAGAAAATTCAGAAAGAGAAAAATATGCAAAATAAAGTGCTAGGTTGCTTGACGGTATCATAGGACGAGCGTACACTATTCCACCCGTGTCTAGTTAGACGGTAGGAAGTCATAGCCTAGATTCGAGGGAAGTTAGTCGAAAACTACACCGCACCAAAGCCAATTCCATCATTCATCCCTTCATCCATCTCATTATAAACTCTTAAAGTGTGATGAACATTGTAATGCGTGCAAACAAATAACTACCAAGCTAAAAGCTAAGTAGATCGTATTTCACGGGCCTCTTCTACTCGTTTACTCAAATATGTTGGCAACTCTATTCAGGAATAAACAATTCATGCGTGGTGTGAGTTCCACGACTTCTATACTAGGATGCAAGGAAACTGAAATGAAATTAAAATGCAGAATGATTGGTTGATTGACTTAGACATGCTTAGATTTCGAATCCCCCTAAGATCCTCAGAACAAAGGCGATCACAAGACCAGCGGTTTTCAATGCTCATTCACTCAATTTCTAGACACCACCATAACTCCTTACCCTTAGGTTTAAGACTGGCGAATATTTGCTCTATCTATCTAACTACCAAGATTAATTAACCGCCCGAGCTTTCGCTTCTTGCGACGAAAGAACTAACTGGTGTAATTACTAGTGATTCATGAGTTACTCTTGAAGTGGATTAACCCTAACATGTTCCTACGAAAGGCACACTCCAATGAATAGGTTAATTGTTGATTTGGTGTTTTAAAGTGAGGTGAACATTCGCTACTATCCTCAGCTTAACAAGAATCTAATCTAGGTGGCCAAACCAGACAAGAAACACATACAACAAAGAACAAACCAAACATGAAAGAGAAACTGACTGAACTTTGAATCTAATCACCGCCAATTTGTGACCGCTTTAAAGCCCTGAGTCACTTAGGGTTCATCTAATCTAAGCTCTACGAGTTTTAGCTACTCATATTCAATACAGAAGAACCAAAGACAAACAAGGATTGCATCTCAGGTAGGAAAGACATAGAAGAACTGTAAAACCTAATTACGACGAATCCGCGAAGCTTCGATCTGGATCTTCAACTCTTAGCACGGGAGCTCTCCGAGATGGAAGGATGGCGTCACGATCTTTTCCTGGCTCTTCAAACTCTCTCCACTCTTTCTCTCTAATTCTATGTCTTGGATTTTTCATCCAAAAGAAGTAGTCTCAAATTGTTGCCGGCGATTGTATTTAAGAGCTGTCTGTATCCGGCTGGGAAAAGGGATAGTTTTCGACGAAAACATAGAGAGTTTTTGCCGAAAAATCTAAGTGGAACTTCCCGTATTTCTCCTGTCTTCTCTGTGCAAATTTGATTCATAGTTTTCAGCAAGAAATAGGGTGTTTTCGCCAAAAACCTTAGGTATGAGCAGGGGTGGTTTTGACTCCGACTTGATTGCTTATTTGATTGATTCCGAGTCACTTCCTCGGGGTTCCAATGCCTTAGACATGTCCTTGGCTACATCATTTGATGGAAAAAACCTGTGTTATCCAAAAACACTAGAAAACCATCAAATAGGCCCGCAATGGGCCAAAGTAACCAAAATGGCACGAGATAGAGCAGTTGAGTGAATATTTGCTATTCTGCCCTAAAAACCATGTCTTAGACAAAGAAATGTCGCTTAAATGGGGTGGAAAATCACGTCAAATCGAGTGTCATCAAATACCCCACACTTAAGCTTTTGCTTGTCCTCAAGCAAATTAAATAGAAAGTGCTCAGGTTCACAATTGATAAGATCGATTAAATTGAAGTTCAAGCATACACAATGAATTATTAGACAGCTACTTCTAGAACAAGAAACCTAACATGCATACCAATCAACCAAACAACTCAGTCTAACTAAAAACTACACACGACAAGGAGCAATCACCAATCATGCACGAATTTGACCTGACCGACCAAGTAGCAATCACCAATCATGCACGAACTTGACCTGACCGACCAGACTCCTCACACAGATAGTATTTGGTACAAGGGGGACTCACATTCTCTGTGTTTAGGACATATTTCTGCTCTCAATCATTTTCTGTTACTGAATTCTATCATAAGTTTGCAATTCGACCACATCTCCACCACAGTGACAACACGAGTAAGTAGTCAAGAAGGACATGCCTGCTTTGGACTATAACGAATTCTACACTACAAGGGTTTATAACGAGATGGATGATGGGGCTGTATGATGATGGCTTTGATGCGGCGTAGCTTTTGACTAACTTCCCTCGAATCTAGCCTATGGCGTCCTACCGTCTAACCAAACACGGGTGGAATAGTGTACGCTCGTCCTATGATACCCTCAAGCAACCTAGCACTTTATTCTGTACTTTTTTTCTTTTTTTCTTTGGCTTCGTCCTTCCATATGGAGGGGGAAGAACGTTATTGAACTAGACTATAGACTTTGAAACTTTGAACTCTTTTTTTTTCTATTTTTTCGAATTTTCTTTCTTTTTCTTCTCTTCTTTTTTTTCTGATTTTTTTTCTTTTGGACCGATTTTCTTTTAGTTGCTAGAGGGGTTTACACGTTTGGAAATAATAGCTAAGACCACCTGTTTAATGGCTATAGGCAGGTTACCACAAACCGACTTCTGGTAGGCTAATCTATAACTACAACCACAGGGGATCAACGAGGAATATAAGAATGGGGATTTGCTGTAATGTATGGCGAACCGAAAGAAAGGCAAAGCTCAAGGGTTTAAACCTAGAGGATTTAACGTTAGGTAGGCTGTCTAGCTTAGTAGCTTAATTCTAGGTGCCCCTATCCTCCTAGAACTCGTGTCATCGTGTGGTCTCGAGTAGGTCTCATGCAAATTCTAACTCATTCAAGAAAATAGAAAACCACTCAAAAAGAATTGAAATTGCAAGTTATGTGCAATGGATCAAAAGCTTACAGTTGGCTTGCTAGTCGGATTCGGTCATTTTCATGCAATCATAGAGACAAACTACGAGTGTGATGTTCAAAAATTCTGTTCTGACCGGGCATAGTAGCATCAAAGTAGACAAGTTGGTTTGCAGGTTCTAGGTTAAGTAGTCTAAGCATCATTATGACATATTGAACAACAACGTATCATCAAGAATCAAGAACCGAAGAATTCTAATGCTAGAGAAATTGGAAAGGCACCACGAAACACAATTAGGGGCTATCAAGATCATGCATGGTTCTCTAACACCCTACCCCACACTTAAACCGTGATGTGTCCTCACAGTTCAAAAATAAGATCGAGAGTTACAGTGAACCTGGAATCAGGTGGTTGTGTAGGGGATGGGCTCGGAGAGCGTGTAGTGGAGCGGACTATCGACCAAAAGAGACCTACAAAACAGAAACAACCAAAAGATCAAAAGGAAGCCCGGACAAGTGTCCCGTATCCACACATAAAAAGTTGGATCGAAATCCCAAAAGAAGAAATAAAACAAAGGAAAGGGATAGAAATGACCTGATCATTGTCCCTCAGGTGGAGGTGGAGGTGGAGTCAGGAAAGGTGAAATGTCGAGCCGCTGCTCAATCTGTCGTCGCCATGCGAGCTCAGCCTGGTATCTAGTGTCATGGTCGGTCATGAACTGTTGCAGAATGGCCCATCTCGCATTTTGTGTCTCCTCGTGCTCTACCCGATCCCTTTGCCATTGATGAGCGCCAGAGGAGTAGTCCTGTTGCCACATATCTATGCGAGTCAGCTTCTCACCTCGCGGGTCGAGGACCTGCGATGCACGTGGAGGGAGCAGCTCTCTGGTGGTAGCGGGTGTCGGTGTGTAGAGGTCGAGGCTGACTGAAAGGTTGAGGCCACGTGCAACGGCGAGCTCCGCTCCGACATGTTCAATCTCAGTGCAAGGAAGGTTGGGGTCCCACTTGTCACCGATTTGGAGAGTGTCGATTAGGCAAGAGATGAAGGGGCCGTTAGGAAGAGCCGAAGGACTCTTCTTGGTAGTTGTTCGCTTATGGAAGAAGCGGGCTAGCCACCATCCTGGGTGAAGTCGAATGAATTCCTCGATGGCACGGAAGAGAATTAACTCCTCCAAAGAGATGTGGTGGCGACCTTCCTTACTGCAGTAGCACAAAGAACGAGTCCAGACATAATGAAAAAATTTGAAGAGTGGGTGAGCAATGTTACCAACAGTGCCGTTCTCAGGTTTTGCCTCGGATTACCTAGAGATGAATCGCCAGATATCAGGATATGGAGCTTGAGAGACGGAGCTCATCTCTTCAAAACCTAGGGAGGCGTCGACGATGTTGGCATTGGAGTCGAGGAGGAGTGCAAACTCGTCGAGGGTCTTCTCGTTCTGGACTCCCCTGAGATGGAAGCGGATACACTTGAGGAGGCGATGGGATCTCTGATTCGTCCATTCAAACGAATTCCAGAACTCCTGGACGGCGACCAGAGGGCATGTGGAGCCGTAAGTAGTGGGAGCTCGCAGTCCGGTTTGCCTAAGAGCGGTCTACGCTGGCGTGCCATCCCGGGTTGTGGCTTCGGAGGCTGTCGAGGGATAGGATTTCCACCTTTGTCGGAGGGATACGTTGATCTTCATGTAGACCTCTAGTTGGTTCAGGGGGAGGGCGGCGATGAATGGATGTAGGGCCTCGGCGGTAGTGGCTGGAGCACTCGAGGTAGAGGTCACCGGAGCTGGTGCATCTCGTGGAATGATGTCTGGTGGCATGGTACTTGGGGCAGAAGGCGCGGGTGGTTGAGAGGACTGAGCCTTATCTTGTCGAGCCTTGGTTCGTTTCTCTCTATCTGCATCGGTGGTTTTGAAACGCTTTGGATTCCTGCAATACGAAACTCAGAGCAGACAGGAATTAGATGCCAGGAATCCCACCCCAGACTTAGTTCGAAACCTCAGTTCTGCGAAGAACAGAGGGCACAAGAGGGGGTAAGCAAATTAGTCAATTGACCACATTTGAAAAGCATAGGACAAGCGAGAAGGGTCAAGATGATTAGCAGAAAAATGGCCAGCATGCCGGGGAAAATACGGCATTCAACACCAAATAAGCAATATTGATGCAATTTGACGAACGACAGAGCCGAAGACAAATTATCGGCACAAGATCATGGAAAAGCACTCACAAGGTAAATCTAGACCAAAAACATTCCAAGAGCTGAGCTTAGCAAAAACACACCAAAACAGCAGGCACTTAAACCAAGGTAAACCGGGAAGTCAACTAGGGTCAAACTTGACGAAATCCAAATGTCAACACGCCAAAAGATTCAAGATTGAAATCTCAACAACTAACCTTGAAGACATTACTCGAGAAAATGGGTGGAAGTTAGAGAAATCGGCCAAAAACTGAAAAAAAACTAGTTTAGGGTGGAACCGGAGCTATAAGGCTCTAATTTAAAAGATCTAGGTTGCAATCAACTCAGGAGGGGAGGGTGGCTTTAGCGGCGACGTCGGATGGGACCGGCGGCGGCAGGCGAGGAGGCAACGGGCGGGAAGGACGTGAAAAAGGGTTCCGGTTTTGCATTTTTTTCGAAATTGGTTTGGCGAAAAAAGAGAGAGAGAAAGTCTTTTTAAAACAAAATCACGGGTCCAGAATTTTCGGCGAAAGCTGAAGGCTATTTTCACCGAAAACTCCTTTTAAAAACCTGCCAGGAGGGCAAACGACACCGGTTTGAAAAATTGAGTTCTCGCCGAGAAGTTAAAGTTTTCGGCGAGAAGGTTTCCGAAAAACAACATAGGAGAATTGGGGGGTTTTTAAAGCCAAAGTTTTCAGCAAAAACTGAAGGAGTTTTCGCCAAAAACTCGTTTGAAAAATGGGTTTACACGGTTTTAAAAGAAAAACGAAAAGATGACTCAACAAAATCAAAAATTGACTCCAGCCGTGGGTTGCCTCCCACGAAGTGCTCAACGTTCGTGAGCTAGACGATACCTGGAACGGAGTCACGGGGTTGACGAGAAGTAATGCACGTCGATGAGGGTCACAGCTAATCCCTGAAGGTATTTCTTAAGCCTATGTCCATTTACCATAAACGGTTCTTGACCAGGGCCTTTAATTTGGATGCCTCCAAGTGTCGTCTGCCAAACAACGGTGTAGGGGCCGGACCATCGGGATTTCAGCTTACCCGGGAAGAGCTTTAAGCGAGAGTTATATAAAAGGACTTCATCACCGGGGTAGAATTGTTTGACCTCTTTTAACTGAGTGTCGTGGATACTCTTGGTTCGTTCTTTATAGAGTTTCGTACTCTCATACGCGTGGAGATGGTGCTCCTCAAGCTTGGTGATCTGATCGTGGCGGATATTCCCTACTACTGCATGTTTCATGTTCAATTCTTTAGTAGCCCATAACGCCTTGTGCTCTAGCTCAACCGGTAAATGGCATGCCTTGCCATAGACTAGTTGATATGGTAAGGTACCGATGGGAGTCTTGTAGGCAGTTCGATATGCCCATAAGGCATCATTGAGCTTAGATGACCAGTCCTTGCGAGACCGGCCAACTGTCCTATCAAGAATCCGCTTGAGCTCACGGTTTGACACTTCCGCTTGACCATTAGCTTGAGGGTGATAAGCTATAGACATTCGGTGGGACACGCCAAAGCGTTTGCACACTCGGTCGAAGTGTCCATGGAAGTGGGTACCCCTATCTCTTATGATGAAGTGTGGTAAACCAAAACGCGTGAAGAGACGTGTAAGGAATCGTCCCACCACTTTTGAATCATTGGTGGGTAAAGCTTCAGCTTCAGCCCACTTGGAAACATAATCAACGGCCACAAGAATATACCTGTTTCCGTTGGAGGGTGTGAATGGTCCCATAAAATCAATTCCCCAAACATCAAAAATTTGAACAGTTAAAGAAATGTTCTGAGGCATCTCATTACGGTTAGAAATGTTACTTGATCGTTGACATGCATCACAATGACGAGCAAAAGTGTCACAATCACTAAAGAGAGAAGGCCAGTAGAATGCGGTTTCGAGTACCTTTCTCGCAGTATGATTGCCGCCAAAGTGTCCTCTAAACTATCCTTCATGGCACTTACGTATGATATCAGTTGCCTCGATGTAAGAGACACACCTCCAGATCATCCTGTCAATTCCAATACGGTATAAGAATGGCTCATCCCAGAAGTATGACTTTGCTTCTTTAATGAGCTTCTTTCGCGCATTATAATCCAGTCTTGGGGGTATTATGTCGCGGGAAAGATAGTTTGCTACGATGGCATACCAGGGCTCATTTGATGTGGTTGCATTACTCAATTCTTGAGCATGAGCGATCGCCCAAGGCTCGAAGGCTATGCTATTGACATGTTCATAGATTTCAAGTTGCAACAACTTGTCAGGGAAAGAATAATTGATAGGGGTAATAGCAGACTTACCTGTCTGTGATTCCTCGAGTCGGGAAAGGTGATCGGCTGCTAGGTTCTCAACTCCCTTCTTGTCCTTGATCTCTATGTCGAATTCTTGGAGAAGGAGATCCCATCAGATAAGTCTTGGCTTCGAGTCCTATTTTGCTAGGAGATGGCGTAGAGCAGTGTGGTCGAAGTAGAATATGGTGTGCGAGAGGACCAGGTACTGTCTGAACTTATCGAAAGAGAATACAATAGCTAGGAGCTCCTTCTCTGTAGTAGTGTAGTTCCTTTGAGCGTCGTTAAGCGTCTTGCTAGCAAAATAAATGGGATGGAATCTCTTCTCTTTTCTTTGTCCCAGAACAGCGCCAACAGCGAAGTCACTAGCATCGCACATGATCTCAAATGGTAGATTCCAATCTGGTGCTGTGAGGATCGGTGCAGTGGTGAGTTTGGTCTTCATAATCTCAAAGGCCTCATGGCATGCCTTGTCAAAAACGAAGGGGGTGTCTTTCTCTACAAGCTTGGTCATTGGAAGAGTGATCTTGGAGAAGTCTTTTATGAACCTCCGGTAGAATTCGGCATGACCGAGGACGCTTCGGATTGTCTTGACCGAAGTTGGCGGTCGAAGACTGGCAATAGTTTCAACCTTCGCACGATCAACCTCTATTCCGAGCTTAGAGATCCTATGGCCAAGAACAATTCCTTCGGTAACCATAAAGTGACATTTCTCCAAACTAAGAGCTAAGTTGGTCTCCTCACAACGGGCTAGTACCTTATCCAAGTTGGCTAGGCATTTAGAGAATGAGTCTCCATAGAGAGAGAAGTCATCCATGAATACTTCTACCACATTCTCTACTAGATCCCCAATATAGTAAGCATGCATCTTTGAAAAGCAGCGAGAGCATTGCACAACCCAAAGGGAATATGACGATAGGGGCAAACGTACCAAACGGGCAGGTGAAGGTCGTTTTTTCTTGGTCGTCAAGCTCGATAGGAATCTGGAAGTAACTCGACATCCCATCTAAGAAACAGTAGTAATCATGGCCAGCTAACCTTTCTAGCATATGATCAATGAATGGCAGTGGGAAGTGATCTTTCTTTGTAGCATCATTAAGGCGTCGGTAATCGATGCAGACTCTCCATCCGGTGACGGTGTGAGTGGGAATGAGCTTGCCTTTCTAGTTGGGAATGACTGTAATCCCTCCCTTCTTTGGAACAACCTGAGTTGTACTAACCCAAGGACTGGCAATAGGGTAAATGATCCCGACATCTAGAAGCTGAAGGACTTCCTTCTTCACAACCTCCTGCATCAGAGGATTTAATCGGCGTTGTGGTTGTCTGACTGGCTTGAATTCTTCATCTACAACTATCCGATGCTTGCAAAAGGTTTCAGAGATGCCTCTGATGTCAGCTAACTGCCAGGCTATAGATCGGATGTGCTTCTTTAGTAGTATGATCAGTTTCTCTTTCTATTCGGAAGATAAAGCGAGTTGACGATGACTGGCAACTGGCATTTCTTCCCCATGCATACTCTAGATGGTCGGGGAGCTCCTTTCATGTGAGTTCTGGCGGGTTCTCATATGAAGTGGTGATCCGACTTGAAGCTGGTTCAATATGAGGTGGCGCAGAAGTGGTGGTAGATGTCGCCTTCTGGTCGTCTAGTTCATCTTGCCACAGGCGCTGCTATTGATCTTCTAACGCATTTTCAATTCCTGAAATCAAACATAACTCTAGTGGATCACTAGATAAGGCGTTAGTGATAAAGTTGGTCGAGGCCAACTCCATAGCATCAACAGTATAACATGTATCATCTTGAGCTACAGAATATCTCATGCTATCCCTAATGCGGAATGTAACACTATCCTGTCTGACACTTAAAGTCAACAAGCCTTGTTTGCAATTGATATTTGCACCGGCGGTTGTCAAGAAAGGTCAGCCCAAGATAAGCGTTCCATCTAATTCACGGGTATCCTGAACAATGAAGTCTGCAATAATGGTAAAAGGGCCACAGCGAACAGCTACATCTTCTATTATACCCTTAAGAAGTTTGACAGACCTATCAACTAGCACGAGATGCATTGTAAGCGGTTTTAATTTTCCTAGGTTTAACTTCTCATAAAGATAAACAGGCATAACATTAATAGAAGCACCAGAGTCAGCTAGACTACGATCAATCTTTATACCATTTATTATGCATGGTAATGTAAAAGGGCCGGGATCAGAACACTTAACTGGGGTGGGGTGGCTGTCGCATAGGAGACGGGCTACCGAAGAGAGCAGCACACTCATTGGTGAGGGTGATAGAGAATATCTCTCCATTCTTTACTTTCTTCACGAGATCTTTGAAGAATTTTACAAATGGTGGTATGATCTCTACAGCTTCAGTTACTGGTATCTTGATCTCTGCATTCTTCAGAACATTGTACCACTTCTTGTACTGGGTGTCGTGACCCTTGGCCTTGCTCATTGCAGCCTTTGGAAAAGGGATCCTAGGCTGATAGGGTGCTAAGACAGGCTCAGGAGCTGTCTTGGGAGGAGGAGTCTGTGCTACTTCCTCTTCTTTGCCCTCTTCCTCTGCTGTGATCTCTTCAATCTCTGGCATGTCTATGGCAATAGCATCTGGTATCATATCTGGTTCTGGAACCTTCGGATCAGCTGTCTGTTTACCACTCCTGGTGGTGATGGTTTTAGCTTGTTCACTCCTAACATTGGAGTCGCCTTGAAATGATGCTTGATTGAAGAAGGGGCTGCTAGCCAGCAACCTAGTCATACTGGTCACTGCATCTTCCACTCTTTGGCTTTGAGCTATTTGTCCTTGATTGAGTGCAGCTTGAGCTTTGAATTGATTGTCATGTTCGTCACGTCTGGTCATGATTCGGTCGAACTTTTTCTCAAAATCCTTGTCTCTGTTGTAATATGGCTTTGGTCGAAACGGTTGCTGTCCTCTAATGAATCCGGGAGGTCCTTGATACGATTCAGAGAATCGGTTGTTTTTGTTATGACCCTGAGGTTGGTAGTTTCACAGGTTGGAGTAGCCTCTCTGGTTGTTGGTGAAGCCTTAACTAATGAAGTTCACCTCTTCTATAGACCAGACATCTGTTTTACCGAAGTTTAGGCAGCGTCCTCGTTATGAGCACAGGTTCTGCACCATCCACAATCAGCCTAAAGACGGCAGCTGACAGGGATCGAGGATGCGCCAGTGTCTTTAAATGTTTTTGAACTTCTGGTTTGACACTACAACAAACCCATAAATAGTCGGGGCCACTTGTCGGGCAAATGCCCCCGACAATTATAGTCGCTGGTTGGCCAACAATGGTCGGGGGCCTATAGCCCCCGACAATATAGTCGGGGCAATTTGTCAATGGCTGACCTGACTAATTGAGTGGTTTAGTCGGGGGTGTGGCCCCGACAATAAAGCCCCCGACTAAAATAGTCGGGGCCACACCCCCGACTAAATGTGTAATTAAATATAATATATTATTTAGTCGGGGCGTGGCCCCTGACAATAAAGCCCCCGACTAAAATAGTCAGGGGCTTTATTATCGGGGTCGGGCCCCCCACTAAATAATCATTTAATGGGGGGCGCGTCCTCGACAATAATGCCCCTGACTATTTTAGTCGGGGGCTATACCCCCGACTAAATACAATAATTAAATATAATTTATTATTTAGTCGGGGATACAATAATTAAATATAGGGATATAGGCCGGGAGGCCCCCTTACTATTGAAAGATAACAAACAGGCCCTCTTACTATTAATTGCACCAAACAAGCCCCTCTACTTAGAACATATAACAAAAAAACCCCTCCGTTACAAATGTACAAACGACATTACTGAATTATTGACATAGTTGACCCATAGGTTGTTAGAGTTTACACGTCAACTGATTGGAATGTCAACAACCCTAAATGGTGTCATATTTTACTATTTTAGATTATCTATTGCTGATAACCCTGAGTCAAAACGGAGTCGTTAGGGTTGCTGACATTTCAATCGGCTGACGTGTAAACTCTAACAACCTATGTGTCAGTGACGTGTCAATTGTGTCAACAATTCAGCAATGTCGTTTGTCACATTTGTAAAGGAAGGGCTTGTTTGTTATATGTTCTAAGTAGAAGGGCTTGTTTGGCGCAATTAATAGTAAGAGGGCCTGTTTGTTATCTTTCAATAGTACAGGGGCCTCCCGGCCTATTATCCCTTAAATATAATATATTATTTAGTTGGGGCCGCGCCCCCACTAAATAATCATTTAATGGGGGACGCGGCCCACGACAATAATGCCCCCGACTAAAATTGTATTCCTCCTTAAATTTTCTCATTATCCTCATTCTCTTTATTTCTCCTCCCAATTTCTCCACTAGCCAAAGCTGCCGCCGTCGTCCGCCATCCGCCGCCGTCCGCCGCCGTTCGCCATCCGCCGCTGTTCGCCATCCACCGTCGTCTGCCGTCCATCGCCGTCCGTAGTCTGTCCGTCGCTATCCACCGTCCGCCGCCATCCGCCACCGCCACCACCACCACTATTCACCATCGCCGCCACCACCACTACCACCATCGTCGTCGTCGTCGTCCACCACCACCAAAACAACCATCGCCGCCACCACCGTCGCTGTCGTCGTCCGCCGTCTGACGACCATTAGTTAAAAAAAATATATATATATATATTATTTATTTAATATATATGTAATAGTTTATATATATATATATATATATATATATATATATATTATTTATTATAAGTGTATATATTTATATTATATATAAATAAAATAAAATAATTTAAAATGATTATTCTATATTTATTATTTCATATTTCATAATTATTAAAATACAATAAAATAATTCAAATATATATAAATATATATTTATATAGAAATCAATATATATTTATATATAAATATTATATAAATATATATATAAATATTATATAAATATATTTTATATATATATATATAATTTTGTCGGGGGCCACCCCCTCCTATTTTTTTCGGGGACCACGCCCCCGACAAGATTTGTCAGGGGTGTGGCCCCCGACTAAATGGCCCCCCCTATTTTTTGTCAAGGGCCATTTAGTCAGAGGCCACGCCCCGACTATTTTTTGTCGGATTCCTTCGCCCCCGACAAAATATCCCCAGTCAAGGACACTTTAGTGGGTTATAAGGGTGAATTTAGGGGGGGAGGGGGGGTAGCGCCCCGACTAAATTAATTAGGGGGGCCTTGCTCCCCTCTATTTTCAGTTTCGCCTCCCCCCCCTATTTGATGTGTTTGTTGTAGTGTGACTTGATCCGCGATAGCCAGGAAGTCAGATAAATGTGTGCAAGGATTGTCGTTTGGCTTTCCTTCAAATTGCACGTCCCTAAAGATTAGTCCAGGAAGGGGATCTTAATCTCATAGTCAGGATCGTTGTCATTACATGGCACAATGATGGAAGACTGAACGTTAGTTGCGCTCGGCTTATTGTAATCCGCAAGACTCTTTGGAGTAGCCATTGCGGTAGGGAAGGATGAAATGGAAGTGACTTGATTCTATACCTTCTATGATCTACAAGTGACAAAAACAAACACAACCGGTGTAAAATCGAAGTGTGATGTGAAATGAAAGATTGAAAGGTAGAAGAATAAAAATGCCAACTCTTCTTTCAAACAAAATAGAAGAGTATCCCCGGCAACGGTGCCAATTTGATGAACGGTGTAATAGGTGCAAACAAATAACTACCATGCTAAAAGCTAAGTAGATCGTATTCCACGGGCCTCTTCTACTCGTTTACTCAAATATGTTGGCAACTCTATTCAGGAATAAACAATTTGTGCGTGGTGTGAGTTCCACGACTTCTATACTAGGATGCAAGGAAACTGAAATGAAATTAAAATGCAGAATGATTGGTTGATTGACTTAGACAGGTGACAGACAGGCTTAGATTTCGAATACCCCTAAGATCCTCAGAACAAAGGCGATCACAAGCCAGCGGTTTTCAATTCTCATTCACTCAATTTCTAGACACCACATAACTCCTTACCCTTAGGTTTAAGACTGGCGAACGTTCGCTCTATCCGATCTAACTACCAAAATTAATTGACTGCCCGAGCTTTCGCTTCTTGCGACGGAAGAACTAACTGGTGTAATTACTAGTGATTCATGAGTTACTCTTGAAGTGGATTAACCCTAACTGGTTCCTACGAAAGGCACACTCCAATGAATAGGTTAATTGTTGATTTGGTGTTTTAAAGTGAGGCGAACATTCACTACTATCCTCAGCTTAACAAGAATCTAATCTAGGTGGCCAAACTAGACAAGAAACACGGACAACAAAGAACAAACCAAACATGAAAGAGAAACTGACTGAACTTTGAATCTAATCACCGTCGATCTGTGACCACTTTAAAGCCCTGGGTCACTTAGCGTTCATCTAATCTAAGCTCTACGAATTTTAGCTACTCATATTCAATATAGGAGAACCAAAGACAAACAAGGAATGCATCTCAGGTAGGAAAGACAGACAAGAACTGTAAAACCTAATTTCGACAAATCTGCGAAGCTACGATCTTCTGGATCTTCAACTCCTAGCACTGGAGCTCTCCGAGATGGAAGGATGGCGTCACGATCTTTTCCTAGCTCTTTGAACTCTCTCCACTCTTTCTCTCTAATTCTAAGTCTTGGATTTTTCGTCCAAAAGAAGTAGTCTCAAATTGTGGCCGGCGATTGTATTTAAGAGCTATCCGTATCCGGCTGGGAAAAGGGATAGTTTTCGGCAAAAACATAGAGAGTTTTTGCCGAAAACTCTAAGTGGAATTTCCAATATTTCTCCTGTCTGCTCTGTGCAGATTTGATTCATAGTTTTCGGCGAGAAGTAGGGTGTTTTTGCCGAAAACCTTAGGTATGAGCAGGGGCAGTTTTGACTCCGACTTGATTGCTTCTTTGATTGATTCCGAGTCACTTTCTCGGGGTTCCAATGCCTTAGACACATCCTTGGCTACATCATTTGACGGAAAAAACCTGTGCTATCCAAAAACACTAGAAAACCATCAAATAGACCCGCTATGGGCCAAAGTAACCAAAATGGCACGAGATAGAGCAGTTGATTGAATATTCGCTATTCTGCCCTAAAAACCATGTCTTAGACAAAGAAATGTCGCTTAAATGGGGCTAAAAATCACGTCAAATTGAGTGTCATCATAGTGTAGGAATCGTTACAGTCCCTTGCAAAAGCCCTTTTGACTAGTTACTCGTGTTGTCAAAGTGGAGGAGATTGTGGTCGAACTGCAAACATATGACATACTTCGGTTGAGTAAGTGATTGAGAGTACAAACACGTCCCTAAACACAGAGTGCGAGAGTTCCCTTGTACCAAATATTGTCTGTGTGAGAAGTCTGGTCGGTTAGGTCAGATTTGTGCATGATTTGTGTTTACTACTTGTTGTGTGCAGATAATTAGTGAGACCAGGTTGTTTAGTTGACGTGTATGCCTGTTAGGTCACTCGTTCTAGAAGTAGCAGTTTAATAATTCATTGTGATTGCTTGAACCTTAACTTGATCGATCTCGTCATTTGTGAATCTGAGTGTGTTCTAGTTCAGTTTGCTTGAGGACAAGAAAAAGCTTAAGTGTGGGGTATTTGATGACACTCGATTTTACGTGATTATCAGCCTCATTTAAGCTACATTTCCTTGCTTAAACCTCAGGTTTTAGGGTAGTTTAGGTTGTTTTCACCTAATTGCTCTAATTCTTGTCGTTTTGGTTACTTTGTCCTGTTATGGGTCTATTTGATGTTTTTCTAGTGTCTTTGAGATTACACAGGTTTTTGCCGTTAAATACGTAGCCAAAGACGAGCTCGGGAAGCAGAGGAAACCTCAAGGAACGGCCCGAGATCAATTTAGAAGTCAACCAAGCCAAAAGAAAACACTGCCCCCGTCTTAACTGAAGTTTTCGGCGAGAAGTCCAAAGTCTTAGCCGAAAACTAAGCCAAGAACTGCACAGTCGAAGACAGGAGAATCCAGCCAAGGTTGCCACTGAAACCTTCGGCGAAAACTCCCAAGTTTTCACCGAAAACTAATTCCTTTTTTCAGCTGGAATCATGAACCCTATAAATACTAAAACGACGACCACAATCAAAAGACCTATTCCGTGGATTAATTTCCAGACTTAAAAAAGTTTGAGAGAGAGTTTAGAGAGTTTGAGGTGTCGGGAAGAGATCGTGACACTATCCTTCCACCTCAGAGAGCTCGGAGCTAGGAGTTGAAGATCCAGAAGATCGAAGCTTCGCGGATTCGTCAAAATTAGGTTTTACAGTTCTTCTCTGTCTTTCCTACATGAGATGTATTCCTTGTTTGTCTTTGATTCTTTTGTATTGAATATGAGTAGCTAAAATCGTAGAGGTTAGACTAGATGAACCCTAAGTGACCCGGGCTTTAAAGCGGTCACGGATCGGGGATAATTAAATCCGGTTTCAATCAAATTCTCTTGCATGTTTGGTTTGTTCTTAATTGCTTTTGTGTTTCTTTTCTAGCTTGATCACCTAATTAAGATTTTAGTTAAGCTGAGGATAGTAGCGAACGTTCGCCTCACTTCAAAACACCAAATCAACAGTTAACCTATTCATTGGAACAATTTCTCTTTGTAGAAACTATTTAGGGTTAATCCGCTGCTAGAGTATCTCACTAATCACTAGTAATCGTACCAGTTAGTTTTCTGTTGCAGAAGCGAACGCACGGGCGGTCAGTTAATCTTGGTAGTTAGATCTGATAGAGCGAACGTTGGCCAGTCTTAAACCTAAGGGTCAGGAGTTATGGTGGTGTCTGAGAACTGAAAGAATCAAGATTGAAAACTACTAGTCTTGTGCTCGCCAATGTTCTGGTAATCTTAGGGGGATTCGAAATCTAAGCTTGTCTTTCGTCCTGTTAAGTCAATCAACCTTTCTATTTGTCTTTTGTCTTATTTCTTTTCAATTCCCTTGCATTTAGATTAGAAGCCGTGGAACTCACACCACACACAACTTGTGTTTAAACCTGAGTAATTTGCCAGTTCATTTGAGTAGACGATTAGAAGAAACCCGTGGAATACGATCTGCTTAGCTTCTAGCTTAGTAGTATTTGATCACTGTTCTACAGCTCATCAACGGTCAATGGTCACGCTGGGCGCTAGGCGCACTCACAGTCCCGCTGGGCGTTGAGCGTGGTCACGGTCACCGCAACCTAAACCCTCTCTAACTCCCATTTTCACAAAACCGTTCAGCGGAGAACACGTTGAATTTTAGGGTGGACGCGGTGGGTACCTAGCGCACTCTGCACACTACTTCTGGACCCCAACTTTAAGCAATTTTTCTGGGAGCTACGTACCTCTGATCAAGGCACCGTTCGAGCTGTTGGAAACCTCGTGGAAAACTCTCCAATGAAATAACCTTAAATGACAACAAAAACACTAGAAAGAAAGTGAAAATGGGTTGTGAAAGTCCCTTGTCATCACAAACGGTCAAAGTGTTAAAACAAACTAAAACGCCACGAAATCAACGAGAAAGGTGCCAAAACCCATAGAAAAGGTGGTTAAGTTAGGGGAAAAAGGTTATATAATTTTCTCGCATTAAGAAGCTTCAAAATTGACATTTGGCTGGATGTGGGGGTTATTGTGACGATTCTTAGGTTGAAATCGGCAGTTACTTTACCGGTTGAGATACAACCGCTCATCGGTTACTAAGATAGAGAGATAAATGAGAGAGAGAGAAGAGAAATCGGTAGAGATAAATGAGAGAGAATAGAGAAACTTTCAGATAAATGAAAGAGAATAGAGAAACCGTCATAGATAAATGAGAGAGAGAATCAAATAGAGAGATAAATCATGGGGCTTTATTTTAATGATTATGTGACTTAACTTCACGAGATAGAGAAGAGTATATACTAAAGTTTAAATTAATACCCCCCCTTCTAACCCGCTAAAGTATCTGAAATATGGAGTCCATTGCTGAATAGCGAAATTGAGGCACTAGAGAGTAGAGACCCATAAGCATTTGTTGGAATAAGAAGAAGATAAGAAAAAACAATAATATATGTGATATGCACTACATGGTATATTCCCCTACCTTGATGCCTTGAATGGGTTAGTAGTTGAAGTTGATTGATGTTTAGTCAATTAGAGGCAGTTCTTGAATGCTTAAAAATAGTAAGGGAAAAGAAAGGAATATTTATTGTAATCATCATTATCAAAAACAATACAATATGTCAATATCCATCATTGCCAAAAGAGCAACCTTGTTTCTTATGCATATATTAGTATTACATAATCTCTTAATAATAACATATGAGAATTCAAAATAATACAGTCATAGTTGTTGAAACTTATATTGATTTAAAAAATAATTCAAAATTCTAAAATAAAAGACATTATATGGAGGTAGGAATAAGTATATGCTGAATTTTTTAATAAAAAAAAATAGTGTTTTAAGTTATGGTAGTGTCAACATTGATACCATTAATACCTAAAAGCTGTATGTTTAAGTATTCTGTGAAGAAGAAACGACAAAATCAGCTTTTTGTGGTGACGAGGGAGATGATGTTAGCAAAGATTGAGAAAGCCAGCCAAACCATATGAAAGAAATATGATAGACTTGGTCAATTACTCCCTCCATATGATATTAATTTAATTACTTAGCATAACATGGTTTGGAGTTTAGTGTTTTGGGAGTTTCCTCAATAATCATTTTGGTGCTTAGGAGCTGACAAGTGGCAGCCACAGGTGAGTTTGCTCAATCTCTTTCTCTGTCCTCTAAAGTTGACCAAGCATCACCACCAGCAGCAGCAGCAGCAGTTAACGAATAAGCTTGGAGTAGCAGTCCCCAATTCCATCCATGATTGTGCTTTTTTTTCCAACCAACAACTTCCATTTTACCCTTTTAATTTTATATTAAGGTGTGATGATGGAAGATAAACAAAGCTTTCCAAGCACAAATAAACAAAACCTAAAATGATGATCTGGGGAGTAGTAACCCTCCTCAAGTTGCCAACATTATTAAAAAAAAAAAAAAAACACAGAATATTTTATATCAACTGTTCTGTTCTGTTCTGCTCTGCTCTGTTCCTCCCATATATATAAACACACCCACATATACATTAATGAAACATGTTCTGAGGAAAACAAACGAGCAGTTAAGAGACAGTGAATCCAATATCTACCAATTCTTACTCTTTTCTATCTCACTTTTTGTACAAGAATGGAGATTCAGTTCCAGCATAGTAATAGCAACGGAGAAGATGTTCCAATGATGAGGAGCAAAACAACCAAATCCAAAGGAAGAAGCAGCAGACCAGCTGCTACTAACAACTGCATCAACAACAGTAACAGCAAGTTTGTTGGAGTTAGGCAGAGACCTTCAGGGAGATGGGTAGCTGAGATCAAGGACACTACTAAGAAGATCAGGATGTGGCTCGGCACTTTCGAGACTGCTGAGGAAGCCGCTAAAGCTTATGATGAAGCTGCTTGCCTTCTCCGCGGTTCCAATACTCGAACAAATTTCATCACTCATGTTTCCTTTGATTCTCCTCTTGCTTCCAGGATCAGAAATCTCCTTGAAAAGAAAAAAGTCAACAACAAGCACAAACTGAAGCCTGTTGCTGTAGTTCATGTACCAACCAAACCTGAAGAATCACCAGTTCATGACATTATTACCCAACCAACTAACATCAAAACTTGCTTTACCAGTACCTGCAGCACAAGCAGCAGCAACAGCAGCAACGATAATTCCAGTATTAGCGAGACAGTACTAATTCCTGATTCGAGATTGTTCGATGATGTTTACAAGCCTGATTTGAGTACCTGCAGAAGTCAGGACAACTTGCAGCTTGAGTTTCCTTCTCATCCTCCTCCTCTTCACCATCAGTTGTCATGTGATCTAATTAATTCTTGGAGCTTTGGCCATGACCACACTGGATTTGGTCACAAGTTTCAGTATATGTCATCCCATGAAACATTCGAATTCCCTAGGAACCACAGCATCTGCAGTAGCACAGAAAGTGATGATGAACAGCATCAGCAGCAACAGCAACAGCTACAGTTCTCAGAATTTGATAGGATGAAAGTGGAGAGACAGATTTCAGCATCTTTGTATGCAATTAGTGGTGTTCATGAGTACATGGAAACTATTAGAGACCCAAATGATGGTCTGTGGGATCTCCCTCCATTGTTCTGCTGACTCTCATGTTCATCTTCAAAACCGCAGCTTTTCTTTCTTCCTATTTTATTAAATCATCCAGATTCTGGTTGTGCTCCAGAATTTTTGCTGCCTTCTTAGAGCATCTAAAACAGAGACAGAGCTGGAGTCCTATATTCTCAGAGTTTTTTCCTTGTCCTTATTTTTTTGTTAGATCGATGATTATTAATTTAACCGTTTTGCTGCGCGATAATGACGTCACATTGGTCTCTTCGGTGAATTTAATAAAAGGTTTGAGTTGCCACCAATCACTTAAACTGGATTGGACACTTAGAGCACAATTTAGACGATTTTAACATAAATCGAGATTTGTCAATCTTCAAAGATCAAGATAAGGGGGACGGTTACGTGTGGGAAGGATTAGCACCCCCACAACGTCCGGTAAACCGGTACTACCAAAACCGACAAGTCAATTAATGTGCTTTCGAGTAAAATGTATTTAATTTGTAAAATGGGGGATTCACGCGTCTTAATAGTGTGGAGACTTACGTTACTAATTCCGTTAATTTTGAATAAAATAGGTTAAAAGGGGAAATGACATTTTTTTTAAGTTGGACTCGAGTCTTGTGACCGCCTATGTGCTTGGAAACCATAATTAAAAGTTCACGAAGTTTGATTAGAAAAATTGATTTGATTTGCAACTGGGGGTTTGGTTTGTTTTTTGCATTTTCATAGTTTATTAATTTTAGGATTTATAGAGAATTTCAACTCACTTTTGCATTATAAAGTATTACATTACTAAACTCTAAAAAAGGTTTAAGTTATTTGGGGGAGAAATTAGTGTTTAGATAGAAATGTTTATTGAATTGGGTTTGAATCAATTTAATTTTTTCAATTTATTTGAGGAACTTTCACGGGTCTTACTAGTGTAACTCTATCGTTACTAATTCTTACGAAGATAGTTTTAAAAAAGAATGAATTTTTTTACTTGGGAATTTTCATGGGTTTTACTAGTGTAAAACTTGCAATACTAATTTGGGCTTTTAACTAAAATAAATAAAAAAAATTAACTATTAACCTAAATAAATACGTTTCAAAACTATTTATTTCTGTAAATATAATCGCCCATGGTGTAGGCGATATCGCCCGTGGCCTAGGCGATATCGCCCCAGCACCGTGGATTGTCACCCGTGACTCGTGATTAGATTCGATTGAGTCACGGGTGTGAAAATAGCCAGGGATTAGGCGATATCGCCTAGGGCATGGGCGATATCGCCTAATGCATAGGCGATATCGCCTATATCTTGGATCACTAAGCACCCTATAAATCCTTGTTAGTTTCGGGGGTTAGTCACCAAATCGAAAGAACTAACATTCTAAAATGGCCGACTACACTTTGTCACGAGAATTCCGAATCCAAGTTTTCTGGGGGGGCCGTATCGTCCAGGATTGGACCGGCTTATCCTACGAAGGGGGAAATAATGTCCGTCTGAAGATGACCAAGCGAGCGACCTATGATAGTGTGGTTACCGTGTTCCAACGGAAAATGGGTCTTGGAGCGGATCAGATAATCCAGTCATTTGTCTGGAGAATGCCGATATACAGTTCTGAGGGAAATCTGTCGCATTTCGTTTCTAGGCCGATATCGGACGACAACGGCGTACAAGTCATATACGACTTAGTTCGCGTCAACCCATTTTTCGAAGTTGCCGAGTTGTACGCCTTGATGGAAGAGGAGCCGTCTCAGTTCTCCGATTTCTCGGGGGTCATTCCAAATCAGATGGCAGAGCAGAGCCAAACGTATGATGGGGAATACATGGCGACCAGTCATATCGGTCCGGAGTTCCAGGAGGTTGACCAAGAGGGGTTGGCGCGAGATGAATATGTCAGCACTGACGATTCTGGAGATGAAAGGAGCCTAGGCCACGGGCGATATCGCCTATGCCACGGGCGATATCGCCTATGCCTGGGGCGATTATATTTACAGAAATAAATAGTTTTGAAACGTATTTATTTAGGTTAATAGTTAATTTTTTTTATTTTTTTAGTTAAAAGCCCATACTAATTTCCTTAAATTAAGAGATTTTAAATACCGAGTTTACTTTAGTTTGAAAAATGTCACGAGTTTTACTGGCGTAAAACTATCATTACTAGTTCCTTAGTTAAGATGATTTTAGTAATTTTTTTTTAGTCGGGAAATTTCGCAAGTAATACTAGTGTAAAACTATCGTTACTAGTCCTTTGATGATATTGAGATTTGATATATATATTATACTTATTTTAAAACGGGGAATTTCACGAGTTCTACTAGTATAAAACAATCATTACTAACCCCTAAGAATAAGAACGGTTTGAAATATTATTTTTTATCCCTAAACTAGTACGAAAAAATAAACTAAGGGTATAACTAAGTTCGAATCATGACTAATCAAAATTAATTTTGTTTAAATTGTAATTGATCTTTAAGATTGAGAAAAGGAAAATTCTTAGAATTAAGTTAAAGATTATTTTGACTAATTTGCTCGCAAAATTATTAAATTTTGAATATTTCTAAACATAATTATGTTAATTATTAATCATTATTATGGTAGAATTAAAATTGGGCTAAAAAAAGAAGAAGAAAAAAGACATAATAATAATAAGGAATAACCCCTTTTCTCCTTAAGGCCACAAACTTAAAATCAATTTTGTTTAAAGCCAAAATATCTCCTTGAAAAGTCTTTAAATAAAAAGACAAGGCTAAGAGGAGTAAAAGGACCCATGGTCCACATTAATGGCGGTTGGCCGTTTTGATTCAAACAAAAAAAATGATTGGCCCACCCAGGTATCCCCGAACTCGGAAATGCAAGAGGGGTCTAAAAAATAACAAAAAATTGGAAGATATTTTGTCAGCCCTTGAAATAGTCGAGAGAAAAATTGTAAAAGTAGAAACACCAAACCGTAACCCTAGGTAGGCCATATAAAAGCCTACTTAAAAGCTCTCCCTATACTATTCACAACTACCTCTCTCCTCTCATTTTGCTCTCTTGCTCTTAGTTCTAGAACCCTCTTCTCTTCCTCCCATCTTGATATAGAGGACGAGTAGGATGCTGATTACCAGGAAGGAGAGGAAGAAAAGGAGCCACATCAACAAGAACAGAAAGGTGAGTTAGAGTCTGAGGATTCCATATCCATCTGAGGTTTGCCACCTCCATCCCTTTTATTATCGGCTAGTCATAATTTCTTGTAACCTCTATTGGATGATAAAAAACAAGCAAGTTTCTCCATCAGTCCTTCATTGACATTCAGTCTCTAGAGCGCTAGGACACAGTTGGGACAAGCATGGTCAAGTGACTTCTTCGTCAAGCCAACCTACTCCTACATGAATGAAGATGTAGCACTCCCTCCGCTCGAAGAATTCTGGAGCACCTTCTAGATGGACAAGAGGAAGAAAGTTCAAAAAGATAAGTGCATCCACTACTCTTAGGGAGTATCAAAATTTGACTACCTATATGGCGGGTGTAACACCCCACCCTAGACAACCCGGTTAAACCACAGGTTTAACCCGTGCAGCACTAATGAGGCGCCATAGACTTGATTCACCATAATCAAACATGCATCATATTACAATAATATAAACCTGAACCAGTATCTTGGAATAACAAAAATGGACAAACCGGCTCAACCAGATCATGAATCCATACATCCAAAGAATAGAAGAGAAGGAGAAACCAGAATCAATCCAATACATCCATAATAAAAAGGAAAATCCATGAAACCCGTTCAAAAAGTGGGTCTGAACATCCCGGAGTACCTAGCATTAACCAACTCCTCGTCATGCCTGACAACACCTCCCCTCTGAGCTCTCCTAGGAGGCATGGTGATCTGCTCACCATACCCCAAAAAGAACCGGCAAAGAAACCAAATAGAGAGGGGTCGGTGACATGCACTAATTGAACTAGTAAACGAAATCCCACATGGTATAAAGTAGTAAACCAGTCATCCAAATCAACCAAGAAAGATCATAGCAATTAGAGGTTGGTATCCCAATCCTTTGAAAGGATCAATAAAGTCTGTAAGGTCTATTGACCATCCAGGTTCCATATAGGCCATGTTCTCGGTCATTAAGACCCTTTTTTAGACCTTTTATATCATAGGGTATTGCGCAATCCATAATTGAATCACCCGCGCTTACACCTAATTCCAACATATGAGATCAGTTTAATCATGCACATAATCCCTATCGATATAAATCAAGGTAGACTAACAGCCTAGCCCAAATTACATACATAGATGTAATTCAATAACAACATACAAAAGCAAATGAAAGACGGGTATGGATCATAGCAGTTAAAATTAGCATTTTAGTGAAAACACCCCTCACAGTTTTCTTGTCTGATTCCTGCAATCCAGACAGAATGAGATAACCTCCAACCCCGAGAACTGCACCAAAACCTTCCTACACAAGATTCCAAGAAACCTTGATCATTCGAAATGACTAGAGAAGAAGAGAATGCCAAAACCCCCCAAAATGAAAAACCCTAACTAGCAGAGCTCAATCTGCTTGAACAAGAAGGGTTTACCTGAATCAGAGTCCATCCGGTTGACCTAGATTGACTGTAGAACCCTCATTCACATTACCTTTCTGCTCCAAAGCCCCGAGCTCCAAATCCCCATTTTGAATACCCGTTGTTCGTCAAAGGAGTTTGAAGAGAAAAGAATTAGAATGTTTGAGACAGTTGCCGATTCACTATTTTATATCAGGTGTGTGTAATGCCTGTTACAAATATCCATAATACCTGTTACACATTACTGACAATGATCGTTACAGGTACACTATAAGGCACTTTACCTAAGGGTGACAACGTGAAACCACTAGACTTATCGTGATTATTATCCCCGATTAAGCAACATTTCATTGCTTGTTACTCAATTTTAGGGGTAGTTTAGTGGGTTTTCATTCACTAACGCTATTTCCTACCGAATTGGTTACTTTGACCCGTTTCGGGTCTATTTGATGTGTTTTCGAGTGTCTCCTTGAGTACACATGTTTTTGCCGTCAAATATGTAGCCGTCGGACGTGTTCGGGATGCCATGGAACCTCAAGAAGTTATCTGAGATTGTTAGAGAACTCAAACAAATCAAAGAAATAAAGGAAAATGCCTGTAACACACCGTCCCAAACCGACCCGGGTTTACCCGTGGTCGAACCGGTTTGAGTGCTACTCGAAGATACAGCATTTAAATAAAAGAGTAAAACGCAGCGGAAAAAGAAATTAAAAAACTCAAAAACAACCGAAGGCCTTCATTACATAAAATCCAAAATCCAAAACCAAAACTAAAAACGATTACGAAATTCCGAACCAAAGGTGTCAACTGAAAATACAAAACTCAAAACAACGGTCACTCCAGAGTAGCTTCCTAATCTTCACTTCACAACTCCAACCTACAACTCTTCTGAACTCATCAGCACACCTGAACTTTAACTCACTCTCCCTACCAAGCGAAACTGAAAAGAGAAACTGGGGGTTGGATCAGTTTCCTAATGAAACTGAGTGAACCCACTGGGTTTAACTATGCGTCGAACCTAGCCTAAGAGCGATCCCAACTCCTCACACAAACAACAATGGAATCTGACACAGCCATCCTCATTTTAATTCCTAACATGATACTAGGTGATCACATAAGCTCAAATCTAAATCAACATCCACAATAGTTTAACATGCATAAGCTCAACATTACACCGCGTCCAACTCAACATCATGCAACAGCGAAAACCTCATCCACAAACATAACCAAGATCATGTAACCAGTTGTCTCCCAATTCAATCCATACTCATACATTCACATTTACACGCATACATTTACTCTCCATTTCTCGTTCATATTTTCCAGGTGATCACACGGGTGCACTACTCAGTCCGTTGCCCACAACTGACAGTCTCAACAATATAACCCAAGTCATTCATTCACAAGTACACGATATAATCAACTCATATAGCGCACAGTTCAACATTACATCACAATACGACTCACTATCACTAACAACACTTCCAGTCACATCTCAACCACAACACCCTCACATCAACTACAATACCCACATTACCCAGATTCACACTTATCAACATCATCAATCATAAACCATTCAACTCCTATCTCACATCTCATCCCAACACTAGGCACCTCACTAACACATCCAATACACATATCATACACGAATCACACATGCATCTTATTTGACACACACTCATAAACACACATACACCACCACACATAACCTAGCATCCTGATCACTAACACATACCACACATTCATTGATCTAGGTGAGTTAATTAAGCGCCATAAGGAGTTATTTCCCTGCTACCCCGCCGACCTGACGCACATCCCTACTGCATGGGAGGTCCTCGTGCTCCCCTAGCGCATGGGGAACACGTCACAATTTCCACAATTTCACAATACCAGTCCCCGTCGGGAGACTAATCTACCAGTCCGTCGATAGGCCCTAACCACCAGTCCGTTGGTGGGTTAAACTCAAATCCATGGGGTAACGTTGGCTCCTTCCAGTTCTATCACTTTGATTCCATTAACACAAACAGAACAGTTATCCACATCAACCACACAAATCCGATTAACCAATTCCATTCAAACAATTGCACTACCCAAATCCACTTACCAAATCCACTTCCAAATTCCACAACACAATTCCACTACGCAATTACATAGCACGCCACAATTCAAGTCCACGACACAATTCCACAACATAATACCACACCATAAATCCATGTCCCAATTTCACGTACCAGTTTCATACTAAACCACAACCGACAACAATAGATACAAAGACAGAAATTCAACTCATCCCATCCCATCCTATCTCACATTCCTAGTTCAAACACCTTAGCCATCATCCTTCATCCCAATCCCCACTTCGCACCAGAAATAGCACAATCACCACACAACAAGCACAAGATGGTTAATCAGTTTTACTCTCAAGTGTTCATGCTAAACCTAATTCCATTCTTAGTCTAGTTCAACTCCTCACTCCCATTTCTAGCCACCTAGTTAACCTTACTGTTACACAAGTCAACCACACGTATAGACAAGTCGGTCATCCACTCAAATAAGTCAACTCAACACTACATAACATCAACAATCAAAACAACACCAATTTACCATTCGACTCTCCAGTTCGAGCATTCCTAGATTAGACCACATAATCTACCTAGTTCACAAGTTTCATCTAACACGATTCCTAGGCACAGTTCGTCCAATTCCGACATCCTCATTCATCCCAACCATTTACCAATCCACATTCAAGACTCCAACCTTATTACAATAACCAAAAGACATGATATCAATCACCATCACGCACAACATCAATTTCATTCAAATCAATCATACAACACCAGTTCACCTTGTTCATGCAATCACACCACCCAATTCCATTACTCAATTCCATGCACCAATTCCCTTAACCAATTCCATAAGTCAATTCCACGTACCGATTCGATTGTCCAATTCCGTACACACATTCCCTTAACAATTTTATCAATCAATTCCCAAGACACATATCCAAATCACAATCCCACACCTCTTGTCATATTAATCACCCACATATCACACAACCCTACTTTCACCTAACAACGCATAACATCAGATCATCCATCACACATTCACAATCACGATACACTTCTTTCAACAATTCCACATTACACAAACAGTTTTAGGGTAAACGGCTAGCTCACCGGCCATCCCCACCTGCAAGTACAGGGATGGCCATGTCATGAGTCATAGGGTTACCCTCCTGTACGTACTTCATTGGACGACCCCACATTGGCAGGGCCATCCACCTGTTCATCATATAAAGGGCGACCCCACATTGGCAGGACCACCCTCCTACAACCACAACTGATAACACAATATAGATACAGTTTAGCAGCATCATATCCCAACCCTCCTACTCTCATTACTAAGTCACATCCATTAAGCATCCGTGTTAAACATCTCCCCAATCCCACTTCATAACGCACCAGCCAGCATTCATCATTCAAATCATCAAGCATCAATCATCACCTTTCACAGAACAATCAAATGCAGTACAGTTTTCCCCTTTTACTCTCTTTCAATTTCATGCAAAGCCCTACATTTTTCTAAGTCTTAATTGCAACTCCTCACACCGACCATACTACCTATCGTACGTTAAACTCTCACCTGACAAGAAGACAAGGCTCTAAAACAACTCCCAGAACCCGAACCGCCAAGTTCTACAACTCCAAAATCGTAGCTCTTCCTCCTGCCACTGAAATCACCTCGATCCGAAATACCCAGAACCACGGCTACTGACCTCTTCCTCTCTTCTCCATGAATGCGTATCAAGAAACGGATCGTCAATCGGAGCTCTACAACTCCCGGAATCAAGGATTGAACCTAAGGGGTTTTTGGTTCGTCAAAAGGAATTTCGGGGAAAGAGAAAGAAGGGGAAGTTATGAATTTCCGTGTAAAATCAGCCTTTAATAGTCTGACCACGATACACGGCATGTATCATGATACACGGCGTGTATCATGATACACAGCGTGTATTGTAATACACAGCCATGTATCGTGGTCTGCCCACCTTGACAATTTTTCGCGTACTCGCTTGTATCTTTGACCCGACTCAACTATGAACATCCTGGACTTCGATGGGGCCTCAAGAACATTGTTTCCAATGTCTCAACCACTCAAACTCAAGTTCCAAACAGTTTGGTTGGGTGGGGATGTTACAAGTCTCCACAACTTCAAGAGATTTCGTCCCCGAAATCACAACCCAACTCACCCTAGCAATGAATCCACAAATCACATAAAAAAGGCAGCAACAAAAGGATCACATCACCTCCTGAAACTCCCTTTTAACGGCTCTAACAACACACACCTTCTAAGGGCACTACTCCCGCACTACTTCAAACTTCTACCTAACCGACACGCACAACCAAACCTCGACGACACTACTCACCACAAGAACACAACCAAAACACAACCAAACACAACTCACACAAGAGCACAAGCACAACACAAACAAAGTAAGAAAACTCTCAGCTAACACCTCTGATATGACCCGGCCCAACTGCCCAAGTACACGCCAGTACACTTACACTCCACCAGGGTCACCCGTAGGAGGCAGAACCCTCGGGCCATACAAGAAGCGCATAGAACTAAGGGTCGGCCATCTACAAGCTCTCAAACCAAGGTATGAGATGAAGTATAGGCTAAGGCCTCCCCAAGCAGGAAGAAAGGCTCCACGAGATGGGAAAATATTTCAGGCCATGCTGCTGGCCCAAGACCTAAGGCCTAACACTAAAGAAGGGTCTCAGCCTGCCCCTAGCCTCACCTCTAGGAGCCCACAAATCAGGCACACTCCAGAGAACATCTGGAGGCAATTCTGGAACACAGAAAACAGGAGGATTCAAGAATACATGGCCTAGACGGAAGGGCCATCCAACACTGCCCCGGCCCCGGCAGATGCGGACAGCCAACTCAAGCCCCGGGCAACATTGCTCAGCATTCAGAATCTGGCGGACAAACTGATGCCAGAAGATTCAAAAGGCCAAAAGACTTGGGGGAGAACCCTCCTTGTCCGAGGAAATGTCAACCCAAAGGCCAGAATACCCCGGCATCACTAAAACCCTAGTACCGGGTTCGGAGCAAGTGATGCCGAGCCGGTCACCACAGCCGAAGGATATCACCTGGCCACCCGGTGACCCGGAGCCAATGGTATTTATGGAAATGCCACCCGCGCGCCTCCGGGCCACTCTTCCTAGCCGCAGACGGATTCCTGCCCGCGCCCGGAGCCTTTTCCTAGTCCTACCCGGACACGGATTACCGATTTGCCCTAATCCGCCCGGATTAGGGTTTTGATGAATTTTAGCCGATTTAGGAGTTTTATCTTTGGACAACTTAGTTTATTTTAATAGTTTCTTCGGCCTATCTTTTAGGATAATTTTAATTTTTCCTTTTTAGAGTTGGAACCGGCCTTGGCCACCCTTTGAGCTATAAATTGAGGCTTCGGCCACGATTGTAAGACAGATTATTGATTAATGAAAATTTCAGAACTTTGTTCTTTTTCCTTCAAGTCTTTGCTCGTTGTTGCTTAGCTTAAGGTCTTGGTTTATCATCAAAGGCAATCATCCTTTGTTTGTGGCACCAACTCGACTGAATACTTGGGGTTCCTAGATCAATATCTAGTGGATTTCAAGGTTCTCCGCCGGTTTCAGAAGTTAGGTTCTCGTGGGGCTGATAAATAGTTTTGGGTGTTGAGTCGATCCCTTCCCGGAGAAGGCGGTTCGCATCAATCTCCGACCAGAATTTCACACTCCTCGAACACTCCACTTAACTCAACCAAATTCTACAAGGGCTCTACTCTTCCAACCAACTTCCCAACCTACTACTACCTCCACTCTCAAACTACTCTGACACACTCTTCACTACAGGAGGACACAAAAGCGTTTCAGTTGACCATTTTCGACATCAACATTGCATTTCAAATCACTTTTCCCTTCAAAGCAAACACCTTTCATTTCAAAACTTCCCACCCATTTAAAAACGGTTTGAAAATCCCTAGAAAGTTAGTCCTGTGCCGATGCTCCATCCCTTCTCCCTATGAGGTTAATTACTCCTCTAGAAGAAGAGACGAATCACCAACACAACAGCAACTAACCAGGCTCTGATACCATCTATAACACCTGTCCCAAACTGACCCAGGTTTACCCGTGGTCGAACCGGTTTGAGTGCCACTCGAAGATACAGCATTTAAATAAAGGAGTAAAACGCAGCGGAAACAGAAAAAAACTATTCATTAAAAACTCAAAAACAACCGAAGGCCTTCATTACATAAAATCCGAAATCCAAAACCAAAACTCAAAATGATTACAAAATTCCCAACCAAAGGTGTCAACTGAAAATACAAAACTCAAAACAACGGTAACTCCAAAGTAGCTTCCTAATCTTCACTTCAAAACTCCAACCTGCAACTCTTCTGAACTCAACAGTACACCTGAACTTTAACTCACTCTCCCTACCAAGCGAACCTGAAAAGAGAAACTGGGGGGATCAGTTTCCTAATGAAACTGAGTAAACCCACTGGGTTTAACTATGCGCCGAACCTAGCCTAAGAGCGATCCCAACTCCGCACACAAACAACAATGGAATCTGACACAGCCATCCTCATTTTAATTCCTAACATGATACTAGGTGATCACATAAGCTCAAATCTCAATTAACATCCACAAGAGTTTAACATGCATAAGCTCAACATTACACCCTGTCCAACTCAACATCATGCAATAGAGAAAACCTCATGCACAAACATAACCAAGATCATGTAACCAGTTGTCTCCCAATTCAATCCATACATTCACATTCACATTCACACACATACATTTACTCTCCATTTCTCCTTCATATTTTCCAGGTGATCACACGGGAGCACTACTCAGTCCGTTGCCCACAACTGACAGTCTCAACAATATAACCCAAGTCATTCATTCACAAGTACACGATATAATCAACTCATATAGCACACAGTTCAACATTACATCACAATACGACTCACTATCACTAACAACACTTCCAGTCACACATCAACTACAACACCCACACATCAACTGCAACACCTACATTACCTAGATTCACACTTATCAACATCATCAATCATAAACCATTCAACTCCTATCTCACATCTCATCACAACACCAGGTACCTCACTAACACATCCAATAGACATATCATACACGAATCACACATGCATCTTATTTCACACACACTCACAAACACGCATACACCACCACACATAATCAAGCATCCTGATCACTAACACATACTACACATTCATTGATCTAGGTGAGTTAATTAGGCGCCATAAGGAGTTGTTCCCCCGCTACCCCGCCGGCCTGACGCACCTCCCTATTGCATAGGAGGTCCTCGTGCTCCCCTACCGCATGGGGAACACATCACAATTTCCATAATTCCACAATACCACTCCCCGTCGAGAGACTAATCTACCAGTCCGTCGGTAGGCCCTAACCACCAGTCCGTCGGTGGGTGAAACTCAAATCCATAGGGTAACGTTGGCTCCTTCCAGTTCTATCACTTTGATTCCATTAACACAAACAGAACAGTTATCCACATCAACCACGCAAATCCAATTAACCAATTCCATTCAAACAATTCCACTACCCAAATCCACTTACCAAATCCACTTCCAAATTCCACAACACAATTCCACTATGCAATTACATAGCACGCCACAATTCAAGTCCACGACATAATTCCACAACATAATACCACACCACTAATCCATGTCCCAATTTCACGTACCAGTTTCATACTAAACCACAACCGACAACAATAGATACAAAGACAGAAATTCAACTCATCCCATCCCATCCTATCTCACATTCCTAGTTCAAACACCTTAGCCATCATCCTTCATCCCAATCCCCACTTCGCACCACAAATAGCACAATCACCACACAGCAATCACAAAATGGTTAATCAGTTTTACTCTCAAGGGTTCATGCTAAATGATGACACTCGATTTGACGTGATTATCAGCCTCATTTAAGCGACATTTCCTTGCTTAAGACATGGTTTTTAGGGTAGAATAACGAATATTCAATCAATTGCCCTATCTCATGCCATTTGTGTTACTTTGGCCCGTTTCGGGTCTATTTGATGGTTTTCTAGTATTTCTATGTTAGCACATGTTTTTGCCGTCGAATAAGTAGCCAAGGACGTGTCTAAGGCGTTGGAACCTCGAGGAATTACACTGAAATCCATCCAAGGAGCCAACCGAGTCGAACCAAATCCGGCCTCGTTTTACATTGAAGATTTCACCGAAAATACCCAAGGTTTACGGCGAAAATCCATGCACAAATCGACTGAGCTCATTCAAGGAAGTTTTCGGCGAAAACACTAAGTTTTCGCCGAGAACCAATGGTCCGAAAATCACAGAAGAAATCAACCGGCGGGCTTCCCATTTACACTAAGATTTTCGGCAAAAATTCCCCATATTTTCGGTGAAAATTCTAGTTAAAATCCGCCGGTATTAGGGTTAAGTATTAATACTTAACTGGCGGCCCAAAAAGAAAATACATCATAATTACCAACTAATACCGAACTTCAGAATTCTCTCAAGTTCTGGAGCAGAGAGTTAGAGTCCGAAGAGCCGGAAAGAGATCATGACGCCATCCCTTTCATCTCGAAGACTCGGAGCTAGGAGTGCAGTTTACCGAAGATCGAAGTTCTGCCAGAGTCGTCTTCATTAGGTTTTTCAGATCCTTTTCTGTTCTTCCTCTTTTCAAGATGAACTCTTTCTTTGTCTTTGATTCTTTGGTGATAAACATGAGTAGCTAAACTCTTAGAGCTTAGACTAGATGAACCCTAAGTGACCCAGGGCTTTAAAGCGGTCACGGATCGGTGGTGATTAGATTCAAAGTTCAATCAGTTTCTCTTTCATGTTTGATTTGTTCTTCATTGTTCATGTTTCTTGTCTGGATTGATCACCTAGATTAGATTCTAGTTAAGTTAAAGATAGAAGCGAACGCTCGCCTTACTTTAAAACATCAAATTGAACAATTAACCTTATAATTGGAGCGTGCCTTTCCTAGGAACCGGTTAGGGTTAATCCACTGCAAGAGTAATTCATAAATCGTTAGTAATCGCACCAGTTAAGTTAAGTCGTTGCGAGAAGCGACCGTACCCGGGCGACTAATTAATCTTGGTAGCTAGAACGGATAGAGCGAACATTCGTCGGTCTTAAACCTAAGGGTAAGGAGTTATGGTGGTGTCTTAGGAATTAATTGAATGAGAATCGAAATCCGCTGATCTATTGATTGCCAATGCTCTGGGGAACAAAGGGGGATTCAAAGTCTAAGTTCGTCTGTCATCTTTGTTTTAATCAACCAATTTCCAATCTGTTTTTAGTTTCAATTTTTAATTTTTCTGCATCTCTTAGAATTAGAAGTCGTGGAACTCACACCACGCACGAAGTGTCTAACCTGAGTAATTTGCCAGCTTATTTGAGTAGTCAATCATTAGAAGGCCCGTGGAATACGATCTGCTTAGCTTTTTAGCTTTGTAGTATTGATCAACCGCTCTACGACGTTCATCAAATTGGCACCGTTGCTGGGGACTGATGTGATTATATTTAGTGCATTTCAAGTCCATGAATAGCCTAGTGATCTCCCGTGTTTGATCTCGTTTTGCTATGATTTATATGCTTTTATGGATGTTTTATGCAAAGTGCCCTTTTGTTGCCCGGTTGCCACTTTGAGGCCAATTCCATGTCTATTGGAGGTGTTTTTTTTGTATTTTCATGTCTTGGCATTGTAGTACTAGTGACAAGGAGCACGTAGTATCAAACGGGAGGTCAATCGGAGCTAGGACGGAGGAGATATGGACGTTGCAAAATCGAGGAAGATACGACTTTCAGCTGAAGACATTTTCGGCGAAAATATCATAGGATTTTCGCCGAAGAAGAAGTTTTCGGCGAGATTTTCAAGTCCTCGGTCGGAAAACTCGAAGCAGACAGAAGGCCTTCGATCATTGAGGATATTTTCGGCGAAAACATTCAAAGTTTTCGCCGAAAACTTTAGAAGAAATGCTCAGCCGTTCGTTGTTCTCAAGGACGTTTTCGGCGAAAATGTTACATCATTTTCGCCGAAAATTCAAGGCTATTCCGGCGTGCTATTTAAGGAAGGCAGCGGACGAAAATAAGGGTATCAAATTCATTCTAATCTCAACACCATCGCCGACTCCTCTCTCTCTCTCTCAATTGTTCATCATCAACTCCATCATCTCCTCTCCCTCAACCACACACCATCCTCCCTCAATTGTTGATCAACTTGAAGATCTAAGTGAAGCCTTCCACCCTTGGATTGGAGCTTGAAGAGCCAAGTGAGAAGATCCTCCATGGAAGCAAGGATGGTCTCCTCTCCTCAATTTCAGGTTTCTTCCATGGTTAAACTAGGCTAAGCTTAGGTTTAGTTTAGTGAGGGATGGATCAAGCTAGGATAGGTGATTGATTGTATGGATTGATGTTTCTTATAGCCATTTGTGTAAGATGATGATCCTAGACCTTGTGCTTTGTAGCCATTAGAGCTTGTGTTGTTCTTTTGGTTTTGTTACGTCTTTCAATACATGAGAATGATTGATTGATGTTGATCTAAGGTTGTAGGATTGTAATTGGATGATTTGAGAGATTGGATTATCAAGTTACAACCAATTTGAGCTTGTTCTTCCTTGTTGTCATTTTATCAAACACTTGGTGTGCATTGAGTTTTCTTTCATTTGAAGGTTGAAAGACCCTTGTGATTGCTAGACTAGTGTTTTATGATTGACATGAGAGTGTCTTGCATCATTTACCTTGTGCTAGATGATTGTTGACATAGAATTCAAGTTCCAAGCATTTCATTGAGCTAATTTCAAGCATTCCATTCCTTTTGCTCACATAGCGAGAGCATGGTGCATTTGGTCTAGGAATAGAGAGTCAATTGTGCGAGAGTTCGTTGATTCTACTTGAGTGAGATGAATGGTCATTAATTACACAATGTTGCTTGAGAATCAATCCAGCTTTCGTGAACCTTGAGCTTGAAGAAACCCCTTGCTAGACTAAACTCCTTCCTCTCTTGTTTGATCCTCACTTTCTCTTGTCAATTTTACTTTGCTTGTTTATGTTTTCAACTTGTTTTCTTTCAAACCAAATCTCAACTCAAAATGTATGGACCGTTCACGAATTTTGTGAGTATTAGCCTATGAGAGGACCTCGAGGAATACGACCTTGATAAATTCCTTATCAAGTTTTTGGCGCCGTTGCCGGGGACCTCTCATTCCTAAGAAAGCAATTATTAGTGAACCGATCTTTACACTTCCTTCCGTTTTCCTTTTTGCTTCCTTGTTACTCTTTGTTTACTTTGTTATCCCGCATCGTTGTATTACTCGGGTGTGTTTGTTGTGCTTGTTTGCAGGAGATTTGGGTTAGTGCATGAGGCGTTCAGCTCGTCTTCAAGCACGACTCCAAGGACTAGAACAAGTGCTCGAACCACGGACTACTTCCCACCTCCTACAGTTGAAGAACAAGAAGACCAAACGGTACATTCGCATCACACTATGTCTCAACACGGAGATGACGATGACCAATCGGTACATTCACATCACACTAATGAAGATGATCAATCACAAAGAGGTGCGAGGCGCACACTAGCTGATTATGCTCGCCCAACCCTCGAAGGGGCAACCTCGAGTATTGTGCGAAGACCGGTAAATGCAAGGAACTTCGAGTTGAAGCCTAATATGATTCAGATGGTGCAGAACGGAGTCGTGTTCAACGGTATAGATGGAGAGTGCCCATCTAGACACTTGAAGGACTTCCTTGAGATATGCGATACGGTGAAGAACGATCAAGTTCACCCAGATTGTGTATGACTCCGACTCTTCCCCTTCTCACTCAAAGGTAGAGCCAAGTCTTGGTTGGAGAACCAACCTAGTAGAACATTCACTACATGGGAGGGACTAGCCGAAGCCTTCCTCAAGGAGTTCTTTCCCCCCTATATGACGGATGCAATCCGGGATCGAATCAACCACTTCACACAACACAAGGGAGAGCTCTTCCATGAGACTTGGAATAGGTTCCAAGCCCTTCTTTGGTCTTGTCCTCATCATAACTTCGCCGAATGGAGCTTGGCGGATATCTTTGCTAGGTCCCTTGATTTTGAGAATACAAGGATGATCAACCAAGCTGCCGGAGGTGATCTAAGGACGCTCACTCCCGAAGATGCTCTAGATCTCTTTGCAGAGATGGCCAACAAGACAAGGAGTTGGTCTCGACAACAACCTCCAAGCTCTAAGTATGGAAGTGACACGCACTATGACTCTAGAGCTATAAGTGTTGATGCACCAAAGGATTCATCTACCTATGGGAAGAAACATAAGTTACCGGGACATCGAGATGAAGATGACCCTATGTCTGCGCTCCTCATGTCTAAGATCGATGCTATGGCATCCCAAGTAAGTAACCTAAGCATGCCTAAGCATCCCTCCAAGGTTCCATCATCACATGTGGGTAATCCTCCGGTGGCTTCTATATATTGCTGTGAATTTTGTGGGGGTCAGGGTCACGAAGTCAGTGCTTGCCCTTCCGCCACTCCTGAGCTTGGTCAAGGCGATCACAATGAGGAGGTAAGCTTCGCACAAGGTCAAGGATTTCATGGTAATTTCAGCCCCCAGGGTAACTATCAAGGTAGCTATAACCGGCCTTGGTACAACAAGTCTAACCAAGGTTACCAAGGCCAAGGGAGTCAAGGTAGTGGCTATACCAAGGGTTACAATCAAGGAAATCAAAGAGGATATCAAGGTTATAGGGGGTATCAAGGCAACCAATGGTCTCAAGGAAGTAACCTAAACCAAGGTAGCCAATGGACTCAAGGAGGACCCCAAGGTCAAGGGAACCAAGGGGGAAATCAATGAAATCAAAGTGGACATCCAAATCAAGGTTCCCAAGGTCCTACCCCACCGGGAATGTACAACCATAGAGGTGACGGACCACCCGGTTTCAACAAGCCTCCTCAAAACAAAGAGGGTGGTTCTTCGATCTCTCAAGAAGACACCAATGCGGCAATGATCCAACTCATCAAGAATCAACAAGCTTCAATTGCCAATTTGGAGAACCAATTGGGACATATTTCTAAGGCACTCTCGGAGCGACCCTCGGGCACTTTACCTTCCAACACCGAGGTCAATCCCAAGGGCCCAGAGCATTGTAAGGTAGTGACATTGAGAAGTGGGAAACCTTTGCAAGATACAACCTCTTCCCCAATTGACTCCCAAAAGGTACAAGCTCCTAACCCAATAGTCGATGATGATGATACTAAAGATCCTTCGGATGAAGTTGAGGTTGAAGTCGAACCTCCTTCGGATAATGTGAATACTAAGGTTGCTAAGGAACCTAGTAAGGCTACATCGAGTACACCACCGGTCTCTCCTCCTGCACCGGTTGTACCTCCATACAAGTCTAAGCTCCCATACCCCTCTCGAGTGAGTAAGGATGGCCTTGAGAAGGTTTTTAAGAAGTTTGTGGAGCGGCTTAGTCAAATGCAGTTCTCTCTTCCGTTTCCCGAAGCTATGACTATGATGCCTCAATATGCTAAGTTCATGAAGGAACTCTACACCAACAAGAGGAAGCTACCGGAGACACCTCTAGTCCACCTCAATCAGGAATGTTCCGCCGTTCTCTTCAAGAGTCCACCAGAAAAGCTTAAGGATCCAGGTACTTTTACTATCCCTTGTGCTATGGGTAATACCTCTTTGGCTAATGGTCTTGCGGATCTAGGTGCTAGTATCAATGTCATGCCTTATTGCATATTTGAGAAACTAGGGTTGTCTAATCTTCGTCCTACTCGTATGTACATTCAACTTGCGGACAAGTCGACCAAGAGTCCTAGGGGAATTGTTGATGATGTGCTAGTTAAAGTAGGTCCTTTTGTGTTCCTAGTTGATTTTGCGGTCATTGATACCGATGATGTGGATGTCTCATTGATATTTGGTAGACCATTCCTTGCTACTTCTCGTGCTTTAATTGATGTGCATAATGGGAAATTGACATTGAGAGTAGGACAAGAGAGTGTCACGTTTTGCATAGCCGATGGCATGAAGTTTGCTCACGCACAAGATGATTTAGAGTACTCGTGTGATACTATCGCTTCAGCTAGTGTGTGTAGTATTTCTAACTTCGTGTGTCGAGATTCTTTGGATGTTTGCCTTAGAATGAATGTGCAGGAACATTTAGACATCCCAAAGTTAAAAGCTCAGGTGGCTTACCTTGATGAAGGGAGAGACAAGTTGGAGAGTGAGACAGTTTTTGTTGCTCTTCCGAAGGTGGAAAGGGTGAAGACTTCTTATGAAGAACCACCTATTCTTGAGCTCAAGCCTCTTCCCACACATTTGGAGTATGCTTTTCTCATGACAAACTCTAAGCTACCGGTCATCATCAATGCTAAGCTTCTACCCGAGCAAAAGGACCGTCTAGTGGAGCTCCTCAAGAAGTACATGAGAGCTATTGCATGGAGCATCTCATATATTTGAGGTATAAGTCCCACATTTTGCTCACATCGGATCCTCATGGAGGAAGATTTTAAGCCGGTTGTGCAACCTCAAAGAAGATTGAATCCTAACATGAAAGACGTTGTGAAGAAAGAAGTTATAAAGCTCATGGATGCGGGGATTATCTTTCCTATCTTGGATAGTCCTTGGGTTAGCCCCGTGCAAGTTGTTCCCAAGAAAGGAGGGATCACGGTAGTAGCTAATGACAAGGATGAGCTTATCCCGACAAGGACGATCATCGGATGGCGTGTTTGCATAGATTATCGTCGACTCAATGAGGCCACTAGGAAGGATCATTTTCCTCTACCTTTCATGGATCAAATGCTCGAGCGTCTCTCCGGTCACGAGTACTATTGCTTTTTGGATGGCATGTCCGGATACTTCCAAATACCGATTGCTCCGGAGGACATTAAGAAGACCACATTCACATGCCCTTTTGGTACGTTTGCTTATCGCCGAATTCCATTTGGATTGTGCAATGCTCCCGCTACTTTCCAACGATGCATGCTTGCTATCTTTGATGATTTTGTGGAAGACATCATGGAGGTGTTCATGGATGATTTCTCAGTATTTGGGGATTCATTTGATCTTTGCTTGAGGAATCTTGAGAAGGTATTGCACCGTTGTGAAGAGACTAATCTCGCACTAAGTTGGGAGAAGTGCCATTTCATGGTCAATGAGGGGACTGTTCTTGGACACAAGATCTCTAGGAGAGGCATTGAAGTTGATAGAGCGAAGTTGGAGACCATCTCTCAACTCCCTCCACCTTCTTCCGTGAAGGCCGTGAGAAGTTTCTTAGGGCATGCCGGCTTCTATAGGCGTTTCATTAAGGATTTTTCCAAGATTACTACCCCTATGACTCGACTTCTCGAGAAGGATGTGGAATTTCGTTTTGATGAAGAATGTTTGAAAGCCTTTGAACTCCTAAAGGATAAACTCACAAATGCTCCTATACTCATTGCTCCGGATTGGTCAAAGTCATTTGAGTTGATGTGTGATGCTAGTGATTACGCTATTGGAGCGGTTCTAGGCCAACGAATTGACAAGAGATTCCATCCGATATACTATGCAAGTAAGACTCTCAATGAAGCTCAAAGGAACTATACAACCACGGAGAAGGAGCTCTTGGCTATAGTGTTTGCCTTTGATAAGTTTAGGTCCTACTTGGTGCTTTCTCATACTATTGTCTTCACGAACCACCAAGCTTTGAGGTACCTCCTATCCAAGACCGATGCTAAGCCAAGATTGATTCGTTGGGTTCTTTTGTTACAAGAGTTTGACATTGAAATTCGGGATAAAAAGGGATCTGAGAATGTAGCTGCCGATCACTTGTCTCGTTTGAAAGAACCTGAATTGGTACACAATGGTAATGAAGAAATCAACGACAACTTTCCCGATGAGCTATTATTCGCTTTAGCGACAATGGAGTTCGAGGAGCCTTGGTTTGCGGATTTAGCTAACTATCTTGCTAGTGGATATTTGAAGGAGGGCCTCTCCACTCAAGACAAAAGGAAGTTCTTTGCGGATTTGAAGCATTACTATTAGGACGATCCCTTTGTGTTTTGAGTTGGCTCCGATGGTATGATTAGAAGATGTGTTAACCATGGTGAAGCGAGGGACATCATGCCTCATTGCGACTCCGGTCCTACGGGAGGACATCATGGAGCAAATCGCACGGCTCGCAAGGTACTTGAATCCGGATTCTTTTGGCCTTCGATCTTTCGAGATTGTCAAGATTTTGTCAAGTCTTGTGATGCATGTCAACGTTCAGGTAACATCTCTTCCCGTGATGAAATGCCTTAAAATGTTTCGTTAGTAGTAGAAATATTTGATATTTGGGGTATTGATTTCATGGGACCGTTTCCTTCTTCAAATGGTAACAAGTACATTTTAGTTGCGGTTGATTATGTGTCTAAATGGGCGGAGGCACAAGCTTTGCCTACCAATGATGCCCGGGTTGTAGGGAAGTTTCTTGTCAAGTTGTTCACCCGATTTGGTGCTCCTCGTGCTATTATTAGTGATCGAGGTACTCACTTTCAAGGACAATTCAATAGGGTGTGCTGACGGTTCGGTGTCACTCACCGGATGTCTACCTCGTATCACCCTCAAACTAGTGGCCAAGCCGAGGTAACCAATAGGGAACTTAAGAGAATTTTGGAGAAAATGGTCGACCAATCACGAAAAGATTGGTCGACAAAGCTTGATGATGCTCTTTGGGCCTACCGCATAGCTTATAAGACCCCTATAGGCACTACTCCCTATAGGATGGTCTATGGCAAAGCTTGCCATTTGCCGGTAGAGCTTGAGCACCGATCTCTTTGGGCGTTGAAATTTCTAAACCTTGATATGAGTCTCGCAGGAGAAGAGCATAAGTTTCAGGTACATGAGCTCGAAGTGTATCGCCATCATGCTTATGAGAGTGCCAAGCTATACAAGGAGAGGACGAAGCTTATTCATGACTCCCGCTTGAAGTCGGGCAATGATTTCAGAGTTGGTGACCAAGTCCTCCTATACAACTCTCGGCTCAGACTCTTTCCTGGGAAGTTGAGAACTCGTTGGTCCGGACTATTCACGATAACTCAAGTATTTCCTTATGGCACCGTCGAGGTAATCTCTCCGTCCCAAACTGAGCCTTTTAAGGTGAATGGCCATCGACTTAAACATTATGTGGTTAATGATACTATTGGTGCGGTCGAGGTTTTATCCTTGGTTATACCTTGAGTGCTCTTGGTTTCGTCTAGCTAGAGACGTTAAAGAAGCGCTTCATGGGAGGCAGCCCATGTTATCCTTACTTTCTCGCTTTTGTGTTTTTGTGTTGTTTTAGTTCTTTGAGTTGGCTGTTGGCAAGCACTTAGGCGGATCACTCTTCACAATGAGCGCTATGGGTCTCTTCCACTCCTTTGTTCCTAAGCTTTTCTCTACCAATGCGGTAACTTCGTTCCACCCTACCCTCTCTCTCTAGATCATTGAGGACAATGCTCATGTTAGTCGTAGGGGAGTTTGAGGTTTGAGGTGATTATTCGTTGGTAGAAGTCTAATGTTTTGCTCGGTTGAGTTGCATGATCTTAATTGAATGTCGATTCCCTCTACTCTAGAATCATTCGGTTCTTGACTTTTGGTGTTTAATTGACTTCAAGCTTTCATAATGACGTTTAGATTGTTCCTCTTAGAACCTGTAACCAGCATGTTAGCGCTGATATCAAATGAGTCTAGGCCAGAACAGAGATTTTATCACTCTTGTATGTTGGTTGATTGATTTGATACGTGTTTTGTACCACTCGATAACACCGGTCTAAGATGATGAAGGAAATCAAAATTTTCACCCCTTTTCCATGTTTTTCTTCACCCTTTTCAATCATTCGTTATTGTGGCTTGAGATTAGACGGAATCCAATTCGAAATCTTGTGTGGAAGTTGTTAAGTGGCTAAGGATCAAGTGGCTAAAGTCAAAAGAAAAGAAAAGAAAAAGCTAAAGCTAGGCAAGCTCGGCACCTAAGTGAAGTGTTGGGTTGAGCACTAGCAAAGGCAAAAGCTGTGGGCTAGGCAGGTTCAACACCTAAGTGAAGTGTTGGATCGAGCACTAGTATGCAGTAAGAAAAAAAAAGAAAAAAGGAAAAAATGAAGAAGAAAAGAGAAAGAAAAGAGAAAGAAAAGAAAAAAAAAAGAGTTCTCAAATGTAGCCCTTGATCCTAGCCCGAGTTTGTAAAGTGTGGATCTAGAAGCGGATGAAGTCGAGTCGATAGCCACGTCATGATCACTCACCACTTCCAGTCCATTTCCCGAGTGCAAGTCCTTTTGATTAGAGTTGGTGTTATCGTGGTCGGTTTTGCTGTGTCCCAATCAACCACTACTTGAAGTGTGCAGAAAATAGTGAGGTCTAGACTTGTTTGGTTGACGTTCTTGCATATGTAGGTTTAGTTTGTTCGTGGAACAGTTTAAGCCGAATTGTTATTGCTTGAATCTCAATGGGACCGATCTTGTCATTTGTGAACTTGAATGTTTCCTGATTCATTTGCTTGAGGACAAGCAAAGCTTAGTCGTAGGGGAATTTGATGTGATTATATTTAGTGCATTTCAAGTCCATGAATAGCCTAGTGATCACCCGTGTTTGATCTCGTTTTGCTATGATTTATATGCTTTTATGGATGTTTTATGCAAAGTGCCCTTTTGTTGCCCGGTTGCAACTTTAAGGCCAATTCCATGTCTATTGTAGGTGTTTTGTTTGTATTTTCAGGTCTTGGCATTGTAGTACTGGTGACAAGGAGCACGTAGGATCAAACGGGAGGTCAATCGGAGCTAGGACGGAGGAGATATGGACGTTGCAAAATCGAGGAAGATACGACTTTCAGCTGAAGACATTTTCGGCGAAAATATCATAGGATTTTCGCCGAAGAAGAAGTTTTCGGCGAGATTTTCAAGTCCTCGGTCGGAAAACTCGAAGCAGACAGAAGGCCTTCGATCATTGAGGATATTTTCGGCGAAAACATTCAAAGTTTTCGCCGAAAACTTTAGAAGAAATGCTCAGCCGTTCGGCGTTCTCAAGGACGTTTTCGGTGAAAATGTTACATCATTTTCGCCGAAAATTCAAGGCTATTCCGGCGTGCTATTTAAGGAAGGCAGCGGACGAAAATAAGGGTATCAAATTCATTCTAATCTCAACACCATCGCCGACTCCTCTCTCTCTCTCAATTGTTCATCATCAACTCCATCATCTCCTCTCCCTCAACCACTCACCATCCTCCCTCAATTGTTGATCAACTTGAAGATCTAAGTGAAGCCTTCCACCCTTGGATTGGAGCTTGAAGAGCCAAGTGAGAAGATCCTCCATGGAAGCAAGGATGGTCTCCTCTCCTCAATTTCAGGTTTCTTCCATGGTTAAACTAGGCTAAGCTTAGGTTTAGTTTAGTGAGGGATGGATCAAGCTAGGATAGGTGATTGATTGTATGGATTGATGTTTCTTATAGCCATTTGTGTAAGATGATGATCCTAGACCTTGTGCTTTGTAGCCATTAGAGCTTGTGTTGTTCTTTTGGTTTTGTTACGTCTTTCAATACATGAGAATGATTGATTGATGTTGATCTAAGGTTGTAGGATTGTAATTGGATGATTTGAGAGATTGGATTATCAAGTTACAACCATTTTGAGCTTGTTCTTCCTTGTTGTCATTTTATCAAACACTTGTTGTGCATTGAGTTTTCTTTCATTTGAAGGTTGAAAGACCCTTGTGATTGCTAGACTAGTGTTTTATGATTGACATGAGAGTGTCTTGCATCATTTACCTTGTGCTAGATGATTTTTGACATAGAATTCAAATTCCAAGCATTTCATTGAGCTAATTTCAAGCATTCCATTCCTTTTGCTCACATAGCGAGAGCATGGTGCATTTGGTCTAGGAATAGAGAGTCAATTGTGCGAGAGTTCGTTGATTCTACTTGAGTGAGATGCATGGTCATTAATTACACAATGTTGCTTGAGAATCAATCCAGCTTTCATGAACCTTGAGCTTGAAGAAACCCCTTGCTAGACTAAACTCCTTCCTCTCTTGTTTGATCCTCACTTTCTCTTGTCAATTTTACTTTGCTTGTTTATGTTTTCAACTTGTTTTCTTTCAAACCAAATCTCAACTCAAAATGTATGGACCGTTCACGAATTTTGTGAGTATTAGCCTATGAGAGGACCTCGAGGAATACGACCTTGATAAATTCCTTATCAAGTTTTTGGCGCCGTTGCCGGGGACCTCTCATTCCTAAGAAAGCAATTATTAGTGAACCGATCTTTACACTTCCTTCCATTTTCCTTTTTGCTTCCTTGTTACTCTTTGTTTACTTTGTTATCCCGCATCGTTGTATTACTCGGGTGTGTTTGTTGTGCTTGTTTTCAGGAGATTTGGGTTAGTGCATGAGGCGTTCAGCTCGTCTTCAAGCACGACTCCAAGGACTAGAACAAGTGCTCGAACCACGGACTACTTCCCCACCTCCTACAGTTGAAGAACAAGAAGACCAAATGGTACATTCGCATGATGTCTCAACACGGAGATGACGATGACCAATCGGTACATTCACATCACACTAATGAAGATGATCAATCACAAAGAGGTGCGAGGCGCACACTAGCTGATTATGCTCGCCCAACCCTCGAAGGGGCAACCTCGAGTATTGTGCGAAGACCGGTAAATGCAAGGAACTTCGAGTTGAAGCCTACACTGATTGGGATACTCTGGCTCAGGACTTCGTTGAAGAATACTTTCCACCTGCCAGAACAACAGCCATCAAGGACAGAATCGCCAGATTCTCTCAGAAAGAAAGAGAAAGCTTATACGATACTTGGAATCGATTCCAAGAACTTCTCTACAACTGTCCTCATCATGGATTCGAGCAGAGGCAGTTAGCTGAAATTTTTGCTCGAGGTCTTCGAGAAGAATCTGCTAAGTGGGTCAATTCCCCAGCTGAAGGGGATTGCACTACGCTTACACCTGAAGCTGCTCTTCTTCACTTCGCAAACTGTGCTTCCAAGTCAAGGAACTGGGAACGACAATCTGAAGGAACTAGAGGCAAGGTCGATCTCGAAGCAGCTATCAAGGCAGAAGTAGAGAAGCACCTGAAGAAGTCTACTACACCCATCAAACCGCCGACAGCCTCTGTCTACGTTGCCGATTGCGAGTGGTGTGGAGCTTGCGCACATAATGGAGGCCGTTGCCAGAATTTTGGTAAGACAAAAGTCTGGTCTGCAGAAGAGGTAAATTTCGTCCAACAAGGCTTCGTTAACAATTAGAATGGTTATGCTGGCTACCGCAACTTCAGGCAGCAAGGGAATTATCAAGACAGACCTCCCTACAATGCTGGCGCCAACCATAATCAGAACCAGAATAACCGCCCAGCTGGCCCAGCTCAGGATCAGAAGCCTAATCATCTAGCGGCAGGTGTCTACCAGCCGCCGCATCGCAATCCGGGTAATTATGGAACTGCTCTTGGCAATCACCAGAATCAATACCTGAACAATACCTATCCAGGGCAGCAACATCAGAGAGACAACAACGTCTGTGACCTGGACAAGAAGCTTAGTCAGATCATCACCAGACTCAATGATCATGACAGTCAGTTCAAAGCTCAAGCTCTTCTCAATCAAGAACAGATCGCATCCGGTCAAAGAATTGAGCAGGCTGTCAACCACATCTCGAGCATGCTAGCATCTGGTCGGCCATTTGGCCAACTTCCGAGCCAGACAGAGCCAAATCCGAGAAAGGAGCAGGCCAAGATGGTAACTGTTCAAAATTTTACAAGCTTATCTGCTGATGCTTCTTCTGTTTTACGCAGGATCACTGAATCTCTAGAGAAGAAGGAAGCACAGAAAGTGGCACCTAAGAAGGATGATCCTCCTCTTGCACCGTACGTCGTGAAGCCTCCTTTTCCAAGAGCATTGCTGCTGAATGCAAGGATCGAGACTGGCATGAAGGGGAACAAAGAAGGATATCCTGACGCTTGTAGCAAGAAACCTTCCTCTCCATATCCAGCTAAGTGCTCTGATCCTGGTTCTTTAACTCTACCTCTTGTCATTAATGATGTTGAGATAGAACGTTGTTTGGTTGATCTTGGCACGTCTGTTAATGTTATGCCTACGAGCTTATTTGAAAAACTGAACCTAGGAGAACTTGAACCGACTAGTATGCAACTTGTCTTTGCTGATAGATCACTTAAAACTCCCAGAGGAGAAATAAAAGACGTTGTTACTAAATGTGGTCCTTTCACGTTCTTAGCTCACTATGTGATCATTGACACTAGTAAGGATGATTCTACCATTCTCATAGGATGACTGTTCATGGCTACTACTGGAATGCAAATTAATGTTCCAAATGGTTCTTTAACTTTGACGGTTGGTAAAGACACGATAACGTTCCGCCTTAAAGACGGAATGAAATATACTCCTTTGAATGAAGAATCTCATTGTCTAGCTGTTGAAAATATGGAGTTGACTCCGGTCAACTCCGTCACTGATGTCTCTTCTAGTATGCCTAGATCAACTGCTGTTGCAGGTGCTGGACAAGTTACCAAGCAGAAACAAAAATCTGTTCCTCAAAAACCATCAAAGAAGAAGGAACTGCAAGTCTCTTCTAAACCACCGAGCACAAAACCTAGCAGACCCCGGGGAAAGAACAAGAAGACGAAGACTCACATGGTCTGAAGACCAGTTGTTCCACCACCTTCATCTGAGCCAGCTGCACCACCTATTCGTTCCAAGCTACCGGCGCCGGAACAAGTATGGAAGGAGAAGCCAAAAGCATCTCCTAAGGAAATACTGATGATCACCGATCCTGGTGATATAAAGCCGGAGGTTAAAGAAAAGAAGGAGCCGATCGTTCTCATTCCATCCACTGTCTTCCTTGTGGAAGATGATCCATTGACAGAACTGTTCGGACCATTCAAGATCACTGACCACCTTCCCGACGGACGTACCAAACTCTTACACGCTAACGGGAAGAAATTCAAGCTCACCGAGATACCCCGAAGCTCTACTTCATGATCTCCGATGCTAGCATTAAGGAGAACCTAAGTTGGGATGTCTCCTAATACCGTCCAGGTATCGTCCAGCTCAAGGATGTTAATAAAAGAGCGCTTCGTGGGAGGCAACCCACGGCTGGAGTCAGTTTTTCATTTGTGTCAAACTTAGTATTTTAGAGTCGGTTCGGGGGAGCCAAAAGTGTCAGTTTGTTTGATTTCTTATTTTTTGTGTGTAGTCTGTGTGTCATAGTGTCATTCGCAAGTTGATTGAGGTTGTTCCAATTTTTGTGGATTTAATTGTGATTTTCTGAAATTTGCCGGATTTGCGAAAATATTTTCAATCGTGCAGTTCAAAATTTTCGGCGAAAACTCCCTTTGAAATCCCACTGTGTTTCTGGCCGATTTTAACTCCAAATTTTGGTGAAAACTACTTGTAGTTTTCGGCGAAAATACTTTTGAAAAACCGGCAGTACTTTTTAACTGATATTTTCGGTGAAAACTTGCACTTATTTTCGCCAAAAATTCAAGGCAAATTTTCGGACCTTATCCCTTTAATTTCCGGACACTTACCCTCTCTCTCCTCACTTTCCCATTTCGAAAATTCCCAAAAATTTCCCCTGTTTTCCGAAAACCCGCCGACCGCCGCCAACTTTCGCCGCCGCCGCCGTTGCCGACCGCCGCCGTTGTCGCCACCACCGCCGCACGTCTCCCATTCCATTTCCGATCAACCCGAGCCCTAGAACAGTCGAATCGGAGCTCTAGAGCTCCCGTTCAGCAAAACCCTACAATTTTTGGGTTTTCTCCGATTTCTCCTTCTCCGTTCGTTTTCAGCATTCATGGCTTCAAGGTAAGTTGTAGAACTTTTCATTACGAATCTTTTGACATATTGAATGCTGAATTTCATCAGGGTTGACTTTCGGTTGACTTTTCCGTTTATCTCGATTTGCGTGCCGACTGATTTCATGTGAACTAGGTTAGCTGAACTCTTTGGACTGATCTAGTATGCTTAGGGAGTGTTGTGCTTAATTTTCATATCGTTTGATCATGTGTTGTCATGCCTAAGACCTATTCTTTGTGAGGTTGACTTTTGAGAAATGTCGGTTTGACCATGAACTGTTTGTGATCATTTGGATGCCTTAAGTGCTCATTTACGTTCATATTATTGTGTTTGCCATCTGAGATCATATTATACCGTCATTTTCTGCTTTGTGATAGTCCTGCCATGATTAGGGTTCAATGTTCTATTATGTTGACTTTTTGAATGTCGATTTGACTTCTGAACTCTGATTGTGAGAATTCCATTCTGGCTGTTCCTAAGCATGCATTTTATTGTTAGTGATTACCGGTTAATCTGCTTTGCTTACCCCCACTCGGTTTTCCCCATTTCTTTGTGAAATTGAGTTTTTCTACTAAGTGTTGGGTAGGGTTTCAGTTTAACTAATTTGGTTTCGTTCTCGTTTTAGGAACACCACTTATGAGCGCAGGACCAAGGCGCGACTTGATACCGCCTCGAGCTCCAGAGTTCCCGCTCCCGTCACACCCGCCGTCCAGGGCCCTCCACCAGCATTACCTGGCCGTGCTGGGTACCATCGCACTGTTGCTCGCCTACCCCAGTACTACTTCGAGCGGTACCAGCAGCTCGAGCATGTCCCTGGAGCTAGTGTTCGCGCGCTCTCCATGCAGTCGATATTCGATCACGATGAGGACTGGCACCGGAACGTGCTCGATGCACTGACACATGCTGGACTGCTGGAGCTGACCACCATAGCTGTTGACTTCCCAGACGTCGCTCTCCAGGAGTTCTGGGCCACGTTCGATCTAGACAAGCACAAGAGGAGGCAGGGCAAGAAGGTTGTCACCTTCTATCTGGGCGGGGTGTACAGGACACTCACCTATGATGAGTTTGCTGCTCATCTAGGTATACCCCGTGAGCACTACGGGGGACATCACCTTGGGTGGGGGGACGACGATGACGACGAGGAGGAGTACGACGCACTCTGGAGCCACATGACTGGAGTACCCGGCAATCGTATTACGAACCATAACTTAGTTAAGTCTCTCTCTCACCCTCTCTATAAGTTCATTCATATGGTTTGGCGTCGTTCTCTTCTGTATGCCCCAGAAAAGGACCGCCACCATATCAGCAATGAGGAGCTTCTTCTTCATCGCGCCATTCGGACGAGCTACCCTCTTCATCCCGGATGGGTGCTTGCTCGCTTATTCCGCAAGAAGACTCAGAGATCGAGGCCACCTCGCTCACTACTGGGAGGCAACTTTGTAGGCTAGCTCATCATCTCTTTCGGCCTCAGCCAAGAATATGGCCCGAACATCCCACGACGCAGAGTACGACCTCGAGCTGGACCTCAGTCCCAGGTAGCAGCAGATCCTCCCCTCCAGCATATGGACGAGTTGGAGGAAGAAGATGATTTTGAGCAGCAGCAGCCCCAGCCGCAGCCAGAGTTTCATGACCATATACCCTCGCCACATCATCAGGCAGGGTATGCACACCAGTCGCCGTCGGCCATCCCAGATCCATTCCAGGTGCCTCACCCTCAGCACCGACCGCATCCCGCGGACATTGGTGAGCTGTATGAGTGACTCCAGGAGTGGCGCATCTAGGACAACGCCACTCAAGAGGCGAGATGGACCATTATGCAGCAACATATGCACCGCTCCGACGAGCGGTATGAGGCACAGATGGCGTGGCAACGTCAGCTCGGCGATTTCCTTCACTTTCCACCTCCTGACGCGCCTGACGAGCAGTGATTGGGTTGTATCCTCTTTCTTGTCCCTTCTTTTTATTTCTTCTTTTCGGATTTCGATCCAACTTTTTTCTGTGTGGATCCGGGACACTTGTCCCCGTTTCCTTTTTATCTTTCATTTGTTTTTGTTTTGTAGGCAGTAGGGAGATTCCCTTTGCTTCGTTTCGGTAGATTCCCTCTGCTTTGAGGAACCGTGCTCATCCCCTACACCAACCATCTCGGTCCAGGTTCTTCTACTTCACTCTGAACTCTAATTTTAGTCCTTTGAGGACACAGTCCGATTTAAGTGTGGGGTAGGATGCTAGAGAACCTTGCATGAACTTGATTGCCCTTGATTGTATTTTTGTGTGCCTCGTGATTCCATTCCAGTCTCTCTAGCATTAGAATGGCTCAGTTCTTGATTTTTGATGTTAAGTTGCTGTTCAAACTTTCACAATGATGCTTAGACTGCTTAACCTAGAACTTGAGAACCAACTTGTATATTTTGATGCTAAATTGCCTGGTCAGAACAGAATTTTAAAATCACACTTGTAGTTTGTAGCCTTGAATGCATGAAAATGACCGAATCCGACTAGCAAACCAACTGTGAGCTTTTGATCCATTGCACGTAACTTGCAATTTTTAAATTCTTTTTGAGTGATTTTCTGTTTGCTTGAATGAGTTAGAATTTGCATCAGACCTACTCGAGACCACACGATGACACGAGTTCTAGAATGATAGGGGCACCTAGATTGAGCTACTAAGCTAGATAGCCTACCTACCAATAAAATCCATTAGGTGTAAACCCTTGCACTTGGCCTGTTCTTTCGGTTCGATAATGCATTACAACCTTTCCCATTCTTTCATTTCCTCGTTGATCCCATGTGGTGTAGTTCTAGATTGACCTACCGGAAGTCGGTTTGTGGTAACCTGCCTATAGCCATTAGACAGGTGGTCTTAGCTATTATGTCCAGACGTGTAAACCCCTCTAGCAACTAAAAGAAAAATCGGCACAAAGAAAAAAAATGAATGAAAGAAAAGAAGAGAAACAAGAAAAATTCAAAAAAAGCTGAAAAAGAGAAAAGTTTCGAATTTCTAGTTCAATAAAACGTTCTTCTCCCTACAAATGGAAGAACGAAGTCAAAAGATAAGTTGAAAAGAAAAGAAAAGAAAAAAAATTGTGTAAAGAAAAATAATAAAGTGCCAGGTTGCTTGAGGGTATCATAGGACGAGCGTTCACTATTCCACCCGTGTGTGGTTAGACGGTAGGAAGCCATAGGCTAGATTCGAAAGCTACACCGCACAAAGCCATCATCATACATTCCCATCATCCATCTCATTATAAACCCATGTAGTCTAGAATTCTTTACAGTCCTAGCAGGGAAGTCCTTCTTGACTAGTTACTCGTGTTGTCACAGTGGTGGAGATGTGGTCGAATTGCAAACTTATGACAGAATTCAGAGACAGAAAATGATTGAGAGCAGAAACACGTCCTTAAACACAGAGAGTGAGAGTTCCCCATTTACTAAATATTTCCTGTGTGAGGAGTCTGGTCAATCAGGTCAAATTCGTGCATAATTGGTTGCGATTACTTGTCGTGTGCAGTTATTAGTGAGACCAGGTATTTTGGTTGATCAGTATGCATGATTAGGTTTCTTGTTCTAGGATCTATCTGTCTAATAATTCATTGTGTCTGATTGAGCTCCAATTTAATAAATCTTATCATTTGTGAACATGAGCGTTTCTATTCAGTTTGCTTGAGGACAAGCAAAAGCTTAAGTGTGTGGTATTTTGATGACACTCGATTTGACGTGATTATCAGCCTCATTTAAGCAACATTTCCTTGCTTAAGAAATGGTTTTTAGGGTAGAATAACGAATATTCAATCAATTGCCCTATCTCGTGTAATTTGTGTTACTTTGGCCCATTTCGAGTCTATTTGATGGTTTTCTAGCGTTTCTATGTTAACACTAAGTTTTCGCCGAGAACCAATGGTCCAAAAATCACAGAAGAAATCAACCGATGGGCATCCCATTTACGCTAAGATTTTTGGCGAAAATTCCCCATATTTTCGGCAAAAATTCTAGTTAAAATCCGGCGGTATTAGGGTTAAGTATAAATACTTAACCGGCGGCCCAAAAAGAAAATACATCATAATTACCAACTAATACAGAACTTCAGAATTCTCTCAAGTTCTGGAGCAGAGAGTTAGAGTCCGAAGAGCAGGAAAGAGATCGTGACGCCATCCCTTTCATCTCGAAGACTCAGAGCTAGGAGTGCAGTTTTTCGAAGATCGAAGTTCTGCTAGAGTCGTCTTCATTAGGTTTTTCAGATCCTTTTCTGTTCTTCCTCTTTTCAAGATGAACTCTTTCTTTGTCTTTGATTCTTTGGTGATAAACATGAGTAGCTAAACTCTTAGGAACTGGTTAGGGTTAATCCACTGCAAGAGTAATTCATAAATCGTTAGTAATCGCACCAGTTAAGTTAAGTCGTTGCGAGAGGCGACCGTAGCCGGGCGACTAATTAATCTTGGTAGCTAGAACGGATAGAGCGAACGTTCGCCGGTCTTAAACCTAAGGGTAAGGAGTTATGGTGGTGTCTTAGGAATTGATTGAATGAGAATCGAAATCCGCTGATCTGTTGATTGCCAATGCTCTGGGAACGAAGGGGATTCAAAGTCTAAGTTCGTCTGTCATCTTTGTTTTAATCAACCAATTTCCAATCTGTTTTTAGTTTCAATTTTTAATTTCTCTGCATCTCTTAGAATTAGAAGCCGTGGAACTCACACCACGCACGAAGGGTCTAACCTGAGTAATTTGCCAGCTTATTAGAGTAGTCAATCATTAGAAGGCCCGTGGAATACGATCTGCTTAGCTTTTTCGCTTTGTAGTATTTGATCAACCGCTCTGCGGCGTTCATCACTAAACCTAATTCCCTTCTAAGTCTAGTTCAACTCCTCACTCGCATTTCTAGCCACCTAGTTAACCATACTGTCACACTAGTCAACCACACGTATAGACAAGTCGATCATCCACTCAAACAAGTCAACTCAACACTACATAACATCAACAATCAAAACAACACCAATTTACCATTCGACTCTCCAGTTCGAGCATTCCTAGATTAGACCACATAATTTACCTAGTTCACAAGTTTCATCTAACACGATTCCTAGCCACAGTTCGTCCAATTCCGACTCCCTCATTCTTCCCAACCATTTACCATTCCACATTCAAGACTCCAACTTTATTACAATAACCAAAAGACACGCTATCAATCACCATCACGCACAACATCAATTTCATTCAAATCAATCATACAACACCAGTTCAACTTGTTCATGCAATCACACCACCCAATTCCATTACTCAATTCCATGCACCAATTCCCTTAACCAATTCCATAAGTCAATTCCACGTACCGATTCTATTGTCCAATTTCGTACACACATTCCCTTAACAATTCTATCAATCAATTCTCAAGACACAAATCTAAATCACAATCCCACACCTCTAGTCATATTAATCACCCACATATCACACAACCCTACTTTCACCTAACAACACATAACATCAGATCATCCATCACACATTCACAATCACGATACACTTCTTTCAACAATTCCACATTACACAAAAAGTTTTAGGGTAAACGGCTAGCTCACCGGCCATCCCCACCTGCAAGTACAGGGATGGCCATGTCATGAGTCATAGGGTTATCCTACTGTACGTACTTCATTGGATGACCCCACATTGGCAGGGCCATCCACCTGTTCATCATATAAAGGGCGACCCCACATTGGCAGGACCACCCTCCTGCAACCACAACTGATAACACAATATAGATACAGTTTAGCAGCATCATATCCCAACCCTCCTACTCTCATTACTAAGTCACATCCATTAAGCATCCGTGTTAAACATCTCCCCAATCCCACTTCATAACGCACCAGCTAGCATTCATCATTCAAATCATCAATTAACAATCATACATCAAACATCAATCATCACCATTCACAGAACAATCAAATGTAGTACTGTTTTCCCCTTTTACTCTCTTTCAATTTGATGCAAAGCCCTACATTTTTCTAAGTCTGAATTGCAACTCCTCACACTGACCATACTACCTATCGTATGCTAAACCCTCACCTGACAAGAAGACGAGGCTCTAAAACAACTCCCGGAACCCGAACCGCCAAGTTCTACAACTCCAAACTCGTAGCTCTTCCTCTTGCCACTGACAGCACCTCGATCCGAAATACCCAGAACCACGGCTATCAATCTCTTCCTCTCATCTCCACAAACGCGTAGCAAGAAACGAATCGTCAATCAGAGCTCTACAACTCTCGGAATCAAGGATTGAACCTAAGGGGGTTTTTGGTTCGTCAAAAGGAATTTCGGGGAAAGAGAAAGAAGGGGAAGTTATGAATTTCCGTGTAAAATCAGCCTTTAATAGTCTAACCATGATACATGCTGTGTATCATGATACACGGCATGTATTGTAATACACGGCCATGTATCTTCGACCCAACTCAACTATGAACGTGCTGGACTTCGATGGGGCCTCAAGAACATTGTTTCCAATGTCTCAACCACTCAAACTCGAGTTCCAAACCATTCGGTTGGGCGGGGATGTTACAAGTCTCCACAACTTCAAGAGATTGCATCCCCGAAATCACAACCCAACTCACCCTAGCAATGAATCCACAAATCACAGCAAAAAGGCAGCAACACAAGGATCACATCACCTCCCGAAACTCCCTTTTAACGGCTCTAGCAACACACACCTTCTAAGGGCACTACTCCCGCACTACTTCATACTTCTACCTAACAGACACGCACAACCGAACCTCGATGGCACTACTCACCACAAGAACACAACCAAAACACAACCAAACACAAATCACACAAGAGCACAAGCACAACACAAACAAAGCAAGAAAACTCTCAGCTAACACCTCCGACCAGAACTTCACACTCCTCAAACACTCCACTTAACTCAACCAAATTCTACAAGGGCTCTACTCTTCCAACCAACTTCCCAACCTACTACTACCTCCACTCTCAAACTACTCTGACACCCTCTTCACTACAGGAGGACACAAAAACGTTTCAGTTGACCATTTTAGAAATCGACATTGCATTTCAAATCACTTTTCCCTTCAAATCAAACACCTTTCCTTTCAAAACTTCCTACCCATTTCAAAACGGTTAGAAAATCCCTGGAAAGTTAGTCCTGTGCCGATGCTCCATCCCTTCTCCCTATGAGGTTAATTACTCCTCTAGAACAAGAATTGAATCACCAACACAGTAGCAACTAACCAGGCTCTGATACCATCTGTAACACCCGTCCCAAACTGACCCGGGTTTACCCGTGGTCGAACCAATTTGAGTGCTACTCGAAGATACAGCATTTAAATAAAGGAGTAAAACGCATCGGAAATAGAAACAACTATTTATTAAAAAACTCAATAACAACTGAAGGCCTTCATTACAGAAAATCCGAAATCCAAAACCAAAACTCAAAACGATTACAAAATTCCCAACCAAAGGTGTCAACTGAAAATACAAAACTCAAAACAACGGTCACTCCAAAGTAGCTTCCTAATCTTCACTTCACAACTCCAACCTGCATCTCTTCTGAACTCAACAGCACACTTAAGCTTCAACTCAATCTCCCTACCAAGCGAACCTGAAAAGAGAAACTGGTGGGGATCAGTTTCCTAATGAAATTGAGTAAACCCACCAGGTTTAACTATGCACCGAACCTAGCCTAAGAGCGATCCCAACTCCGCACACAAACTGCAATGGAATCTGACACAGCCATCCTCATTTTAATTCCTAACATGATACTAGGTGATCACATAAGCTCAAATCTCAATCAACATCCACAAGAGTTTAACATGCATAAGCTCAACATTACATCGCGTCCAACTCAACATCATGCAACAGAGAAAACCTCATGCACAAACATAACCAAGATCATGTAACCAGTTGTCTCCCAATTCAATCCATACTCATACATTCACATCCACACGCATACATTTACTCTCCATTTCTCCTTCATATTTTCCAGGTGATCACACGGGTGCACTACTCAGTCCGTTGCCCACAACTGACAGTCTCAACAATATAACCCAAGTCATTCATTCACAAGTACACGATATAATCAACTCACATAGCGCACAGTTCAACATTACATCACAATACGACTCACTATCACTAACAACACTTCCAGTCACACATCAACCACAACACCCACACATCAACTACAACACCCACATTACCCAGATTCACACTTATCAACATCATCAATCATAAACCATTCAACTCCTATCTAACATCTCATCACAACACCAGGCACCTCACTAACACATCCAATACACATATCATACACGAATCACACATGCATCTTATTTCACACACACTCACAAACACGGATACACCACCACACATAACCAAGCATCCTGATCACTAACACATACCACACATTCATTGATCTAGGTGAGTAAATTAGGCGGCATAAGAAGTTGTTCCCCCGCTACCCCCGCCGGCCTGACGCACCTCTCTACCACATGGGAGATCCTTGTGCTCCCCTACCGCATGGGGAGCACGTCACAATTTCCACAATTCTACAATACCACTCCCCGTCGGGAGACTAATCTACCAGTTCGTCGGTAGGCCCTAACCACTAGTCCGTCGGTGGGTGAAACTCAAATCCATGGGGTAACTCAAATCCATGGGGTAACGTTGATTCCATTAACACAAAATGAACAATTATCCAGATCAACCACGCAAATCCGATTAACCAATTCCATTCAAACAATTCCACTACCCAAATCCACTTCCAAATTCCACAACACAAATCCACTACTCAATTACATAGCACGCCACAATTCAAGTCCATGACACAATTCCACAACATAATACCACACCACAAATCCATGTCCCAATTTCACGTACCAGTTTCATACTAAACCACAACCAACAACAATAGATACAAAGACAGAAATTCAACTCATCCCATCCCATCCTATCTCACATTCCTAGTTCAAACACCTTAGCCATCATCCTTCATCCCAATCCCCACTTCGCACCACAAATAGCACAATCACCACACAGCAATCACAAGACGGTTAATCAGTTTTACTCTCAAGGGTTCATGCTAAGCCTAATTCCATTCTAAGTCTAGTTCAACTCCTCACTCCCATTTCTAGCCACCTAGTTAACCATACTGTCACACAAGTCAACCACACGTATAGAAAAGTCGGTCATCCACTCAAACAAGTAAACTCAACACTACATAACATCTACAATCAAAACAACACCAATTTACCATTCGACTCTCCAGTTTGAGCATTCCTAGATTAGACCACATAATCTACCTAGTTCACAAGTTTCATCTAACACGATTCCTAGCCACAGTTCGTCCAATTCCGACATCCTCATTCTTCCCAACCATTTACCAATCCACATTCAAGACTCCAACCTTATTACAATAACCAAAAGACACGCTATCAATCACCATCACGCACAACATCAATTTCATTCAAATCAATCATACAACACCAATTCAACTTGTTCATGCAATCACACCACCCAATTCCATTACTCAATTCCATCACCAATTCCCTTAACTAATTCCATAAGTCAATTCCACATACCGATTCTATTGTCCAATTCCGTACACACATTCCCTTAACAATTCTATCAATCAATTCCCAAGACACATATCCAAATCACAATCCCACACCTCTTGTCGTATTAATCACCCACATATCACACAACCCTACTTTCACCTAACAACACATAACATCAGATCATCCATCACACATTCACAACCACGATACACTTCTTTCAACAATTCCACATTACACAAACAGTTTTAGGGTAAACGGCTAGCTCACCGGCCATCCCCACCTGCAAGTACAGGGATGGCCATGTCATGAGTCATAGGGTTACCCTCCTGTACATCCTTCATTGGACGACCCCACATTGGCAGGGCCATCCACATGTTCGTCATATAAAGGGCGACCCCACATTGGCAGGACCACCCTCCTACAACCACAACTGATAACACAATATAGATACAGTTTAGCAGCATCATATCCCAACCCCCTACTCTCATTACTAAGTCACATCCATTAAGCATCCGTGTTAAACATCTCCCCAATCCCACTTCATAATGCACCAGCCAGCATTCATCATTCAAATCATCGAGCATCAATCATCACCTTTCACAGAACAATCAAATGCAGTACAGTTTTCCCCTTTTACTCTCTTTCAATTTCATGCAAAGCCCTACATTTTTCTAAGTCTGAATTGAAACTCCTCACACCGACCATACTACCTATCGTACGCTAAACCCTCACTTGACAAGAAGACGAGGCTCTAAAACAACTCCCGAAACCCGAACCGCCAAGTTCTACAACTCCAAACTCGTAGCTCTTCCTCCTGCCACTGACAGAACCTCGATCCGAAATACCCAGAACCACGGCTAGAAATATCATCCTCTCGTTGCCACAAACGCGTAGCAAGAAATGGATCATCAATCAGAGCTTTTCAACTCCCGGAATCAAGGATTGAACCTAAGGGGTTTTTGGTTCGTCAAAAGGAATTTCGGGGAAAGAGAAAGAATGGGAAGTTATGAATTTCCGTGTAAAATCAACCTTCAATAGTCTGACCATGATACATGCCATGTATCATTATACACGGCATGTATTGTAATACACGGCCATGTATCATGGTCTGCTCACCTTGACAAATTTTCGCGTATTCGCTTGTATCTTCAACCCGACTCAACTATGAACGTCCCGGACTTCGATGGGGCCTCAAGGACATTGTTTCCAATGTCTCAACCACTCAATCTCGAGTTCCAAACCGTTCGGTTGGGCGGGGATGTTACAATGCCCAACCCTGAAGTTCTCGATGAGAATTTCCCTGTTATTGCTGAGATTGTGTTTACAAAACCCATTAAATCCTCGGCGAAATTAAGCTGGATTTGAGAAGAAGTTATCGGCGAGAACTTCAATGTTCTCGCCGAGAACATTGTGAAGATAGTGCCAATAATTCTCATAGCCATTTCCGAAATACTTTGTGCATAAGTTTTCAGCGAGAACTTTAATTATTCTCGCCGCAAACTTGGACCTTTTCCGGATCTATTTTGGAAAAGCATCTATTTAAGGAAAATGCCGAATTTCAATTGAGAAAATGCCAATTTTAGACTTCCACAATGATAGGAGAGAGTTTAGAGCAATTCTTGGAGTTCCCAAAGAGATTTTGACAGAGTCTTTCCACCCCAGAGTTACTCGGAGATAGGAGTTGAAGAGTTTGTCGAGTTCGAAGCTGCACGGAGTCATTGCAATTAGGTGTTACAATCCTTCTTTGTTCTTCCTTGTTAAGATGAACTCCTTTGTTGTCTTTGATTCTCTTAACTTGAATATGGGTAGCTAAACTTGTTAAACTTAGATTAGATCAACCCTAAGTGACCCGAGGCTTTAAAGCGGTCACGGATCGGCGATAATTAGATCTTAATTCATACAGTTTCTTATTCATAATTTGTTTGTTCTTAATCTTTGTTTATTTTCTAGCTTGATCACCTATATTAGTTTCATGTTCAAATAAGGATAGTTGGCATACATCCGCCTTATTTTAGAACATCAAATCAATTAATTAACCTATTCAATGGATTATGTCTTTCGTTGGAACCGTTTAGGGTTAATCCATTTCTAGAGCAGCTCATTAAATCAAACAGGTGCACCAATTAGTTATTCGTTTCAGAAGTGAACGCACGAACGGTTAATTAGTCTTGGTAGTTAGTTCTGATAGAGCGAACGTTCGTGGACTTAGACCTAAGGGTAAGGAGCTGTGACGGTGTCTAAGATGAATGAATTAGGATTGAAAGTCACTGGTTTTGTGATCGCCAATGTCCTATTTGTAACATCCCATCCCGATGTTTCCAGTTAGAATTTAAAATTGTCGGTCAAACCTCGATGTCTAAAACTTTGAGAATTTTATTCGAATTTAATCAATTAATTTGCAAGGGTAATTTATTCCGGTTGGAAGAATAAATTCTTTTTTGGTTAATTGATTGGGTTCGAGTTCTAAATCGATGAGTCGAATCAGTTGGTCGAACCAATTGACCCTATCATTGGAGCCTGGAATTATAGTAAGGAGGAGGTTAGGCTTTGAGCCCAACAATGTCATCTTAAGCAGCGGCCAGAAGAGGGAAATTTGGCCCGCCAAGTTTGCAGCCCGCTCAAGTGAAGGGGGGGATGTAGTTGGGCTTGGTCCGATTTAGTGGCCGCAGCTAAGGGGAAGTAAAGAGGGTCCCAGCGTGCCTATTGTGGGTTGAAGGGCTTGAGCCCTAAGCTTGCTGAAGAGAGGGGGAAGGTTTTGGGCCTCCAGGACCGTTCGGTTGAGCTTGGGAAGAAGGGCCTGGCCCTCTAGTTGTTGGCAGCAGAAAGGATTAGGGGGGAAAAGGGTTTCCAACTTTGGGGTTAACACATAAATCATGGGACCTTGGCTGCTCTCGTTTCCAGGGAGAGAGAGAGAGATATGACGGCAGTGATGATAGTTAGATGAAAGGAAGATAGGGGATGGTGGCGTTGGTTAGGCTCAAGAGAAGCATGGCGGTGGTGGCTGAGTTGGTAGACGGGACGAAGGCTCATCGAAGGTTGACGAGGTAACCGTAGTCATCTCATCAGAAGAAAGCATGGAGTTTACATTTTTACTAGTTGAAGCACTAACAACTTTAATCTCTTCGGTAGGAAGGGGGACATATTCAATTAGAGGGGTAGGAGTGGTGATGACCGTACCCATCAAAGGAGTGAAAAACTCATCGTCGTCCAAGCTTGGATAAAAAGGAAGTTCCTTCTTAATATGCTGATATGCCTCTTCAGCCTCTTGAAGTTCCTTGCACTGCTGTTCAACTGTCTTCACTGCCAACTTGAATTCCAAGTCAAACAACCCATCACTAAGCTCTTTCACCTTGCTAGACAAGTAATCAATTGGTCTTTTCTGCTTGTGCAACCCATCTTCCAATGCTTCTTTCTTCTTTCGCACATACGCCTCCAATGCATCAAATCTTGCATTGGTAGTGGTCTCTAATGTGTCAAATCTAATTTGAATCACCTTTGTCAAACTACTAAATAACTCCTCAACACTTGATGTTTGTTTGTCAGGCTGAGAGGCGTGATTGAGATGATCGCTAATTTCTTGTTGAGAACCCAGAGCATCATCATTTTCTTCCTTTAGCTTAGATATGATGAGATCCATGTTCTGACTCATTCTCTGGATAGAAGCGTTAAGAGATGCATTATAAGGTGCACCAGTAATAATCATCTTGGTCAACTCCTCAATCTTAGAAGGACTAACTTGGTGTGTTGAGCCATAAGATTCAGGTTCTTCATAATAGTAGGACTGATCCTGTTGGTCTGAATAACATGGATCATGCATACTCCAGTTGCCAGAGTTACCATAATCACCACTATACTCTTCATAAGAACCAACAAAGGCTGGTGGAGAGGCTTGAACCGATGGAGAACGATGATTTTCTAACTCCCCAAGAAGAGCTGCAAGTTTTGCTTCAATATCCATACCCTGTCCTGCAAACAAAGTAGAAAAATCCAAGCAAACAACCAACACAAGGGGTGAAGTAGAAAATGAAATAAGAACAAGATTGAGATACGAAGCAAACTAAAAGATCAAATATGTACAAACAAGAAAGCAAAAACTGAGCTAGTAATCCTAAACCTTTCCTGAAGTCAAGTAATCTCCCCGGCAACGGCGCCATATTGGTGACGAGGTTTTTGGGCCCCAACACCAAATAAATCTGAGAGTTCTCAGAGTCGTATTCCCACGGATCTACTCAAGCTACATTACTCAGTTTAGTTCTGCTAGTCAGCGAAATCGTTTTGATAGAAGGTTTGATTAAATTAGAAAAATGTAGAAACTAACTAACAGCTAAAACACAAATAAAAAGTAAGATCAACGGCAAGGGAGAGGTCTTGATTGGGTTTGTATCATTCTAAGAAATTATGAGAAAATGCAGCTACAGAACTGGTAGGACATGGATGACAATCAGTTTCAGGTTCTAAAGGTTGGGTCGGTCGACTCTACAACCAAGAACCACCTGCAACACACCCTAACTCGCATTCAACGAATAATCCAATAGCAAACTGAACAGAAACCTTAAAACAGAAGAACTACAGAAAACCTTGAATTACATGAACGGGGCGACAAGATAACAAAATAGATCATCAATCATCATTAATCCACAATCCAAAACATGTATTCAAAGCATCAACTCCTAATCTCAAAGAATTCAACAAAACCCAAGAAAGGAAAGAAAACCTAGCTACTCATGAGATTAATCAGAAAGAAAGCTGCAAACCGTCGATTCATCAAGGTTGACCTGGATTCCACTGCTATTAACAAGTTGATCTTCAAATAATTAATTCCCATCATTAACTTGTTTCACCCTTGCCGATGCTCATCTGCGACTCCTAGTTTCCTGGGAATTAATTTCCTCTCCTCATCTCCTCTGCTCGCAGTTTTTCCTCCGTCTTTAGGGAATTCAATTCCCCTCTCCTTTTTTTAATTTCGTTGCCTCTGCCTTCTCTTTTTTCCCCGTCAAAGTCTGTTGCCAATACCCTCTCTCTATAACCATGGGCCCAAACTAATTACTAAGCCCAATTAATCTCTTGTGGAGGCGTTGATGAGCACATCCCATTGCTCAATTCTTGTTTTAATTCCCATATCATGTCCATTTAATAATTCAATGGCATGGAATTATCATAACCAAATAATTTGGCTCCATTTCAATTAAGATGATAGGCATATATAAGTTACTGCATGTTGGAGCAGTACTTTAATAGAAGCTATGTCGCCAATATTTTTCCTCTTGTGTTTTTGGTACGATCTCGTATATATCCTGAAATGCATCAAAATATACAAAACAACATAAAATGGTCCAAAAGGAGCAAAAGAGTAAATCGATCAAATAATCATCAATATCTCATCCAATCACAACTAAAATATATTGAATATGTCGTCTAATGCGGGATTAAATACACCAATATTTGAGTGCATCAAATCACTCCACACTTAGACTTTTGCTTGTCCTCAAGCAAGAACTGTACACAATAATGCACCAACCTGAATGAGCAAACCGAAAACCACTTGGTTCCTAGAATGATGTACATGGTGCTTCTATCAAACAGGAGGATTCCCTGACTGACCACACAGTTAAAACCAAACTCTGCGAGAGTAAAAGAGAAACAAGACTTTATCGAGCTAGTGAACATCTTGACTTGATAAAGGCAAGACAATACTTACTTCCGCTACACTTACTCTAGGACGCAACCTGACACTTGCTAGATAAGGGGACATGACTTGAACGAAATTAAAGAACATTTTTTTTCTATTTTTTTCTATTTTTTCTATTTTCTATTTTTTTCATGTAATTTTGAATGGTCGGTACGATGTGGATACTACCGGGTATGGAGCAGCCAGAAACCTTTGGAATTCCGCGTTATCCTAGACCCCAGCCACAATCGGAAGTAGGTTAGAAAAAGAATGCCACATTGAGACTTCCCTTTGGGACTACAGCAATGGGAAGGCACGTATGCCAGCTCATGAATCGACCCATAACTTCAATACCGAACCACTCATTTATCAGATTTCCTCTGATTGGGAACATTAACAACAAGTAAAAACATGAAATTAAAAGATCCCTTATCTAGACTCCATCATTGCATTGAACTAGAGAATTCGAGCATCAGACAGACCAAGTCTTACATATTACCAAGTCAACTGTTCACTAACACGATAAGGGCAAGTTCCTAAAATACTAAAAGCAAGTAGAGTGGGAGATGGTCATAATACGGGTTCTCACACACATGTTTGGTCAGTTAAAGCACCACATCAATCTCACCATATGGAACACGATAAGCCATTAAATCAGATATTAAGCAATGCGAAGAGATTCTTATAAACGAGAATTGGGAAGTAGTGAAAGAGTGAAAAACAAAGCACAATCACCACCCATTAACGACAAGAACTCAATTAACCAACATGCATGCATTGCAATAAATCCAATCACCCCACATTTAGACTGGACATTGTCCGCAATGGACCAAATCAGACTAGGGATGATACAGTGTACCTGCAATTGGCTAGTCGGAGGTGAGGAGGCCAGGTGAGCAACAATGATGACGACCCACACAATAAACAAACAAAAAAGGAACAAACATCACATACAAAACTGACTCAAAAATCAAAACAAACTCCAGAAATGGGTTGCCTCCCATGGAGCGCTCTTTCTTTAGCGTCTTTGAGCTAGACAATACTTAGAGAATTAGCAGTCTCCGTCCCATCCAAGCAGCTCCTTGTAGTTCATGTCATCTCCTGACTTCAAGTGGAGGTGATCTGCGAACTGAACTTGAATACTTTCCCATCGTGGATGAGTGAATAAAATAACACCAATAGGAGAGGCTTGAATCTTGTTCTGGTTGTCAAACCTAGGTAACTCTTCCTTCTTTGCTTGCTCAACCATCATCAACTCTTGGCGACGCCGCTTCCTTTTTCTCCTACTAAGGTGCTTCCGCTTTGTTGTCTTAATAGGTTCAGCGTCATTCGTAGTCGTCTCATTAGAAGAAAGCATTAAGTTTACATTTTGACTAGTTGAAGAACTAACAACTTTTATCTCTTCGGTAGGAAGGGGCACAAATTCAATCAGAGGGGTGGGAGTGGTGATGACCGTACACATCAAAGGAGTGAAAAACTCATCGTCATTCGAGCATGGATAAAAAGGAAGTTCCTTCTTAATATGCTGATATGCCTCTTCAGCCTCTTGAAGTTCCTTGCACTGTTGTTCAACTGTCTTCACTGTCAACTTGAATTCCAAGTCAAACAACCCATCACTAAGCTCTTCACCGTGCTAGACAAGTAATCAATTTCTCTTTTCTGCTTCTGCAACCCATCTTCCAATGCTTTTTTCTTCTTTTGCACATACGCCTCCAATGCATCAAATCTTGCATTGGTAGTGGTCTCTAATATGTCAAATCTAGTTTGAATCACATTTGTCAAACTACTAAATAACTCATCAACACTTGATGTTTGTTTGTCAGGCTGAGAGGCTTAATTAAGATGATCGCTAATTTCTTATTGAGAACCCAAAGCATCATCATTTTCTTCCTTTAGCTTAGATATGATGAGGTCCATGTTCTCACGGGTCGTATTCCCACGGGTCTACTCAAGCTACATTACTCAGTTTAGTTCTGCTAGTCAGCGAAATCGTTTTGATAGAAGGTTTGATTAAATTAGAAAAATGTAGAAACTAACTAACAGCTAAAACCAAAATAAAAAGTAAGATCAACGGCGAGGGAGAGGTCTTACTTGGGTTTGTATCATTCTAAGAAATTATGAGAAAATGCAGCTACAGAACTGGCAGGACATGGATGACAATCAGTTTCAGGTTCTAAAGGTTGGGTCGGTCGACTCTACAACCAAGAACCACCTGCAACACACCCTAACTCGCATTCAACCAATAATCCAATAGCAAACTGAACAGAAACCCTAAACTAGGAGAACTGCAGAAAACCTCGAATTACAGGGAAGTCTAAGAATGGGGTGACAAGATAACAAAATAGTTCATCAATCATCATTAATCCAAAATTCAAAACATGTATTCAAAGCATCAACTCCTAATCTTAAAGAATTCAACAAACCCCTAGCAAGAAAAGAAAACCTAGCTACTCATGAGATTAATCAGAAAGAAAGCTGCAAACCGCCGACTCATTAAGGTTGACCTTGATTCCACCGCTATTAACAAGCTGAGCTTCAAATAATTAATTCCCATCATTAACTTGTTTCACCCTTGCCGATGCTCATCTGTGACTCCCAATTTCATGGGAATTAATTTCCTCTCCTCATCTCCTCTGCTCGCACTTTTTCCTCCGTCTTTAGGGAATTCAATTCCCCTCTCTTTTTCTTTAATTTCGTTGCCTCTGCCTTCTCTTTTTTCCCCGTCAAAGTCTGCTGCCAATACCCTCTCTCTATAACCATGGGCCCAAACTAATTACTAAGCCCAATTAATCTCTTGTGGAGGCATTGATGAGCACATCCCATTGCTCAATTCTTGTTTTAATTCCCATATCATGTCCACTTAATAATTCAATGGCATGGAATTATCATAACCAAATAATTGGGCTCCATTTCAATTAAGATGATAGGCATATATAAGTTACTACATGTTGGAGCAGTACTTTAATAGAAGCTATGTCGCCAATATTTTTCCTGTTGTGTTTTTGATACGATCTTCAAAGTCGTATATATCCTTAAATGCATCAAAATATACAAAATGGCGTAAAATGGTCCAAAAGGAGCAAAAGAGTAAAACGATCAAATAATCATCAATATCTCATCCAATCACAACTAAAATACATTGAATATGTCGTCTAATGTGGGATTAAATACACCAATATTTGAGTGCATCAAAGGTCAACCGAGGTGATGACGACGTAGAAATAAGGTTCTTGAACCTAGCAGCGGCAGATCCTCACCGGCGACAGTGGGCCTCGTCGAAGAAGACAAGCGATTTTCTGCGTAGTTCATTCAAGTTTGGTGACCTGTCCGTTACTCTGGAAAGTTAAGTGGCCTTTGGGTTGGTTCTGTAAGTTTAGTGGTGGTTCTATAGTTTTTGTGAAAAAAAGATGAATTGGCCCCTAACTGTGTAACTGGATAGATGAGGACGTGGGTGGCCTTTGGAAACTTTCAGAAGTTATGGACCACGGTGCTTAACTGGAAGAGTTGAGGGGATGGTGCTTGAATTCGTGGGATATGGCAAACTCAGTCACTGAAGTTTCAAAAAGCTGTAGTTTGGTTTTTGGAGTGTATCTTGCTCATTTGAAGTCAAAATGATGCGCCATCAGAATCGGTGGAATCAGGATGACGAGACGGACGTTCTAGGAAAGAATTCATAGTCTGCTTTTAGGCTAAGTTGAGGGATTAGCATCGATAGTTAAAGACTTGAGGAATTGAAACTCGACGTAGTAATTAATAGGGATGCATGAATTAGAGAGTTGGAAATGGTTAATTATGATGTTGTGATTGATTTTTATATGTGATGCCTGAGTTGACTGTTTGAATGTTTGGTTAACTTGTTTGACTGTATGGATGACTAGGTGGTTAGAAATGAGAGTTTAATTCCTGTTTGTGCAATATATATATATATATTATTGGAACTGTGGAATGTTGGTTGTAGGAGGATGGCCCTGCCAATGTGGGGTCGTCCTATGAACGATGAACAGGAGGGTGGCCCTAGACCTTGCTACATGATCACCCCTATGTTTTTACTGTTAAAGGCGGGGTGGTCGATAAGGCTAGCAGTCCGCCCGTATTAGGTGCATGATGCGAATTGTGGTGTAGAATTATTACATGGAATTGGGAAATGGAATTGATTCATGGAATTAGGAAGTGGAATTAGTTCATGGAATTGGGACATGGAATTGTATTGTTGATTGTTGATGTGTGTAATTGTTGTGGTTGTGTGAAATGGAATTGAAATGGAATTGTATTGTTGATTGTTGATGTGTGTAATTATTGTGGTTGTGTGAAATGGAATTGAAATGATAGAACTGGTAGAAGCATGTACTGCCCCTTAACTGCACTATGGGTGCTAAATGCCTCTCCAAGGGAGAGAGGTGCGGTCGCGACTTCAAGGGAAAGGCGTGATTTTGTTTTGTGAGTCTTGTTTACGATTCTTTCAAGGGAGAGGAAGCGTCTTTGGGCCTCTTCAAGGGAGAGGAGTGCGTCAGGCCGGCAGGGGTAGTGTAGGATAAACTCCTTGGCGCCTAATAACACACATAGAACTACTTATGATGTGACTTATTGTGACTTCTGTTGTGATTGATCTATGAATTGCCTTGTGATGTTGCTTCTTGTATACTATGTCATGATATGTGATGATGATGTTGATATTGGTTTCATTTATGATGATGTAGATGATGTGAATTTGATTATTTATGATTATTGGATGTAATTGTTGGGGGTAATGCATGATGGGAATAGGGGTGATGACACTAGAATTATAGTGATTATCAGCCCCGTTTAAGCGACATTTCATTGCTTGTAGCACGACTTTAGGGGTAGTTTAGTGGAATTTCAATTATTAACGCTATTTCCTACCAAATTGGCCCGTTTCGAGTCTATTTGATGTGTTTTCTAGTGTCTCTTTGAGTACACAGGTTTTTGCCGTCACATAGGTAGCCATTGGACGTGTTCGGGACGCAATGGAGCCTCAAGATATGACCCGGGATCATCGTAGAACTCAAACTGATCAAAGAAAAAAATTAAACCGCCCAACACTAAAGGTCTCGGCGAGAACTCTATAATCTCGCTGAGAATATGCACAAGAAATCAGTCAAATTCTCGTCAGAATTAATCCAGAGTTTGTGAAGATGTACTCGGCGAGAACATTCAAAGTTCTCGCCGAGAACTTGTGAAGGAAAATTGAAGAAATTGCGTCGCCAACCAGAAATATTTTACAAAGATGTTTTCGGCAAGAAGTTAAGGATTCTCGCCAAAAACTTGGCCCTTATCCGGGTCAAGTTTGGTAAATAGCCTATTTAAAGCAACGTTGAACCCCAATTCAAGGGATCTAATTTTCTGACCTTGTACACATAATAGAGAGAGTTTAGAGTGTTTCTTGGAGTTCCCAGAGAGATCCTGACAAAATTTTTCCATCCCGGAGTGCTCGGAGCTAGGAGTGAAGATTTCTCGAGTTTGAAGCTGTACGGAGTCATCACAATTAGGTTTTACAATTCTTCTTTGTTCTTCCTTGTTAAGATGAACTCCTTTGTTGTCTTTGATTCTCTAATTTCTAACATGAGTAGCTAAACTTTTTAAGCTTAGATTAGATGAACCCTAAGTGACCCGGGGCTTTAAAGCGGTCACGGATCGGCGGTAATTAGATCTTATTTTAGATAGTTTCTTATTCATAATTGGTTTGTTCTTAATTCTGTGTTTCTTTACTAGCTTTATCACCTAGATTAGTTCCTTGTTCAAATAAGGATATTTGTCGAATGTCCACCTTGTTTTAGAACCTCAAATCAATTAATAAACCTATTCAATGGATTATGCCTTTAGTAGGAACCGTTTAGGGTTAATCCGTTTCTAGAGAAGCTCATTAAGATCAATCAGGTGTTATCCGTTCCAAAAGTGAACGCACGGACGGTTAATTAATCTTGGTAGTTATTTCTGATAGAGCGAACATTCGCGGACTTAGACCTAAGGGTAAGGAGTTGTGGCTGTGTCTAAGAACTTAATGAATTAGGATTCAAAGTCATCGAGTTTATGATCGCCAATGTCCTGGTAATCTTAGAGGGATTCAAATATAAGCTTTTGTCTATCTTGTTAATCAACCTTAATTAATCAATTTGTCTTTTAATTTAATTTTAGTTTCCTCGCAAAATAGTTTAGAAGTCGTGGAACTCACAGCACACAACTTGTTTAAACCTGAATAATTTGCCAATTCCTTTTACTAAACAGTTAGAAGAAAACTCGTGGAATACGATCTAATCTACTTTAGCAGGTTAGTATTGGATACCCTGTTCTACACGTTATCAAATTGGCGTCATTGCCGAGTACTCTTCTTAATCGTTTCAAAGAAGAGTTGGCAATTATTCTTCTACCTTCCATCTTATCATTTTCCCCCCATCTTTTTCATGATTTACCTGGGTAGTGCTCTTGAGTTTTGAGATGCAGGATAAGAGGAGGGTTGGCCACTGCCAAGTGTGGTGCATCAATGGAGTACCATTTGCTAAGGTCAATCAAGGATGGTGTATATCAGAACAACCACTTAAGACAAGTTTGTATGAGGATCCTTCACCCTTGCCATCCTGGCAAGAGCTAGAAGCTACACACCACCACCAACATCACAAAGAGGAATATCTACTCTCCCATCAGTATCAGCAACAGATATCATATACAGATTTCCTCTTAGAGAAGATCCTTTCAAAGCTACAAGCTCCTGATGCGGTGGACGTCGAGTTCGAGCAATCCAATCAACTGATGGAAGAAGATGCTCAAGGGTTGTTGGAGGAAGAACATGATAATCTAGCCCATGACTATTGTGAGCTAGAGGTATCTGATGAAGAGTCTCTTGCAGTGGTGGTTGATGAAGATGTAAAACTTATCCATCTTGTAGTTGAAGCTGAAGATGAGAATGTGGAGATTGAGGAGTTATCTTCATTTAAGCTTATGTCGAGCCAGCCTATAAGTCAAGCTAGAGATGATGACGTGGATATTGAGGAGTCAGCCTCATTTGTGTTTCAGACAACCAAAATTGAGGAGGTCGTGGATTTGGAGGCATATGTTCTCAACTTTGAGAGCAACCCGGATGATCCTCAGGTAGAGAAGACTAATTTCATTGATTGCGGCACACCATACTATTGCTTTCCTCCTCCACTAGAAATATTCGAGTATAAAAGGTCAGTCAATCAGAACCATGATTTACTTGGTCATCACCGGCTACATCTTCATACTTCTAAAGTGTTATTTGGCACGCAACCGCTAGTATTGAAGAATTTGATTGACTTGAAGGAGTTCTTGAGTTGGTGCTCATAACTAGGTATCGTTCGGCTCAAGGAAGTTAAAAGAGAGCAGTTCGTGGGAGGCAACCCACTATTGGGTTCAGTTTTGAATTTTTGAGTTAGTTCTTTGTGTGTTTCGTCGTTCCAGTCGGGTTCGGGGGAGCCAAAGTGTTAGTTTTGTTGATTTCATGCCTTTTATTTTTCTGCTAGGTCGTACGTTCTCGCAGAGAACTTCAATGTTCTCGGTGAGAAGTTTAGTCTTTGTGAGTTAATTTTGTCTCATCGGACTTGATGTTTTCTTTTCAAAGAAGTTCTCGCCGAGAACTTCAAAGTTTTCGGCGAGAGTTTGTAAGAAATTTTTTTGAAAAAAATAGAGTAAATATTCTCAAATTTCCCCTAACCTTCTTCGTTTCGATTTTCTTCTGTGTGGATCCGGGACACTTCACTATAAGAAAACTACAGATTAGTCTGAGTTTTTTCAGCCTATTAGTCATGGTTTTAACCGTGACGAAAAAATTTAGTGACGATTCTTAAAACCTTGAACTTATTGCACCTATTCTGTCACGGTTTTTGGTAAACCGTGACTAATAATTTGGTCATGGTTTATAATAAAAAATGACCAATATTAGTCACGGTTTTACTATGAACTGTGATCAATATTAGTCACCATTTTGCTATGAACCATGACTAATATTAGTCATGGTTTTACTATGAACTGCACGGTTCATAGTAAAACCATGACTAATATTGGTCACGATGCATTAGATAACCCTAACAAATCCAGTGACCAAATTGTTTTTCAGAACTTTATTGTGACCCAATTTTAAGTGTTTCCTCAAATTATATGATTAGACCCTCAACTTTTTCTGTTATGCAAACTGATCCATAAACTTAGAAAGTTAACAAAATGTTCCAATTAAAACTCTTTACGTTACACAAATTCATCACTCCAATTAAAATTTGTCACTGAAAATAATATGATTTGCATCTTCAATGCCTCTTCTTCTTCGATAAACCATGGAGAAGCCGATGTCAACCCAATCTCCCTAACTCTCTCTCTCGCACGATATGAGATATGGATTGTTTCCAAGGTTTCGGGTTTGGAGTGAAGTGGATTTGGTAAATTTTAGCCGCTTCCGACAGAGTACTCTCGCTCGATGTCGTCTCCTTCAATGTACGACAACAACAGTGTATTGATTCTAGTCTTCGATGACGAATCAGACGAGCTCATCCGGAAACGTGCTAGAGTTCGGAGGAAGCACAAGAAGCCGTTCTTTTACCGCGTTAAACACGATTTCCCTAAATGTTTCTTTAGGTTTCTGGTGAGGTACTGGGCGCTATTGATCTTCTTCCCCGCCATTTTTCTGCTCTACTACGAGGCGTCCAAAATTATGAAGTAACCACCGATAGATGCCATAGATGACGATGATCTCGATTTGTACGCGGCACAATGTACGGAAGTGGATCCGGAGCTCGATCCAAAATTCAAGAAACCAGCGGAGCCTTCTCACCCTAATTCGAGGGTTTGAAATCTTAAAAAGATAGATGAGAGAAGTGGGATTTCCATCAGCGAAAAGAAATGAAAGAAAAGAGAGAGTGTGTGGAACTAATTAAATGAAAGAAGAGAGAAAGAGTGTGTGGCACGAATTAAATGAAAGAAGAGAGAGAGTGTGTGGCACGAATCGCCAGCGTGGAGGAATGAAAAAAACCAGTCACGGTTCTTTTAAACCGTGACAATTTAGTCACGGTTTCATTATAAACCATTACAGATTAGTCACAGTTTTTATGGATCCGTACTAATTTGTCACGATTTTTATGGAACCGTGACTAATTTCTCACGGTTTCCTAAGTACCGTGACCAATTAGTCACGGTTTCATAATCCGTGACAGATGTAGTATTTTCTTGTAGTGCTTGTCCCAATTTCCTTTTGATCGTACTGTTGTTTTTGTAGGATATTTTCACTACAAGAAAATTGTAGATTAGTCACAGTTTTTTCAGCACCGTGATGAAAAAATTTAGTCACGGTTCTTAAAAAGGTGACCTTATTTCACCTAGTTTGCCACGGTTTCTTGTAAACTGTGACTAATAATTTGTTTACGGTTTATAATAAACTGTGACCAATATTAATCACGGTTTTACTATGAATCGTGACCAATATTAGTCACAACTAATATTGGTCACGGTTCATAGTAAAACCGTCACAAATCCAGCGACCAAATTGTTTTTTCAGAACTTTCTAGTGACCCAATTTTAAGTGTTTCCTCAAATTATAGCATTAGACCCTTACCTTACACAAATTAGTCACTCCAATTTAATTGTCAAGTTATCATAATTAAGGACTAAATTAGTAATTTGTCCCAAATCAATCCAAGAATTTTAGTACCAACCCCTCAACCTTTCCGGTTATGCACCTTGGTGACTGAAAATATTATGATTTACAGCTTCAATGCCTCTTCTTCTCCGATAAACCACGGAGCAGCTAATGTCAACCCAATCTCCCTAACTCTCTCTCTCTCGCACAATATCAGATCTAGATTGTTTCAAAGGCTTTGGATCTAGAGTGAAGGGGATTTGGTAAATTTTAGTCGCTTTCGACGGAGTACTCTCGCTCGATGTCGTCTCCTTCAATTTACGACAACAGTGTATTGATTCAAGTCTTCGTCGATGAATCAGACGAGCTCAGTCTGAAACGCGCCAGAGTTCAGAGGAAGCGCAAGAAGCCACTCTTTTACCGCGCAATACACGATTTCCCTAAACGTTTCTTTAAGTTTCTAGTGAGGTACTGGGCGCTATTGATCTTCATCACCGTCGTTGTTCTGCTCTGCTACGAGGCCTCCAAAATTACAAAGTAACCACTGGCGGATGCTGTAGACTACGATGATCTCGATTTGTACGAGGCACAGGGTACGAAAGTGGATCCAGAGCTCGATCCAATATTCAAGAAACTGGCGAAGCATTCTCATCCTAATTTGACCTAGGAGAAGGAGAAGTAATGGAGAGATTTGCTCCGGGTTTCATGGTGGTAGAGGGTTGGAAATTTTTAAAAGATAGATGTGAGAAGATAGATGAGAGAAGAGGGATTTCCATCGACAAAAATAAATGAAAGAAAAGAGAGAGTGTGTGGCACTAATTAAATGAAAGAAGAGAGAGAGAGAGCGTGGCACGAATTAAATGAAAGAAGAGAGAGTGTGTGGCATGAATCGCCAGCGTGGAGGAATAAAAAAAACTAGTCATGGTTCTTTTACACCGTGACAATTTAGTCACGGTTTAATTATAAACTGTGACAGATTAGTCACAATTTTTATGGAACCGTGACAAATTTGTCACGATTCTTAGGAAACTGAGACTAATTTGGTCACGGTTCTTAGGAATCCGTGACTAATTTTTCATGGTTCTTAGGAAATCTTGACTAATTTGGTCACAGTTTCTATGGAACTATGACTAATTTTTCATGGTTTCCTAAGAACCGTGACCAATTTTTCATGGTTTCCTAAGAATCGTGACCAATTAGTCACGATTCCATAAAAACTGTGACTAATCTGTCACGGTTTTTAAAAACCGTGACCAAAAATTCGTGATAGATGTAGTATTTTCTTGTAGTGTTTGTAGGTCCTTCTCTCTACTCTTGGCTCTCCACTTTCATCCTCGACATCGACCAACACCCTCCAGGTATTCCGGATCTCTGAGGACACAGTCCGATTCAAGTGTGGGGTAGGGTTCTAGAAGAATGGTGTTGAATGTGTTTGCCTATCTGTGATTTAGTGGCTCATTTTAATTCATCTAGCTAGAATTACTAGGTTTTCGGTTTTTGATGTTAAGTTGACTTTAATTTATCACAATGATGCTTAGACTACTTAACTTAGAACCCGTAACCAACATGCCTGCATTGATGCTAAATGAACCTGGTCAGAATAGAAATTAGAATCACGCTTGTAGTGTCACCTTGAATTGCACGAAAATGATCGAGTCCACCTAGTAGCCTACTGTGAGCTTTTTATCCGTTGCACATTACTAGCAACTTTTATTATTTTTGAGTGGCTTTCTCGTACTTTGAATGAGGTAGAATTTGCATGAAACCTATTTGTGACCACACGATAACACGAGTGCAAGGATGATAAAGGCACCTAGAATTACTACTTAAACCAGAAGGTATCCCAAAATCAATCCCTCTAGGCATAAACCCTTGTGCTTGGCCTATTCTTTCGGTTCGATATTACATTACAGCCATTCCCCATGTTTTTGTTCACCTTGTTGATTCCAAGTGGTAGTGGTTTGAGATTAGCTAGTTTGAGATTAACCGGAAGTCGATGTGTGGTGACTCGCCTATAGCCAGAAACTGGTGGTCTTAGCTAGTATGTCCAGACGTGTAAACCCCTGTAGCAACTAAAAAAAAATTTAGCACAAAAGAAAAATAGAAAAATAGAAAAATACAAGAAAAAGTTCGAAAAGTTACAAGTCAAAGTAGTAGTTAGAAATTTCAAAACGTTATTCTCCCTATATAAGGAAGAATGAAAGCAATAAATAAATGTTGAAAGAAAGAAAAAACTCAGAAAAAAATAAATAAAAAGTAATAAGTTGGTGAGAGTATCATAGCACGAGCGTACATTATTCCACCCCGTGTTTGGTTAAACGATAGGAATCCATAGATCCTGATTAGAGGGAAGTTAGTCGATTGCTACAAAGCACCAAACCCATCATCATCATACATTCCTTCATCCATTCATCATAAGCCCTTGTAGTGTAGGATCGTTACAGTCCCTTGCAAAAGTCCATTTGACTAGTTTCTCATGTTGTCCCCGTGGTGGAGATTGTGGTCGAAATAAAAACCTATGACATAATTCGGTCGAGAAAGTGATTGAGAGCATAAACACGTCCCCAAACACATAGTGTGAGAGCCCCCCATTTTACTAAATATTTTCTGTGTGAGGAAGTCTGGTCGGTTCGGTCGGCATTGTGCATGATTGGTGATTGCTACTTGATTGTGTGCATAGAAATAGTGAGACCGGGTTGTTTGGCTGATGTATATGCATGTTTAGGTTAATTGTTCTAAGTGTAACAGTTTAAAATTCATTGTTAAGAATTGAATTTCAATTTAATCGATCTTGTCATCTATGAACTTGAGTGAATTTTAATTCAATTTTCCTGAGGACAAGCAAAAGCTGAAGTGTGGTGTAATTTGATGACACTAGAATTATCGTGATTATCAATCCCATTTAAGCAACATTTCATTGCTTGTAGCACGAATTTAGGAGTAGTTTAGTGGGTTTTCATTCATTAATGCTATTTGCTACCGAATTGGTTACTTTGGCTCATTTCGGGTCTATTTGATGTGTTTTCTAGTGACTCTTTGAGTACACAGTTTTTTGACGTCAGATAGGTAGCCATCAGACGTTTTTGGGACGCAATGGAGCCTCAAGATATGACCCGGGATCATCGGAGAACTCAAACCGATCGAAGAAACAACTTAAACCGCCCAACACTAAAGTTCTCGGCGAGAACTCTATAATCTCGCCAAGAATATGCCCAAGAAATCAATCAAATTCTCGTTAAAATTAATCTAGAGTATGTGAAGATGTTCTCGGCGAGAACTTATGAAGGAAAATTGAAGAAATTGCGTCGCCAACCGGAATTATTTTAGAAAGATGTTTTCGGTGAGAACTTAAGGATTCTCGCCAAAAACTTGGCCCTTTCTGGGTCAATTTTGGTAAACAACCAATTTAAAGCATCCTTCAACCCAGTTTAAGGGATCCAATTTTCAGATCTTCGACACATAATAGAGAGAGTTTAGAGCGATTCTTGGAGTTCTCAGAAGGATCCTGACAAATTCTTTCCATCCCGGAGTGCTCAGACCTAGAAGTGAAGATTTCTCGAGTTCGAAGCTGCACGGAGTCATCGCAATTAGGTTTTACAATCCTTCTTTATTCTTCCTTGTTAAGATGAGTCTTTGATTCTCTGATTTCGAACATGAGTAGCTAAACTTGTTAAGCTTAGATTAGATGAACCCTAAGTGACCCGGGGCTTTAAAGCGGTCACGGAATGGCAGTAATTAGATCTTAATTCATACAGTTTCTTAATTGGCTTGTTCTTAATTCTGTGTTTCTTTTCTAGCTTGATCACATAGATTAGTACCTTGTTCAAATAAGGATAGTTGGCAAATGTACGCCTTCTTTTAGAACATCAAATCAATTAATTAACCTATTCAATGGATTATGCCTTTTGTAGGAACCATTTAGGGTTAATTCGATTATAGAGAAGCTCATTAAAATTAATCAGGTGCACTAGTTAGTTATCCATTGTAGAAGTGAACGCACTGACGATTAATTAATCTTTGTAGTTAGTTCCGATGGAGCGAACGTTTGCGGACTTAAACCTAAGGGTAAGGAACTGTGGCGGTGTCTAAGAACTGAATGAATTAGGATTGACAGTCGCCGGTTTTATGATCGACAATGTCCTGGTAATCTTAAAGGGATTCGAGTCTAAGCTTTTGCCTGTCTTTCGTTAATCAACCTTAATCAATCAATGGTCTTTTAATTTAATTTCAATTTCCTCGCATAATATATAGTTTAGAAGTCGTGGAACTCACACCACACAACTTGTTTAAACCCAAATAATTTGCCAATTCCTTTGAGTAAACAGTTAGAAGAAAACCTGTGGAATACGATCTAATCTACTTTAGTAGGTTAGTATTTGATACCCTGTTATACATGTTATTAAGGGGTAGAGGGAATGATTGATCACTTAGAACTATCTTACTAGGTTGCTAAAATGAACGAGGGAAAGGAGGAGTCCCATTGTTGTTTTCCAATGTGGGAGGTTGGGATGCTCCCTAGGTAGTTCGGCGCATAGTTAAGCCTAGTGGGTTCACTCAATTTCATTGGGAAATTGATCCCCTCCTAGTCTCTCTTTTCAGTTAGAAGTAGGAGCTGAGCTTGGAGCAGCAGTCATTAGTTGTTGGCAGTGGAGTTGAGCTAGAAGACTGAAGGACGGTGACCGAGGACGAGGATGTCATTTTGGTGTATTTTCATTTCAGTTGACAACTTTGGGGATTTTAAAAATTATTTATGGTTGATGTTGATAAAGAGGTTTTTGTTGATTGTGGTTTGAAAAGTATTTAAGTGGGCATCCCCATCTTTTGTTTTAAAGATTATACTTAATGATTTTATTTCTAATTATGTCGGTTCAATTTATCACTAGTGATGCTCATAACTGGTTTGACCACGAGTTTACCCAGGTCGAGTCAAAATGGGTGTTACACTGGTAATCTTAGGGGGATTCGAGTCTAAGCTTTTGTCTGTCAATCGTTTCAACCTTAATCAATCAATCTGTTTCTTAATTCAATTTCATTTCCTTTTGCTTAATATTTTAGAAGTCGTGGAACTCACACCACATAACTTGTTTAAACCTAAATTTTTGCCAACTTATTTGTGTAAACAATTTGAAGAAACCCGTGGAATACGATCTAGCTTACTTTAGTGGGATAGTATTTGATACCCTGTTCTACACGTTATCAAATTGGCGCCGTTGCGGGGGACCCTTCTCAGTTTTTTTAAAAGGAATAGTTGGCAATTATTTTTCTACTTTCCATCTTTTCACCTTCCATCAAACTTTGATTTTACACCGGTTCTTGTTTTTGTTGAATTACAGGCCGAGAGCAGGTATATGAACCAATCATAGACTCGTTCTCAGCATAACTCAATCAAGACTAAGAGAACAAGCGTCTCAAGCAGTTCTATACCGGCAAGACCACAACAAGGAACAAAGAAAGTCACAATCAATCCACCTCATCCTTTACCCCCATTAAAGTTGAGGAGTTGAAGGAGAACTCCTCTTCTTCACCTACACCGTCCATTCATTCATACTCACCACCGCCATCTCCCAAGATGAATCCGCTACCGCTACGCACCATGGCAGATTATAATAAACCGAGCGCAACTAGCATTTGGTAAAGCATTGTCATCCCGGTTAATGAAGCAGATCCTGACTATGAGATCAAAATCCCCTTCCTGAGAATGATCTCTAGGGATGTCTAGTTTGAAGGGAAGCCGCATGACAACCCATGCACTCATTTGGCGGACTTCCTTGCCATGTGCGAGACATTCAAGAGGGAACCTCGACAAGAACACTCTATGCTTGTGAGCATTCCCATTCTCTCTTAGAGGCGTCGCCAAGAGGTGGCTTAACAACAAGCCACTCGGTCACTACACTAATTGGGATGATCTTGCTCAATACTTTGTGGAGAAATACTTCCTCCGTCCAGAACCACAACCTACAAAGTCAGCTTATATGATACTTGGAATGAATTCCAAGAGCTTCTCTACAACTTTCCGCATCATGGGTTCGAGCAGAGACAACTTGCTGAGATCATTGCCTGAGGGATGAATGATGAATCCGCTAAGTGGGTTAACTCTTTGGCTGAAGGAGATTACACCGCCCTCACTCCTGGAGCTGCTCTCTTTCACTTTGCTAGCTGTGCCTCCAAGTCCAAAAATTGGGAGAGGCAATCTGAAGGAGCCAAGAGCCAGTTATGCCTTGAAGAATAGATTAAGGCAGAAGTTCAGAAGCACATGAAGAAAGCTGACACGCCCATCAGCCCTCCTTCAGCTTCTGTCTTCGTTGCTGATTGTGTTGGTGTGGAGCTTGTGCTCATAACGGAGGAAGCTGTTAGAACTTTGGTAAAGCAGATGTCTGGTCTGTGGACGAAGTGAATTTTTTTGGTCAAGGCTTCCCCAACAATAAAAAAGGCTACTCCGACTAACATCAATTCAGACAACCTCAAAACATCAGTAACAAGGAAGCTTCCAAGAGCATCCCCCATACAACTCTGGCATGAATAAGAACCAGAACAAGCCAGTTCATCAATCCAGAGGGGTATATCAACAACCTCACCGAAACTAGGGTAATTATGGTACAACACCTGGCAATCGCTAGAATCGGCACTTCAACAAAAGTTACCAAGGACCATGTGGATTCACCGGAGGACAGCAACATCAAAGGTCAGCACCACAAAACACTAGGGAGACAGAGGTAGATAAGAAACTCGACCTAATCATGATGAGACTTGACGACCATGATGCACAGTTCAAAGCTCAAGCTGCTTTGAATCAAGGTCAGAGGATGGAAGACCAGCTCAACAACATCGTCAACCTCCTCTCTAGTGGTCACCCTATGGGTAAGCTACTGAGCCAGAAAAAGTCAAACCCAAGGAATGAGCGTGTCAAGGCCATCTCGACAAGAAGTGAAAAGCAACTAGCTGGACCTATAGCTCCTGATCCGGTCATGGTTCCTGATGACATTGCCATTGACATGCCAGAGATAGAGGAAGAACATACAGAAGAAGAAGAGGAGGAGACTGCCCCGCCTCCTACAACACCATCCCCTACGCCACCTCTCCCTCCATATCAGCCTAGGATCCCATTTCCTCAGGCAATGAAGGCAAAGACCTTCGACCCCAAATTCAAGAAGTGGCACTCATACTTCAAGAACATGGTGCTCAAGATACCACCGACTGATGCCACACAGATCAAACCACAGCTCAAAAGAGTCATGAAGGATCTTACGAAAAAGGGAGAGGCATCTTCTGTCTCCCTTAACGAGGAATGCTCTACCGTCCTCTACCAGACACAATCCATACCCCCTAGCTAAGCGTTACGATCCCGGTTGTTTTACTTTACCTTGCACCATCAATGGTATTAAAATTGATAGTAGCTTAGCTGATCTAGGTGCTTTTATCAATGTCATGCCTACATGTCTTTATGAAAAATTGAATCTAGGTGAACTGAAGATGATTAGTTTATATTTGGTGTTAGTTGATAGATCTGTTAAAACACCTAGGGGATAATAGAAGATGTGGTAGTCCGTTGTGGTCCCTTTACTATTCTTGCTGATTTTGTTGTGGTGGATACCCGAGAGGTAGATGTTACCCTCCTCCTAGGCTGACCATTTTGGCAACAGCTGGCGCAACCATCGATGTCCAGCATGGCTTGTTGACTTTGAGGGTCGGAAAGGATAGTGTCACATTCCGCCTCAAGGACGGTATGCAATATTCTGTTAAGGAAGGTGCACATTGTTTATCTATTGATACTGTGTAGTTGGTCTCGACCAACTCTAGTACTAATGAAAAGTGTAGTGTGTCTTCAGAAATTTGTTTAACAGGAATTGAGAAGGATATTCTCCCGAAGAACAAGCCTCTAGCGGAAAAAACGAGAAAGAGGAACAGAAGGCACCCATCGGTGGAACGCAACAAGCTAGAGATCATGGATAAGCAAAGAAGGCGTGCAAGGCGACCAAAGAAAGTGGCTTGGAAGCCAATTGCACCGCCATCACCCACCTAGTCACTGGATGCAAGCATGCATTTGAAGGATCTATTTGGTCCATTCGAGGTCACTGACAACCTCCGCGATGGTAGAACCCAATTAACTCACGACAATGGGAGGAGATTTCTCTTAACTAGAGGTGCACCTAAGCTGTACTTTATGGATTCCAATGCGAGCGTGAAGGAAGTCCTGACTTGGGATGCCTCTTGATCGTCATCCAGGTATTGTCCAGCTCAAGGACGTTAAATGAGAGCCCTTCGTGGGAATCAACCCACGGCTAGAGTCAGTTTTATATTTGTTGAGTCAGTCTTTGTGTTTTGAGTCGGTTTTGGGGGGAGCCAAAGTTTCAATTTTTCTTGTGCGTTTTGAGTTCTCAGTCGTGTTCCAATTTATTTGGGATTTTTTGATATTTGTTGATTTTGTTTCGATCGTTTGAAGTTGGAACGTAAGTTTTTGTTCGTTTAAACTTTTGAAGTGCCCAGGTCCCACATTCTCGCGGAGAACTTGGCTGCTTTTAATCCAAAATCCCGACGTCAAAACATTTAAAATGATTGTGAAGAAGTTCTCGCCAAGAACTTCCACATTCTCGGTGAGAACTTTGGTCTTTTTGGCCAGTTTTCAACGTCGATTTTTGTCAAATATTTACAAAGGAGTTCTCGGTGAGAACTTCCACATTCTCGCCGAGAACATAGTCAAAATTTAAAACTCCCATGTTTTCTCCCTTATCCAGAAAAATAACCCCCCAAACTCGATTTTTCTCACCAAAAACCACCAACCCCTATTTCACTTCCAAGCCGTCGCCGCCCCTAACCAGCCGCCCCAGAGGATCCTGTGGAGGCAGAGCCCAAGTAGCCGCATGAGTTGATTTATCAGGAACATGAGCAGCAGATGCCACCACCACCACCGCCACATTATGCTGACCAGTACGGTCAGATGCTCACCCAGATGCAGCAGTGGCAGACGGATTTCTCTTCCGGCTCCCACCAGTGGTTGAGGGATGGGGTGGCTTATGAAAGGGATCTTACTAACTAGAGGCATCAGTAGGATAGCTGGAGAGCATATCAGGATGCCAGATGGATCCTCACCCAGCACCATCATGAGCTCCAGCAGACATGGCATGGCAACGAGTTAGCTTGGCGCCATGAGCTGAGGAACCACTTCCACATGTGTGGATCCGGGACACTTGTCTTTAGGGGTGTTGACGAGCCGAGCCGAGCCGAGCTTTGCCCAGCTCGAGCTCGGCTCGTTTGGTTTGAACTCTGGCTCGAGCTCGAATTGAGCTCGATCAATCGAGCTCGAGCTCGGCTCGGCTAATTTTTTTTTGGCTCGAGCTCGGCTCGGCTCGGCTCGAAACTGGCTCGTTAACAAGCCTAAAGGAGCTCGAGCTCGATTGCAAGCTCGGCTCGGCTCGAAACTGGCTCGTTAACGAACGTAAATGAGCTCAAGCTCGAATTGAGCTCGTTTGCAAGCTTTCGAGCTCGAGCTCGGATCGAGCTCATTTGCAAGATTTCGAACTTACTCAATTTTCTGAATTATTACTTATCATTAATTTGTAGGCATACTAAAAAATCAAAATGAATATTATTGTTTACAAGATCTAGAATTTTTAAAAATAATCAAGCCAAAATCGAACCATTTCATGAGCCAAAATCGAGTCATTTCATGAGCCAATCGAGCCAGTTTACAAACTCTAAAATCGAGCTAGCTCGTGAGCTCCAAAATTGAGCTATCTCACGAGCTACTTAATCGAGCCAGCTCACGAGCCATTCTCGAGCTGATCGACGAGCTGTGTAACGAGCTCTAACGAGCCAGCTCGCGAGCTACATTGTTTGAGCCAACGAACCGAGCTGGCTCGCGAGCCAGCCGAGCCGAGCAGGTATGAGCTCGAGCTCAGCTCGTTTATAAACGAGCCGGCTCGCGAGCCAGCTCGGTTCATTTCGAGCCGAGTCACGGGAGAGCTTTTTTCGAGCCGAACACGAGCAGCTTGGTTCGTCAATAGCCCTACTTGTCTTGGTTTCCTTTTGATCTTTCTGTTGCTTTTGTGTTGTAGGATTTTGTGTAGCTGCTAAACTCCATTCTGGGCTCTCCACCTGATCCTCGACATCGACCATCACCATCCAGGTATTCCGGATAACTCTACTCTCTTTTAGTCCCGTGAGGATACAAAATGTTTAAGTGTGGGGTAGGATTCTGTGCTTGAATGTGTTTGCCTATCTGTGATTTTATGGTTCATTCTGTTTCATCTAGCTAGAATTACTCGGTTCTTGACTTTTGATGTTAAGTTGACTTCAATTTTTCACAATGATGCTTAGACTGCTTAATTTAGAAACTGTAACCACCATGCCTGCATTGATGCTAAATGAACATGGTCAGAATAGAAATTAGAATCACGCTTGTAGTGTCACCTTGAATTGCACGAAAATGATCGAGTCCGACTAGCAGCCAATTGTGAGCTTTTGATCCGTTGCACATATCTAGCAACTTTTATTCTTTTTAAGTGGCTTTCTCTTACCTTGAATGAAGTAGAATTTTCATGATACCTATTCGAGACCACACGATAACATGAGTACTAGGATGATACAGCACCTAGAATTGCTACGTAAACTAGAAGACATCCCGATATTAATCTCTCTAGGTGTAAGCCCTTGTGCTTGGCATATTCTTTTGGTTCGATATTACATTACAAACATTTCCAATGTTTTTGTTCACCCCGTTGATCCCATGTGGTAGTAGTCTTGGGATTAGCTAATTGGAAGTTGGTCTTTAGTGACTTGCCTATAGCTAGTAAACCGGTGGTCTTTAGCTAGTATGTCCAGACGTGTAAACCCGTGTAAACCCCTCTAGCAACTAAAAAATTTAGCACCAAAGGAAAAGAAAAAAAATACAGAAAAAATACAAAGAAAAATTCCAAATAAAGTCTCAATTAAAATTAGTAGTTAGAAAGTCCAAAACGTTCTTCTCCCTACATAAGGAAGAACGAAAGCAATAAGTAAATGTAGAAAGAAAGAAAAAATCAAAAAAAAAAACTTAAAACGTGTTAAGTTGCTTGAGGGTATCATAGGACGAGTGTACATTATTCCACCCCAAGTCTGGTTAGATGGTAGGAATCCATAGATTTTGATTCGAGGGAGGTTAGTCGATTGCTACACCGCACCAAACCCTTCATCATCATACATCCCTTCATCAATTCATCATAAGACCTTGTAGTGTAGGATCGTTAGAGTCCCTTGCAAAGTCCTTTTGACTAGTTCATCGTGTTGTCATCATGGTGGAGATTGTGGTTGAAATGCAAACCTATGACAGAATTCGGTCGACAAAGTGATTGAGAGCATAAACACGTCCATAAAGACAGAGTGTGAGAGTTCCCCATTTTACCAAATATTTTCTGTGTGAGGAAGTCTGGTCGGTTAGGTCGGCATTGTGCATGATTGGTGATTGCGACTTGTTGTGTGCAGAGAATTAGTGAGACCAGGTTGTTTGGTTGATGTGTATGCATGTTTAGGTTAATTGTTCTACGTGGAACGATTTAAAATTCATTGTTAACTTGCTTATACGTCAACCAAACAACCTGGTCTCACTAATTATCTGCACACAACAAGTAGCAAACACAAATCATGCACGACTCTGACCTAACCGACCAGACTTCTCACACAGGTAATATTTGTTACACGGGAACTCTCGCACTCTGTGTTTAGGGACGTGTTTATGCTCTCAATCATTTTCTGTCATTGAATTCTGTCATAGGTTTGCAATTCGACCACATCTCCACCACTGTGACAACACGAGTAACTAGTCAAGAAGGACTTCCCTGCTAGGACTGTAACGAATTCTACACTACAAGGGTTTATAATGAGATGGATGATGGGAATGTATGATGATGGCTTTGGTGCGGTGTAGCTTTCGACTAACTTCCCTCGAATCTAGACTATGGCTTCCTACCGTCTAACCAAACACGAGTGGAATAGTGTACGCTCGTCCTATGATACCCTCAAGCAACCTAGCACTTTATTTTGCATATATATTTTTTTCTTTACATTTTCTTTTGACTTCGTTCTTCCATATGTAGGGAGAAGAACGTTATTTGAACTATACTATAAATTTTTTGGCTTTTCTGATTTTTCTCTTTCTTTTCATTTTTTTTCCGAAATTTTTTCTTTTCTTCTTTTCTATTTTTTTTTCTTTTGTGCCGATTCTTTCTTTTAGTTGCTAGAGGGGTTTACACGTCTGGACATATTAGCTAAGACCACTGTTTAATGGCTATAGGTAGGTTACCACAAACCGACTTCCGGTAGGTCAATCTAGAACTACAGCCATAGGGGATCAACGGTGAATGAAGGAATGGGAAATGGCTATAATGTATTATCGAACCGAAAGAACAGGCCAAGCTCAAGGGTTTAAACCTAATGGATTTATCGTTTGGTAGGCTATCTGGCTAAGTAGCTGAATCTAGGTGCCCCTATCATTCTAGAACTCGTGTCATCGTGTGGTCTCGAGTAGGTCTCATGCAAATTCTAACTCGTTCAAGCAAACAGAAAACCACTCAAAAAGAATTGAAATTGCAAGTTACGTGCAATGGATCAAAAGCTCACAGTTGGTTTGCTAGTCGGATTCAGTCATTATAATGCAATCAAAGTGAAAAAACTACAAGAGTGATAAGCTTTTCTGTTCTAACCAGGAAATCTAGCATCGATGCAAGCAGGTTGATTACAGGTTCTAGGTTAAGCAGTCTAAGCATCATTATGAAAAATTGAAAACTAACTTAACATCACGAGTCAAGAATTGAGTAATTCTATGCTAGAGAAATTTCACAAATACCACAGATGAATAGCATCCCTCAGAAATATAATCCCCAACCCACACTTAAATCGGACATTGTCCTCAATGGACCAAACAAAAAGAAGAAAAGTGTATAGGGGTACCGCAATACGAGCATGAGGGCACCGGAGATGGCGCTGGCGAGACACCGTGGGTATAGACGTGCATAAAACCATAGAGAATTCTGAGTTCATAGCCTGAAAACATAATAAGAGAGGATCCATCACACGATTAGAACAGTTGGAGTACAAAAGACTCTACCGACCACAAAGGTTCAACAAAGACCCAAAAAAACAAAAACCGACACGAACAAAAACAAAAAGTACAGAGTTCTGGATGATAAGAAAAATAAAGAAAAATCCTGAAATCACTGGGGCGGAGGGTGCTGGCGATCATCTGGAGCCTGGAACTGCCTAAAGAACTGAAGCTGTGACTGGTACATCTGCTGCTGCAACTCCTAGAGGCTGGTGAAACGCTCGTCGTACTCCTGTTGCCACTTCTGAGTAGCCTCCCAACGCGCATCGGAATCTGCTCTCATCTCTCTAAGCTCTCGCTCTAGTCCGTTGAAGTCGTATGCTGGAGATGTTATCCGGCGGGGAAGCTACCTGGAGGGTGTCGCGCCTTGCGGTTCTTCTCATTTTCCTCACCGGAGGTGGGGCGGAAGAAGAAGAAGCAACTCCTTTCCCTTTTGATTTTCCCATCCTGAAAATAAATCACAAACCAAAATGCCAAGTTTAGCATATAACAAGTGGGATTTGTGCATATAAGACAAGCAAATGGAATAAGGTATGAGACACACGAGAACATGGCATTGAACCTATGAATCAACCGAGCAATGACAACCACAACAAACATCAAAGATATCAAGATCAAAGAATGCAAGTAGGATGTCAACAAGTGGAGGCACAATCCCATAAGCACATATCTAAGTCTCAAACACACTTAGCAAGATCAACATTTAGGCATTAGGCAAACTTTGGCCAAGATAATCATGGAAGCAATGAACCAATTGCAATTCAAACTTAAGGCATAGTCAAGCAAGAAGCAAGTCCAAATCAGCCATATAAGTCACACAAGCCAAGATCACAACTCATGAAATCGGTATGCAAAAAGTGTACCTCAATCCGTCATACGAGCTAAGTAAGAAAGAGATATTTGGGAACAAGCACGCATACATGTTTATAATCATCACAAGATCAATCACACAGAAAAAATTCATCCAATTTCGTCCATATGCAAAAATCCCCAATTTCGATAAAAATCGGTATGGAAAGTCTATGAGATTTCACAATTGGGTAGGCAAACGAAGTCGAAATGACCCCCGATTCAAACTACAAGCATATTATACCATCAATTTCATGTCTATAAAGTCAATTTCACAAAACCCCAAAATTGAAAAATTAGGGTTCTTGAGCTCAAGAACACAAATTCGATTCTAGCACCTGCAAAGTCGATTTTCATGGCAAATACCTTGATTAAAGCATCATGGAGGGTAGGGAAGGTGATTTACATACCTGAATGTCGATTTAACTCAGAAAATCGAAGAGAAACGAGTGAGAATGGGGGCTGGTTTGGTTTGGCTCGAACCGAGCTGAAGAAACTCGAGTTGGCTGCTGCTGTCGTCGGGCGGCTTCGAGCACAGCTGCTGCTGGATGGCGGGGTCGTGCGGCGGGGGCTAGGCGGCGGTCGAAGAGGGGAGGCGTGAAGGTGGTTGCAGGCGAGGGGGCGCGGACGGCAGGAGGGCGCGTTGGACAGCTGCAGCTGCTGCTGCGGCGGTCGAGGGCGGCAGGAGGGTGCTGACGATGACCGACGCCGGCGGTCCAAGCTCCGCCGGCGGTAGGTGATGGGGATGGGTGGTGTGGTGGTTGGGTAAGAGGAGGAGTTGAGAGGATTTTGGGAGGAGTTGGGAGAGAGAGAAACGAAGAGAGAGAGGAAAAAATCTGAAAATGAGAAGGGGAAGGGGGATTACCTCTGAATTTCGGGGCTTACACGGCGTGTAAGCTCCTTAGTGCAATAGCTTACACGGCGTGTAAGCCCTTACACGGAGGTTTACACAGCTGTGTAAACCCACTGTGTTTTTTAGCTTTCCTTGGGTTCTCTATTCCGAATTTTGGCCAATTTCTTGCAAATTGGTCACTCCTCTTTCTGCAAACAAAATATTCAACCCAAGTAACACCCAATATATATTTTTTGACTATTTTCTAACATCCGGACTCAACCGACTCGACACAAAATTCTCAAAATGACTCAAAATAAATAGAAACTGACTCGATAAATTTAAAATGACTCCAGCCGTGGGTTGCCTCCCACGAAGCGCTCTTGCTTAACGTCCTTGAGCCGGACGATACCTGGATGGCGATCAAGAGACATCCCAACTCAGGATTTCTCTTAGGCCCGAGTTGGAGTTCATGAAATATGGCTTTGGGGATCCTCCGGCAAGTGTGAACTTCTTCCCGTGTGCGTGAATTAGCTTGGTTCGTCCATCGGGAAGATGACCAGAGATTTCAAATGGCCCGAACAGTTCTTTCGAAGAAACGTCCTTCAGAGGATCGTTCTTCTCCGGTGGCTCGGTAGACGGGGGCTGAGCAATCGGCGTCCAAACTGCCTTCGTCTTCTCTTTATTCTCCTTCTTTATCTCGCCAGGATCTTTAACTTTTGGCGATTCATGAGGGGATGCCGTCGGATTCTCCTTCTTTCTCGGCTTCTGTGCCGGCAGCTCATTCTTCAGATTAGGGACCTGTCCAACACCTGGCAAGACGATTTTTGCAGAAACTCTAGATTTTTCATTAAAACTAGAGTTGACCGAAGCCAACTCCACAACTTCAACAGATAAACAATGCATCTCTTTTTTGACTGGGACTTGCATACCGTCCTTGAGGCGGAATGTCATGGTGTCCTTGCCGACCCTTAATGTCAACGAGCCATTCGGGACATTAATGTTAATGCCGGCTGTTGCCATGAAAGGTCGGCCTAGGAGAAGAGTGACATCTTCCTCTCGAGTATCCATGACAACAAAGTCAGTCAGAATAGTAAAAGGACCACAACGGACAACCACGTCTTCTATCAATCCCCTAGGTAATTTCACAGATCTGTCGGCAAACACTAAATGCATGCTAATCGGTTTCAATTCTCCTAGGTTCAATTTCTCATACAAGCAGGTAGGCATGACATTAATGGAAGAACCTAGATCAATTAAACTGCGATCAATTTTCACATCATTAATAGTGCAAGGCAAAGTAAAAGCACCGGGATCGCGACACTTAGCTGGGGGAGGTATGGCGGTCGTCTGGCTGTGGATCGCGGAGCATTCTTCCTCGAGGGAGATGGTAGACAACTCTCCCTTCTTCTTGTTCTTCGCAAGATCCTTCGCGACTTTTCCAACCTCCGGTATCATCTGGATAGCATCAGTAACTGGCATCTTGATATCTGTGTTCTTCAAGTATCCATACCAATTTCTGTATCGGGTGTCATGATCTTTCTCCTTTGATTGCGCAGCCTTAGGAAACGGAATCCGAGGCTGATATGGAGGAAGAGGTGGCGCAGGTGATGTCTTTGTTAGGGGAGGCGGGGCAGTCACCTCCTCCTCTTCTACTTTATCCTCCTCCTCGATCTCTGGCTTGTCAATGGCTATAGCATCAGGAATTATGGTCGGATCAGGAGCTGTAGGACCAGCTAATTGCTTGCCGCTTCTTGTGGAGATGGCCTTGACGTTCTCCTTCCTAATGGTAGAGTCGTCTTCAACCGATGATTGATTAAAGAAGGGGATACTAGCTAGCAAGCTAGCCATGCCATTCACCGCGCTCTCCACTCGTCAACCTCCATCTTCATGATCTCGATTTAAGATGGCTTGAAGTTTGAATTTCTCCTCATAGTTATCGAGCCTTGCCATGATTAGATTGAGCTTCTTGTCTACCTCGATATCCCTTGTGTTCCCTGATGTAGATCTCTGAGGTTGATCTTGATAACTATCGCTCAAGTACTGATTCTGACTCTGGTTGAATCCGAAACTATAAGGAGGACGCCTTTGGAAGCTTCCTTGTTGTTGAGGAGGTTGTCTGAACTGACGATAGTCGGGGTAGCCTCTTTGATTGTTGGTGAAGCCTTGATCAATAAAGTTCACTTCCTCTGAAGACCAGTTACCAAAAATCTTCTTCATTTCTTTCTGCACTTCAATCTTGATTTGATCTTCACGGCTTGGTCGGCTCTCCCAGCTTCAAACTGTCTCTCCCAGCTTCTCGACTTAGATGCGCAGTTTGCAAAGTGAAGAAGAGCAGCTTCCGGTGCGAGTGCGGTGTAATCTTCATCAGCTAAGAAGTTAACCCATTTAGCTGATTCTTCGTTCATCCCTCGGGCGAAGATCTCAGTTAGCTGTCTCTGCTCGAATCCATGATGAGATGAGGGTAGTCGTAGAGAAGCTCTTGGAATTCGTTCCAAGCGTCATATAAGCTTACTCCTGTCTTCTGAACAAATCTGGCAATGCTGTCCTTGTAAGCTGTAGTTCTTGAAGGAGGAAAGTACTCCTCTACGAAGTCTTGAGCTAGACTATCCCAATTGGTGTAGTGGCCAGGTGGTTTCATACTGAGCCATCTCTTGGCAGCGCCTCTAAGGGAGAATGGGAAGACTCGTAAGCATAATGTGTTCTTACCGAGGTTCCCACTCTTGAACGTTTCGCACATGGCTAGGAAGTTCGCCAAATGTGTGCATGGGTTATCTTGCGGCTTCCCTTCGAACTGAACATCCCTAGAGATCATTTCCAGGAAGGGGATTGTGATCTCATAGTTAGGATCGTCGTCATTAGAAGGCACGGTGATGGAAGACCGAATGTTAGATGCGCGCGGCTTATTGTAGTCCGCAAGACTCTTTGGAGCAGCCATTGCGGAAAGGAAGGATGGAACGGAAGTAGTTTGATTCTGTATCAGCTATGATCTGCAAGAGACAAAAACAAACACAACCAGTGTAAAATCGAAGTGTGATGGAAAATGAAAGATGGAAAATAGAAGAATAAAATGCCAACTCTTCTTTCAAACAATTAGAAGAGTCCCCGGCAACGGCGCCAATTTGATGAGCTGCAGAACAGTGATCAAATACTACCAAGCTAGAAGCAAGATAGATCGTATTCCACAGAGTTTCTTCTAATTGACTACTCAAAGAAGCTGACAATTTATTCAGGTTTAAACACTTTGTGCGTGGTGTGAGTTCCACGACTTCTAGACTAAGATGCAGGAAAATTAAAATGAAATTAAAAGACAGAATGATTGTTTGGTTAAGACAGACGACAGACAAGCTTAGATTTCGAATCCCCCTTAGATCACCAAGGCAACAGCAATCAACAGATTTGCGGATTTCAATTCTCGTTCAATTAATTTCTATACACCACCATAACTCCTGACCCTTAGGTTTAAGACTGGCGAACGTTCGCTCTATCCGATCTAACTACCAAGATTAATTAGTCGCCCGGGTACGGTCGCCTCTCGCAACGACTTAACTTAACTGGTGCAATTACTAATGATTTATGAGTTACTCTTGCAGTGGATTAACCCTAATCGGTTCATACGAAAGGCACACTCCAATTATAAGGTTAACTGGTTGAATTGATGTTCTAAAGTGAGGCGAGCGTTCGCTTCTATCCTCAGCTTAACACGAATCTAAGCTAGGTGATCAAGGAAGACAAGTTTATGCGCCAAAGCAGGAAGATGTCTAGCGACTAACCCTAGCTTGCAAAAACCTCATCTAGGCGATCAACCAGAAAATAAACATAAACAATCAAGAACAAAACAACCATTCAAAGAGAAACTGATTGAACTTCGAATCTAATTACCGCCGATCCGTGACCGCTTTAAAGCCCTGGGTCACTTAGGGTTCATCTAATCTAAGCTCTACAAGTTTAGCTACTCATATCTGACAAACAAGAATCAAAGACGACAGAAGGATTCATCTTATACAAAGGAAGAACAGAAAAGGATCTGAAAAACCTAATTTCGGATGATCCGTGAAGCTCCGATCTTGAGAATCTTCAATTCCTAGCTCCGAGCATCTTCCGGGATGGATTGACGGCGTCACGATCTCTCTGATAGCTCCGGAATACTCTCTCAACTCTCCTCAAGTCGTGGCTGATCTCTCTAGGTTGTATGTTAACAAATCTGGCTTTGAAAAGTCTATTAATACCCCCGAAAACCCTTTCCTTGTTGGAAAAGCTGAAAATTTCCCGTCTGGGGAGCTTACACAGCGTGTAAGCTCACAGTGTATTTAGCTTACACGGTGTGTAAGCTCCAAAACGCAGCGTTTTGAGCTGGGCAGACTTCCAACTTGTTTCGATCATTCCCGCTCCGTTTGAACTCCGATTTGGTCTCCGTTTGAAGCGTTGGACTCGTGAGAGAGTCCTCTATAATGTGGTAACCCATAAAAGTTCACAAAAAGGGTGAAAATAGCCGAGAAATAGACAATGTACGCACTAGGAGCCGATAATCACAAAGTTATGACAAATGCACCAAATACTCATCAAAATGGCATCAAAGGGTATGAAATGTTGCTTAAATGGGGCTGATAATCACGTCAAATCGAGTGTCATCACCTTCACGAAACTAAACTTCCTTACCTTTTTCATCTGCATTTTGCTTTTGCCTATTCTGTGGTACCCCAAGCTGAGATCGAATCAACTTAACCTTACTTGTAGTTTCCTCTACAATCTGTGGCCCTGAAACCAAGTGATCCCTACAGAGCCTCAAAAGGCACCACTCCTATGCTATCGTGAGACGAGTTTTTGTAGGCAAATTCCACCAAAGGCAACAACTTGAGCCACGACTCTTCAAACTCCAAAACACAAGACCAGAGCAACTCTTCCAAGGTGAGAATTGTCTATTCTAACTGTCCATCCGCCTGAGGGTGGTAAGCTGTAGAGAAAAGCTTAGTCCCCATAGCAGCATGCAAGCTCCTCCAAAACTAAGAAGTGAAGCTTGGATCCCTACCATACACTATCGTCTTATGAACACCATGCGGCCTCACTACATACTCCACATACAACCTAGCTAATTCATCTATATCCGGTTTGAACTCATAGGAATGAAATGAGCTACCTTGGTCAGACGATCAATAATCACCCAAATGGCATCCTTACCTCCTACTGCAGGAAAGCCACTGACAAAATCCATTATCAGATCATCAAACTTCCTTAGTGGCACTGGCAATGACTAAAGTAACCCTCTTGGCGCTCTACGCTCTACCTTAGCCTCTGACAGACCAGAAAAATCACCATCTAGTTAGTGATGCTCGAAATATGTCATATTAAATTCCCGATATTTGATACATAATCATGTGGTATTTAAATATAAATGTCATATTTTAAATAGTTTTGATCAATTCAATGATTATTCATCACGGTTAGCCTCTTGGGATCCATGTGATCCATTTCCACGTTTTCATAGACATTTTTGATGAGTTTTCAAGTCATACCGTTATTTAAAGCACGTTGATATGAAGCCACAGGTTCAAACGGTGGTTAAATCAGAGTCCAACCGCTTAAAATACCAAGTTCTGAAGATCAGCGCAATGCAAGGTCGCGGTTCGGAAGGCTTGCGATATTATCATCATCCCATCATTATCCTTCATCTCCTACATCACAAAAATGATAGACAAAGATCAAGATTCATCCAGATACGAAGAAATCGGTGGAGCTTTTCATCTTTCTCTTCTGAGGTTGTATTTCTCAGATCTCCATTATGTACTATTGTAACTAAACCCCCTAGGACTCGAGTGAGTGAAAACTTAGGGGGATTGATGATTGATTACACTTGCATACCTTGGATGTAGTTCGGTTTAATTCAATTTCAAATGTGATTCAGACCTATGTGTTTTTGTTGATCCTCTTCTTGTATCCTTGACATATGCATGATTAGGGTTTGACTATGCACATGGGGATTATCTTGACCCCTGAGCTCTCCATTCATAGTTGGGATAGGAATGAGCGTAGTTTGCATCATAACTTAAAAGAGAGCATGTTAAATTATGTATTTTTAGGCTGACAACCCATAATCATTTCATTGAACACTATATGTGCATTCTACTTGTAAATGTAAATGGTGACCAATGCCCTTTTGATAAGTTGTTGATGTGTAGTCCTAATTGTCTTGAACCATGAGCTTAGGATACGTGTCGGTGTAGTGTTAAAAGATCTCATTTGGCTTGTTTTGATTGTTCTATCCAAGGTTGTGTATTCATGATTCATGAACTCGAAAGGGGAAACTTGCTTGACCCTTACCTCTCATCCATTTTATTCACTCTTTGTGTTTTGTCTTCGTGCACTCTTGAATTGAATTGTTGTCAACCCCACTTTCCATGCTCTTTGAGCTCAGGATTGAGTTAGTTCGTTATAGCTTCAGCCTGCATTTGTTTTGTGATTGCGTGAAGTGTTAGTTGTTTTCGTCTCACCCCATTTGAGCACCTCTCTCAAAACTGAGTAAGCCAGACCAAGAGACCCGCGGGAATACGACCCTGGCCAAAAGCTAGGTATCTTTGTTGAAGGAGGTTTTCCTCTCGACCAAATTTTGGCACCGTTGCCAGGGAGTTCTTTGTTTGGTCTGAAACATTTTGAGTTTCTATGCTCTACGCTTTACTTTTTTTTGTTCTTGTTTGATTGAGTTCGTGTATCTTTGATAAGGATTGCATACTTGTAACTCCTTGTTCTTATTTTTGTTGTTTATGCAGCATCCTAAAGACTTTGAGAATCCTTTATTCGAAGATATGGCGGATGTAAGGAGATCGTTGGCGGATTTCACCAAGCCTATGGTGGGAGAAGCCGAAAGAAGCATTGTTGTACCTCAGATCATGGCATCAAACTTCAAGTTGAAGCCGCATCAGATCAATATGGTCGCCAATAGGCCATGTCACGGGAGTCATGAAGAGTGCCCAACCGCGCACATTGAGAACTTCCTTGAACTCTGCAACACCTTCAAATAGTAAAGAGTTCCAGTGAATGTTATTCGCCTCATGTTGTTTCCCTTCTCACTTATTGGAGTATAAAAAAAGTGGCTCAATAGTCAAGCCGGTGGAACTTTCACCAGTTGGAGGCAGCTTGCCCAAGCATTCTTAGAGGAATTCTTCCACCCTCTAAGACTTCAGAGTTTCAAAAGTGGATTGCGCGATTCATGCAGCTAGATGATTAATCACTCTACGAATACTGGTACCGATTCCAAGAGCTCTTGAGAGCATGCCCACATCATGGGTATGGAGATGTACAACTTGCGAATTTCTTTGGCCCTAGTTTAAATGATGTGACAATGATGAAGGTGAATTAGTTGGCGCAAGGTGATGTATCTCATATATCTCTAAAAGAGGCTCTTGATCATTATGCCTCAGTTGTGAAGCATAGTAGATCGTGGATGAGGAGAGTTTCTCTTCGTGATTCTAGTAAGGGAGACACCACTCCTTTACAGTCCTTGGTTGATTCTCAGACTACTGAATTGAAGAAGCTGTGGCAACAAGTTGATAGAATGTTGTATGGACATTCTAGATTTGGAAGTACCTCCTCATGAGATTCTTTCCATGAAGTGAAAAGCTGCGACATTTGTGGTGATCCTCCTCATCTAGAGCGCGCTTGTCTCACATACCCTGGAGCCAAAAATTTCCAGGAACCTTGTGGATGGTGTGGGACTTGCAACCATAATGGTGGGGCAAGCCCAAACTTTGGCAGCAATCTTCCTATGAACAGTCAGGAGCTGGACTTCATTTCTCAGGGCTATCCTCAGAATTAGTTTGGGCATGGTGGATTCAGGCAGCAAGCATGTTTCAACTGTGACTACAGCCAGGACCAGAAGAGAAATTCTGGGAACCAAGGATGAGGAAGTGGTTGTCGACCTCTATACCAACCTCCATGATCAGCTAGGATGAATAATAATGGATCATATAGTAGCGCGGAGCCGACTACTAGAGATATTATGCAGAGGTTGGATAGGATGGAAATCAAGAATGAGCAGATGATTGATCGCATGAAGAGCAAGTATGACATGAGGTTTGAAGTTGTAGAGATGCAAATCAAGGGTCAAATTGCTCAATCTCAGAGGACAGACAATATATTGCTAAGTTGGTGAAGCTAGTGGGTTCAAATATTCGACAACAAGGAAACCTACCTAGCACCACCGAGCCTAACCCCCCCACAGGAGCATTCGAAAGTCGTTGTGGCGCAAGAGGAAGAAGAAATTTAAGTGGTTGCTACTCCCATGTAGACGATCCCTCAAGCTAAGGAAGTGGTTACTGCTTATGTACCACCAATTTTATTCCCTAACCGAGTAAGGGACTAGTCACAGGATGAATCTTTCCATGCTTATCTCAAGGTTCTTGAGAGGCAAGAGATAACGACTTATATCTTCCATGCATTGGTGAAGATTCCTTACTATGCTAAGTTCTTGCAAGAGACTTTGCTCGGTAAATAAGGAGTTAAGTTGGAAGCTGTGAAGGTTGTTGAGGAGGTGCTACCTCCTCTAGTGATTGAGGAGACAGATCAACTAGTGGCGATGCTAGAGAAGGTGCGCGTCAACATGAATTATTGGACACCATTGTCAAGAAGCCATCAAGCACCGTACACTTGAAGATGTTGTCTTTGAAGAAGGAGGAACTGGTGAGAGTTGATGAAGTGGCTCTAGGGATGAACTGTTCACATCTCCTCAAAATGCGGGTTGCTAAGAAGCGCAAGGATCCAGGAAGTTTCTCTTTTCCTTGCCATATTGGTTCCCATTGCATAGATAGGGCTCTTGCTGATTTAGGAGCTAGTATAAATGTGATGCCCTATCCATTATGCCAACGCCTTGGATTAACTGAATTAGTTCCTAATAGTATGGACATACACTTAGCTGATAAGAGCATTAAACAATGCTTAGGAATTGTTTAAAATGGGCCTAATATTCTCGTACAGCACGACCTTTTGGCTTATTACGCGAGTAGCCATCACCTATTAAGAATTACAATATTAGCACGAACTACCGATATCTTTTTTGAAAGTAGCATGCCGTCAGGTTCCATCCAAAATCGTTTGTATGAGTTGGCAAAATATTCTATGTGGCATATAAAGTAAATATGTGTTGTCTGACGTGGCATTTTTTTCAATTAAAAAACTATAAAAAATACAATTTAATTAAATAATTAAAAAATAGTGACATCTCAGCTTTCTCTTTCTGGCCTCCTCAGCTCCTCCACGGTCTCTCCTTCTTCCTCTTCCTCCTCTTCGAGCTTGGCCGCTCTTCCTCCTCTTTGAGCTTAGCCGCTCTCATCCACCGCCGTTTGTGGTCAGTCTGAGTCACCGCGTCGGCAGCCAGCCTCTGGCTTGACTGAGAAAATGGCTCCGCCTTGTACACTTTTTACTCGTTGAGGTCGATTGAGCTCCACGACTGATTCCTTCGCCGCTGAACAACTGGCAAATAACCATCTCGTCACTGGAGGTTGACGACGATGGCTTGTGGCCCTGAATCTCAGCGGGTACCTTCAGATATCTGAAAGAATCCTCTACTGATTCGACTGGCAGCGAAGGTTCCTGAAGCTCCAATCCTTTGAGCACATACTCACTGCCGTCCGGGTAGATCAAATCATCCTTCACCAAATCGTCCGGGTAGATGAAATCGTTCCAAATACAGCTTTGTCCAATTAATAGGGAAGAAGAAGAACTGCGAAGAAGAAGATGAAGACCCCCAATCGTTCACTCTCTACTTCACGCTCCTATCTCTCTCCCTTCTCTCAATTTCAACCCTAGATCTCACTGTCAGCTTCTCTCCACCTCCGCTCCAAAGACGAGGTGGAAGAGAATAACAAAAATAAGAAGAAGAAGCTGATTGTGTTGTGTTTTGCTTAAGTGGAATCCAAGATGGCCGCTGATTGTATTCGACAACAAGCTGATCCGAATCATGAGGTTTAACAGCGAGAAGTGACGTACACATTTCTAGTGGCCGCTGACGAAGAACTTTCTGACCATTTTTTTATTCCGATGGAAACGAGAGGCTATCAGAATAGGTAAGTGAATATCACCAGAGATTTGAGCTGATCTCCTGCGGGTCCATCTCGTTCAGGGACTGTGGGACAGCGGAGTTGCGATCGAGGGAAGGGAAGGGAAGGGAACGAAGAAGAAAGTGGTGCCGGTGGGAGAGCGGCCGGCGATGGGAGTGTTTGTAATAGAGAGATAAGGGGAAGAAGAAGAAAGGGAATTTTTTAATATTAAAAAATATTTTTCAGTTAATATGATGTGGTAGTCATGTCACATGACACGTAAGAAGTTGGACACAGTCAGCTAACTCCGCCAGGCCACGTAGGATGATTTTGTGCGAAAACTGACGGAATGTTATTTAGGTAAATGACATAGGTAAATCGTGCCAATATTGTAATTCTCAATAGGTGATGGCTACTCGCGTAATAAGCCAAAAGTTCATGTTGTACGAGAAGATTAGGCCTTAGAAATGTTCTTCTTAAGATCAATAATTGCTCCTTCCTGGTTGATTTTGTTGTGCTAGACATGAAGGAAGATTTTAATACTCCCCTCATACTTGCTAGACCATTCCTTGGTACTACTGTAGCCATCATCGATGTGCTTAGCGGGAGAATGACCTTCCGGTTAGGGGAGGACGAGTTCATGTATGAAATGGCTACTCCGATAGTTGTTTCTCCTCTTTCATCTCCCATGAAAGAGTCATCTATTGAGTTTCTGCTTGGTTTGACCATTTTGATAAATTCACCTCACTCCTAGAAAGTTCTTTGTTGGTATAGGAGGTTACCACAATTGAGGGAAAAGCACAAGACTTCGGCAGCTCACTGAAGGATAAAGGAGGTAAGGAGGTGAAAGAGTTGTTGTCCCATAAGTCGGAAGTGAAGAAAGATGGCAAAGGAAAGAAGAAGAAATTGCCGGTAGGTGAAGTATTGACTTTGGAGAGTAATATTTTCTTATTGATTTCTGATGATAACATCTAGAATTATACACACACACTATTCCTACTAAGGGAAGGAACCCCCACACGGTGAATCCCTATAAATCAGGGATTACCTCACTAATATACACAATTATCTGCTAATATACAACTACTAAAATAAGACAGTAAATTTACAGCTAATTCTAACACTGCCCCTAAAGCTGGTTCAAATATATCCTCAATGGTCAGCTTGCCACTAAGATAATTAAATTGTCCTTTGAACAATCCCTTTGTGAATATATCTGAAACTTGATCAATGGTAGGAATGTAAGGAATGCAGATCATCCCACTGTCAAGATTCTCCCTGATAAAATACTTGTCTATCTCCATGTGTTTAGTCCTATCATGAAGGACAAGATTATGTACAATAGCCACTACTGTCTTGTTATCACTGTAGATTCGGATAGGCTTAGGCACTGTAACTATTATTACTCGTAAGAGTCTTCCTATCCATGTCACTTCTGTAATTCCTAGAGCAAGAGCTCTGTATCCGGCTTCTGCACTACTACGAGCTATTACTGGTTGTTTCTTACTTCTCCAACTGACCAGATTTCCCCCAACATATACAAAATACCCAGTAGTTGATCTATGATCATTAACATCGGGAGCCCAATCAGCATCAGTGTATGCTTTAATCCGGATATGTCCTCTGTTTTTATACAGAATTCTGCTTCCAGGTGTACTTTTTAGGTGTTTAGTAATGCAGTAAACTGCTTCAAAGTGCATAGGTCCCGATGAGTGCATAAACCGACTAACCATGCTAACAACAAAGTTAATATCTGGTCGAGTATGAGATAATTAAATTAACTTCCCTACTATCTTATGGTATCGACCAAGATCCTTAACCTCTTTAGCTGAACTAGGTCTCAACTTCATATTTGGTTCCATGGGTGTATCAATTGGCTTGCAATTTGTTAAACCAATTTCTTCCAACATATCCAGAATATACTTCCTTTGGTTTATAAATAACTCTTCTTTCGATCTAATAAACTCCATTCCCAAGAAGTATTTAAGAACACCAATGTCTTTGATTTCGAACTCTTCTGCCGGCTTATTCTTTAGCTCTTGAATTCTGGCTTCATCATTCCCTGTTATAATGATGTCATCCACATAGACAATTAACACCACCATCTTGCCATGATCAAAATGCATAAAAAACATGGTGTGATCAGCCTGACTTTGAATATAACCAAATCATGTAATTTCGTTCCCAAACCTCTCAAACCAAGCTCTCGGGGAGTGTTTAAGTCCATACAAGGATTTCTGGAGATAACAAACTCCGTTACTTAAACCTTTTCCAAGTTGCTTCTGAAAACCTGGAGGAAATGACATATAGACTTCTTCATCAAGTGTGCCATTTAGAAAGGCATTTTTCACATCAAGGTGGTAAAGCGCCCAATCAAGGGTGACTGCAACAGATAAGAGAACTTGAACTCAATTCATTTTCGCCATTATTGCAAAGGTCTCTGTATAATAAACTCCATGGGTCTGGGTGAACCCCTTTGTAACCAACCTAAACTTGTACCTTTGGACACTCCCATCTGCTTTACATTTGATCGTGAACACCCATTTACATCTTACCACAAATTTTCCAACAGGCAGATCAACAGCCCTCCAAGTTTTGTTTGTAATTAAAGCCTGCATCTTCTCATTAACTGTCAAGCTCCAGTTAGCATCACCGAGTGCCTCATAGATAGTTCTTGGCACAAACAAGTTTGACACATTTGTCAGAAAAGCCATGTGATGATTATAGAGTCTAGCATAGGATAAGTATTTGTCAGTAGGATAACGGGTGCAAGAACGTGTACCTTTACACAAAGCAATTGGCCAATTTAAGTCTGTGTCTATACTACATAAATCATGGATAGGATTACTCACAAAAGGATTTAAGGTTTTATTATTTGGCTCGATATCTTGTTCTGCCAAGGGATATTCGCCAAGAGAAGAAGGTTGATCATTGGTATGCTAAATGTCTGGAACAATAATAATCAAAGCATCTTTTTTCCTATGATCAACATGAAGCTTACGGGTAGGGTTCTTCCGACCTGTATCCTGCATTTCTCCTTGTTGTTGACAGCTCATGGTATGCAACCTGAATGTCTGGTTCTCCTAATTCTCTATCCCCGGGTTCTAGATATGAGTTAGGAGGAATAGGACTAGGAAGAATATGATCTAATTCCCAAAAATTTCCTTCACTTTTAGAAATAAGGCTCTCCCCCTGAAGGGAAGTTGGGGAATAAAACGGTTGATTTTCTTAAAAAATAACATCAAAGGATGTGTAGAGCTTCATAGTAGTAGGTTCAAAACACAAATATCCCTCTTACTGCGGCTAAGTAGCCAAGGAAAATGCATTTTTGAGATTTATCATCAAATTTGCTTCAAAATTGAGTGGGAATATGAGTAAAACAAACACACCAAAAAATTTTAAGAGGTAAATTTGTAAACAACCGGTGTGAAGGAAAAACATCGAGAAGTCTATTTAAAGGAGTTTTGAGTTTGAGAACTTTACTTGGCATACGATTGATTAAGTACGTAGCAGTAAGTAAAGCATCTCCCCAAAAATACTTAGGCACGTTCGCTGAAAACATGAAGGCTCTTGTCACCTCGAGCAGGTGTCTATTCAGTACAAGAAAATTAGGCATTGGTCACGGATTTTTAGTCACGGTTTTTGTGACGGTTTTTAACAAACTTGACTAATTTGTCACAGTTTAGAATATTCTTGCGTCCTGCAATCCCATTTTGTTAGGGAGTGTTTCTGCAAGATGACTTATGGACAAGACCGACAATTTGAGAAAAAGGTGTAAGGGAATCATTGAAATATTATGTTCCATTATCACTCCAAAGTATATAAATTTGGGTTTGAAACTGATTTTGAACATAGTGATAAAACATTTTGAACGTTTGAGCCACTTCAGATTTATGTTTCAATAAGAAAACCCATGAGACACGAGTGTGATCATCTATAAAGGTAATAAACGAACGCTGTCCAGAACGAGAAGGGATCCTGGATGGACCGTGAATTAAGTAAAAAGGCTTGGAAGGTTTATAATTTTGAGAAACAGAAGTAGTTCTTTGAATCTTAGCAAACTGACATGAATCACATCGTAAATCCGAAAGTTTATCATCTTTGAAAACATTAGGGAACAAATTTTTAAGATATAAAAAACTAGGATGACCTAACCTACGATGTAAGGTCTGAATCTTGTCAACAAAAGAGTTTAAAAGTATACAGGCAAAGCCATGCCCTTTTTCATCACAAGAATCAGCTGTTGTCAAGTAGTAAAGCCCATCACTGACCTCACCTCTACCAATCTCCTTCCCCGACTTCATATCGAGAATGACACAAAAGGAAGGATAAAAATTGATAGTATAGTTTTGAGTCATTGGTTAGGCAACGAATGGATAAAAGGTTACAAGATAGATTAGGAACATGAAGTACATTCTTGAGTTCTAGGGTAGGTAATGCAGAGATATGCCCTTTTCCAGAAATAGTTGCAGAGTTACCATCAGCAACCTTAACACACTGATGGCCAAAATCAGGTTTGTAGGTTTTAAAGTGAGGGGATGAGTTTGTCATGTGATCAGAAGCTCCTGAGTCTAGGATCCAAATGATAGGTTCTCTAAGGGAAGAAAAGGACAAATGAGTATTAGCTGCTTGTGCTAGAAGTTCACTAGAATTACCAGATGACGCGAAATGAGGTTTAGTAGTGCAACAAGTTGATCTAGTTGTTCCTTTGTGAAAGATCCACTGCTGCTAGCATTGTTGGCCCTTGAATGAACCTTATTTTTGCAAAATCTTTTCTCTGGATAAAGCTTCTAGCACATGTCTCGAATATGTTTGATACGCCCACAATAATCACACTTTAGATGGGCTTTAGGGTCATCTTCAGGTTTCTGGAAATTTCCTCTCCGGGCAGCAAGTGCTTCGAGTATTGACTCAGCAGTAGTTTTCATAACGTGTGTAGCTACTTGGAGTATCGAGCCTTCTGCTGTAAGAGGGGTAGATTTCGTGCCAAGCATAAGTTTCCTATGAGTCTCCTCTCGACGAACTTTGCAGAAAGCTTCACCCAGTTTAGGTAAAGGTTTCTGAGAAATGATTCATCCCCAAACTTCATCAACATCATCATTAAGACTAGAGAGAAACTTGAAAAACTGATCCTTGTTAACCATGGAACGATAATGATTGGCATCACGAGCGGACTCCCACTTATAGTCATGGAAAGTATCCATATCCAGCCACATTCCCTTCAGAGTATTGAAGTATTCCATAACAGTGAGATCTCCCTATGTTACTCTGGCAAGTTGAAGAGAAATTTCATAGAACTGAGATTGGTTATCTTCATTAGAAAAGACCAGAGCAACGTTGTCCCACAGCTCTTTGGTAGAATGATAGCCAAGGTATTGTGCACCAATCTCTTCTGTCATAGAATTGACCAGCTATGTGATGATTGTGCCATTAAGTTACTCCCCGAATATGGTGGTTTGAATATCGTGCAAAATTTTCTAAAATAAACCCAATAAGATATTCGAACCTGTCAACAAGGTATTATATTCATTATTATTGTTCTATTATTAAGTGACAACATGATTGGCATACATTAATAATTATGATTTGGTATTGAACTTATTTCGTTGTGAGGTTAGGAAGACCAATCAGCTAGCATTATAGTATGAGTAAGAGCCTGATATAGAATTTATTGAGATTAAGTCTGTGGCCCAGTGGTTACTGAACTAAACTTTCAAGCCCAAGGTCACCGGTTTGACAGCCAACATTAGTAGTCTTGTGCCAAGTTCTTTTTTATTTTGTTTAATCAGAACGCGGTGTTTTGATTAAACAACCCCACAACAACCACTACAAAAAAGACATTTATTAGTGACCAAATCTTAGCAACAAAATTCTTAAGTCGTCACTAAATATTATTTTCTGACAAAATATTATTTATTTGTGACCTTCGTCATTTGTCAATGATCTACTAACATGTTGCTGTCACAATAATAAGAATTTACAGTGAAATAGATGGTGGGAAAACTTGTTTGACTATTTGGATAAAATTAAGGAATGATACACTAATCTTGACGAACCTTTCACGAATATGTCAAATCTAGCCACTATTATTTTGATGAAATTTTTATGTCAACTCTTTTGAAGTGATGACAAATCTAGCCAATGAATTCTAAAAATTTAACATTGTTAGTGACAATGCTATCAAAGCTGGCGTGTCACTCATTTTACTGGTCAAACAGAAGTCACGTTAACTGCGATATAATTTTTTTGCTTTAATATTTAAATTTTTGTATTGAAATTTATTATTTATATGGTAGAACAATTGATTGTGTCAACATGTTTGTCATGTCAGATTTGAAGTTAATATTTTCATTAACCTGGATGAAAAATTAACGAAAATCACTCAATTGACTAATTTTACTTTTAAAAAATAGTTGTGGCTAGATTTGACATATTTGTGAAAAGTATAGCTAAATTAGTGTATTAGTCCTACAATTAATCACTAAACATAAATTTTATGTGACCAGCATAATTTTCTGTCAGAACATAATTTTTTTATACGTGTATTTTTACTAATCTTTTTGTGACACAATAATGAATTTTCACTAATATAATACTATTGTTTACACATTAGGAGTTTCGTCACAAATATGCTGGTCTTGTATTATTTTATTAGATGCCTGTTGTTAGTATTTCATGAATAAATAAAGCAAACATTAAATGAGAGTTGCCCAAAACATTTATTTCTCCGCTGAAACAAACCCAACCTTCAGAGTTCGCACAAAATAAGGCAGTATTCTAACCTAAATCCCTGATCTCTCTTACCTCTTGGCGTCTTGCTCACAATTGCGGCCATGCCGATTAGGCTCTATGCTTGACCGGCTGTCATTGGACGATGACGATTTCCTCCTCTATTTCGTGATAGTCGTCGTCGGCGTGAATCGATTTACTTTTCTTAGCTACCTCGTTTTCTCCTTGCCGTCGCTCACGCTTCTCAAGTCTCCATGGTATGTCGTACCTCCCTACTCTACTCATTCGATATCCTTGCTCAGGCACTGCTGCCCTAACTCACATCAATCTATCCCTTATTGCTTCCTCCTCTCTGAATCATATATAGCATCAGTTTTGGGTTCTCTTGGCTCCTTGGTTTGTAGGTGCCCTGGTTTTTTCCCAGTTTTGGCAGGTTTGTGTTGGGATGAGGGGCAGTGGTATCCTCTCAGGCTGCTGAGGTTCTCTGTATTGGTTTCCTATTGATGTCCAGGGTCCTGTTTTGGGTTCAAGAACCTTGCTTGGTAGTGTTTTATTGGCTTTGGTCGGAATTTTGTCTATATATATATACACATTCATATTAAAAAATTAGCATCAGTCCTCTGATGTAGCTCTCCACAACTATGATTTTTAATCATATGACTTTTGTAAACAGGGTAACTCAGGCAATGATGGATCTAGTAGATCATCTGTATATACTAGTCACATACGACCAAAAGTTCACCTTCCAAGATGGCGAGTGTCATATGTCCTTGTAAGATAAATTTTCCCAGAACCTTATTTTTTGTTCAAATCTTTGGATATGAAACATCTGAAGGTGAATATTGAGCTTAGAGCTTAATGGAGCTAAAATCTACTTTAGATCTTACTAACAAGTTGTTAAGTTGTGGGGAAGCAATTCATTCTAAAGTAAGAGATTCTTATCTCTATCCCTAGTTTTTGTTATATTCTCTTGGATATGTCACAAAGGGTTACCCTTATGCTTATATCATGCTTATATCATCATTGTGATTTTTGTATCTTACTCATCTGTTTGTCACTTTGCATTTTTTGAATAAGAAGAATCACTATTCAGATGCTTGGTATTATATCATCAGTGGTTAAATGGATTCTTTTTCCAATGAAATCTATAATGTGCTAGAGTTTCTTTTAACCAGGAATCTTTTCTGATTATAGGAATAATGTAGTAGCCATCATTGAAGCTGCTAAAAGATTACGACTTGGCAATAGGATCTTCCCTCGTAACTCTACCAATCATGAGTTTTACAAGGAGACGTACAAGCTAATCATCTTTATCCCTTAGATTTGTACTTGACATCAGTATTATGCTTACTTATTGATAACATTTCACTACAAATGCTTATTAATAAGCTCTTGATGCAGTTGCTTGTGTTTCACATGAAAGAGGGATAGTTCTTCCAATCAATGATTTTGTGTTTGGATTTAGATATGCTAGATATGGCTTGATCATATTGTTTCTACTCAACTAATCTTGGTTGTCTTTGGTCCCTTTGAAACAAAGACAGTTTATTGTTGTCAACAGTTTATGCTGATGCAGGGAGACAAGAGGAAGCTGACAGAATAATCAATGAAGAAATGAGAAGCATGGGGTGAAAGTATATCTTGAAGGCATCAGGAGATTATGAATAGGTTTTAGGAATTTGAGTTCTTTGTTGATTATGGAGTCGTAACCTACTTACTGAAACGGATGATCAATCAAGCACTTGGGGATTGCCAACGTCAAGAAGTTGAATTTTCAGTTCCTAGTGAAGAAGTGGAGTGAGGCATTGAACTAAGAGTTAAGTTCTTGTAGCCAAACCCGTAAAGGAACATTTGTCACCCAATATTGCGGGCATTTCTTTTAATAAAATTTTGATTTTAGGTTCTCCCTTGTACTATTCGATTTAATTATATGATAAAAAGATTTCCATTGATTGTATCGGAAGAGCTATATTATACGAAATACTTGTGAAAACTTTGCAACTAATTTTTTTAAAAAGTATTATTCAATGATAGAGTTGATACATAATAGGAACCGTCACAAATAACCTTCGATCAATCATCTATCTTTCGTCAAATGATGATTGATAAAATTGTCATAGTGAAACTGGTCACTAATAAAATATTTGCGACGTCTTTTAACCAAGTTTGTCATGTATTTTCGATGACATCAAAGAATATAGCGACCACATATATTCGTCATAAATAAGTATTACTGACGGTTGGTCACAAATGGTTTATTTGTGGGGGAGCTTTTTCCGACGACGTCCGACGACTGTGTGTCGTCGGAAATACATATTAGCGACGACATTGGTTATTAGTGACGTATCTGTATGGTCACTAATAACTTCCTTTTCCTTTTTTGTAGTGAACAAAAACGACGCCGGAACGGGTCGTCTCCTCCCCTCCGCCTACCTGCAACCTCATTCTCTGTACTTCCCCTGAACCTGGACTCCCAATGTTTTGGAACCCAAAACTTCAATCATTGTGTTCCCAAAGTAGTTTGATTCAATGAATCAAAATCTACCCCTTTATTTGTTTCCTCACCAAAGCCAGTCTTCATTCTCTTCTAACACCAAAACAGAACCAACAACAATCTCCTCTGCCTCCCGAAAATTGAAGGTCGTCGGCTGTTTCCGTTGACAGCAGCCCCTGTCGGCGTCATTGATGGCTCCAGCCCCCTTTTATCCGACTCATTTCCATATCTGTATTAGGAAGAAACCACCTCGAACCTCAGCTTTTGATTTTCGTAAGCCTTACGAACATTTTCCCTGTTTCGATTTCAGTTCGGCGGCGCGTTCCGGTGGCTTCGGTGGCTTCGGCGGTTGTCCAACCTCCCTTGTGAATTTAGTTTGGTAAGAAGAGCTTACCCCGCTGTTAAAGGCTCAATTCTAGATTCAGAATACCCAACTAATTTCGCATTTTCTGTTCTCTAAATCCCAAAATCGCCACCGCCGGTCCCAAATCTTTTTGATCGATTGAAGCCTCGATTCAGACCTTCTTGCTGGAAGCCTCGTTCGGTTGGAGTGTCTAGAGGTAGGCCTTCATTTCTGTAACTCTGGTTCAGTCCATAAACACCTAGGTTGCATCTTCAATGTTCGCTGGAGACTGGGTTTTTGGCTGCATCTTCAGTCAAGCAAAATAGTCCTGTATCTTTTCAAGTCAATCAAACTAAGCCCAGTCAGTTCACGGACTTGGAGATGAAAAACCCTAGAATCAATCTAAATAAGTGTAGAACACTTGTTAGAATTATGACTAGGTTATTAAGTGAATATTGAAGTTTAATAATATTCAAAATAAAAATAATATTTGACTCTTAGGTAAATAAATTAAGTTTTTATAGCAACAATAAGATACGATTAAGAACACTTAATTATTAAAAGGTAAAATTATTATTATTGCCTTAGTAAAATTAGTTATTAATTCAAGGAACATAGATCATATAGTAATGTTCTGAATACTAAATATATATTGGATCAATGGAAGTAAGTAAGTTAGAATTATATAAGGTTCGTAAATAGATTGGATAATTCTCTTTACGAAAATTTCAAGTAAAATTTTAGTATAAATATTTTCTCTCTCTCTATCTCAAAATTCAGAGAACTAGATTGGTTAATAACGAATTTCTTCAAACCAAGAAAACCTCAATTCTAATTTCTAGAAACTTCGTTCCATAACTTCTCAAATAATTGAGAAGTGATTCTCTCTCAATTGCCAAGTCCGTCTAGGGCTGTTAACGAACAGAGCCGCTCGAGATTCGCTCGGCGTTCGACTCGAAAAAAATGCATTCGTGACTCGATTCGGTTCGAAATGAACATGTTCGTGAAAGGCTCATTTATAAACGAGCCGAATCCGAGCCAAAGGGGGTTCGGCTCGGCTAGTTCACGAACATGTTCGGCTCGGAAGCTCGACGAGCCTTGTTCACGAACAGGCTCGTTTATTATTCGCAAACAGTTCGTTAATGATATTCGCGAACATATTCGTGTAAAAGTTCGCGAACTGGTTCGTTTATACGTTCGTGAACAAGCTCGTTAATTACATTCGCGAGCGCTTTCGACAAGAGTTCGTGAACAAGCTCGTTAGTAACATTCGCGAACATGTTCGATAAGAGTTCGCGAAGTGAAAAGTGGTTTGTTATGTTCGTGTACAAGAACATTGATAAAATTAAGGCTAATTAAGATATGTGTAATAAGATCCTTTAACTATTATTAAGGTTAATTTAACGAATCACACTTTTACCACTAAACTATACCCTCTATATTTGAATTATGTGTAGAAAAGAACCTTTTGTCGAGTAAGGCAATTAGACGATATCATAAATTTCAATAAATTATAGTTGATAACAAATTATAGAGTTTAGGGAATTGGGTTTTACGATAATATGTTTTATGGTATAGTGAATTAGGGTTTGACAACAACACATTAATAGACTTAGTGTATATGAGCTTAGTATTTTATAGATATGAATTGACGTTATGCTTATGTCTTACTAATCTTAGGGTTTAAAGCTTTAGGGTTTAGGGTGCAAGATGCATGGTGTAGGGTGCAGGGTGTAGAGTTTAGAGTTTAAAGCGTAGAGTTTAGGGTTTATGGTGAATTGTGTTGATATGAATTGACATTTTATCTTACTAATCTTAGAGTTTAAAGCTTAGGTTTAAGATTTGGGGTTTAGGGTGTAGGGCTTATGGTTTAAAGCTTAGAGATTAGGGTTTAGGGTTTAGGGTCCTATAAACGAGCAGAACTATAAATGAGCTTCATTTTTTTAAATGAGCTCGAATTAGCACTTTAAACGAGCCGGCTCGTTTAAAGGTTCGTTTATGAATCTTAACGAATGAGCTCGAATCGAGTTCGAGCTCTGGCTCATTTAAAGGTTCATTTACGAATCTTAACGAACGAGCTCAAATCGAGCTCGAGATCTGGCTCGTTTCAAGGTTTGTTCACTGATCTTAATGAACGAGCTCGAATCGAGCTCGAGCCGAGCCCGAATCGGGCAAATTTTAAACGAACCGGGCTCGAGCTCGATTTGAATCCGAGCCGAGCTCAAGCCGGACAAAAAATAATTGAGCCGAACTTGAGCCTAGATAAAGTTCGGCTCGATTCGGCTCATTTGCAGCCCTAAGTCCGTCACCGATACCCACTTAGTCTATCTTTACCCTAAGTTTCATCTAACCTTATCCCTCGTCTTTAGGACTTATTAAAGACGGTCAACCAGTGGTATAATCCTCGACCCTTCTCTTTGACTTCCTCCACTTGTTTTCAAGGTGGGTTGGTTTAAGGGGGTAATATCTTTTCATTGCTAAGCTTTATTTTATACTATTTTATGCTATGTTACTTTTACGAATTGTGTGCACCTACATTTACGTAGTTAAAGAGTCACACCCCACCTAGATAAATAATAGGTGGATTAATAAACGTCACTCACTAGCTAGACCTCCGCCCCACCCCAGTTTTCAGTTATGGGTCGCAAGTGACCCTCCGCACAATATTGGACCAGATTGCCCACAGTTTATCAGTTGGACCAAAGAGTCCCTTTATCAGTTTTCAGGGGGCGGTAAGGCTAGTTAGTTGGGTTGGGGCCCCTAGGTAAAAGTTGATCAGATATAAGTTAAGTCAAGTGTTGATATGAAGCATAATGTTATGTTTCTCAGTTTTAGTTTATGATTTCCATGTTTATATCATGGTAAATGTTCATGAGATAAGATATGATTATTAAAGTTATGTTTTGGTTAAAGTCACCACTACTACTATCCAATAATGAACCTAATATTGGATCGAGTTAAGATTCGACCCATTTTAGTTTAAAGATCTTAAGCACGAACGACTGACCCCAAACCACCCATCAGGTCGTCCGAAAGCTGATAAGGAACCTTCTGAAGACCTGGCGTACCATTTCTACAAGATATTTTAAGGCCTCAAAGTTCGTGAAGGCTTGAAGTGAAGACGAGTGCTATTCTATTTTAGTTGGATTGATGGACTAGTTTGGAGAGTATTTTCAGATTATGTTTTATCGTATTTATGGTTATACTTTCGCCTACTTGTTAGGGCTATTTCCTCAGTTATGATGATTTTTACTATGTGATTATGATTATGTTGGGATTTAATGTTGACTTTATATTTAAATTTTTTTTTCTATTTTAATGTGTTAGTGTCCGCCACGGGGCAAATTAGTCTTTTCTCTTCTTTTAAAAGTTTAGGGTATTACACATTATCTGAATACCAAGCTTCATAGGCAACATCATCTTCATCATGCTCCTTCTTGGCACCAGTAATATAGCCAAGCTTCATAAGACAGTAAATATACAGCTAATTCTAATATGAAGGAAAGAAGATGAAGAGGAATTCAGGATTTAGTCACTCAAAACCCTCTAATAATGTACCTTGAACTTTGTTCTAGGTATCGTCGAGCTAGCAACGAGAAATTTAGCACTTTTCGGGCTTTTTGTACATAATGACAATTTTTAATTTTAAGCTTTTGAAGAATTTGTTTGAGTTTTTCGTTGGTTTTGGGGCGTCGTTATTTGATGTTCTGATATTTGGTATTTGCTAGAGTCTTTGATTGTTGTCTTTGGTTGAACGAAGAAGTCCAGGATTAAAATTTGCGAGTTAAACTCTGTTTTGTCGATTTTAAAATGCTGGAATTTTTGCCCAACGATTAAAACCCTCATTCATCCCCTCTTCCATAAATCCCCAACCACATTCTCTCTCATTTCTCCATTAAAGAAGCTCTCAAAAGGGTTAGCTCTTCTTCTTCCCAACCCTTGCCACTCACTCTCCCACCATAAAACCACCACCAATCCTCCCCAAATTTTTTTCCATCATACCTCCACCCTCCCCCACGAATTTACCTCTCCTTTTCCTCATCCTCAATTTTGGAAGAAGAAGGCAATCAAAACACGTTTGACCACAAATTTTGACTTGCTTTTTCAGGTTGGTTTTCTTATTCTTAGTTTCTCTTTACTTTAATTATCGTTAATGATTCGTATGATGTAAATTATGCCATTGTTGATGATTGATTGTAGGTTAAGAGCATGCTAAGATTGTCGCATTACATTAGAACGAACATTTTGTCGCAGGCCATCTGCGACAAAGCCTGTCGTAGACTTCTGTTTGTCGCAAACCGTGCCCATCTATGACACGCTTATCACAGATGGTCTACGACAAAACAACGTCTGCGATGAGCTTTGTCGCAGACAGCCTACGAGAAAGCACTATCTGCGACTCGCATTGTCGCAGACCATCTGCGACAAAGCGCTATCTGCGACGCGTTTTGTCATAGACCGCCTGCGACAAATGGGTAATGCCTGCGACAAATGGGTAATGCCTGCGACAAAAAGTTTGAGTGACTATTCATAATCCACCCCACGGTTAGTCATTCACACTATTCTCTCTTGCTTCCTTCGATCCTCTCCCTCCGATGACTCGAAACCAATCCAACAATTCAAAAACAAGCTCCACTTCAATCCTCACCAGTGTCTGGGTCTAGGTAGTCGGTGAAGGTTGTACCAAAGTTGTTCTTCCACTCACTCTGGTCTCTCGCTAAGGTACTGTTTCTTCTTCCTTCGATTCCTCTATTTCTTTTTCCTCTTTCTTCTTGAGGTAAAGGATATATGTTGGTGTTTGACTCAGTTGCACCAGCGGCCAGTTCAATAAGCTCGCTCAAGGCTCATTTTACTCTTTCTCAGGTTAGTCTATCTTGATCAATGTTCACGAGAAATGCAGCATCAATGTTGGTTTTCCCATTCTATAGTTCAACCATTGTAAGAGCATAGTGCTTAGAAAATATGTAAAATAGTTTGAAATTTCCAGGAGCACAACACTGTTGTTCAAATCTAGCATATTAGTTTTTGATTTGCCTAATAGAGTTCAGTGCATGAAACACTCCTAACTGGATGTGTGTGAAATTGGATCTATGTCACTATTAAATTAATCATTTGCTAATCATGTTTACACTCATATACTTTCTGCAACTGCATGGTCATCCATAGCTTGGAAATAGTTAAATAGGTGTCCTAGCTTAGTGTCTTCTTACCGCTTGCTTGTTCATTTTTAGTATTCTAATATGATTATCTTAATTTTTTTGTATCAGGTTTTTTATATTAGTTGTTCATCGATTTCTAGGTACGAAACTTATAACAATATTACATTTATGCCAACTCTTAACATTATAATCATGATTATGGAAAATATTGTTAATGATTTATAATCTATGCATGTAAACGGTTTGTTACAATATAATATAAAGACTACAATTAATATAAGGACTACAGGCTTTAGTATATATGGCTTGTAATTGGACCTGTAATTATATATAAATTATATGTGTGTAATTAATTACGATTTAGGGAATTTAGTGTGTTTGTAATTAATGTAAATATATGCATGTAACTTGACATGTATGTAATAATTACTATTTATGAAGTTTAACTTCTTGTTATTAATATAAATATATGCATATAAATTTGTTAGGTTTCATTTTTTGTAATTAATATAAAATATTAACATGAAATTTTATAAGTAATGTTTTTCATAGTATTGTAATTATACAAATTATATGCATTAAATTTATTAGAATTTACATACTAGCTAGGTATATGCATGTTGTTTGATTAACAACTTAACAATACTATATATATTTACTAACTTATACCAAATTAAGTTGGTAAGTGCAGAAAGTAGTTACTATAATTAGGTAAACTTAGCATAAAGCTAAGTTGCTTACAATTATTTTATTCAATTTTTCATAAATGGTTAACAAATTCAAACTGACACTCATTAGTTCAATATAGATGGACAAGTCTTGGATTCGAAAGTCGCGTCATACTCGTGAGTATTACACTGGCGTTCAACAATTCCTTGAGTTTGCAATCTCCAACACAAAAGATGGAGTGAATATTCTTTGTCCTTGTCCAAAATGCAACTTCAAGAAGTGGAGGCCACAAAATGAAGTTAATCAACACTTGATGGCAAAGGCGTTTCCGTCGTCATATGATGTATGGAATTTGCATGGAGAGTTAATCACGACTTTGGAGCATCACCTTCCATTATTGAGCATGAACTAGTCATTCGTTATCAAGAAGCAATTCCGCCATTACTGGTTGAGGAATCGCCTATAATTGAGCCAGACTTGTTCTAGAACATGGTCAACGATGCATTTGAACTATGGGAAACACATGATAACCCCCAACGTGCATCGAGATGATGAATTCCCACAGGCATGTGATGTACCAATGCTAGATATACCCAACGTGAAACCAGATGATGAGTTCTTCAAAATCTTGAAAGAAGGTGAAGTACCATATGATGGTTGTACTAGTTATACAAAGTTGTCTTTCATGATCAGCTTATACCACATCAAGTATTTGCACAAAATCAGTGATAAAGCAATATCAAAGATATTGGAGTTGCTTCGCAAAGCTTTCCATACTGCCAAAATTCCTGCATCCAACTACGAAGTTAAGAAGACAACAAGAAAACTTGGGTTGTCCTATACCAAACTTGATGCATGTAAGAATGATTGCATATTATATACTAGAGAAGATAGTGAGGCTATGGAATGTTGAGTGTGTGGGGTGCCTCGATTCAAGAATGCGGGAAAAAATAATGGTGGAAAAAAAATTGAAAACCTCTACCCGAGAAGATATTTCGGTATTTTCCATTAATACCTCAGTTGAAGAGGTTGTACATGTGCCCTTACACATCAAGATATGACTTAGTATGCGACGGAAAACAGAACTTAGATGATGGTATGGGTAGACATCCTAGAGATGCATAAGCATGGAAACGTTTTGAATCCAAGTACCCAAAATTTGCTGCTGATCCACGAAATGTGAGACTTGGGCTTGCAACAGATGGCTTCAATTCATTTGGTACTATGAGCATAAGTCATAGAACTTGGCCATTTGTGCTAATACCATATAACACTCCACCTTCGTAGTGTATGAAGCAGACAGATCTTATATTATCTGGCATTGTTCCTGGTCCTAAGATGCCTTGAAATAACATTGACGTCTTTCGGAAGCCACTGATTGATGAGTTAAAAACTTTGTGGGCCGGCTTCAAGCTAATGATTCGGTGAAGAAAGAAGCTTTCATCTTGAGAGCAGCATTGATATGGACCATTGGTCATTATCCTGGCCTTTGCAACTTGTCAAGATGGAATACACACACTGCATTATCGTGTCTGACTTGTATGTATGATGCAGAACCATTTCGGCTAAAAGCCTCCAAGAATAAACCATGTTTCATGAGTAGTAGGAGGTTTTGCCAATGAATCATCGATTTCGATCCCAAAAGTCAAAATAAATGGGAAAGTCGACAAAATGAATCCACCGAGGGTTTCAACTGGGACTGAGGTTTTGGCACAAGTGGCTAATATTAATATTACATTTGGTAAGACACAACTGAATGAATCGGGACCAGCACCACAGTGGTGGAAAAAAAAGTATCTACTCCAATCTTCCGTATTGGGAATTTAATTTGTTACGTCACAATTTGGATGTGATGCACATAGAGAAAAATGTTTGCGATAATATTCTGTTCACATTGCTCAACGACAAAAACAAAAGAAAAAGACCACTTGACTGCACGACTAAACATGAAAGAAATGAAGATTAGAAGCCAACTTTGGCCTTTGGGTGATGGTAAAACTTGTCCTACTGCCTCATTCACTCTGGATAAGAGGAAAATTGAACTAGTCCTGAAGTCACTGAAGGTGCGTGGACTTGAATAATCGTAAGATATTAGGGTTAAAGAGTCATGACTCGCATATGCTATTTGATGACACTCGAATTGACGTGATTATCAGCCTCGTTTAAGCGACATTTCTTTGCTTAAGACATTGTTTTCAAGGTAGAATGACGAATATTCAACCAATTGCCCTATCTCATGCCACTTGTGTTACCTTGGCCCGTTTCGGGTCTATTTGATGGTTTTCTAGTGTTTTTACGTAAGCACAGGTTTTTGCCGTCAAATAAAGTAACCATGGATGTGTCTGAAGCATTGGAACCTCGAGGAATTGAACCGGAATCGGTCAAAGAAGCCATTCAAGTTCGAACAAATTCTGCCCAGTTTATACACATATTTTCGGCGAAACTACCCTTTGGTTTTCGCCGAAAATGGAAGAAGAAACCACTGGCCGATTGAGAGGAAGATTTCGGCGAAGATACCATGGAGATTTCGCCGAAAACAAAAGGAAGAATTCACTGTCCCGAGTATGAAGAAATTTTCGCCGAAATCCCTTCACTATTTTCGGCGAAAATCCCAGTTGAATTCAGGAGAATATCGGGTTGGTATAAATAGAGAACTCGGGGCTATTATCAGGGAGGACGAACCATCACTTAACACACATCACTTTTTACAACACACACACATAAACGACGAGAGAGGGAGAGACAGGACGAGTAGATAGAGTTCGAGGAGCAGGAACGGATCGTGACGCCATCCATCCATCTCGGAGAGCCAGTGCGAGGAGTTGAAAATCCAGCAGATTTGAGCTGCCAGGAAACATCGAAATTAGGTTTTGCAGTTCTTCTCTGTCTTCCTACCTGAGATGTATTTCTTGTCTGTCTTCGATTCTTCTGTATTGAGTATGAGTAGATAAACTCGTGTAGCTTAGATTAGATGAACCCTAAGTGACCCAGGGCTTAAAGCGGTCACGGATCGGCGGTGATTAGATTCGAAATTCATTCAGTTTCATCTTGCATGTTTGATTTGTTCTTCGTTTTCTGTGTTTCTTGTCTGGTTTGGCCACCTAGATTAGATTCTTGTTAAGCTAAGGATAGAAGCGAACGCTCGCCTTACTTTAAAACACCAAATCGAACAGTCAACCTTATAATTGGAGCGTGCCTTTCGTAGGAACCGATTAGGGTTGATCCATTGCTAGAGTAACTCATTAATCACTAGAATTTGCACCAGTTAAGTTAAGTCGTTGCGAGAGGCGACCGTACCCGGGTGGCTAATTAATCGTGGTAGCTAGATCGGATAGAGCGAACGTTCGCCAGTCTTAAACCTAAGGGTCAGGAGTTATGATGGTGTCTGTGAACTGAATGAACTAGAATCGAAAATCGCTGGTCTGTGACTATTGTTGCCTTGGTGATCTAAGGGGAATTCGAAATCTAAGCTTGTTTGTCATCTTTCTAGTCAATTAATCAATCTTCAATCTTTCTTCGGTTTAATTTTCATTTCTTCTTATTTTTGCATTCTTAGTATAGAAGTCGTGGAACTCACACCACGCACAACTTGTGTTTGAACTTGAATTAAAACTGTCAACTCCTTGGAGTAAGGAAGTAGAGGAAACCCCTGGAATACGATCTGCTATAGCCTTTTATTAGCATTAGTAGTTATTTGGTTGAACGCATCACAACGACACGCTCACCAAATTGGCGCCGTTGCCGGGGACTCTTCTACTTCGTTGAAAGAAGAGTTGGCATTTTTAATCTTCTACCTTTCCATCTTTCATTTTCCATTACACTTCGATTCTACACCGGTTGTGTTTGTTTTTGTCTCTTGCAGATCATAGCAGGTACAGAAGCAGATCACCTCCGTTCCATTTTCTTTTACCGCAATGGTTACTCTTAAGAGTGTTGCGGACTACAGTAAGCCGCGCGCATCTAACCTCCGCTCACCCATCACCGTGCTTACTAGTGACGATGATCCCGACTATGAGATTCAGATTCCTCTCTTGGAGCTAATCTCTAGGGACATACAATTCGAGGGAAGACCAGATGATAATCCCTGCACACACATAACCAACTTTTTGGTTGTCTGCGACACCTTCAAGTCTGGGAATCTCAATAAGAATGCATTATATCTCCGAGCTTTCCCGTTTTCTATCAGAGGTGCAGCTAAACAATGGCTTAGCAGCAAACCGCCAGGTCATTACACTGAATGGGAGGCATTAGCTCAAGATTTTGTTGAGGAATACTTTCCTCCTGCAAGAACAACTGCTTACAAAGACCGCATCTCCAGGTTCACTCAGAGAGAGGATGCAAGCCTGTATGACACTTGGAACGAATTTCAGTCTCTTCTCTTTGACTGCCCCACCATGGGTATGAACAGAGACAGCTGGCTGAATTCTTTACTCGAGGTATGCGCAAAGAATCTGCAAACTGGGTCAACACCCTAGCTGGCGGAGATTGCAATGCTCTCACTCCTCAGGATGCTCTTTTGCATTTTGCTGACTGTGCTTCAAAATCTAGAAACTGGGAGAGGCACATAGAAGGAACCAAGAGTCAGAGCCAGAGTCAGATAAATGTTGCAGAGCAGATCAAGGCAGAAGTTCAGAAGCATCTGCAAGCAGCTGGTATCCCTCTCGACTCTCCGTCAGCTACCGTCTTTTCGATTGACTGTGGATGGTGTAGATCATGTGCTCATAGCGGCGGAAGTTGCCTCAATTTCGGTGCAGCAGAAGTCTTTTCTACTGAGGAGGTAAACTTCATTGATCAAGGTTTTGCCAACAATCAGAAAGGCTATGCCGGTTACAGAAACAACGTGCCAAGGAAGCAAAGCAACCGGTTGGTAGATCCTTATTATAGACCTCCGGGATTCATTGGAGGGCAACACCAGTTTCAGGCGAAGCCATGCTACAATAGAGATATGGACTATGAGAGGAAGTTTGATCAGATCATGAGCCGACTTGACGACCATGACATTCAGTTAAAAGCCCAAGCCGCACTTAATCAAGGAACAAAGGCTCAAACCCAGAGGATAGAAGATGCAGTACTCAATATGGCGAAACTTTTTACTAGCAATCCTCTCCTTAATCCAGAAGCATTTCAAGCAGACTCCGATATAAGAAGTGAACACGCTCAAGCTATTACCACTAGGAGCGGCAAGCAAACAACTGATCCAAAAGCTCCGGAACCTGACATGATACCAGATACTAGTGCTGCCATGGATATGCCAGAAATAGAAGATATCACAGAAGAGGAAGAAGAAGCACCTGCTCCTCCTCCGCCGCCCAAGACAGCCCCTGAACCTGTCTTGGCGCCATATGTACCTAGGATTCCTTTTCCAAAAGCTGCGAGGAGCAAAGCCAAGGATCACGACACTCAGTATAAGAAATGGTACAATGTTCTTAAAACTGCAGAAATCAAGATACCAGTGACAGACGCTGTAGAGATTATACCACCACTTGGGAAGTTCTTTAAAGACCTCGTGAAGAAAGTGAAGAGTGGCGAGGTGTACTCTATCACGCTCACTAATGAATGCGCATCTATTCTAGGTGCGCCATCTCCCATTCGACAGCCGCCACCACCCCCAGCTAAGTGTCCTGATCCCGGTTCTTTTACATTACCGTGCATTATTAATGACATTCAAATTGATCGCAGCCTGGTTGATTCTGGTGCTTCTATTAATGTTATGCCTGTCTATCTATAAGAAAAGCTGAATCTAGGGCAATTAAAACCGATTACTCTGCATCTCGTTTTAGCCGATAGGTCTGTCAAACGGCCTAGAGGTATAGTAGAAGATGTAACTGTTTGCTGTGGTCCGTTTACTATACTGGCAGATTTTGTTGTTTTAGATACTCATGAGCTAGACGGAACACTTATCCTAGGTCGACCTTTCTTAGCAACTGCTGGTGTGAATATAAATTGCAAACAAGGCTTATTAACTTTAAGTGTAGGTCAAGAGAGTGTTGCATTCCGCATTAAAGATAGCATGAGATATTCTATTGCTCAAGATGATAAATGCTATGTTGTTGATCCCTTAGAGACGGCCTCGACCGTCTCCGTTACTAATGCTTTATCTAGTGATCCGCTAGAGTTGTGTTTGATTTCAGGATTTGATAATGCGTTAGACGACCCAGAGCAGCGCTTATGGCAAGATGAGCTAGATGAACAAAAGGCAACATTCACACCCTTACATGCGCCTCCACACATCGAACCAGCTTCGAGTCGGATTACTACTTCATATGAGAATCCACCAGAACTTACTCTGAAGGAGCTGCCTGACCACCTGGAATATGCATTTCTGGGGAAGGACCGCCAGCTACCAGTCATCATCAGCTCCAATCTGACTCCTGAGCAGAAAGAGCAACTGATTGGGCTACTCAAGAAGCATGTCCGAGCTATTGCCTGGCAGTTGGCAGACATCAGAGGCATCTCTGAAACCTTCTGCAAACATCAGATAGTTGTTGATGAAGAATTCAAACCAGTCAGACAACCGCAACGCCGACTTAACCCTCAGATGCAGGAAGTCGTAAAGAAAGAAGTACTCAAGCTTCTAGATGCCGGTATCATCTATCCTATTGCCGACAGTCCTTGGGTCAGCCCGACTCAAGTCGTCCCAAAGAAAGGAGGAATCACAGTCATCCCTAATCCAAAGGGTGAACTCATTCCCACCCGAACAGTTACAGGATGGAGAGTCTGCATCGATTATCGACGACTAAATGATGCCACCAAGAAGGATCACTTTCCACTGCCGTTCATCGATCAGATGCTTGAACGATTGGCTGGTCATGAATACTACTGCTTCTTAGACGGGATGTCCGGTTACTTTCAGATCCCCATTGAGCTTGCTGATCAAGAGAAGACGACCTTCACATGCCCGTTCGATACGTTTGCTTATCGTCGTATTCCCTTTGGATTATGTAATGCTCCTGCTACTTTTCAGAGATGTATGCTTGCAATATTTGGAGATCTGGTAGAGAATGTGGTAGAGGTGTTCATGGATGACTTCTCTGTCTATGGAGATTCATTTTCAAAGTGTTTGGCTAATCTGGATAAGGTGTTAGCTCATTGTGAGGAGACCAACCTAGCCCTTAGCTGGGAGAAATGTCACTTCATGGTTACCGAAGGCATTGTTCTAGGCCACAGGATCTCTAAGACTGGTATAGAAGTCGATCGTGCTAAGCTTGAGACCATTGCCAGTCTACCACCGCCGACCTCAGTCAAGACAGTTCGAAGCTTCCTCGGTCATGCTGGATTCTACTGGAGATTCATCCAAGACTTCTCCAAGATCGCTCTACCAATGACCAAGCTACTCGAGAAAGATGCTTTGTTCGTTTTTGATAAAGCTTGTCTCGAAGCCTTTGAGACTCTGAAGACTCAACTTACCACCACACCGATTCTTCAAGCACCAGATTGGAATCTTCCATTTGAGATCATGTGCGATGCTAGTGATTTCGCCGTTGGCGCGGTTCTAGGTCAGAGGAAGGAGAAGAGATTTCATCCTATCTACTTTGCGAGCAAGACACTCAATGATGCTCAGAGAAACTACACTACTACGGAGAAAGAGCTCCTAGCTATCGTTTTCTCCTTTGATAAGTTTAGACAGTATCTGGTTCTTTCGCATACCATTGTCTACACAGATCATGCTGCTCTGCGCCATCTTTTAGCTAAGCAAGATTCGAAGCCACGTCTCATCCGATGGATCCTTCTCCTCCAAGAGTTCGATATAGAGATTAAAGACAAGAAAGGAGCAGAGAACTTAGCAGCAGATCATCTTTCTCGACTCGAGGAATCACAAACAGGTAAGTCTACTACCCCTATCAATGATTCTTTCCCTGACGAGCTGTTGCGTGTTGAGACATTTGAAGAAGTTAACAGCATAGCTATTGAGCCCTGGGCAATTCCTCACGCTCAAGATCTGAGTAATGCCGCCGATTCAGATGAGCCTTGGTATGCAACTCTGGCTAACTATCTCTCACACGGCATTGTACCTCCTGAACTGGATTTCAATGCACGCAAAAAGCTTTTTAAAGAGGCCAAGTCATATTTCTGGGACGAGCCTTTCTTATACCGCATTAGTCTTGACAGGATGATCCGGAGATGTGTCTCTTACACTGAGGCAGCTGACATCATGCGTAAATGCCATGAAGGGCAGTTCGGAGGACATTTCGGAGGCAACCGCACGGCGAGAAAGGTACTCGAAACAAGTTTCTACTGGCCCTCCATTTTTAGTGATTGCGATGTTTATGCTCGACGTTGTGATGCATGCCAGCGATCAGGTAACATTTCCAACCGTAATGAGATGCCCCAAATTGTTTCTTTAACCGTTGAAATTTTTGATGTTTGGGGGATTGATTTTATGGGTCCGTTCACACCCTCCAACGGAAACAAGTACATTCTTGTAGCCGTTGATTACGTTTCTAAGTGGGCTGAGGCTGAAGCTTTACCCACTAATGATTCTAGAGTGGTGGGTCGGTTCCTTACTCGTCTTTTCACGCGTTTTGGTTCACCGCGCTTCATCATAAGCGATAGGGGTACCCACTTCCACGGACAATTCGACCGGGTGTGCAAACGCTTTGGTGTCACCCACCGAATGTCCACGGCTTATCATCCTCATGCGAATGGTCAAGCGGAAGTGACGAATCGTGAGCTCAAGCGGATTCTTGATAGAACAGTTGGCCGGTCTCGCAAGGACTGGTCATCTAAGCTCAATGATGCCTTATGGGCATATCGAACTGCCTACAAGACTCCCATCGGTACCTCACTGTATCAGCTGGTCTATGGCAAGTCATGTCAATTACCAGTTGAGCTTGAGCACAAGGCATTCTGGGCTAACAAAGAGTTGAATATGAGCTATGCAGTAGCAGGTAATAACCGCCATGACCAGATCGCTGAGCTTGAGGAGCACCGTCTCCACGCTTATGAGAGCACAAAGCTATACAAAGAACGCACGAAGAGAATTCATGACTCTCAGTTGAAGACGATCAAGCAGTTCTACCCGGGAGAGGAAGTGCTCTTATATAATTCTCGATTAAAGCTCTTTCCGGGAAAGTTGAAATCTCGATGGTCTGGCCCTTATACCGTGGTCCGACAGACACCCTTAGGCAGCGTCTACATTAAATTGCACGATCAAGAGCCGTTTGTAGTCAACGGGCATAGGCTTAAGAAGTATCTGCAAGGGTTAGCCGTATCCTCCATAGACGTACACTACCTCGTTTTGGAATCCTGACACGAATCCAGGTATCGTCCGGCTCACGGACGTCAAACAAGAGCGCTTCGTGGGAGGAAACCCACGGATGGAGTCAGTTATTTTTCATCTCGACTTGTTTTGTTTTGAAATCTTGTTCTTAAAAAAAAAAAAACAAATACCGCCGGTTTTTAAATCACTTTCGGCGAAACTGTGTCCTTCCTTTCACCGAAACCATTGTTCACATTCGACCTGAACCCCCTGTCCATACTTTTCGAACCGAAAACCCTACCATTTTCGCCGAAACCATTTCTTCATTGAAACTACTTTTATTTTCGCCGAAACTGCTCCTTTCGTTTCGCCGAGAACTCTGGTTCAAATACCCCTGTTCCACCTGACTATTATTTTTGCCGAAACTAACCTTTCATTTTCGCCGAAATCACCATAATCTCCTTCGACTATATAAGCGGAACCACCCTCATATTTTCGCCCCCCCGAAAACGAAAACATTATAAACCACTCCCATCTCCTCAGCCGCCGCCGCCCGATCGTCGACTGCACCTCGGACCCACCGATCAGCCACCGCCACCTCATTCTTTAGGAACCGACCGCCGACCATTCCCCCACCCAGACCTGGTTCCTTGCCTCTGTTTCAAAACCCTAGAATCGGAGTCTTTCAGCTCTGGTTCCGGCCGACCTAGTTTTCAAGTTTTTCCCTGGTTTCGTGGAGTTCCAATCGTTTTCTCGAATCATGTCTTCACGGTTAGTTGTTCACCCATTGATTGTGCATCTTTTGGCTTGTTAACTTCCGGTTTTCGGCATGGTTGACCATGGTTGACTTTTCGGTTCTCCCTCATTCTTCTTGAATGCTTTGTCGGTGTCAATTGGCTAGGTTCTGGTGTTGTTTTTTGTGGCCTTTTAGGAAGCGTGACTTGTTGTCTGTGCGATCGTGTTCTTGACTCATTCCATTATTTATGCTTGCCGAATGAATTGACGGTTCTTCAATGATATATCTTGATTCTGTGATCTCACACTAAGTGTGGGGTAAGAGTCTTGTAATCTAATGCTGGTCGTCTCTGAGTTGTATTTTACAGGGCTCCAAAGCGTTTTAAGACTACCAGTGCAGATAGAGCGCAGCGATCATCAGCTTGCCAGAGCAAAACACCACCTTCTCGACGTCCCGCGCCAGCTGCACAGACATCGACGGCTGTGGCCACCATTCCAGAGGATGCATCGACTCCTGCGTCCCCTATTTCTTCTATTCCTACGCCTGCCAATGGGTCATACATCCTTTCATTGCGGCCCTGGAGCCGCACCAGCTCGAGGTCTTTCTGAAGATCAAAGACATCCCTCCGGCTAAGGTGGCAGTTCTGTCTCTTGACAGTCTCAAAGCGCACAACCCGGCTTGGCACTCGACAATTGACAACGCTCTTAATAAAGCCGGATTGCGAGTGCTGACCACTCATGGATCCCCGTACCCGCTTGTCGCCCTCCAGGAGTTCTGGAGTTCATTTCGGCGCCTCACCCCGAAGCCCTTTCGTGAGCAGAAATTCGTTTCCTTTCGCCTCGGTGGTGTTCTTCATGAGAAGTCCCTTCGCGAGTTCGGCCGCTTGCTGGATCCGCACGTCAATTTTGATACTGCATTAGCTGGCTTTGAGGACACATACTCCATCACCAGTGCCCCTTACCCGGATGTGTGGAAATGGGCATGCTGCGAGGATGAGAGCTCACCTATCGTCCACCCGACGGTTGGTGACATATTTCACCCTGTTCTTAAATTCTTGCATTATGTTTGGGTACAGTCTCTGTGTTTTTGCAGCAAGACGAGCCGCCACCATGTTTCTCTGGAGGAGCTCGTATTGTTCCGTGCTTTAGAGGAAGATGCCAACCTGCATCCCGGCTGGTGGCTTGCACGATTCTTTCACAAGCGCACTACCACCAAGAAGCTTCCTACTGAGCTTCCAGGAGGCCCCTTCATTTCTATTCTGATTGACAACCTCCAGCTTGGTGATAAATGGGGCCCAGATATTCCTCGCATCCCGATTGAGCCTATAGGCGCTGACCTCGCCTTAGCACGGCGCATCGACCTTTTAGAGACTATTGAGCATTGCACTTCGCTCCCTCATCGCACGACCCAGCCAGTTGACCGCCCACCGTCGCAAGCGCAAATCACCGCGAAAATGAATGACAGGCTGGTGCGTATTGAGAAGTGGCAGCTAGACTACTCGGCTGGTTCGTTGCAATGGCAGAAGGACCGAGTGGCACATGAGGAGACTCAGAATGAGCGTTGGTCCACTCTACAGCAATTCATGGCTGACCAATCAGCCAGACACATGGACGAGCTCGCATGGCGACAACAGATGGAGCAGCGGTTTGCCATATCCTCCATTCCCACTGCACCTCCACCTCCTCCTGCGGAACAGTGATCAGGTTGCTTCTATCTTTTTCCTTTATTTTGTTTCTTCTTTTCGGGTCTCGACCCAATTTTCTTCTGTGTGGATTCGGGACACTTGTCCCGGTGTCCTTTTGTTCTTTTTGTTGTTTGTGTTTTGTAGGATTTTGAGTAACTCTGCTCCGCGCCGGACTCTCCGTGCTCATCCGCTACACCACCCATCACCTTCCAGGTTCTTCGAACTCTCTACTCTAGATTAGTCTTGTGAGGACATAGAACAGTTTAAGTGTGGGGTAGGGTGTTAGATAACCATGCATGATCTTGATTGCCTATATCTTTGTGTGTGCCTCGTGATTCCTGTCCAGTTCTCTAGCATCGAATTGCTCAATTCTTGACTTTGGATGTTAAATTGACTTCAATTTTGAACAATGACGTCTAGACTGTTCCACTTAGAACCTGTAACCAACGTGTCAGAACTGATCTTAAATGAGTCTAGGTCAGAACAGATCATAAATCACTTCTGTAGTTGGAACTGGAATTAATTGAATCAACCAACTTGTAACAACAAAGCTCGATAACACCGTTCTAAGATGATAAATGCTAGCTTCTTCCATGTTTTTCAGTCCATATTTGATCACCTGTGATTGTGGCTTGAGATTAGACGGAAATCTAATTCGAAATCTTGTGTAAAAAGTTATAACTAGCTAGGACCAAGTGGCTAAACTCTTGAATCAAGTAATTAAGTTGTGCAATTCAAGTAAAAGTCTTTAAAGTGCTGAAAATAAAGCTAGGCAAGCCCGACACCTAAGTGAAGTGTTCGGGTTGAGCACTAGCAAAGGCACAAATACTGTGAGCTAGGCAGGTCCAACACCTAAGTGAAGTGTTTGGTATCGAGCACTAGTATGCAGTAAATAAATTAAAGAAAGTTTGAATCTTGAAAGAAATTGTTGTTTAAATCGGTCTTAGCTAGAACGTGTAACGTACAGATCTAGAAGCGGATGAAGTCGAGTCGATAGCCACGTCACTTTTCCTGCCTCCGCGTCCATATCATGGCCAGAGCTGAAAGTCGTTTTGATTAGAATTGGTGTTATCGTAGTCGGTTAATCATGATTAATTATTTTGATGAGAAACAATCTGTGTTGAAACCACTACTGGAAGTGTGCAGAAATCAGTATGATCAGAAACTTGTTTGGTTGATATTCTTACATGTGTAGGTCACTCTTTCTACGTGGAACAGTCTAAACCAAATCGTTAGAATTGAATCTGATAAGGAATTTATCAAGGTCGTATTCCTCAGGGTTCCCTCATAGGCTAATACTCACAACGTTCGTAAACGGTCCATACATTTAAATTGAAGTTTGATTTTGAAAGGAGACAAGTTAAAAACATAAGCAAACAAGGTAAAATTGACAAGTGAAAATTGAGGATCAAACAAGAGAAAGGAGTTTAGTCTAGCAAGGGGTATCTTCAAGCTCAAGGTTAATGAAAGCTGGATTGAATCTCAAGCAACGATATGTAATTAATGACCATGCATCTCACTCAAGTAGAATCAACGAACTCTCGCACAATTGACTCTCTATTCCTAGACCAAATGCACCATGCTCTCGCTATGTGAACAAAGGGGATGGAATGCTTTAAACTAGCTCAATGAAATGCTTGGAACTTGAATTCTATGCTAACAATCATCTAGCACAAGGTAATGATGCAAGACACTCTCATGTCAATCATATAACACTAGTCTAGCAATCACAAGGGTCTTTCAACCTACAAATGAAAGAAAACTAAATGCACACCAAGTGTTCGATAAAATGACAACAAGGAAAACAAGCTCAAAATGGTTGTAACTTGATAATCCAATCTCTCAAATCATCCAATTACAATCCTACAACCTTAGATCAACATCAATCAAACATTCTCATGTATTGAAAGACATAACAATACCAAAAGAACAAGTCAAGCTCAAATGGCTACAAAGCACAAGGTCTAGGATCATCATCTTACACAAATGCTATAAGAACATCAATCCAAACAATCAATCACCTATCCTAGCTTGATCCATCCCTCACTAAACTAAACCTAAGTTTAGTCTAGCTTAACCATGGAGGAGACCTGAAATTGGGAGAGGAGATCATCCTTGCTTCCATGGAGGATCTTCTCACTTTGCTCTTCAAGCTCCAATCCAAGGGTGGAAGGCTTCACTTAGATCTTCAAGTTGATCAACAATTGAGGGAGGTTGGTGTGTGGTTGAGGGAGAGGAGATGATGGAGTTGATGATGAAAAATTGAGAGAGAGAGGGCAATCGGCGATGGTGTTGTGTAAAATAATGAATTGATTCCCCTAACTTTCGTCCGCTCCTCTTTATATAGCCGGCTGAAAAGACCTTGAATTTTCGGCGAAAATCACATATAATTTTCGCCGAAACTGTCTTTGAAAACACGGCTTGACATTCCTTGATAGATTTTTGGCGAAAACGTAGAATGATTTCGCCGAAAATGTTGTCAAAGAGCAAAGGCCATCCGTCTGGTTTGAGGTTTCGGTCTGAGGACTTGAAGGCTTCGCCGAAAGCTTCTTCTTCGGCGAAACTATATGATAGTTTCGCCGAAACTGTCTTCAGCTGAAAATCGTATTTTCTTTGATTTTGCCACGTCCATATCTCCTCCGTCCTAGCTCCGATTGACCTCCCGTTTGATCCTATGTTCTCCTTGTCACCAGTACTACAATGCCAAGACCAGAAAATACAAAGAAAACACCTCCAATAGACATGGAATTGGCCTCAAAGTGGCAACCGGGCAACAGAATAGCACTTAGCACAAAACTTTGATAAAAACATATTAAGCATGGCATTTAAGGATCAAACACGGGCGTTTCATAGGTCAATGATAAGCTAAAAATGCACCAAATAAAGTCACATCAAATTCCCCTATGACTAAGCTTTGCTTGTCCTCAAGCAAATGAATTAGAAAACATCCAAGTTCACAAATGACAAGATCGGTCCATTGAGATTCAAGCAATAACAATTCGGCTTAAACTGTTCCACAAACAAACTTAACCTACACATGCAAGAACGTCAACCAAACAAGTCTAGACCTCACTATTTTCTGCACACTTCAAGCAGTGGTTGATTGGGACACAGCAAAACCGACCACGACAACACCAATTCTACTCAAAAGGACTATTATTTTCTTTTTTTGATGAGTGATCATGATGTGGCTATCGACTCGACTTCATCCGCTTCTAGATCCGCACTTTACAAACTCTAGCTAGGATCAAGGGCTACATTTGAGAACTCTTTTTCTTTCTTTTCTTTTCTTTTCATTTCCATTTTTTTCTTCTTTTTTTCTTACTGCATACTAGTGCTCGATTCAACACTTCACTTAGGTGTTGAACCTGCCTAGCTCACAGCCTTTGCCCTTTTGCTAGTGCTCAACCCGACACTTCACTTAGGTGCCGAGCTTGCCTAGCTTTTCTTTTGAGCATTTTCTCTTCTTTTTCTTTTTTTTCACAATTTAGCCACTTGATCCTTAGCCCCTTACAACTTTCACACAAGATTTCGAGTTGGATTCTGTCTAATCTCAAGCCACAATCACGAAGGATCAAAAAGGGTAAAGAAAGACATGGAAAAGGGGTTTTGATTGCCTTCATCATCTTAGACCGGTGTTATCGAGCGGTACAAAAACACGTATCAACCCATCAACCAACACACAGGAGTGATAGAATCTCTGTTCTGGCCTAGACTCATTTGATATTAGCGCTAACACGCTGGTTATAGGTTCTAAGTGAAACAGTCCAAACGTCATTGCGAAAGCTAGAAGCCACTCAAACACCAAAAGTCAAGAACCGAATGATTCTACAGTAGAGGGAATCGACATCCAATTAAGATCAAGCAATTCAACCAACAACACATTAGACTTCTACCAACAAATAATCACACCAAACCTCAAACTCCCCTACGACTAACATGAGCATTGTCCTCAATGATCAAGAGAGAGAGGGTAGGGTGGAACGAAGTTACCGCATTGGTAGAGAAAAGCTTAGGAAGCTAAAGTAGTGGAAGAGTCCCATAGCGCACATTGTGAAGAGTGATCCGCCTCATTGCTTGCCAATGACCAACTCAAAGAACTAAAACAACACAAAGACATAAAATCGAAAAAGTGAGGAAAACATGGGTTGCCTCCCATGAAGCGCTTCTTTAATGTCTCTAGCTAGACGAAACCAAGAGCACTCAAGGCATAACCAAGGATAAAACCTCAACCGTACCAATAGTATCATTAATCACATAATGCTTAAGTCGATGCCCATTCACCTTAAAAGGCTCGGATTGAGAAGGAGAGAATACCTCGATGGTGCCATAAGGAAACACTTGAGTTACCGTGAAAGGTCCGGACCAACGAGATCTCAACTTCTCGGGAAAGAGCTTGAGCCGAGAGTTGTATAGGAGGACTTGGTCACCAATTCTGAAATCCTTGCCCGACTTCAAGCGGGAGTCATGAATAAGCTTCGTCCTCTCCTTGTATAGCTTGGCACTCTCATAAGCATGATGGCGATACTCTTCGAGCTCATGTACCTGAAACTTACGCTCTTCTCCTGCGAGACTCATATCAAGGTTTAGAAATTTCAACGCCCAAAGAGATCGGTGCTCAAGCTCTACCGGCAAATGGCAAGCTTTGCCATAGACCATCCTATAGGGAGTAGTGCCTATAGGGGTCTTATAAGCCGTGCGGTAGGCCCAAAGAGCATCATCAAGCTTTGACGACCAATCTTTTCGTGATTGGTCGACCGTTTTCTCCAAAATTCTCTTAAGTTCCCTATTAGTAACCTCGGCTTGGCCACTAGTTTGAGGGTGATACGAGGTAGACATCCGATGAGTGACACCGAACCGTCGGCACACTCTATCGAATTGTCCTTGAAAATGAGTACCTCGATCACTAATAATAGCACGAGGGGCACCAAAACGGGTAAACAACTTAACAAGAAACTTCCCTACAACACGGGCATCATTGGTAGGCAAAGCTTGTGCCTCCGCCCATTTAGACACATAATCAACCGCAACCAAAATATACTTGTTACCATGCGAAGTAGGAAACGGTCCCATAAAATCAATACCCCAAATATCAAATATTTCGACCACTAACGAGACATGTTGAGGCATTTCATTACGGGAAGAGATGTTACCTGACCGTTGGCATGCATCGCAAGTCTTGACAAAGTCCTGACAATCTCGAAAGATCGAAGGCCAAAAGAATCCGGATTCAAGTACCTTGCGAGCCGTGCGATTTGCTCCATGATGTCCACCTGTAGGTCCGGAGTGGCAATGAAGCATGATGTCCTTTGCTTCGCCATGGTTAACACATCTTCTAATTATCCTATCGAGCCAACTCGAAACACAAAAGGATCATCCCAAAAGTAATGCTTCAAATCCGCAAAGAACTTCCTTTTGTCTTGAGTGGAGAGGCCCTCCTTCAAATATGCACTAGCAAGATAGTTAGCTAAATCCGCAAACCAAGGTTCCTCGAACTCCATTGTCGCTATAGCAAATAATAGCTCATCGGGAAAGTTGTCATTGATTTCTTCATTACCATTGTGTACCAATTCAGCTTCTTTCAAACGAGACAAGTGATCGGCGGCTACATTCTCGGATCCCTTCTTATCCCGAATTTCAATGTCAAACTCTTGCAACAAAAGAACCCAACGAATCAATCTTGGTTTAGCATCGGTCTTGGATAGGAGGTACCTCAAAGCTTGGTGGTCCGTGAAGACAATAGTATGAGAAAGCACCAAATAGGACATAAACTTATCAAAGGCAAACACTATAGCCAAGAGCTCCTTCTCCGTGGTTGTATAGTTCCTTTGAGCTTCATTGAGAGTCTTACTTGCATAGTATATCGGATGGAATCTCTTGTCAATTCGTTGGCCTAGAATCGCTCCAATAGCGTAATCACTAGCATCGCACATCAACTCAAATGACTTTGACCAATCCGGAGCAATGAGTATAGGAGCATTTGTGAGTTTATCCTTTAGGAGTTCAAAGGCTTTCAAACATTCTTCATCAAAACGAAATTCCACATCCTTCTCGAGAAGCCGGATCATAGGGGTAGTTATCCTTGGATAAGTCCTTTAATGAAGCGCCTATAAAACCGGCATGCCCCAGAAACTTTCTCAACCGGCTTTCACGAGGAGGGTGGAAGGAAGTTGAGGAGATGGTCTCTAACTTTGCCTTATCAAAACTCCAAATGTGCCATTTTTAGAGATTCTTGTGACCAAGAACAATCCCCAGCATTTACCATGATATGGCACTTTTCTGTTCCCACTTAATGCGAGATTGGTCTCTTTCAACAATATGCAACACCTTCTCAGGTTCCTGAAACAAAGATCAAAGCGAATCCCCAAAGACCGAGAAATCATCCGAGGACCACTTCGCATGATATCGGTTGAGCGGGCGCCGCGCGAGCGAGCGTCGAAGAGAAGTGGTCAGAACGTCGAGAGGTGCAGACGTTGGATATGGGGATCTCGTATAGGTGTACAGGAGTCATGGTGACTTGCAGGGGGGCAGTACGGAGAAGAGCAACATTATGCGGATAGAATTTATGATCGCAAGACTTTGGGGGATAGGATTGGCGCTGGAGGACAATGATGAGGTGCTTCTCTCATGTCCGATCGGTGCAGATGCGCAGGTCTGGTGTGGGGGTGATGTGGTCGCGATTGACAGGCAGTCCATAGATCTAGCAAAAGTGCGGTAGGGCGTAGAATGCTTCTATCAGCTAACCGACGACTCTGAGCTATTTATTGTTCCGTGGCGGGGGCCATCAGGTTGGTGGGTGTGTGTATTTGTGTATAACATGGTCAGGGATATGGGTGAGATGGGTCGCGGGAGGCTGGAGGTCTGGTCCGTCATTTGAGTAACATATTTAGTGTAGTGCGAGGATGCGCGGAGAAAGTGGGTAGTGGATGTAACATAAGCTGCGGTTTAACATTTTAGATCGATGCGCTATGGGGGTAGTGGGGTGGGTATATGGCAATGGTGGGCTGGTCTGGCTGCGCGGGAGTGGCTGGGTGGAGGCGGAACATGCAGGGATTGCACGCAGAGTTATACTTGCACGGGTCTAAACGCAAGAACTATCCCGAATGAGGAAAAGATAATCCCGCTGGCATCCATAGAGCTCTTTTAATCTTCCCTATGCGCACACCTCGGGCTCTTTAGATTCGACACATATATACTTCTTGAGGTTAGACTAGAATAACGCAAGAATGGCAGGGAGGAAGGAGTATAGTTTTCTCTCACCTCCCAGTCAATAGTTAGAGACATCCTGCAATCAAGTGATCCATATCCATACTCAGTGCGGACTCTCAGTCCTCCAGAAGCAAATCTCTAGAATGCGAGGATGGATTCACGTCGGGGGACGGTAGAGCGGTGCTTGGCCACTCCTAGCTGCTTGACGATGTCTTCCAAACGACTAAGACGTCTCATATGTTGATGAGCTCGTGTACGCAACATGATTGATCTTCGTCTATGCCTCATTTGAGTAGATAGGATGCGCTGGCTGTCTAGGAGTCTGTGTCTAGAGATTTTACTAAAAGTAGCGCCATTGTGGTGAAAGGACGGCATTGAGCTGCAGAGTAGCTCCTTAAAGTTGAGTTCATAACCATACTGCAGGATTATATATTCCACTTTATTTTTGCGTCAGACTGTGTCGAGAGTGTTAAATGTTGGAGTCGTTTAAGATGATGGGGGGGGGGATTTTTTGTCGTGGAAAGATCGATCTAGTTTTACTTAGTGGCACGGCAGTACAGAGGCAGTGAGGGGGTTTGGATGTGCGTCTATCGCGTTGAAGTGTTGGGTGGTATCGGTGGGTTTGTAGGGTGTAAGGGTGGGGGGGAGATGGTGTTAAGTGGGGAAGGGAGGGGGGGCGACGGGGAGGCGGCGGATGTTTTATCTATGCATTGACTTTAACATGACAGGTGGGGATTATGATAGGAACAAAGGGTGGGGAGTGAGTACAGTGTAGTAAGAAGTGGGGATTATGTGAGTTGGAAGGTCTAGTTGTGTGTTGTTTGAAGAAGTTGAAGGTGTCATCTGGTGGGGGGGGGCGGGATTGGTGATAGAGTGGTTAGGTATTATCTACTTTTGGGGTGTTTGGTGGTTTGTATAAGGGGGGGGGGGGGGGGGGGTTGGAGTTGGTGGTTATGTAGTGAGTTGAGAGGGTGAGACATGGTGAGAGAGTGTGAGTGTGATGAGTTGAGTATATAGTAGATGAAGTTATGAGTGGTGTAGATTAGATAGAATATATTGTGAGATTTGAGGAGGAGGATGGTTATATATGGATGGACGATGGAAGAGTGGATGTTGAGTGAGGGGTGATTTATTGGGTGTATGAGAGGCTTTGGAGTGTGTGGTTTGAATTGGACTAGTGAGAGATATAGTTGAGTTGGGAATGGTGACAACAGTAAGAGAGTAGAGACTTTGTTGCGGTTGGGTATGACATTGGGTTTGAATAGAGTAGTTGTGCACTAGGTAATGGGGTCTGTCAGCTTAGACTATGCGGTTAGCACACAGTGTACGTGAGTTGTGATGAAGTGAAAGGGGTGATGGTATATTGAGGGTTTGCATTGAGGTGAGTTTGATATGTTATGGTTTGAGTAAGGTGAGTTGTAGGTTAAGTGAAGAAGTTGGAATAAGTAAGGAGATATATGAGACAAGGATTTTTGGTTGGAGACACACATACATATGGGAAAGGGAAGTGGAGGGGTATAGAGACGTAAAAGAAAGGAGTAGATAGACAGGGAAAGAGAGGAGGAAGTGGGGAGAAAATGTGAATAGAATTGGTGTTTATGGGAGGATTAATACAGGAAGTTATTATGAGTATATATAAGGAAAGGATAGATAATATTCATATGACATGATATGAGATGGATGATATGGAGTATTGAAGTGGGGGGGGGGGAAAGGAGGGGAGAGGATGGTAGGGTTGACAAAATATTGTGGAGGGTTGGGTATGAGGACAGTGATGGATGTAGTGGTTGGATGGTGATATGATTAAAGTGGGGAGATTTTGTGATTGTTAATTGTATGGGTGAGCGATTTGATACGTGAGTGATAGAGATTGTAATGAGTAATTTTCAAGGTAATGAACTAGATAAATGGAATTAGGAATAGAGGTTACATTGGGGGGTATGAGTAGGAAAGGGTTGTTATGGAGGTTTATTAGTAGGAGGTGAGGGATGGGTTAGTTGATAGAGGGTGTGATGTATGGGATGTAGGGGGGGGGGGGGGGGTGGGGGGGGGGGGGGGGTGGTGTGGTTCTGTTGTAGGAGGGGTAGGTATATATAATAGTTGGAAAGGAAAATAGGACTCGCTATGTTCCTTCTACGGTATCTTGTTGGTGAGTATGTTCTTCATGAATTAGCATTGTAATAAGAGCTATTCGGTGTTCGGAGTCATGATATAGCTGGGGGGGGTGGGGGGGGTAATATTGAAGGTAGAAGGTAGGAGCGAGCTATAATATAAGATCTGGTTCGGTTTTATTTGGGCCGGAGCCGCTATGCTTTGGCCGTAGCTATCGATTTAAGTCATTTAAACAGTTGCTGGACGAATGGCCCTTGCATACAGGTCACGTTCATTGTGTTATAGTTGGTTGTATCTATATACCTTGGTGCCCGATAGATTGTGTGTGTATAATGTTTTCGGGATTTTGGCTTGTTATTATTATTCATCTATGGCATTTGTTATTGTGTTGGAGGGGGGTGGGATGAGGTGAGGGAGTTGGTAGGGAAAATATGGAAGTTGGGATGTTTGTGGTTTTATTAAAGAAAAGTGAAGATGGGTAGAGTGCAGGTCGAGAGGTCATGGGGCTAGGAGAAGTGGACTCAAGACATGAATGATGGTGAGTCAGGGTTAATTGGAGGTTATGGGATTAAGCATTATGATGTGGGAGGATTGAGAAGTGTTATGGTGTGGGTTGGGTATGATGGATGTAGTAGTGTGTGGGGTTGGGGGGGGTGTATGGTGGTAGAGAGGGTGTGTAATAGGTGAGTTAGGTTGGAGTAGTGTGTTGGTGAGGGGAGTTGGATGGTTGGATGTAGTAAGGAGGTAGGAGTAGGGAGTAGTAGAGGGAATAGGTAAGTAAGCGGAAAAGGGGTGGGAGATTGGATTGAATTATAAAGATGGTTGTTGGGGGTTATGGTGGGGGTAAGAGGTAAGTAGACATGGAGACTAGGAAATTGTGAAGTGTGTGACGACGTGAGGTGGATTTGTAGGAAAGTTGGGGAGAGGGGTGATGATAGTTTCATGAAGTGTATTGGTGGTTGAGGGGGGGTGGAGGGTGTTGGTGGTGGTACATATATAGAATGATGGGGGTGGAGTGGTAGTTTTCTGGTTAGGGGGGTTGGTAATATAAGTTAGAGGGGAGGGTGGAGTGAGGGGGTTAGTGTGTTATATAGTGAGAAGTATATGGGGTTATGGAGGTGTTTTGGGGGTGTCTAAGGGATTTAAGGTTGGTGGGAATCTAATGGTGAATGGTGTGTGGTAAAGGGGGAAGGTCTGTAATATGGGGGTGTAGGATAGTGTTATGGGGGTGAAGGTGGAATTAGGTTGATGAATGGTGAGTTAGAGGGTAGGAAGGGGTGGTTAAGGGTTGAGTATAGGTATAGTACAGGTATGTCTATGGGATTGGTGGTGTGGGGGTTGTCTTTATGGGGGTGAGTCTGGGGGGTAATTGGGAGGTTATCTGTAAGGTATCTGTTGTAAGGGGGGTGGTGGTTTATGTAAGTTGGGTTGAAGGTAAGGGGTAGTTTAGTATTATTGATAGATGTGGTGAGATAGGGGGGGTAATCTATCTTTATGGGGTGGAGTTAGAGGATGAGATGGGGAGTGGTCATGGAGGTGAATAGGGTAGTGGTAGATGGAGAGGGGGGGGGGGGGGGGGCGGGGTGGGGGGGGGGTTGTAGTGGGATGGTGTTTGGGGTGAGAGTTGTGTGTGAGAATGATGGAGGGTATAGTGTGGTGGGGGAATGTATTTGTATTTGTGTGGTTATTTCGGGGTAGGGATGTGTTAGTAAAAGGGTGAGGGTTGAGGTGTGTGAGAGCGAGGGGGGGTCTGGGGGGGAAATAGTACTAATATAAAATCATCCGGATATTGATTTTACATATGTTGTGTTTCTCACAAGGTACAGTGACTGGATGACGGTTTCTTATAGTGTTTGTTACAAGATTGTTGTGAGTTTGTCATGGAGAGTGAGAGGAGAGAATGTTAGATGATGTGATGAGGGTGGAGGGGGGGGGGAGGGGGGGGGGGGGAGGTTAGGGGATGAGTCGGTATGGTTTGGGGGAGTGGTGGGAAACGAGGGAGAGGCGTTTATTTGGTGTGTGGAGGGGTGTGGGGGAGGGGGGGGGGGGGGGATGGGTGCAAGTGGGGTGGAAGTGGCGAGGGGGGGAGGGGGGGGGGGATGTGTAGTATGGGGAGTGGAAGGGGAGTATGGGGGGATGGATATAAATGGGGAAAGCGTAGGTGTTGAATGGAGTTAGAAGAGTGTGGTAGGGGTAGTATGGGGTGGGAGGTGGTGTGCGAGATTGTGGCGGTGATCTCGTCTCTTGTAGCGAGATAAGAATATTAGTTAGAACATAGTATTAGCTTCCTTAGCTTGTTCTCTAAACTTGGCGGTTTAATATCGTTCACACACCTATACTACCTCCATTCAAACATCCCCCCACCCTCACCATTCCAGTTCACCCCATCCCCCTTCCCCCCCTCCCCACCTCCCCTGTACCCCACCCCCCACTAACCCCCATTCGCTATCCCATACCTACCCCCTCACACCCTCCCCCCACCCCTCCCCCACCCCCCCACTCCCCCCCCCCTCTTGCCCACACTCCTCCCCCCCCATGTCCTTCCCCCACCCAAGAACGCTTCGCTCCCTCCCCAATCATACATTACACAACTAATATATAACATGAAGTCACTGTGGAAGTGTCACCCACATAAAAATCAAAATTTTTATTTTTGATTGAACCTTGGAGATGATGCTTTAGAGCATCGCTTAGGTTATCGATGTTAGCACTGAGGAGCGCAAACATAAGCGGTCATCTTCCTCTCGAGTCCGTAACTTATAGCGTGGGGGGGTAGTGGGGTGGGGGGTGGGGGGGGGGGGGGGGGGGGCAAAGTGGGGGGGGGGGGGGGGGGGGGGGGGGGGGGGGGGGTGTGTGGTGTTAGGTATATCCTTTGGCTTGGCACTCTACATCATTATATTGCTCTAAGACTCATAGTCGTGTGTGCCTTCTTACGTTGAGCTGGAGGTTGTATTGCTGAGACCAATCCTTAGTCAGTGTTGGGCGTGGACAGTCATCCGCATAGATTCTAGATCATCGCTGCGGAATGAGGCGTCACGTTAGATCACTCCCCGTCTGGCTTGTGTTTGATTCAATCTTGTATTCTCAAAGATCAATGAACCGTAGCAAACAGATATACGCCAAGCTCCATTCGCGAGTTGGTGGATGAGAGACATGACGAACGTAAGGCGTTGCGAACCATCCCAAGCTCACATTGGAAGACTCTCCCCTTGTGCCCTTGTTGAAGCTGGCTTGATCTCGTTCCACCCGGATCATCCGTCCTTTTAAGGAAGGATAGAGACCCTTCAAGGAAGGCTCTCGGCTCATCCTTCCCATATTGTGACTTGTCTCTACTAGCGCCAGAAGTTGCGGTTCCAACAGAACTTGCTCTACCGTTAGAGTCTGAGGACAGGGACGCTCTCGGACGAAGAAGTCGGGTACACATACGGGTGAACTTGATCGTTCTTCTCACCGTATCGCATATCTCAAGGAAGCCTTAATTTCATGCGTCTAGATGGGCACTCTCCGTCGTATACGTTTGGTTCACAACGTTTCGGGGGGGGGGGCGGGGTGGGGGGGGTGGGGGCATCCAGCTGACATCATATTAGGGCGCTCAACTTCGAGAGTATTCTCTTCTCTTCTTCTCTTGCTCTGCTTCTTTCTTCACATTCTTCCTCTTTCTTCTTCGCCTTCATATGGGCATTTACCCGTTCTTCACAACAATACTCAGGAACGGGCTCGCCCCTTCGAGGTGTCGGGGTCTAGCAAAAACTGCGGCTCTGTAGTGTTCGCCTTCAGCACTCTCTTTGCTGCGATTATGATCATCTTCATTAGTGTGATGTGAATGTTGTCTCGCATTAGTGTCTTCGTCATCTCCGGTTGAGTACCATAGTGTGGTGTGCACCGAGTGCCCGTTCAGCTTCTGTTTTTTTTGATCACAACTGTAGGATCTGTGGGGAGTAGTGTCAGTGGTTTCGTGCACTTGTTCTAAGTCCTTGGAGTCGTTCTTGAAGACGAGCTGAACGCCGGGGCCATAACCATCGCTCTTAAATAAAACACAATCTCCCAAATCCTGCAAACACAGCAACCAACAACAAACACACCAGCAGTAATACACTACAATGCGGGATAAACAAACGTAGATACAAATGATTAACAAGAAGACAAAAAGGAAAACGCGACAAGGAAGTGTAAAAGATCGTTCCACCCAAACTCAATAATTGCTTTCCTTAGCCATGAGAGGCTCCCGCACTAAGCAGGCGCCAACAACTAGATCAAACACATTTCTTCCAAGGTCCGCCAGTATTCCCTCCTCCCGGCCCACTCCCCTCATCGTAGCCCCCTCCTCCTCCTCCCCCCTCGCACAGGGTATCCCCCCCACCACTCACCCCCCGCCCACCCCCCTCCGTCCCCCCCCCTCACCCCCCCCCTCCCCACATTGACATCACGCTAATCACCACTCCCAGCAATGCTTCGTCCCCACCGACACCAACGTGTCCATACCATCTTCACAACGAGTTTTGCTTTTGTCAGGCCAGACACGTCAAGAAACACGCATTCAAGGCAAACCTCCAAGGTACAAATACGTGACGAACTGAAAATTGAGGATGCAACACAAAGAACACAGGACGTTTTAGCCTCAGTCTCAGAGCAAATCAAGCAAACGCGGCGCTTTTCATCCAACAAGAGCCTCAGCTCATGATCAGCCGCTGCGCCATTGAAAACTCTCCCCCCACAACCCAAACCACCACCAGCACAACCACTATCGGGTCCACTCTTCTCATTAACCCAACCAAAAAAAAAAAACACTTACCCCCCCACCCCCCCCACACAGCGCACACCTGCTGCCCCCTCCCGATTGCCCTTCCAACATCAACCCAAATCCGGTGGAACCCGGCAACCACCCAACCCCTCAATCACCTCCACCCCCACACACCGGCTCCGCTCTACATCAATACTCCTCCACTAATCCTCTCGCCCCCCCCTAACCCATATCCCAAATATCCCTTCGCACAGCTCTCACGGCATCCAGACTGCCTCAACTCAAGTAGCCACAATCAATGAACTCTCCGCATCAACCCCCTTCCGCACTCCACCACCGCCCCACCCCGCTCGCCCGACCCCGACCCCCCCACCACCCACACAACCCCACACCACACAACGCACGCGCACCCCCACCGCCCACGCCAATCATTCCCGGCCGCACTCCCTTACCCTCCCCTATTCCTCACAGCCCTCTCACATTCGCCAAGCCACTGCTTCCCCCTCCGCGCTTACTCGTTTGTAAGCTCGTCGCCCCCCCAGCCCCTCCCATATGGTGACGAGCCCAAAGGAGAAAATTATGCCACAGGACATGCTTCTAAAAACAAACACAAAACACCTCCCCTCGCCCTCTCCCCGAGCCCTCAATGACAAATCCTTGCGAACCTCCCTCCTGAACAATCTCCCCCCTCTCATCTCCTACTTCTATATGCCGCTAAAAATCCCAACACTCTTACGACGACCCACCACGAACGCTGTAAAAAAGATGCGGCCCGCCTGACTCGCACCACAGCCCCCCCCTCGCTCCAGCGGGGGGGGGGGGGTGGGGGGGGGGGGGGGGGGGGGGGGGGGGGGGGGGGGGGGGGGGGGGACCCCGCCCATTACCAATCATAGACATAAACATCTAGTCTGGCAGGCAATCCAACACAGGGGCACTTCTCCTTCTTTGCTTCTTTTACTTTTCACTTTATTGCTTCTTCTTATTATTTTTTTTCTCAACGCACCATACAATGAAACATATAAACTACAAGGCAACACCAATTCAAGTGCTTCGCATAAAAAATGTGCCACACACCCGAACCATGAACAAACCACAAGCTCAAAATGGTTGTAACTTTGATGAAACCAATCTTCTCAAAAATCCATCCCTCACTAAACTAAACCTAAGTTTAGTCTAGCTTAACCATGGAGGAGACCTGAAATTGGGGAGAGGAGATCATCCTTGCTTCCATGGAGGATCTTCTCACTTTGCTCTTCAAGCTCCAATCCAAGGGTGGAAGGCTTCACTTAGATCTTCAAGTTGATCAACAATTGAGGGAGGTTGGTGTGTGGTTGAGGGAGAGGAGATGATGGAGTTGCTGATGAAAAATTGAGAGAGAGAGGGCAATCGGTGATGGTGTTGTGTAAAATAATGAATTGATTCCCCTAACTTTCGTCCGCTCCTCTTTATATAGCCGGCTGAAAAGACCTGGAATTTTTGGCGAAAATCACATATAATTTTCGCCGAAACTGTCTTTGAAAACACGGCTTGACATTCCTTCATAGATTTTCGGCGAAAACATAGAATGATTTCGCCAAAAATGTTGTCAAAGAGCAAAGGCCATCCGTCTGGTTCGAGGTTTCGGTCCGAGGACTTGAAGGCTTCGCCGAAAGCTTCTTCTTCGGCGAAACTATATGATAGTTTCGCCGAAACTGTCTTCAGCTGAAAATCGTATTTTCTTCGATTTTGCCACGTCCATATCTCCTCCGTCCTAGCTCCGATTGACCTCCCGTTTGATCCTACGTGCTCCTTGTCACCAGTACTACAATGCCAAGACCTGAAAATACAAAGAAAACACCTCCAATAGACATGGAATTGGCCACAAAGTGGCAACCGGGCAACAGAATAGCACTTAGCACAAAACTTCGATAAAAACATATTAAGCATGGCATTTAAGGATCAAACACGGGCGTTTCATAGGTCAATGATAAGCTAAAAATGCACCAAATAAAGTCACATCAGAATCTTAGTTTAATCTCGTGTCATTTGTGAATTTGAGCGTGTTTCTATTCAGTTTGCTTGAGGGCAAGCAAAAGCTTAAGTGTGGGGTATTTGATGACACTCGAATTGACGTGATTATCAGCCTCGTTTAAGCGACATTTCTTTGCTTAAGACATTGTTTTCAGGGTAGAATGACGAATATTCAACCAATTGCCCTATCTCATGCCACTTGTGTTACCTTGGCCCGTTTCGGGTCTATTTGATGGTTTTCTTGTGTTTTTACGTAAGCACAGGTTTTTGCCGTCAAATAAAGTAACCATGGATGTGTCTGAAGCATTGGAACCTCGAGGAACTGAACCGGAATCGGTCAAAGAAGCCATTCAAGTTCGAACAAATTTTGCCCAGTTTATACACATATTTTCGGCGAAACTACCCTTTGGTTTTCGCCGAAAATGGAAGAAGAAACCACTGGCCGATTGAGAGGAAGATTTCGGCGAAGATACCATGGAGATTTCGCCGAAAACAAAAGGAAGAATTCACTGTCCCGAGTATGAAGAAATTTTCGCCGAAATCCCTTCACTATTTTCGGCGAAAATCCCAGTTGTATTCAGGAGAATATCGGGTTGGTATAAATAGAGAACTCGAGGCTATTATCGGGGAGGACGAACCATCACTTAACACACATCACTTTTTACAACACACACACATAAACGACGAGAGAGGGAGAGACAGGACGAGTAGATAGAGTTCGAGGAGCAGGAACGGATCGTGACGCCATCCATCCATCTCGGAGAGCCAGTGCGAGGAGTTGAAAATCCAGCAGATTTGAGCTGCCAGGAAACATCGAAATTAGGTTTTGCAGTTCTTCTCTGTCTTCCTACCTGAGATGTATTTCTTGTCTGTCTTCGATTCTTCTGTATTGAGTATGAGTAGATAAACTCGTGTAGCTTAGATTAGATGAACCCTAAGTGACCCAGGGCTTAAAGCGGTCACGGATCGGCGGTGATTAGATTCGAAATTCATTCAGTTTCATCTTGCATGTTTGATTTGTTCTTCGTTTTCTGTGTTTCTTGTCTGGTTTGGCCACCTAGATTAGATTCTTGTTAAGCTAAGGATAGAAGCGAACGCTCGCCTTACTTTAAAACACCAAATCGAACAGTCAACCTTATAATTGGAGCGTGCCTTTCGTAGGAACCGATTAGGGTTGATCCATTGCTAGAGTAACTCATTAATCACTAGAATTTGCACCAGTTAAGTTAAGTCGTTGCGAGAGGCGACCGTACCCGGGTGGCTAATTAATCGTGGTAGCTAGATCGGATAGAGCGAACGTTCGCCAGTCTTAAACCTAAGGGTCAGGAGTTATGATGGTGTCTGTGAACTGAATGAACTAGAATCGAAAATCGCTGGTCTGTGACTGTTGTTGCCTTGGTGATCTAAGGGGAATTCGAAATCTAAGCTTGTTTGTCATCTTTCTAGTCAATTAATCAATCTTCAATCTTTCTTCGGTTTAATTTTCATTTCTTCTTATTTTTGCATTCTTAGTATAGAAGTCGTGGAACTCACACCAAGCACAACTTGTGTTTGAGCTTGAATTAAAACTGTCAACTCCTTGGAGTAAGGAAGTAGAGGAAACCCCTGGAATACGATCTGCTATAGCCTTTTATTAGCATTAGTAGTTATTTGGTTGAACGCATCACAACGACACGCTCACCACTATTGCATGACTTGTTACCTCTTCCGATATGAAATGTCTTGCCCTTTTCTATGACAAGGGTCTTAGTTGAACTTGGCTCCTGTTTTAAGGAATTTTGTTCTCCTATGGGTAACATACTTGAGTTTGACACGCTTCAAAATAGGTTTGTCATAGCTCTATGTCATATGGAGATGATTTTTTTGCTGACCTTTTTCACCGTTATGGTGTACCTAGTTCTACACCTAGTTGACGAAGTTCGACGTGGAGGACTAGTTCAATATCGTTGGATGTATCCAACTGAGAGGTATACTCTTACAAAATCTCTATCTTTCTAGCTAATTAAGTTGCTCTTCCAAACTGAAAACTGACAACTTATTATTTACATACTTGGGTAAACTGAAAATTTATGTTGGAAACCGAGAACATCCAAAAGGATCAATTGAGGAAGGTTGGCTGTCGGAGGAGTTGTTCAATTTATCATCATTGTATTTTAACGATGATAGTGAGACCAGATACAATCGATTAAAGTGTATCATGATCGAGCCAGAAATTCCTATCGATGAACATGCCTCCATCCTCATTTCAAAAGGTGTTCCGATAGGAAATGGAGACTCTTTCAAACTCTCACAATGCGAGTGGACTCAAGCGTTTCGTTATGTGTTGGTGAACAGTCTAGCCGCACAACCATTGTTGTGGTAAATAGACTGTTAAAAATTTACCATGTCCACCATTTGTGCAATATTACCAATATTAATATTTGTCTTGTAGAGAATGTGAAGCAGGAACTAGAGGAGAGTTGGGAAAGCTTACAAATGAAATTGCGATAAACAAAGTTGTGCACAAAAAGCTTGTTAGCTGGGTCCAGAAGAAGTTATTCTTATTAGTTTATGATACTAGTATGTTAGCTATTTTTGTATAATCAAATACTGATATACAGAGCATAACGTAATAGAGTTTGGACGGATCTACAAGTCACAATGAGGATTTGATGACACTGGCTAGGGGAATAGACATTCGTGCAAGGCGGTTCACTGTTTATGACATTAACAGCTATCACTTTCGAACGGTTGCTTGTGACGAAGGCATGAGAAACCAAAACAGTGGTGTTGCTGCTAAATTTGGCACTAATAATGTCTTGAGCTCCTCTGAGAATAATCCAATTCGTAGTGACATTTGGTTTTATGGGAAACTTGTGGATATAGTCGAACTGGATTATGATTCTCGTACATCACGCTATTCAAGTGTAAGTGGGCTGATATAGTTACTCCAACATGGTTGAAGAGAGATGCACTCGGAATAACGATGGTCAACTTCAGACACTTACGAGATGTCGGTGAAAAAGCTGAAGATGAGCCGTATGTAAGTGCAAGTGATGCACGCCAGAATGATGTATACCAGTTCATTGCAAGCCAAGAGAAACATATGAGATGGAGATGAGGGAACTATTTCGCAGGAGTGATGTTTATCGTTAGCTCCACAACAGCTTCCTGTAATTCACAATATTTGATTTGCAAATTGTGGGAAGTGGTGTAATTAATTTCAAGAATGAATAGAATAATATGAAGTTTGTTATTTTATGATAATTTTCTTGTCTACCAATGTTTTGGCATTCGTTGATTGATTTTTTTTACAAACTCTGAGCTACGCCGTCACATCCTTCTTCTGTTCAACTCAGATTTTCCTCCTTGTCGATTTTCTCGATCGAAGCCACTAGCCTAAGCCATACACCGTTCTTTCTCTCCATTTCTCTGTGCTACAAAAACACAGCGCCGCCACACCCCATGGAATTTTGTTCTCCCCGACTCGTCCTCGTATTTCCCTATTCCCCAAAATCAAAACACCCTAAAAACCCTTTAATCCCTTCCGTTGTTCCTCATCTAACAAAAACATGTTGGCTTTAAGAGCCCACTTCTTCTTCCTTCGTCTGAGGCCGATTGACCCTTTGCCTAGTGAACGGGCCTAGCCCGACCGGCCTTCCCATTTAATTCCCGCACAGAGACAAGGCCCACCAGGGCCGCACGCCTACTTCTTCCCTCCTTGATGCAATCACCGTTGGCTTTCGCTTGAACCAAAAGGTTGGGCCTTGGGCCGAGCTCCCCTTACTACCACTTCAAACCTATTTAGAATTCAAACCCAACAATTAACTAGGAATGATTTATTCCGCCAACGGAATAAATTACACTCGCAAATTAATTATCTAAATTCGAATTAAAATCCTCCAAGTGTTAAACAACAAGGTTTAACCAAGAAATTTGAATTTTGATCAGAAACTCGTAACCGGGATGTCACAAGTCTTCACAACTTCAAAGATTTCATCCCCAAAATCCCAAGCCTCCATTTAAAACATAGCCACATAGCATCCTAGCTTCCACTTCCAAATCATTTACCTTACTCCACAACTTCAAAGCCTTGCGTACGTCATCTGCCCTCCCACCCATACTTTCGAAACCACTTTAGAAACTTTCATCCAATTGTATAACCCTCCAACTATAGGAACTTTCATTTAAGTTTCAGCACCTAGGCAACAATTGTTGTCTAAAGCCAGTACTACTACCGCATTTCCTTGAAAGCTCGCATCCTAATTAACATCCTAATTAATTATCATTTCCATTTCTACTTCCATTCACTGCTCCGTACCCAACATTCTGTTCCAGCTTAACCACTTCCTCAATACCGCGGCCTTTCACTTCTTGGCTTTCTTCGTGACTTAGGAGGACCAAGAACCAAAATATTTTTAGTTGACAAATTTATCAAATCACTTTCTTTCTTAAAACTCACTTTCAATTCAAAACCCCAACAAAATTAAAATTGTTTGAAAGACCCATGGAATGCCAGTACTTCATTTATGTTCTATCCTTTCCCTTACAGGGTAACTAATCCTCTAAAAGAATGAACAATTAACCTATGCAGCAGACAAAAACCAGGCTCTAATACCCTTGTAACACCCGCCCTGAATCGTCCGGGTCAAACTCATTAGTTAGATCGGGAACCGGTGCTACAAGCGATAAATCGAACCAAAGTAGCCAATACAAACTAGAAAAAATAAGATTGGTAAAATAAAATCATTAAAACAAAAGAAGGGGGTCCCCACTTAAATACGTTTTAAAACACAACAACCAAAATCCTCTTAAACAATAATAACAATAAATCACATTAGAAAATTCCCCAAACTGTTAACTGAAATGAAAATAGACGAAAATGACATCCTTGTCCTCGGTCACCATCTTTCAGTCTTCTAGCTCAACTCCACTGACCAACAACCAACAACTGCTGCTCCAAGCTCGACTCACAAACTTATTCTAACCTATAAGAGAGACTAGAGGGGGATCAATTTCCTAATGAAACTTAGTGAACCACTGGGTTTAACTATTTGCCAAAATACCTAGGGAGCATCATTGTAATACAAAAATGGGACCCATCCTTACGTTTAGTTCGTTTTAACAACCTAATATAGTAGTACTATATGATCACACATTTCCCTCTACCTCTATTCCCATCATGCATCACCCCAAATCAACATCATCCACAGAATATCAAAACATCCACAAACCATCATCACACTCCAGTAAGTACATTAAAGCCAGATAATTTATATCACACATATACACACACGCGCACTTCAAACAATCAAGTTCAGTTTCATATTTAGGTGATTTAATTAGGGGCCATAAGGAGTTGTTCCCCCGCTCTTGAAGGATGGAAGGCCCAAATCATCGTCATCATTACAGTTTCCCTCAGGAAGGAAACTTCCAGTCCCAGGCACCCATGCCTAGGTGATCTACCCCAGTAGATCGGACTCAATTGCATTATCACATTACGTGGGGTAACGTTGTCTCTTTCTAGTTCTATAATATTAATTCCATTAAACACAACCACATCAATTACCACACACCAACCAAACAATACCATTCAACCAATTCCATGTCCCAATTACACTTTACAATTCCATTCAACCAATTCCATGTCCCAATTCTACTTCACAATTCCATGTCATAATTCTACACCACAAATCACATACACACTTACTACTAGCGGACTGCTAGCTTTACCGACCACCCCACATGTAAGATTAAAAACAAAGGGGTGATCATGTCGCAAGGTCTAGGGCCACCCTCCTATTCATCCTTCTATGATGATTCTACATTGGCAGAACCATCCTCCTGCACCCAACATTCCACAGTTCCACATATATTGCACATTCAGGAATCAAAACCCTCATTCTAGCCACCTAATCAACCATTCAATCAAGCCAGTCAACCATACATTCAAACAGGTCAACCCATGTATCACATATCAACAACCAATTCAAGGTACACATAAGCACATCAGCAATTAGTAACCAAACCACCTAATTAACCATTTTTAACTTTCCAATTCCGGCATTCCTAAGTTTAACTAAGTCCGATTGTAATTCCTCATGTTGCAACTACCTATTGACGCTAAGCCCTCACCTTAGCCTAAATTGCAGACTATGAGTTCTATTTGAGAAGATCCATATCGTCGTCCCGGTTACACAAGTTCTAACGGTGCTTCGTTTGGACTTAAAACGAGCAAGATGCGACAAAAATACCAAATTGTTGACCATAGGGACTTCTAGTAACCAAAACTGCCATTTCTATGCAAAACACTTCAGAAGCTTCCTCCGTTATGAAAATCCGCCTGAGGCCTCATTTGTCCAGTTAGTCAAGTTAGGGACAAATTCGGCATTTTTCATAGAATTTATAGAATCACCATTCAATCTTACAGAAACCACCCAGTGTTCACTCAACTTTTCCCGAGCGCAAAATGATCAATGAACTTCTTGAAAGGACCACCAGGTCCTTCTTCTTCTTTGGAAGACCCCTACAGCCGCCGGCACCAACGCCATCCCCACACTCTCAGAACACCGCCGCCATCAGTTCCGCCACCAACACCATCAACCTCTAACTCTTTTAACACTGCCTCCTCGGATCTTCTCCTTCCTTATCGAACCCAGGACGCATCTCCAACCCTTTCTCCCTCGCTCACAAACTCTGAGCTACGCTGCCACATCCTTCTTCTGTTCAACTAAGTTCTTCCTCCTTGTCGATTTTCTCGATCGAAGCCACAAGCCTAAGCCATACGCCATTCTTTCTCTCTGTTTCTTTGTGCTACAAAACACAGCGCCGCCACACCCCATCGAATTATGTGATCCCTGTCTCGTCGTCATATTTCCCAATTCCCCAAAATGAAAACACCCTAAAAAACCCTTTAATCCCTTCCGTTGTTCCTCAGCTAACAAAAACACGTTGGCTTTAAGAGCCCACTTCTTCTTCCTTCGTATGAGGCCGATTGACCCTTGGCCTAGTGAACGGGCCTAGCCCAACCGGCCTTCCGATTTAATTCCCGCCCAGAGCCAAAGCCCACCAAGGCCACATGCCTACTTCTTCCCTCCTTGATGCAATCACGTTGGTTGTCGCTTGAACCAAAAGGTTGGGCTTTGGGCCCAGCTCCCCTTACTACCACTTCAAACCAAAACCATGGGTCGAATCAATAGGTCCGACGATTTGATTGGGCTTACCTATTTAGAATTCAAACGCAACACTTAACTATGAATGATTTATTCCGCCAACGGAGTAAATTACACTCGCAAATTAATTATTTAAATTTGAATTAAAATCCTCCAAGTTTTAAACAACAAGGTTTAACCAAGAAATTTGAATTCTGATCAGAAACTCGTAACCGGGATCTTACAAGTCTCCACAACTTCAAAGATTTCATCCCTAAAATCCCAAACCTCCATTTAAAACTTAGCCACATAGCATCCTAGCTTCCACTTCCAAATCATTTACCTTACTCCATAACTTCAAAGCCTTGCGTACGCCATCTGCCCTCCACACCATACTTTTGAAACCACTTTAGAAACTTTCATCCAACTGTATAACCCTCCAACTATAGGAACTTTCATTTAAGTTTCAGCACCTAGGCACAACTATTGTCTAAAGCCAGTACTACTACCTCATTTCCTTGAAAGCTCGCATCCTAATTAACATCCTAATTAATTATAATTTCCATTTCTACGTTCATTCACTGCTCCGTACCCAACATTCTATTCTAGCTTAACCACTTCCTCAATACCGTGGCCTTTCACTTCTTGGCTTTCTTCGTAACTTAGGAGGACCAAGAACCAAAATATTTTTAGTTAACAAATTTATCAAATCACTTTCTTTCTTAAAACTCACTTTCAATTCAAAACCCCAACACAATTAAAATCGTTTGAAAGACCCATGGAATGCCATTACATTGATGTTCTATCCTTTTCCTTAGAGGGTAGCTAATCCTCTAAAAGAATGAACAATTCACCTACGCAGCAAAGAAAAACTAGGGTCTAAAACCCTTGTAACACCCGCCCCGAATCGCCCGAGTCGAACCCATTGGTTAGATCGAGAAATGGTGCTACAAGTGATAAATCGAACCAAAGTAACCAATACAAACCAGAAAAAAATAAGATTGGTAAAATATAATCATAAAACAAAAGAAGAGGGTCCCCACTTAAATACGTTTTAAAACACAACAACCAAAATCCTCTTAAACAACAATAACAATAAATCACATTTGAAAATTCCCCAAACTGTTAACTGAAATGAAAATAGACGAAAATGACATCCTCGTCCTCGGTCACCATCCTTCAGTCTTCTAACTCAACTCCACTGACCAACAACCAACAACTGCTGCTCCAAGCTCGACTCACAAACTTATTCTAACTGATAAGAGAGACTAGAGTGGGATCAATTTCCTAATGAAACTGAGTGAACCACTAGGCTTAACTATGCGCCAAAATACCTAGGGAGCATCACAGACTCCTACATTGTAATAAAAATGGGACCCATCCTTACGTTTAGTTCGTTTTAACAACCTAATATAGTAGTACTATATGATCATACATTTCCTCTACCTTTATTCCCATCATTCATCACCCAAAATCAACATTATCCACAGAATATAACAACATCCACAAACCATCATCACACTCCAGTAAGTACATTAAAGCCAGATAATTTATATCACACATATACACACACATGCACACACATTCAAACAATCAAGTTCAGTTTCATATTTAGGTGATTTAATTAAGGGCCATAAGGAGTTGTTCCCTCGCTCTTCAAGGATGGAAGGCCCAAATCATCATCATCATTACAATTTCCCTCAGGAAAGAAACTTCCAATCCCAGGCACCCATGCATAGGTGATCTACCCTAGTAGATCGGACTCAATCGCATTATCACATTGCGTGGGGTGACGTTGTCTCTTTCTAGTTCTATAAATTTAATTCCATTAAACACAACCACATCAATTACCACACACCAACCAAACAATACCATTCAACCAATTCCATGTCCCAATTACACTTTACAATTCCATTAAACTGATTCCATGTCCCAATTCCACTTCACAATTCCATGTCCCAATTTCTTGTCATGATTCTACACCACAAATCACATACACACTTATTATGAGCGGATTGCTAGCCTTACCGACCACCCCACCTGTAATAGTAAAAACAAAGGGGTGATCATGTCGCAAGGTCTAGGGCACCCTCCTGTTCATCCTTCTATGATGATTCTAAATTGGCAAAACCATTCTCCTACACCCAACATTCCACAGTTGCACATATATATATATTGCACATTCAAGAATCAAAACCCTCATTCTATCCACCTAATCAACCATTAAATCAAGCCAGTCAACCATACATTCAAACAAGTCAAACCATGCATCACATATCAACAATGGATTCAAGCTACATACCTCAACAATTAATAACCAAAACACCTAACTAACCATTCTCAACTCTCCAATTCATCCATTCCTAAATTTAACTAAGTCTGATTGTAATTCCTCACGTTGCAACTACTTATTATAGTTAATCCCTCACCTTAGACTAAATTTCAGACTCCGAGTTATGTCTGAGAAGATCCATATCGTCATCCTGGTTCCACAAGTTCTTACGGTGCTTCGTTTGGACTTCAAACGAGCAAGATACGACAAAAATACCAAATTGCTGTCCGAAGCGACTTCTAGTAACCAAACTGCCATTTCTATGCAAAATAGTTCAGAAGCTTCCTCTGTTACCAAAATCTACCCGAGGCCTCATCTGTCCAGTTAGTCAAGTTAGGGACCAATTCAACATTTTTCGTAGAATTTACAAAATCACCATTTAATCTTACAAAAACCACCCAATGCTCATTTAACTTTTCCCGCGCGCAAAATGATCAATGAACTTCTAGAAAGGACCACCAAGTCCTTCTTCTTCTCTGAAAGACCCCTGCCGCCGATGGCACCAACGCTGTCCCCACACTCTCAGAACACCGCCAACGTAAGTTTAGCCACCACTACCATCAACCTGTAACTCTTCTAACATTGCCTCTTCCGATCTTCTCCTTCCTGATCAAACCCAGCACACATCTTAAACCCTTTCTCCCTCGTTTACAAACTCTGAGCTATGCTGCCACATCCTTCTTCCATTCAACTCAGTTCTTCCTCCTTCTCGATTCCCTTGATCAAAGTAGCAAGCCTTAGCCATCCACCATTCTTTCTCTCTCCATTTCTCCGTGCTACGAAAACACAGGTGTCGCCGCACCCCTTCGAATTTTGTGCTCCCCGACTCATCCTCATATTTTTCTATTCCCCAAAATGAAAACACCCTCCAAAACCCTTTAATCCATGCTGACTTCTTCAAAACCCTTTGAGCCCACTTCTTCATCATTCGTCTAAGGCCAAACGGCCCTTGGCCTAGTGAACGGGCCCAACCCGACCAACCTCCCCATTTAATTCCTGCCCAGAGCCGAGGCCCACCAGGCCCGACAACCTCCCCATTTAATTCCTCCCCATTTTCTTGCCTCCTTGCTGCCATCACCGTTGGCTGTCACTTGAACCAAAAGGCTGGGTCTTGGGCCAACTCCCCTTATTACCACTCCAAACCAAAATCATGGGTCGGATTAATTGGTTTGACCATTTGATTTGACCTACCTATTTAGAATTTGAACCAAATAATTAAATCAAAATAATTTATTCCACCAATGAAATAAATTACACTCGTAAATAAAGTATTTAAATTTGAATTAAAATTCTCCAAGATTGAACCAATGAGGTTTAACCAAGAAATTTGAATTCTGACCGGAAACTCGAAATCGGGATGTTACAGAGAGAGATCGTCATGCTATGTGGAGATGGCTTACGAAAGGAGAGGAGAAGGAATTTAACCCTCATAACGCACGTGCCACAAAGGTGAAGAGGAAGTTGTACAAGGTCTTCCACATAATCTTTGCTCGAACAATCACGAGGAGGCTCGAACCTCATCATTTCAACAAATTTGACGTTGATTTCACCTGAGCTACCAAACACGGGGTGCGCTTGCATCATATCAAGGTCATCCTCAACATGTTTGCGGAGAACATGCCTCTAAAGAAAGACCACTTACTCGGCATTGGGATTGTAGGGAGGTTTGCAGACCAGTTTAACTTTGGCACACAAGTTCATTGGTTATGACATGTTCTGCATGTGCCCAAATCCTTTTGGGGAATGTGATCTCATTCGTGCTAACCTGCTTCCGTCCCTCTCCACAGACATTTACCACCCCGATTCCAGGAAGAAGACTACATCATTCCTCCTAAAGAAGAAAGGAAGACCACTTCGAGGAAGAGGAAAAGTAGGAGGACTGGTGGATGATGACTCAATAAATGTCACATTTTATTCCTCATAATTGATTTGTGTGGTATTTTAGTGTTGATGTTGCCTTTTGATTGGTTTTTTATTAATTGATGATAATTAGTCTTAATTAGCCTCCTGGGATACTTGGAATCCATTTTCACGTTTCTTGTGGTTTTTTATTAGTTTCAAGGTTGCTCCGTGATAGAGGATGTTGATACAAAACCACAGGTTCGAACGATGATCAAATCGGAGTCTGGATGCTCAAGATATAAAGTTCTGAATTTTAATGATACGCTAGGTCGTAGTTTGAAGGGCTAGAGTTATTACAACGCTGTGCTAGGTGAGCAAAAAATCTAGTATAGTGTCAGTGCCAGGCGACGCACGTGCCGCCCACACGCCAGCTACACGTCCAGTGATGGGCGGCAGCTTATAAAATGCTGGTTTTGCGGTTTTTAGGGAGAATTCGAGTTTGTCTCACCTCCAGACCTATTTTGACGAAGGGGGAACCTCTCCAAAGCCTCCCCATCATCCTTAAACACCCTCCACTCATTACTAATCATCCCCAATCATCATATATAATCATCTACACCTTGGAAACATAGATCGAATAAGAAGACGCTGAGGATTGAAGATTCATGGCTTTTATCTCCGATTTAGGTTTTGTTCTTCTATCTTCTCTCATGTGTACCTGAACCCTCATGGGTTATATTTGTGGATCCCTAAGGGGATTGAATTTATTTTATTTGTTTCATTGTGTTGAATGATGATGAACTATGTTTATAGATGCTTTTGCAATGGCTACTCTCATTGTTCAAGCATTTTTTTCCATATCTTGAGTTCATGCTTGAATTTGGTATCGATGCTTGGCTTGAATTGTCATGAAAGGGTGTTTATGTCACAGGTCTTGAGAGGATATTATTTACGTCTCCATCAAATACTACACCTTATTTTCATATCCATTTCCTTTTCCGCTCGAAATCTTCCTGTAACCAAAAACGAAAACCCCTTCCTTTCACATACACTTTCGGTGCTTACCAAACCTGAATCGAAGGAGAAATCTGCTCCCTCACCTCGTCCTTCTCTTCTCTCTCTTTATCCTCTCAACTATCCTTGAAACCAAATACCCTACTTTCCCTCACCAAAAAGTCTCGCTCTCTCTCAGACTCTCGTAAGCACCTCATCTTTAGGGTCTCCACCGACGTGTCCGTGTCGCCGGAGACACTCAAGGAGCTTTTGAAATCTAGGCTTCCTAGTGGATTCGCCGCCCAAACTATCATCGGTACCCGTCGCCCAAAGTGCTCCATCGCTCGAGTCGTCCTCTGGAAAGCCACCAAGGGAAGTCTTCATCAACTACCGCGATACCAAGGTTGCTACTGCATTTTCTTTCATATCATAATCGCATGCCCCTCCTCCTCATAACTCTCCAATTTCTCAGAATTTCAGTTGCTAGGGTTTTGTTTGGTGTGGTTGTTTTGATTTAGGGGGTTTCAATTCTTCAAATTCAACTGCCTCCAGGAGAACCCACTGTGTCTAGAGCATGTGTAGGTCCCACTGGTGATATCTTGATTCTTGGAGTTTGCATCTTCGTCAAGACTTATCTCATCGTTCTTAGGGCCATCTAGAGCATATGATGGAGAACCACCTCCAAGAATAAGGGTTTTGGGTTTGAAGTACTTCTTCTTCTACTACTTCTAGGTTTGCATGGAAAGAATTTGGAATTTTTTGTTGGAGAGAAGAATCGTCCAAATGGATACGTCTCTGCAATACAGTGGAGACTCGAAATCCCCCAGGATTCATGCCAAGCAGAAGCTATCCATTGTTCCTAATACCCATTTACAGGTATCCTCTCTCCGTCTCCTAATTCTTGTCTACATGATGTTTTTTGTTTCTGTTTCAGTAGCTATTGCAGTTTGATTTTGGATGTGTTAGACTATAAGCTTCTCTTCAATAGCGTAAGGAACTATTTTAGAAAGACTTACTTTTTGAATTCCTTCTCCAGTATGTCGAATTGGGAATGGAGGGGAGGAAGTAGAGATTTAGTGATTTCTGTTGGGTATACTATTGAATGTCTTTGTACAATTTCCTAGTCTCATGGAGAGCTAGACACAAGGGTTGGAGTTTCAAGAAAGCTAGATTCGAAGCTTGGAAATCCCAATCATATCATACGTCAATTCTACTAATTTGACTGTTAATCAGGACCAAAATTTTTAAAAATTATCTTTCCTTTCCGTACTAACTAAGTTCATATCAACCCCGCATTGTATAGTTGGCTGCTAGTGTTGGTGCACGAGTTCAATATGACAAATATGAAAAGCTTCGGTACAACCTCCGAGGGAATAAGTCCTTCCCCATCACTAGTGATGGCTTTTTCACCTTCAACATCAAGGGACGCTACTATCCTGACGAGAATTTCAAGGAGGTTTATTTAAACCCCTGTTAAATGCCATTTCAAACCCCTCCGAAATGGCAAGTTTGTTGTAGTGCGAACACTTGGCGTGTGTCTTGCAGTTTGTCAATTAGTGATGAGAGTCCAATTGGTTAGTGTTTGGCCTAGCCTAAGGCTTCACTAGAGTCTTAGGACCCATTTTTTATATGCCTAATCATTTTAATGCATAGATACGAGTTTTGTGCATCCTAGATTCACCAATTTAGTCAATTATCATGATCCTTAGGGGGGAACTTATCTACGCCCACCATTCTCATCCTCCTTCGTCTTGATTGTTCTGTTTGCATTGTCTTGGTCGTATCCACTCTTTTCCATGCTCTTTGAGTCCGTGCTTGAGTTGAATTGCGATAACTTGAGGTAGGCTTGTTTGTGACTGCGAAGTGTGTGTTTTTGTCCTACCAATTTGAGCACCTCTCTCAAAACTGAGTAAGCCGAACCCAGAGACCCGCGGGAATACGACCTTGTGCCAAAATCTAGGTACCTTTTGCCAGGGACATGTTTGTTCGATCTGAAACATTATGAGTTTTTGTGCACCACCCTTTTATTTTCAGATTTTATTTAATCCTGTTCGATTGTTTTCTTATTCTCTTTTCTTGTTGACATGGAGCCACTTTTACTCTCGTAGTTCTTTCTTATGCATTTATGCAGGACTATAGCAGCGGCGACCGATGGTGAAACCGAGATGAACCTTACCAACCACGAACCTTTGAAGAAACTCCATATGAGCACTACCACCAAGACATCCACGACAATGATCCTCTTTTCAAAAGATTTGATGCGTGTGAATGAGAAGGTGCGAGTTATTTATGAAGAGTGGAAGTTTCAATGGGATAAAACCACGAATGCAATCAATGAAGAACTCAGGTTGCTAAGAAAAGAATTCCTTGGTAGTAATGAGGAGATCACGGTTGAGGAGGTGAAGCCTAGATTCCAACCACCGTTTGGGACGCCGAGCTTTAACTAGAGCAAGAGGCACTTGCAGAAAGGCAGCTTGTTGAATTTTTAGGATGACATCCTAATAAAGAGGCCACTTCCCCAAGCAAGGTGGTGGAAACCATTGAGCACTCCATCTTCAATGAAAGCTTCTCGATTGCAGCTCATCCAAAGCAAGTTGAAGCTCTCAAAGACTGTGGTCTTGTGATGAACTTTTTGTGTCAAGAAATTGATAACAAGAGCATCACACCCAGAGTCGAGGAGAAGACGATTGAGGAGCCGCAACAACAACTGCAAGAAGCCATCTGAAGTCCCATTGGGAGCTTAGAGGTGACCAAGACCATTGGAGATCATACTCCATTTCTACTTTCCCCCTTCAACCTCCCAAGCGCAAAGTTAGAAGAATGTTACGGGGAAGGAGAAGGAGCACCACCATCCTCCATAAGTTCTACCCGCTCTCTCTCTTGATGTTTCATGGGACACAAATGCCAAATCCGAGGAAACCAATGGCCAAAGAGGTGCTGAGTTGGATTGCATAACCTTTTAGGAATCATCTAGCTCAAAGACGTAAAACAAAGAGCACTCTTGGGAGGCACCCCTTGTGTATAATCATTTTAGACCTTTTCTTTGTTGTTTAAGACTTTATTTTGTTTCGGATTTGTGGATTTGTGGATGTGTGTTTTGTTTGGATGTTTGATTGATTGTATTCACCTGTGGGAACTCCAAATTCAAGACACCAAACTTCATCGTGAGAATCAAGTCACTTTCCTAGTATCATCTTCCCTTTTCTTTTCCTTCACCCTGAATTTGCGTTTGTCCAATGAGGACATTGTCGTGTTTAAGTGTGGGGGGATTTGTATAATTGGGATTGTGTGTTACTGGGTCTTTGACTGAAATGGGTGGTGATTATCTTTTCATTCTATCACTGCTTTCCCATTTCCCCTCGCGGTTTAAAGCTCTTTACATTGCAAAATTCTTTATGAAAGTGTCCATATTCTTGAATTTTTTGATGAAATCGGTGTGGTGTCATGGCTTAGTGGATTGTGTGACAACTGTGGAATGACCATCGCCCATTCTATCATCCTGTTATCTAGGAACTTGCTTTATTCACTTTAATGATTGGTTGACATGGAAATGTGGAAGACTCGTTCTAATTTCTTGTCGAATTCGCTAGTTTCATGCCATAGCCGGCTAGATAAGGGATTCCCAAGAAAGAAAGAAAATTATTTGCCAAAGTGAGTGTACAAAAATGTGAAGAAGTGTCGGTTTTGGGTCAATGTATGAGCTGTCATAAGTGCCCGCCCATTGCTGTAGTCCCAAACGGAAGCCTCAGTGTTGCATTCTTCTTCTAACCCACTCCCAATCATCGTTGGGGTTTAGGATAATGTGGGATTCAAAAAGGATCTCGGCTGCTCCATAGATGGTAGTATCCACAACCGTTCACTAAAAATTTAATGAAAAGGGAAAGAAAAATAATGCTTAAATTGAAAATGCTGAGTTTTTATCCCTTATCTAGCAAGTGATGGGTGCGTCCTAGAGTATGTGTACAAGAGGTTTTATTGTCTTGCAATTTCTTAATATCCAGTTCACTAAGATTTATGACACCAATTACATTGGTTAATGATTCATGATGTTCTTGATGTGTACATGCTTGCATAGGTGCACTTATTGTTCTAAGTTTTGCATGAGGACAATCAATGTTCAAGTGTGGGGGTATTTGATGATTTAAAATATGTCACATTTTATTCCCATAATTGATACACATTTCTGTGGTATTTTAGTGTTGATGTTGCCTTTTGATTGGTTTTTTATCAATTGATAATAGTTAGTCTTTTGGGATCCTTGAGGTCCATTTTCAAGTTTCTCAAGGTATTTTTACTAGTTTTTAGGTTTTGCCGTGATAGAACACTTTAATACAAAGCCACAGGTTTGAACGGCAATCAAATCGGAGTCCGGATGCTCAAGATATCAAGTTCTGAAGTTTAACACTACACTAGCTTCCAGTTTGAAGGGCTAGCGTTATTACAACGCTAAGCTAGGTGAGGAAAAAGAGCTAGCATAGCATCAATGCCAGGCGAGGCACGCACCGCCCACATGCTGGCTACATGCCCAATGCTGGGCGGCAACTTATAAAATGCTAGTTTTCGAGATTTTTAGGGAGAATTTGACATTGGCTCACCTCCAGACCTATTTTGACGAAAGGGGAACCTCCCCAAAGCGTCCCCATCATGCTTAGACACCATCGACTCATTCCTAAGCATCCCCAATCATCATTTATCATCATCTACACCTTGGAAACATAGATAGAAGAAGAAGACGCTCCGGATTGAAGATTCATGTCTTTGATCTCCATTTTAGGTTTTGTTCTTCTTTCTTTTCTCATGTGTAACTGAACCCTCATGGGTCAGATTTGTGGAACCCTAAGGTCATTGACTTTATTTGATTTGTTGTGTTGTGTTGGATGATGATGAACTATGTTTATTGATGCTTTTGCAATGGCTATTCTCGTTCTTCATGTATTTTTGCCATATCTTGAGTTCATGCTTGAATTTGGTATCGATGCTTGGCTTGAATTTTCCTGAAAGGGTGTTTATGTCATAGGGTTTGAGAGTATATGCTTGATTCATCTTCCTAAGGGGCAAGATTAGAGTTTGTTTGAGTTGATTTTCCTCTTAGACATTTTATCAAAAACTTGGTGTGCGTCTTGCATTTGGTCAATTACTGATAAGAGTCCAATTGGTTAGTGTTTGGCCTTGCCTAAGGCTTCATTAGAGTCTTAGGACCCATTTTTGATATGCCTAATCTTTTCAATTGATGGATATGAGTTTTGTTCATCCTATATTCACCAACTTAGTCAATTGTCATGATCCTCAGGGGGGAACTTATATACGCCCTCCATTCCTCCTTTGTCTTGATTGTTTTGTTTGCATTGTCTTGGTCGTATTCAACCTTTTCCATGCTCTTTGAGTTTGTGCTTGAGTAGGCAGCCTTGTTTGTGACTGTGAAGTGTGTGTGTGTTTTTGTCCTACCAATTTGAGCACATCTCTCAGAACTAAGTATGCTGAACCAAGAGAACCGCGGGAATACGACCTTGGCCAAAAGTGAGGTATCTTTGTTGAAGGAGGTTTTTATCCCCATCAGTGGTGCATCGGGGAGTTCCATAGATGATGTTTGATCCCCTTGATCTTTGGTTCACCTTGAGAAAGGATATAGCCTTCCTCCATTTATCCTTTCATTTTCTGCAATTCATACATTGTTTTTCTTCTTTGTTTTTCTTTCGTTCTGGAAACTTTGGACGACGGTACTATGATGATGATGATATTATGGATTCTTTGAGTTTGGTTTTATGTGGATGGTCAAGCTAAAAAAGAATTAGATGGAACTTCAAGTCTTCAGATTCATCTTTGAGAGTGGATTTCTGGTCCTGCCAGATTCTATCGTGAGAAGCACGTCTTTTTCCCTGTATCATCTTCCCTTTTCTCCCTCTTCGCCTTGAATGTGTGTTCATCCAATAAGGACATTGACGTGTTTAAGTGTGGGGTGGGATATGCATGTTCTGGATAGATTTCTATCGAGTTCTTGACTGAAATGGGTAGTGACTGTGCCAATTTTTTCATTCTATCACTGCTTTCCCATTTCACCTCATAGCTTTAACTCTTCACATTGCATAATTTCTTGTGAAAGTGTCCATATTCTTTGCTTGATGAAATCAGTGTGGTGTTTTAGCTTAGTGAATTGTGTGAGAACCACATAATGTCCATCACCCGTTCTTTCATCCTCTTAGTACTCTAGGAACTTTCTTTAATTGATTTAATGAATGATTGACTTGGACTTGCGCAATAGTCGGTCTAATCTTCTCTCAAAATTGCTAGTTCGATGACATGTCAGGTTTAGATAAGGATGCCAAAGAAAAAAAAATATTTGCCAAAGTGCGAGTACAAAAAATGTAAAAAGGTGTCGGTTGTGGGTCAATGTACGAGCTGACATACATGCCCTCCCATTGCTATAGTCCCAAAGGTCAATGTGGCATTCTTCTTCTAATGTAATCCCGTTCGTCGCTGGGGTTTAAGATAACGAGGAATTCCAAAGGTTTACGGCTTCTCCATACTAGGTAGTATCCACAATCATTCACTAAAAGTTAATGTAAGGCAAGAAAGAAAAGTGTTTAATTGAAAATTTTGAGTTTTAATTTATTCCTTATCTAGCGAGTGTCGGGTGCATCCTAGAGTAAATGTATAGGAGGTTAAGTCGGTTGGTCATTAGCTTGATTAGATCTACTTCCTCTTTTAGTTTCAGGAAGTTGTCTGGTTTAAATCGCGTGTTCGAGCTATAATATCCTAGTTCACTAAGATTTGAGACACTGATTACATTGGTTGATAATTCATGATGTTCTTGATATGTACATGATTGCATAGGTGCATTTGTTGTTCTGAGTTTTGCTTGAGGACAAGCAACATTCAACTGTGGGGCAATTTGATGACTCGAAATATGTCATATATGATTTCCAATATTTGATACATAATCGTGTGGTGTTTGAATGTTAATGTTGTCTTTTGAATGGTTTTGATCAATTAAATGATTATTCGTCTTGATTAGCATCTTGGAATCCTTTTGATCCATTTTCACATTTCTAACATGTTTTATGAGTTTTCAGGTCATACCGTTATTTAGGGCATGTTGATACGAAGCCATAGGTTCAAACGAGGGTCAAATCGGAGTCCAGACACTAACATACCAAGTATGAATATTAACACAACGCAAGGTCGCAATTCGGAAGGCTTGCGATATTACAACGCAATGCCAGGTGAGAAAAAAGACCTTGCATTGCGTCAGCAAAATCCAGCGGACAGGCGGCGCATACGCTTGTTATACACCAGCACCTGACAGCCTATTTAATCAGATTTCAAAATTTCTCAGAAAGACACACTTCATTTCAAGCTCTATTTTGACGAACACTCTCAACCTCTAGCACCTGGAAACCCTCACAGAGTCCAGAAATTATCATCCCATCATCGTCCTTTATCTCCTACATCATTGAAATGGCAGACGAAGATCAAGATTCATCAGGACACGAAGAAATTGGTGGATCTTTTCATATTTATCTTCTTAAGGTTGTATTTCTCGTTTCTCCATTATGTACTGCTATAACTAAAGCCCTTAGGGTTCGAGTGAGTGAAACCTTAAGGGGATTGATGATTGATTACACTTGCATACCTTGCATTTAGTTAGGTATAATTTAGTTTCAAATGTGATTCAGACCTATGTGTTTTTGTTGATCCTCTTCTTATATCCTTGAAATAGATGCATGATTAGGGTTTGACTATGAAAATGGGGATCGTCTTGACCCATGAGCTCTTCATTCATAGTTGTCATAGTGATGAGCATAGTTTTCATCATAACTCGAAAGAGAGCATGTTAAGCTATGTCTTTTTAGGCTGACAACCCATAAGCATTTCATTGAACACTATATGCACATTCTACTTGTAAATGTAAATGGTGACCAATGCCCTTTTTATTAGTTGTTGATGTGTGGTCCTAATTGTCTTGACCCATGAGCTAAGGATACATGTTGTTGTAGTGTTGAAAGATCTCATTTGGCCTATTTTAATCGTTCTATCAAAGGTTGGGTATTCATGATTCATGAACCTAAAAGGGGAAACTTGCTTGACCCTTACCTCTCATCCATTTCATTCACTCTTTGTGTTTTGTCTTCGTGCGCACTTGAATTGAATTTTTGTCAACCCCACTTTCCATGCTCTTTGAGCCCGTGCTTGAGTTAGTTCGTTATACCTTTAGCCTGCCTTTGTTTTGTGATTGCGTGAAGTGTTAGTTGTTTTCATCGCACCCAATTTGAGCACCTCTCTCAGAACTGACTAAGTTAGACAAAGAGACCCGCGAGAATACACCCTGACCAAAAGCCATGTATCTTTGTTGAATGAGGTTTTCCTCTCGATCAGTTAGCGACCTCCTTTTTCATACCTGACCACTAGTAGTGAGGTTTCAAAGTTTGGTACATCTTAACTACTCGAGGATGCATAGCATAGACACATGAATGAGCATCATTCAGAATCTCCCTTCTCAGCTCCTTAGCACCAGGAACACAAATTCTACCATGCAAGGTGACCAGCCCGTTCTCTGCCGCTCTACCGAGAACAAACCTTCTTTCCCTTCCTCAACCCATTTCTGGATATCCACCAACTTGGGATCCTCCAACTGATCCTGACGGATCTTCTTTAACAACACTAGCCGCACCACTAACCTAGCTAACAAGCCTTTCCCTTCTTTAACCGAATGCTCAAATCCCAACTTCTTCAATTGACCAAACTCGGGTGACTTACCCTTCAGGCTTAAGGCATCTGCCAAATCATTAGCTTTGCTCGGATGATACTCAGTGGTACAATCATAATCCTTGAGTAACTCCACCCAACGCCTTTGGTAGCTATTAAGCCCCTTCTGATATATAAGGTACTTTAAACTTCTATGATTGATCTTAATCACAAAATTTTGCCCATATAGATAATGCCTCCAAAGCCTAAGCGCAAAAACCACCACAACAAACTCCAAGTCATGGACCAGGTAGTTCGCCTCATGCTTCTTAAGCTGCCTAGACACATAAGCTATCACCTTGTCATTTTGCATCAACACACAACCCAAGTTCTTATAAGAAGCATCACTATACACCACATACTCACCCCCACTAACTGGCAAGGCGAGCACCGGCGCCGTAATGAGCAGCTCCTTTAGCTCATCGAAGCTCACCTAACAAGCCTTGCTGCAAATGAACTTGCATTCCTTCCTAAGTAACTTGTAGAGAGGTCCTTCTAACTTGAGAACACATCTACAAACTGCCTATAGTAACTAGCCAACCCAAGGAAGCTTCTAACTTCAGCCACATTCTGAGGAGGCTCCCACTTCACAACCACCTCAATCTTCATGTGAACTACCTCAATCCCCTCACTAGAGATCAGATACCCAAGGAAAAGAACCTCTTTCAACCAAAACTCACACTTGGAAAACTTAGCGTACAACTGCTCTTCTCTTAACTTCGCCTGTACCAGCCTCATATGCTCAGAGTACACCAGGATATCATGATGTGATCCTAGCCACCAAGCCCGGCTTGGACATGACTGATGCCGATCCGGGCCCCAGCACTGATGCCGAGCCGAGAGTACACCGGCCCCAAGCCTATACCAGCACCACCCCCGGAGCCTAGAAGAGCCCAAGCCCCGGAGCCAGAAGATGCACCTGGGGGATGCTAATCCTCAGCCAGGCCCCAAGGCCAGCTCCTACGCCAGCAGAGTCAGACTAATGACCCTCCAGGAGCTGATGCTGACGCCGAGCCTCGACCCGGGCCCCGGGCCCCAGGCCAAGCCTAGCACCCAGCATAGGCCTCATGCCAACCCCCCCGAGACCCCGGAGCAAAGACCAGCCTGAAGACATCCCTACAGTACTCTTGAAAGAAGGCTCAGAGCAGAACTCAAAAGGCCTGAACAGGATTGAAGAAGGCCCCAAGCTAAGCCTGCCACAAGCACAAGGCCCATGCCAGCGCCCGTCAGAGGAGCACTTTTGGCACAGAAAACAATTAGCTCGAGCCTTTGGGGAAATTCTAGCTGCTATGGATAGCTTGAAGCCCCATGAGAACTCTCCAACAAACGGAGCTGAATTTGGAGAAGAACTGAAGGAGATAGAGCTCGGCCAAGTCCTAGCAAAGCATGGGTGGAGCACCAAAGAGAAAGAGTCAGATGCTGATCCGAGAAAGCCAATGCTAGGAGCCACTATCAGACACCCACCTGAGCCTGATCCAAGGAGGGATGGGTGACCATTCATGATACGGGAGATGAAGAGAAGATGCCAAGTACTTCCAAACAAGAAATCCTAATCAAGCTAGGATTTCCCGGTTTTGGACAGATTTCTCGTCTGACGAAGAATGACGGATGATGACACTCAATTTGACGTGATTATCAGCCTCATTTAAGCGACATTTCCTTGCTTAAGACATGGTTTTTAGGGTAGAATAACGAATATTCAATCAATTGCTCTATCTCATGCCATTTGTGTTACTTTGGCCCGTTTCAGGTCTATTTGATGGTTTTCTAGTGTTCTTATGTTAGCACAGGTTTTTGCCGTAAAATAAAGTAGCCAATGACGTGTCTTAGGCATTGGAACCTCAAGGAATCACACCAGAATCGATCCAAGGAGCCAACCAAGCCAAACAAATTCCTGCCCCGATTTACAAAGGAGTTTTCGCCGAAAATCCCTTGGTATTTTCGGCGAATATACATGAACAAATCCACTGATGTCAACTGAAGGATGTTTTCGGTGAAAATACCAAGTTTTCACCAAAAACTGTTGGACCGAAAACCACAGAAGAAACAGCCGGCAGTCATCCACTTTTACAAAGGAATTTTTGGCGAAAATTCCTTCATATTTTCGCCGAAAATCCTAGTTAAAATCCGGCTGTACTAGGGTTAAGTATAAATACTTAACCGGCGGCCCAAATCGAAAGTACCTCATAATATCAATCAGAATTTCCAGACCTAGAAGTCGAGAGAGAGAGTTTAGAGAGTTCAAAGAATCGTGGAGAGATCGGGACGCCATCCCTTCACATCGGAGACTCGGAGCTTGGATTAAAGATTACCGGAGATTGAAGTTTCACGGATTCGTCAAAATTAGGTTTTACATTTCTTCTCTGCTCTTCCTACCGAAGATGTATTCCTTGTTTGTTTTTGATTCTCTTGTTCCTAATATGAGTAGCTAAACTCATAGAGCTTAGATTAGATGAACCCTAAGTGACCTAGGGCTTTAAAGCGGTCATGGATTGGCGGTAATTAGATTCGAAGTTCAATCAGTTTCTCTTTGCATGGTTGTTTTGTTCTTCACTGTTTATGTTTCTTCTCTGGTTGATCGCCTAGATTAGGTTTTTGCAAGCTAGGGTTAGTCGCTAGACATCTTCCTGCTTTGACACATAAACTTGTCTTCCTTGATCACCTAGTTTAGATTCTTGTTAAGCTGAGGATAGAAGCGAACACTCGCCTCTCTTTAGAACATCAATTCAACCAGTTAACCTTTCATAAATCATTAGTAATTGCACCAGTTAAGTTAAGTCATTACTAGAGGCGACCGTACCCGAGCGACTAATTAATCTTGGTAGTTAGAACGGATAGAGCGAACGTTCGCCGGTCTTAAACCTAAGGGCCAGGAGTTATAGTGGTGTATAAAAATTGATTGAACGAGAATTGAAATCCGCTGATCTGTTGATTGCTGTTGGCATGGTGATCTAAGGGGGATTCGAAATCTAAGCTTGTCTGTCGTCCGTCTAAACCATCCAATCATTCTGTCTTTCAATTTCATTTTAATTTTCTTGCATCTTAGTCTAGAAGTCGTGGAACTCACACCACGCACGAAGTGTTTAAACCTGAATAAATTGCCAGCTTCTTTGAGTAGTCGATTAGAAGAAACCATGTGGAATATGATCTGCTTAGCTTTCCAGCTTGGTAGTATTTGATCACTGTCCTGCAGCTCATCAAATTGGCGCCGTTGCCGGGGACTCTTCTATATTGTTTGAAAGAAGAGTTGGCATTTTATTCTTCTATTTTCCATCACACTTCGATTTTACCCCGGTTGTGTTTGTTTTTGTCTCTTGCAGGTTAAGAAAATTCAGAAGCAAATCACTTTCGATCCACCTTCCCCTACCGCAATGGCTGCTCAAAAGAGTCTTGCGGATTACAATAAGCCAAGTGCTACTAGTGTTCGTTCTTCCATCTTTGTACCGCGCAATGAAGACGGTCCTGACTATGAGATCAAGATCCCTTTCGTGGAAATGATCTCTAGGGATTTACAATTTGAAGGCAGGCCATTAGACAATCCGTGCACGCATCTGGCGGATTTCCTTGATCTCTGCAGCACTTTCAAGAATGGGAATCTCAACAAGAACACTCTTTGCTTGAGAGCTTTCCCGTTCTCTCTGAAAGGTGCAGCTAAGAGGTGGCTCACTGGCAAACCACCTGGCTACTACACTGACTGGGAGACTCTTGCTCAGGAATTCGTAGAGGAATACTTCCCTCCTTCCAGAACAACTGCTTATAGGAAAAACATCTCAAAGTTCAGACAGAGAGAAGGAGTAAGTTTACATGATGCTTGGAACGAATTCCATGAACTCCTCCACGATTGCCCTCATCATGGCTTCACTCAGAGGCAACTAGTTGAGATCTTTGCTTGGGGTATGAACGAAGAGTCATCTGAATGGGTTAACTCCTTAGCTAATGGAGACTACACCGCACTCACACCAGAAGCTGCTCTTCTTCACTTTACAAACTGCGCATCCAAATCTAGAAGCTGGGAGAGACAGTTTGGAGCAGCTAAGAGCCGACCAAGCCGTGAAGATCAGATCAAGGTTGAAGTACAGAAAGAAATGAAGAAGATTTTCAGTAACTGGTCTTCAGAGGAAGTGAACTTTATTGATCAAGGCTTCACCAACAATCAAAGAGGCTACCCCGACTATCGTCAGTTCAGACAACCTCCTCAACAACAAGGAAGCTTCCAAGAGCGTCCTCCTTACAGTTTCGGATTCAACCAGAGTCAGAATCAGTACTTGAGCGATAGTTATCAAGATCAACCTCAGAGATCTACATCAGGGAACACACGGGATATCGAGGTAGACAAGAAGCTCAACCTGATCATGGCAAGGCTCGATAACTATGAGGAGAAATTTAAGCTTCAAGCCGTCATAAATCAAGAACATAAAGCTCGAGGTCAACGAATGGAGAGCATGATTAATAACATGTTTAGCTTGCTAACTAGTAGCCCCCTCATTAATCAATCATCGGTTCAAGTCGACTCTACCATTAGGAAGGAGCACGTCAAGGCCGTCTCCACAAGAAGCGACAAGCAATCAGCTGATACTGTAGCTCCTGAATCGGCCATAATTCCTGATACTATAGCCATTGACAAGCCAGAGATCGAGGAGGAGGATAGAGAAGAAGAAGAGGAGGTGACTGCCCCGCCTCCCCTGTCAAAGACGGCACCCGTGCCACCTCTCCCTCCATATCAACCTCGGATTCTGTTTCCTAAGGCTGCGCAGTCAAAGGAGAAAGATCATGATACCCGGTACAGAAAGTGGTATGGATACTTGAAGAACACGAATATGAATACACCAGTTACTGATGCTATTCAGGTGATACGGAGGCTGACAAAGTCGCAAAGGATCCTGCGAAGAACAAAAAGAAGGAAGAGTTGTCTTCCGTCTCCCTTGAGGAACAATGCTCTGTCATCCAGAGCCAGGCGACACCCATACCTCCCCCAACTAAGTGTCGAGATCCCGGTGTTTTTACTTTGCCTTGCACTATTAATGATGTGAAGATTGATCGTAGTGTAATTGATCTAGGTGCTTCTATTAATGTTATGGCTACCTGCTTGTTTGAGAAGTTGAACCTAGGAGAGTTGAAACCAATTAGAATGCATTTAGTGTTTGCCGACAGATCTGTTAAACTACCTAGGGGAATAATAGAAAACGTGGCTGTCAGTTGTGGTCCTTTTACTATTCTGGCTGATTTTGTTGTTATGGATACCCGAGGGGAAGATGTCACTCTTCTCCTAGGCTGACCGTTTATGGCGACAGCTAACATTACCATTGATGTCCCAAATGGCTCGTTGACATTAAGGGTCGGCAAGGACACCATGACATTCCGCCTCAAGGACGGTATGCAAATCCCAGTCAAAGAAGAGATGCATTGCTTATCTGTTGAAGCTGTGGAGTTGGCTTCGGTCAACTCCGTTACTAATGAAAAAGCTAGAGTTTCTTCAGAAATTTGCTTGCCAGGTGGTGGACAGGTCCCTAATCTGAAGAATGAGCTGCCGGCACAAAAGCCGAGAAAGAAGGAGGATCCGACGGCATCTCCTCATGAATCGCCAAAAATTAAAGATCCTGGCGAGAGAAAGAAGAAGACTAAAGAGAATACGAAGGCGGTTTGGAAGCCGATTGCTCAGCCCCCGTCTACCGAGCCACCGGAGAAGAGTGATCCTCTGAAGGACGCTCCTTCGAAAGAACTGTTCGGGCCATTTGAAATCTCTGGTCATCTTCCTGAAGAATGAACCAAGTTAATTCACGCAAACGGGAAGAAGTTCACACTTGCTGGAGGATCCCCAGGGCCATATTTCATGAACTCCGACTCGGGCCTAAGAGAAATCCTGAGTTGGGATGTCTCTTAATCGCCGTCCAGGTATCGTCCAGCTCAAGGACGTTAAGCAAGAGCGCTTCGTGGGAGGCAACCCATGGCTGGAGTCCGTTTTTGAATTTTAGAGTCAGTCTTTTTGTCGTTTGAATCAGGTTCGGGGGAGCCAAAGTGTCAGTTTAATTTTCTTTCGTGTTAATTTGTTTTTCATCAGTTTTTTAAAAAGAAAAAAGGGGATTTTTTAATAAATTTTTGGCGAGAATTAAAATTACTCGCCGAAAACTTTGCCAAATTGCAAACAGTGAGCTCCTTTTTATTTTTGCCTGTTTTTCGAAGATGTTTTCGGCGAAAAACTTCTAAAGTTTTCGCCGAAAACTTGTGTTGTTTTGAAAATCAGTTTCCTTTTTTCGGTCCGATTCCAACGCATACTTGATCGTCCAAATCGGAGCTCTGTAGCTCCGGTTATCCCCGAAATAAGTTTTTCACGTTTTTGGCCAACTTCGTCGCTTTCCGTCCATTTTCTTGAGTCGTGTCTAAAAGGTTAGTTGTTGGGTTTTCAATTTCAAATCTTTTGACATGCTAATTTTTGAATTTCGACGAGTTTAAATTCTGTCTACCTCATTTTGCGTGCCTGTTGTTTCAGTGTGATTTTTTCTGAACTGCTTGAGCTTAGATGATCTAGATTGCTCTAGGAGTGTCGTGCCGTGAATTTGAAAAAACAGAAAAAAAGAAAAAGTGAGTCGAAATATTTTCAAAATTCCCCTAAACCTTCTTTGTTCGACTTTTATTCTGTGTGGATCTGGGACCCTTGTCCCGGTATCCTTTTGATCTTTTTGTTGTTTTTGTTTTGTAGGAACTCGAGTAGCTACTCCGCTCCGCTCCGGATTATCCGTGCTCATCCCCTACACCGACCATCTCATTCCAGGTTCTTCGTATATCTCTACTCTAGTTTAGTCCTGTGAGGACACAGAACGATTTAAGTGTGGGGTAGGATGCTAGAGAACCTTGCATGAACTTGATTGCCCTTAATTGTGTGTTGTGTGTTTCTCAGTGCCTTTCCAGTTTCTCTAGCATTGGAATTGCTCGGTTCTTGATTTTTGATGTTAAGTTGTTGTTCAATCTGTCATAATGATGCTTAGACTGCTTAACCTAGAACCTGAAAAATAACGTGTATACTTTGATGCTAAATTGCCTGGTCAGAACAGATTTTTAAAAAATCACACTTGTAGTTTGTAGCCTTGATTGCATGAAAATGACCGAATCCGACTAGCAAACCAACTGTGAGCTTTTGATCCATTGCACGTAACTTGCAATTTCAATTCTTTTTGAGTGATTTTCTGTTTGCTTGAATGAGTTAGAATTTGCATGAGACATACTCGAGACCACACGATGACACGAGTTCTAGAATGATAGGGGCACCTAGATTCAGCTATTAAGCCAGATAGCCTACCCAACGTTAAATCCATTAGGTTTAAACCCTTGAGCTTGGCCTGTTCTTTCGGTTCGATATACATTATAGCCATTCCCCATTCTTTCATTCCCCGTTGATCCCCTGTGGTTGTAGTTCTAGATTGACCTACCGGAAGTTGGTTTGTGGTAACCTGCCTATAGCCATTAAACAGGTGGTCTTAGCTATTATGTCCGAACGTGTAAACCCCTCTGGCAACTAAAAGAAAGAATCAGCACAAAAGAAAAAAATAGATAAAGAAGAAAAGAAGCAAATTTCGAAAAAAGTAAGGAAAAGAAGAAAAATCAGAAAAGCCAAAAAGTTTCAAGTTCAATAAACGTTCTTCTCCCTACATATGGAAGAACGAAGTCAAAAGAAAAGAGAAGAAAAGAAAAAAATTGTGTGTTAAAAGAAAATAAAAAGTGCTAGGTTGCTTGAGGGTATCTTAGGACGAGCATTCACTATTCCACCCGTGTCTGGTTAGATGGTAGGAAGCCACAGATTAGATTCGAGGGAAGTTAGTCGAAAGCTACACCGCACCAAAGCCATCATCATACATTCCCATCATCCATCTCATCATAAACCCAAGTAGTATAGAATTCGTTACAGTCCTAGCAGGGAAGTCCTTCTTGACTGGTTACTCGTGTTGTCATAGTGGTGGAGATGTGGTCGAAGTGCAAACTTATGACAAAATTCAGTAACAGAAAATGATTGAGAGTAGAAACACGTCCTTAAACACAGAGACTAAGAGTTCCCAATTTACTAAATATTTCCTGTGTGAGGAGTCTGGTCGGTCAGGTCAAATTTGTGCATAATTGGTTACGATTACTTGTCGTGTGCAGTTTATTAGTGAGACCAAGTGGTTTGGTTGATCTGTATGCATGTTAGGTTTCTTGTTCTAGGATCTATCTGTCTAATAAATCGTTGTGTTTGATTGAGCTCCAATTTAATCGATCTTATCATTTGTGAACATGAGCGTTTCTATTCAGTTTGCTTGAGGACAAGCAAAAGCTTAAGTGTGGGGTATTTTGATGACACTCGATTTGACGTGATTATCAGCATCATTTAAGTGACATTTCCTTGCTTAAGACATGGTTTTTAGGGTAGAATAACGAATATTCAATCAATTGCTCTATCTCATGCCATTTGTGTTACTTTGGCCCGTTTCGGGTCTATTTGATGGTTTTCTAGTGTTTTTATGTTAGCACAGGTTTTTGCCGTAAAATAAAGTAGCCAAGGACGTGTCTTAGGCATTGGAACCTCGAGGAATCGCACCGGAATCGATCCAAGGAGCCAACCAAGCCAAACAAATTCCTGCCCCGGTGTACAAAGGAGTTTTTGCCGAAAATCCCTTGGTATTTTCGGCAAAAATACATGAACAAATCCACTGATGTCAACTGAAGGATGTTTTTGGCGAAAATACCAAGTTTTCGCCGAAAACTGTTGGACCAAAAACCACAGAAGAAACAGCCGGCAGTCATCCACTTTTAGAAAGGAATTTTCGGCGAAAATTCCTTCATATTTTCGCCGAAAATCCTAGTTAAAATCCGGCGGTACTAGGGTTAAGTATAAATACTTAACCGGCGGCCCAAATCGAAAATACCTCATAATATCAATCAGAATTTCCAGACCTAGAAGTCGAGAGAGAGAGATTTTAGAGAGTTCAAAGAATCGTGGAGAGATCGTGACGCCATCCCTTCACCTCGGAGGCTCAGAGCTTGGATTGAAGATTATCGGAGATTGAAGCTTCACGGATTCGTCAAAATTAGGTTTTACAGTTCTTCTCTGTTCTTCCTACTGGAGATGTATTCCTTGTTTGATTTCGATTCTCTTGATCCTAATATGAGTAGCTAAACTCGTAGAGCTTAGATTAGATGAACCCTAAGTGACCCAGGGCTTTAAAGTGGTCACGGATTGGCGGTAATTAGATTTGAAGTTCAATCAGTTTCTCTTTGCATGGTTGTTTTGTTCTTCACTGTTTATGTTTCTTCTCTGATTGATCGCCTAGATTAGGTTTTTGCAAGCTAGGGTTAGTCGCTAGACATCTTCCTGCTTTGGCACATAAACTTGTCTTCCTTGATCACCTAGTTTAGATTCTTGTTAAGCTGAGGATAGAAGCGAACGCTCGCCTCTCTTTAGAACATCAATCCCACCAGTTAACCTATTCATTGGAGTATGCCTTTCGTAGGAACCAGTTAGGGTTAATCCGCTTCAAGAGTAACTCATAAATCATTAGTAATTGCACCAGTTAAGTTAAGTCGTTGCGAGAGGCGACCGTACCCGGGCGACTAATTAATCTTGGTAGTTAGAACGGATAGAGCGAACGTTCGCCAGTCTTAAACCTAAGGGTCAGAAGTTATGGTGGTGTCTGTGAACTGAATGAATTGGAATTGAAATTCGCTGGTCTGTTGACTGCTATTGCTCTGGTGATCTAAGGGGGATTCAAAATCTAAGCTTGTTTGTCGTCTGTCTGAACCATCCAATCATTCTGTCTTTCAATTTCATTTTAATTTTCTTGCATCTTAGTCTAGAAGTTGTGGAACTCACACCACGCACGAAGTGTTTAAACCTGAATAAATTGCCAGCTTCTTTGAGTAGTCGATTAGAAGAAACCCTGTGGAATACGATCTGCTTAGCTTTCCTGCTTGGTAGTATTTGATCACTGTCCTGCAGCTCATCAACGGATTTGGGCTACCTGGAGATAGAATTTGGGCTGAAGCCCAACATGAAAGTTGAAGCCCATGACGTCTACTAGTGATCTGCCAACGGGCTTAATTTTCCAAATTTATTTATTATTTATTTGGCTGATTCTTCCAGAACCCTTTTAGCTGTTTTTTAGGATTTTTCCAGCTTTTCCTTTTTATAGTTATTGTTTAGGAAGGAGTCTTTTCCTTGAGGAATAAGGCTACGAATTTAGCCTCCTTCTTAGACAATATTAGGATTAGGTTAAGTCCTTTTTAGGAGTTTAATTAGGACTCTTTTTATTTCTTTATTATTTTATAGTTAGTTTCTAAGGAGGAATAAGAGAGCTTGTTCTCTACTCCTCCCCTATATAACACTACAAACAAAAACTCCTTTTAGCGTCGGTCAAAACGTCGGAGTTTAGCGACTGACTTCGTGTTTTAGCGTCAGTTGTTTGCCGACCGACGCTAAAATGGGCCTAAGAGCCGACGCTATTACTCGTTCTTGGTTCAATTTTTGGTTGACCGGACGGGTAGATCGGCGTCGGTCATAAAAAACGAATTAGCATCGGTCAATGACCGATGCTAAAATGCGTGTAGATAGCATCGGTTGAGACGCGTTTTAGCATCGGTCATTGACCGACGCTAAACACATAAGTATTTAAACTCTCATCCTAACCCTAATCTCAAATTATCACTTCTCTCAATCCTCTCCTCTCTCTCCTGAAACTCTCCCAACCACCACCCTCCTCCTCCTCCTCCTCCTCCTCAAACTCTCATCCCCCCTCTCAGCCGCCACCCTCAACTCTCCTCCCACATCCGTCGTCCGCCGGCAACATCCCAGCCGTCGTCCACCTTCACTTCCTCCTCTAGCCGCCGCATCCTAGCCGCCACCACAACTCCACCGCCGTTCTGCCGCTATCCGCCTTCACTTCCTCCTCCAGCCACTGCAACCGCCGCATCCCAGCCGCCGTCCGCTAGACGATGAAGCCAACGTGACGGTGGTGGAGAAGAGAAACGAGATCTGGGAAAAAACCCAAATCTGGAAAAAAACTCATGTTAGAGAAAAAAAATAAAAACAAAAATAATAAATGAAAAATAAAAATAAAAACAAAAAAACAAAAAGTTGGTTTGGTCAGCCACCCATTTTTTAGCGTCGGTAGTGTTTTATTTTATCGTCGGTTGACCAAACGACCGACGCTAACTTTTAGCGTCACCAAATCTGGCGTCGATCTTGCCGACTGACGCTATAATAAAATGCGTGTCCAACCGACGCCAAATGGCATTTTTTTTGTAGTGTAAAGAGACTGCCGGCCTCTCTTGTACTTAAGAAACCCTTTTGAAATAAACCCCCTTTTTGATAGAACTTTGTTCTTGAAACCCCTTGTTGTGTCTGCATGTTGCGATACTGAAGGATTGGCTTATCATCAAGAGTATCCTCCTCTTGAAGTGGCGCCCTCGACTTGATACTTCTGGTTCCTAGCTCTTTATAGCTAGTGGGTCGAAGTCCTCTTCCATCCCGGTTCCGACGGTTTTCTTCCTGTTGGTAGATCATCAGCTTGTGGTGTTTAAGGATCGTCTACCCACGATTGCAGCGGTTCACATCATATCATCTATGAACACAATGATGAATTTGTCAAGGTAGTCACTGAATACCTTGTTCATCACGGCCATAAACGTAGCAGGAGCATTAGTCAAACCGAAAGGCATAACCAGGAACTTATAATGCTCATTCCTCGTCCTGACCTCAAGTCGATCTTAGAAAAGACCAAAGCTCATTGCAGTTGATCAAACAAGTCGTCAATTTGTGGAAGAGGATATATGTTCTTAACAGTAACCTGATTCAAACATTTGTAATCAATGCACATCCTCGTGCACTACCCTTCTTCATAAAAAATAGAACTCACGCTCCCCATGGAGACACACTAGGCTAAATGAACCCCCGGTCTAGAAACTCCTGCAACTGCTCCTTTAGCTTCTTCAACTCAATCGATGCCATCTGGTAAGGCAGTATTGAAATAGGCGCGGTACTAGGTAACAACTCAATATCAAAACCTACCTCTCCTTCCGGTAGCACACTTGGCAGATTGATGACTGCAGTTTTAGCGGTATCAAATAACTAATTTACCAAGGTAGACTAGATCGTATTGTACTCGAGGTCTACTCAAATATGTTGGCAAATTACTCAAGTTTAAACACGTTGTGCGTGGTGTGAGTTCCACGACTTCTAGACTAAGATGCAGGAAAATTAAAATGAATTTAAAAGACAAAATGATTGGTTGGTTTAGACAGACGACAGACAAGCTTAGATTTCGAATCCCCCTTAGATCACCAAGGCAACATCAACCACAAGACCAGCGATTTTCAATTCTCATTCAAACAATTTCTATACACTACCATAACTCCTTACCCTTAGGTTTAAGACCGGCGAACGTTCGCTTTATCCGTTCTAACTACCAAGATAAATTAGCCACCCGTGTACGATCGCTTCTTGCGACGTCAAACTAAATGGTGCAATTACTAATGATTAATGAGTTACTCTTGAAGCGGATTAAACCTAATTGGTTCCTACGAAAGGCACACTCTAATAAATAGGTTAACTGGTTGAGTTGATGTTCTAAAGTGAGGCGAGCGTTCGCTTCTATCCCCAGCTTAACAAGAATCTAATCTAGGTGATCAAGAAAGACAAGTTCTAATGTTTTAAAGTAGGGAAGCTTTCTGGCAACAAACCCTAACTCAACACAAACCTAATCTAGGTGATCAACCAGAAAAGAAACATAAACAAACAAGAACAAAACAACCCTGCAAAGAGAAACTGATTGAACTTTGAATCTAATTACCACCGATCCGTGACAGCTTTAAAGCACTGGGTCACTTAGGGTTCATCTAATCTAAGCTCTACAAGTTTAGCTACTCATATCTGACAAAACAAGAATCAAAGACGACAAAAGGATTCATCTTAAACAAAGGAAGCACAGAAATGGATCTGAAAAACCTAATTTCGGATGATCCGTGAAGCTTCGATCCCAAGAATCTTCAATTCCTAGCTCTGAGCGTCTTTCGAGATGGATTGATAGCGTCACGATCTCTCCGATAGCTCCGAAATACTCTCTCCACTCTCCTCATGTCGTGGCTGATCTCTTTAAATTCAATGTTAACAAATCTAGCTTCGAAAAGTCTATTAATACCCCCGAAAACCCTTTCCTTGTTGGAAAAGCTGAAAATTTCCCGTCTGGGGAGCTTACAGTGTAAGCTCACAGTGTATTTAGCTTACACGGCGTGTAAGCTCCAAAACGCAGCGCTTTGAGCTGGGCAGAATTCCAACTTGTTTCGATCATTCCCACTCCGTTTGAACTCCGATTTTGTCCCCGTTTGAATCACTGGACTTGTGAGAGACTCCTCTATAATTTGATAACCTGGAGCTCAACATAAAAGCTCAAAAAAGGGTAAAAATAGCCGAGAAATGGACAATGTACGCACTAGGAGCCGATAATCACAAAGTTACGACAAATGCACCAAATATTCATCAAAATGGCATCAAAGGGTATGAAATGTTGCTTAAATGGGGCTGATAATCACGTCAAATCGAGTGTCATCAAAATACCCCACACTTAAGCTCTTGCTTGTCCTCAAGCAAACTGAATTAGAACGTATTCAAATTCACAAATGACACGATTGATCAAGTTAAGGTTCAAGTAATCACAATGAATCATTAAACTGCTACTTCTAGAACAAGTGACCTAACCTGCTTACACATCAACTAAACAACCTGGTCTCACTAATTATCTGCACACAAGAAGTAGCAAACACAAATCATGCACGAATCTGACCTAACCGACCATACTTCTCACACAGGTGATATTTGGTACACGGGAACTCTCGCACTCTGTGTTTAGGGACGTGTTTATGCTCTCAATCATTTTATGTTACTGAATTTTGTCATAGGTTTGCAATTCGACCACATCTCCACCACTGTGACAACATGAGTAACTATTCAAGAAGGACTTCCCTGCTTAGGATCGTAACGAATTCTACACTACAAGGGTTTATAATGAGATGGATGATGGGAATGTATGATGATGGCTTTGGTGTGGCGTAGCTTTCGACTAACTTCCCTCGAATCTAGCATATGGCTTCCTACCGTCTAACCAGACACGAGTGGAATAGTGTACACTCGTCCTATGATACCCTCAAGCAACCTAGCACTTTATTTTGCATATTTTCTTTTTCTTTTCTTATTTTTTTCTTTGCATTTTCTTTTGACTTTGTTCTTCCATATGTAGGGAGAAGAACGTTATTGAACTATACTATAAGCTTTGAAACTTTGAACTTTTTCTGTTTTTTTTTTAATTTTTCTTCTTTTTTCTTTCTCTTTTTTTTTTTTTTGCTTTGTGCCGATTTTCTTTTAGTTGCTAGAGGGGTTTACACGTCTGGACATAATAGCTAAGACCGCCTGTTTAATGGCTATAGGAAAGTTACCACAGACCGACTTCCGGTAGGCTAATCTAGAACTACTACCACAGGGGATCAACGGGGAATGAAAGAGTCGGGATTGGCTGTAATGTATAGCGAACCGAAAAAACAGGCCAAGCTCAAGGGTTTAAACCTAGAGGATTTAACGTTAGGTAGGCTATCTGGCTTAGTAGCGAATCTAGGTGCCCTTATCATTCTAGAACACGTGTCATCGTGTGGTCTCGAATAGGTCTCATGCAAATTGTAACTCATTCAAGAAAATAGAAAACCCCTCAAAAAGAATTGAAACTGCAAGTTATGTGCAGTGGATCAAAACCTCACAGTTTGCTAGTCGGATTCAGTCATTAGCATGCAATCAAAGTGAAAAACTATAAGAGTGATAAGCTTTTCTGTTCTAACCAGGACATCTAGCATCGAAGCAAGCAAGTTGATTACAGGTTCTAGGTTAAGCAGTCTAAGCATCATTATGAAAAATTGAAAACTAACTTAACAACACGAGTCAGGAATTGAGCAATTCTATGCTAGAGAAATCTCACAAATACCACAGACAAAAAGCATCCCTCAGAAATATAATCCCACCCCACACTTAAATCAGACATTGTCCTCAATGGACCATACAAAAAGAGAGGAAAAGTGTATAGGGGTACCGCAGTACGAGCATGAGGGCGCCGGAGATGGCGTAGGCTAGATACCAAAGACGTTATCCTGAATAGAATTTATAGAGAATTCTGAGTTCACAACCTGAAAACCTGATAAGAGAGGATCCATCACATGATTAGAGCAGTTGGAATACAAAAGACTCGACCAACCACAAAGGTTTGACAATGACCCAAAAAAATACAAACTGACACTAACAAAAACAAAGAGTACAGAGTTCCGGATGATGAGAAAAGTAAAGAAAAATCCTGAAATCACTGGGGCGGAGGGTGCTGGCGATCATCTGGAGCCTGGAACTGCCTAAAGAACTAGAGCTGGGACTGGTACATCTGCTGCTGCAACTCCTGGAAGCAGGTAAAACGCTCATCGGACTCTGTTGCCACTTTTGAGTGGACTCCCAACGCGCGTCAAAATCTGCTCTCATCTCTCTAAGCTCACGCTCCAGTCCACTGAAGTCGTATGCTGGGGTCGCTTCTGACTCTGGCTCTAGCTCTGGTGCCGGTGTCTATCTTCCACGTCGCTCAATGAAAGGATCACAGTGGGGAGCAAGGATGTCAGGAACCTTCTTGGACCGAGGAAGGTCGCCAGTGATCCAGAGCTGAGGAATACGATGATGGAGGCGGATGGCGCCATATGAAGCGAGCACGTCGTACCTGTGAACCAGATGGGTGACATAGGAGCCTCCCAAAAGAAGTCTCGTGCCGCGTTCGCGCTGAAGCTGAAATAACTTGGCCACCAAAGAGCCAAGATGGACCTTCCGTCCCTCCTCGATGCACCGCAACATGAAAAGGTCTCTGGCATTACAGACACCGCCAGAGTTCAACCTGTGAGTAATAGACTCCTGGAAGACCAACTGTAAGAACATGTAGATTCGCCTCTCCATCATACTAGCCTTGGATGCGCTAGAGTCATACTTGGGCGGGTCCGACGGAGCTACAGTGCACCAGAACATCTCATACTCCTTAGTACTCTCGGTATTGCGGAAGACAGCAGTCGATGGAGCTGAAGCTAGCTCTTCCGTAGTCTAGACACTGAGGTCGATGGCAAACTCATCAAGAGTAAGAGACCTCTCGATCCCTCCTAGGCGGAAGTAGATGCACTTGGTCGTGGTGACAGAATTAATTCTCTCATTCACCCTCTCCATGCGGAAGGTGGAGAGGAGCTTCTTGGTTGGCCACTAGTACGCCGGCTCGGTGACCTAGAATAGTAGGAGCAAACCGGCTCGGTTAAGTGTCGCACGGATACCATCAGCCCAGTCTTCCTCCTCCATGGCCTCCCAATCAATCTGGCTCATGGCACCAATTGCTTTCCTTTGTATGACCATCCATGTTGCCCGATCATCCTCCCGCGGGAAGTTGAAGATAGTGGTGGAGACGTTATCCGACGGGGAAGCCACCTGGAGGGTGTCACGCCTCGCGGTTTCTTTCAGTTTCTTTGCCAAAGGTGGGGCGGAGGAAGAGGAAGCACTCCTTTTCCTTTGGATTTTCCATCCTGAAAATAAATCTCAAACCAAATCCCAAGTTTAGCATATAACATGTGGAATTGGTGCATATAAAACAAGCAAATGGAACAAGGTATAAGACACACAAGATCACGGTATTGAACCTATGAATCAACCGAGCAACGACAACCACAACAAACGTCAAAGATATCAAGATCAAAGAATGCAAGTAGGATGCCAACAAGTGAAGGCACAATCACATAAGCACATAGCTAGGTCTTACACACACTTAGCAAGATCAACATTTAGGCATTTAACAAACTTGGCAAAGATCATCATGGAAGCAAATAGCCAATTCCAATTCAAACTTACGTCATAATCAAGTAATAAGCAAGTCCAAATCAGCCATATAAGTCACACAAGCTAAGATAACAACTCATGAAATTGATATGCAAAAAAGTGTACCTTAATCCGTCATACAAGCTAATTAAGGTAGAGATATTCAAGAACAAGCATGCATACATGTCTATAATCATCATAACATCAATCTCAAAGCAACAATTCATCCAATTTCGTCCATAAGCAAAAATCCCCAATTTCGACAAAAATCGGTATGCAAAGCTATGAAATTTCACAATTGGATGGGCAAACGAAGTCGAATTGACCCCCGATTCAAAATACAAGCACATTATACCATGAATTTCATATCTATGAAGTCAATTTCACAAAACCCCAAAACTGAAAAATTAGGGTTCTTGAGCTCAAGAACTCAAATCCGATTCAGCACCTAGAAATTCGAGTTTCATGGAAAAAAAACTTGATTGAAGCATCATGAAGGGTAGGGAAGGTGATTTACATACCTGGAGATCGATTTAACTCAGAAAATCGAAAAGAAACAAGATGTGGAATGGCTGGTTCGAGTTTCAACTCGAGTTGGCTGCTACTGTCGGGTTTGGAGCGTCAGGCGGCTTCTGGACGGTTACGAAGGCGGCGCTAGGTGAGGGGGAAGTGGCGAGGAGGTCCGGCAAGCGTTTGGGTCGGAGGACGGTCGGCTGTGCGGAAATGAGAGCAGGGCCGGTGGAGACGAGCGGCTGTCCGACGCGCGGTACTGCTGGGTGTGGGTTCATCGCGGGACGGTCGGCGGTGGAGTGGCGTGTCCGACGCCGACGGTCCAAGCTCCGTCGCCGGTAGGTGATGGTAGTGGGGGGGGGGGGCGATTTGGTTTGAGGGAGGGAGAGGAGTTGGGAGGATTTTTGGGAGAGAGAAACGAAGAGAGAGAGAGAGAAAACCCGAAAATGGAAGGAGAAAGAGGGACTTACCCGTGCATTTTGGGGCTTACACGGCGTGTAAGCTCCTTAGTGCAATAGCTTACACGGTGTGTAAGCCCTTACACAGGGCTTTACACAGTTGTGTAAACCCACTGTGTTTTTGAGTTCTCCTTGGGTTGTCTATTCCGGATTTTGGCCAATTTCTTGCAAATTGGTCACTCCTCTTCCTGCAAACATAATATTCAACCCAAATAACACCCAATATATATATATATATATATATATTTTTGACTATTTTCTATCATCCGGACTCAACCGACTTGACACAATTTTTTTTTTTTGATGAATTACAGATTTCATTTCATCAAAAACAATGAAGAACTTACAAAAGGGGAGGAAAAACTACTAACAATAGGAAAGAAAACCTATACATATCTCAAAATCTGAGAACACTCTCTAGCTTTGTAAGCATAAGCTGAGATGTCCCATTTAATCTGATCTATACTATTCACTAAATCAGCATGCTTGTTCCCAAAAATGCAAGCACACCAGCATCTCCACAACATGTTTACAACCATCACCCACTTAAGCTTTTTTACCTTCTCTTCAACACTTCCATCCTTCAACGCAATAGCTTTGCTATGAACCTCTTCTCTACCAATTCCACTGAATTTAGGGAAGCATGCATTCAGCAACTGCTGTGTGATAGAGCAGTCATAGAACAGATGTTCCCAATTTTCCAGGTCCGACTGGCAGAGGACACAAGTTTGATCAACCTCATCGTCCCACTTTGCAATCTTGTCTTTTGTCATAATCCTCCTTATCATGATCAGCCATGCTACAAAGCTATACCTAGGAATCGTATAACCTCTCCAGACCAGACTGCTCCAAGCTACTTCCTCACCTTTCTCCCTAATATCCTTCCAAATAACACTTGGCTTCAGCTTCTCAACAATTTTACCATTCCACATGTAATTACCCTCATCATCAATTGACATAAAGTCTCTAACAAGAGGTCTCAATTTCATCACCCTTTTCCAAATCCATGATCCATAATCTGCCTTGGCATCCCACATACTAACACTTTTCAGCCGGTATTTGATGATCCATGCTATCCAGAGTGAGCCACCTCTTACTAACAGATTCCAGAGATGCTTTGCTGCATTAGCCACATTCCAGCTCTGAATATCTCTTATCCCTGCTCCACCTTCAGCTTTAGGTTTAGCTATATGCTTCCAAGCTATCTTGGCCTTGCCCCCATCTATTTTGCCCCACAAAAATCTATTACAGGTCTTTTCAATATCCTGCATTAGACTCCTGGGCAGAAGGAAGATTGATAGCCAGTACTGAAGTATCCCACCCACAACCGAAGTTACCAACTGCAGACGACCAACATAAGAGAGAAACCTAGTCTTCCAATCTGCAATTCTACTAGTAATTCTGTCTAAGAGGCACTTACACTCTTCTTTCTTCAATTTCCCAGCAGTCAGAGGAATCCCAAGGTACTTAAAAGGTAGTTCACCTCTCTTCAACTTACTAACAATGCAGATTTCAGCAATAACATCCATCCCAACCCCTACAGTATAAATTTCACTTTTCTCTGGATTACATTGCAGCCCTGAAACCTTATGAAACTTATCCAAGATAGAGATCAATCCTCTTACTGACTCCCCATTACCCTTTGTAAAGATTATGAGGTCATCAGCAAATCCAAGATGAGTCATCAGCTTCTTGCATTGAGGGTGATAATCAAAAGTCCCTATACTAGCACCTCTGTCCAGCATACGGCTTAACACTTCCATAGCTATTACAAATAAGTATGGAGATATTGGATCCCCCTGATGAAGGCCTTTCCTAGCTTTAAAGTTACCACATAGAGTACCATTGATGTTCACAGATAGCATGGTGAACCTAAGACATGTTTCAATCTAGCTCACATAAATTGCAGGAAAACCCATGGCCACTAGCACCCTAAGCAAATAATCCAAAATTACACTGTCGAAAGCTTTCATTAAATCAACTTTCAGAGCAATCCTTGGGGAAACATTCTTCATGTTATAAGTTCTAATAAACTCATGAGCCAGAAGAATATTGTCACTTATAAGCCTACCCTTAATGAAAGCTGACTGTGAAGAACTAATCAGACCTGGTAGAACAACTCTCATTCTATTGGCAATAACCTTAGATATTATCTTATAGATAACATTACAGCAAGATATAGGACGATAATCCCTAATCTCACAAGCATTAGTCTTTTTGGGTAGCAAAGCTAGGATCACGGAGTTGATAAAACCATGGAGCTTACCTGTACTAAACAAGTACAGAACTGTGCTCACCACATCTCGTCCAACAATCTTCCAATGCTTCTTATAAAAGGACATTGGGAACCCATCACGGCCCGAGGCCTTATCACCAGACATACCATTTGAAGCTTCAATTACTTCCTTCTCTGTCACCTGATTTTCCAGAGCTTCAGATTGATCACCAGAAACTTTGTTTACAATCAGCTCATCCAGAGAACACTCCTCAACTACTTTCTCCTCTCCCAAAAGGTTTTTATAAAAACTACAATACTCTTTAATTCCTCAAAATCTTCAACCATTTCCCCATCCCTATTACGGAGTTGATGAATAGTATTTCTAAGAGATCGTGTTCTAACGTGACTGAAAAAAATACTTAGTATTTTTATCACCCTTCATAATCCAAAGAGCTCTTGATTTTTGCCTAAGTATACTTTCCTCATCTTTCTCCAGTTGCTCTAACTCCAGCCTACACCTCCTAGCATCCTCAATATTTCCAGTGCTAGGGTAATCAAAAACACATCTCTGTTTTTCCTCAAGCTATTTTCTCTTAACATGAACTCTTTTGCTAATATCAGAATAGCATTCAGCATTTAGCTTCTTCAGCTCCCTTTTAAGATCATGTAGCTTCCCATACAATTTATAAAACGGAGTATCATTAGACCTCTTACACCAAACTGCATTAATTATACCATCAAACCTAGGATTCTCAGCCCAACAATTGAAGTACTTGAAAGGCTTTGGTTGTGAAGCCAACTCTATCCCAGTGGTGATGAGCATTGCACAATGATCTGATACATCACAGGGTAAGACCACCACCGAACTAGAAGGGAACTTGACCTGCCAGTCATTACTAACTAGTACTCTGTTCAGACGTCTAGAAATCGGATCCAAAGCTCTATTGTTTGTCCATGTAAAAAATGGCCCCGAGGTAGAGTGATCCTCCAAAGAACAGCCTCTTACCATGTCCTTGAAATCCTCCATACTACCAAAGGAGTTGAGTCTATTAGAAGCTTCCTTCACGTCTAGAATAACATTAAAGTCACCGCCTACTAGCCACGGATATACAGACTGATTAAGCCTCTGAATATCATCATAGCGCTCTCTCCTTCTATAAATATCCATGGAAGCATAAACAAATGTGCAAACAAAAGTTATAGGGAGGTCTATTCTGACATGAATGAACTGATTACCCTTCTAAATCACTCTTAACGATACATCCGACTTCCAAACAAGCCAAATCTTACCAAGATTATCATCATAACAAGTATCAATCTTCCAACCCCCAAAACGCTGCACTATCAAATCATCCGCCTTATATTTCTTAACTCTAGGTTCAAGCATAGAAATAACATCTAGCTTATATTTATTAACATAAGTAAGTAAAGAAGTAAATTTATCAGGGGCATTAAAACCTCTGATATTCCATACCCAGATCTTCATTTCTTTCTTCTATTGTGCTGCTGACGAGTCAGCATAAACATCTTAGCAGGAGGAGAAGCTAACTTACTCGGCTCTGCAAAATCACCAAAGGTGACTACCTTCTCAAACTGATCATGCTGAGGTAAATTAGAGCCCAGGTTACTAACCTCCACAAAAGCTTTAGTAGCAACCTGGTTTGTAGGTGCTTCCTCCTCCTCATACGAGGACTCAGAGACATTGCCTACAGCTCCTCCAGCAGTAGCATCACTACTAATGGTCTCAGGTGTCACCTCCTTCCCTATAGAAATTTTGGGAACATTGCCTGAATCACCCTCAGTAGGAGCTGCAACAACCTGCTGGGTTTTACCCTTACTTTTTTGCTTTTCCGCTTCTTCCTCGACTCAATTTCAGGGCTCAGGATTACCACCTCCTCAAATGATTCAATGTTCTCCTGTTGACCTGGTGCTTCCTTCTCTCCTTTCAAAGACTCAGAAGCATTGCCAGATCCCCCTCCGACAGGCGGACTAGTACTAGACTCAGGTGAATCCTCCCCCTCCACAGAGGGCTCAGCTTCATTGCCTGCAGTACTAGCACCAGCCGCATCATTTTTCTGCCGGGCTACCCATTTTTTGCTTGCCTCTCACCTTTATAACTCCTACCAGCTAGAAAAGAAACTTTAACCACCGCTGGGTCATCATCTCCCATGTCTATCTTCAGCTCAGAGACATCATCCAATCCAAGTTTTCGAAGCACACAGACTTTAATCATAAACCCCAACCTAACAAACTTATTAACTAGCTTACCAAACTGTGTAGCAATCCAACTAATACCTTCCGGTGTTATCAATTCCGCTGAAACATCTTGCAACTCCAACCAAGCAGGTGACTGCTCCGTTGTGAAATCCAACGGCTTAATGCCCGGGAACCATCTCCTCAACACCATCGGAGCCTTATGAATATGCCATGAATATGCCATGAGCGCTGCAAGATCCACTCACACAGAGCTTCCGTAGCAAACTCAAACAGAAAACACCCCGGATGCTATCTGAGATACTTCCACAAGGCCATCATAACCCCATAACCAAATCACCACCGACCTAATTACCTTAATCGGCGGGCCATCCCCAGCAAACTAACCAACTACAGCCCTCCGGAGCTTCTCGATTCCCTTTTCAACCACAGCCATCGGAATCTTCAAAACACCATCTACAACCGCACCTAATGATTCCTCGACAAAGCGAAGCTCATCCTCAGGCGAGGAGACGATCGAAGCCCAAGACTTAGGTCTAGAGGGATCCTTACCACTTCCAGAGGCCTGCGAGTGCACCGACGGTGCCATCGCAAACCAAACAATCCAAAACCCTGTTTAGAGAATTTCACGCGCCAAACCACGCGCCTTTGTAATCTCAACTTTTTATTGAACCGACACAAAATTATTTTTTTTTGATGAATTGAGAGATTTTATTCATCAAAAGCAAGGAATGAAAGTACAAGGATAGACCACTAAAAGAAATCTACAACTCTATGTACAACTCATATACAACTCATGATTAGTGTCTCCTCCTTATGGCCTATAGCAAAACAATGGATTTCATCTCTAACATCTTCCCAAATGTTATATGAGCTTTTCACCTTAACATTTTGGAAGATGATTAGACATCTCTCAATCCAAATTCTACTAATGATTACTCTCCAAATGAGTAGCTGAATCTTGGTCACTGCAGTCAACTTCCAGCCATTCACCAAGCTTATAGTTTGATCCAATGTTTTTCCAACAAGACTGGGAAAAGACCTGCTGTAGACATCCTGAATAACACTGCAATCAGCAAACAAATGACCCCTAGATTCCTCTTCATCACAAAAAACACACTTGGCTTCTACCAAGGATCCCATTTCTTGATCTTGTCTCGAGTGCATACTCTGTCTGTGACAATTAACCAAGTTATGAGAGAGCGCTTTGGAATGGAATATCCTGCCCAAACACAGCTGAACCAGCTGATGGCCGTGCCTTTGTGCCTGACTGCTTCCCATACTTCACTTACTTTGAGTTTCAGCCTAGCTTTACCATCACAATAGATATCCCCATCAGCATCTTCTGTTATATGAGGTCTGATCGTATCTCTTAACTTCAGCAGCCGCTTCCAATGCCAGGAGCCACAGGGTGAAGTCACACTCCAGAGAGAATGCTTCTTCTACCTGTAATATCGAATCCAGGTTATCCACAGAGAACTAGCTTTAATCAGCAGGTTCCAAACATGTCTGATAATATTTGCCACATTCCAGGACTTGAAGTCTCTCAAACCAATCCCCCCTTCAGCCTTAGGCAACGCCACATACTTCCAAGCCACTTTGGATTTACCTCCCTCTAATTTTCCCCACAGAAACTTATTGCATAAGTCCTCAATATCACTGATCAGATTGGCAGGAAGGATGAAGGAAGACATCTAGTATTGCATCATACCTCCTACTACTGAATCAATTAGCTAAATTTTTCCTGCATAAGTAAGCTTTTTAGACTTCCAATCTGTAATTCTAGCTGTTATCTTACCCAGCAACCCTCTACAATCCTTCTTTCTTAGCTTGCCAGTAGTTAAAGGTATTCCCAAATAACGAAAAGGCAGCTGACCTCTACTGAAACCTGACCTTTGAACAATTTCCTCAGCTATTGCATCATCTATCCCAGCCATAGAAATCTGGCTTTTTTCAGGGTTGAATCTCAGACCAGAGTATTGTCTAAACTCCTCCAGAATGCTAGTTATAGTTTCAACAGCTGCAGGGGTAGCCTTTGTAAACACCAGCAGGTCGTCAGCAAAAATCAGGTGTGTAAGCCCTATCCCTTTACACTGAGGATGAACTGCAATCCGCTTCTCAATCTTTGCCTTATTAAACAAGCAGCTAAGCACCTCCATAGAGAGGACAAAAAGGAAGGGTGAGATGGGATCCCCTTGGCGGAACCCCCTTTTTGCTGGGAAATAGCCACATAAAGAGCCATTGATCTTCACTGAAAGCATAGTAGAATTGAAGCAAGCCTCTATCCAACCTATCATGACAGTAGGAATTGCCATGGCTTTCAAAACATCAAGGATGAAAGGCCATTCCAGAGAATCAAATGCCTTCATCAAGTCTATCTTGATAGCACATCTAGGAGTAGGCTTAGGTTTACTATAGGCACTCAAAAGTTCATGAGCCAGCAGTACCCCATCACTAATATTCCGGCCTTTAATGAAAGCTGTTTGGTTTGGACTGACTAGACTAGGAAGAACTCCAGCCAATCTATTAGCAATAACCTTGGAGACTACCTTATACACCACATTGCAACACGAAATTGGCCTACAACTCTTCATTTCTTCAGCATTTTGATGTTTAGGTATGACAGCCAGTGCTATAGAATTTACATACCTTGGCATAATACCATCAGCAAAGAAGCCAAGAACAGCAGTAATCAAATCCTCTCCTATCACATTCCAGCTGTCCTTGAAGAAAAAAGCATTAAATCCATCAGGGCCAAGTGATTTATCATCATGAATACTGTACAAAGCCTTCTTAATCTCAGCAGCTGTAACAGGGTCTTCCAGACTTTTTGAAGCTTGATTATCCAGCTTGAGAGTTATCAGAGATTCCAGGTCTGAAATAGAGACCTTAGAGTTTTCCCCCAACAACTTTTTATAAAAACTCACAGCCACCTTAGCTATATCTTCATGACTGTCAACCATTTCTGCTTCATCATTTTTTATTTTCCTGATGGTGTTATGGGCAGCTCTGCTCTTCACATGGTTAAAGAAGAAGGAAGTATTAGAATCCCCAAGTTTTATCCAATGAACCCTGGATTTCTGTCTTAAGAAACATTCATCCGCTTCCTGTAATTGGATAAACTCATCACTGCATTTTCTCATATCTTCTAGAGCAGTAGTGTTTGGGTCACTTAGCACCTCAGCCTTAGCTTTCAACATTTCATTTTTCTTGTTCTGAACTAGCACATGGATATCAGAGTAACATCTCTTATTTAGCTCTCTCAATTTATCCTTAACAGCACGCATTTTAGCATATAACCTGAAAAAAGGTTTTCCTTGGATTCTTTTAGACCAGGCTGCTGCAATCAAACTCTTATAGTCCTTATGCTTAGCCCACAAGGAAAAGAATTTAAAGCTCATAGGATGAGACACCATATTCTTGTCATTGTTCAGATAGATCGCACAATGATCTGAAGTCACAGTGGGAATCACACTGACTGTGCTGAAGGGGAAAGACTGCTGCCAGGCAATATTTTCTAGCACTCTATCTAGGTGTCTTGCAATCAAGTCATCTTTCCTGTTATTGATCCAAGTATACCGAGGGCCACTAGATATATGATCTATCAACTCACAGTCATTAACACAATCTCTAAAATCATCCATACTATCAAAAGAAGCTGGAAGAGTTGAGGCTTCATTCAAATGAAGAAAAGCATTAAAATCACCTACCACAAACCAGGGGGTATGACTTTGGTGTATTCTTCTGAGAACATTATACAGTCTTCTTCTTTCTAGCATGTCGTTAGCTGCATACCCAAGGGTACCAAAATAAGGTTTTTCCAAATCAATCTTCATATGAATCATTTGACTTCCAACTTCAAGTATCTTCAAAGGGACATTCTGCTTCCATAACAGCCAGATTTTCCCCAAGTCTCCATCATAAGCAAAGTCTGCATTCCATCCTGAGAATCTTTCCTTGAATAAATCCATGGTATTCTTCATTTTTACCCTTGGTTCCAATATAGCTATTACATCTATATTATAATAGCGTATATACTCCATTACTGCATTGAACTTGCACTTCTTATTAAATCCCCTTGTATTCCAAATCCAAAATCTCATCTCTGTCTGTTCTTATGCCGTTTTGACACCAAATACAAACTTTAACTGCTTATGTTTGGCAGGCTTACTATTCTGAAAAAAGTCCTCAAAAGTAGCCTTATGGCCATCATGCGTCCATTCCTTTTCTTCCACACTTGTTAACATCTTACTACTTGCCATATTTGTAACAACGAGTTCTTTCTGCAAAACTTGCTTCTCAGGTGTAGCTATCATCACATCTGGCTCCTCAGTCCCTTGAGGTCTCACATCCTCTGGCAAAATCATTCCCCCTAAGAATAGAGCAGATTCAGACCCTGCAGAAACAGATGTAGATGCAGTTTTTGAGCTTGAGGCCTGTGAAGCCTGCTCATTATGGGGTAATACAACCATTTCACTTGTTCCTTCTACAGCTTCCTCATCATTAATTTCAACACACTTTTCAGCACTTTTCTTCTTCTTCTTCTTCTTTTTCTTCTTAGTGCCACTCATATCTTCTGAGGTTTCCTTAGGTACATCCCCCGTGCTCTCCAGCTCCGGTACAGGATCACCATTAGGCTGACCTGTTTCTGCCTTTTCATCATTCTGTACAACTTTAGGCATATAGATTGTTTTAGTGATCAGCCTTTTTCCATATTCTCTTGCCTGCATTTGGACTATGCCAATAGCACAAACTGTACCATCATCTAACTCAATTTTCAATTCTCCTGGACATGGTATCGTCTTATTTCGAATCACACAGACCTTAACATCCAGACCCTCTCGAACAAACTTCTTCATTGGCTTCCCAATCTTGCTCGATAGCCAGCTTACTCCTTCCAGATCAATCAAAGCCGGTGGTACCTTCTTGAAGGTGATCCACTCAGGAGAAGCCGCGGGAGAGAAAACTAATGGAGATATCCCTTTCTGCCACTGACGCAGTACTAGAGCTGTGTTATGAATATGCCAAGATCGGCCTAAAACCCAGTCACAAAGACGCTCTGAATGACATCCAATCAGGAAAAAGCCTTCTGAGATCTGAGATATCACAACCGGTCCTTCGTATCCCCATAATCTGTTTGCAACACTAGAAAACACACGGATCGGAGGGCTTTTACCTAAGAATTGGGCTACAGCAGCCGATCGCAATCGCTTGGCCCCTTTCTCCCAGATTTCCTTAGGAATCTTCAGAACATCACCCTCCATACCCGAATCAGGAATATCAATAAATCGCAAGCTATGATCTGCATTAGTCACTACATCCGACCAAGACTTCTTTGGGCCTTCCCCCTCGCCCCCTGAAGGCTCAGCTACCGAACTCATCGTCAAAAGCAGCAAATAAGAAAAGAGAACAGCAAAGAAAAAAGAACCTCAGTCACGGAGCACGCCAGGCGGCCGCCGTTGGAAGAGGGATCGGAACTCTCTGCAGGAGCTCACCCACAGCAGAACAGCTCAACAATCACCCTTCCGATCTCGCAGCAGCAAGAAACTGAGAAAAGGAAAGAATCGGCAGAAACAGACTCGGTAGCTTCGATACTAAGTATCCTCACCGGACCGACGACGGAAACTATGCCTGAGAGGAGCGCACCCACACTCAGAGCAGAGCTCCGACGAAGAATCGCTTCAGATCCGACTCCCTAAACTGAATTTCCCGCCAAAACTTCCCAAGCACTTTTCAGAGAGAAAAAGTCGCAAATAACATGGTATAAACTTCGTGACACAAAATTTTCAAAATGACTCAAAATAAATAAAAACTGACTCGATAAATTTAAAATGAATTCCAACCGTGGGTTGCCTCCCACGAAGCACTCTTGCTTAACGTCCTTGAGCCGGACGATACCTGGATGGCGATCAAGAGACATCCCAACTCAGGATTTCTTTTAAGCTCGTGTCGGAGTTCATAAAATACAGCTTTGGGGATCCTCCAGTAAGTGTGAACTTCATCCCCTTTGCATGAATTAGCTTAGTTCGTCCATCGGGAAGATAACCAGAAATTTCAAATGGCCTGAACAGTTCTTTCGAAGGAGCGTCCTTCTCTTTATTCTCCTTCCTCATCTCGCCAGGATCTTTAACTTTTGGCGATTCATGAGGGGATGCCATCGGCTCCTTCTTCATTCTCGGCTTCTGTGCCGGTAGCTCATTCTTCAGGTTAGGGACCTGTCCAACACCTGGCAAGAAGAATTCTGCAGAAACTCTAGATTTTTCATTAGTAACGGAGTTGACCGAAGCCAACTCCACAGCTTCAACAGATAAGCAATGCGCCTCTTTTTTGACAGGGACTTGCATACCGTCCTTGAGGCGGAATGTCATGGTGTCCTTGCCGACCATTAATGTCATCGAGCCATTCAGGACCTTAATGGTAATGCCACCCGTCGCCATAAACGGTCAGCCTAGGAGAAGAGTGACATCTTCCCCTCGGGTATCCATAACACCGAAATCAGCCAGAATAGTAAAAGGACCACAACTGACAACCATGTCTTCTATTAATCCCCTAGGTAATTTAACAGATCTGTCGGCAAACACTAAATGCATGCTAATCAGTTTCAATTCTCCTAGGTTCAATTTCTCATACAGGCAAGTAGGCATGACATTAATGGAGGAACCCAGATCAATTGGACTATGATCAATTTTCACATCATTAATAGTGCAAGGCAAAGTAAAAGCACCGGGATCACGACACTTAGCTAGGGGAGGTATGGCGGTCGTCTAGCTGTGGATTGCGGAGCATTCTTCCTCGAGGGAGATGGAAGACAATTCTCCCTTCTTCTTGTTCTTCGCAAGATCCTTCACGACTTTTCCAACCTCTGGTATCATTTGGATAGCATCAGTAACTAGTATCTTGATATCTGTGTTCTTCAAGTATCCATACCACTTTCTGTACCGGGTATCATGATCTTTCTCCTGTGATTGTGCAGCCTTAGGAAACGGAATTCGAAGCTGATATTGAGGAGGTGGTGGCACAGGTGATGTCTTTGTCATGGGAGGCGGGGCAGTCACTTCCTCTTCTTCTTTATCCTCCTCCTCGATCTCTGGCTTGTCACTGACTATAGCATCAGGAATCATGACCGGTGTTGGGAGTTGCAGGACCAGCTAATTGCTGGCCACTTCTTGTGGAGATGGCCTTGACGTGCTCCTTCCTAATGGTAGAGTCGTCTTGAACCGATGATTGATTAAAGAAGGGGATACTAGCTAGCATGCTAACCATGCTATTCACCGCGCTCTCCACTCGTCGACCTCGATCTTTGTGATCTTAATTTAAGATGGCTTGAAGCTTGAATTTCTCTTCGTGGTCATCGAGTCTTGCCAAGATCTGGTCGAGCTTCTTGTCTATCTCGATTTCCCATGTATTCTCAAACTTATAATTCTGAGGCTGTTGTCCTTCGGTGAATCCAGGGGGATCTTGATCAATAAAATTTACTTCCCCTATAGACCAGTTATTTGTTGTACCGAAAATCTCCTTCATGTGTTTCTGTACTTCGATCTTGATCTGATCTTCACTACTTGGTTGGCTCTTAGCTGCTCCAAACTGTCTCTCCCAATTCCTAGACTTAGATCACTACAACAGAACGAGGATTTTGTCACAGGCGAAATCGAACTTTGTCGCAGGCGGGCCTGTGACAAAACATAAAGTCGCAGGCGGTGCCTGGGACAAAGTTTGATTTTGCCTGCGACAAAATGAGCCGCGACAAACAACATTTCATTGCAGGCTCTGTCTGCGACAAAGTTTGTCGCAGGCAGTCGTTTGTCACAGGTCGTCTGTGACAAAGCTTTGTCGCAGGCAGCCTGTGACAAACGAATGCCAGTGACAAAGTTTGTCGCAGACAGCCTGTCGCAGACATAGCCTGTGACAAACGTTTGTCGTAGGCACACGTTTGTCACAGGCCGCCTGCGACAAAGCTTTGTCACAGACGGCCTGTGACAAACGTGTGCCTGCGACAAAGGATCTGGCCGGGCCGGCCTGGTTGTTTCTTGGGCCTCTCCGGCAGGGCCGGCCTGCCTGTTTTCGTGGGCCTCATACTGGACTGGTTTCGTGGGCTTGCAGGCTTTTTAGTGGGCTTTTCGTCGGGCTTTTTTCATTGCTTTTTCTGGATTTTTCGTGGGTTGACCCCACACAGATTGGTCCATTATTGATTTTCTGCCGGATTGAACTAGAACAATGTACTGAATACCTTAAACGAAATAGAAACAAACTAGTTAAATTGTCGTAATAACTGAAATGACAATAACATAGTACAATCCGACAATCCTAACAAACAAATATAGTACTCATACAAACTACAATAACAGACTACATGATAAATACAATACAAATAAAGTACAAATACAATCACATAATACAACAACTCTCTACTGTCCCCATGAACCCTGGAACTCTACAAACTGTTGGCCTTGAGGAGGAGGAGCTTCATTAGCCTACAATAACACAAAAAGAAAATTTACTTGTCAAACACAAAAATTAAAAATTAACATTATCTAGTAATTATAAGTGCCTGATTCAATGCATCTCCAGGATTCTCATCAAACCACTAACTAAGCTCATCAACACTTAAATCAGGACCGCGAGGCTAGACCGCAGGAACGACCGGAGGCACATGGGAAGAAGAAGGCATGGATGGAGCAGACCCACACGATGGCTGTTGGAACTGCTGCTTCAGAGTAAGCACCATGTCCTGCAATTGACCCATCCACTCCCGAGTGGCTGCAAGCTCCGTCTGCATGTTTGCAAGCTTGGTCTCAGTGTCTACGAGCTTTCTGGCTGAGCTGGTCGTAGGCTGCATTGTGGGCACGAGCTGGAGTCTGTCTGGAAGTAATACTTCCAGTTGCCGTCGAGGCTGACTCTGCATTGGTCCCGAATACCTATAATAACAAAAAATTGATTAGTGAACATCATGCATAATTTAAATTATCTTTAAATTATGACTATGATACTTAATAATTACCAGGGCTTGAGTAAAGCATCGACCCATCATCCGGACATGACCGCGGTGCTCGAGCTTGTTCAGAGCTCTTCCTAGTGAGTCATTTGGACCCCACTCCCGCGGACATCCAACAGCCTCCAAACGACGAATACTATCCTGAAATTTGAATGTACAATAAGACAGTTATTTTCCTCTTAATTTAGAATTTCACAAACACATTTACTAACATTAATCTGCTAACCATTATTGCTCCAGCATGCGCGCTCTTGGGTTCACCGTTCGGCCAACTGTAGAACATGATGAAGATTTGCCCCCTCATAGGTCGCAAACCCGTCTTCCGCTGCTCCTCCTCAATATACAACCTCCAAGGTCTAGACCCTCCAGTATGGTTTTCTTCTAGACAAGCTCGGTTGGCCTTGTTCCTGGCAACTAAATCCTATACCAAAAAAAGGATGAAAAGTTCATTTTGGAACGATTATGTGATTTGTTTATGAAATGGTTAATTTGGTAAAATACCTTGAATTCTTGAGACTCTACATATGTCATGTATGCCAGCCAATCACTATCCTGACAACATTGAGGGGGGTTTTGGCGAACCCACTCGTAGGGAAGGTTGTTGTCCTTGGCATATTTCACCTTTGCCCTCCACGCATCAAGCCTTGCTTTGCCCCAAAGGCACGAGATAGCGTGATCCCAATATTTCTGAGCAGCTGGCAGCAGGTCCGAGTCGCAATAGAACTTGCCCTAAACAGAAAAAGCACGTTTAAAATGGAGTTCTAATTAATTGGCTAGTAATATTAAATTCATTTGATAAGTTCCAAAGTTTCTTACCAAGAAGAACTGCTGGAAAGCACGTGTCTTCGTCGCGTCCGGCACAAGCTTCTAAGAGGGAGGGTAGATGGGGTAGTACGTCCAGATCCTAGCACACTCCCCCACATACTTGCCAATAAAGGACGCCAGTGGTCCACCAGGCTGGACTCCTAGGTTGTCGAGGTTGAACCAGATCTTATTTCCGTCGGAGGTGGCTCGACGGTGGTCCTTAAACTTGATCTTTATGACCTTTGTTTGACCGCCACGATCTACACAAAACTATGCTCTAAGTATGCATGTTTGTAATATTTAATTAAAATATTCAATATGGATGGTTTTGCGAATTAGACGATACTAACCGATGATAGTAAGCTCATGGGTGTGTCGCTCAGAGGAGGAAGAAGTAGAAGAGCCTGTTGCAACAGTATTCCCAGTAGGCACAGATCGAGTAGGACTGGGACTCCTCTCGTCGTCACTACCAGAAGCCATTGCTAAAAAAATGAAATGAAAAAATGTAATCAATGTATGTCTATTGCATTGGTAGACAAGAAGATTGTCATAACATAAAGATCGTCATACAATAACAAACTTTATATTGTTCTACTCATTCTCGAAATTAATTACACCATTTCCCACAATTTGTAAATCAAGAATATTGTCAGTTGCAGGAAGATGTTGTGGAGCTAACGATAAACAACATTCGTGCGAAATAGCTCCCTCATCTCCCATCTCATACGTGCCTCTTGGCTTGCAATGAACCGGTATACACCATTCCGGATCATTTGTGCATCCACATAGAACACCATACGTGCATCAGATGCACTTACATACGGCTCATCTTCAACTTTGTCACCGACATCTCGCAAGTGATTGAAGCTGACCATAGTTATTCCGAGTGCATCTTTCTTCACCCATGTCGGAGTAACTGTATCAGCCCACTTACACTTGAATAGCGTGATTATACGGGAATAATAATCCAGTTCAACTATATCCACAAGTTTCCCATAAAACCATATGTCACTGCGAATTGGATTGTTGTCAGAGGAGCTCGAGACACTATCGGTACCAAATTTTGCAGCAACACCACTGTTCTGGGTTTTCAAGCCTTCTTCACGAGCAATCGTTCGAAAGCGATACCCATTAATGTCATAAATAGTGAACCGCCTTGCATGAACATTTGGTCCCTTAGCCAGTGTCATCAAATCCTCACTGTGACTTGTGGATCCGTCCAAAATCTATTCAGGTTATGGTATATATGTCAGTTTGATTGCATATATCTATAGCTAACATATGTACTAGCTCGAAGCTAATAAGAATACCTTCTTCTGAACCCAGCTAACAAGCTTTCTGTGCACCACTTTGTTTATCGCAGTTTCACTAGTACGCCTTCCCAACTCTCTTCTGGTTTCCACTTCACATTCTCTAGAAGATAAATATATGTTAACATTGGTATTGCACAATTGGTGGATATGCTCAACTTGTAACAAGCTATTTACCTCAACAATGGTTGTGTGGCTGGACTGTTTACCAACACGTAATGAAACGCTTGAGTCCACTCTAATTGCGATAGTTTGAAAGAGTCACCAATTCCTATGGGTACACCTTTAGAAATGAGGATGGAGGCTTGTTCATCGGTCGGAACTTCTGGCTCGGTCGCGACACATTTTGGATGATTGTATATTGTCTCCACATCATCGTTAAAATACAATGATGGAAATTGAACAGCTCCTCTGACAGCCAACCTTCAGCAATTGATCTTTCTGGATGTGCTCTATTTCCAACGAAGGTTTTTAGTTTACCCAAGTACCTAAATAATGAATTATTTTAGGTATCAGTTTTGAAGAACGTACTCAATTACATAGGAAGACAATGAATGTAATAGTATACCTTTCAATTGGATACATCCACCAATACTGAACTGGCCCTCCCCGTCGAACTTCATCAACTAGGTGTAACACTAGGTGCACCATAACAGTGAAGAAAGAGGGCGGAAATATCATCTTCATGTGACATAGAGCTATGACAAATCTATCTTGAAGCTTGTCAAGCTCAGGTATGTTAACCAGCAGGAGCCAAGTTCAACCAAGACCCTTGCAACTGAGACGGGCAACACATTTCGTATCGCAAGAGGTAACAAGTCATGTAGAAGCATATGCGAGTCATGACTCTTTAGCCCTAGCATCTTCCGATTATTCAGGTCCATGCACCTTGAGATATTGCTAGCATACCCATCTGGAAATGACATTCCCTTCAATGACTTCAAGACCATTTCAATTTTATTCTTATCGAGAGTGAATGAGGCAGCAGGACATGTTTTACCATCATCCAAAGGCCACAATTGGCTTCTAATCTTCATTTCTTTCAGATCTTGTCTTGCAGCCAAGTGGTCTTTTCTTTTGTTCTTGTCATTGAGCAAAGTGAACAAAATGTTATCGCAAACATTTTTTTCTATATGCATCACATCCAGATTATGACGCAAAATATTGAATTCCCAGTATGGAAGATTGAATTCCCAGTGCTGGTCCCAATTCTTTCTGTTGTTTCTTACTGATGAGATCCAACAATGATGCCCTAGAGTCCGTAAGTACTCCTACACTCCACCAGTGTCACCCGTCCAAGGAAGAACCTTAGGGCCCTACAAGAAGCGAATAGAACCAAGGGCAGGACACCTACAAGCCCTCAAACCTAGGTATGAGGTGAAATACAGGCTAAGGTCTCCCCCTGCAGGAAGGAAAGCTCAGAAGGAAGAGAAGCCGCTCCAAGCCATGTTGCTGGCCGAGAGTCAAAGCCCTAGGGCTAAGGACAAGCCTCCGTCGGATCCTGGGCAAGCCTCGAAGGGCCCTGAAGACGAGGCACACTCAAGAGACCCAATGGAAGCCTTCCTGGAGTACAGGAGCAAGAGAGCTCGAGGGTACTTGGCCGAGAAGGGATGGCCACCCGAGACCAATCCGGAGCCGAGCCGAGAGAAGAAGAGGAGTTCCTGGTTCCAATGCACCACTCCTGGCCCGACCCTAGCCCAAGAAAGCCACATTTGGAGCTACCTAAGGAGATGCCCGAAGCTAGGAAAAGAAGCCCCGGGCAGAAATGAAGAAGACACCAGCCAGGCCCCGGTCCGAGCCCTAGACTGAGAACTAGGCCGATCGGGGGTATTTTATGAGGGTAACCACTTTTTGGCCTGAGTCTTTTGGCGAGGCCCTAGCCCTTGGACAAGCCCGGAGCATCAGGCCCCAAGGCCCGATGAAGGCCAGCCGTTTGAAGAAGAAGAAGCCCAGAGCCGAGCAAAGGCCCGGCCAGAGACCGGTTGCCCGTCGAGTCCTAGTCCCACCCGGACTAGGAAACTCTAAAACCGCCGGTTTTGGGTTTTAGGAGTTTTATTCCTATTTTGAGTTGGATTCTTGGATTTAAAGACTATTTAATTGTTATTCCTTTTTAGTAGGACTTGTTTAGGGGTTTTAGGATTCTAATTAGGAATATTACTCCTTATTCTATTCTTATTTAGGAAGTAGTGTTTAGGGAGGAGAGCTTGTTCCCTCACCTATATATAGAGGCCGCCGGCCATCCTTGTTCTACACAACTTTTATGAAATAAACAACCCCCTTTGAAAGAACTTTGTTCTGAAATCCTTATTGTATCTGCATGTTGCGACACTGAAGGCCGACTTTTCATCAAGAGCATCCATCTCTTGGCGTGGCGTTAACGACTTGATACTTCTGGTCCCTAGCTGTTATATAGCTGACGGGTCAAAGTCCTCATCCGCCCCCGGTTCCCGACGGTTCTACCTCGTTGTACGGTCTCAACTTGCGGTGTTCAAGGGTCGTCTGCCCAAGGTTGCAGCGGTTCACATCAGTTGGTATCAGAGCACGGTTCAGCTCACGGACCACAATCTATCCCAGTCTCCAGGTTCACCTGGATTCATATCCTTTACTGCTTTCTTTAGAAAATTGATTCAAAAATTCCCTTCTATTTCAATTCTAGTTTCGAGTTGTAAGTTAAGAAAAAGAAAAGAAAGCAAGGCTACCTTGTTACGTTATTTCCTTTCGTTGTAAGTTTGTTTCAAAGAAGAGGGGATAGAAAATTGCTTCCGATTGCTAGTACTAACCATGGCAGACGAGAGATTAGCCAACGTGGAAGGCCACATTCAGCATCTGGACGCTACTTTGGCCATCGTCCAAGAAACCCTTGCCAGGCTTGAAGCCAGGAGAGGACGAGATGAGCGCTGAGAAGACAGCCCTAAAGACCTAAACAGAAGAGCCCGACGGCTAACTCAGGAGATTGACGATGACTTGAACAACCTCAAGCTCACCGTGCCAAAGTTTGCCGGCAAATACAATGCCGATGAGTACTTAGATTGGGAGAGAAGTATGGAGGACTTCCTCGAGTGCCACCACTACTCCAAACGTAAGAAGGTAATCCTTGCCACCCTTGAATTCACTGACTATGCTGCCCTATGTTGGAGCCAGTTCAAAAGCCAGATTCAGAGAGATGAGGAAGACCCTATCGAGTCGTGGCGAGACCTCAAGAGAATCATGAGGAAGAAGTTTGTTCCTTGCACCTATATCCGAGACCTACACACCTCCCTCCGGAACTTAAAGCAAGGCACCATGTCTGTGGAGCAATACACCAAGGAGATAGAGATGTTGGTCACCAGACTCGGCCTCCGAGAAGAACCCAAAGCGAAGATCGCCCGGTTTGTGGGTGGGCTACACCCCGAGATCATGCATCAAGTCAACCTACTTAACTATGTTGACTACGATGATCTCAAGGCCCTAGCCAACCGTGTGGAGAGAGAGTTCAGGAGGGGCTATCCGAGAAGATCAGCCAATGCCCCGTGGAGAGGAGGATCGAGTACAAGCCAAGCCCCATGGAAGCCCGACCAGCCCCAAGGCTCAAGCTCACCGCCAAACCCTAACCATAGGGATTCGGCACCACCGGTAACATCTTCCCAACCTACTTCTAAGGTTTAGAATTCTAACCCATGTCCTGGTAGAATTGTATGCTTTAAGTGTCAAGGTAGAGGACACATCTCAAGGGACTGTCCTAACCAACGGACGATGGTGGTAAGAGAAGGAGGAATCGAGACGGATGATGAAGAAGAGGAGAAGAAAGAAGAAGAAAAAGAGTCTGATGAAGAAGAAGAAGTTAAGCCCGAAGGGCTTGAGAAGTTTGCAGGGTACACCTCTAAAACCCTAGCACCCGGCGTCCCGACCCAGCCCCGGCCCCAGCACCAGCCCCGACCCCAGGCCCGGCCCCAGCCCCGACACCAGTACCCAGCTCAGGCGCTGCCCGACCAGGCCCTAGCGCCCCGACACCAGTACCCAGCTCAGGCGCTGCCCGACCAGGCCCTAGCGCCCCAGCACTCGGCCCCAGCCCAGGCGCTGCCCGACCAGGCCTCAGCGTCCCAGCCCTTGGCCCCAGCCCCGGCGCTGCCCAACCAGGCCTCAGCGCCCCAGCGCTCGGCCCCAGCCCCGGCGCTGCCCAACCAAGCCTCAGCGCTCCAACGCCCGGACCCAACTGGCCCTACCCGCCCAGTCCTAGCGCCCCAGCACCCGGCGCTACCCTACCCGACCAGGCCCCGGCCGCCCTAGCACCCGGCCCCGACCTGTCGCTGCCCAAGGCCCCACGGCGCGTCACCATCCGACGTGACCCCCGACCACGAGTCTGGCGCGTCCCTGCCCGACGCTCAGCCCCGGTCCTACCCGACCCCGGCTGCCCCGACACGATGATGGCCGACGCTACCGACCTGCCCGCCGCACCACCACCCGTCACCGCCGCCGGCTCTCCACTGCCCACCACCGGATTTCCACTAACCACCGCCGTCTTGCCACTGCCCGACGCGTCCCTGCCCGCCGCCGCCGGCTCTCCACTGCCTGCCACCGCCTTGCCACTGCCTGACGCGTCACTGCCCGACGCCGCCGCCTCCCCACTGCCCGGCGCCGCCACTCTACCCGATGTGCCCTGGTTTACCTCTGGCACCTCCGGCACCCACATGCCCCGACCCGACGCTTCACCAACGGTCCCCTGTGCACCCAAGATTCAATGGGAGATCACCTCCCGAAAGATTCTAAGGGCTGCCCCGAGTGAAGAAGATCCGGATGCTGACCCGGATGTAGAAATGAGTGAGGAACTCTCACCCGCTACCTCCCCGGGCCTTAACATTATTGTTGATAGTTTATGAGGAGAGAGAGCTATGGAGACCGATGGAGAAAGCACTGAAGGACCCGAGCCTTGGTCCGTTACTGACTCAAATGACACTCCTAGGTCTAAAGATGATGCTGAGTCTTCCCCGACCTTGGCCAACAAGATTGCTGAAGTTTGGAAGAGGGTGATGACTGCTAAAAGAGAACCCGAGATGGATTTGAGGACAAATCCAAGGCAAGAAGAGGGGAATGATGAGATCCAACAATGCTGCCCTAGTGTCCGTAAGTACTCATACACTCCACCAGGGTCACCCGTCCAAGGAAGAACCTTAGGGCCCTACAAGAAGCGAATAGAACCAAGGGCTGGCCACCTACAAGCCCTTAAACCCAGGTATGAGGTGAAATACAGGCTAAGGCCTCCCCCTACAGGAAGGAAAGCTCAGGAGGAAGAGAAGTCGCTCCAAGCCATGCTGCTGGCCGAGAGTCGAAGCCCTAGGGCTAAGGACAAGCCTCCGTCGAATCCTGGCCAAGCCCCCAAGGGCCCTGAAGACGAGGCACACTCTAGAGACCCAATGGAAGCCTTCCTAGAGTACAGGAGCAAGAGAGCTCGAAAGTACTTGGCCGAGAAGGGATGGCCACCCGTGACCGATCCGGAGCCGAGCCGAGAGAAGAAGAGGAGTTCCTGGTTCCAAGGCACCACTCCTGGCCCGACCCTAGCCCAAGAAAGCCACATTTAGAGCTACCTAAGGAGAAGAAGCCCGGGCAGAAATGAAGAAGACACCTGCCAGGCCCCGGTCCGAGCCCTAGACCGAGAATCAGGCTGATCGGGGGTATTTTATGAGGGTAGCCACTATTTGGCCCGAGCCTTTTGGCGAGGCCCTAGCCCTTGGACAAGCCCGGAGCATCAGGCCCCAAGGCCCGACGAAGGCCCACCGTTTGAAGAAGAAGAAGCCCGGAGCCGAGCAAAGGCCCGACCTGAGACCGGTTGCCCGTCGAGTCCTAGTCCCACCCGGACTAGGAAACCCTAAAACCGCCGGTTTAGGGTTTTAGGAGTTTTATTCCTATTTTGAGTTGGATTCTTGGATTTAAAGACTATTTAATTGTTATTCCTTTTTAGTAGGACTTGTTTAGGGGTTTTAGGATTCTAATTAGGAATAGGACTCCTTATTCTATTCTTATTTAGGAAGTAGTGTTTAGGGAGGAGAGCTTGTTCCCTCACCTATATATAGAGGCCGCCGGCCACCCTTGTTCTACACAACTTTTATGAAATAAACAACCCCCTTTGAAAGAACTTTGTTCTGAAATCCTTATTGTATCTGCATGTTGTGATACTGATGGCCGACTTATCATCAAGAGCATCCATCTCTTGGCATGGCGTCTACTATTTGATACTTCTGGTTCCCAGCTGTTATATAGCTGATGGGTCAAAATCCTCATCTGCCCCCAGTTCCCGACGGTTCTACCTCGTTGCACGGTCTCAACTTGCGGCGTTCAAGGGTCGTCTGCCCACGATTGTAGCGGTTCACATCACTTACCAAATGTGACATTAATATTAGCCACTTGTGCCAAAACCTCAGTCCCAGTTGAAACCTTCAGTGAACTCCTTTTGTCGACTTTCCCATTAAACTTGGACTTTCGGGATCGAAACCGATGATTCATTGGCAAAAACCTCCTACTACTCATGAAACATGGTTTATTCCCAGAAGCTTTTAGCTGAAGTGGTTCTGCATCATACATACAAGTCGGACACGACAGTGCTGTGTGTGTATTCCATCCCGACAAGTTGCAAAGGTCAGGATAATCTCTTATAGTCCATATCAATGCTGCTCTCAAGGTGAAAGATTCTTTCTTCACCGAGTCATAAGCTTGAACACCAATCCACAAAGTTTGTAACTCCTCAATCAGTGGCTGCAAATAGACGTCCAGGTCATTTCCAGGCATCTTAGGACCAGGAACGATGCCAGACAATATAAGACCTATCTACTTCATACACAACCACGGTGGAGTGTTGTATGGGATTAGCACAAATGGTTAAGTGCTATGACTTATGCTCATGGTACAAAATGGATAGAAGCCATCTGTTGCAAGCCCAAGTCTCACGTTTCTTGGATCAGCAGCAAATTTCGGGTACTTGGAATCAAAAATTTTCCAAGCTTCTGCGTCTCTAGGATTTCTACCCATACCATCATCTGCTATGTTCTCCGTAGCATGCCAAGTCATATCTTCTGCTGTGTAAGGGCACATGTACAACCTCTTCAACCGAGGTATTAATGGAAAATACTGAAATATCTTCTCGGGTTGAGGTTTTCGCCTTTTTCCACCTGTATTCTTCCCCACATCCTTGAATCGAGACACCCCACACACTCGGCATTCCTTCGCATCAATATCTTCTTCGATATATAACATGCAATCATTCTTACATGCATCAATTCTGGTGTACGACAACCCAAGTTTTCTTATTGTCTTCTTAACTTTATAGTTAGATGCTGGAATTTTGGCGATATGAAAAGCTTTGCGAAGCAACTCCAGTATCTTTGATATTGCTTTATCACTGATTTTGTGCATATACTTGATGTGATATAAGCTGATCATGAAAGATAACTTGGTATGACTTGTACAACCATCATATAATGGCACTTCACCATCTTTCAATATGCGAAAGAACTCATCATCTAGTTGCATGCTGGGTAAATCTGGCATTGGTACATCACCTCCTTGTGGGAATTCATCATCATCGAGACGCACGTTGGGGTTATCATGCGACTCCCGTATTTCAAATGCGTCATTGACCATGTTCTGGAATAAGTCTGGCTTAAGTACTGGTTGTTCCTCAACCAGTAATGGCTGAGTTGCTTCTTGATCACGAATGATTAAATCTGGCTCAAGTATGGAAGTTGATGCTCCGAAGTCGGTGATTAACTCTCCATGTAAATTCCATACATCGTATGAAGACGAAAATGCCTTTGTCAGCAAGTGTTGATTAACTTCACTTCGTGGCTTCCACTTCTTGAAGTTGCATTTTGGGAAAGGACAGAGTATATTGACTCCATCAATTGCGTTGGAGATTGCAAAGTCAAGGAATTGTTGAATGCCAGCGTAATACTCATGAGTATGACGCGGCTTTCGAATCGAAGACTTATCCATCTATATTGAAGTAATGAGTGTCAGTTTGAATTTGTTATAAAGTAATGAAAAAATAAATAAAAAATTATAATCAACTTAGCTTTATGCTAAGTTTACCTAATTATAAGAGTCACTCATCCAAAATACTGTATTTACCAACTTAATTTGACATAAGTTGGTAAATATATACAGTATTGTTAAGTGGTTAATCAAACAAGATATGTTAAATAGATACTACCTAATAATTTATATGCATATATTTCACTTATAAATTTCAATTAATTTATGGTTGTATGCAATGTAACAAATTTCATGCATATAAATTGTTACTACAAAATACATGACTTATAAATTTCATTTCCATATTTTATATTAATTAGAAAAGATAAAAAAAACACCAACAAACTACCGAAAGAAGTCTGACGTACTGCCGCAAGAACAAGAACAATCTGCAAATCTCCACGAAATTTAAGAACAGATAAAATTTTCAGTACCAGATCAAGAAACAGCAAAGAAGACAATGAAAAACGGATGATCTTACCTTAGTAAATCGGTCAGGTATACGAACGCCCCGATGCTTCTGACAGGAAGGTATAATCTGCCTTCAACACCCGATTAATCTGAGGAAAAATGGATTCAGAGACTCGTGTAAAGTGAAATACAGAATCGTCGGATGATCTGAGTAGATAATATTTATCACCTGGAGATTGTCGGCGGATGCGGCAGTACGTCAGACGAGGCGGCGGAACGTCGTCCGGAGTGATGGAATGTCAGAGGAGGTGGCGGCGGAACGTAGGAGGAGATTGGGATGTCGGAGGAGGCGGCCGAACGTAGGAGGAGGCAATTCGAAAGTCGGAGGAGGTGGCAGAGCATCAGAGGAGTTGATTCGGTCGTTGGATGAGGTGGCGGAGCGTCGGAGGAGGTGTTTTGGACGTCGTAGGAGTTGGCAGAGTGTCAGAGGAGGTGATTCGGACGTCGGAGGAGGTGTCGGGCGTCGAAGAAGGTGTTGGAAAGTTTGTCGGAGGAGTTAGGATTTCAGAGGATTTTGGTTTCGGAGGAAGAGAGAGTGGATGATAACTGAACTCGCAGGCGTCAGAAGAGGGGGTCATTCGTTACTTTGTCGTAGGCGCCTACTCTTTGTCGTAGGCGCCTACTCTTTGTCGTAGGCCGCCTGCGATAAAACTTGTCGCAGACAAACGTTTCGCAGGCTGCCTGCGACAAAGCCCGTCGCAGACAAGACTTTGTCGCAGGCCGCCTGCGAGAAAGCTCGTCACAGACAGTGCTTTGTCGCAGGTGGCCTCCGATAAACTTGTCACAGGCTGCACTTTGTCGCAGGACGCCTGTGACAAACCTGTCACAGACAGCGATGCACCTGCGACAAACAGCTTCACCTGCGACGAGCTTTGTCGCAGACCAAATTTTCTGTCACAAACGGTCTGCGAGAAATCGACTCGTTGTTGTAGTGGATGCGCAGTTTGCAAAGTGAAGAAGAGCAGCTTTTGGTGCGAGTGTGGTGTAGTCGACATCAGCTAAGGCGTTAACCCAGTTAGCCGATTCTTCGTTCATCCCTCGAGCAAAGAACTCGGCTAGTTGTCCCTGCTTGAATCCATGATGAGGGCAATCGTGAAGGAGTTCTTGGAATTCGTTCCAAACATCATATAAACTTACTCCTTCCTTCTGAACAAATCTAGCAATGTCGTCCTTATAAGCTGTAGTTCTTGAAGGAGGAAAGTATTCCTCTACGAAGTCTTGAGCTAGATTATCCTAGTCGGTGTAGTGGCCAGGTGGTTTCCTAATGAGCCATCTCTTGGCGGTGCCTCTAAGGGAGAATGGGAAGACTCGTAAGCATAATGTGTTCTTATTGAGGTTCCCACTCTTGAACGTCTCGCACATGGCGAGGAAGTTCGTCAAATGTGTGCATGGGTTATCTTGTGGCTTCCCTTCGAACTGAACATCCCTAGAGATCGCTTCCAGGAAGGGATCGTGATCTCATAGTCAGGATCGTCATCATTGTGCGGCACAGCTATGCTAGACCGAATATTAGCCGCATTCGGTTTGTTGTAATCCGCCATGGTGCGTTGAGCAGCCATTACGGAAGGAGAAGGTGGTGGTGAATCTGAAGTAGTGGATGAAGCGGACAAAGATGAGGAGTTCTCCTTCAACTCCTCGATCTTAATAGGGGTAGGAGGTGTAAGCGGAATGATTCTGACTTTCTTCTGAACTCGTGGTTGCTTTGGCAGAGCAGAACTACCCAGCTTAAACTGAGAATGAGTGAGCGAGCGGTTCATAAACCTGTAAAACAACCTACAAGCAACAAAAACAAACATAACCGGCGTAAAATCGAAATGTGATGAAAAATGAAAGATGGAAATGTAGAAGAATAAATGCCAACTCTTCTTTCAAACAATTAGAAAAGTCCCCGGCAACGGCGCCAATTTGATGACTGCAGTATCAAATAACTAATCTACCGAGGTAGACTAGATCGTATTCTACTCGAGGTCTCTTCTTCTTGTCTACTCAAATATGTTGGCAAATTACTCAAGTTTAAACACGTTGTGCGTGGTGTGAGTTCCACGACTTCTAGACTAAGATGCAGAAAAAATAAAATGAATTTAAAAGACAGAATGATTGGTTGGTTTAGACAGACAACAGACAAGCTTAGATTTCGAATCCCCCTTAGATCACCAAGGGAACAGCAATCACAATACCAGCGGTTTTCAATTCTCATTCAATCAATTTCTATACACCACCATAACTCCTTACCCTTAGGTTTAAGACTGGTGAGCGTTCGCTCTATCCGTTCTAACTACCAAGATTAATTAGCCACCCGAGTACGGTCGCTTCTTGCAACGACAAAACTAACTAATGGAATTACTAATGATTAATGAGTTACTCTTGAAGCGAATTAACCCTAACTGGTTCCTACGAAAGGCACACTCCAATGAATAGGTTAACTGGTTGAATTGATGTTCTAAAGTGAGGCGAGCATTCGCTTCTATCCTCAGCTTAACAAGAATCTAATCTAGGTGATCAAGAAAGAAAAGTTTTAATGTTTTAGGGAAGCTGTATGGCGACAAACCCTAACTCAACACAAACCTAATCTAGGCGATCAACTAGAAAAGAAACATAAACAAACAAGAACAAAACAACCATGCAAAGAGAAACTGATTGAACTTTGAATCTAATTACCGCCGATCCATGACCTCTTTAAAGCCCTGGGTCACTTAGGGTTCATCTAATCTAAGCTCTACGAGTTTAGCTACTCATATCTGACAAAACAAGAATCAAAGACGACAGAAGGATTCATCTTAAACAAAGGAAGAACAGAAAAGGATCTGAAAAACCTAATTTCAGATGATCTGTGAAGCTTCGATCTCGAGAATCTTCAATTCCTAGCCCCGAGCGTCTTCCAGGATGGATTGATGGCATCACGATCTCTCCGATAGCTCCGAAATACTCTCTCCACTCTCCTCAAGTCGTAGCTGATCTCTCTAAATTCAATGTTAACAAATCTGGCTTCGAAAAGTCTATTAATACCCCCGAAAACCCTTTCTTGTTGGAAAAGCTGAAAATTTCCCATCTTGGGAGCTTACACGGCGTGTAAGCTCACAGTGTATTTAGCTTACACGGCGTGTAAGCTCCAAAACGCAGCGCTTTGAGCTAGGCAGAATTCAAACTTGTTTCGATCATTCCCGCTCCGTTTGAACTTCGATTTGGTCCCTGTTTGAAGCACTGGACTCGCAAGAGAGTCCTCTATAATGTGATAACCTGGGGATCAACATAAAAGCTCACAAAAGGGTAATAATAGCCGAGAAATGGACAATGTATGCACTAGGAGCCGATAATCACAAAGTTACGACAAATGCACCAAATACTCATCAAAATGGCATCAAAGGGTATGAAATGTTGCTTAAATGGGGCTGATAGTCACGTCCAATCGAGTGTCATCACAGATTATGAGGGAAGACGTCTTGAAACTCCCACACTAATCTTACATCTTCCAACTTCAAATTCGGTTCCAAGATCACATGCGCTAGAAAAGCTTGACATCCTTTCTGCAATGGCCTGCGAGCTTTCAAAGTTGACAGGAACGACATCCTGCACTCCCAACTATCTTCAAACCCTAAAGAACCACTTCTTCCTTAGCACTAGATAGCAACCTGACTTCCTTGTTCCTGCAATCTACAACAGCTTCATGCCTTGCTAACCAATCCATCCCCAAGTTGAGATAAAACTCATCAAAAGGTAGCAGCATCAAGTCTTCTTCAAACACCCTTCCCGCTATCTGCAAACCCAAACCCCGTAGAATAGAATCCACAATAAGAGTTCCCCCAACCAGAGTACTCACCCTAAACAGTGTACCCAACCTACTAGGTTTAACCCCAAGAAAAAACCACTACACTAGTAGTTACAAAAGAATGGGTAGAACCCGTATCAAACAAAGTGTAAAGAGTATGCTCAAATAATGAAACCGTTATGGTCATCGTGTCTGGAGCTGCCTCTGTCTCGGCACTAGTCATAACAAATATTCGAGCCTGCACCTCCATGTTTCCTCCTTGCACCGATATGGTACCCAAGGGTTGAGTGTTGGTGCCATTCGACGGTCCTCTACCTCCACCGAAGCTACTTTTGAACCCACTCCCAGCCAGAGCTCTATTCTGCTGCATGGTGGCCTCAGACACTACTCTTTCAGCAACAACAAACCTGTTCGGGCACTCCCTTCTGAAATTACCTAGCTCGCCACACCATTAGCAACTACCATTCCCACAATAAGCTCCTGGATGCACCACACCACACTTCCTGCAAGGCGGGCATCCGCCAATCCGTGGATCTGTGTGTGGTTGTGGCACTGGTGGTGCAGACCTCCTATTTTGATGGCTTCCACTTCCATTTAACTCCCTCATCCTTTGATGAAAGGACCGGCCAAGCCGGCCGAACTAGAAGCCTTCCTTTTCTTCTCCACTTGCCAAGCCTGTCGCTCTTCACTGCGCTTGTTGTCCAGCAACTAAGCCCTTAGTGGAGCAGCCATGATGTCCGCAATCTTACCCATGTCATTTGAAGTGACACCAACTTAGATTGAAGCCTTCAAACCCTCTAGGAACTACTACTTCAACTCTTCCTACTTTAACTCTAGAGCTCCCTGATACCATGTGCTCAGACACACAAACTCCCTATAGTACACGGCTACAATCCTGCTTCCCTATTGCAAGTTAGAAACTCCAACCTCTTAGCCGTTTGACATGTTACAGGCATGCATTCATTCTTGAACACTTGCTTGAAACCCTGAAACCCAATGGCTAAAGGATCATCCTCTATAGCCGCAAAATTACTCCACCACTCCTTGGCATCTCATCTCAGCAAGAAGGATCGAGTACTGCAGCTTGTGCTCGTCACTAGCTCCCATAAAACTGAATTCATGCTTGTTCTCCCTCAACCACTCTAGAGCTAGCTGGGAATCGAAGGTATTCCCTTTGAATGTAACGCCGCCAATTTGATGAGTCGCCCAAAATCCAACACGGGAGTAGGCCGATTAATAGCAGCATTCTGGCTACCCGTGGTGCTATCTCGATCACTACAAGAGAGTGGAACGTTTGGTTACCAAGTTTGAAATTGACACACTTTAGAACCTTTAAGCTTAAACCCTTAGAATCTGTAGTGCTAACACGGAAGTGGATTACCAACTCTCCCTATAAGGTTCATGACGCCTTGAGAAAGTTGGTAGCACAGCTATGTATCAGAGAACAAACCAGGCTATGATACCAGTTTTAACACCCCACCCTAGACAACCTGGTTAAACCACATGTTTAACCCATGCAACATTAATGAGGCACCATAAACTCGATTCACCACAATCAAACATGCATCACATTACAATAATAGAAACCTGAACCAATATCTTGAAATAACTAAATGGCCAAACCGGCTCAACCAGATAATGAATCCATACATCTAAAGAATAGAAGAGAAGGAGAAACTAGAATCAATCCAAAACATGCATGACAAAAGGAAATTCCTTGAAACCCGATAAAAAAGAATAAGTAAAAAAGTGGGTCTGAACATCCCGCAATACCTAGCATTAACCGACTTATAGGCATTCTCGACATCACTTCTGAGCTCTTCTAGGAACCTACACACCATAGCCCAAAATAAACTACAAAGAAACAAAAGAAAGAGTGGTTAGTGACATACACTGAGTGAACTAGTAAACAAAATCCCACATGCTATGAAGCAGTCACTACAAAAAACGTCGTTTTAGCGTCGGTCACGACTGACGCTATTTTGTTTTTGTGGAACGATGCCAAGCTCTCTGTTTGGTCAACCAAAAAACCGAACCAAGACCGAGATATGGTGTCGGTTCAACGGCCCAATTTAGCGTCGGTCAATATACAACCGATGATAAAATGTGGAGTCAATTGTTATTTCGTGTTAGCGTCGGTCGTTTGACCAACCGACGCTAAATTATTACGTTTAGACCGACGCTAAAGGGCGTTATTTTTGTAGTGAGTAAACCAGTCAGCCAAATCAACCAAGAAAGATCACAACAGTTAGAGGTTGGTAGCTTGAGAAATGCCTATATGGATCTTTTCAAAGAATCAATAAAGTGTGTAAGGTGTATTGAACATCTTGATGCCATATAGGCCCTGTTCCGAGTCAATAAGACCCCCTTTTAGCCCCTTTATAACCAATGGGATTGCGCAATCCATAATTGGATCACCAGCACTTACACCTAACTCCAACCTGTGAGATCAGTCTAATCATGCACGTAATCCCTACCAATATTAATCAAGATAGACTAACAACCTAGCCTAAATTACATAAAGAGATGTAATTCAATAACAACATACAAAAGCAAATGAAAGTCGGGTATGGATCATAGTAGTAAAAAGTAGCATTTCAGTGAAAAACCCCTCACAATTTCCTTGGAAGATTCCTGTAATCCAGACAAAAAGAGAGAGCCTCAAACCCCGAGCACCGCACCACAACCTTCCTACACAAGATTCCAAGCCACATTGATCATTAGAAATGATCAGAGAATAGGAGAATGCCAAAAACTCCAAACTGCGGAAGCCTAACTAGCAGAGCTCAATCTGCCTGAACAGGAAGGGTTTTCCTGAATCAGAGTCCGACCGATTGACCTAGATCAACCCTAGCACCTTCATTCACGCTCCCTTGCTTCTTTAAAGCTTCAATCTCCAATTCCCCACTATGAATACCGGTTGTTCGTCAAAGGAGTTTGAAGAAAAAAGAATTAGAATGTTTGAGATAGTTGCTGATTCATTGTTTTATATCAGGTGTTTGTAACGCCCGTTACTGATGAACGTTGTAGGACGTATCAAATAAACTACCAAGCTGGAAAGCTAGGGTAGATCGTATTCCACAGGCCTTCTTTAATTGTCTACTCAAATATAAAGGCAGATTATTCAGGTTTAAACAGGTTGTGCGTGGTGTGAGTTCCACGACTTCTAATTCTAGAAAATGCAAGGAATTTAAAAACTAAAACATATTGAAAGATTGGTTGATTAAAACAAAGATTACAGACAAACTTAGACTTTGAATCCCCCTTCGTTCACCAGAGCATTGGCAATCAACAGATCAGCAGATTTCAATTCTCGTTCAATCAATTCTAAGACACCACCATAACTCCTCACCCTTAGGTTTAAGACTGGCGAATGTTCGCTCTATCCGATCTAGCTACCAAGATTAATTAGCCGCTCGCGTACGGTCGCCTCTCGCAATGACTTAACTTAACTGGTGCGATTACTAACGATTTATGAGTTACTCTTGCAGTGGATTAACCCTAACTGGTTCTTACGAAAGGCACACTCCAATGATTAGCTTAATTGTTCGATTTGATGTTTTAAAGTAAGGCGAGCGTTCGCTTCTATCCTTAGCTTAACAAGAATCTAATCTAGGTGATCAATCCAGACAAGAAACATGAATAATGAAGAACAAATCAAACATGAAAGAGAAACTGATTGAACTTTGAATCTAATCACCGCCGATCCGTGACCGCTTTAAAGCCCTGGGTCACTTAGGGTTCATCTAGTCTAAGCTCTACGAGTTTAGCTACTCATGTTTTTCACAAAAGAATCAAAGACAAAGATAGAGTTCATCTTTAACAGAGGAAGAACAAAAAAGGATCTGAAAAACCTAATTAAGACGACTCCGGCAGAACTTCGATCTCTGGTGATCTGCAATCCTAGCTCCGAGTCTTCGAGATGAAAGGGATGGCATCACGATCTCTTCATGGCTCTTCGAACTCTAACTCTCTGCTCCAGAACTTGGGAGAATTCTGAAGTATTTGGTATTATGAGGTGTATGATGAGGTCTCTCTGTTTTGTATCCGGTCTCCTGATTTAGGGCCGCCGGTTAAGTACTTATACTTAACCATAATACCGCCGGATTTTGCCTGGAATTTTCGCCAAAAATATGAAGGAATTTTCGCCAAAAATTCCTTTGTAAAATGACTGATCGCCGGCTGAGTTCTCTTGTGATTTTCGGACGCTGGGGTTCTCGGCGAAAACTTCAAGTTTTCACCGAAAACTTCTTCTTGTCAGCACTGCCGATTCCTTCATGAGTTTTCACCGAAAACCCTGGGGGATTTCGCCGAAAACTTTAGTGTAAAATGGGGCAGGGTTTGGTTTGACTTGATTGACTCCTTGGATCGATTTCGATGTGATTCCTCGAGGTTCCAACGCCTTAGACACGTCCTTGGCTACTTATTTGACGGCAAAAACCTGTGCTAACATAGAAACACTAGAAAACCATCAAATAGACCCGAAACGGGCCAAAGTAACACAAATGGCACGAGATAGAGCAATTGATTTAATATTCGCTATTCTACCCTAAAAACCATGTCTTAAGCAAGGAAATGTCACTTAAATGAGGCTGATAATCACGTCAAATCGAGTGTCATCAAAATACCCCACACTTAAGCTTTTGCTTGTCCTCAAGCAAACTGAATAGCATGGTTATTAAAGCCGGATCGGGCCAGCCGGTCGAACTAGTCCGACCGGGAGCCGACCCTCCTACCGAAACGGCCCAGCGGCCTAATGGCTTTGCTTCAGATCGGGGATCTGACTGGTTCAACCCGGAAACCGGCCGGTCAGATCCCAATTGAAAAAACTGGTTGAAACTGTTATTAAAAAAAAAAGAAAATTTGTCAGCAGCAGTGGATGTGGATCCCACCATCGCGCCGTCCGAGACGATTAGGTTTTCCGCTTCAGTCAACAGTGCCGTCGCCGTCCGCGCCGTCGTCGTCTTCATCATCAACGGCGCCGTCACCGTCTTCTTCATCTGCCTCGGCGTCGCCTCTGCAATCAGCCTCTTCGATCGACGCCTCTGTAATCAGCCTCTTCGATCGACGCCTCTGCAATCAGCCTCTTCGATCGACGCCTCTGCAATCGCCGTCGCCATCCGCGCCATCACCGTCCGCGCCATCGTCGTCTTCATCATCAACGGCGCCGTCGCCGTCTTCTTCATCTGCCTCGGCGTCGCCTCTACAATCAGCCTCTTCGATCGACGCCTCTTCGATCGACGCCTCTGCAATCAGCCTCTTCAATCAGTCTCTACAATCAGCCTCTGCAATCAGCCTTCGTCCGACCCATCATCCTTCGTTCAATACTTCTATTGCAGCTTCTTCTCCGCAGCTTGTCGGGACTCGCTCGCTACTTCGTCCTCTTCGATTCATCGTCCCTGCAGGTCTGTCATCCCTTAGTATACATGACTAATGAATTTACTTGGCTAATTGAAATTTGATCTCATTCTTGTTGTCTGTCTCAGGTTTCAATAGTTCTAATAAGACTTTAAACAATGGAAACTGGTTCATCAGAGGCTGACGCACAAACATAGATTCCCTCTCGAGTTAGTGTTCGAGCTAAAACTAATCCGGCATAGGGTTATGCTCAGCAGAATGGAACAAAGATTACTTGCTTGTTATGCAACCACACATTTGCAGGTGGAGGAATTAGTCGATTCAAGAATCACTTGGCTGGAGTTTCAGGGAATGTTCGAGCATGCCCGAAAGCACCTCCTGATGTTCGTGCTGCAATGCTAAAAAATTTGGGTGAAACTTCTAAGAAGAACCGGACACTTGCAGCACAGAAGAGATCTTTTAGTGAGATTACTAGAGAGGATAGTAGCTCAGAACCAAATTATTCAGAAGTTACTCCAAGAAGCAATGAAGATACTACTCCTATTCGTTCTCCTAATCCTTGTCCTAGATTGGGAGGTTCATTGTTGCAACCAAATATAAAGAGTGCTTTGAGAGGGAAGGATGCTGCTTTGAGAACCGACCGTGCAATTGCCAGATTCTGGTATGAGCATTGTCTCCCTTTTAATGTGGTTGCTTCTCCTAGTTTTCCTGTCCTCATAAATATGATTGCTAGCATGGGTGCTGGATATACGGGTCCTTCTTATCATGCTATAAGAACCACACTCTTAGATGATATCTATGCAGAGTGTAAGCTGACAGTTGATAGCATGAGAATTCACTGGAAGAACTTTGGTTGCACAATTATGACAGATGGTTGGACTGATAATAGACAAAGAAGTTTGATCAATTTCCTTATATATAGTCCCAAGGGTATATCATTTGTGAAGTCTGTTGATGCATCAAGATTTCCGAAGTCTGGAAAGAAGTTGTTCGAGTTGTTTGATAGTGTTATTCAGTGGGTTGGTGTTCAGAATGTAGTGCAGGTGGTCACTGACAATGCTGCCAATTATGTCGCAGCAGGGAAGATGATACACTCCCGGTACAAGAACATATATTGGACTCCGTGTGTTGCTCACACAGTGAACCTTGTGTTCAAAAACATATGTGCATTACCACATATTGCTAAACTTACGAAAAGTGCTTCGACGATTACAACATTTTTGTACAACCATGGAGCACTTCTACATTGGTTGCGAGAAAGACCTACCTGGAAAGAAATTGTGAGGCCTGGTGCTTCAAGATTTGCAACTACATTCCTCACCCTTCAAAGTATTGTTCACCAGCAAGTTGATTTGGAGTGTTTGATGGTTGATGAGTCTTTCAGAGAGTCTGCTCTCGGTAAGTCCAAAGTAGGAGAAGATGTGAGGGCAATTATCTTTGATCGTGCATTTTGGGAAGAATGCAAGTCAGTTGTTGAGTTGATAGAACCACTGGTCAGATTGCTTCGCATTGTGGACAGCGATGAGAAACCAGCTTTGGGATATGTTTATGAAGGATACAGAAGAGTTGAAGATAAAATATTTTCGCTTTGTGCACAGAATCTGGAACTGGCCAGTCCTTACATGGAAATCCTTGACCTGAGATGGGATAAACATTTGAACCTTGAGTTGATTATTGCCGCATACTATCTCAATCCAGCTATGATCTATTCTTCAAACTACGAAGGATTGAGTAGGCCTGTACCATTTACTGCCCTTGATTATCTTGAAAATAAGGCAATTTGTCCCGATGTGGAGGAAATGGTTAAAGAGAGGGAAATCTTTCAAAGTCTATCAAAGTCTTTTGGAAGACCTTCAGCAAGAGCCGCTGCAAAGAATCAAAATCCATGTAAGCATCAATAATTCTCACTTTTTGTTTGTAATATCTTCAGCAAGAGTGGCTTTTTTAGTGCAGTGCAGGTTTTTGGGTTTGAGAGCCTGCTTGTTATTCCTTTCTTGCTTTTGTTTTGTTACTTACTTCTTCCTCTTAAAATTTTAATAGGATTCAAAAGACCATAGATTAGATGCCAATTGTGGGAAAAGAGTAAAACTTGCCAGTATTTTGGGTTACAAATTTGATTGGTTTTGAATAATTAATGAAACGAAATAGAGCCAATGATTAGATGCTAAAATGAGGCATATCCATGTTGTGCTATTGGCTATCAAAATGATTTTCCCAACAATTCCTTATTACTAGTGGGGTGTGTTTACTGTTTTGTTTTGAGTAGGATGATTGTCGTATGAGTATGGCTAAATCTAATTTTTCGTGATTGTGAAATATGTAGGTGTATGGTGGCAAACCTATGGTATGGACACTCCTCTCCTACAAAATATAGCTATCAAGTTACTTAGCCAAACTGCTTCTTCTTCTGGTTGTGAGCGAAATTGGAGTGTATTCGAACGTATTCATACAAAGAGAAGAAATAGGTTAGAGCATAAGAGGCTAAGTGATTTGGTGTTTGTCCACTACAACATGCGCTTACAACACATGTATATAACTTTCATTTACATTTACTTATTTCCTTGAACTTTAATCATGAACTATCATGTAAAACTCTGCTTTTCATTTGTTGTCCGAATAGGGAGTATTATGGAAGGAAGCAAACTGATGGTCCAGTTGATTTTGAATCAATTGATGGGGTAGATATGTGGATGTATGAAACAACTCCTGATCTTGATATTGATTCGATTGAGGAAGCTTTTCAGGGAGGAGATGATTATTACAGCATCGACTTTGGACTTGGAGTAGGTGGAGCTGCTCATGAGGACATTAACACTATAGGACTACCTTAATTCTTTTTGTCTTGCAAATTTCTTTGATGTTCTTGGCACTTAACTACCTATGTAGACTTTGTTATGTTTGTTAGCTCGATCTTGACCTCATGAGCACGTTGAATATTCTATGAATGACTACGTTAATTTTTTTTAAAATTACTAGTACAAATTAACCTCTCTGTACTTCCGGTTTGATCCGGCTTAATTGAAAAATTGTCCGGTCCGGCTTAACTATATTTATTTATTTATTAAATAATTAAAACGGTTCGACCCGGTATGCAAACAGTCTAACCCCGGTTAAACCATTAAACCCTGAACCCCTGACCTTGCCGGCTCGACCCCCCGGTCCGGTTCTGAAAACCATGCTGAATAGAAACGCTCATGTTCACAAATGATAAGATTTATCAAATTGGAGTTCAATCAAACACAATGAATTATTAGACAGATAATTCCTAGAACAAGCAACCTAACATGCATACTGATCAGCCAAACAACCTGGTCTCACTAATAAACTGCACACGATTAGTAATCGCAACCAATTATGCACGAATTTGACCTGACCGACCAGACTCCTCACACAGGAAATATTTAGTAAATGGGGAACTCTCACTCTCTGTGTTTAAGGACGTGTTTCTGCTCTCAATCATTTTCTGTTACTGAATTCTGTCATAAGTTTTCAATTCGACCACATCTCCACCACTGTGACAACACGAGTAACTAGTCAAGAAGGACTTCCCTGCTAGGACTGTAATGAATTCTACACTACAAGGGTTTATGATGCGATGGATGCTGCCGGCGGCTTGATAGGTGTAGAAGACTTCTTCAGATGCTTCTCTACTTCTGCCTTAATGGTTGCTTCGAGATCGAGCTTGCTTTTTGATCCTTCAGATTGTCGCTCCCAGTTTCTTGACTTTGAAGCACAGTTCGTGAAATGAAGAAGAGCAGCTTCAGGTGTAAGTGTAGTGCAATCCCCTTTAGCTAGGGAATTGACCCATTTGGCAGATTCTTCACGAAGACCTCGAGCAAAGATTTCAGCTAACTGCCTCTGCTCGAAACCGTGGTGAGGACAGTTGTAGAGAAGTTCTTGGAATTCATTCCAAGTATCATATAAGCTCGCTCCTTCCTTCTGATAGAATCTGGCGATGCTGTCCTTGAAGGTTGTGGTTCTGGAAGGAGGGAAGTACTCTTCGACGAAGTCTTGAGCAAGAGTCTCCCAGTCAGTGTAGTGGCCCGGTGGTTTGCCAGTGAGCCACCTCTTAGTTGCGCCTTTCAAAGAGAACGGGAAAGCTCTCAAGCAAAGAGTGTTCTTGTCGAGATTCCCGCTCTTGAAAGTGCTGCAGAGATCAAGGAAATCCGTCAGATGCGTGCACGGATTATCTAGTGGCCTGCCTTCAAACTGTAGATCCCTATAGATAATAGTCAAGAATGGAATCTTGATCTCATAGTCAGGATCTCCTTCAATGCGCGGCACGGCGATAGAAGATCGAATGCTAGTCGCGCTCGGCTTGTTGTAGTCGGCTAGACTCTTCTGTGCACCGCCTGGTGGTGGTAACTGATCAGTCATCCTGGGGGATGGAGGAGGTGAAAGTGATTCGGTATATGAAGCGGATGAAGATGACGGTGAAGATGGAGATGAGGAACTGTCCTTCAGTTCCTCGATCTTGATAGGAGTGACGGACGGAGGTGGATTGGCTCTGCCTCTCCTTGGAATCTGTGATTGTCTTGGTGGAGCAGAACTGCCTGGTCTCTCTATACTCTTAGCCTTGTCGGTTTGGGAGCGAGTGAGAGGGCGGCAGTGCATAAACCTGTGAACAACCTACAAATGACAAATACAAACAAAAACCAGTGTAAAATCAAAGTGGATAGAAAAGTGAAAGATGGAAAGTTGAAGAATAAAATGCCAGTTCTTCTTTCAAACAATTAAAAGAAGTCCCCGGCAACGGCACCAATTTGATGAACGTTGTAGGACGTATCAAATAAACTACCAAGCTGGAAAGCTAGGGTAGATCGTATTCCACGGGCCTTCTTTAATTGTCTACTCAAATATAAAGGCAGATTATTCAGGTTTAAACAGGTTGTGCGTGGTGTGAGTTCCACGACTTCTAATTCTAGAAAATGCAAGGAATTTAAAAACTAAAACTGAAAGAAAGATTGGTTGACTTAACAAAGATGACAGACAAGCTTAGACTTCAAATGCCCGTTCGTTCACACGAGCATTGGCAATCAACATATCAGCGGATTTCAATTCTTGTTCAATCAATTCTAAGACACCACCATAACTCCTTACCCTTAGGTTTAAGGATAGCGAATGTTCGCTCTATCCGATCTAGCTACCAAGATTAATTAGTCGCCCGGGTACGGTCGCCTATTGCAACGACTTAACTAACTCGTGCAATTACTAACGATTTTTTTTTTATGAAAGCTCGGATTTCTCATTCATCAAATGAACCGATGCTAAAAGCAACGGAGAGTTACAAACAACCATACTGTAACTATGCAAAGAACAAGTCTACTTCAAACTATCATGACTACTCTATTAACATAATCTGAGCCCGAGAGACTTCGAAGCTCTCTAAGAGTAATGAAAGCCAAATCGTCTTCTTGTATTCGTCTTACACCATAGACTCTGCCGCACCTCTCTCTCCAAACTTGGTATGTGGCACCCCTCCAAATATATATCCAAGCACTCTCCTCTACTGCTGTCCCCAGCCTCTGCAGATAATTGGACATAGCATACCAATCCGTACATATGAGGGAATCTGGCAATCCACAAGCTGCACGGACCCTTTGGCCAAATACACAATCAGCAAAGATGTGATCTTTGTCTTCCGGCTGTGCACAAAAACAACACCTGATATCCAGTGTAATCCCCCACTTCGCAAGTCTCTGCTTCGTAGGTAATCTATCCTGCATAACCAGCCAGCATATGAAGGAGTGCCTAGGGATTAAAGGCTTCCCCCACACAACTCTATACCATGAGACCATTGGAGCAGATGGCCTTAAGTCATTCCAAGCACTCGAGATGGAGAACTTCAAGTTACCATTCCAAAGGGGAGATCTGTCCAGATCATAAGTGATGAAAGGAAGCACATAACTTCGAGCTTTCAAAATTTGCTTCCAAACCCAGGAGTTGTTCGAGTTAGCTTCACAAGTCCAGAAATCCCTAACTCGAATCCTGTAATAATTGACCCACGCCACCCATATGGAACCGCTACAAAGCATAAGGGTCCAAATATGTCTCGCTATACACGCCATATTCCAACTTGAGAGGTCTTTAATTCCAACCCCCCTTCCAATCTAGGTAGAGCAGTCTTTTCCCAAGAAACTTTGGCCTTAGCAGCCCCCTTCTCATTTGTCCCCCATAAAAATCTATTACAGATCTGTTCAATCTCCTTGATAACATGCTTTGGAAGGAGAAAAATGCTCATCCAGTAGCTACACATAGCAGAGAGAACAGAGTTAATAAGTTGAACTCTCCCCGCATAGCTTAACGTCTTAGCCTTCCACGAATTAATTCTAGCTGTAATACGTTCAATCAAAACTCTGCAATCCTCAGCTTTTAGTTTCCCTGAAATCAAAGGGATCCCTAAATATTTCACAGGAAGCACTCCAATTCTGAACCCCGAGTCAGTCTTTATCCGATCTCGAACAGCAGTAGAAACACTTGTTGAACAGAAAAGTTCAGTTTTCCCAGGATTCATCTTCAAGCCAGTCAATCTATAAAAGGAGTCTAAGATATGAACAATACTCTGCACCCCTATAGCTGACCCACTAGTAAATATCAAGAGATCATCAGCAAAGCATAGATTGTGAATATCAAACCTCTTACATCTTGGATGATAAGGTATTAACCCTGCTTTCCCAGCCCTGTAGAATAAGCAATGCAAGACTTCCATGACAATAACAAACAGCCCCGGAGAAAAGGGATCTCCTTGCCGTAACCCTTTCTAGCAGAGAAATGACCAAATAAGCTCCCATTAATCTGAACTCAAAACTTGGTAGTGCTATGACAGGCAGTTATCCATTTAATAAATCTATCCGAGAATTGCATAGCTTTAAGAATATTGAACAGAGGCTCCCAAGCTATTGAATCAAAGGCTTTGGTGAGATCAACCTTTACCATGCATCTAGGAGATGTTTGAGTCTTATGGTATGCAACAACAAGTTCAAGGGCCATTAAGATATTGTCACTGATGAGACGGCCCTTAACAAATGCAGACTGATTCAAGCTAATAATCGATGGTAATACAATCCCTAGCCTAGAAGAGATGATCTTAGTAATGCACTTGTATAGTACATTACAGCAAGCAATAGGCCGAAAATTTTTCATTTCATCCGCATTTTTAATTTTTGGCACCAAAGCAAGAATAGTAGCATTTACCTGAAAGGGTAATATGCCATCTTGAAAGAATTCCTCAACTGCTGCAATGACATCAGGACCTACTATCCCCAAGAACTCTTAAAGAAGTGCGCTGTATATCCATCAGGCCCCAGACTTTTATCAGAGTTGATGGAGAACATTGCAGCTCTAACTTCCTTATCAGTAATAGGTTCAATCAATTGAGAAGCTTCCTGGGGAGAAAGCTTATGAATCAACAATCTCCCAAAATACTCACTTGATTGTCCAAACACCTCCTTATCACAATCTCCCAGTAGTCCTTGGTAGAAACTGACAGCTTCAGCAGCGATGCTGTCAATATCCTCACACAAGGTGCCATCTGATCTTTTAAGGATTGAGATAAAATTGCGCGCTTGTCTAGCTTTTATCGATTTATGGAAGTAACTGGAGTTATTATCTCCATTTGTGACCCAGTTATCTCTGGCCTTCTGAAATAAGAATATTTCCTCATCACGTCTAAGGGCCTGCCAAGACTTCGTAATTTCTTCCAATTTATCCCTATTACTCGGGGAGGGATCATCCATAACTACCATCTGAGTTAAAGCCATCTTGTCTTCCATTACTTTTACTCTCTCTCCAATTTCTGAATAATGCTCACAATTCAATTTTTTTAGACCCCCTCTTAGTTCTTGAAGCTTTCTGCAAACTCTAATCAATTTCGAGCCTCCAACTGGAATCCCCAGGCTTGTTCAACCAAGGAAGAGTAAGCAGGGTTGGAGCACCAGAATTTGAAGAATTTGAACGGTTTTGGACGCGACTGAATATTAACATCTGAGTTCAGAATAATAGCACAATGGTCTGAAACTAAAGGAGGGAGGATCTTAACCTGACTTTGTGGAAAACAGGTGATCCAATCTTCATTAGTCAGCACTCTGTCTAGCCTTCTTGAAACTCTCCCATTCGACCAAGTGAACCAAGGGCCGATCATATTGTGCTCCAGTAATTCACAATCATTAATCCATCCTCCAAAATCCCTCATACTGCTAGTGATATCTCTGCCATTGGAGGCCTCAGAAGGATCAACAATGGAATTATAATCACCCATAGAGATAGTAGGGATAGAACTTGTTTTCACTGACGAATAAAAAACTCTCCTCTGAGATTCAGAATTTGAGCCATAAACTATCAACAATTCAAAAGGATTAGCATCCAAGACCAATGCCTTAATGTGATGAGCGGAGAAATCCTTTATACTCAACTGAACAGTAGGCCTCCATAGCATCCATATCTTCCCCAAAGAGCCATCATACGTCTCAAAGTGTTTCCAGTCTATGAAAGTAGAACTAAGAAGCTTTGTAGCATTATTCAAATTTACTATAGTCTCTAGAATAGCTATAATATCTATAAAATGCATAGCTGCCATCTTCAAAACTGCAGTATGCTTATTCTGAGGATTAAATCCTCTTAGGTTCCAGCATAATACCCTCATTTATCAGGTGGAACAGAGCCCTGAGAAGCACTGACCAACCTGGGAGACTTCCTTCTCTTCTGGTTCTTAGGTGACGGAATAGAAAGGTGTAGAGGCGGGAAGCTTTCCTCTATGAATCCCAACGCCCCAAATACTGTACTCGAGAGAGGAATACCTTCTGCAGTTTCAGTCCCCTTTGGATCTTCAGGCGGAGATTTGTCAATGAGTTTGACAACCTCAGCAGCACTCGCACCAGGTGACTCCTCCACTATAACAGCTTCGGAGTCATTGCCTGGATGATCAAGCACATCAGTTATATGTGCTGACTCCACTCCCTTAAGAGTCTCATCAGCATTGCCTATAACCAGTGGAGTCTGGGTCGTTACCTCAGCCTCTACAGGTGAACTATTCTCCTCAGATAAGGACTCTAGTTCATTGCCTGTCAAAGACTAAGACACAACAGGATAGACCTTAGGTCTCCAGACTTCCGTGCTCAATCGAGTCCTGCTCTTAACCTCCTGTTTTCTCAGCTTATCATGATATTCAATAGACACAGTAAAGGAACCCTTATCACCCAGGACTACCTCAAATGTATCCGGCTTTGGATCATCTTTGTCAATCAAAATATACGCCTTAGCTACCTTCATTCCTGAGTAAGTGTATGTAAACAGGTTTGTGGTCAATGGGATGCCAATATTACTAGCAATAGCACTTACCCCCTTCTTTGTAAACAGAGGCGGCGGAACATCTCTGAATGAGACCCAGCAGGAGTTCACAGACGTAGCAAGAGGGATTGGTTTGAGGTCAAAATCCCATTCACGAAAATGGATTACTACCGAGTGGATATGCCATGGCCCAGACTTCAGAACCCATTTCACTACCTTCTCCGACGGAAAATGAACTAGTAAAAGTCCCGACGGGAGATCATAAACATAAACTTCACCATGCCTCCCCCAAAGACGATTCGCCATACCTTGGATAGCCCGAATCGGAGGAGCATCGCCCATGAATTGACCTACCAGACAGCTTTTCATCTTGCCTAGCCCCAAATCAACTATATCCTGAGGAATATGCAAAGCACCATCCACCACCTTCGGAGCTATGTAATCCAACGAAAGATCCGAGGATTCGAAAAGACCTGCCCAGGATTTGGTGGAGGAAGAGGAAGAGGAAAAGACCGTTTCCTCCTTCGCATGGTAACAAGTACATTCTAGTTGCGGTTGATTATGTGTCTAAATGGGCGGAGGCACAAGCTTTGCCTACCAATGATGCCCGGGTTGTAGGGAAGTTTCTTGTTAAGTTGTTCACCCGATTTGGTGCTCCTCGTGCTATTATTAGTGATCGAGGTACTCACTTTCAAGGACAATTCGATAGGGTGTGCCGACGGTTCGGTGTCACTCATCGGATGTCTACCTCGTATCACCCTCAAACTAGTGGCCAAGCCGAGGTAACCAATAGGGAACTTAAGAGAATTTTGGAGAAAACGATCGACCAATCACGAAAAGATTGGCCGACGAAGCTTGATGATGCTCTATGGGCCTACCGCACGACTTACAAGAGCCCTATTGGCACTACTCCCTATAGGATGGTCTATGGTAAAGCTTGCCATTTGCCGGTAGAGCTTGAGCACCGATCTCTTTGGGCATTGAAATTTCTAAACCTTGATTTGAGTCTCGCAGTAGAAGAGCGTAAGTTTCAGGTACATGAGCTCGAAGAGTATCGCCATCATGCTTATGAGAGTGCCAAGCTATACAAGGAGAGGATGAAGCTAATTCATGACTCCCGATTGAAGTCGGGCAAGGATTTCAGAGTTGGTGACCAAGTCCTCCTATACAACTCTCGGCTCAGACTCTTTCCTGGGAAGTTGAGATCTCGTTGGTCCGGACCATTCACGGTAACTCAAGTATTTCCTTATGGCATCGTCGAGGTAATCTCTCCATCCCAAACCGAGCCTTTTAAGGTGAATGGCCATCGACTTAAACATTATGTGGTTAATGATACTATTAGTGCGGTTGAGGTTTTATCCTTGGTTATGCCTTGAGTGCTCTTGGTTTCGTCTAGCTAGAGACGTTAAAGAAGCGCTTCATGGGAGGCAACCCATGTTATCCTTACCTTTTCGCTTTTATGTTTTTGTGTTGTTTTAGTTCGTTGAATAAGATGTTGGCAAGCATTTAGGCGGATCACTCTTCACAATGAGCGCTATGGGACTCTTCCATTACTCTGGCTTCCTATGCTCCTCTCTCCCAACGCGGGAACTTCGTTCCACCTTACCCTCTCTCTTGATCATTGAGGACAATGCTCTTGTTAGTCGTAGGGGAGTTTGAGGTTTGGTGTGATTATTTGTGGTAGAGATCTAAGGCTATGCTTTGATGAGTTGCATGATCTTAATTGAATGTCAATTTCCTCTATTGTAGAATCATTCGGTTCTTGACTTTTTGGTGTTTAATTGACTTCAAGCTTTCGCAATGACGTTTAGACTGTCCTACTTAGAACCTATAACCAGCATGCTAGAGCTAATGTCAAATGAGTCTAGGCCAGAACAGAGATTTTATCACTCTTGTATGTTGGTTGATTGGTTTGATACGTGTTTTTGTACCACTCGATAACACCGGTCTAAGATGATGAAGGCAGTCAGAATTTTCACCCCTTTTCCATGTTTTTCTTCAACGTGATTGTGGCTTGAGATTAGAGCTGGCAAAATGCTGACCCGGCCCGATAAACCCGCCCAGCCCGCCCGGCCCAGCCCGACCCGTGGCCCGATTGACCAAAAAGTCAACAATCCAACCCGCAGCCCGATGAACCCGCAACCCGATGAACCCGCAACCCGACTAACCCGTGACCCGATTAACCCGCAACCCGACTAACCCGCAACCCGACTAACCCGCAACCCGACTAACCCGCAACCCGGCTAACCCGTAACCCGACGAACCCGTAACCCGACTAACCCGCAACCCGCCCGCCCGACCCGAATAACCCGATTGTCACACAATTCATAATATTCAGTGCTTCAAATATCAACATTATGTCATTATTGAAGATATAAAAAATTTAATCTACTTCTGACTTCACCAAGTTTATTTCCAAAATAATTAAAATCAATTATATATAACATTGACAATCATAGTTGTAAATACTTCCATATACCTGAACGAGCACGACTGCTCTGCACCATATGTCCATATCCATGTTTTTAAGTTCTTTCACCAATTAGCAATACAAGCAACTAATATAGTATGCAACACTACATAATTCGACACCAAACGTTCATAATTCATAGAATAATCCAAAAGTCAAGTTTCAAACCTGTTGATATATAGAAACACAATACTGATGAACATTAAAGTTTAAACCACTCATCCATACTTCAACCTTCAAACCAAAATTATAAAGAAAAAGTGTTATAACAAAATATTCATTATGCATTGTCAACACTCAACAACAATGAATCCTGCAGCAACCAGAAACTAGAATGCATCTATGTAAGACTCACGTCTTCTCCATCAGTAACACTTAGCACCATCAGTAACAGTGTTAAAAATCTTAAGAACGTTGACTATATTTGTCATCTAACATAAAATCAAAACGTTTGGTCTAAAAATGTCATAAAAAGAAAGTCGCTAGATTTGATACTTTTTTGAAAGAATTGACTAAATTTATAAATGAGTCCAATGTTAAACCCTCCTAGACCTTAAAAGCTAAAGTATATTCAATTTCATTTCATTTATTATAAGTATATTTAATTTATAAAAATGAATTATTATTTTTTATATATGAACAACTGCTACAATTCTTAAGAGTTAAGCCTACTCGCGATTAAAAATTTAATATATTTTTAAATTATTTATCACATAAAAAAATTTACATAAAATTTTGTAAATTGTAGTTGAGAGTTGAGACTAGTAAGTAATAACCCGTGGGCAACCCGAGACCCGCCCGACCCGCGACCGATGAACCCGCGACCCGATGAACCCGCGACCCGACGAACCCGCGACCCGGCGAACCCGCGACCCGGCGAACCCGCGAACCGGTGAACCCGCGACCCGGCGAACCCGCAACCCGACGAACCCGCAACCCGACGAACCCGCAACCCGACTAACCCGTAACCCGACTAACCCGCAACCCGACTAACCCGACCCGTGGCCCGCCCAGCCCGCCCGTTTGACAGCTCTACTTGAGATTAGACGCAATCCAATTCGAAATCTTGTGTTGAAATTGTAAGGGGCTAAGGATCAAGTGGCTAATGTCAAAAGAAAATGTTCAAAAGAAAAGAAAAGAAAAGCTAAGCTAGGCAAGCTCGGCACCTAAGTGAAGTGTCGGGTTGAGCACTAGCAAAGGCAAAAGCTGTGAGCTAGGCAGGTTCAACACCTAAGTGAAGTGTTGGATCGAGCACTAGTATGCAGTAAGAAAAAGAGAAGAAAAAAGAAAAAAAATGATGAAAATGGAAAGAAAAGTAAGAAAAAAAAATTTCTCAATTGTAGCCCTTGATACTACGCCCGAGTTGGTAAAGAGCGGATCTAGAAGCGGATGAAGTCGAGTCGATAGCCACATCATGATCACTCATCACTCTAAAAAATTCTCCTACCCCCACCTTTTCCGTTCCATCTCCCAAGTTCAAGTCCTTCTAATTGGAGTTGGTGTTATCGTGGTCGGTTTTTTTTCTGTATCCCAATTAACCACTACTTGAAGTGTGCAGATATTAGTGAGGTCTAGACTTGTTTGGTTGACGTTCTTGCATGTGTAGGTTAAGTTTGTTCGTGGAACAGTTTAAGCCAAATTGTTATCGTTTGAATCTCAATGTGACTGATCTTATCATTTGTGGACTTGGATGTTTTCTAATTCGTTTGCTTGAGGACAAGCAAAGGTTAGTCGTAGGGGAATTTGATGTGATCATATTTAGTGCATTATAAGTCCTCGATTAGCCTAGGGATCCCCCATGTTTGATCTCATTTTGCTATGATTTATAGTCCTTTATGGATGTTTTATGCAAAGTGCCCTTTTGTTGCCCGGTTGCCACTTTGAGGCCAATTCTATGTCTATTGGAGTTGTTTTCTTTGCATTTTCAGGTCTTGGCATTGAAGTACTAGTGACAAGGAGCACGTAGGATCAAACGGGAGGTCAATCGGAGCTAGGACGGAGGAGATATGATCGTTGAAAAATCGAGAAAAATGCACCCTTCAACTGAAGAAGTTTTCGGCGAGAACCGAATTACAGGAGACAACCGTTCGATTTATGAAGAAATTTTCGGCGAAAACTCTTCAAAGTTTTCGCCGAAAATCTATGAAGAAATGACAAGCTGCTCAGTGATTTTCAAACATATTTTCGGCGAAAATCTTGTAGAATTTTCGCCGAAAATCCCAGCTTTTTCCAGCGGACTATATAAAGGTGAAAGGGGGCGAAAAATTGGGTAGTCATTTTATTATTTTACAACACCATCGCCGATCACTCTCTCTCTCAATTTCTCCCAATCGCCAATCACCATCCCCTCTTGACCAATCATCCTCCTCCCTCAATTGTTGATCAACTTGAAGATCAAGGATCTAAGTGAAGTCCTCCACACCTTGGATTGAAGCTTGAAGAGCCAAGTGGCAAGATCCTCCATGGAAGCAAGGATGGTCTCCTCTACTCAATTTCAGGTTTCTTCCATGGTTATGCTAGGCTAAGCTTAGGTTTAGTTTAGTGGGGGATGGATCAAGCTAGGATAGATGATTGATTGTATGGATTGAGTTTCTCATAGCCATTTGTGTAAAATGATGATCCTAGACCTTGTGCTTGTTGTTCATGGGAGTTAACTTTGTCCTTTGATATTTTGTTATGTCTTTCAATACATGAGAATGATTGATTGATGTTGATCTAAGGTCTTGGGATTGTAATTGGATTATACAATTGCAACCATTTTGAGCTTGTTTTCCTTGTTGTAATTTTATCAAACACTTAGTGTGCATTGAGTTTTCTTTCATTTGAAGGTTGAGAGACCTTTTTGATTGCTTGACTAGTGCTTTATGATTGACATGAGAGTGTCTTGCATCATTTACCTTGTGCTAGATGAATGTTAGCATAGAATTCAAGTTTTTGGCATTTCATTGAGCAAGTTAAGGCACTCCATTACCTTTGTTCACATAGCGAGAGCATGGTGCATTTGGTCTAGGAGTAGAGAGTCAATTGTGCGAGAGCTTGTTGATTCTACTTGAGTGAATTGCATGGTCATTAGTTTACACATTGTTGCTTGAGATTCAATCTAGCTTTCATGAACCTTGAGCTTGAAAAAAAAAACCCCTTGCTAAGCTAAACTCCCTTCTCTCTTGTTTGATCCTCAATTTCACCTGTTAGTTTTTCCTTGTTTGCTTATGCTTTTGTTTTGTTCTCTTTCAAAACCAAAACTCAATTTTAAATGTTTAGACCATTCATGAACTTTGTGAGTATTAGCCTATGAGAGTACCTCGTGGAATACGACCTTGGTAGAATTCTTATCATTCTTTTAAATGATTAGTGCGTTAGTGTAAGTATTTGCTTGCTTGAGGAAAAGCTTCGAGTTAGTCTGTAACATCCCCGCCCAACCGGATGGATTAGAACTCGAGTTCGGGTGGCTAGGGTGCTGGAATCAGTGCTCCTGAGGTCCCATTGAGGTATGGGACATTCGTGAGCGAGTCGGGTTGAAGTTACAAAGGGGCTAACGGTGCAGTGTAGAGTACACACGGCCGTGTAGTGTGCTACATGCCGTGTATCACAATACACGCTGTGTATGCATGATACACGACCGTGTACCTTAACTTCAGAATCTCATCGAATGTGGCAGGAAAATGATACACGGCCGTGTGTTGTGGATACACGCCGTGTATCGTGACCTGACAATAAAAGAAGGATTTTGCACAGAAATTCATAACTTCTAATTCCTATCTCTCTCCACGAAAAGCCATTGATGAACCAACTTCGAGCAAACTTCAGAAGGTGATTCCGGGAGTTGTAGAGATCGGAATTGTTCTGTTTGTTGCTACGCATTCCTAGCAACAAGGAGAAGAGATCGCTAACTTCAATTCCTGGTTTCTAGGTGTAGGTCACGGGCAGTGAGGAAGGTTGGGCTACGAGTTTGGAGTTGGGGGAATCAAGTTTCTGAGGAACTAGAAGACGATTAAAGCCTCGTCTTCTATTCCAAGTGAGGACTTAGCGTTGTTAGGTAGTTTGGATAGTATGAGGAGTTCTAATTTCGGCTTAGATGGAAGCTAGGACTTGCATGAAATTGAGGAGTGTAAAAGGGGTAAATCGTGCTATGAAATGTGTTTTTTCTGATTGTTGTTTAACTGTTTGTTGAGTTTGGGGAAATAGTAAGAAATGAAATGCATAATGGATTGACATAGAAATGAGTGATAGAATTGGGGAAATGGATGCAAATGATTCGATATGCTGTTTGTCAGTTGTGGTTGCAGGTGAATGGCCCTGCCAATGTGGGGTCGTTCTGAAATAGAGGAACATGTGAGTGGTTCCTAGACTCATGACATGGCTACCCATGTACTTGCAGGTGGGGGTGGCCAGTGAGCTAGCGGATCACTCATTGTGCGTAGTGTTGTATGAGCACGAGTTATGGTCAGGAATAAGGAACTGTGCAGTTGGAAAGTGGATTCATGTGCGATGTGATGTTGTGTATGGATGTGTTGTGACTGAACAATATGAATTGTGAATTGTACGTGAAAGTAGAACCAGAAGGAGCCCACTCTACCCCACCCGAGATACTGTTCAGTTGAGTCCGATTCACTGGGGTGAATCCCATGACGGGGAGTCATGGTGGTTGAAATCTCTGTTAAGGAAGGATCCCTACGGGATGCGTCGTGATAGCTCCGTGGAGGAAGGATCCCCTAGGGGATGCATCGTGTTATCTCCTTCATGAGGGAAAGATCCTACGGGATATGTGGATGTGATGGCCGGCAGTGGTTGGTTGGACAACTCCTTGGCACCTAATAACTCACCTAGAATGATTGTATGTGTTTGGATGTGCGTGTGTGTGATGTTGTGCTGTGGATGGTGAATGTGAACTGATTGTGAATCATGTGCTGTGAATCTGTGTTGTTTCGATTATGTTATTTCTATGCTATGGATTGTGGATGAGAATGAAGAATCGACTTATGTGATCACCTAGACTGATTTAGGATGTTAAAATCTGGAAGGGGTTAAAGTCAGGTCCCGTTGTCGATGTCTTGTGCGGATTTTTGGACCGCTCCATTGGTTTAGGACAACGTGTAGGTAAGCCCAGTGGGTTCACTCAATTTCAATAGGAAATTGATCCCTTTCTCCCTTTCAAGATCTCATGGCTAGTGAGAGTGGTGTCAGTGTTCAGAGTCGAGGGTGGATTTTGAGAAGTTCCGGTCTGAAGATATGAGGTGAAGACTGGAGCCTACTCGGAGTTGACTTGCTCTTTATTTCAGTTGACCTTGGATATTTTGGGGGGTTTTCATGGATTTATGTACTTTGGGTTTTTATGTCGATTTCTAGAGATTTTATTATGGATTTGGGTTTGTACTTGGATTATTTCTTTTATGGTTTTATGGAGGCCTCCTTCGGTTGTTTTTCTTTAAAACTATGGTTTTATTCGAGCTGGATTTTACTCAGTAACACACGTGATCCGTTCAACCATGGGTTTCACTGGATTGATTCGGGACGAGTGTTACAAATGGTACCAGAGCCTGGTTAGTTGTTGTTGTATTGATTGATCGTCTTCTCTCTTTGGGGAGTAATTAACCTCGTCGAGAGAGGGGATGAAACATCGGTATAGGACCGAATATCCAGGGTTTTTCCTTTAACACTATTTTAAAAGGGTGGGAAGTTTTGAAACCAGTGATGAGTTGAGCTGTTTGAAATTTTCTTGGAAGGTCAACTGAATTGTTTAAATGTCCTCATGTAGTGAATCCAGTCAAGCGAGGGGAAGTAGGTCCACCGGGAACTCAGAGATTGGGAGAGTTACTTCTTGGTTTCAGCCAAGCTTGTTGAAAGGGTGGAACTTTGGAGAGTTCAATGGGGAGGTGGCAGAGCAGTGGCTTCAGGAGTGTGAGTACAAGTTCCTGCAAATGGGACTTGATGAGGAGCTGAGGGTGCAAGCAATTTGATGTGAACTGCTGCAACCGTGGGCAGACGACCCTTGAACACCACAAGCTGATGATCCTAGCAACGAGAGGAACCTTCAGAACCGGGGCAGATAAGGACTTTGACCCACTAGCTATAGAGAGCTAGGAACCAGAAGTATCAAGTAAAGGGCGCCACGCCAAGAGATGGATGCTCTTGATGATAAGCCAAACCTTAAGCCGTGCTCTTGCACATACTCAAAGGGGTATAGAACAAAGTTCTGAATAGGGGGTTTATTAATTGATAAAAGTCTGAATAACAAAGGGTGGCCGATGGCCTGTATTTATAGGGAGGGAACAAGCTCTCCTCACCTATTTAGCTACTTCCTAACTAGGAATAAAATAATCTAATCCTAACTAGGAAACATTAAAACGACCTAAACAAGCTAACAAAATAAGGAAAAACGAAAAAGGGAAAGATAATAGTGTCTTGGTATGCAAGGAAAAGACTAAATAGGCAAAATCCCAAAATCCGGGCAGCATCCGTGGCGGTTGGGCAGGGATTCTGACTCGGATTAGGCCTCCTTCTCGTGTCATAGTCCTAGAAGGACTTAGGTCCGAGGTCTTTTGGTCGTGGCAACCTGTTCTCCTGGCACAGATGGGAATCCTTGTCTAGGTGGGATTGCATGCACGGACTTGGATCGTGTATGAGCACTTCCTTACGTGGCTCCTACTTCATTCCTCCTCTGATTGCAACTCCATTTGTTGGGCAGTGTTCCTGAGGTCTCTAGCTATCTACAACAACTGAAATTTACCAAAAGGCCCAAGCCATTTGGTGGCTCTGCCCTAAGTGCTCATTTGTAGCGCCTGGCACCGTGCCCGGGGCTGGCTCATGTCTCGGCCATCTTCATTTCTGGCCTGGCCTTTGGCATTCTGCTTCGGCCAACTCTTCAGAAATGTCCTCAGAGGATCTTCAAGGGCTGGAGTTGGTCGAGGGCTCGTGGCACTTGGTCTAGGGCTAGTGCTTGCAGTTGGCCCGGTACGGGGCTCGCTCCGGGGTCTGTCTTCAGGTGCCATCCCTTTCTGGTCAGGTACTCTTGGGTCCTTTGCTTCTTGTACTCCAGGAATTCTTCTAGAGGATCCCAAGAGTGGTCAGTTCCTCCAGGGCTTGTGGGGATTGGTCCAGGGCCTTTTAGGGCCCTTAGGCTCAACCCTCGGTCCGGTTCGGAGCTCAGATCGGGTGCCTTGGCCAGCAACATGGCCTGAAGTGGCCTCACCTTCATTCTTGCTCTCCTACCTGCTGGTGGTGGCCTGAGCCAATATTTAGTCACATACCTTGGCTTCATGATGTGTTGGAGAGCTTTCACTGGCCCTACACGCTTCTTGTAGGGCCCTAGGGTTCTTCCTTTAACCGGGGACCCTGGTGGGGTGTAGGAATAGCTGTAGGCCTTTGGGAAGCCGTGGAGGATCACATCACAATGACCTTTCTATTTAAGGGTTATGCCTTGAACTAGTGGAAGTCGATGCCACAGAGTCGGGTGGTTCCGCTAGAGATGGACTTCGAGGAGTTTGTTGATGAGTTCCATGATCAGTTTTGTCCTAACCTCTGGCACGAGGAGAAATCCAAGGAATTCATGAGTTTGGAGCAAGGTGAGAAGTCTTTTCTCGCGTACTACATAGAGTTCACCTCTCTCTAAGTGGTATGACGAGCGGACTAATCGAGAGAGGAAGCTCATTATTAGGTTCAAGAGTGGGTTGAGGGTGGAGATTCAAGAGGGTGTCACCACCGCTGACATGGGGAGCTTGGTGAAGGTGAAGGTGGCAACGCTAGAGAGAGAGATTGGAGAATAAAAAGAAGGAGGAAAATAAGAGGAAGGCGTCGGCTCAGTCTTCTCCATCAGTCACTCATAGCCACCCGACTAAGAGAGCTTAGTCGTCCTTTTTGGGACAGCGGAGTGTGCATTCTGCTTCATCCCGTTGGGGTCTTGTGTGTTTCACTTGTGGCCGCCTGGGTCACAAGAGTGCAGAGTGTAGAGGAGCGGGATCGGTGCAGAGGGGAGGATCATCATCGGGGCTCCCTATGTGTGGCACTTGTGGGAAGCCCCACTTTGGGGTGTGTCACATGCTTAGACCTGCTCTGATGACTTGCTACACTTGTGGCCAGCCCGACCATAGAAGTAACTTCTATCCGAGGAGGAGTGCAACACCAGCTCAGTCTGTGGGATCGGTGCAGGGACCGAGGGCTCCGTCTAGGAGTTTTGGGGGTCGAGGTGGAGGCAGTTTCGGGCGGGGAGCTGTGAGTGCTGGTAGGGGAACTGGAGCCAATGCCATGCCTGTTGGAGCTGGGGGAGACCAAGGTAAACTCTATGCTCTTACCAAGGGGGCGGTGGAGAATGCAAACGACGTGGTGACCGGTATGATCTCTATCCTGGATCATTCCATTTACGCATTGTTTGATTCGGGCTCGACCCATTATTTTGTTTCTGAGAGATGCTTGAGTAGTTTGGGTGTTGTAGCCAGTAGTTTGGGGAATATTTGGGGAATCAAGACTCCTTTGGGGACTTCTGTTCGGGTAGATAGTGTGTGGAGAGGTTGTAAGGTGTTAGTAGGAGGTGCGGAGTTGGTAGCTGATTTAGTGGTGCTCCCTTTTAACGAGTTCGATGTCATCCTTGGCATGGATTGGTTGGCTAGACATGGAGCTTTGCTCGATTGTCGAAAGAAGGAAGTAATGCTTCAGGTTGAGAGAGTTAGTCAGGTGGTGTTTAAGGGTGTTAGGAAGAGGGATTCAGCACCGATGGGGTTAGTTTCGGCGATGCAAGCTATCTCTTTGATCCAAGAAGGGTGTGAGGCTTTGTTACTGCAAGTGACAGTTGAGCAAAATGAGGAGTTGGAGAAAGTGCGGGTAGCTCGGGAGTTTTCCGATGTGTTTGAAGAGTTACCTAGTGCACCGATTGAGCGTGAGGTGGAGTTTAACATAGAGTTGGTTCCTGGAACCGCTCCAATCTCCATCCCATCTTATCGAATGGCGCCGACATAATTGAAGGAGTTGAAGGAAAAGTTGCAAGAGCTCTTGGATAAGGGATTCATCTGCCCAAGTGTATTCCCTGGGGAGCACCGGTGGTGTTTGTGAAGAAGAAGGATGGGACGATGAGAATGTGCATTGACTATAGGTAGTTGAATAAGGAAACGATCAAGAATCGTTATCCGCTTCCAAGGATAGACGATCTCTTTGATCAATTGCAAGGGGCTGAAGTGTTCTCGAAGATAGATTTGAGGTCGGGTTACCACCAGTTGAAGGTGGAGGACGGGTCGGTGTTGATGACAGCCTTTAGGACTCGTTACGAGCACTATGAGTTCCTTGTGATGCCCTTCGGTCTCACTAATGCTCCGGCCGCGTTTAAAGCCCTCATGAACAAGGTCTTTCATGAATACTTGGATAAGTTCGTGATAGTGTTCATCGATGACATTCTCATCTGCTCCAAGAATGAAAAGGAGCATGAAGAGCATTTGAGGATCATCTTTCATAAGTTGAGGGAGCAGCAGCTTTTTACCAAGTTCTCGAAGTGTGCTTTTTGGTTGGAGGAGGTGTTGTTTATCGGTCATGTGGTTTCTAAGAGGAGTGTGGAGGTTGATCCGAAGAAGATCGAGGAGGTGGTTAATTGGTCCCCACCTAAGGATGTGTCGCAACTAAGGAGCTTCTTAGGTTTTAGTGGTTATTATCGAAGGTCTGTTGAGGGATTCTCTACCATAGCTTCTCCTCTACATAAGTTGTTGAGGAAAGAGTCGAAGTATGAGTGTAGTGAGGCATGCCAGAAGAGCTTCGAGGAGTTGAAGAAGAGGTTGACTTTAGTTCTAGTGTTGACCTTGCCGATAGAGGGTGGTGAGTATGTGGTGTTTAGCGATGCGTCTCTGCAAGGGTTAGGGTGTGTGCTTATGCAGAATGGGAAGGTGGTTGCTTATGCCTCACGCCAGCTTATGGTGCATAAGGTGAATTACCCGACCCATGATCTGGAGTTAGCGGTGGTGGTATTCGCCTTGAAGTTGTGGAGGCATTATCTATATAAGGAGACGTTCAAGATTATGACCGATCACAAGAGTCTTAAGCATCTTATGGATCAAAAGGAGCTGAATAGTAGGCAGAGGCGTTGGGGGAGCTCTTGAAGGACTATGATTGCACCATTGATTACCATCTTGGTAAAGCTAATGTAGTGGCTGATGCTCTAAGTCGGAAAGAGTTAGTTGACCTGAGGGCTATAAGAGTGGAGATGCAGATAGATGATGTGGGAGGTTTGCTTGCTAAGCTTAGTATCCGACCCATGTTGAATGATAGGATTGGTGAGGAGCAGCTCAAGGATACTACTCTAGTGGCTATTCAAGAGGAAGTTGAGAAGGGTTTGGATAATGGTTTCAAGGTAGTTGAAGGGTTGTTGAAGTGCAAGGGTCGCTTGTGTGTACCGGAAGTGGAGGAATTGCGAAAGGAACTCCTCGAGGAAGCTCATTCCTAGATGTATGTTATGCATCCCGGCATGTCTAAGATGTATAATGACATGAAGTTGAATTTTTGGTGGTCGGGAATGAAGAAGGATGTAGCTCGTTTTGTGTCGACCTGCCTGATTTTCCAAAAGACGAAGACGGAGCATAGAGCTCCAGGTGGGTTACTGCAATCCCTACCCATACCGGAGTGGAAGTTTGTGGACGTTACCATGGACTTTGTGTCAGGTTTTCTGCTGACTAGAGAGGGAAAGGATGCCGTGTGGGTTATAATCGATTGCTTGACGAAAGTTGTTCATTTCATACCCATTCGGTTTAAGCCAAACGTGGAGGAGTTGGCCAATTTGTATATAGAGGAAGTGGTGAGGCTGTATGGGGTTCCCTAATCTATTGTTTCTGATCGGGATCCGAGTTTTACCTCCCATTTTTGGGAAGGATTGCATACGATGTTGGGAACTAAGCTCAAATTCTCAACGGCGTACCACCCTCAGACGGATGGACAATCCGAGAGGACGATCCTTACCTTCGAGGAGTTGTTGAGAAGTTATTCCATCAAATTTCAAGCTCCTTGGACTAATTTGCTACCTTTGGTTGAGTTCGCCTATGATAACTCGTATCATAGTAGTTTGAAGTCCGCACCTTTTGAGGCTTTGTATGGGAGGAAGTGTAGGACGCCTTTGTGTTGGGATGAAGAAGGTGCTAGAGTGTTGTCAGGACCTCAAGTTGTTCAAGAGACGGCTGACCGTGTTAAGGTTATCAAGGATAAGTTGAGAGCAGCTCAAGATAGGCAAAAGTCTTATGCCGATGGTCGTGCTAGAGAGCTGAATTTCAATGTTGGGGAGAAGGTGTTTCTGAAGGTGTCTCCATGGAAGGGGCTGATGCGTTTTGGTAGGAAGGGTAAGTTAGCACCTCGATACATTGGTCCTTATGAGGTCTTAGCTAGGTCGGATCCTGTTGCCTATGTGTTGGCCTAGCCAAGTGAGCTAGAGAGGATACACAATGTGTTCCATGTGAGTATGCTTAAGCGGTATCATGGGGATCCCTCACATGTAATACATCCGGAGGAGGTGGAGATTGAGCAACACATGACTTATGAGGAGAAGCCGGTGGCGATAGTGGATATGAAAGTTCGGGTTTTGAGGAATAAGCAGATTCCTCAGCTCAAGGTGGTATGGAGGAACCACGAGAGCGAGTCAGCTACTTGGGAGACCGAAGAGAGTATGAGGAGACGGTATCCGGAGTTGGTGGAAGCTTATGCTTCAGGTATTACCACTCTTTAGTGTTTTTTTTGTGTTAGTCCGTTTGTGTTTTTGGTTCAAAGTATGATGGAGTGTGTTTGTGGGAGTGAGGTGTTGAGTAAGCTGGAGTGGGAGCTAAGTTGGTTAGTAGTTCGAAGGTAGGGCTGTTGAGTCGTCGTTAGGGATTTCGGGAGTCAATATGATGCTTGAGTAGCTGCACTTTGCTGCGTTTTTTGGTATTATATTGTAAGGATGAGTTAGGAGTGATTTCGGGAACGAAATCCTTGAAGTTGTGGAGACTTGTAACATCCCCGCCCAACCGAATAGATTAGACCTCGAGTTCGGGTGGCTAGGGTGTTGCAATCAGTGCTCCTGAGGTCCCCTTGAGGTCCGGGACATTCGTGAGTGAGTCGGGTTGAAGTTACAAAGGGGCTAACGGTGGAATGTAGAGTACACGGTCGTGTAGTGTATCACAATACACGTCGTGTATGCATGATACATGGCCGTGTACCTTAACTTCAGAATCTCGTCGAATGTGGCAGGACAATGATACACGACCGTGTGTTGTGGATACACGCCGTGTATCATGATACACGGCGTGTATCGTGATTTGACAATAAAATATGGATTTTGCACGAAACTTCATAACTTCTAATTCCTATCTCTCTCCACAAAAAGGGGTAAATCGTGCTATGAATGTGTTCTGTCTGATTATTGTTTGACTGTTGTTGATTGTTGAGTTTGGGGAAATGGTAAGAAATGAAATGCATGATGGATTGACTTAGCAATGAGTGATAAGGCGGAATTGGGGAAATGGATGCAAATGATTCAATATGTTGTTTGTCAGTTATGGTTGCAGGAGAATGGCTCTGCCAATGTGGGGTCGTTCTGAAAGAGAGGAACAGGTGAGTGGTTCCTAGACTCATGAGATGGCTACCCCTATACTTGCAGGTGGGGGTGGCCGGTGAGCTAGCCGATCACTGTTTGTGTGTAGTGTTGTATGAGCACGAGTTATGAACAGGTTAAGGAACTATGCAATTGGAAAGTCGATTCATGTGCGATGTGATGTTGTGTATGGATGTGTTGTGATTGAACAATATGAATTGTGCATTGTACGTGAAAGTAGAACCGGAAGGAGCCCACACTACCCCACCTGAGATACTGTTGAGTTGAGTCCGATTCACTGGGGTAAATCCCATGACGGGGAGTCATGGTGGTTGAAATCTCTGTTAAGGAAGGATCCCTATGGGATGCATCGTGATAGCTCCGTGGAAGAAGGATCCCCTAGGGGATGCGTCGTGTTATCTCCCCATGAGGGAAAGATCCTACGGGATATGTAGACATGATGGCCGGGGGTGGTGGTGTGGACAACTCCTTGGCGCCTAATAACTCACCTAGAATGATTGTATGTGTTTGGATGTGCGTGTGTGTGATGTTGTGCTGTGGATGGTGAATGTGAATTGATTGTGAATCATGTGCTGTGAATGTGTGCTGTTTCGATTATGTTATTTCTATGCTACGGATTGTGGATGAGAATGAAGAACCGACCTATGTCGTCACCTAGACTGCTTTAGGATGTTAAAATCTGGAAAGGGTTAAAGTCAGGTCCCGTTGTCGATGTTTTGTGCGTAGTTTGGGACCGCTCCATTAGTTTAGGACAACGTGTAGCTAAGCCCATTGGGTTCACTCAGTTTTAATAGGAAATTTATCCCTTTCTCCCTCTCAGGATTTCATGTCTAGTGATGGTGGTGTCAATGTTTAGAGTCGAGGGTGGATTTCGAGAAGTTACGGACTGAAGCTATGAGGTGAAGACTGGAGCCTACTCGGAGTTGACTTGCTCTTTATTTCAGTTGACCTTGGATATTTTGGGGGGTTTTCATGGATTTATGTACTTTGGGTTTTTATGTCGATTTCTAGAGATTTTATGATGGATTTGGGTTTGTACTCGGATTATTTCTTTTATGGTTTTATGGAGGCCTCCTTCGATTGTTTTTCTTTAAAACTGTGGTTTTACTTTGATATTTGAGCTGGATTTTACTCAGAAATACATGTGATTGGTTCAACCACGGGTTTCACCGGGTTGATTCGGGACGGGTGTTACATAGTCGTAGGGAAGTTTGATCTGACCTTATTTCATACATTTTTAACCTACGATTGACCTAAGAAACTCCCGTATTTGATCTTTTTGTGGGTTGTGTGCTTTTAGAGGCACGCGATCTGCGTGCAACCTCCATTGGTTGGACCGGTCCAACTCAACTAACTAGAAGGGCACTTTTGGAATTTCAATTAAAAAAAAGCTTAATTGACAGCCACCGCACCAGCTTCTATTCCAAACATCGGCCGCCGTACGTTGAACCCCTGTTTCCAGCTTTCATTATTTCTGGGCTTCCGACGTCTCCTTCGGCTTCCAGTTTGGAGGGTCGGCACCGCCTTCATCCTCTTCGTCATCTTCCGCATCAGCTACACTGCCGATATCGGCCAAGCCGTGACAACCCACGCCGCGTCGGCATCTGCCGTCCTTCTCTCTCAACCAACATCGGCCATTCTTCGTTCCTTCCTCCTGTTGATAGTACGACCTTTGGAGATGTGCGGCGGCACTTGATAGCAGAGCAATGGTGGGTAGAGCCGACGGCCAGCGGCGGAGAATTGGAAAAAAGTAAATAGAATAGGTTGAAGAAGAAGGATTGTGTTGTTAATTAGTTAAGTTTAAGTGACTGGTTTGTTATTAACTTAAGTTTAGTGATTGAGTTGTTATTTAGTTAAGTTAAGTACTAATTCGCAGGTACAAACACTTTGGGGTGTCCACTCCGAGCAACTATTTTGAAAATTTTCAATTTCAGTCACTAAATTTTATGTTGTTGACAATATTGGAATAATCTTTGAACTATATAATTGATTGGTTAACTAGTTAACTAGATTAGTATCGAGTTAACTAGTTATCATCTTAAAAAATGTTAACTAGTTTTCTTAGTCATGATGTTAACTAGTTATCATCTTAAAAAAATAATGTTAACTAGTTATCTTAATCATGATGTTGAGTTGTTAACTAGTTAACTAAGTAAGAACATTATAACTAGTTGGATAATTAGTTAACTAATCTTCATAATTTTTTAACTAGATATAAACAAAATAACCTATTAACAAGTTAAGATAACTAGTTAACTCAAGATTACTAGTTAAATAGTTATCTAAATCATGATGTTAACTAGTTAATTCGATAAGTTAATTAGTTAACTAATTTTGATAACTAGTCATCATCTTAAAAAAATGTTAACTAGTTTTCAAAATTAATTAACTAGTTAACTCGATTAAATAACTAGTTAACAACTTGTTAACTAGTTAACTCGAATGGTTAACTAGTTAACTAATTATGTTAATTTGATAACTAGTTAACTAATGTTGATAAGAAGTTATCAAACAAAAAACCTTGTTAACTAGTTATCAGATAAAAATTATGTTAATTAGTTATCAGTTAAAAAACACTGTTAACTAGTTAACAACAAAAAATGTGTTAACTAGTTAACTAATTTTGATAACTAGTAATCAACTAAATTTTTTGTTAACTAGTTATCAAACAAAAAACGATGTTAACTAGTTATCAGGTAAAAACCATGTTAACTTGTTATCAGTTAAAAAAAACACTGTTAACTAGTTAACAAAAAAAAAGTGTTAACTAGTTTTTTTTAAAGAAAAAATTAATTTTTTTTAAATTTTCAAAAAAAAAATCGCTGGAGTCTCGCCGGAAAAGTCGCCGGTGACGGTGGCCGGCCAATGGCAGCCCCTGGAAATTAAATTATTTATTTTAAATATAATAATTAAATTATATGTCTAAAGTCCTAAATATCCCTAACAATCTAGACCATTGGATTGGTCAAATGGTCAAAGGGTAATCTAATGGTTGAGATAAAGGTTGGAAATTTCCAACCCTTGGAAATGGTTGGATGGGGATCAGCTGCCGCTTTTAGAGTCATTTTACACAAATTGCACTTTTGTTGCCTGGGTCTACTTGTGGACCAATTCGATGTCTATTGAATTGTGTATTTTCATGCCTTGGCGAGATAGTAGAGGTGAAAAGTAATTCATAGGATCAAACGGGAGCTAAATCGGAGCTTGAATGAGGGAGAAACGAGCAAGGCAAAATTGCGGTTTGTGCAGAGTTTAGGGTACACGACGTGTAGTCACACATGTCGTATATTTATACACAACGTGTATGCTCAGCAGATTTCAATATAATGACAAATTTTGGAATTCAAAAGGGGATCTATCACTTCTTTTTCAACACCCACGACCCAAGAATACCCCACTTCGTCCCTCACACCTCTGGAACCCTAGGAGGCCATTCGAAGACCCAAATTGGAGCAATTGGAGCTACGAATTCAAGTTTCTCACCTTGGATTGGCATCTTGAAGTGTAAGAGTGAAGATTCCTCCATGGATGTTATGGTGATCTCTTCTTTTCCATTTTAGATCTTCTCCATGGTTGTGCTAGTCTAAGCTTTAGGGTTTAACTTAGTGGAGTGTGATTCATGCTAGGATAGATGGGTGATTGTATGGGTTGAGTCCTCCATAGTCAATGTTGTAAGAGATTGGTTCTTAAACCTTGTGCTTGTATGCCATGATGAGCTTGATTTGTCTTTTATGGTACATTCTTATATCATTCAGTGTATGAAAGTGATTGGATGATGTTGATTTAATTGTGATTGATGATTTGAGAGATTGAATCACTCTTTTGCAGCCATTTTCCACTTGGTTTTCTTGTTGGCATTTTCACAAACACTTGGTGTGCATTAGAGTTTTTGCTCAATTAGTGGTTGGAAGACCTTGTGATTTTTTTTCTAGTGTTCTATGATTGATATGAAAGTATCTTGCATCATTGCCTTGTGTTAGAAGATGTTAATTAGGAGATTAGGTGTTTGAGCATTCCATTAAACTTGATTAAGACACTCTATTCCTTTGGTTCTATTGCGAGAGTGTAGATCATGTGGTTTAGAAGTAGCGAATCAATCTTGCGAGCTTATTGGTTCTACCTAAGTGTTATGGATGGCCAATTGAATACACATTGATCCTTGTGACTCAACTTGACTTTCATTTCTCTTGAGCATGAAGAAACCCCCCATTAAGTTAACCTCCTCTTCTCTTGTTTGAACTTCATTCTTCCTTACTTAGCTGTTGCCCTACTTGTTTAGTTTGTTTATGTTTTTGAATCACTTTATCAAACCAAAAATCTTTCTTCATGTCTAGACCGTCTACAAGGAGTGTGAGTATTAGTCTTTAAGAGAGCCCTCGAGGAATACGACCTTGAGTGTTAGTAATCGTACCTTATAGGTTGGTTATTGGCACGTCAATCATCGAAGTAAACAACCACAAATTTCCATATGAATGATCTAAGGACTGGATTCATTAACCTTATGAAGGTGCTAGGTGCGTTTGTAAGGCCAAAAGGCATAACCATCCATTCATACAATCCTAGCTTGGTTTTAGAAGTAGTTTTCCATTCATCACCTTCCTTCATTCAGATTTGGTGATAGCCTGATTATAAATCAATCTTTGAAAAGATAGTAGAACCATGTAATTCAACAAGCATATCATCTAACCTAGGGATGAGATGTCGATACTTAACTGTGATGCTATTGATGGCACGACAGTCGACACACATCCTCCAAGTTCCTTCCTTCTTTGGCACAAGGATGACTGGTACAGCACAAGGGCTCATGGTCGCCCTCACATGTCCCTTGTCCATCAGCTCCTCCACTTGCTTCTGGATCTCCTTAATTTCTTCAGGATTTGCCCTGTAGGCAGCCTTATTTGGCAAGGATGATCTGAGCACCAAGTTGATTTGATGCTCTATTCCTTTAATCGGTGGCAGCCTACTTGGAATTTCTACTGGAAAGACATCATCGAATTCCTGTAAAAGAGAAACAACAACATTAGGTAGAGAAGTGTTAGGGTTAGAAATCAAACATTCCTTGTAGAGAATGACCACGAGGGATTTCCTAGTGGCTAGGGTTTCTTTGATCTCACTACGGGTGGCTAACATGTTTTTCTCTCCTCTCAACCTCACTCTTTTGAGCTCTATGACCTTTTGGGTCTTTGAAATCTATTTTTGCACTGAAGGGCTCACTCGATTCTTCTCTCTTCTCTCGTTTCTTGAGCTCTCTCTCTTTCTTCTCTTGGCTCGCTTTCCTATCTAGTTGATCCTTAAGGATTTTAGTGGGTGATATTGGCTTGAGCTTGTACATCGTTTCTCCATGGATCAGGTTGTATCTATTGGTTCTTCCATCGTGTTTTGAGTACCTATCAAACTGTCATGGACATCCAAGTAATATGTGCGAAGCTTCCATAGGAACAATATCACAAAAGATGAGATTTGTGTACCTTCCAATGCTAAAGGGCACATGGGCTTGTCGTGTCACCCTCAGTTCTCCACAATTGCTCATCCAATGTAGCTTGTACAGCTTGGGATGCTCCTGAGTTCGTAGACCTAAACCCTCCACCAAGGCTAGGTTGGCCGCATTCGTGCAACTCCATCCATCAGTCACCATGCTACAAATCTTGTCTTTGACCACACACCTCGTATGGAACAAGTTGTCCCTTTGTTCCCACTCTTCTTCTACTGGTTGAGCACTTAAAATTTGTCTATAAACGGTTGAGTAGTGCATTGTGTGGTTAGGCGGTGATTCGGTGCCGGGGCCCAGGCTGAGTACTGCGTCGGGGTTGGGGTCGGGGATGGTGTCGAGGCTGGTGTTGGGGCTGGGGTCGGCCCTGGTGTCGGTAATGGGCACGATGCTGCTGTCGGCACTGGTACCGGTGCTAGTGCCGAGGCTGGTACTAGTGCTTTCCATCTCCTGTTCGCTTCCCTTCTCCAGCTTCTTTAACTTCAACTTCTGGGCTGGGCACGGTGGCCATTTCGGACAGGGTGTCTGTGGTGGTCACTGTGCCCGTGGTAACTGGGTCGGTCGGTGTGGCCGGTGTGATCACACTATCTGCCTCGATCAGGTTGACCATGGCACCCTCCTACTACAGGATCAATTTACAGATGTACAGTGATGCAAATTGCTCCAAGCCCTCAAGGGCGGCTTCCTCTCCTACCTCTGAACTCGTGTCCATCTCAACTTCAACCGTTTCTTCCACATCGTCTGTGACCACCTCTCCTTCTCTAAGCACCATGGCTCTTTGATTCAGACAGTCTTTAGCCACCTTTCCTCTCCCTTGGCATTTAAAGAAAACAATTCCACTACGTCGTGGGTTAGAATTCTGAAAATTAGGGGGATTAGGACTAGGGTTTACCTGTGGCGTCGACCCTCGTGTGTTAGGGCGCTATTGTGGCTCGGTAATTCTTCTAGCATTCGGCCTCCATGGGGTGTTTCCAGCACTAGAGCTTCCTCTCCAAGGGCTGCTCATGGATGGCATGGCCGTGGCTTTCTTCCCAAAGCCATTCTTCAATTCCCTCTCCACACGGATGGTAAGGGCCGCTAGGTCTTTATAATCAACATAGTTGATCATGTTGACTTGGTGTAATATGTCCATTTGCAACTCGTGTGTGAACCTGGCTACTCATGCTTCTTCATCCTCCTTTAAGTCGAGCCTGGTCACCAACATCTCAATCTCTTTATTGTATTCCTCCACCGCCATGTTACCTTGCTTCAAGGTTTGAAGCTTGGTGTGCAAGTCTCGTGTGTAGGCAGCCGGGATGAACTTCCTCCTCATCCTTCTCTTCAATCCCTCCATGTTTCGATTGGCATCTCCTCATCTCTTTGGACCTGTCACTTGAGTTGACTCCACCAGAGGGCAGTGTAGTCAATAAATTCGATCGTAGCAACAGTTACCTTCTTCCTTTCGGAATAATTATGGCAGTCCAAGAAATCTTCCATGCTCCGCTCCCAATCGATGTACTCATCCGCGTTGGCCTTTCCAGCTAATTTAGGCACGCTGAGTTTGAGTATACTCACATCATCGTCAACGTCGTGGATGATCCATCGAGGCCGCCGGATGGGCTCTCCATTCGGGCCTACTCCATGCTCCTCTCTCCATCCTCGTCATTCTAACCTAGATGTCAGCTAGGTTTGGGCCATGGTGGTCATGGTTTCCTCTGGTGTGGGCAATCTTCCATCTGCCATGCTTAGTTTCGAACAAAGGCCTCACAAATCACTCTAATGAACCTCTCTCACTCTGATTTTACCTATCATGTATGAATTTAAAGTAAGCACTGAAAGTAGGTTTTGAAAATCAGAACACAAGTCAAGCTCAATCCTAACAGTTTCAAGTTTCTTCGAAGCTACCAAGTTAAGAAATATCGTGACGTGTGACACAAAAAGACCTAGAACCTAGGGTTATTGATGAACGTGTCGTTGTGATGTGTTCAAACAAATAACTAACAAAGCTAACAAAAGCTAGGGTAGATCGTGTTCCAGGGGTTTCCTCTACTTCCTTACTCAAAGATGTTGGCAATTTAATTCAAGTTTAAACACAAGTTGTGCGTGGTGTGAGTTCCACGACTTCTATACTAAAAAGCAAAGATAAGTTGAAATGAGAATTAAAGCGAAGAAAGATCGAAGATTGATTGATTGACTAGAAAGATGACAGACAAGCTTAGACTTCAAATCCCCCTTAGATTACTAGAGCAACAGCAGTCAACAGACCAGTAATTTTTGATTCTAGTTCATTTAGTTCATAGACACCATCATAACTCCTGCCCCTTAGGTTTAAGACTAGCGAACGTTCGCTCTATCCGATCTAGCTACCACGATTAATTAGCCACCCGGGTACGGTCGCCTCTCGCAACGACTTAACTTAACTGGTGCAAATTCTAATGATTAATGAGTTACTCTAGCAATGGATCAACCCTAATCGGTTCCTACGAAAGGCACACTCCAATTATAAGGTTGATTGTTCGATTTGGTGTTTTAAAGTAAGGCGAGCGTTCGCTTCTATCCTTAGCTTAAGAAGAATCTAATCTAGGTGGCCAAACCAGACAAGAAACACAAATAACGAAGAACAAATCAAACATGAAAGATGAAACTGAATGAACTTCAAATCTAATCACCGCCGATCCGTGACCGCTTTAAGCCCTGGGTCACTTAGGGTTCATCTAATCTAAGCTACACGAGTTTAGCTACTCATATTCAATACAGAAGAATCGAAGACAAACAAAGAATACATCTCAGGTAGGAAGACAGAGAAGAACTGTAAAACCTAATTTCGATGTTTCCTGACAGCTTCAATCTGCTGGATCTTCAACTCCTAGCACTGGCTCTCCGAGGTGGATGGATGGCGTCACGATCCGTTCCTGGCTCCTCGAACCCTCTTACTCATTTTTCTCTCTCTCCTCTTTCTAGCTGTGTGTTGTGTGTTGTAAATTGTAAGTGACTCTTCATTTAGCCGCCGATTTCTTTATTTAAACCTCCCCGAGATTTTCTGATTTCCCCTGCTATTTTCGCCGAAAATAATAGAGGAATTTCGGCGAAAATTTCTTCTTCATCGGGACAGTGGATTCCTTCTTTCGTTTTCGACGAAAACCCAAGGGTATTTTCGCCGAAAATATATGTGTAAATGGAGCTGGAGTTCCTTTGTCTTGAGTGATCTCTCCGGTTGATTTATGTGTGATTCTTAGGGGTTCCAACATCTAAGACACGTCCTTGGCTACTTATTCGATGGCAAAAACCTGTGCTAACGTAAAAACACTAGAAAACCATCAAATAGACCCGAAACGGGCCAAGGTAACACAAATGGCACGAGATAGGGCAATCGATTGAATATTTGTTATTCTACCCTAAAAATCATGTCTTAAGCAAGGAAATGTCGCTTAAATGAGGCTGATAATCACGTCAAAACGAGTGTCATCAAATACCCCACACTTAAGCTTTTGCTTGTCCTCAAGCAAACTAAATAGAGCCGCTCATGTTCACAAATGATAAGATCGGTTAAATTGGAGCTCAATCAAACACAATGAATTATTAGACAGCTCGATCCTAGAACAAGAAACCTAACATGCATACAAATCAGCCAAACTACCTGGTCTCACTAATAAACTGCACACGACAAGTAATTAGCAACCAATTATGCACAAATTTGACCTGACCGACCAGACTCCTCACACAGGATATAAACAGTACAATGGGAACTCTCACTCTCTGTGTTTAAGGACGTGTTTCTGCTCTCAATCATTTTCTGTTACCGAATTCTGTCATAGGTTTGCATTTCGACCACATCTCCACCACTGTGACAACACGAGTATCTAGTCAAGAAGGACTTCCCTGCTAGGACCGTAATGAATTCTACACTACTCGGGTTTATAATGAGATGGATGATGGGAAAGTATGATGATGGCTTTGTGCGGTGTAGCTTTCGACTAACTTCCCTCGAATCTAATCTGCGGCTTCTTACCGTCTAACCAAACACGAGTGGAATAATGAATGCTCATCCTGTGATATCCTCAAGCAACCTAGCACTTATTCTTTTTCTTTACACGAATTTTTTTCTTCTTTTCAACTTTTCTTTTGACTTCGTTCTTCCATTTGTAGGGAGAAGAACGTTTTATTGAACTAAAACTTTGAAACTTTTCTGATTTTTTCTTTTTCTTCACTTTTTCGAAATTTTCTTTCTTTTCTTTTCTTACTTTTACTTCTTTTTTTTCTTTTGTGCCGATCTTCTTTTAGTTGCTAGAGGGATTTACACGTCTGGACATATTAGCTAAGACCACCTGTTTAATGGCTATAGGCAGGTTACCACAAACCGACTTCCGGTAGGTCAATCTAGAACTACAACCACAGGGGATCAACGGGGAATGAAAGAATTGGGAAATGGCTGTAATGTATTATCGAACCGAAAGAACAGGCCAAGCTCAAGGGTTTAAACCTAATGGATTTATCGTTTGGTAGGCTATCTGGCTAAGTAGCTGAATCTAGGTGCCCCTATCCTTCTAGAACTCGTGTCATCATGTGGTCTCGAGTAGGTCTCATGCAAATTCTAACTCACTCAAGCAAATAGAAAACCACTTAGAAAGAATTAAAATTGCAAGTTACGTGCAATGGATCAAAAGCTCATAGTTGGTTTGCTAGTCGGATTCGGGCATTTTCATGCAATCAAGGCTACAAACTACAAGTGTGATTTAAAAATTCTGTTCCGACCAGGCAATTTAGCATCAAAGTATACAAGTTGGTTCTCAAGTTCTAGGTTAAGCAGTCTAAGCATCATTATGAAGGTTTGAACAACAACTTAACCTCAAAAATCAAAAACTGAGCCATTCTATTGCTAGAGAGACTGGACAGGAATCACGAGGCACACAAGGATATAGGCAATCAAGATCATGCATGGTTCACTAACACCCTACCCCACACTTAGAATGTTCTGTGTCCTCACAGGACCAAACTAAAGTAGAGAGAAACGAAGAACCTGGAGGGTGAAGGGCGGGTAGTGGATGAATGCGGAGAGACCGGAGCGGAGCTGAGTAGCTACTCAAGTTCCTACAAAAACAAAAACAACAAAAAGATCAAAAGGACGCTAGGACAAGTGTCCCAGATCCACATAGAATCAAGTTGGGGCGAAACCCGAAAAGAAGAAAGAAAAGAAATGGAAAAGGATAGAAACAACCTGATCACTGTTCCGCAGAAGGGGGTGGAGGTGAATTCGTGATAGGTGAAAGGCCAAACCGCTGCTCCAGCTGCTGTCGCCATGCGATATCATCCGTGTGTTGGGCAGACTGGGCGGCCATGAATTGCTGGAGAGTGGACCAACGCTCGTTCTGAGTCTCTTCATGTGCTACTCGGTCCTTTTTCCATTGAAGCGAACCAACAGAGTAGTCTATCTGCCACTTCTCAATACGCGCCAGCCTCTCATTCATCTCCGCGGTGATTTGCGCTCGCGACGGCGGGCGATCAACTGACTGGTGAGTGCGGTGAGGGAGCGATGTGCAATGCTCAAAATCCGCTGAAAGGTCGATGCCCCGTGCTATGGCAAGTTCAGCACCTATATGCTCAATTGGGATACGAGGAATGTCGGGGCCCCATTTGTCACCGAGCTGGAGGTTGTCGATCAGAATTGAAATGAAGGGCCCTCCTGGAAGCTCAGAAGGAAGCTTCTTGGCGGTAGTGTGCTTGTGAAAGAATCGTGCAAGCCACCATCCAGGATGCAGGTTGGCGTCCTCTTCTAAAGCACGGAATAATACGAGCTCCTCCAAAGAAACGTGGTGACGGCTCGTCTTGCTGCAATAACACAGAGATTGCACCCAAACATAATGCAAGAATTTAAGAATAGGGTGAAAGATGTCACCGACCGTGGGGTGTACGATGGGTGAGATCTCATCTTCGCAGGTAGCCCATCTCCACACGTCTGGGTAAGGAGCACTCGTGATGGAGTATGTGTCCTCGAAACCAGCTGATGTTGTGTCGAAGGTGACGTGCGGATCCAGCAGGCGGCCGAACTCGCGAAGGGACTTCTCATGAAGAACACCACCGAGGCGAAAGGAAACAAATTTCTGCTCGCGAATGGGCTTTGGGGTGAGGCGCCGGAATGAACTCCAGAACTCTTGGAGAGCGGCAAGCGGGTAGGGGAAGCCATGAGCGGTCAGCACTCGCAAACTGGCTTTATGAAGGGTGGTGTCGATGGTCGAGTGCCAAGCCAGATTGTGCGCCTTGAGACTGTTGAGAGAAAGAACTGCCACCTTAGCCGGAGGAATGTCTTTGATCTTCTGAAAGACCTCTAGCTGGTGCGGCTCCAGGGCGGCGATGAAAGGATGTATAGCCCCATTGGCATGTGTAGGAATAGAGGAAATAGGAGTCGCAGGGGTCGGTGCATCCTCGGGAATGATGGCCACAGCCGGCGAGCTGAGGATCGCTGCGCTCTATCTGCACTGGTAGTCTTAAAATGCTTGGGAGCCCTGTAAAACACAACTCAGAGCTGACCAGCATCAGATGACAAGAATCTTACCCCACACTTAAGTTGACAAGTTGGGGTAAACAAATTAACCGAGAGATCATCGAATTAAGATATAGCATTAAAGAGCTGTCAATTCATTTAGCAAGCATGAAGAATGGAATGATTCATGAACACGATCTCACAGACAACAAGTCACGATTCCGAAAAGGTCACAAAGGAATGCCAGAACCTCGCCAATTGACACTGACAAAGCAATCATGAAGAATGAGGGAGAACCAAAAAGTTAACCATGCCGAAAACCGAAAGTCAAAAAGCCAAAAGATTCACAATCAAGGGCTGAACAACTAACCGTGAAGACATGACTCGAGAAAACGGTTGGAAATCCGAGGAATCGAAGAAAAACTTGAAAACTAGGTCGGCCGGAACCGGAGCTGAAAGGCTCCGATTCTAGGGTTTCGAAACAGGGGCTAGTGAAAGGAGAAGGTCGGCGGTGGCTGAGTCGGCGGTCAAAAGGTGGCGGCGGGCGGTTGGGTGGCGGCGGGCCTCAACACTGGAGAGAGAGAGAGTCGGTTGAATTTTTCGGGTGGGGGGGGTTTATGAACTTCGCAAAAACAAAAACCCAAGGGGGCCTTACATACCGGTGAAAAGGGGAAAAATTTTCGGCAAAAAAGGGATAGATTTTCGGCGAAAATCCTAGTTTGGATGAAGAAAAGTTTTTGCCGAAAAGATGAGGGTCTCGGTTCGAAAAGTCGGAACAGGAGAAACAGGTCAATTTTAAACACATGTTTTCGGCGAAATTAATGGCACATTTTCGCCAAAAATTTATTTGAAAATGGCGGCTGTGTTTTTTTTTTCAAAAGGGGTTTAAAACGAAAATGACTCAAAACCAAAAGTTACTGACTCCAGCCGTGGGTTGCCTCCCACGAAGCGCTCTTGTTTAACGTCTGTGAGCCAGACGATACCTGGAATCGTGTCACGGTTCCGTCGTGAAGTAGTGCACGTCGATGGAAGAGACAGCTAACCCTTACAAATACTTCTTAAGCCTATGCCCGTTGACCACAAACGGCTCTTGATCGTGCAATTTAATGTAGACACTGCCTAAGGGTGTCTGTCGGACCACGGTATAAGGGCCAGACCATCGGGATTTCAAGTTACCCGGAAAGAGCTTCAATCGAGAGTTATACAAGAGGACTTCTTCTCCAGGGTAAAACTGCTTGATCGTCTTCAATTGGGAGTCGTGAATTCTCTTCGTGCGCTCTTTGTATAGCTTCGTGCTCTCATAAGCGTGGAGACGGTGCTCCTCAAGCTCAGCGATCTGGTCATGGCGGTTACTACCTGCTACTGCATAGCTCATATTCAACTCTTTGTTAGCCCAGAATGCCTTGTGCTCAAGCTCAACTGGTAAATGACATGCCTTGCCATAGACCAGCTGATACGGTGAGGTACCGATGGGAGTCTTATAGGCAGTTCGATAAGCCCATAAGGCATCATTGAGCTTAGATGACCAGTCCTTGCGAGACCGGCCAACTGTCCTATCAAGAATCCGCTTGAGCTCACGGTTCGTCACTTCCGCTTGACCATTCGCTTGAGGATGATAAGCTGTGGACATTCGGTGGGTGACGCCAAAAAGTTTGCACACCCGGTCGAATTGTCCATGGAAATGGGTACCCCTATCGCTTATGATGAAGCGCGGTGAACCAAAACGCATGAAAAGATGGTTAAGGAACCGTCCCACCACTCTAGAATCATTAGTGGGTAAAGCTTCAGCCTCAGCCCACTTAGAAACGTAATCAACGGCTACAAGAATGTACTTGTTTCCGTTGGAGGGTGTGAACGGACCCATAAAATCGATTCCCCAAACATTAAAAATTTCAACAGTTAAAGAAACAATTTGGGCATCTCATTACGGTTTGAGATGTTACCTGATCACTGGCATGCATCACAACGTCGAGCAAAAACGTCGCAGTCACTAAAGATTGAAGGCCAATAAAAACCTGTTTCGAGTACCTTTCTTGCCGTGCAGTTTCCTCCAAAGTGTCCTCCGAACTGTCCTTCATGGCACTTACGCATGATGTCAGCTGCTTCAATGCAAGAGACACATCTCCGGATCATCCCGTCAAGACTGATGCGGTATAAGAAAGGCTCATCCCAGAAGTATGACTTGGCTTCTTTAAAGAGCTTTTTGCGTGCATTGAAATCCAGCTCAGGAGGTACAATGCCGTGTGAGAGATAGTTAGCCAGAGTTGCATACCAAGGCTCCTCTGAATCGGCGGCATTACTCAGATCTTGAGCGTGAGGAATTGCCCAGGGCTCGATAGCTATGTTGTTAACCTGTTCATATGTTTCAACACGCAACAGCTCGTCAGGGAAAGAATCATTGATAGGGGTAGTAGACTTACCTGTTTGCGATTCCTCTAGTTGGGAAAGATGATCTGCTGCTAGATTTTCTGCTCCCTTCTTATCTTTAATTTCAATGTTGAACTCTTGGAGGAGAAGGATCCATCGGATGAGACGTGGCTTCGAGTCCTGCTTGGCTAATAAATGGCGCAGGGCAGCATGATCTGTGTAGACGATGGTATGCGAAAGAACCAGATACTGTCTAAACTTATCGAAGGAGAAAACGATAGCCAGGAGCTCTTTCTCTATAGTAGTGTAGTTTCTCTGAGCATCATTGAGTGTCTTGCTCGCAAAGTAGATAGGATGAAATCTCTTCTCCTTTCTCTGACCAAGAACTGTGCCAACGGCGAAGTCGCTAGCATCGCACATAATCTCGAATGGAAGGTTCCAATCCGGTGCTGTAAGAATTGGTGCGGTGGTGAGTTGAGTCTTCAAGGTTTCAAAGGCTTCAAGACAGGCTTTGTCAAAGACGAAAGGAACATCTTTCTCAAGGAGCTTCGTCATTGGAAGAGTGATCTTAGAGAAATCTCTGATGAATCTTCGGTAAAATCTAGCATGACCCAGGAAACTTGGAACCGTCTTAACTGAGGTCGGCGGTGGTAAGCTGGCAATGGTCTCAAGCTTGGGACGATCGACTTCTATACCTGTCTTAGATATCCTGTGGCCTAGAACAATACCTTATGTAACCATGAAGTGACACTTCTCCCAACTAAGAGCTAGGTTGGTCTCCTCACAACGAGCTAGCACCTTATCCAGATTAGCCAAACATTTTGAAAATGAATCTCCATAGACGGAGAAGTCGTCCATGAACACCTCTACCACAGTCTCTACCAGATCTCTGAATATAGCAAGCATGCATCTCTGAAAGGTAGCGGGAGCATTACATAAACCAAAAGGAATACGACGATAAGCAAACGTACCAAACGGGCATGTGAAGGTTGTCTTCTCTTGATCATCAAGCTCAATGGGGATCTGGAAGTAGCCGGACATCCCGTCTAATAAGCAGTAGTATTCATGACCAGCTAATCGTTCAAGCATCTGATCAATGAACGGCAGTGGGAAGTGATCTTTCTTGGTGGCATCATTGAGTCGTCGATAATCGATACAGACTCTCCATCCGGTCACTGTGCGGGTAGGAATGAGTTCACCCTTCGGATTAGGGATGACTGTGATCCCTCCTTTCTTCGGAACGACTTGAGTCGGACTGACCCAAGGACTGTCTGCAATAGGATAGATGATACCGGCATCTAGAAGCTTGAGTACTTCTTTCTTCTCAACTTCCTGCATCAAAGGGTTAAGTCGGCGTTGGGGTTGTCTAACTGGTTTGAATTCTTCATCAACAACTATCTGATGTTTGCAGAAGGTTTCAGAGATGCCTCTGATGTCTGCTAACTGCCAGGAAATAGCTCGGACATGCTTCTTGAGTAGCCCAATCAATTGCTCTTTCTGCTCGGGAGATAGATTCGAACTGATGATGACTGGTAACTGACAGTCCTTCCCCAAAAATGCGTATTCTAGGTGGTCAGGCAGCTCCTTCAAAGTAAGTTCTGGCGGATTCTCATATGAAGTGGTAATCCGACTCGAAGCTGGCTCAATATGTGTGGGCGCAGTGATGGGTGTGAATGTCGCCTTCTGTTCGTCTAATTCATCTTGCCATAAGCACTGCTCTGGGTCTTCTAACGCATTATCAATCCCTGAAATCAAACATAACTCTAGCGGATCACTAGATAAAGCATTAGTAAAGGAGTTAGGCGAGGCCAACTCTAGGGGATCAACAGCATAACATTTATCATCTTGAGCAACAGAATATCTCATGCTATCTTTAATGTAGAATGCAGCACTCTCTTGACCTACGCTTAAAGTTAACAGGCCTTGTTTGCAGTTTATATTCACACCAGCAGTTGCTAAGAAAGGTCGACCTAGGATAAGTGTTCCGTCTAACTCACGAGTATCTAAAACAACGAAATCTGCCATTATAGTAAACGGACCACAACAAACAGTTACATCTTCTATCATACCTCTAGGTAGTTTGATAGACCTATCGGCTAACACGAGATGCAGAGTGATCGGTTTTAATTGCCCTAGATTCAGCTTTTCATATAGATAAACAGGCATAACATTAATAGAAGCACCAGAATCAACCAGACTGCGATCAATTTTAATGCCATTAATAATGCACGGTAATGTAAAAGAACCGGGATCAGGACACTTAGCTGGGGGTGGTGGCGGCTCTCGAATGGGAGATGGCGCATCGAGAATAGACGCGCATTCATTAGTAAGCGTGATAGAGTACGCCTCCCCGTTCTTCACTTTCTTCACGAGATCCTTAAAGAACTTCCCAAGTGGTGGTATGATTTCCACAGCTTCAGTCACTGGTATCTTGATCTCTGCAGTCTTAAGAACATTGTACCACTTCTTGTACTGAGTGTCGTGATCCTTAGCCTTGCTCCTTGCAGCTTTTGGGAAGGGAATCCGAGGAACATATGGCGCCAAAACAGGCTCAGGAGCTGTCCTGGGTGGAGGAGGAGGAGGAGCAGATGCTTCTTCCTCCTCTTCTGTGATATCCTCAATTTCTGGCATATCCCTGGCGGCACTGGTATCTGGTATTACTTCAGGTTCTGTAGCCTTGGGATCAGTTGTTTGCTTGCCGCTCCTGGTGGTAATGGCTTGAGCGTGTTCGCTCTTTGTATCGGAGTCTGCTTGAAATGCTTCTGGATTAAGGAGAGGATTGCTAGTAAAGAGTTTAGTAATATTACTTATAGCATCCTCTATCCTCTGGCTCTGAGCTATCTGTCCTTCATTGAGTGCAGCTTGAGCTTTTAGTTGAATGTCGTGGTCGTCAAGTCTGCTCATAATCTGATCGAACTTCTTCTTATAATCCATGTCTCTATTGTAGTACGGCTTTGCTTGAGACTGGTGTTGTCCTCCAATGAATCCCGGAGGTCTATAATAAGGATCTACTAACCGGTTGCTCTGGTTTCGTGGTACGTAGTTTCTGTAACCGGCATAGCCTTTCCGATTGTTAGCGAAGCCCTGATTGATGAAGTTTATCTCTTCTGTAGACCAGACTTCTGTTGTGCCGAAGTTGAGGCAGCTTCCACCGTTATGAGCACAGGACCCACACCATCCACAGTTAACTGAAAAGATGGTGGCTGACGGGGGATCGAGGTGAATACCAGCTGCTTGTAGATGTTTCTGAACCTCTGCCTTGATCTGCTCTACAACACTCATCTGACTCTGACTCTTGTTTCCTTCTATTTGCCTCTCCCAGTTTCTAGACTTTGAAGCACAGTTAGCAAAATGCAGAAGAGCATCCTGAGGAGTAAGGGCGGTACAATCTCCGCCAGCTAGAGAGTTGACCCAGTTTGCAGATTCTTTGCGCATACCACGAGTAAAGAATTCAGCCAGCCGTCTTTGTTCATACCCATGGTGAGGGCAGTCGAAGAGAAGAGACTGGAATTCAATCCAAGTGTCATACAGGCTTGCATCCTCTCTCTGAGTGAATCTGGAGATGCGGTCTTTATAAGCAGTCGTCCTCGCGGGAGGAAAGTATTCTAATGATTAATGAGTTACTCTAGCAATGGATCAACCCTAATCGGTTCCTACGAAAGGCACACTCCAATTATAAGGTTGATTGTTTGATTTGGTGTTTTAAAGTAAGGCGAGCGTTCGCTTCTATCCTTAGCTTAAGAAGAATCTAATCTAGGTGGCCAAACCAGACAAGAAACACAGATAGCGAAGAACAAATCAAACATGAAAGATGAAAATGAATGAACTTCGAATCTAATCACCGCCGATCCGTGACCGCTTTAAGCCCTGGGTCACTTAGGGTTCATCTAATCTTAGCTACACGAGTTTAGCTACTCATATTCAATACAGAAGAATCGAAGACAAACAAAGAATACATCTGAGGTAGGAACACAGAGAAGAACTGTAAAACCTAATTTCGATGTTTCCTGACAGCTTCAATCTGCTGGATCTTCAACTCCTAGCACTGGCTCTCCGAGGTGGATGGATGGCGTCACGATCCATTCCTGGCTCCTCGAACCCTCTCTACTCGTTTTTCTCTCTCTCCTCTTTCTAGCTGTGTGTTGTGTGTTGTAAATTGTAAGTGTCTCTTCATTTAGCCGCCGATTTCTTTATTTAAACCTCCCCGAGATTTTCTTTATTTAAACGAGTGTCATCAGTTATCTTTCTAGCCACAAGTACAATCTTTTCTAAGACTTGTTATTCAAGCAAACAAGTAAACAATATATGAAAATAGGATTTTGGTTCAAGGAAAACCTATGCAACAAAAGCTAAGAAAATTCTAACCCCTCTTCTTAAATTTAACCTAACAAAAACTCACAAACACTTGGTGATGGTGGCCTTGCTTTGGTTGGGTCGATTGTTTTTAGACCACTTTTGATTTTTTTTCTTTTCTTTTCATAGTTTTCTATTTTTGTTTAGATACTTTCGTGGCCACCAAGCTTTGACCACCTTACAAGCAAACTGAAACAAAAACAAACAGAATCAGTAACACATGATGAAACTTTTTAGGGGTTTTTGAAAAATTTATAAAAACTGAAAGATAAAGGATAGAGTGGTCCTAGTATTGAACCGTGGTCTGATACCAACTAATATGAACCGTCTGCAGCCGTGGGCAGCGACCCTAATACTATAAGTTGAGTGATCAGGAACAACAAGTCGACCTTAGAGCTGGCGGAGAGTACTTGGACCCGCTAGTTGTAAATAACTAAGAACCCTAAGTGTCCAAGTCGAATGGTGCCATGCAGTCAAGAGTGTGTACCTCGAGTCATGATAAACTAACCTTAATCTAAACAACAATGAGCAAAAGCTTGAAGGAAACAAGAACTAAGTTCTGAAATTTAATTGTGATTATTCAAGTGTGTCTTACAATGATGGCCAAAGGCCTCCTTTTATGAGCACAAGGATCGGCCTATGGCTTCTCCTTTTCCTACTTGGAAACTAAGTTTAAAAATAATAAACAACTTAAAGGAATCATAAACAAGACTACTAAAAAGGAAAAACATTCCTACTAGAACTTGGAAACTATATCAATTAAGCAAATCCCTAAACAGGCAAAAACCTAGGCGGTGCCATGTACGTGTCCGTGCATGGGCTGGTTTTAGGTGTCCTAGTCGGGCAAGGATTCCTTGTTCTACGTGAGTTCTTCTCCGAATTTAACTTGGATTCATGGAGGTTTGTCCTTATCGTATAAGTAATCCTTGTAGCTGAAGGATTCTTGAAAGGCACGTGTACTTTTGGGGCTCGGCCCAAGTCACATCTGGCATGGGCCATGCGCTTGTTACTGGCTCAGCTCTAGGCCCATGGCTGGCTCGGTCCTATGCTTAGTCGTTGGGGCCTGGTTGGGTGTCAGCATCATCTCTAGGGTGTTCTTTGGCTCCGGCGCGGTCTCAGTCCATCTGGGCTCCGGGTGCAGCTCCGGCATTAGTCCTCGGTCCGGACTAGCATCGGCCCGGCATCAGTGATGGGGGCCGGATGGGCATCATCATCAAGACTTGATGTTGAGGTTCTGAGGCCTTTATTTCCATCAATGTGTAGCCTTTCCTCATGAACCTCTCTTTTTCCTCTTCGTGTCTCCTTTTGCTCCTCTTGAAGCCTCCATGTAGCCATTGATGCTCCTCTTGAAGGACTTGACTTGGCTTCGGGTCAGGGGGAGCTCCGGCCGTGTCCAGGGTACCGTGCGCTCATCAGCGGGGATGTTACAAAGTGTGTTACCATTGGGAAATGCCCATTTAGTCATTACAACAAAAATAAAAAATTCACGGTTACACTATTGGCGGTTGTACAACTGCCAATATTAATTTATAAAAGTGGTGATTGTTTAATGGTAGTTTAAACCGCCAGTATATTTACTTATAATTGTGGCGGTTTACACCACCACAATAGTGAATATATATATCCACGAAATATTGAGTCACAAATGAACTTTCTCTCTCTCAGTCTCGCCATTTTTCGCTCTAAACTCACCCACTACCTCTCCCTCTGCACGATAGTTGCCGACGCTATGACGTCACCTCCTCCACTGTTGCCTTCTCCTCCGACTCAGCCTCCGCCATCCTCCTACTCACCGACCAGCTGGTATGTTACTGAACTCCCTCTCTCTCACTCTCGCCTCCTATTCTCCGATAATCCAAACTCACTCTCGCCTCTCCCTCTGGCTGATAGCTGCCGGCCAGCCTCAATGCCGCTTCCTCCTCCTCCGCCTACTCAGCCTCCTCCATCTTACTCCGAAGCCAAGTATGTCTCTAAACTCCATCTCTCTCATTCCCCGAATTGGGTGTTCTTGATCGAAACCCTAGTTTTTTAAATTTGTGGTTTCGTGAAATTGAGTTGATATTCACAGAATTAGTAGTATACTAAGACTAAATTTTGAATTTAGGATCATTTTGATACCGTTTGCCCCTTTAATTGTGCATTTTGATAGAGTTTTTCTACCTAAATTGCTCGAAATTGTGGATTTTTTCATAAGGTCGAATTTGGATGATTTCTTGGTTCGAGAATGATATTGTGATGTTTATAGATATGTCGGAATGCTTAAATGATGAATTAAGAACACTTATCTCGACTTCAACCTTGTCTGTTAAATTTGATGGGTATAGGAAGGGATTGAGTTATAGTATACTTGCATAATGCTTGATCTTAACTGTGTGTTAAAAGAATGTTTGTGATCTTATTGGGTATAAAGAGCTGCTGAATTGGTATTTATCATACTTGTATAAGTTTTTTCAGTTCAGTTTTAGGGTTTCATGAAACATTTTTTGTTTGATTTGTAATCAGAGTTGGTAAGTAGGGGTTGTTCGATCAATGTCAAGATATGCATTTGATCTTCTATGAATGTTTGACCCCTTAATTTATGTTTATCTATCAATAAAATTGTCACTATTTCGTGTTGTTTGACCGTTTGTTTCTTTCCATTCCCCTCAGTTCTATGTCCATTTAATTCAATTCAAAGTAATGAATAACAAGTCAATATTTGGATGATGCTTAAACGATTCATTGTTTCATTGTGTTGCAGGTTGGGTTGACTTTGATTGGGAATTGCAGAGTTGGTTCAGTCCTTTGATCTTAGTGTGTGACATTGATCAGGTTGGTTTTTTATCATATTGGGTCGCTCAAAATTGTTCTAGCTTTGTTTTAATATTTGAATATTAGATTAATATTAGTTGTTTTTATATCAGGATTTAGGAAGGCTTTCGGCTGAATTCGACTTTTGACTGAACATTCCAAGTTAGTGATTCTTTAAATTATTAGTACAATACTAAATATAATATTGAGCATAATATAATCATTACCATATAATCAACTAAGCATTAAAAATTGTGTAGTATAACTTTTCAAAAAAATGCATATTCAACCATGTTCATATAATATACTAATTTGTATGTAAATTTGATTCACATGTGTTATTCAATGTCAAATAAAAAACTTTAATTGCATATTTAAGCTCAATTACACTAAATATCTTGTGATCTTGAACTTAGTTAATAGGATTTGAATATCATTTGAACATGACAAATATCCTATGAAAATGCATGCTAATATATATGCATTGAACTAATTAGAATAATATGCTCTGAATAGGTAGAATAATAATTTAGCTAAGACTAATTAACTTTAGACATTTAATTCTAACTTCAATTTGCCTTTACTAATAAGGTTTCAATAGGTAGAGCTAGTAATTATGAACAAATCTTGGATTAAACAACCTCGCTACACTCGAGATTATATTGTGGGAGTTGAACAATTTCTTGACTTTGCTTTCAACAACTATGGGGATGGGGAGCTGAAGACACAAGGTTTGACGTGATTTTCAGCCTCATTTAAGCGACATTTCCTTGGTTGAAACATGGTTTTTATGGTAGTTTAGGGTGTTTCACTCAAATGCTCTATTTCCTACCGATTTGGTTACTTTGGTCCTTTTTGGGTCTATTTGATGTGTTTTCTAGTGTCTCCATGAGTACACAGGTTTTTGCCATCGATTATGTAGCCTCGGATGTGTTCGGGAAGCAAGGAAGCCTCAAGGAGTGAACCAGAATAAAACTAGGAATCAAACCAAATGAAGAACTGATGAACCACTGCCCCGAGAACTTATGAAGAAGAGAGCAGCAGCTGTTTGTGAAGAAGTTCTCAGCGAGAACTTTGAATGTTCTTGCCGAGAACTGTTGAAGAAATACAGGAGGGATATTAATTGAAGTTCTCAGTGAGAACTTTCATATTTTTCGACGAGAACTTACTTCTTTTACGCGGCAAAGGAGGAAACCCTAAACCCTATTTAAACAGCAGGTAGCGACATCATTCAAGGGGAGGAATCATATATACCATTAGTCGCCAGACGAAAAAAAACATACATTAGACTTTTAGAGTCGATAGATAGAGTTGAGAGCATCCTCGGAGTTCTTGGAGAGATCGTGATGCCATCCTTCCACCTCGGAGTACTCAGAACTAGGAGTTGAAGATCGCCGGAGATCGAAGCTTCACTAGAGTCGCCATAATTAGGTTTTTCAGTTCCTTACTGTTATTCCTTTACCTGATGAGCTCCTATGTTGTCTTTGATTCTCTTGTATCGAATATGAGTAGCTAAACTCGTAGAGCTTAGATTAGATGAACCCTAAGTGACATGGGGCTTTAAAGCGGTCACGGATTGGCGGTAATTAGATCTTGATTCAGACAGTTTCTCTTCCGTGATTATTTGACCTTTGTTTCCCGTGTTTCTTGTCTACTTGACGCCTAGATTAGATTCGTGTTAAGTTAAGGTTAATAGCTAGACGTTAGTTGCTAGATGTCCGTCTTACTTTGGAATTCAAATAAATCAATCTACCTAATCAATGGATTGTGCCTTTCGTAAGAACCATTTAGGGTTGATCCGCTGCTAGAGTAACCCACTGTTTTTAATCTTGTGCCAGTTACTTTTCCGTTGCAGAAGTGAACACGCGTATGGTTAATTAATCTTGGTAATTAGATCGGATAGAGCGAACGTTCGCCGAACTTAGACCTAAGGTATGGAGTTATGGTGGTATCTGAGAACTGAATGAATTAGGATTGAAAACCGCTGGCCTTGTGATTGCGAATGCTCTGGTAATCTTAGGGGGATTCGAGTCTAACTCGTCTATCTTCTCGTTAGTCAACCCTTTAATCTTACTGTCTTTTATTTTCCTTTGTCTATTAGTTTAGAAGTCGTGGAACTCACACCATGCACAACGTGTTTAAACATGAGTAATTTGCCAGCTTCTTTGAGTAGTCAATTAGAAGAAACCTCAAGAGATTCGATCTAGTCTGCTTCTGTAGGCTAGTTATTTCACAACACGCAAAATCGTGTTCATCAAATTGGCGCAGTTGCCAGGGACTCTTCAATATTGTTTGAAAGAAGCGTTGGCATTTTCTTCTTCTACCTTTCAGCCTTATCATTATTTTCCCCCATATTTTCATGATTTACCTGGGTAGTGCTTCTGAGTTTTGAGATGCTGGACAACAGGTGGTATGACCAGTACCAAGGGTGGTACATCAATGAAGACCCATATGTTGAAGATAACCAAGGATGGTATGAACAACCACCTACGACAAGCTGGTATGAGGAACCTTCACCCTTTTCGTCATGGCAAGAGCCAGAAGCTACACACTACCACCAAGGCCACCAAGAGATGTATCTACAGGCTCATGAAAATCAGCAACGGATGTCGAGAATGGAATCCCTCTTGGAGAAGATCACGTCCGGGATCACTTCAATGCTACAAGTTCCTAATGCGGTGGACGTCAAGCTCAAGCAACAAAATTAATTAATGGAATAAGATGCTCAAGAGCTGTTAGAAGAAGAACATGATAATCCCATCCATGATTATTATGAGCTAGAGGCATCTAATGAAGAACCCTTGGCAGTGGTGGCTGATGAAGGCGTGGAGCTCATCCAACTTGACGGCTTGTAGCCCATCCATCTTGAAGTTGACGCTGAAGAGGAGCATGTGGAGATTGAGGAATCAACTTCATGTGAGCTTCCACCGAGCCAGCCTGTAGTCCAAGCCAGAGATGAGCATGTGGAAATCGAGGAGGTCATAAATTTGGAGGCACATGTACTCAACCCCGAGAGACCCATGGATGACCATCGGGTAGAGAAGATTGAGCTCGTAGACTGCGACACACCGTACTACCTCTTTCCTCCTCTAGTAGGAGAATTCGAGAAGAAAAGGGCAGTCTAGCAGAACCACGATCTATTCGACCATCACCGGTTGCATCTTCATCCCTCCTGAGTGCTATTTGGCTCTCAACCGCTGGCCTTGAAGAAGCTGATTGACTTCAAGGAACTCGTAAGTTGGGGTCCATAACCAGGTATTGTCCAGCTCAAGGACGTTAACCAAGAGCGCTTCCTGGGAGGCAACCCACAGCTGGAGTCCGTTTTGAATTATTGAGTCAGTCTTTTTCGTCGTTTGAGTCGGTTTCAGAAGCCAAAGTGTCAGTCTTTCTATTTCGTCTGTTTGTTTTTCTGTCGATCAAAAAACTTCTCACCGAAGAGTTTTATATTCTCAGCGAGAATGTGTGTTTTCTCTCGTCAGTTTTCTGAGTTGTTTTCAAATAGGTTCTCGGGCGAAAACTTCAAAGTTCTCACCGAGAACTTTGGCTTTTTTGGTCTGACTTTTCTCGTCAAAACCCTCTGTTCTGTTTTCAAAATTTTTTTCGCCGAGAACTTTCAAAGTTTTCGGCAAGCAGTGTAGTCTGTTTGAGTCAGTTTTTCAGTCTGTTTTCAAAAACGTTTTCGCTGAGAAATTCTACAATTCTCGGTGAGAACTTTAGTTGTGTCAGAAAAGTTCCGAATATTTCCAAAAACATAGTCAGAAACTTTTCAAAATTTCCCCTAATCTTCTTCGTTTCAACTTTTATTTTGTGTGGATCCGGGACACTTGTCCCGGTTTCCTTTTGATCTTTCTATTGTTTTTGTTTTGTAGGAAGTTGGGTAGCTACTTCGCTCTACTCCGGACGCTCCGTGTTCATCCCCTACATCGACCATCTCGTTCCAGGTTCTTCTTATCTCTCTACTCTAGTTTAGTCATGCGAGGACACAGAACGGTTTAAGTGTGGGGTAGGATGCTATAGAACTTTGCATGATCTTGTTTGGTTATCTGTAATTCTGTGGTTCATTTTTTAATTTCTCTAGCATAGAATTGCTCAATTCTTGACTTTTGATGTTTAATTGACTTCAATTTTTCACAATGACGTTTAGACTGTTCCACTTAGAACCTATAACCAACGTGTCGGCACTGATATTAAATGAGTCTAGGTCAGAACAGATGATAAATCACCCTTGTAGTTGAAACATGAATTAATTGAATTGTTTGACTTGTTAATAACAATGCTCGATAACACCATTCTAAGATGACAAATGCTAGCTCTTCCCCATGTTTTTCACTCCATATTTGATCATCGTGATTGTGGTTTGAGATTAGACGGAAATCCAATTTGAAATCTTATGTAAAAACTTATAACTAGATAGGATCAAGTGGCTAAAATGATTAAATCAAGTTTTGAGTTGCGAAAGCCGAAAAGTTGAATGTTCAATTTAATTTTAAAGTTCTTTAAAGTGTTGAAAACAAAGCTAGGAACCCGACACCTAAGTGAAGTGTTCGGGTTGAGCACTAGCACAGGCACAAATACTGTGAGCTAGGCAGGTTCAACACCTATGTGAAGTGTTTGGATCGAGCACTAGTATGCAATAAATAATTGGAGGAAGAGAAACCTTGAATGAAACTGTTGTTTAAATTGGTCCTAGCTAGAACATGTAGCGTACAGATCTAGAAGCGGATGAAGTTGAGTCGATAGCCACGTCACGTCCACTACCTCCACCTAATCCATTTCATGGTTAGAGCTTAAGAATTTTTTATTAGAATTGGTGTTGTCGTAGCCGGGTAATTATGATTAACTCTTTTGCCAAGAAACAAGCTTTATTGAAACTACTACTTGGAGTGTGCAGAAAACAGTGAGATCGAATATTTGTTTGATTGATGTTCTTGCATGTGTAGGTCACTTTTTCTATGTGGAACAGTCTAAACCAAATCGTTAGGAATTGAATCTCAATTTAATCTATCTTGTCATTTGTGAACTTGAGTGTGTTCTCATTCAGTTTGCTTGAGGACAAGCAAAAGCTTAAGTGTGGGGTATTTTGATGACACTAGATTTGACATGATTTTCAGCCTCATTTAAGCGACATTTCCTCGCTTGAAACACGATTTTTAGGGTAGTTTAGGGTGTTTTCACTCAAATGCTCTATTTCTTACCGATTTGGTTACTTTGGCCCTTTTTGGGTCTATTTGATGTGTTTTCTAGTGTCTCCATGAGTACACAGGTTTTTTTCCATCAATTATGTAGCCCCAACATAAAGTTTCTCGCCGAAACTGTTAATATTTTCGGTGAACTTTGAATGTTCTCACCGAGAACTATTGAAGAAATACAGGAGGGATATTAATTGAAGTTCTCGGCAAGAACTTTCATAGTTTTCAACGAGAACTTACTTCTTTTCCGCGGCAGAGGAGGAAACCCTAAACCCTATTTAAACAACAGGCAAAGGCATCATTCAAGGGGAGGAATCATATATACCATTGGTCGCCAGACGAACACAAACATACAATTAGACTTTTAGAATCGATAGATAGAGTTGAGAGCATTCTTGGAGTTCTTGGAGAGATCGTGAAGCCATCCTTCCACCTCGGAGTACTCGAAACTAGGAGTTGAAGATCGCCGGAGATCGAAGCTTCACGAGAGTCGCCAGACGTTAGTCGCCATAATTAGGTTTTTCAGTTCCTAACTGTTATTCCTTTGCATGATGAGCTCTTATGTTATCTTTGATTCTCTTGTATCGAATATGAGTATCGTAGAGCTTAGATTAGATGAACCCTAAGTGACCCGGGGCTTCAAAGCGGTCAAGGATTGGCGTTAATTAGATCTTGATTCAGTTAGTTTCTCTTGCGTGATTGTTTGATCTTTGTTTCCCGCGTTTCTTGTCTACTTGACGCCCATATTAGATTCGTGTTAAGTTAAAGTTAATCACTAGATGTTAGTCGCCGGATGTCCGCCTTACTTTGGAATTCAAATAAATTAATTACCCTAATCAATGGAGTGTGCCTTTCGTAAGAACCATTTAGGGTTGATCCGCTGCTAGAGTAACTCACTATTCTTAATATTGTGAAAGTTAGTTTTCCGTTGCAGAAGTGAACACACGGACGGTTAATTAATCTTGGTTATTGGATCGGATAAAGCGAATGTTCCCCAAACTTAGACCTAAGGGTAAGGAGTTATGGTGGTGTCTAAGAACTGAATGAATTAGGATTGAAAACCGCTGGTCTTGTGATTGCCAATGCTCTAGTAATCTTAGGGGGATTCGAGTCTAGTTCGTCTATCTTCTCGTTAGTCAACCCTTTAATCTTTCTGTCTTTTATTTCCTTTGTTTATTAGTTTAGAAGTCGTGGAACGCACACCACGCACAACGTGTTTAAACCTGAGTAATTTACCAGCTTCTTTGAGTAGTCAATTAGAAAAAACCTCGAGAGATTCGATCTAGTCTGCTTCTGTAGGCTAGTTATTTTACAACACACAAAATGAAACGGTTTGGAACTCAAGCTCGGGTGACTAGAGTGTTGGAATCAGTTCCTTGGTTGAGGATACAAGTGGGTTGATGGTGCAATGTAGATTACATGGCCGTGTAGTGTGATACACGGCGTGTATCCCAATACATGTCGTGTATTCACAATACACGCCGTGTACGTTAACTACAAAACTTACAGGAGCCTTGTCGATTTTGTGAAGGGGTAATACACGGCCGTGTGTTGTGGATACATGCCGTGTATCACAATACATGTCGTGTATCACAATACATGCCATGTATCATAATACACGCCATGTATCGTGACCTAAAAATAAAAGACGGATTCTGCATGGAAACCTATAACTTGCAACTCCTTTCTCTCTCCATGAAAAGCCATTGATGAACCAATTTGTGCCAAGCTTCAGAGGGTGATTTCGGGAGTTGTAGAGGTCGGAGTTGAGTTCCATTTGTTGCTACGCGTTCCTAGAGACAAGGAGACGAGAACGCTAACTTCAATTTCTGGTTTCTAGGTGTAGGTTGCGGTCAGTGAGGAAGATTAGGCTACGAGTTTGGAGTTGGGGAAACTGAGTTTCTGAGGAACTAGAAGGCGATTAGAGCCTCGTCTTCTATTCTAGGTGAGGGATTAAAGTTGTCAGGTAGTTTGGACAACGTGAGGAGTTGAAACTTCGACTTAGAAGAATACTAGGAATTGCATGAAATTGATGAGTGTAAAAGGGGTAAATTGTGCTGTGAAATGTGTTCTTTGATTGATTGATGATTGTTGTGATTGGGGAAAATGGTATGAAATGAAATGATTAATGGTTGGACTTAGAAATGAGCGTTAGGGTGGAATTGGGGAAATGGATGCAAATGATACGATATTCTGGTTTCTCAGTTGTGGTTGCAGGAGAATGGTCCTCCCAATGTGGGGTCGTTCTGAGAAAGAGGAACAGGTGGGTAGTCCCTAGACTCACGACATGGCTACCCATGTAGTTGCAGGTGGGGGTGGTCGGTGAGCTAGCCGATCGCTCTTGTGTTTTGTGTTGTTTGAGTGCGAGTTAAGAACGGCTTATGGTACTATGAAAGTGGATGGTGAATTATGATTGGAAAGTGGGTTCATGTGAAATGTGATGATGTGAATGGATGTGTCGTGATGAAATGAAATGAACTGTGAATTGCATTGGAAATTAGAACCGGAAGGAGCCCACAATACCCCACCCGAAATACTGTTGAGATAGAGTCCGAGTCACTGGGGTGAATCCCATGACGGGGAGTCATGGTGGTTGAAATCTCCGCTAAGGAAGGATCCCAATTGGATGCGTCGTGATAGCTCCGTGGAGTAAGGATCCCTTAGGGGATGCGTCGTGTTATCTCCCCATGAGGGAAAGATCCTACGGGATATGTGGATGTGATGGCATGTGGTGGTGGTGTGGACAACTCCTTGGTGCCTAATAACTCACCTAGAATGATTATGTGTGCTTGGATGTGTGTGTGTGTGATGTTGTGATGTAGATGGTGAATGTGAACTTTTGAGAATCATGTGCTGTGAATGTGTGCTGTTTCGTTTATGTTATCTTAATGTTATTGATTGTGAATGAGAATGAAGAACTGACCTATGTGATCACCTAGATAGCTTTAGGATGTTAAAATATGGAAAGGGTTAAAGTCAGGTCCCATTGTTGATGTCTTGTGCGGAGTTTGGGACCGCTCCATTGGTTTAGGACAACGTGTAGGTAAGCCCATTGGTTAGAGCTCGAAGTGTGGGTTGATATCGAGAAGTGCCGGATTGACGCTATGAGGTGAAGACTGGAGCTTACTCGGAGTAACTTGTTCCCTCTTTCAGTTGACCTTGGATATTTTGGGGGGTTTTCATGGATTTATGTACTTGGGATTTTATGTTGATTTTATGGGTTTTATGATGGATTTGGATTTGTACACTGTTGCACATTTTTCATAGTTTTTATGGAGGCCTCTCTTGTTTGTTTCCCTATTAAACCTTATTTTTTGACTATTTTATTTAATTGGTTTTTACTCAGTAATACACGTGACCGGTACAACCACGGGTTTCACCGGGTTGATTCGGGATGGGTGTTACAGTTTAATTAATGTGGTTCAATGTGTGATTGTGTGATGTTGTGTGAATTGATGGTGACTATGCATTATTCTGTGGATCATGTTTTGTGGTTGAATATGATGTGATCATGCTTATGTTGGTGTTATCGATTGTGAATGTGAATGATGAACTGAACCTATGTGATCACCTAGACTGCTTAGGATGTTAAAATCTAGATAAGGTCGGGTCTGGTTCCATTTTTTATGTCTTGTGTGAAGCTTGGAACCGCTCCTTTGGATTAGGACAATGCATAGTTAAGCCCAGTGGGTTCAATCAGTTTCAATAGGAAATTGATCCCTTTTCCCCTTTCAGAATCTTGTGTCTAGTAGGTGGTGGTGTTGGTGTTCAGAGGTATGGGTTGATTTCGAGAAGGTTTCAGCTGCAACTATAAGGTGAAGACTGGAGATTTTCTTGGAGTTGACTAGTTATTTCATTTGAGTTGATCATTGACGTTTTGGGGGATTTTATGTATTTTGGAGTATTTGTTGGTTTAAGGATTTATGTTGACTTTGGATCTTTTCATGGATTTTATATCCTTTTGGGAGGCCTCCCTCGGTTCCTTGTTAATTTAATCTTGGACTTTATTTTCAAGATCATGATGTTTTTCATTAGTAATACTCATAATCGGTTCAACCATGGGTTTCATCGGGTTAATTCGAGTTGGGTGTTACAAATGGTATCAGAGCCTGGTTAGTTGCTGATGTACTGATCGATCGTTTCCTCTCTTTGGGGAGTAATTAACCTCGTAGGGAGAGGGAACGAGACATCAGTACAGGACCGACTTTCCAGGGGATTTCAAACTGTTTTAAATGGCTGGGAAGTTTTGAAATAAGTTGTGATTTGCGTTGTTGGTATTTTTTTCTTAAAAGGTCAACTGAGTCATTTAAATGTTCTTATGTAGTGATTCAAGTCAAGCTATGGGAAGTAGACCCACCGGGAATTCAGGGTTTGGAGGAGCAGCTCCTAGGTTTCAGCCAAGTCTATTGAAGGGTTGGAATTTTGGGAAGTTCAATGGGGAAGTGGTTGATCCTGAAGTGGCAGAGCAGTGGCTTCAGGAGTGTGAATACAAGTTCATGCAGATTGGACTTGATGAAGAGCTGAGGGTGCAGGCAATGACCTTTCTGTTTAAGGGTCACACATTGGATTATTGGAAGTCGATGTCACATAGTCGGGTGGTTCCGCCAGAGATGGAGTTTGATGAGTTTGTGGGGGAGTTTCATGATCAGTTTTGCCTGGATCTTTGGTGTGAGGAGAAGCCCAAGGAATTCTTGGGGTTGGAGCAAGGTGAGAAAACTGTTCATGCATACTACATAGAGTTCACCTCCCTCTCTAAGTGGTATGACGAGCAGACTACTCAGGAAAGGAAGCTCATTTGTAAGTTCAAGAATGGGTTGAGAGTGGAGATTCAGTAGGGTCTCACCAACACTGACATGGAGAGCTTGGCGTCGGTTAAGGCTACGGCACTGGAGAGGGAAAGGTTGGAGAACAAGAAGAAGGAACAGAGGAAGAGGAAGGCGACGGCCCCACCTACCCAGACAGCTGCGCATAGCCATTCAGCCAAGAGAGTTCAGAATGCATTCTTGGGGCAGCGAAGTGTGCAGATTGCTCGCGCCGTTCCCTTGTGTGCTTTACTTGTGATCGCCTTGGTGACAAGAGTGCGGAGTGTGGAGGGACGGGATTGGTACAGAGAGGAGGAGCACCATCGGGGCTCCCTATGTGCGGCACTTGTGGGAAGCCTCATTTCGGGGTGTGTCACATGCTTAGGCCCACCCCGGTGACTTATTACACTTGTGGCCAGCCTGGTCATAGGAGTAAACTATGTCTGATGAGGAGTGTAGCACCCGCCCAACCTGTGGGATCGGTGCAGGGTCCAAGGGCTACGTCTAGGAGTTTTGGAGGTAGAGGTGTTGGTAGTTTTGGGTGTGGAGCTGCGGTGCTAGTAGGGTAACTGGATTGAATGCCATGCATGTTGGAGTTGGAGGGGACCAAGGGTGCGGCAGAGAACGTGAACGAAGTGGTGAACGGAATGATCTCCATCTTAGATCTTTCTGTTTACGCTTTATTTGATTTGGGATCATCCCATTCTTTTTTGTTTGAGAAGTGTTTGAGTAGTTTAGGTGTTGTAGCTAGTAGCTTGGGGACTAGTTGGGGTGTAAGAATCCCTTTGGGGACTTCTTTTTGGGTAGATAGTGTGTGGATAGGTTGTAAAGTGTTAGTTGGAGGAGCGGATGTTAGCTGATCTAGTAGTACTACCTTTCAATGAGTTCGATGTCATTCTTGGCATGGATTGGTTCGCTAGGAATGGGGCTTTGCTTGATTGTCGGAAGAAGGAAGTGTAGCTTCAGGTGGAAGGTGTTGGTCAGGTGGTGTTCAAAGGTGTGCGAAAGAAGGATTCGGCACCTATGGGGTTGGTTTCGGCGATGCAAGCTTTTTCCTTGATTCATGAAGGTTGTGAGGCTCTATTAGTGCAGGTGTCAGTTGAGTAGAATGAGGAGTTGGAGAAAGTGCCAGTAGCCCGGAGCACGGATTGAGCGCGAGGTGGAGTTCAATATAGAGTTGGTTCCTGGAACTGGTCCAATCTCCATTCGCCCTATCGAATGGCACCAGCTAAGTTGAAAGAGTTGAAGGAGCAACTGCAAGAGATCTTGGATAAGGGGTTCATCTGCCCAAGTGTATCCCCATGGGGAGCACTATGTTGTTTGTGAAGAAGAAGGATGGGAAGATGAGGATGTGCATTGATTACAGGCGGTTTGAACAAGGCAACGATCAAGAATCGCTATCCACTCCCAAGGATAGATGATCTCTTTGATCAATTGCAAGGGGTGGAGGTGTTCTCGAAGATAGACTTAAGCTCGGGTTATCATCAGTTGAAGGTGGAGGACGGTTCGGTGCCGATGACAGCTTTCAGGACTAGATATGGACGTTATGAGTTTCTCATGGTGCCTTTCAGTCTTAGCAATGCTCCGGCTACGTTCATGGCTCTCATGAACAAAGTCTTCCATGAGTACTTGGACAAGTTTGTGACAGTATTCATTGATGACATTCTCATCTACTCCAAGAATGAGAAGGAGCATGAGTTACACACTAGAGAAATGTCTTCCAGAAGTTGAGGGAGCAGCAACTTTTTGCAAAGTTCTCGAAGTGTGCATTCTGGTTGGAAGAGGTATTGTTTCTCGGTCATGTGGTTTCTAAGAGGGGAGTTGGTGTGGGTTGATTTCGAGAAGGTTTCAGCTGCAACTATGAGGTGAAGACTGGAGATTTGCTCGGATTTGACTAGTTTATTTCATTTTAGTTGACCATTGACGTTTTGGGGGATTTTATGTATTTTGAAGTATTTGTTGGTTTAAGGATTTATGTTGACTTTGGATCTTTTCACGGATTTTATACCCTTTTGGGAGGCCTCCCTCGGTTCCTTATTAATTTAATCTTGTATTTTATTTTGAAGATCATGATGTCTTTTATTAGTAATACTCATAACCGGTTCAACCATGGGTTTCACCGGGTTAATTCAGGTTGGGTGTTACATTCGACAGCCGCTAAAGATTGGAAAGAAACTTCGTAAGGCATGAGGGGAAGGAGCTCAATGCAAGTTTCAGTATGAACGCCTCCCAAATTTCTGTTATATATGTGGGAAGATCGATCATATCGATTTCTTTTGTGAAGTTTTATTCCATGTGCCTGAGGAGGAGATAGTGTGTCAGTGGAGTAAAGAGTTATGGGCCCCACCAAAATGTCAAGATACAGTGGAGCCTGACAGATGGATGATTCGAAGGAAAGAGGGGGTGGATGCTGAAGAGGAGAAGGCTGAGGGAGGCGGTGGTTCGGTATGGAGGCTAGTATACCAAGATGCTTAGTTGAGTTACGTAGTAACCTTGGACCTAGCATGGGCATGCAGAATATACCATTGTTTTATGAGCTAGGAGTTGGAGAGAAGGATATGATAGCTCTGAATATTAATGATGAATGGAAGCGACGGAAGAATGAGGATAAACAGGATGCGATGGAGGAAGATGGGACTCAAGGAAGTAAGGCGAGTAAATCCCCAAAGATGGCTAATCGTGCTTCAAAAAATGTGGTCCCGGCAGGTCTCCCAGGGCAGACTTGCCGATCATCATGATTCTTCTAAGCTGGAACTGTCGAGGGCTTGGCAAACCTCGAGCAGTTCAGGCATTTCATGAGCTTATTAAAGCTCATAGGCCGGATGTTGTGGTGTTGTTGGAAACGTTAGTTAATCGGGCATGGATGGAGGAAATTCGAGTGAGGATTGGGTTTGATGCTTGTTTTGCGGTTGATTGGGTGGGGCATAGTGTAGGGATGTTCATCTGAGCAGCCATCACCAAAGGAGAGTGAAGCTTTGGCTCTTCTTCAGGTGCTTACGTGGCAGCAAGGAATAGGATTGGGATTGACTACAGTTATTGTTGAGATTGATGCACTGGAAGTTCATCGTGCTATTGGCAATGGGGAGGAGGATGTGACTGAGTTTCGTGATATTGTCAAATCTTGTAGAGCTCTGTTACACCCGTTGATTGAGATTAGACACGTTAGGAGAAATAGGAACGAGGTCACTCATTTATTAGCTCGACGATCACGTACCTTCGTCACACCTGTTGAAGGTAGGACTTCTCCGGATTGGCTAGTTAGTGCTCTTTCTTGTATGTGTTTTGAGACTGAGCATTAATAATATTGACTACGTTTGATGTAAAAAAAGGTAATCCAATTGAAGACTAACACTGGTGTAGAAGACTAGAAGAGTTTTTTGGGGATTTACAAGTTAAGTTACTAATACTTTTAAAAATGCACTAGGTCGAATTTAGATTAACACTGGGTTGAACATTTAGAATGGTTGCTCTAAACTCAAAAGAGGGCTAGGCTGGGGCCTGGGGAGGCTCCCCTAGATCTGCCACTGGGTACAAAGAAGCGTAAGTCACAACCAGACAGGTATTTCGATACTTCCCATTGATACCGCGTCTTCAACGGTCTATGCTTTGCTTATGAGTGAGTTTAATTCCAAATAAATGTTTATGCTACCTCTAACTAAATCAAGTTATACAGGTGTTACGAATAGATCACAAATAGTAAGGGGTGATAGAGGGTTACTCTGCCGAAGACATCTAGAAGAGGAGAAGAAATTGTGGGTTTTGAAATTTAGTAAAACCTCCATAGTCGCAGACTGAAGGCATTCAGAACGAAAGAAATCCAAGTGGGGTGGAAACCTAGATTGTGAAAGAGAGGAAAAAGGAAATCTCATTCAACACGATGATAAGCTTTTTCCATATCCACTTTAAGAGCCATGGAGTGTAGTCTACCAGAGGTGTAAGTTTAGAGATGATGAATCATCTCATGGGAAACTAGAATGTTATCGGTGATGCATCGTCCTCGAACGAAACCATTCTGAGTTGGGTTGACGATATGGGGGAGGATAGCTCCCAGTCTGTTGGCAATATATTTTGAAATTATGTTGTAGAAAATAGTGTAAAGTCCAATGGGACAAACTTGAGTCATGTTCTCCACCGCTAAAACGTTTAGTATAAGCGTCATCCAACTGTAGAGTACGTAACATATGCCTTCGTCAGAAAAAATTCTTCACCACCGTCAGGACATCTCTAGAGATGATATTCTAGTAACATTGAAAAATGAGTCTTATAAACCCATCGGGTTCTAGAGCTTGAGTCGGCCCAATAGAAAAGAAAATTTGTTTTATTTCCTCGTCCGAAACTGGAGCCATCAAAGCAATGTTTATTGAGTCGGATACCACAAGTACTATCCCAAGGGCATGATCCGATTCCTGGGATCCATCGTGTTCACTAGAGAATAGTCGGTGATAGAAATCAATAGCTAGAGCCCCCTTGTAATTTTTTGTCGAGACTACATTCCCATCAGAATCTAGGAGGTCCCCAATGAAAATTCGTTTTCGAGTGGATGTAACTACTCGGTAAAAAAATGGTGTTACGGTCCCTCGAGTCTAACTAGTTACTTGTAGCTTTCTATTTCCAATAAACTTCCTCTTGGACACGAACGTTTGACCACAACAGTTCAAGGCGTCTGATTTTAGGCCAATTTATCGAAGGAATTGAATATTCTGCCACTAGAGCTCTGTCAATATCCTTTATAGTAATGTAGCTAAGTTCGAAGTGCCTCCTCTACACAATTCAAACAACACATGCCTCAAGTGTTTGAGTTTATCTAATAAGAGGAACATAGGGCTTCCATCCTTGCAAGGTTGAGTCCAAGAATGAGAGATTAAATTAGTAACCTTCGGATTATCAATCTAGCGTTAATCAAACTGGAAAAGTTTTTTAGCAACTGGGCTTGGGGGGTAGTGTCATTAACAACATTTGATTGTGATCTGAATAACAAGGGTGGAGGTGACGTGAAGTGATCCCAGCCACCAAGACCAGTGTGGACACAACATCATGGGCACCAGGCCCGAACCTCTCCATGTTAACATGGGATGGCGGGACAAATAAGGAGAATCAGAGAAGATTTCCCTTGCTGGAGGGGAAACACCCCATACTAGGAGCCCCAGCATCAAGCCTTGAGGCTGATGTCGATCCCCCCCAGCACTGATGTCGGGCTGGGACTACACCGGCCCCAGGCCCACGCCAGCACCAACCCCGGAGCCAAGGAGAGTCGAAGCCCCAAAGCCAGAGGACACCACTGGGAGGATGTTGATCCTCAACCAGGCACTAATGCCAGCACTTACTCCAGATAGGGCCAGACTCATGAACCGCTAGGAGCTGATGCTGACACCAAGCCCACACCTGGACACCGGGCTGAGCCTAGCACCAAGTAGGCCCCAGACTGACTCCTACGAGCCCAGAGCCCAACTGGCACTTAAAGACACTTAGGAGGGATCCTTGAAGAGCTTGCCCAGACATAACTCAAAAGGCACGGACAAAATTGTAAAAGGCCAAAAGTTGAGCCTGGCAGGATTTTCCAAAGGCTCTGGCATTCTTATAGCCCCAGGATGAACCTCCAACAAGCCTCGTTGGAGTTGGATAAGGGAGAAAGCATCTGAAGATGGATCGAGCCAAAGTGAAGCATGCCGGAGCATCAAAGAGCAAAACACAAATGCTGATCCGACGAACCCAATGCTCAGAGCTAAGATCAGACCACCACCTAAGCCTGATCCAAGGAAGGATGGCTGACCATCCATGATACGGGAAAAGGAGAGAAGAGGCCAGGTACATCTGAACAAAGAATCCTAATCAAGCTAGGATTTCCCAATTTTGACAAAATTCCTAGTCTGACAAAGATTGACATATTTGTGCCACTTGGAGATAGAATTTGGGCTAATGTCCAACATGAAAGTTGAAGCCCATGATGTCTACTAGTGATCTGCCAAAGGGATTAATTTTCAGAATTTAATTGGATGATTATTCCAGAACCCGTTTAGCTATTTTTTAGGAATTTTCAAGCTTTCTTTTTTAGAGTTGTTTAGGAAGGATTCCATTCCTTGTAGGATTGTGAGTCTGAATCTTGCTTATTTCTTTTTTATTTTAGGAGTTAGTTTTGAAGAAGGAAGAGGAGAGTCTGTTCTCCCTTCCTCGCCTATAAATAGAGGCCTAGACGCCTCATTGTAAGATAGACTTTGATTAATAAAAGACTTAAACTTTGATTTTCTTCTTGCATGGATTTTCAATTCTCTTTTCAACTTTCATGGAATTGAAGGTTCTCTAGATCGGCTTATCGTCTAGGGTATTCACCCCCTTGAAGTGGTGCCTTCAACCGGAAACTAAGGTTCCTAGACTTCGTGTGCTAGTGGGTCTTAGTACGCAACCGCCAGGTTTCATAAGTTCACCTAGAGTGTGTGCTATCAGCAGAAGGTGTTCGGGTTGTGGAGCATTTTAGCTGTGGTTCCCATCAAGTGGTGGAAGGGTCTTGGACGGTGACTCTTTGGTTCACATCAGTTTGGTATCAGAGTCTCGGTTCAACACTAGGACCGCCAATCTATCCCAGTTTCCAGGTTCTTCTTGGATCCATATCTTTACTTTTGTTCTTAGAAAAATATTCAGAAAATCTCCATCCATTTTCAGTTTCTTGTATTCAATTCTAAGTTGTTGATGACACTCGATATTAACGTGATTATCAACCTCATTCAAACGACATTTCCTTGCTTAAGACATCGTTTTTAGGGTTGAATAGTGAATATTTACTCAACTGCTTTATCCCGTGCCATTTGTGTTACCTTGGCCCGTTTCAGGTCTATTTCATGGTTTTCTAGTGTTTTTATGTTAGCACTGGTTTTTTCCATCAAATATAGTAGCCAAAGGACGTGTCTAAGGCATTGGATTCCCTAAGAATCACACCGAAATCAACCAGAGAAGTCAATCATGTCAACACATCCCTGCCCGATTTGCACAACAGTTTTTGGTGAGAATGATCTTGAGTTTTCGCCGAAAACTCAAAAAGAAATTGGCAGTCCATCACAAGAGGAAGTTTTTGGTGAAAACTCAGAAGTTTTCACCGCAAACTCCAAGCAATTTTGAGCAGAGGAAACAGACGGATCAAGCCAAATTCTCAACGGGAATTTTTGCCGAAAATTCTCTGAGTTTTTGGTGAAAACTTAAGTTGTTTCCACCTGAACCGCGGTTAGGTTTAAATACAAAAACCGGTGGCTGAAATATTGGTGAGCGTGTCGTTGTGATGCGTTCAACCAAATAACTACTAATGCTAATAAAGGCTATAGTAGATCGTATTCCAGGGGTTTCCTCTACTTCCTTACTCCAAGGAGTTGACAGTTTTAATTCAAGTTCAAACACAAGTTGTGCGTGGTGTGAGTTCCACGACTTCTATACTAAGAATGCAAAAATAAGAAGAAATGAAAATTAAACCGAAAAAAGATTGAAGATTGATCAATTGACTAGAAAGATGACAAACAAGCTTAGATTTCGAATTCCCCTTAGATCACCAAGGCAACAACAGTCACAGACCAGCGATTTTCGATTCTAGTTCATTCAGTTCACAGACACCATCATAACTCCTGACCCTTAGGTTTAAGACTGGCAAACGTTCGCTCTATCCGATCTAGCTACCACGATTAATTAGCCGCCCGGGTACGGTCGCCTCTCGCGACGACTTAACTTAACTGGTGCAAATTCTAGTGATTAATGAGTTACTCTAGCAATGGATCAACCCTAATCGGTTCCTACGGAAGGCACACTCCAATTATAAGGTTGACTGTTCGATTTGGTGTTTTAAAGTAAGGCGAGCGTTCGCTTCTATCCTTAGCTTAACAAGAATCTAATCTAGGTGGCCAAACCAGACAAGAAACACAGAAAACGGAGAACAAATCAAACATGCAAGATGAAACTGAATGAACTTTGAATCTAATCACCGCCGATCCGTGACCGCTTTAAAGCCCTGGGTCACTTAGGGTTCATCTAGTCTAAGCTCTAACGAGTTTATCTACTCATACTCAATACAGAAGAATCGAAGACAGACAAGAAATACATCTCAGGTAGGAAGACAGAGAAGAACTGCAAAACCTAATTTCGATGTTTCCTGGCAGCTCAAATCTGCTGGATTTTCAACTCCTCGCACTGGCTCTCCGATATGGATGGATGGCGTCACGATCCGTTCCTGCTCCTCGAACTCTATCTACTCGCCCTGCCTCTCTCTCTGTCGTCGTTTGTGTGTGTGTTGTTGTAAAAGTGATGTGTGTGTTAAGCGATGGTTTCCTCCCCCCCCCCCCCCCCCCCCTTGATAATAGCCTAGCTTTATTTTCAGCACTTTAAAGAACTTAGCATTGATTTGCACAACTTGATTACTTGATTCAATAGTTTGGCCACTTGGTCCTAGCTAGTTATAACTGTTTACACAAGATTTCGAATTAGATTTCCGTCTAATCTCAAGCCACAATCACAGGTGATCAAATATGGACTGAAAAACATGGAAGAAGCTAGCATTTATCATCTTAGAACGGTGTTATCGAGCTTTGTTGTTAACAAGTTGATTGATTAATTCCAGTTCCAACTACAGAGGTGATTTATGATCTGTTCTGACCTAGGCTCATTTAATATCAGTTCTAACACGTTGGTTACAGGTTCTAAATGGAACAGTCTAGACGTCATTGTTCAAAATTGAAGTCAATTTAACATCTAAAGTCAAGAATTGAGCAATTCTATGCTAGAGAACTGGACAGGAATCACGAGGCACAACAAAGATATAGGCAATCAAGATCATGCATGGTTATCTAACACCCTACCCCACACTTGAACTGTTCTGTGTCCTCACAGGACTATCGAGAGGAGAGATATACGAAGAACCTGGAAGGGGATGGTCGGTGTAGTGGATGAACACGGAGAGTCCGGAGCGGAGCAGAGCTACTCAAAATCCTACAAAACACAAACAACAAAAAGATCAAAAGGACACCGGGACAAGTGTCCCGGATCCACACAGAATAAAATTGGGTCGAGACCCAAAAAGAAGAAAGAAAATAAAGGAAAAAGATAGAAGCAACCTGATCACTGTTCCGCAGAAGGAGGTGGAGGTGCAGTGGGAATGGAGGATATGGCGAACCGCTGCTCCATCTGTTGTCGCCATGCGAGCTCGTCCATGTGTCTGGCTGATTGGTCAGCCATGAATTGCTGTAGAGTGGACCAACACTCATTCTGAGTCTCCTCATGTGCTACTCGGTCCTTCTGCCATTGCAACGAACTAGCCGAGTAGTCTAGCTGCCACTTCTCAATACGCACCAGCCTGTCATTCATCTCCGCGGTGATTTGCGCTCGCGACGGTGGGCGGTCAACTGGCTGGGCCGTGCGATGAGGGAGCGAAGTGCAATTCTCAATAGTCTCTGAAAGGTCGATGTGCCGTGCTAATGCAAGTTCAGCGCCTATAGGCTCAATCGAGATGCGAGGAATATCGGGGCCCCATTTATCACCGAGCTGGAGGTTGTCGATCAGAATAGAAATGAAGGGGCCTCCTGGAAGCTCAGTAGGAAGCTTCTTGGCGGTAGTGCGCTTGTGAAAGAATCGTGCAAGCCACCAGCCGGGGTGCAGGTTGGCATCCTCTTCTAAAGCACGGAATAATACGAGCTCCTCTAGAGAAACGTGGTGGCGGCTCGTCTTGCTGCAAAAACACAGAGACTGTACCCAAACATAATGCAAGAATTTAAGAACAGGGTGAAATATGTCACCGACCGTGGGGTGGACGATAGGTGAGCTCTCATCCTCGCAGCATGCCCATTTCCACACATCCGGGTAAGGAGCACTGGTGATGGAGTATGTGTCCTCAAAGCCAGCAGTATCGAAATTGACGTGCGGATCCAGCAAGCGGCCGAACTCGCGAAGGGACTTCTCATGAAGAACACCACCGAGGCGAAAGGAAACGAATTTCTGCTCACGAAAGGGCTTCGGGGTGAGGCGCCGAAATGAACTCCAGAACTCCTGGAGGGCGACAAGCGGGTACGGGGATCCATGAGTGGTCAGCACTCGCAATCCGGCTTTATTAAGAGCAGTGTCAATTGTCGAGTGCCAAGCCGGGTTGTGCGCTTTGAGACTGTCAAGAGACAGAACTGCCATCTTAGCCGGAGGGATGTCTTTGATCTTCAGAAAGACCTCGAGCTGGTGCGGCTCCAGGGCGGCAATGAAAGGATGCACGGCCCCATTTGCAGGTGTAGGAATAGAGGAAATGGGAGTCTCAGGGGTAGGCGCATCCTCGGGAATGATGGCCATAGCTGTCGAGTTCTAGGCAGCTGGTGCGGGTTGACGAGGAGCTGGTGTCCTGCTCTGGCGAGCTGATGATCGCTGTGCTCTATCTGCACTGGTAGCCTTAAAACGCTTGGGATCCTTGGAAAATACAACTCAGAGACGACCAGCATTAGCGTACAAGACTCTTACCCCACACTTAGTGTGAGATCATAGAATCAAGATATATCATTGAAGAACCGTCAATTCATTCGGCAAGCATGTAATGAGGCAAGAACACGATCGCACAGACAACAAGTCACGCTTCCTAAAAGGCCACAAAAACAACACCAGAACCTAGCCAATTGACACCGACAAAGCATTCAAGAAGAATGAGGGAGAACCGAAAAGTCAACCATGGTCAACCATGCCGAAAACCGGAAGTTAACAAGCTAAAAGATGCACAAGCAATGGTTGAACAACTAACCGTGAAGACATGATTCAAGAAAACGATTGGAACTCCACGAAAACAGGGAAAAACTTGAGAACTAGGTCGGCCGGAACCAGAGCTGCAAAGCTTCGATTCTAGGGTTGGGAACTAGGGCAGGACCAAGGGATGGGCGGCGGCTACTGCTCAGTGGGCGGCGGCGGCGGTCGGATTGAAGGCGGTGGCGGTCGGCAAGGTGATCGGGATGTTGAAAGTAGGGGAGGGGTTGGTTATGTTTTCGGTTGTCGTGGGGGGGGGAAACGAAAATATGGGGGTGGTTCCGCTTATATAGTTGAAGGAAATCATGGTGATTTCGGCGAGAATGGTGCCTAAGTTTCGGCGAAATTGATAGACAGGTGGAACAGGGGAATTGAACCAAAATTTTCGGCGAAACGAAAGGAGCAGTTTCGGCGAAAATAGTGGTTTTAATGAAGGAATGGTTTCGGCGAGAATGGTGGGGTCTTCGGTTCGAAAAGTATGGACAGGAGGTTCCGGTCGATTTTTGAACAATGGTTTCGGCGAAAAGAAGGACACAGTTTCACCGAAAATGATTTAAAAACCGGCGGCAATTTTTTTTTTTTCAAAAAGGGGTGTAAAAATAAAACGACTCAAAATGGGAAATAACTGACTCCAGCCGTGGGTTGCCTCCCACGAAGCGCTCTTGTTTAACGTCCGTGAGCCAGACGATACCTGGATTCGTGTTAGGATTCCAAAACGAGGTAGTGGACGTCTATGGATGATACGGCTAACCCTTGCAGATACTGCTTAAGCCGATGTCCGTTGACCGCGAACGGCTCCTGATCGTGCATTTGAATGTAGACGCTGCCTAAGGATGTCTGGCGGACCACGGTATAAGGGCCAGACCACCGGGATTTTAATTTACCCGGGAACAGTTTCAAGCGAGAGTTATACAAAAGCACTTGTTCGCCGGGATAGAACTGCTTGATCGTCTTCAATTGAGAGTCATGAATTCTCTTCGTGCGTTCTTTGTATAGCTTTGTGCTCTCATAAGCGTGGAGACGGTGCTCCTCAAGCTCAGCGATCTGGTCATGGCGGTTATTACCTGCTACTGCATAGCTCATATTCAATTCTTTGTTAGCCCAGAATGCCTTGTGCTCAAGCTCAACTGGTAAATGACATGACTTGCCATAGACCAGCTGATACGGGGAGGTACCGATGGGAGTCTTGTAGGCAGTTCGATATGCCCATAAGGCATCATTGAGCTTAGATGACCAGTCCTTGCGAGACCGGCCAACTGCTCTATCAAGAATCCGCTTGAGCTCACGATTCGTCACTTCCGCTTGACCATTCGCTTGAGGATGATAAGCCGTGGACATTCGGTGGGTGACACCAAAACGTTTGCACACCCGGTCGAATTTTCCGTGGAAGTGGGTACCCCTATCACTTATGATGAAGCGCGGTGAACCAAAACACGTGAAAAGACGAGTAAGGAACCGACCCACCACTCTAGAAATCATTAGTGGGTAAAGCTTCAGCCTCAGCCCACTTAGAAACGTAATCAACGACTACAAGAATGTACTTGTTTCCGTTGGAGGGTGTGAACGGGCCCATAAAATCAATCCCCCAAACATCAAAAATTTCAACGGTTAAAGAAACAATTTGGGGCATCTCATTACGGTTGGAAATGTTACCTGATCGCTGGCATGCATCATAACGTCGAGCATAAGCATCGCAATCACTAAAAATTGAGGGCCAGTAGAAACCTGTTTCGAGTACCTTTCTCGCCGTGCGGTTGCCTCCGAAGTGTCCTCCGAACTGCCCTCCATGGCATTTACGTATGATGTCAGCTGCCTCAGTGTAAGAGACACATCTCCGGATCATCCCGTCAAGACTGATGCGGTATAAGAACGGCTCATCCCAGAAGTATGTCTTGGATTCCTTGAGCAATTTCTTACGTCCATTGTAATCCAGCTCAGGAGGTATGATGCCGTGAGAAAGATAATTGGCCAGGGTAGCATACCATGGCTCTTCCGAATCGGTAGCATTACTCAAATCATGAGCGTGAGGGAATGCCCAGGGCTCAATAGCTATGCTATTAACCTGTTCATACGTTTCAACACGCAACAGCTCATCAGGGAAAGAATCGTTGATAGGGGTAGTGGACTTACCTATTTGTGATTCCTCGAGTCGAGAGAGATGATCTGCTGCTAAGTTCTCTGCTCCTTTCTTGTCTTTAATTTCTATGTCGAATTCTTGGAGGAGAAGGATCCACCGGATGAGACGTGGCTTTGAATCCTGCTTGGCTAATAAATGGCGCAGAGCAGCATGATCTGTGTAGACGATGGTATGCGAGAGAACCAGATACTGTCTAAATTTATCAAAGGAGAAAATGATAGCTAGGAGTTCCTTCTCTGTGGTAGTGTAGTTTCTCTGAGCATCATTGAGTGTCTTGCTTGCAAAGTAGATAGGATGAAATCTCTTCTCCTTTCTCTGACCAAGAACCACGCCAACGGCGAAATCACTAGCATCGCACATGATCTCGAATGGAAGATTCCAATTTGGTGCTGTAAGAATCAGTGCGGTGGTCAGTTGAGTCTTCAGAGTATCGAAGGCTTCGAGACAAGCTTTATCAAAAACAAAAGGAACATCTTTCTCGAGTAGCTTGGTCATTGGTAGAGCGATCTTGGAGAAGTCTTGGATGAATCTCCGGTAGAATCCAGCATGACCGAGGAAGCTTCGAACTTTCTTGAATGAGGTCGGCGGTGGTAAGCTGGCAATGGTCTCAAGCTTGGCGCGATCGACTTCTATACCTGTCTTAGATATTCTATGGCCAAGAACAATACCTTCTGTAACCATGAAGTGACATTTCTCCCAGCTAAGAGCTAGGTTAGTCTCCTCACAATGAGCTAACACCTTATCCAGATTAGCCAAACACTTTGAAAATGAATCTCCATAGACAGAGAAGTCATCCATGAACACCTCTACCACATTTTCTACCAGATCTCCAAATATTGCAAGCATGCATCTCTGAAAAGTAGCGGGAGCATTACATAGACCAAAAGGAATACGACGATAAGCAAACGTACCGAACGGGCATGTGAAGGTCGTCTTCTCTTGATCAACAAGCTCAATGGGGATCTGAAAGTAACCGGACATCCCGTCTAAGAAGCAGTAGTATTCATGACCAGCCAATCGTTCAAGCATCTGATCAATGAACGGCAGTGGAAAGTGATCCTTCTTGGTGGCATCATTTAGTCGTCGATAATCGATGCAGACTCTCCATCCTGTAACTGTTCGGGTGGGAATGAGTTCACCCTTTGGATTAGGGATGACTGTGATTCCTCCTTTCTTCGGAACGACTTGAGTCGGGCTGACCCAAGGACTGTCGGCGATAGGATAGATGATACCGGCATCTAGAAGCTTGAGTACTTCTTTCTTTACGACTTCCTGCATCTGAGGGTTAAGTCGGCGTTGCGGTTGTCTGACTGGTTTGAATTCTTCATCAACATCCGATGTTTGCAGAAGGTTTCAGAGATGCCTCTGATGTCTGCCAACTGCCAGGCAATAGCTCGGACATGCTTCTTGAGTAGCCCAATCAGTTGCTCTTTCTGCTCAGGAGTCAGATTGGAGCTGATGATGACTGGTAGCTGGCGGTCCTTCCCCAGGAATGCATATTCCAGGTGGTCAGGCAGCTCCTTCAGAGTAAGTTCTGGTGGATTCTCATATGAAGTAGCAATCCGACTCGAAGCTGGTTCGATGTGTGGAGGCGCATGTCAGGGTGTGAATGTTGCCTTTTGTTCATCTAGCTCATCTTGCCATAAGCGCTGCTCTGGGTCGTCTACCGCATTATCAATCCCTGAAATCAAACACAACTCTAGTGGATCACTAGATAAAGCATTAGTAACGGAGTCGGCCGAGGCCGTCTCTAAGGGATCAACAGCATAGCATTTATCATCTTGAGCAATAGAATATCTCATGCTATCTTTAATGCGGAATGCAACACTCTCTTGAGCTACACTTAAAGTTAATAAGCCTTGTTTGCAATTTATATTCACACCAGCAGTTGCTAAGAAAGGTCGACCTAGGATAAGTGTTCCGTCTAGCTCATGAGTATCTAAAACAACAAAATCTGCCAGTATAGTAAACGGACCACAACAAATAGTTACATCTTCTACTATACCTCTAGGCCGTTTGACAGACCTATCGGCTAAAATGAGATGCAGAGTAATCAGTTTTAATTGCCCTAGATTCAACTTTTCATATAGATAGACAGGCATAACATTAATAGAAGCACCAGAATCAACCAGGCTGCGATCAATTTGAATGCCATTAATAATGCACGGTAATGTAAAAGAACCGGGATCAGGACACTTAGCTGGGGGTGGTGGCGGCTGTCGAATGGGAGATGGCGCACCTAGAATAGACGTGCATTCATTAGTGAGCGTGATAGAGTACACCTCGCCACTCTTCACTTTCTTCACGAGGTCTTTAAAGAACTTCCCAAGGGGTGGTATGATCTCTACAGCTTCAGTCACTGGTATCTTAATCTCTGCAGTCTTAAGAACGTTGTACCATTTCTTATACTGAGTGTCGTGATCTTTGGCTTTACTCCTTGCAGCTCTTGGGAACAGAATCCTAGGTACATATGGCGCCAAGACTGGTTCAGGGGCTGTCTTGGGCAATGGAGGAGGAGCAGGTGCTTCTTCTTCCTCTTCTGTGATATCTTCTATTTCTGGCATATCCATGGCAGCACTAGTATCTGGTATCATGTCAGGTTCCGGAGCTTTTGGATCAGTTGTTTGCTTGCCGCTCCTAGTGGTAATAGCTTGAGCGTGTTCACTTCTTATATCGGAGTCTGCTTGAAATGCTTCTGGATTAAGGAGAGGATTGCTAGTAAAAAGTTTAGCCATATTGAGTACTGCATCTTCTATCCTCTGGGTTTGAGCCTTTGTTCCTTGATTAAGTGCGGCTTGGGCTTTTAACTGAATGTCGTGGTCGTCAAGTCGACTCATGATCTGATCAAACTTCCTCTCATAGTCCATATCTCTATTGTAGCACGGCTTCGCCTGAAACTGGTGTTGCCCTCCAATGAATCCCGGAGGTCTACAATAAGGATCTACCAACCGGTTGCTTTGCTTCCGTGGCACGTAGTTTCTGTAACCGGCATAGCCTTTCTGATTGTTGGCAAAACCTTGATCAATGAAGTTTAGCTCCTTAGTAGACAAGACTTCTGCTGCACCAAAATTGAGGCAACTTCCACCGCTATGAGCACATGATCCACACCATCCACAGTCAACCGAAAAGACGGTAGCTGAAGGAGAGTCGAGAGAGATACCAGCTGCTTGCAGGTGCTTCTGAACTTCTGCCTTGATCTGCTCTGCAACATTTATCTGACTCTAGCTCTGACTCTTGGTTCCTTCTATGTGCCTCTCCCAGTTTCTAGATTTTGACGCACAGTCAGCAAAATGAAGAAGAGCATCCTGAGGAGTGAGAGCGGTGCAATCTTCGCCAGCTAAGGTGTTGACCCAGTTTGCAGATTCTTTGCGCATACCCCGAGTACAGAATTCAGCCAGCTGTCTCTGTTCATACCCATGGTGAGGGCAGTCGAAGAGAAGAGACTGAAATTCGTTCCAAGTGTCATACAGGCTTGCATCCTCTCTCTGAGTGAACCTGGAGATGCAGTCTTTGTAAGCAGTTGTTCTTGCAGGAGGAAAGTATTCTTCACACAAAATGTTGAGCTAATGCCTCCCATTCAGTGTAATGACCTGGCGGTTTGCTGCTAAGCCATTGTTTAGCTGCAGCTCTGATAGAAAACGGGAAAGCTTGGAGATATAATGCATTCTTATTGAGATTCCCAGACTTGAAGGTGTCGCAGACAACCAAAAAGTTGGTTATGTGTGTGCAGGGATTATCATCTGGTCTTCCCTCGAATTGTATGTCCCTAGAGATTAGCTCCAGAAGAGGAATCTGAATCTCATAGTTAGGATCATCGTCATTAGTAAGCACGGTGATGGGTGAACGGAGGTTAGATGCGTGCGGCTTACTGTAGTCCGCAACACTCTTAAGAGTAACCATTGCGGTAAAGGAAGATGGAACGGAAGTGATCTGCTTCTGTACCTGCTATGATCCGCACGAGACAAAAACAAACACAACCGGTGTAAAATCGAAGTGTGATGGAAAATGAAAGATGGAAAGGTAGAAGATTAAAAATGCCAACTCTTCATTCAACGAAGTAGAAGAGTCCCCGGCAACGGCGCCAATTTGGTGAGCGTGTCGTTGTGATGCGTTCAACCAAATAACTACTAATGCTAATAAAGGCTATAGCAGATCGTATTCCAGGGGTTTCCTCTACTTCCTTACTCCAAGGAGTTGATAGTTTTAATTCAAGTTCAAACACAAGTTGTGCGTGGTGTGAGTTCCACGACTTCTATACTAAGAATGCAAAAATAAGAAGAAATGTAAATTAAACCGAAGAAAGATTGAAGATTGATCAATTGACTAGAAAGATGACAAACAAGCTTAGATTTCGAATTCCCCTTAGATCACCAAGGCAACAACAGTCACAGACCAGCGATTTTCGATTCTAGTTCATTCAGTTCACAGACACCATCATAACTCCTGACCCTTAGGTTTAAGACTGGCGAACGTTCGCTCTATCCGATCTAGCTACCACGATTAATTAGCCGCCCGAGTACGGTCGCCTCTCGCGACGACTTAACTTAACTGGTGCAAATTCTAGTGATTAATGAGTTACTCTAGCAATGGATCAACCCTAATCGGTTCCTACGAAAGGCACACTCCAATTATAAGGTTGACTGTTCGATTTGGTGTTTTAAAGTAAGGCGAGCGTTCGCTTCTATCCTTAGCTTAACAAGAATCTAATCTAGGTGGCCAAACCAGACAAGAAACACAGAAAACGGAGAACAAATCAAACATGCAAGATGAAACTGAATGAACTTTGAATCTAATCACCGCCGATCCGTGACCGCTTTAAAGCCCTAGGTCACTTAGGGTTCATCTAGTCTAAGCTCTAACGAGTTTATCTACTCATACTCAATACAGAAGAATAGAAGACAGACAAGAAATACATCTCAGGTAGGAAGACAGAGAAGAACTGCAAAACCTAATTTCGATGTTTCCTGGCAGCTCAAATCTGCTGGATTTTCAACTCCTCGCACTGGCTCTCCGAGATGGATGGATGGCGTCACGATCCGTTCCTGCTCCTCGAACTCTATCTACTCGCCCTGCCTCTCTCTCTGTCATCGTTTGTGTGTGTGTTGTTGTAAAAGTGATGTGTGTGTTAAGCGATGGTTCCTCCCCCCCGTTGATAATAGCCCCGAGTTCTCTATTTATACTAACCCAGAATTTCCTGATTTGAACTGGGATTTTCGCTGAAAATAGTATAGTGGTTTCGGCGAAAATTTCTTCATACTCGAAGCGGTTGATTCCTTCCTACGGTTTCGGCGAAAATCCAAGGATGTCTTCGCCGAAGACTTCCTCTCAATCGGCCAGTGGTTTCTTCTTCCATTTTCGGCGAAAACCAAAGGGTAGTTTCGCCGAAAATATGTGTATAAACTGGGCAGAATTTGTTCGAACTTGAATGGTTTCTTTGACCGATTCTGGTTCAATTCCTCGAGGTTCCAATGCTTCAGACACATCCATGGTTACTTTATTTGACGGCAAGAACCTGTGCTTACGTAAAAACACTAGAAAACCATCAAATGGACCCGAAACGGGCCAAGGTAACACAAGTGGCATGAGATAGGGCAATCGATTGAATATTAGTCATTCTACCCTAAAAACAATGTCTTAAGCAAAGAAATGTCGCTTAAATGAGGTTGATAATCACGTCAATTCGAGTGTCATCAAATATATATCTCATAACTTATACTTTGTACGAAAATTCCAAGACAGAGACTAGGGAGAGGAAGACTGAGAAGAGTTCGAGGAGCTAGGAACGGATCGTGACGCCATCCTTCCATCTCAGAGAACTAGTGCTAGGAGTTGAAGACCCAGCAGATCGAAGCTTCAGGGATTCGTCGAAATTAGGTTTTGTAGTTCTTTTCTGTCTTTCCTACCTGAGATGTATTCTTTGTTCGTCTTTGATTCTTCTGTGTTGAATATGAGTGGCTAAACTCGTAAAGCTTAGATTAGATGAACCCTAACTGACCCAGGGCTTTAAAGCGGTCACGGATCGGTGGTGATTAGATTCGAAATTCATTCAGTTTCTCCTTCATGTTTGATTTGTTCTTTGTTCTCTGTGTTTCTTGTCTGGTTTGGCCACCTAGATTAGATTCTTGTTAAGCTAAGGATAGAAGCGAACGCTCGCCTTACTTTAAAACACCAAATCAAGCAATTGACCTATTCATTGGAGTGTGCCTTTCGTATGAACCAGTTAGGGTTAATCCACTGCAAGAGTAACTCATAAATCGTTTGTAATTCCACCAGTTAATTAAGCCGTTGTGAGAGGCGACCGTACCCGGGCGACTAATTAATCTTGGTTGCTAGATCGGATAGAGCGAACATTCGCCAGTCTTAAACCTAAGGGTCAGAAGTTATGGTGGTGTCTGTGAACTGAATGAATTGGAATTGAAAATCGCTGGTCTGTTGACTGCTATTGCTCTGGTGATCTAAGGGGATTCAAAGTCTAAGCTTGCCTGTCATCTGTCAAAGTCAATCAATCAATTGTTTCCGCATTTTAATTTCATTTCAATTCACCTTGCATTTTAGTATAGAAGTCGTGGAACTCACACCACGCACTACGTGTTCAACTTTGAGTAAAAATTGCCAACATATTTGAGAAAGCAAGTAGAAGAGGCCCGTGGAATACGATCTACCCTACCTTCTAGCTTGGTAGTTATTTGATACCCTATTCTACAGTTCCATCAAATTGGCGCCGTTGCCGGGGACTCTTCTATTTCATTGAAAGAAGAGTTGGCTTTTTTATTCCCCTACCTTTCCATCTTTCATTTCCTGTCATACTTCGATTTTACACCGGTTGTGTTTATTTTTGTCCCTTGCAGATCATAGCAAGTACAGAATCGGATTACTCCCATTCCATCTTTCCCTACCGCGATGGCTGCTCCAAAGAGTGTTGCGGACTACAGTAAGCCGAGCGCATCTAACGTTCGGTCCCCCATCACCGTGCCTTCTAATGACGACGATCCTAACTATGAGATCAAGATCCCCTTCCTGGGACTAATCTCTAGGGACGTACAATTTGAAGGAAAGCCAAATGATAACCTTGCACACATCTGTCTGACTTTCTGGCTGTCTGTTAAACCTTCAAGTCTGAGAACCTCAACAAGAACGCTTTATGCCTTCGAGCCTTTCCATTCTCTCTCAGAGGCGCAGCTAAGAGATGGCTTGGAAGCAAACCACCTGGTCATTACACCGATTGGGAAACCCTAGCTCAAGATTTCGTTGAGGAATACTTCCCTCCGTCAAGAACGACTGCCTATAAGGACAGCATCTCTAGGTTTACTCAGAGAGAAGATGCAAGCTTGTACGACACGTGGAATGAATTCCAATCCCTTCTCTTCAACTGCCCTCATCATGGGTATGAAGAAAGGCTGTTGGCTGAATTCTTTGCTCGTGGTATGCGTGAGGAATCTGCAAAGTGGGTCAACTCCCAGCTGGCGAAGATTGCACTGCTCTCACCCCTCAGGATGCTCTTCTTCATTTTGCTAGTTGTGCTTTAAAGTCAAGAAGCTGGGAGAGACAAAGAGGAAGTACCAAGAGTCAGATGAGCATTGCAGATCAGGTCAAGGCAGAAGTTCAGAAACATCTACAGGCAGTTGGCATCTCCCTCGATCCCCCGTCAGTTACCATCTTTTCGGCTGACTATCGATGGTGCAGAACCTGTGCTCATAACGGCGGAAGCTGCCTCAACTTCGATAAAAACAGACAAATGGTCTACAAAAGAGGTGAACTTCATTGGTCAAGGCTTCACCAACAATCAGAAAGGCTACGCCGGTTACAGAAACTACCTACCACAGAACCAGAACAACTGGTCTGCAGATCCATATCAGAGACCTTCTGGATTTATGGGAGGACAACAACAATCTCGAGCAAAACCGCATTACAATAGAGACGAAGACTATGAGAAGAAGTTTGATCAGATCATGAGCAGACTCGACGAACACGACAATCAGTTAAAAGCTCAAGTCGCACTCAATCAAGGATAGAAGATGCGATAAGCAATATGACTAAGCTTTTCACTAGCAATCTTTTCCTTAATCAAGCGGCATTTCAAGCAGACTTTGGTGCAAAGAGCGAACACGCTCAAGCTATCACCACCAGGAGCAGCAAGCAAACAACCAACCCAAAGGCTTCAGAACCTGACATGATACCAGATACCAGTGCTGCCATGGATATGCCAGAGATTGAAGATATCACAGAAGAGGAAGAAGAAGCACCGGCTCCTCCTCCCAAGACAGCTCCTGAGCCCGTCTTGGCGCCATATATACCTCGGATTCCCCTCCTAAAAGCTGCAATGAGAAAAGCCAAGGATCATGACACCCAGTATAAGAAGTGGTACAATGTTCTTAAGACTGCAGAGATCAAGATACCAGTAACAGAAGCTGTAGAGATTATACCACCACTTGGGAAATTCTTTAAGGATCTCCTGAAGAAAGTGAAGAATGGAGAGGCGTACTCTGTCATGCTCACTAACAAATGCGCTTCTCTCTTCGGTGCACCATCTCCCATAAGACAGCCACCACCACCGTCAGTTAAGTGTTCTGATCCCGGTCCTTTTACATTACCGTGCATCATTAATGGTATTAAAATTGACCGTAGTCTGGCTGATTCTGGTGCTTCTATTAATGTCATGCCTGCTTATCTGTATGAAAAGTTGAACCTAGGGAAATTAAAACTGCTTACTTTGCATCTCGTGCTAGCCTAGGTCTGTCAAACTGCCTAGGGGCATAATAAAAGATGTGGCTGTTTGCTGTGGCCCTTTTACCATAATTGCAGATTTCATTGTTCTAGATACCCGTGAGTTAGACGGAACGCTTATCTTAGGTCGACCTTTCTTAACAACTGTTGGGGCAAATATCAACTGCAAACAAGGCTTGTTGACTCTAAGTGTAGGACAGGAAAGTGTTACATTCCGCATTAAGGATAGCATGAGATACTCTGTTGCTCAAGATGATAACTGTTATACTGTTGATTCTATGGAGTTGGCCTCGGCCAACTTCATCACTAATGCCTTATCTAGTGATCCGCTAGAGTTGTGTTTGATTTCAGGAATTGGCAGTGCACTAGAAGATCCAGAGCAGCGCCTATGGCAAGATGAGTTAGACGATCAGAAGGAGACATTCACCCCCATTACTGCGCCTACACACATCAAGCCAGCATCGAGTCGGATCACTACTTCATATGAGAATCCGCCAGAACTCACCTTAAAGGAGCCGCCTGACCATCTAGAGTATGCATTCCTGGGGAAGGAATGCCAACTGACAGTCATCATCAATTTGAATCTATCTCCCGAGCAGAAAGAGCAACTGATCAGGCTACTCAAGAAGCATGTCCGAGCCATTGCCTGGCAGTTGGCCGACATCAGAGGCATCTCTGGGACCTTCTGCAAGCATCAGATAGTTGTAGATGAAGAGTTCAAACCAGTCAGACAGCCTCAACGCCGATTAAACCCTCTAATGGAGGAAGTTGTGAAGAAAAAAGTCCTTAAGCTCTTGGATGCCGGTATCATCTACCCTATTGCTGATAGTCCTTGGGTCAGCCCGACTCAAGTCATCCTGAAGAAGGAAGGAATCACCGTCATCTCTAATCCGAAGGGTGAGCTCATTCCCACTCGCACGGTTACCGGATGGAGAGTCTGTATCGATTATCGACGACTCAATGACGCTACCAATAAGGATCACTTCCCACTGCCATTCATTGACCAGATGCTAGAACGGTTGGCTGGTCATGACTACTACTGCTTCTTAGATGGGATGTCCGGTTACTTTCAGATTCCCATTGAGCTCGACGATCAAGAGAAGACGACCTTCACCTGCCCGTTTGGTACGTTTTCTTATCGTCGCATTCCCTTTGGTTTATGTAATGCTCCTGCCACTTTTCAGAGATGCATGTTTGCTATATTTGGAGATCTGGTAGAGAATGTGGTGGAGGTATTCATGAACGACTTCTCCGTCTATGGAGACTCATTTTCCAAGTGCCTAGCCAACCTGGACAAGGTGCTAGCTCGTTGTGAGGAAACAAACCTGGCTCTTAGTTGGGGGAAATGCCACTTTATGGTTACCAAAGGCATTGTTCTTAGCCATAGGATCTCTAAGCTCGGTATAGAAGTTGATCGTGCCAAGCTTGAAACCATCGCCAGCTTGCCGCCGCCGACCTCGGTCAAGATAGTTTGAAGCTTCCTCGGTCATGCTGGATTCTACCGGAGATTCATCAAAGACTTCTCCAAGATCACTCTTCCAATGACGAAGCTTCTTGAGAAAGATGTTCCTTTCGTTTTTGATAAAGCTTGTCTTGCAGCCTTTGAGACTTTGAAGGCTAGACTCACCACCGCACCGATCCTTACAGCACCAGATTGGAATCTTCCATTCGAGATCATGTGCGATGCTAGCGACTTCGCCGTTGGCGCGGTTCTTGGTCAGAGAAAAGAGAAGAGATTTCACCCCATCTATTTTGCTAGCAAGACGTTTAACGATGCTCAAAGGAACTACACTACTACAGAGAAAGAACTCCTGGCCATTGTTTTCTCCTTTGATAAGTTCAGACAGTACCTGGTTCTTTCACACACCATCGTCTATACAGATCATGCTGCTCTGTGCCATCTTTTGGCCAAACAGGATTCGAAGCCACGTCTCATTCGATGGATCCTTCTTCTCCAATAGTTCGACATAGAGATTAAAGACAAGAAGGGAGCTGAGAACTTGGCAGCCGATCACCTCTCACGACTCGAGGAATCACAGACAGGTAAGTCTACTACTACCCCTATCAATGATTCTTTTCCTTATGAGTTGTTGCGTGTTGAAATTTATGAACAGGTCAACAGCATAGCTATCGAGCCCTGGGAAATCCCTCATGCTTAAGAGCTGAGTAACGCAGCCGATTCAGAAGAGCCCTGGTATGCCACCCTGGCTAATTATCTCTCTCACGGTGTCGTACCTCCTGAGCTAGATTATAATGCACGCAAGAAGCTCTTCAAAGAGGCCAAGTCATACTTCTGGGATGAGCCTTTCTTATACCGTATTAGTATTGACGGAATGATCTGAAGATGTGTCTCCTACATCGAAGCGGCTGACATCATGCATAAGTGCCATGAAGGCTAGTTTGGAGGACACTTTGGCAGCAACCGCATTGCAAGAAAGGTACTAGAAACTTGTTTTTACTGGCCTTCAATCTTCAGTGATTGCGACACTTTTGCTCGTCATTGTGATGCGTGCCAACGATCAGGTAACATCTCTAACCGTAATGAGATGCCCCAAATTGTTTCTTTAACTGTTGAAATCTTTGATGTTTGGGGAATTGATTTTATGGGTCCGTTCACACCCTCCAACGGAAACAAGTACATACTTGTGGTCGTTGATTATGTTTCTAAGTGGGCTGAAGCTGAAGCTCTACCCACTAACGATTCAAGAGTGGTGGGTCGGTTCCTTACCCGTCTTTTCATGCGTTTTGGTTCACCACGTTTCATCATAAGCGATAGGGGTACCTACTTCCATGGACATTTTGACCGGGTGTGCAAACGCTTTGGCGTCACCCACTGAATGTCCACAGCTTACCATCCTCAGGCTAATGGTCAGGCAGAAGTGACAAACCGTGAGCTCAAGCGGATTCTTGATAGGACAGTTGGCCGGTCTCGTAAGGACTGGTCATCTAACCTGAATGATGCCTTATGGGCTTATCGAACTGCCTACAAGACTCCCATCAGTACCTCGCCGTATCAGCTGGTCTATGGCAAGGCATGCCATTTTCCAGTTGAGCTTGAGCACAAGGTGTTTTGGGCTAATAAAGAGTTGAATATGAGCCATGCAGTAGCAGGTAATAACCACCACGACCAGATCGCTGAGCTAGAAGAACACCGTCTCCATGCGTATGAGAACAAGGAACGCACGAAGAGAATTCATGACTCCTAATTGAAAACGATCAAGCAGTTCTACCCTGGAGATGAAGTCATCTTATATAACTCTCGATTGAAACTCTTCCTAGGTAAACTAAAATCCCGATGGTCTGACCCTTACACCGTGGTGCGGCAGACATCCTTGGGCAGCGTCCTAATTAAATTGCATGATCAAGAACCGTTAATGGTCATCGATCACAAACTAAAGAGGTATCTGCAGGGATTAGCTGTTTCTCTCATCGACGTACACTACTTTACGTCAGAACCATGACGCGAATCCAGGTATCGTCCAGCTCATGGACGTTAAACAAGAGCGCTTCGTGGGAGGCTGATGTGAACCGCCGTAACCGTGGGCAGACGACCCTAACCACCGCAAGTTGATGATCGTGCAACGAGGTAGAAATCGTCGAGAACCGGGATGGAGAGGACTTTCACCCGCTGGCTATATAACAGCTAGGAACCTGAAGTATCAAGTCGATGACGCCACGCCAAGAGATGGATGCTCTTGATGATAAGTCGATCCTTCAGTATCGCAACATGCAGATACAATAAGGGGTTTCAAGAACAAAGTTCTATCAAAAAGGGGGTTTATTTCGAAGGGTTCATGAATACAAAGGGTGGCCGGCGGCCTCCTTATATAGGTGAGGGAACAAGCTCTCCTCCCTAAAGACTACTTCCTAAATAATAATAAAATAAAGAGATAATAAAAGAGTCATAATTAGAATTCTAAAGAGAACTTTAACTAATCCTAATATAGACTAAAAATAAGGTAAATTCGGACTCCAATCCCACAAGGAATAAGAATCCTATTTAGAGAAGAACTCCTAACATGGGAGCCAAGTTTCCCCAAAAACAGCCTAAACGGGTTCTGGAATTATGGGCCGAATAAATACCAAACAAATTCCTAAAATTCTGATCCTTTGCAGATCCGTAGTAGACTCCATGGGCTACAACTTTCATGATGGACATCAGTCCAAATTATTTCTCCAAGTAGCCCATATTCGTCAATCTTTGTCGGACTAGGAATCTGTCCAGAAATCCGGGTTTGGCCCTTGTTCACTTTAGTTCTGGCCCGTAGCTTCTTAGTCGTGGGCTGAACTCTTGGCTCTCCTCTAAGGTTGGATTCTCCTTGATCCTCTCCTCTTGGATCAGGCTCTGGTGGTGGACTGATCACAGCTCCTTGATTGGCCTTCCTCGGATCAGCATCCGAGCTCCACTCCTTAATGCTTAGGCCAAGCATCACTAGGACTTGTTCTAGCCCTATCTCCTTCGATACTCCTCCAAATTGATCACCGTTTATTGGAGGGTGCTCCTCAGACTTCAAGCTATCCAGGGCTTTTGGAATTTCCCAAAAGTCTCGAGCCATTTGTTGGCTGGGCCAAAAGCACGCTTCTGTGGTGCCCGGCGCCCGGGGCTGGCTCCGTGCTGGGCCTTTTTCAATTCTGTCCGGGCCTTTTGACTTCTGTCTTTTCCATGTCTTCAAGGATGCTTCCTCGGTCTCTTTAAGGTCCAATTGGGCTCTAAGGCTCATTGGAGTCGATCTGGAGCGTAGCCTTGGTGCTAGGCTCGGTCCGGGGTCCGGGTCGGGGCTCGGTCTCAGCATCAGCTCCTGGCGGGTAATTAGCCTGACTCTTGCTGGCGTAGGAGCTGACCTTGGGGCCTGGCTGAGGATCAGCATCCTCCCAGGTGCATCTTCTGGCTCCGGGACTTGGGCTCTTCTAGGCTCCGGGGGTGGTGTTGGTGTAGGCCTGGGGCCGGTGTGCTCTCGGCCTGGCATCAGTGCTGGGGCCGGATCGGCATCAGTCGTGTCCAAGCCGGGCTTGGTGGCCAGGATCACATCAGACGCAACCCACGGCTGGAGTCAGTTAGTTTTCATTTTGAGTCGATTTTCAAACGGGTTTTTGCCGAAAACTTCACCGGTTTTCGCCGAAAACTCAGTTTTAAAATCACCCTGATCCTCCTATTTCTCGCCACCGACGATTTCTCGCCAAAAACCTAGCCTTCTCGCCGAAAAGTTTTGGATTTTTAAAGGATTTTTCACTGAAAATTCACACATTTTTTGCCAAAAATTTGAAACTTGTCCGCCGACTATTAAAACCTGATTCAGTTCATGTTTTCGCGAAAACATCCCCCCAAAAGCTGATTTTTTGCTGACCCTCTCTCTCTTCTGAAACCCAAGCCACCGCCAGCATCCCCGCCCCCGCCAAGCCGCCGCCGACCAAGAAACTGCCGACTGATGACACTCGATTTGACATGATTATCAGCCTCATTTAAGCGACATTTCTTTGCTTAAGACATGGTTTTTAGGGTAGAATAACGAATATTCAATCGATTACCCTATCTCGTGCCATTTGTGTTACCTTGGCACGTTTTGGGTCTATTTGATGGTTTTCTAGTGTTTTTATGTTAGCACAGGTTTTTGCCGTCAAATAAAGTAGCCAAGGACGTTTCTAAGGCGTTGGAACCTCGAGTAATCACACCGGAATCGATCCAAGGAGCCAATCAAGTCAAACCAAAAGTCTACCCGTTTACACTGACATTTTCGACGAAAAGAACCTATGGTTTTCGGCAAAAATGCAAGGAAAAATCCACTGATGCTCAACCAAGGAAGTTTTTGGCGAAAACCCAAAGTTTTCGCTGAGAACCATCAGTCCGAAAATCACAGGAGAATTCAACCAAAGGGCCATCCATTTTCACGAGAATTTTCGGCGAAAATACCTTGTTATTTTCGGCAAAAATATCAGGCAAATCCGGCGGGTATTAACAAGGATATACATCATAATATACTTTTCGTAATCAGAATTCGAGGAATTCTCTGAAGTTCTGGAGCGAAGAGTTAGAGTTCGAAGAGCCGGAAAGAGATCGTGACGCCATCCCTTCCACCTCGGAGACTCGGAGCTAGGAGTGTAGTTTACGGAAGATCGAAGTCTGTCAGAGTCGTCTAAATTAGGTTTTTCAGATTCTTTTCTGTTCTTCCTCTGATTGATGAACTCTTTCTTTGTCTTAGATTCTTTTGTGATAAACATGAGTAGCTAAACTCGTTAGAGCTTAGACTAGATGAACCCTAAGTGACCCAGGGCTTTAAAGCGGTCACGGATCGGTGGTGATTAGATTCGAAATTCAATCAGTTCTTTTTCAAGTTTGATTCGTTCTTCATTATTCATGTCTCTTGTCTGGACTGATCACCTAGATTAGATTCTTGTTAAGCTAAGGATAGAAGCGAACGCTCGCCTTACTTTAGAACATCGAATTGAACAATTAACCTTATAATTGGAGCGTGCCTTTCGTAGGAACCGGTTAGGGTTAATCCACTGCAAGAGTAACTCATAAATCATTAGTAATTGCACCAGTTAATTAAGTCGTTGAGAGAGGCGACCGTACCCGGGCGGCTAGTTAATCTTGGTAGTTAGAATGGATAGAGATAATGTTCGCCGGTCTTAAACCAAAGGGTAAGGAATTATGGTGGTGTCTTAGTAATTGATTGAATGAGAATCAAAATCCGCTGATCTGTTGATTGCCAATGCTCTGGGGAACGAAGGGGGATTCAAAGTCTAAGTTCGTCTGTCATCTTTGTTTTCAAACCCTAATTTCCAATCTGCTTTAGTTTAATTTTTAATTTTCTCTGCATTTCTTAGAATTAGAAGTCGTGGAACTCACACCACGCACGAAGTGTTTACATTCGAGTATTTTGCCAGTTTTTGGAGTAGTCAATCATAGAAGGCCCTTGGAATACGATCTGCTTAGCTTTTAGCTTTGTAGTATTTGATCAACCGCTTCTGCGACGTCGACCAAATTGGCGCCGTTGCCGGGGACTTCTTTGATTGTTTGAAAGAAGAACTGCAATTTATTCTTCTATTTTCCATCTTTCACCTTTCCATCCACTTCGATTTTACACTGGTTTTGTTTGTCTTTGTTATCTGTAGGTTTACAGGTGTATGCCTCACCGTCCTTGGACTCGCTCTCAAACTAAACAGGCTAAGAGTGCAGAGAGACCAGGCAGTTCTGCTCCACCTCTACGATCACAAATTTTGAAGAGAGGCAGATCCAATCCACCCGTCACTCCGATCAAGATCGAGGAACTGAAGGAGAGTTCCTTATCTCTGTCTTCACCGTCACCTTCATCCGCTTCATACACTACATCACTTTCACCTCCTCCATCTCCTACCATGGACAATCAGTTACCACCACCACCACCACCAAATGGAGAACTACCGCCGCCACCACCACCACCTGCACAGAAGAGTCTAGCAGACTATAAGAAGCCGAGCACGACTAGCGTTCGATCTGCCATTGCCGTTCCGCGCATTGAAGGAGATCCTGACTATGAGATCAAGATTCCATTCTTGACCATGATCTCTAGGGATCTACAATTCGAAAGTAGGCCCCTAGACAATTCGTGCACTCATCTTGCAGAATTCCTTGATCTCTGCAGCACTTTCAAGAACGGAAACCTCGACAAAAATACTCTGTGTCTGAGAGCTTTCTCGTTCTCTCTGAAAGGCCCTGCTAAGAGGTGGCTTACTGGCAAACCACCTGGCTACTACACTAATTGGGATACTTTGGCTCAGGACTTCGTTGAAGAATACTTCCCGCCAGCCAGAACAACCGCCATCAAAGACAGCATTGCCAGATTCTCCCAGAAAGAAGGAGAAAGGTTATATGATACTTGGAATCGATTCCAAGAACTTCTCTACAACTGCCCGCATCATGGATTTGAGCAGAGGCAGTTAGCTGAGATCTTTGCTCGAGGACTTCGAGAAGAATCTGCCAAGTGGGTCAACTCTCTAGCTGAAGGAGATTGCACTACACTTACACCCGAAGCTGCTCTTCTTCACTTCACAAACTGTGCGTCCAAGTCAAGGAACTGGGAACGACAATCTGAATGATAGCTCGATCTCGAAGCTACTATCCAGGCAGAGGTAGAGAAGCATTTGAAGAAGTCTACCACACCAATCAAACTGCCGGCAGCTTCTGTCTATGTTGCCGATTGCGAATGGTGTGGAGCTTACGCACATAACGGAGGCCGTTGTTAGAATTTTGGTAAGGTAGAAGTCTGGTCTGCCGAAGAGGTAAATTTCATTCAACAAGGCTTCGTTAATAATCAGAATGGTTATGCTGGCTACCGCAACTTCAGGCAGCAAGGGAACTATCAAGACAGACCTCCCTACAATAATGGCGCCAACCATAACCAGAATCAGAATAACCGCCCAGCTGGTCCAGCCCAGGATCAGAAACCTAACCATCCGCCGGCAGGTGTCTACCAGCCGCCGCATCGAAATCCGGGCAACTATGGAACTGCACCTTGCAACCGCCAGAATCAATATCTTAACAATACATATCCAGGGCAGCAGCATCAAAGAGAGAACAACGTTAGTGACCTGGACAGGAAGCTTAGCCAGATCATCACAAGACTCGATGATCACGACAGTCAGTTCAAGGCTCAAGCTCTTCTCAATCAAGAACAGATAGCATCTGGACAAAGAATTGAGCAAGCCGTGAACAACATCTCAAGCATGCTGGCATCCGGTCGACCATTTGGCCAACTTCCGAGCCAGACAGAGCCAAATCCGAGAAAGGAGCAAGCCAAGATGGTAACTGTTCAAGATCATTCAAGCTCATCTTCTAATCCTTCTTCTGATTTATGCAGGATGCCTGACACTCCAGAGAAGAAGGAAGCACAGAAAGTGGCACCTAAGGAGGATGATCCTCCTCTTGCACCGTACGTCGTGAAGGCTCTTTTTCCTAGAGCATTGCTGCCAAATGCGAGGATCGAGACTGGTATGAAGGGAAACAAGGAAGGATATCCTGACATCCGTAGCAAGAAGCCTACCTCTCCATACCCAGCTAAGTGTTCTGATCCTGGTTCTTTCACGCTACCTTTGGTTATTAATGATATTGAAATAAAGCGTAGTTTAGTGGATCTAGGCGCGTCTGTCAATGTTATGCCTATGAGCTTATTTGAAAAATTAAACCTAGGAGAACTTGAACCAACTACTATGCAACTCATCTTTGCCGATAGATCACTTAAAACGCCTAGAGGAGAAATAAAAGACGTTGTTACTAAATGTGGTCCGTTCACGTTTTTAGCTGACTATGTAATCATTGACACTAGTAAGGATGATTCTACCATTCTCATAGGTCGACCTTTCATGGCTACTACTGGAATGAATATTAACATTCCAAATGGTTCTTTGACTCTAAGGGTTGGTAAAGACACTGTCACGTTCCGCCTTAAAGACGGAATGAAATATAATCCGAAGAATGAAGAATGTCATTGCTTAGCTAATGAAATCGTGGAGTTGACTCCGGTCAACTCCGTTACTAATATCTCTTCTAGTGTGCCTAGATCTGTTGTTGTTACAGGTGCTGGACAGGTTATCAAGTAGAAACCGAGATCTGTTCTTCTCACGCCGTCAAAGAAGAAGGAACTGCAGGCCTCTTCTAAACCGCCACGTAAGGAGTCTGGCAAGTCCAGGAGGAAGAATCACAAGAAGACGCAAGCTCAAATAGTCTGGAGACCAAAAGCTCTGCCGTCTTCCACCGAGCTAGCTGCACCACCAATTCGTTCCGAGAAATCAGCGCCGGAACAAGTATGGAAGGAGAAGCCAAAAGCATCTCCTAAGGATATACATCATAATATACTTTTCGTAATCAGAATTCGAAGAATTCTCTGAAGTTCTGGAGCGAAGAGTTAGAGTTCGACGAACCGGAAAGAGATCGTGACGCCATCCCTTCCACCTCGGAGACTCGGAGCTAGGAGTGTAGCTTACGGAAGATCGAAGTCTGTCAGAGTCGTCTAAATTAGGTTTTTCAGATTCTTTTCTGTTCTTCCTCTGGATGATGAACTCTTTCTTTGTCTTAGATTCTTTTGTGATAAACATGAGTAGCTAAACTCGTTAGAGCTTAGAATAGATGAACCCTAAGTGACCCAGGGCTTTAAAGCGGTCACGGATCGGCGGTGATTAGATTCGAAATTCAATCAGTTCTTTTTCATGTTTGATTCGTTCTTCATTATTCATGTTTCTTGTCTGGACTTATCACCTAGATTAGATTCTTGTTAAGCTAAGGATAGAAGCGAACGCTCGCCTTACTTTAGAACATCGAATTGAACAATTAACCTTATAATTGGAGCGTGCCTTTTGTAGGAACCGCTTAGGGTTAATCCACTGCAAGAGTAATTCATAAATCGTTAGTAATTGCACCAGTTAATTAAGTCGTTGCGAGAGGCGACCGTACCCGGCGGCTAGTTAATCTTGGTAGTTAGAACGGATAGAGCGAACGTTCGCCGGTCTTAAACTTAAGGGTAAGGAGTTATGGTGGTGTCTTAGTAATTGATTGAATGAGAATCGAAATCCGTTGATCTGTTGATTGCCAATGCTCTGGGGAACGAAGGGGGATTCAATGTCTAAGTTCGTCTGTCATCTTTGTTTTCAAACCCTAATTTCCAATCTGCTTTAGTTTAATTTTTAATTTTCTCTACATTTCTTAGAATTAGAAGTCGTGGAACTCACACCATGCACAAAGTGTTTACATTCGAGTATTTTGCTAGTTTTTGGAGTAGTCAATCATAGAAGGCCCGTGGAATACGATCTGCTTAGCTTTTAGCTTTGTAGTATTTGATCAACCGCTTCTGCGACGTCACCGATCCTGGTGATACCAAGCCGGAGATGAAAGAACAGAAGAATCTGACACTCCTCATTCCTTCCATCGTAACACTCAAGAAGGATGACCTCTCCAGAGAACTGTTCTGACCGTTCAAGTTCATCGATCATCTTCCCGATGGACGTACCAAGCTCTTGCATGCGAACGGGAAGAGATTCACGCTTACCGGAGAAGCCCCGAAGCTGTACTTCATGAACTCTGATGCTAGCGTAAAGGAGAATCTGAGTTGGGATGTCTCCTAATACCGTCCAGGTATCGTCCAGCTCAAGGACGTTAATAAACGAGCGTTTCGTGGGAGGCAACCCACGGCTGGAGTCCGTTCTTGTTTTGTGTCAACTTTAGTGTTTTAGAGTCGGTTCGGGGGAGCCAAAAATGTCAGTTTGTTTGATTTATTATTTTTTGTGTGTCGTAGTGTCAGTCGCAAGTTGATTGAGGTCGTTCCGATTTTTGTGGATTTAACTGTGATTTTATGAAATTTGCCGGATTTGTGAAAATATTTTTACCCGAGCAGTTCAAAATTTTCGGTGAAATGAACCCCTATTTTCGGCGAAATCGCCTTTTGACTTTTCACTGAATTTCACTGTTTCATATTTTCGGCCGAAAAACTCATTGTGTTTTCGGCGAAAATCCATTTGAAAATCGGCAGTACATTTGAACATAAATTTTCGGCGAAAACTCCCTATTCTTTTCGCCGAAAATCCCTTTGAAAATCACCCAAATTTCCATTTAAAAATCCGGTCGACACTTCCTCTCTCTTCACTTTCCATTTTCGAGCAAAAACCTGAAAAATCCCCTTTCTCTGTCTTTGTTCGAAAACCGCCGCCGCCTCCCATTTTCTCTTCGCCGCCGTTTCCCGCCACCGCCGCCATCGCCGACCACCGCCGCTCCCTTCCCCTTCCTTTTCTGATTCCATTGAGCCCTAGAACGTTCGAATCGGAGCTCTACAGCTCCAGTTCACCGAAACCCTTGTTTTCAGAGTTTTTCACCGATTTCTCCCAAACCGTTCATTTTTAGCATCCATGGCTTCAAGGTAAGTTGTAGAACTTTTCAATACGAATCTTTTGACATATTGATTGCTGAATTTCGTCGGGGTTGACTTTCAGTTGACTTTTCGGTTTGCCTCGATTTGTGTGCTGACTGATTTCATGTGAACTAGGTTAGCTGAACTTGTTGAACTGTTCTAGCATGCTTAGGGAGTTTCGTGCTTAATTTTCATATCATTTGATCATGTGTTGTTATGCATACGATTGATTCTTTGTGATGTTGACCTGTGAGAAATGTCGGTTTGACCATGAACTATTTTTGATCATTTGGCTGTCGTATGTGTTCATTCTCGTTCAGATTATCATGTTTTCCATCTGAGATCATATTTTACCGTCATTCTCCACTTTGTGATAGTCTTGCCATGATTAGGGTTCATTATGCTATAGTGTTGACTTTCTAAATGTCGGTTTGACTCTTTGAACTCTGATTATGCTTATCCAATTCTGGCTGTTCCTAAGCATGTATTTTACTGTCTATGATTACCGGTTACTCTGCTTTGCTTACCCCCACTCAGTTTTCCTCATTTCTTTGTGAAATTGAGTTTTTCTACTAAGTGTGGGGTATGGTTTAAGTTTGACTAATCTAGTTTCATTCTGGTTATAGGAACACCACTTTTGAGCGCAAGACTAAGGCGCGACTTGACGCCGCCTCGAGCTCCAGAGCCCCCGCTCTTGTCACACCCGCGTTCAGGGCCCTCCTCCAGCACTACCTCGCAGGGCTGGGTACCATCGCACCATCGCCCGTCTACCTGACTTCTACTTTGAGTGCTTCCAGAAGATCGAGCACATCCGGGGAGCTAAGGTACGCCCTCTTTCGATGGAGTCCCTGAGCGAGCAAGACGAGGACTACTACCGGAACGTGCATGACGCCCTAGCACCGGCCGGCCTCCTAGAGCTGACCATTATTGCTGCCGACTTGCCAAACATCGCCCTTCAGGAGTTCTGGGCTACCTTTGATCTGGATGAGCACAAGAGGAGGCAAGGCCAGAAGGTTGTTACCTTTTATCTGGGTGGAGTGTACAGGCAGCTTACCTACGATGAGTTTGTTGCTCATCTAGGTATCCCCTACGAGCACTATCATGGCCATCACCTCGGCTGGGGCGACGAGGATTACCATGCACTCTGGAGCCACATGACTGGAGTGCCTGGCGATCGCCTTAGGGAGCACAACTCAGTTAAGTCGCTCTCTCACCCTCTCTTTAAATTTATTCATATGGTTTGGCGTAGATCTCTTTTATATGTTCCAGATAAGGATCGCCACCATATCCTCGAGGAGGAGCTTATGCTTCTCCGAGCCATCCGAGAGAGCTACCCTCTTCAGCCCGGTTGGGTGCTTGCTCGCATCTTCCGCCAGAAGACCAAGAGGCGAAAGCTACCTCGTGCACTCCTGGGAGGTAACTTCATAGGTCAGCTCATCATCTCCTTCGGCATCAGCCATGAATATGGCCCAAACATTCCACGACACCACGTTAGGACCGTTGGAGGAGACTTAGCGGTCGAATATGACCTAGAGTTGGATCTCAGTCCCCAGGTGGCAGCAGATCCTCCCCTCCAGCATGTAGCCGAGTCGGAAGAAGAGGATGATACTGAGCAGCAGCCCCAGCCGCAGCCAGAATTCCATGACTATATACCTTCGCCACATCATCAGGCAGGGTATGCACACCAGTCACCGCCGCACATTCCAGATCCATACCAGGCGCCTCACCCTCAGCACCGACCGCACCCCGCGGACATTGGTGAGTTGTATGAGCGACTGCAGGAGTGGCGCATCACCGACAACGCCACTCAAGAGGCGAGATGGACTATTATGCAGCAGCATATGCGCCGCGCCGACAGGCGGTATGAGGCACAGCTGGCGTGGCAACGTCAGCATGGTGATTACCTCCACTTTCCACCTCCCGACGCGCCTGACGAGAAGTGACCGGGTTGTATCCTCTTTCTTGTCCCTTCTTTTTATTTATTATTTTCAGATTTCGATCCAACTTTTTTCTGTGTGGATCCGGGACACTTGTCCCGGTTTCCTTTTAATGTTTCATTTGTTTTTGTTTTGTAGGCAGTAGGGAGATTCCCTTTGCTTCGTTTTGGTAGATTCCCTCCGCTCCGAGGACCCGTGCTCATCCCCTACGCCAATCATCTCGGTCCAGGTTCTTCTACTTCACTCTGAACTCTAGAATTAGTCATGTGAGGACACAATCTGATTTAAGTGTGGGGTAGGATGCTAGAGAACCTAGCATGAACTTGATTGCCCTTGATTGTGTTTTATGTGTGCCTCGTGATTCCATTCCAGTCTCTCTAGCATTAGAATGGCTCAGTTCTTGATTTTTGATGTTAAGTTGTTGTTCAAACCTTCATAATGATGCTTAGACTGCTTAACCTAGAACTTGAGAACCAACTTGTATACTTAGATGCTAAATTGCCTGGTTGGAACATAATTTTTAAATCACACTTGTAGTTTGTAGCCTTGATTGCATGAAAATGACCGAATCCGACTAGCAAACCAACTGTGAGCTTTTGATCCATTGCACGTAACTTGCAATTTTAATTCTTTCTGAGTGGTTTTTTGTTTGCTTGAATGAGTTAGAATTTGCATGAGACCTACTTGAGACCACACGATGACACGAGTTCTAGAAGGATAGGGGCACCTAGAATCAGCTACTTAGCCAGATAGCCTACCAAACGATAAATCCATTAGGTTTAGACCCTTGAGCTTGGCCTGTTCTTTCGGTTCGATAATACATTACAGCCATTTCCCATTTCTTTCATTCCCGTTGATCCCCTGTGGTTGTAGTTCTAGATTCACCTACCGGAAGTCGGTTTGTGGTAACCTACCTATAGCCATTAAACAGGTGGTCTTAGCTAATATGTCCAGACGTGTAAACCCCTCTAGCAACTAAAAGAAAATCGGCACAAAAAAAAGTAAAGTAAGAAAAAAAAAGAGAAAGAAAATTTTGAAAAAAGTGAAGAAAAGAAAAAATCAGAAAAGTTTCAAAGTTTCTAGTTCAATAAAACGTTCTTCTCCCTACAAATGGAAGAACGAAGTTAAAAGAAAAGTTCAAAAGAAAAGAAAAAAAATCGTGTAAAGAAAAAGAATAAGTGCTAGGTTGCTTGAGGGTATCATAGGACGAGCATTCACTATTCCACCCGTGTCTGGTTAGACGGTAGGAAGCCATAGATTAGATTCGAGGGAAGTTAGTCGAAAGCTACACCGCACAAAGCCATCATCATTCAATCCCATCATCCATCTCATCATAAACCCAAGTAGTGTAGATTTCATTACGGTCCTAGCAGGGAAGTCCTTCTTGACTAGATACTCGTGTTGTCACAGTGGTGGAGATGTGGTCGAATTGCAAACCTATGACAGAATTCAGTAACAGAAAATGATCGAGAGCAGAAACACTTCCTTAAACATAGAGAGCGAGAGTTCCCCATTGCACTATATTTATCCCGTGTGAGGAGTCTGGTCGGTCAGGTCAAATTCGTGCATAATTGGTTGCTAATTACTTGTTGTGTGCAGTTTACTAGTGAGACCAGGTTGTTTGGCTGATCTGTAAACATGTTAGGTTTCTTGTTCTAGGAATTAGCTGTCTAATAATTCATTGTGTTTGATTGAGCTCCAATTTAATCGATCTTATCATTTATGAACATGAGCGTTTCTATTCAGTTCAAATTTATGAACATGAGCGTTTCTAAGCTTAAGTGTGGGGTATTTGATGACACTCGATTTGACGTGATTATCAGCCTCATTTAAGCGACATTTCTTTGCTTAAGACATGGTTTTTAGGGTAGAATAACGAATATTCAATCGATTGCCCTATCTCGTGCCATTTGTGTTACTTTGGCCCGTTTCGGGTCTATTTGATGGTTTTCTAGTGTTTTTATGTTAGCACAGGTTTTTGCCGTCAAATAAAGTAGCCAAGGATGTGTCTAAGGCCTTACAACCTCGAGGAATCACACTGGAATCGATCCAAGGAGCCAATCAAGTCAAACCAAAAGTCTGCCCGTTTACACTGACATTTTCGGCGAAAAGAACCTATGGTTTTCGGCGAAAATGCAAGGAAAAATCCACTGATGCTCAGCCAAGGAAGTTTTCGGCGAAAACCCAAAGTTTTTGCCGAGAACCATCAGTCCGAAAATCACAGGAGAATTCAACCGAAGGGCCATCCATTTACACGAGAATTTTTGGCGAAAATACCTTGTTATTTTCGGCGAAAATATCAGGCAAATCCGGCGGGTATTAGGGTTAAGTATAAATACTTAACCGGCGGCCCACAACAAGGATATACATCATAATATACTTTTCGTAATCAGAATTCGAGGAATTCTCTGAAGTTATGGAGCGAAGAGTTAGAGTTCGAAGAGCCGGAAAGAGATCGTGACACCATCCCTTCCACCTCGGAGACTCGGAGCTAGGAGTGTAGCTTACGGAAGATCGAAGTCTGTCAGAGTCGTCTAAATTAGGTTTTTCAGATTCTTTTCTGTTCTTCCTCTGGATGATGAACTCTTTCTTTGTCTTAGATTCTTTTGTGATAAACATGAGTAGCTAAACTCGTTAGAGCTTAGACTAGATGAACCCTAAGTGACCCAGGGCTTTAAAGCGGTCACGGATCGGCGGTGATTAGATTCGAAATTCAATCAGTTCTTTTTCATGTTTGATTCGTTCTTCATTATTCATGTTTCTTGTCTGGACTGATCACCTAGATTAGATTCTTGTTAAGCTAAGGATAGAAGCGAACGCTCGCCTTACTTTAGAACATCGAATTGAACAATTAACCTTATTATTGGAGCGTGCCTTTCGTAGGAACCGGATAGGGTTAATCCACTGCAATAGTAACTCATAAATCGTTAGTAATTGCACTAGTTAATTAAGTCGTTGCGAGAAGCGACCGTACCCGAGCGGCTAGTTAATCTTGGTAGTTAGAACGGATAGAGCGAACGTTCGCCGGTCTTAAACCTAAGGGTAAGGAGTTATGGTGGTGCCTTAGTAATTGATTGAATGAGAATCGAAATCCGCTGATCTGTTGATTGCCAATGCTCTGGGGAACGAAGGGGGATTCAAAGTCTAAGTTCGTCTGTCATCTTTGTTTTCAAACCCTAATTTCCAATCTGCTTTAGTTTAATTTTTAATTTTCTCTGCATTTCTTAGAATTAGAAGTCGTGGAACTCACACCACGCATGAAGTGTTTACATTCGAGTATTTTGCTAGTTTTTTGGAGTAGTCAATCATAGAAGGCCCATGGAATACGATCTGCTTAGCTTTTAGCTTTGTAGTATTTGATCAACCGCTTATGCGACGTTCGATCACCGACCAACCACTCGCCACCTTTTCCTTGTTTGTTTTCCGGCTCCAGCCCTAGAATCGGAGCTCCACAGCTCCGGTTCAGCCCGAACGAGTTTTTTCAAGCTTTTTGTTGATTTCCCGGATTTCCAATCATTTTCTCGAGTCATGTCTTCACCGTTAGTTGTTCAGCCCTTGATTTAGAATCTTTTGGCTTTTTGACTTTCGGTTTTCGGCATGGTTGACCTTGGTTGACTTTTCGATTTTCCTCGAATTACGTGTTTGCTGTTTTGGTGTAATCTGGCTAGACTTTGGAAATCTCTTTTGATCTTTTTGGCCTCGTGAATGGATTTCTGTGCGATCGTGCTAATGAATTCTCTCGTGCTCTGTGATTGTCGATCTGCGTTATTTTTCATGATTGATTGATTGAGTGTCGTTGTCTTCCCTGCATGTTGTCCGTTTCTTTTCTGCTATGCTTTGAAATTGTGGTAACTAAGTTTGTCTGCTTACCCCCACTTACCCGCTTCGTTCCTCTCCGAATAGTGGTTTCAGGCTAAGTGTGGGGTAGGATTCCTGTCATCTAATTCTGGTCTGCCCTGAGTTGTGTATTACAGGACTCCAAAGCGCTTAAAAACCACCAGTGCAGATGGGGCGCATCTATCCTCGGCTCGACAGACCAGGGCTCCACCCTCCAGTCCGCCCATAACATCTGCACCGATACCGGCAGTTGTGCATGTCGCCCCGCAGGTTGTACCGGCCCCCGTGATTCCTATCTCCTGTGCTCCTGCACCCGCCAATGAAGCGTTGCATCCATTCATCGCTGCCCTTGAGCCACACCAACTGGAGGTCTACATGAGGATTAAGGACATTCCTCCGGCGAAGGTGGCCATCCTCTCTCTTGACAGTCTCCGTAACCACTGCACTGGATGGCACGCCAGCGTCGACCGAGCTCTTGAACTAACCGATCTGCTAGCTCTTACCACTTCCAGTTCCGCTTGCCCTCTGATCGCCCTTCCGGAGTTCTGGAGTTCGTTTGAATGGACTACTTAGAGACCCCAACGCCTCCTCAAGTGTGTCCGCTTCAATCTCGGGGGAGTCCAATACGAGAAGACCCTCGACGAGTTCGCGCTCCTCCTCGATGCCAATGCCAACCTTGTCGATGCCTCCCTCGGTTTTGAGGAGACGAGCTCCTTAGCTTGATGAACCTAAGATAGTTGTTCGGGTTCAAACAAATAACTAACAAAGCTAGGGTAGATCGTATTCCAGGGGTTTCCTCTACTTCCTTACTCAAAGGTGTTGGCAATTTAATTCAAGTTTAAACACAGGTTGTGCGTGGTGTGAGTTCCACGACTTCTATACTAAAATACAAAGATGATTTGAAATGAGAAGTAAAGCAAAGAAAGATTGAAGATTGATTGATTGACTAGAAAGATGACAGACAAGCTTAGACTTCGAATTCCCCCTAGATCACCAAGGCAACAGCAGTCACAGACCAACGATTTTCGATTCTAGATCATTAAGTTCATAGACACCATCATAACTCCTGACCCTTAGGTGTAAGACTGGCGAACATTCGCTCTATCCGATCTAGCTACCACGATTAATTAGCCACCCGGCTACGGTCGCCTCTCGCAACGACTTAACTTAACTGGTGCAAATTCTAATGATTAATGAGTTACTCTAGCAATGGATTAACCCTAATCGGTTCCCACGAAAGGCACGCTCCAATTATAAGGTCGATTGTTTGATTTAATGTTTCAAAGTAAGGCGAGCGTTCGCTTCTATCCTTAGCTTAACAAGAATCTAATCTAGGTGGCCAAACCAGACAAGAAACACAGAAAACGAAGAACAAATCAAACATGAAAGATGAAACTGAATGAACTTCAAATCTAATCACCGCCGATCCGTGACCGCTTTAAGCCCTGGGCCACTTAGGGTTCATCTAATCTAAGCTACACAAGTTTAGCTATTCATATTGAATACAGCAGAATCAAAAATAGACAAAGAATACATCTCAGGTAGGAAGACAGAGAAGAACTGTAAAACCTAATTTTGATGTTTCCTGGCAGCCTCAATCTGCTGGATCCTCAACTCCTAGCACTGACTCTCCGAGGTGGATGGATGGCATCACGATCCGTTCCTGGCTCTTTGAACTCTATACTCGCCCTGTCTCTCTCTCCGTCTTGGTTTGTGTGTGTTTGTTTAGTTATTGACAAAAGTGTAAGTCCCCCCTGCATTAGCCGCCGAATGCTCTATTTATACCTACCCGAGATTTTTCTGATTTCAACTGGGATTTTCGCCGAAAATAGTACAGGAATTTTGGCGAAAACTTCTTCCTACTCGGGGCAGTGGATTCCTTCTTACGTTTTCGACGAAAACCGAAGGGTACTTTCGCCGAAAATACATGTGTAAATGGGGCAGGCGTTTTCTTTGACTTGAGCGATTTCTCCGGTTGATTTATGTGTGATTCTTCGGGGTTCCAACGTCTAAGACACGTCCTTGGCTACCGTATTCGATGGCAAAAACCTGTGCTAACATAAGAACACTAGAAAACCATCAAATAGACCCGAAACGGGCCAAGGTAATACAAATGGCACGAGATAGGGCAATCGATTGAATATTCGTTATTCTACCCTAAAAACCATGTCTTAAGCCAAGAAATGTCACTTAAATGAGGCTGATAATCATGTAAAATCGAGTGTCATCAAATACCCCACACTTAAGCTTTTGCTTGTCCTCAAGCAAACTGAACTATAACACACTCAAATTCATAAATGACACGAGATTAAACTGAGATTTAATTCTAACAATTTGGTTTAGACTGTTCCACGTAGAAAGAGTGACCTACACATGCAAGAACATCAACCAAACAAGTTTTCGATCTGACTAATTTCTGCACACTTCAAGTAGTGGTTTTCACAAAGATCGTTTCTTAGCAAAACAATTAATCATAATTAACCGACTACGATAACACCAATTCTAATCCAAAAGACTTAAAGTTCTAGCCATGATGTGGACACGGAGGTAGGAAAAGCGACGTGGCTATCGACTCGAGTTCATCCATTTCTAGATCTATACGTTACATGTTCTAGCTAGGACCGATTTAAACAACAATTTCTTTCAAGATTCAAACTTTCTTTAATTTATTTACTGCATAGTAGTGCTCGATACCAAACACTTCACTTAGGTGTTGGACCTGCCTAGCTCACAGTATTTGTGCCTATGCTAGTGTTCAACCCGAACACTTCACTTAGGTGTCAGGCTTGCCTAGCTTTGATTTTTCAGCACTTTAAAGAATTTTAGCATTGATTTGATTCACTCAATTACTTGATTTCACCATTTAGCCACTTAATCCTAGCTAGTTATAACTTTTTACACAAGATTTCGAATTGGAATTCCGTCTAATCTCAAGCCACAATCACAGGTGATCAAATATGGAGTGAAAACATGGAAGAAGCTAGCATTTATCATCTTAGAACGGTGTTATCGAGCTTTGTTATTAACAAGTCAATCAATTCAATTAATTCAAGTTTCAACTATAGAAGTGATTTATGATCTGTTCTGACCTAGGCTCATTTAATATCAGTTCTGACACGTTGGTTACAGGTTCTAAGTGGAACAGTCTAGACGTCATTGTTCAAAATTGAAGCCAATTTCACATCAAAAGTCAAGAATTGAGCAATTCTATGCTAGAGAGACTGGACAGGAATCACGAGGCACACGAGGATAGGCAATCAAGATCATGCATGGTTATCTAACACCCTACCCCACACTTAAACTGTTATGTGTCCTCACAGGACTAAACTAAAGTAGAGAGAAACGAAGAACCTGGAGGGTGGTGTAGTGGACGAACGCGGAGAGTCCAGAGCGGAGCTACTTAAAATCCTACAAAACACAAACAACAAAAAGATCAAAAGGACACCGGGACAAGTGTCCCGGATCCACACAGAATAAAATTGGGTAGAAACCCGAAAAGAAGAAAGAAAAGAAAAGGAAAAGGATAGAAACAACCTGATCACTGTTCCGCGGGAGGGGGTGGAGTGGGAGTGGCGAACCGCTGCTCCATCTGCTGTCGCCATGCGAGCTCGTCCTTGTGTCTGGCTGACTGGTCGGCCATGAATTGCTGTAGAGTGGACCAACGCTCGTTCTGTGTCTCTTCATGTGCTACTCGGTCCTTCTGCCATTGCAACGAACCAGCCGAGTAGTCTAGCTTCCACTTTTCAATACGCGCCAGTCTTTCATTCATCTCCGCGGTGATTTGCGCTCATGACGGCGGGCGGTCAACTGACTGGTGAGTGCGGTGAGGGAGCGATGTGCAATGCTCAATAGTCTCTGAAACGTCGATGCGTCGTGCTATGGCAAGTTCAGCGCCTATATGCTCGATCGGGATACGAGGAACATCGGGGCCCATTTGTCACCGAGCTGGAGGTTGTCGATCAGAATTGAAATGAAAGGGCCTCCTGGAAGCTCAGTAGGAAGCTTCTTGGCGGTAGTGCGCTTATGAAAGAATCGTGCAAGCCACCATCTGGGGTGCAGGTTGGCATCCTCCTCTAAAGCACGGAATAATACGAGCTCCTCCAAAGAAACGTGGTGGCGGCTCGTTCTGCTGCAAAAACACAGAGATTGCACCCAAACATAATGCAAGAATTTAAGAATAGGGTGAAAGATGTCACCGATCGTGGGGTGGACGATAGGTGAGCTCTCATCCTCGCAGCAGGCCCATCTCCACACATCCGGGTAAGGAGCACTTGTGATTGCATATGTGTCCTCGAAGCCAGCTAATGCGGTATCGAAATTGACGTGCGGATCCAGCAAGCGGCCGAACTCGCGAAGGGACTTCTCATGAAGAACACCACCGAGGCGAAAAGAAATGAATTTCTGCTCACGAAAGGGCTTCGAGGTGAGGCGCCGGAATGAACTCCAGAACTCCTGGAGGGCGACAAGCGGGTAGGGGGAGCCATGAGTGGTCAGCACTCACAAACCGGCTTTATGAAGAGCGGTGTCAATGGTCGAGTGCCAAGCCGGATTATGCGCCTTGAGACTGTCAAGAGAAAGAACTGCCACCTTAGCCGGAGGAATGTCTTTGATCTTCTGAAAGACCTCGAGCTGGTGCGGCTCCAGGGCGGCGATGAAAGGATGTACGACCCCATTGGCAGGTGTAGGAATAGATGAAATAGGAGTCGCAGGGGTCGGCGCATCCTCGGGAATGATGGCCACAGCCGTCGATTTTGGTGCAGCTGGTGCGGGTCATCGGGAAGGTGGTGTCTTGCTCTGGCGAGCTGAGGATCGCTGCGCTCTGTCTGCACTGGTAGTCTTAAAACGCTTGGGAGCCCTGTAAAACACAACTCAGAGATGACCAGCATTAGATGACAAGACTCTTACCCCACACTTAAGTTGACAAGTTGGGGTAAACAAATTAACCGAGAGATCATCGAATCAAGATATAGCGGTAAAGAACTGTCAATTCATTTAGCAAGCATGAATAATGGAATGAGTCATGAACACGATCTCACAGACAACAAGTCACGCTGCTGAAAAGGCCACAAAAACAATACCAGAACCTAGCCAATTGATACCGACAAAGCAATCAAGAAGAATGAGGGAGAACCAAAAAGTCAACCATAGTCAACCATGTCGAAAACCGATAGTCAAAAAGCCAAAAGATGCACAATCAAAGCCTGAACAACTAACCGTGAAGACATGATTCGAGAAAACGATTGGAACTCCTAGGAATCGATGAAAAACTTGAAAACTAGGTCGGCCGGAACCAGAGCTGAAAAGCTCCGATTCTAGGGATGGGAACTTGGGCAGGACAAGGAGATGAGCGACGGCTACTGTTCAGTGGGGCGGCGGTGGTGGCCGGTCGGTTTCAAGGAGGCGGCGGCGGCGAGGCAATCGGCGGGCTGGTGGGTTTTTTATAAAGTAGGGAAGGAGAGGGAGCCATTCAAAGTTTTTGGATGTTGGACCGAAAATATGAGGGATGGGGCCGCTTATATAGTCAAAGGAAAGCACAGGATTTTCGGCGAAAAAGAACGGAAATTTTCGGCGAAAAATTTAGACAGGAGAAATAGGTGAATTTGAACCAGAATTTTTGGCGAAAAAGAAGATAGATTTTCGGTGAAAATTTTAGTGGAAATGGAGTGAAATTTCTCGGCGAAAAGGTGGTGGTCTCGGTCTGAAAATGCTGAACAGGGGAAAATGGTTGATTTGGAACACACGTTTTTGGCGAAAACAATGACACATTTTCGCCGGAAACTTATTTGCAAACGACGGCTGTTTTTTTTCGAAAGGGTTTAAAACAAAAATGACTCCACGAAAAGTAACTGACTCCAGCCGTGGGTTGCCTCCCACGAAGCGCTCTTGTTTAACGTCCGTGAGCCAGACGATACCTGGAATCGTGTCACGGTTCCGTCGTGAAGTAGTGCACGTCAATGGTAGAGACAGCTAATCCTTGCAGGTACTTCTTAAGCCTATGCCCGTTGACCACAAACGGCTCTTGATCGTGCAATTTAATGTAGACGCTGCGTAAGGGTGTCTGTCTGACCACGGTATAAGGGCCAGACCATCGAGATTTCAACTTACCCGGGAAGAGCTTTAGTCGAGAATTATATAAGAGCACTTCTTCTACAGGGTAGAACTGCTTGATCGTCTTTAATTGAGAGTCATGAATTTTCTTGGTGCGTTCTTTGTACAGCTTCGTGCTCTCATAAGCGTGGAGACGGTGTTCCTCAAGCTCAACGATCTGGTCATGGCGGTTACTACCTGCTACTGCATAGCTCATATTCAACTCTTTGTTAGCCCAGAATGCCTTGTGCTCAAGCTCAACTGGTAAATGACATGACTTGCCATAGACCAGCTGATACGGTGAGGTACCGATGGGAGTCTTGTAGGCAGTTCGATATGCCCATAAGGCATCATTGAGCTTAGATGACCAATCCTTGCGAGACCGGCCAACTGTCCTATCAAGAATCCGCTTGAGCTCGCGGTTCGTCACTTCCGCCTGACCATTCGCTTGAGGATGGTAAGCCGTGGACATTCGGTGGGTGACGCCAAAGCGTTTGCACACCCGGTCGAATTGCCCGTGGAAGTGGGTTCCCCTATCGCTTATGATGAAGCGAGGTGAACCGAAACGCGTGAAAAGACGGGTAAGGAACCGACCCACCACTCTAGAATCATTAGTGGGTAAAGCTTCAGCCTCAGCCCACTTAGAAACGTAATCAACGGCTACAAGAATGTACTTGTTTCCGTTGGAGGCCGTGATCGGACCCATAAAATCGATTCCCCAAACATCAAAAATTTCAACAGTTAAAGAAACAATTTGGGGCATCTCATTACGGTTTGAGATGTTACCTGATCGCTAGCACGCATCACAACGTCGAGCAAAAACATCACAATCACTAAAGATCGAGGGCCAGTAGAAACCTGTTTTGAGTACCTTCCTTGCGGTGCGGTTGCCTCCGAAATGTCCTCCAAACTATCCTTCATGAAACTTACGCATGATGTCAGCTGCTTCAGTGTAAGAGACACATTTCCGGATCATCCCGTCAAGACTGATGCGGTATAAGAAAGGCTCATCCCAGAAGTATGACTTGGCTTCTTTAAAGAGCTTTTTGCGTGCATTGAAATCCAGTTCAGGAGGTACAATGCCGTGTGAGAGATAGTTAGCCAGAGTTGCATAGCAAGGCTCATCTGAATCGGCGGCATTACTCAGATCTTGAGCGTGAGGAATCGCCCAGGGCTCGATAGCTATGCTGTTAACCTGTTCATATGTTTCAACACGCAACAGCTCGTCAGGGAAAGAATCATTGATGGGGGTAGTAGACTTACCTGTTTGAGATTCCTCGAGGTGAGAAAGATGATCCGCTGCTAAGTTCTCTGCTCCCTTCTTGTCTTTAATTTCTATGTCGAACTCTTGGAGTAGAAGGATCCACCGGATGAGACGTGGCTTTGAATCCTGCTTGGCTAATAGATGGCGCAGAGCGGCGTGATCTGTGTAGACAATGGTATGTGAAAGAACCAGATACTGTCTAAACTTATCAAAGGAGAAAACGATAGCTAGGAGCTCTTTCTCCGTAGTAGTGTAGTTTCTCTGAGCATCATTGAGTGTCTTGCTCGCAAAGTAGATAGGATGAAATCTCTTCTCCTTTCTCTGACCAAGAACTGCGCCAACGGTGAAGTCACTAGCATCGCACATGATCTCGAATGGAAGATTCCAATCCGGTGCTGTAAGAATCGGTGCAGTGGTGAGTTGAGTCTTCAAGGTCTCAAAAGCTTCAAGACAGGCTTTGTCAAAGACGAAAGGAACATCTTTCTCAAGGAGCTTTGTCATTGGAAGAGTGATCTTGGAGAAGTCTCTGATGAATCTCCGGTAGAATCCAGCATGACCGAGAAAACTTCAAACTGTTTTAACTGAGGTCGGCGGCGGTAAGCTGGCAATGATCTCAAGCTTAGCACGATCGACTTCTATACCGGTCTTAGATATCCTGTGGCCCAGAACAATGCCTTCGATAACCATGAAATGACATTTCTCCCAACTAAGAGCTAGGTTGGTCTCCTCTCAACGGGCTAACACCTTATCCAAATTAGCTAGACACTTTGAAAATGGATCGCCATAGACGGAGAAGTCGTCCATGAACACCTCCACCACATTCTCTACCAGATCCCCGAATATAGCATGCATGCATCTCTGAAAGGTGGCAGGTGCGTTACATAAACCAAATGGAATACGACGATAAGCAAACGTACCGAACGGGCATGTGAAGGTCGTCTTCTCTTGATCATCAAGCTCGATGGGGATCTGAAAGTAACCGGACATCCCGTCTAAGAAGCAGTAGTATTCATGGCCAGCCAATCGTTCAAGCATCTGATCAATGAATGGCAGTGGAAAGTGATCCTTCTTGGTGGCATCATTTAGTCGTCGATAATCGATGCAGACTCTCCATCCGGTAACTGTTCGAGTAGGAATGAGTTCACCCTTTGGATTAGGGATGACTGTGATTCCTCCTTTCTTTGGAACGACTTGAGTCGGGCTGACCCAAGGACTGTCGGCAATAGGATAGATGATACCGGCATCTAGAAGCTTGAGTACTTCTTTCTTTACAACTTCCTGCATCAGAGGGTTAAGTCGGCGTTGGGGTTGTCTGACTGGTTTGAATTCTTCATCAACAACTATCCGATGTTTGCAGAAGGTTTCAGAGATGCCTCTGATGTCTGCTAACTGCCAGGCAATAGCTCGGACATGCTTCTTGAGTAGCCTAATCAATTGCTCTTTTTGCTCAGGAGATAGTTTTAAACTGATGATGACTGGTAACTGACAGTCCTTCCCCAGAAATGCGTATTCTAGGTGGTCAGGTAGCTCCTTCAAGGTAAGTTCTGGCGGATTCTCATATGAAGTGGTAATCCGACTCGAAGCTGGCTCAATATGTATAGGTGCAGTGGTGGGTGTGAATGTCACCTTCTGTTCGTCTAGTTCATCTTGCCATAAACACTGCTCTGGATCGTCTAACGCATTATCAATCCCTGAAATCAAACACAACTCTAGCGGATCACTAGATAAAGCATTAGTAAAGGAGTTGGCCGAAGCCAACTCTCGGGGATCAACAACATAACATTTATCATCTTGAGCAACAGAATATCTCATGCTATCTTTAATGCAGAATGCAACACTCTCTTGACCTACACTTAGAGTTAACAGGCCCTGTTTGCAGTTTATATTCACACCAGCAGTTGCTAAGAAAGGTCGACCTAGGATAAGTGTTCCGTCTAACTCACGAGTATCTAAAACAACAAAATCTGCCATTATAGTAAACGGACCACAACAAACAGTTACATCTTCTATCATACCTCTAGGTCGTTTGACAGACCTATCGGCTAAAACTAGATGCAGAGTAATCGGTTTTAATTGCCCTAGATTCAGCTTTTCATATAAATAAACAGGCATAACATTAATAGAAGCACCAGAATCAACCAGACTGCGATCAATTTTAATGCCATTAATAATGCACGGTAATGTAAAAGAACCGGGATCAGGACACTTAGCTGGGGGTGGTGGCGGCTGTCGAATGGGAGATGGCGCACCGAGAATAGACGCGCATTCATTAGTAAGATTGATAGAGTACGCCTCCCCGTTCTTCACTTTCTTCACGAGATCCTTAAAGAATTTCGCAAGTGGTGGTATGATTTCCACAGCTTCAGTCACTGGTATCTTGATCTCTGCAGTCTTAAGAACATTGTACCATTTCTTGTACTGAGTGTCGTGATCCTTAGCCTTGCTCCTTGCAGCTTTTGGGAAGGGAATCCGAGGAACATATGGCGCCAAAACAGGCTCAGGGGCTGTCCTAGGCGGAGGAGGAGGGGCAGATGCTTCTTCTTCCTCTTCTGTGATATCCTCAATTTCTGGCATGTCCATGGCAGCACTAGTATCTGGTATTACTTCAGGTTCTGGCGCTTTGGGATTAGTTGTTTGCTTGCCGCTCCTGGTAGTAATGGCTTGAGCGTGTTCGCTCTTTATACCAGAGTCTGCTTGAAATGCTTCTGGATTAAGGAGAGGATTGCTAGTAAAGAGTTTAGTCATATTACTTATAGCATCCTCTATCCTCTGGCTCTGAGCTCTCTATCCTTGGTTGAGTGCAACTTGGGCTTTTAGTTGAATGTCGTGGTCGTCAAGTCTGCTCATAATCTGATCGAACTTCTTCTCATAATCCATGTCTCTATTGTAGTATGGCTTGGCCTTAGACTGGTGTTGTCCTCCAATGAATCATGGAGGTCTATAATAAGGATCTACTAACCGGTTGCTCTGGTTCCGTGGTACGTAGTTTCTGTAACCGGCATAACCTTTTTTATTATTAGCGAAGCCCTGATCGATGAAGTTTATCTCTTCTGTAGACCAGACTTCTGTTGTGCCGAAGTTGAGGCAACTTCCGCCGTTATGAGCACAGGACCCACACCATCCACAGTCAACCGAAAAGACGGTAGCTGACGGAGAGTCGAGGGGAATACCAGCTGCTTGTAGATGCTTCTGAACTTCTGCCTTGATCTGCTCTGCAACACTTATCTGACTCTTGGTTCCTTCTCTTTGCCTCTCCCAGTTTCTAGACTTTGAAGCATAGCTAGCAAAATGTAGAAGAGCATCCTTAGGAGTGAGGGCGGTGCAATCTCCGCCAGCTAGGGAGTTGACCCACATTGAAGATTCTTCGCGCATACCACGAGCAAAGAATTCAGCCAGCTGTCTTTGTTCATACCCATGGTGAGGACAGTCAAAGAGAAGAGATTGAAATTCATTCCAAGTGTCATAAAGGCTTGCATCCTCTCTCTGAGTGAACCTGGAAATGCAGTCTTTATAAGCAGTTGTCCTCGCGGGAGGAAAGTATTCCTCAACAAAATCTTGAGCTAATGTCTCCCAGTCAGTGTAGTGACCTGGCAGTTTACTGCTGAGCCACTGCTTAGCAGCACCTCTGATGGAAAACGGGAAAGCTCGGAGATATAACGTATTCTTGTTGAGGTTCCCAGACTTGAAGGTATTGCAGACAGCCAAGAAGTTGGTTATGTGCGTGCAGGGATTATCATCTGGTCTTCCCTCGAATTGTATGTCCCTAGAGATTTGCTCCAAGAGAGGAATCTGAATCTCATAGTCAGGGTCATTGTCATTAGAGAGCACAGTGATGGGTGATCGAAGGTTAGATGCGCGTGGCTTACTGTAGTCCACAACACTCTTAAAAGTAACCATTGCGGTAAAGGAAGATGGAACGGAAGTGATCTGCTTCTGTACCTGCTATGATCTGCAAGAGACAAAAACAAACACAACCGGTGTAAAATTGAAGTGTAATGGAAAATGAAAAATGGAAGGGTAGAAGAATAAAAATGCCAACTCTTCTTTCAACGAAATAGAAGAGGTCCCCGGCAACGACGCCAATTTGATGAACCTAAGATCGTTGTTCGGGTTCAAACAAATAACTAACAAAGCTAACAAAGCTAGGGTAGATCGTATTCCAGGGTTTCCTCTACTTTCTTACTCAAAGGTGTTGGCAATTTAATTCAAGTTTAAACACAGGTTGTGCGTGGTGTGAGTTCCACGACTTCTATACTAAAATACAAAGATGATTTGAAATGAGAAGTAAAGCGAAGAAAGATTGAAGATTGATTGATTGACTAGAAAGATGACAGACAAGCTTAGACTTTGAATGCCCCCTAGATCACCAAGGCAACAGCAGTCACAGACCAACGATTTTCGATTCTAGATCATTCAGTTCATAGACACCATCATAACTCCTGACCCTTAGGTTTAAGACTGGCGAACGTTCGCTCTATCCGATCTAGCTACCACGATTAATTAGCCGCCCGGGTACGGTCGCCTCTCGCAACGACTTAACTTAACTGGAGCAAATTCTAATGATTAATGAGTTATCCATTGCTAGCAATGGATCAACCCTAATCGGTTCCTACGAAAGGCACGCTCCAATTATAAGGTTGATTGTTCGATTTGATGTTTCAAAGTAAGGCGAGCGTTCGCTTCTATCCCTAGCTTAACAAGAATCTAATCTAGGTGGCCAAACCAGACAAGAAACATAGAAAACGAAGAACAAATCAAACATGAAAGATGAAACTGAATGAACTTCAAATCTAATCACAGCCGATCCGTGACCGCTTTAAGCCCTGGGTCACTTAGGGTTCATCTAATCTAAGCTACACAAGTTTAGCTATTCATATTCAATACAGCAGAATCAAAAACAGACAAAGAATACATCTCAGGTAGGAAGACAGAGAAGAACTGTAAAACCTAATTTCGATGTTTCCTGGCAGCCTCAGTCTGCTGGATCCTCAACTCCTAGCACTGACTCTCTGAGGTGGATGGATGGCGTCACGATCCGTTCCTGGCTCTTTGAACTCTATCTACTCGCCCTGTCTCTCTCTCCGTCTTGGTTTGTGTGTGTTTGTTTAGTTATTGACAAAAGTGTAAGTCCCCCCTGCATTAGCCGCCGAATGCTCTATTTATACCTACCCGAGATTTTCTGATTTCAACTGGGATTTTTGCCAAAAATAGTAGAGGAATTTCGGCGAAAACTTCTTCCTACTCAGGGCAGTGGATTCCTTCTTACGTTTTTGGCGAAAACCCAAGGGTTTTCGCCAAAAATACATGTGTAAATGGGGTAGGCGTTTTCTTTGACTTGAGCGATTTCTCCGGTTGATTTATGTGTGATTCTTCGGGGTTCCAACGTCTAAGACACGTCCTTGGCTACCGTATTCGATGGCAAAAACCTGTGCTAACATAAGAACATTAGAAAACCATCAAATTGACCCGAAACGGGCCAAGGTTACACAAATGGCACGAGATAGGGCAATCGATTGAATATTCGTTATTCTACCCTAAAAAACCATGTCTTAAGCCAAGAAATGTCGCTTAAATGAGGCTGATAATCACGTAAAATCGAGTGTCATCATTGCTCAAGCCCCATATCCTGACACATGGTGATTCATCTCCGGGGCGTCCGAGACAAAGCCAGAGAATGGCACTATTGGTAACATTGCTCATCCACTTTTCAAATTCTTCCATTATGTCTGGACTCACTTGTTGTGCTACTGTAGTAAGGAAGGTTGCCACCACATCTCTCTAGAGGAGTTCATCCTCTTCCGTGCTGTCGAGGAATTTCACGGACTCCATCCAGGATGGTGGCTAACCCGTTTCTTCCACAAGCGCACAACTATCAAGAAGTTCCCCTCGGCCCTTCCGGGTGGCCCCTTCATCTCCTGCCTGATTCACACTCTCCAGATCGGTGACAAGTGGGATTCCAACCTCCCTCGCATCGAAATTGAACACGTTCGGAACTTGCCATTGCCCGTGGTCTCAATCTCTTAGAGAGTCTCGACCTCTATACGCCGAGAACTCCTACTACCAGCGGGCCGCCCCCTCCACGTCCATCGCGGACCCCAGACCCGCGAAGTGAACAGTTCACTCGCATTGATCTGTGGCAACAAGACTATGCATCTGGCGCTCATCAATGGTAACGGTATCGGGTGGAGTATGAGGAGACACAGAATGCGCGATGGGCCATTCTACAGCATTTCATGGCCGACCAGGCAACCAGACACAGGGATGAGCTCGCGTGGCGACAGAAGATTGAGCAGCGACTTGGCATTTCACCTATCCGCCGCCCCCTCCACCCCCACCTGCGGAACAGTGAACAGGTTGTTTCTATCCTTTCCATTTCTTTTCTTTCTTCTTTTTGGATTTCGATCCATATTTTTTATGTGTGGATCCGGGGCACTTGTCCTGGTATCCTTTCAATCTTTTTATTGTTTGTGTTTCGTAAGATCTTTAGTAGCTACTCCGCTCCGCTCCGGACTCTCCGCATTCATCCACTACACCGCCCACCACCTTCCAGGTTCTTCGTATCTCTCAACCTCTTTTTAGTCCTGTGAGGACACAGAACAATTTGAGTGTGGGATAGGCTGCTAGGATTATGCATGATCTTGCTTGATTTGCTGTGATTCTGTGGTTCAGTTTTGAATCCCTCTAACATAAAATTGCTCAATTCTTGACTTGTGATGTTAAGTTGACTTCAATTTTGAACAATGACGTCTAGACTGTTCCACTTAGAACCTGTAACCAACGTGTAAGAACTAATATCAAACAAGTCTAGGTCAGAACAGATCATAAATCACTTCTTTAGTTGAAACTTGAATCAATTGACTTGTTAATGACAAAGCCCGATAACACCATTCTAAGATGATAAATGGTAGCTTCTACCATGTTTTTCACTCCATATTTGTTCACCTGTGATTGTGGCTTGAGATTAGACGGAAATCCAATATGAAATCTTGTGTAAAAAGTTATAACTAGCTAGGATTAAGTGACTAAATGGTTAAATAAAGTAATTAAGTTGTGCAAAACAATGTTAAGTTCTTGAAAGTGCTGAAATTAAAGCTAGGCAAGCCCGACACCTAAGTGAAGTGTTCGGATTGAGCACTAGCATAGGCACAAATGCTGTGAGCTAGGCAGGTCCAACACCTAAGTGAAGTGTTTGGTATCGAGCACTAGTATGCAGTAAATTAATTGAAGGAAGAAGTTGTACTTGAAATAAATTGTTGTTTAAAGCGATCCTAGCTAGAACATGTAACGTACAGATCTAGAAACGGATGAAGTCGAGTCGATTGCCACATCACTTTTCCTACCTCCGCATCCACATCATGGCTAGAGCTTAAAGTCTTTTTTATTAGAATTGGTGTTATCGAAGTCGGTTAACTATGATTAATTGTTTTGCCAAGAAACGAGTTTTGCTGAAACTACTACTTGAAGTGTGCAGAAATTAGTAAGATCAAAAACTTGTTTGGTTGATGTTCTTGCATGTGTATGTCACTCTTTCTACATGGAACAGTCTAAACCAAATCGTTAGAAATTGAATCTCAGTTTGATCTCGTGTCATTCGTGAATTTGAGTGTGTTCTCTTTTAGTTTGCTTGAGGACAAGCAAAAGCTTAAGTGTGGGGTATTTTGATGATACTCGATATTAACGTGATTATCAACCTCATTTAAGCGATATTTCCTTGCTTAAGACATGGTTTTTAGGGTTGAATAGTGAATATTCACTCAACTGCTCTATCTCGTGCCATTTGTGTTACCTTGGCCCGTTTCGGGTCTATTTGATGGTTTTCTAGTGTTTTCATTTTAGCACAGGTTTTTCCATCAAATATAGTAGCCAAAAGACGTGTCTAAGGCATTGGAATCCCCAAGAATCGCACCGGAATCAACCAGAGAAGTCAATCAAGTCAACACATCCCTGCCCGATTTGCACAGCAGTTTTCGGCGAGAATGATCTTGAGTTTTCACCGAAAACTCAAGAAGAAATTGGCAGTCCATCACAAGAGGAAGTTTTTGGCGAAAACTCAGAAGTTTTCGCTGCAAACTCCAAGCAATTTTGAGCAGAGGAAACAGACGGATCAAGCCAAATTCTCAAAGGGAATTTTTGTCGAAAACTCTCTAAGTTTTTGGCGAAAACTTAAGCTGTTTCCACCTGAACCGCGGTTAGGTTTAAATACAAAAACCGGCGGCTAAAATATATATCTCATAACTTATACTTTGGACGAAAATTCCAAGACAGAGACTAAGGAGAGGAAGAGTGAGAAGAGTTCGAGGAGCTAGGAACGGATCGTGACGCCATCCTTCCATCTCGGAGAACCAGTGCTAGGAGTTGAAGACCCAGCAGATCGAAGCTTCAGGGATTCGTCGAAATTAGGTTTTGCAGTTCTTTTGTCTTTCCTACCTGGATGTATTCTTTGTTCGTCTTTGATTCTTCTGTGTTGAATATGAGTAGCTAAACTCGTAAAGCTTATATTAGATGAACCCTAAGTGACCCAGGGCTTTAAAGCGGTCACGGATCAGCGATGATTAGATTCGAAATTCATTCAGTTTCTCCTTCATGTTTGATTTGTTCTTTGTTCTCTGTGTTTCTTGTCTGGTTTGCCACCTAGATTAGATTCTTGTTAAGCTAAGGATAGAAGCGAACGCTCGCCTTACTTTAAAACACAAAATCAAGCAATTAACCTATTCATTGGAGTGTGCCTTTCGTAGGAACCAGTTAGGGTTAATCCACTGCAAGAGTAACTCATAAATCGTTGGTAATTCCACCAGTTAATTAAGCCGTTGCGAGAGGCGATCGTACCCGGGCGACTAATTAATCTTGGTAGCTAGATCGGATAGAGCGAACGTTCGCCATTCTTAAACCTAAGGGTCAGGAGTTATGGTGGTGTCTGTGAACTGAATGAATTGGAATCAAAAATCGCTGGTCTGTTGACTGCTGTTGCTCTGGTGATCTAAGGGGGATTCGAAGTCTAAGCTTGCATGTTGTCTGTCAAAGTCAATCAATCAATTGTTTCCGCATTTTAATTTCATTTCAATTCACCTTGCATTTTAGTATAGAAGTCGACGAACTCACACCACGCACTACGTGTTCAACTTTGAGTAAAAATTGCCAACATATTTGAGTAAGCAAGTAGAAGAGGCCCGTGGAATACGGTCTACTCTACCTTCTAGCTTGGTAGTTATTCGATACCCTGTTCTGGAGTTCCATCAGTTGTAAGGTAGAAAAAGATGGTGGTCATTCAAAAACCATCAAGAAAATATCAAAAGAAGCTAGAAAAACAGACAAATAAATCAAGGCCACCTTGCCAAAGTTTCCTTTCATTATAGGTTGATCTTAAGAAGAGGGGTAGAGAAAATAGAAAATTGTAATAGCTTTCGTTGCTAGGGTTTCCGTGAACCAAACCCTAATATCATCCGTTTAGTAGAAACTTGTTAACTTTCTTTGCACTTGTTACTAACCATGACAGAGGAGAAGCTAGCATTGCTGGGGGCCACCTTGCCAACCATATCACAAATCTTGGCCGAGATGAAAGCACGGTGGATAGAATGGGGAGAGAAGCCGACGAGGCTGATTTTCAACCCAGCACCAGGCCAGCGCCAGGCCACCACCAAGCCAGCACCAGCCTAGCACCGAGCCATCACCATTCCCAGCACCAGGCCTAGCATCGTGCCCAGCACCAGGCCCAGCCCCGTGCCCAGCGCCTGCCCAGCACCGGCCCAGCGCCTGCGCCAGCCCCGCGCACAGCACCAACACCAGCAACGGCCCCGAGCCCAGCGCCAGCACCAGCGCTCTTGCCAGAACCGGCCCCAGCACAGGCTCAACGCCCAGCACCGGCTCAAAACCAAGCCATAGCGCCTAGCTCCAACAACGTGCCCCAGCACGAGCCCAGGCCCGAGCCCCGGTACCAGCCTTAGTACCCATAGGCGACCGAGCCCGGAGCCCTCGTCCTAGCCCCGGTACGGCTCGAAGGCCCCAGGCCTGAGCTAAGAGCCCCCGTACAAGGCCCGGTATGGCCCGAAGCCCCAAGGAGCTACAAAGAAACACCAGGTCAAGTTCTATACGCCCTAGTCATTATTTTTACAATTTATAAGGATGCCCCAAGTGCGGATTCGAGGAATAATCCTTTCCAAGAAGAGGGGAATGAAGTGATCCCAGCCACCAAGACCGGCGTGGACACAACACCACGGGTACCAGGCCCGAACCTCCCCATGTTAACATGGGATGGCGAGACAGATAAGGAGAATTAGAGAGGATTTCCATTGCTGGAGGGGAAACACCCCATACTAGGAGCCCCACCATTAAGTCTTGAGGCTGATGCCGATCCGGCCCCAGCACTGATGTCGGGCCGAGGCTACACCGGCCTAGGCCTACGCTAGCACCAACCTGGGAGCCTAGGAGAGCCAAAGATAGAGGACACCCCTGGGAGGATGCTCATCCTCATCCAGGCACTGATGCCAGCACTTACTCCAGCCAGGGTCAGACTCATGACCCGCCAGGAGTTGATTCTGACACCAAGCCCAGACCCGGACCCAGGCCGAGCCTAGCACTAAGTCTAGGCCCCAGACCAACTCCTGCGAGCCCTAGATCCCAACTGGCACTTAAAGACACTCAGGACACATCCTCGAAGAGCTAGCCCACACAGAACTCAAAAGGCCAGGACAAAATTGAAGAAGGCCAAAAGGTGAGCCTGCCACAAGCGTAGGGCCCATGCCAGCGCCCGTACGAGGACCTATTTTGGCCAAGCCAAAAAATTGGCCCGTGCCTTCCCAGATTTTCCAAAGGCTCTGGCATTTTTATGGCCCAGGATGAACGTCCAACAAGCCTCGTTGGAGTTGAGGAAGGGAGAAAGGAGATGAAGATCGAGTCAGAGTGAAGCATGGTTGGAACATCAAAGAGCAAAACACGGATGCTGATCCGAGGAAGCCAATGATCGGAGCTACGATCAGGCCACCACCTGAGCCTGATCCATGGAAAGATGGCTGAACATCCATGATACGGGACAAGGAGATAAGAGGCCAAGTACATCCGAACAAAGAATCATAATCAAGCTAGGATTTCCCGGTTTTGGACATATTCCTAGTCTGACAAAGATTTACGGATTTGGGCCACTTGGAGACATAATTTAGGCTGATGTCCAACATGAAAGTTGAATCCCATGACGTCTAATAGTGATCTACCAAAGGGCTTAATTTTACGAATTTATTTGATATTTATTTGGTTGAATCTTCCAGAACCCGTTTAGCTGTTTTTTAGGAATTTTCCAGCATTCTTTTTTAGAGTTGTTGTTTAGGAAGGATTCCTTTCCTTGTAGGATTGTGAGTCCGAATTTTGCTTATTTCTTTATTATTTTAGGAGTTAGTTTTGTAGGAGGAAAAGGAGAGCATGTTCTCCCTTCCTCACCTATAAATAGAGGCCTAGACACCTCATTGTAAGACAGACTTTGATTAATAAAACACTTAAACTTCGGTTTTCTTTTTGCATGGATTTGCAATTCTCTTTTTGACTTTCATGGAATTGAATGTCGTCTAGATTGGCTTATCGTCTAGGGTATTCACCCCCTTGAAGTGGCACCTTAGACCGGAACCTAAGGTTCCTAGATTTCGTGTGCTAGTGGGTCTTAGTACGCAACCACCAGGTTTCATAGGTTCATCTAGAGTGCGTGCTATTAGCGGAAGGTGTTCAGGTCGTGGAGCATTTTAGCCGTGGTTCCCATCAAGAGGTGGAAGGGTCTCGGACGACTTTGTGGTTCACATCATGACGGACTAGGGATTCTGGGAAACTCTCTAACCAAAGATCATTAAGAATAAAATGGTTTTTAGCCGTTCATCAATGACAGGATTATTCGAGTGACGGTTCGACCAAGTGAATTCAAACCTAGTGAAACCAATGTCAGTTAGTTGAAATTCATTTGTGAAGGTGAGTAAAGGAGAAAAATAACTCCTAGAGAGTGGATTGCCACCTAGTTTTTCAGACACGAAAAGCATGCAATAAAAGTCCCCAAAAACAGCCATGCATGGGGTCAGAAAAAATCTCTAATTGAAGCTTAAGCTGTCGAAGTTGCATTGTGCGAGATGATTGGTGGTTAGAAAGTTAAACATCCATTAAATACACAAAAATATTTGTATCATGCTCCCATGCGATGCATATTGAGTAATCATTCCACCCCGAGTTATTACTTGGACAATGGAAATAACTAGAAAAGTCATTTCTATTTAATATGGTACATAAATCTACCGTAGATACATGCGTTTCACTTTAAAATAAAAAAAGGAGGTTTAAACACACTACATAAATGGTCCAATTCATAAAATGTATCAGGACATCTGAACCTCCTACTCCAAGAAAGTATATTCATGGTAACTCGGCGGGCCACTCAAGGATGGAGACCGCTCCGCCTCTTGATGAATAAGCTCGAATTCAACCTCTTGATCACTCGACCCTTCTGTTATGATCTCGAGATTGTCATCCTCGCTTAACCCAAGATCCATGTCATAGTCCTTCAGAGGGATTTCTGGATCCGGTATTGGAATTGGGGATCTCTCTAAGTCCAGCAACCCATTTGGATGAATAGGCCCACTCGGAATAGAAGTCAACATAGCAACCGCCAAATGAGACCCCTCCGGCCATGTAGCAAGGAAATGTCCCGAATCAGCATGGAGGCCCAACTCTCCAAAGTCCCAATGAACTTGAGTAGAATGGGATTCAACAGCCGAACCCTAGACCACTTCTAGAAAGTTGTATGCATCCCTCCCAGGAAGATGCGGAGGTGGAGAACGCTGATGATCGGCACTACCAGAAGGGTCTCCATTTGGCCGCTTTCCACAACTGGAATAGCGAATCGGTGACAATTTATCATCTATATGAATGGTGAGGGTTTCGAAGGAACCCTCGGTTTAAGGAGCCGGAATGGGATGACCATCGCGATGCAAGATTATCTTATATTGGAATTTACGGACGAACACCATAGCAGACCGCAGAGGGGGAAAGACAATTGCATTTACAACCTGCCGATAAACATCTCTCTTTTGTTGAAACATCCAAGATCCTCTCAGCGGGGGTCCTAGATTTATCTCAATTGTAGTTGTGCAGTGTCCTTGAATGTGATCTAGCAAGCCACAGTTGAAGCACAGTTTGGAGAGCCCTTCGTAGAGAACTTTGACCCAGAAGAATTTGTTAGACCTCTCCACAACCTCCATTTGATCATAAATTAGAACTTTGGTGAGATCAAAGTTGATCTTTGCACAGAGATAAGTGTCAGACTCGTCACTCAATCGGAATAGTCCCACATTAAGAACTATTCCGAAATTAGCTGGAAAATAACGACCGAATGATACCGTGGTAAACTAAGTGGGAATATCTTTAAGGGTCACCCACAGATTCGTGAACTGAAACGAGAGGGCTAAGTCATCAGAAGGAGTTGACCAAGGGGCTAAGTCATTCTTCACCATGTCGCATATCTCCAAGAAATCCTTGAGATGCCTAGATGGACATTCACCATCAATGCCATTGAACACCACTCCATTTTGCACCATCTGGATCATATTAGGCTTGAGTTCAAAATTCCTTGCATTGATGGGTCTTCGAACGATGCTTGAGGCCGCTCCTTCAAGTGTCGGGCGGGCATAATCCGCCAAAGTACATCTAGTACCTCTTTCCCCATGCTCATCGTCATTGGTGTGGTGGGAGTGTTCCGAATGGTTGTCCTCGTCTTCGTGGTGAGACATGTTGTTGTGTGTGGCGCTATGGACCAAATGAGGGGGAGAGAAGCTTGGTGGCTCAACCACTTGTGCAAGCCCTTGAAGTCGTGCTTGAAGACGAGTGATATGCCTCATGCACATGTACAAGACACCTACACAAAAGCACAACAAACACACCCAAGTAATACGACAATGTGGGATAAAAAAATTGAACAACAAACAACAAGGAAGCAAAACTAAATTGGAAGAAAGTGAATAGATCGGTCCACTACTAGATCCTTTCTTAGGATTGAGAAAGTCCCCGACAACGACGCCAAAGTATCATTGACGTGCAAGTAATTAGCTCACAAAGTCAAGGTCGTATTTCCATGCGGTTCTCTCAATGGCCACTACTCACACTATTCATGGACGGTCTAAACATTTGTATTGAGTTTTGGTTTGATAGACGATTTCAAAACATAAACTAAACAATCTAGAAAGGCAATAAATAACAAGGAGAGTTGAAGGTCAAACAAGAGAGAGGAAGGTCAACTTAGCAAGGGAATTTCTCAAGATCAAGAGCAATGAAAGATGAATTGAGTCACACGCATGAATATGTCATTCATTGGCCACGCAAAACACTAAAATAGAATCAATGAACTCTCGCTCTATCGATTCACTACTCCTAGACCACATGAACTATGATCTCGCTATATGAACAAAGGAATGGAGTGCTTTAATTAAGCTCAATGTAATGCGCATTCACCTAAAATCCTAATCAACAACTTCTAAATGAACTATGCTCTCGCAATGATGCAAGACACTCTCCTGTCAATCATAAAACATTAGGTTAACAATCAATAGGTCTTTCAACTACTAAATGAATGTAGAACCATATGCATGACAAGTGTTTGAAGAAATGTCAACAAGGAAATCAAATGAAACATGGTTGCAATTGAACAATCCAATCTCTCAAATCAATCAATTACAATCCCTAAACCTTAAATCAACATCATCCAATAATTTTCATACATTGAATGACATTAAAATTGACCCATAGACACAATCAAGCTCACATGGCAATTAGGCATAAGGTTGGGAACCAATTCATTACACATAGACTATGGAAGACTGAATTCAATCAATCATCTCTATCCTAGCTTGATCATCCCACACTAAGCTAAACCCTAAGTCTAGCCTAGCCTAGCCATGGAAGAAACCTGAATTGGAGAGGAGGAGAACACCCTAGCTTCCGTGGATCATCTTCCAACCTTGCACTTCAAGCTCTTCTCCAAGGTAAGAGGCTTCACTTAGCTTCCTTCAATTTAATCTTCCCTTTGCTCTAGGTTGAGGTGTCGGAGGAGGTTTCTTCCAAGGGAAGTGGCAATTAGTGAGTGCTCTGTATTTTGTTCGTCGGATGTTGAACGAGTATTGAATGAATGCCCTCCTCCAATTGTGACTCTGCTGCTTAAATAGGTCCGCTGGAAAAGAGTCAAGTTTTCGGCGAGAACTATCAAAGTTCTCGCAGAGAACTCCTTTGAAAATCCACTAGACAGCCTTCAGTCACTTCATACGTTCTCAGTGACAACATTGAAAGTTCTCAACGAGAACTTATTTAGAAATCCAATTCACACCTCCTGGAAGTTGAATTCCGAAAACTCCTCGGCGAGAACTTTGATAGTTTCTTAAACATGCAATATGGCATAACATTGATACTAGCACCCAAATCGACCAAGCCTCTACTTATTGCATGTTCACCAATAGTTCAAGGAATAGTAAAGCTACCTAGATCCTTAAGCTTTTCTGATGGTCGCTTAGATAGAATGGCGGAGCATTGTTCATTGAGCTTTGCCGAAGTAACATCCGTAAGCTTGCATTTGTTGGTGAAGATCTCTTTCATGAACTTCGCATATTGAGGCATCTTAGTGATTGCCTCCCCAAAAGGCATTGTGAATTGTACCTTGTCAAGAATATCAACAAACCTTTTGAAATCCTTCTCCATGGAATCCGGCTTCAAGCGAGATGGATAAGGTGGCTTAGGCTTGTACAGAGGCACAACCGGCGCGGGAGGAGAAACCTGAGTAGCACTCATCGTAGCCTCTTGAGAACCAACCTTATTGGTATTTTTAGGAACTTCACTAGCCTTGGCTCCTTTATCTATAACTTCAATCTTATTTGTGTCATCATCAGAGTCAACATCTTCCACCAAAACAAAATCATCACCTTGAGCACTTACCACCTTATGTGTGGCATATTGGATTTGCTTACCACTCCTCAATGTTACCATCATAAGCTCCTCGGGGCCCTTGGGATTAACCTCGATGTTGGCGGGTAGACTACCTTTAGGTCTCTCCAAGAGTGCCTTGGCAACATGACCCAATTGAGTCGTTAAGTTGGAGATGGAAGCTTGTCGATTCTTAAAGAGTTGGAAAATAGCCGCATTGGTGTCCTCTTGGGATGTTGAAGATCCACCTTCTTTGTTTTGAGGAGGTTTGTTGAAACCGGTGGTCCATTACCCTTATGGTTATACATCCCCGGTGGATTATAACCTTGACCACTACCTTGATTTCCACCTTGGTTACCTTCATTCCTGATGACACTCGAATTGACGTGATTATCAGCCTCATTTAAGCGACATTTCCTTGCTTAAGACATGGTTTTTAGGGTAGAATAACGAATATTCATTCAACTACTCTATCTCGTGCCATTTGTGTTACTTTGGCCCGTTTTGGGTCTATTTGATGGTTTTCTAGTGTTTTCATGTTAGAACAGGTTTTTGCCATCAAATAAAGTAGCCAAGGACGTGTCTAAGGCGTTGGAACCTCAAGGAATTGCACCGGAATCAATCTAAGGAGTCAATCAAGTCGAACCAAATTCTGCTCCAATTTACAAAGAAGTTTTCGGCGAAAATCCCTTGAAGTTTTCGGCGAAAACTCATGAAGAAATCGGCAGAGGTTTCAAGAAGAAGTTTTCAGCGAAAATGTCAAGTTTTCACCGAGAACCCAGCGTCCGAAAATCACAGGAGAAATAGCCGGCAAAAATCCCATTTACAAAGGAATTTTCGGCGAAAATTCCATCATATTTTCGGCAGAAATTCCAGGCAAATTCGGCGGCATTAGGGTTAAGTATAAATACTTAACCGGCGGCCCTAAATCAAAAGATATCATATCTCATAATACCAAATACTTTGAGGATTCTAAAGAGTTCTGGAGTAGAGTTTAGAGTTCGAAGAGCCAGGAAGAGACCGTGACGCCATCCCTTTCATCTCGAAGACTCGGAGCTAGGAGTGCAGATTACCAGAGATCGAAGTTCTGCCAGAGTCGTCTTAATTAGGTTTTTCAGATCCTTTTCTGTTCTTCCTCTGTTCAAGATGAACTCTGTCTTTGCCTTTGATTCTTTTTGTATGAACATGAGTAGCTAAACTCGTAGAGCTTAGACTAGATGAACCCTAAGTGACCCAGGGCTTTAAAGCGGTCACGGATCGGCGGTGATTAGATTCAAAGTTCAATTAGTTTCTCTTTCATGTTGGATTTGTTCTTCGTTGTTCATGTTTCTTGTCTGGATTGATCACCTAGATTAGATTCTTGTTAAGCTAATGATAGAAGCGAACGCTCGCCTTACTTTAAAACATCAAATCGAACAATTAACCTAATCATTGGAGTGTGCCTTTCGTAGGAACCAATTAGGGTTAATCCACTGCAAGAGTAACTCGTAAATCGTTAGTAATTGCACCAGTTAGTTAAGTCATTGCGAGAGGCGACCGTACTTGGGCGGCTAATTAATCTTGGTAGCTAGATCGGATAGAGCGAACGTTCGCCAGTCTTAAACCTAAGGGTAAGGAGTTATGGTGGTGTCTTAGAATTGATTGAACGAGAATCGAAATCCGCTGATCTGTTGATTGCCAATGCTCTGGTGTACGAAGGGGGATTCAAAGTCTAAGCTTGTCTGTCATCTTTGTTTTCAACCAATCTTTCAATCTGTTTTCAGTTTTAATTTTTAATTTCCGTGCATTTCTTAGAATTAGAAGTCTTGGAACACACACCACCCACAAAGTGTTAACCTGAGTGATTTGCCTTTACATTTTAGTAGTCAATCATTAGAAGACCCGTGGAATACGATCTACCCTAGCTTCTAGCTTGGTAGTATTTGATCAACCCGCTCTACGACGGTTCATCAAATTGGCGCCGTTGCCGGGGACTTCTTTTGATTGTTCGAAAGAAGAACTGACATTTTATTCTTCTACTTTCCATTTTTCACCTTCCCATCCACTTCAATTTTACATTGGTTTCGTTTGTTTTTGTTATTTGTAGATTGTTCACAGGTGTATGCACCGCCGCCCTCATACGCGTTCTCAAACCGCCAAGGAAGACAAGGCTAAGAGTGTAGAGAGACCAGGCAGTTCTGCTCCACCGAGACAATCACAGATTCCGAAGAGAGGCAGAACCAATCCACCTCCATCCGTCACTCCGATCAAGATCGAGGAACTGAAGGAGAGTTCCTCATCTCCATCTTCACCGTCATCTTCATCTGCTTCATACACCGAGTCACTTTCACCTCCTCCATCTCCTACCATGACTGATCAGTTACCACCACCACCACCACCAGGCGGTCAACCACCACCAGTTGCACCGAAGAGTCTAGCTGACTACAACAAGCCGAGTGCGACTAGCGTTCGATCTTCTATCGCCGTGCCACGCATTGAAGGAGATCCTGACTATGAGATCAAGATTCCATTCTTGACTATGATCTCTAGGGATCTACAGTTTGAAGGCCGGCCACTAGACAATCCGTGCACACATCTGGCGGATTTCCTTGATCTCTGCAGCACTTTCAAGAACGGAAATCACGACAAGAACACTCTTCGCTTGAGAGCTTTCCCGCTCTCTCTGAAAGGCGCAGCTAAGAGGTGGCCTACTGGCAAACCACCTGGCTACTATACCGACTGGGATACTCTTGCTCAGGACTTCGTCGAAGAGTACTTCCCTCCTGCCAGAACAACAGCCATCAAGGACAGCATCGCCAGGTTCTCTCAGAAGGAAGGAGTAAGCTTATATGATACTTGGAATCAATTACAAGAACTTCTCTACAACTGTCCTCATCACGGATTCGAGCAGAGGCAGTTAGCTGAAATCTTTGCTCGAGGTCTTCGAGAAGAATCTGCCAAGTGGGTCAATTCCCTAGCTGAAGGGGATTGCACTACGCTTACACCTGAAGCTGCTCTTCTTCATTTCATGAACTCCGCTTCCAAGTCGAGGAACTGGGAACGACAATATGAAGGGTCAAGAGGCAAGATCGATCTCGAAGCAACCATCAAGGCAGAAGTAGAGAAGCTTCTGAAGAAATCTACTACACCCATCAAGCCACCGGCAGCCGCTGTTTATGTTGCCGATTGCGAGTGGTGTGGAGCTTGTGCGCATAATGGAGGCCGATGCCAGAATTTTGGTAAGACAGAAGTCTGGTCTACCAAAGAAGTCAATTTCGTTCAACAGGGCTTCAGCAACAATCAGAACGATTATGTTGGCTACCGCAACTTCAGACAATAGGGGAATTATCAAGATAGACCTCCCTACAATGCTGGCGCCAACCACAACCAGAATCAGAATAGCCGCCCAGCTAGTCCAGCTAAGGATCAAAAGCTGAACCATCCGTCGTTAGGTGTCTACCAGCCGCCGCACCGCAATCCGGGTAATTATGGAACTGCTCCTGGCAATCGCCAGAATCAATATCTGAATAATACCTATACAGGGCAGCAACATCAGTGGGAAAACAACGTTAGTGAACTGGACAAGAAGCTTAGTCAGATCATCACCAGACTTGACGATCATGACCGTCAGTTCAAGGCTCAAGCTCTTCTCAACCAAGAACAGATCGCATCTGGTCAAAGAATTGAGCAGGTTGTGAATCAGATCTCTAGCATGCTAGCATCTGGTCGACCATTTGGCCAACTTCCAAGCCAAACCGAGCCAAATCCGAGAAAGGAGCAAGCTAAGATGGTATCCGTTCAAGAACCAGCAAATTCATCTACTAATGCTTCTTCTAATTTATGCAGGAATGATTAATCTCCTAAGGAAGCACTGAAGGAGGCGCCTAAGGAGTATGATCCTCCTCTAGCTCCGTACTACGTTAAGCCTCCTTTTCCAAGAGCATTGCTTCCGAACGCAAGGATCGAGACTGGCATGTGGGGAGGTAAAGAAGGATATCCTACCGCTCGTAGCAAGAAGCCTTCATCGCCATATCCAGCTAAGTGTTCTGATCCTGGTTCTTTCACGCTTCCTCTAGTTATTAATGATGTTGAGATAGAACGTAGTTTGGTTGATCTAGGAGCGTCTGTCAATGTTATGCCTATGAGTTTATTTGAAAAATTGAGCCTAGGAGAACTTGAACCAACTAGCATACAACTTGTCTTTGCTGATAGATCACTGAAAATTCTGAGAGGAGAAATAAAAGACGTTGTTACTAAATGTGGTCCATTTACATTCTTAGCTGACTATGTGATCATAGATACTAGCAAGGATGATTCTACCATTCTCATAGGACGACCCTTCATGGCAACAACTGGAATGCAGATTAACGTTCTGAATGGTTCTTTAACTTTGAGGGTTGGTAAGGACACGATAACGTTCCGCCTTAAAGACGGAATGAAATATACCCCTTTGAATGATGAATCTCATTGCCTAGCTGTTGAAACTGTGGAGTTGACTCCAGTCAACACCGTTACTGATCTCTTCTAGTGTTCATAGATCAATTGTTGTTGCAGGTGCTGGACAGATTACCAAGTAGAAACCAAAATCTGCTTCTTAGAAGCCGTCAAAGAAGAAGGAACTGAAAGCCTCTTCTTCACCGCCGAGCAAAGAACCTGGCAGGTCGCGGAGAAGGAATCAGAAGAAAATGAAGACTCAAATGGTCTGGAGACCAGTTGTGCCACCACCTTCATCCGAGCCAGCTGCACCGCCAATTCATTCCGAGCTACCGGCATCGGAACAAGTATTGAAGGAGAAGCCAAAAGCATCTCCTAAGGAAATACCTACGATCACCGATCCTGGTGATACAAAGCCGAAGGTTAAAGAGAAGACGAAGCCGATCATTGTCATCCCTTCCACCGTATTCCTTGTAGAGGATGACCCCTCAACAGAGCTATTTGGTCCATTCAAGATCACTGATCACCTTCCCGACGGACGTACCAAGCTTATACACGCTAACGGGAAGAAATTTATGCTTAACGGAGATGCCCCGAAGCTCTACTTCATGAACTCCGATGCTAGCATTAAGGAGAACCTGAGTTGGGATGTCTCCTAATACCGTCCAGGTATCGTCCAGCTCAAGGACGTTCATAAAAGAGCGCTTCGTGGGAGGCAACCCACGGCTGGAGTCAGTTTTTTATTTGTGTCAACCTTAGTGTTTTAGAGTCGGTTCGGGGGAGCCAAAAGTGTTAGTTTGCATGATTTCTTATTTTTCGTGTGTAGTATGTGTGTCATCGTTTCAATCGCAAGTTGTTTGAGGTTGTTCTGATTTTTGTGGATTTAATTGTGAATTTCTGAAGTTTGCCGGGATTGCAAAAATATTTTCAATCGTACAGTACAATTTTTTCGGCGAAAAACTGTCCCATTTTTCGGCGAAAACTCCTTTGAAAATCCCACTGTGTTTTCTGGACGATTTTAACTAAAATTTTCGGTGAAAACTCTATGAAGTTTTCGGCGAGAACTTATTTGAAAACCGGCATACTATTTTCACTTGTGTTTTTGGCGAAAACTTGCACACATTTTCGTCGAAAACTTGAGGCAAAATCAACCAATTTTCTCCCCTATTTCCCGGTCACACTCTCTCTCTCCCCTCACTTCTTCATTTTCGAAAAAAGAAAACCTCTCCCCCAGTTTTAAAACCAAGTCGCCGCCGCCGCCGCCCGTTTGCCGCCGCCGCACCTCTCCCCTACCTTTTCCAAACATTTTGAGCCGTAGATCGTCCGAATCGGAGCTCTAGAGCTCCCGTTCAGCCAAACCCTAAATTTTTCATTTTTTCACTGATTTCTCTCTCTCCGTTCATTTTCAGCACCCATGGCTTCAAGGTAAGTTGTAGAACTTTTCATTCTGAATCATTTGACATGTTGAATGCTGAATTTCGTTGGGGTTGACTTTTGGTTGACTTTTCGGTTTACCTCAATTTACGTGCTGACTGATTTCGTGTGAACTAGGTTAGTTGAATGTTTTGGACTGATCTAGCATGCTTAGGGAGGATTGTGCTGAATTTTAATACCATTTGATCGCGTGTTGATATGCTTAAAGATTGATTCTTTGCGGTGTTGACTTTATGAGAAAGGTCGGTTTGACAATGACTTGTTTATGTTCTTTTGGCTGCCATGTGTGTTCATTCACGTTCATATTACTGTGCCTGCCATCTAAGTTGTTGATTATGCCGTCATTTCCCGCTTTGAGCTAGTAATTGCCATGATTAGGGTACAATGTGCTTTGATGTTGACTTTTTGAATATCGGTTTGACTTCTGATCCCTAATTATGATTTGAACATTCCGGCTAGACATATGCATACTCTGTGATTTATTGTGATTACCGGTTGTTTACTTTGCTTACCCCCACTCGGTTTTCCTCGTTTCTTTGTGAAATTGAGTTTTTCTACTAAGTGTGGGGTGGGTTTTTAGTTAATTAATCTGGTTTCGTTTCTGGTTTTAGGAATGTCATTCATGAGCGCAGGACTAAGGCGCGCCTTGACGCCGGCTCTAGCTCCCGAGCTCCCGCTCCCGTCACACCCACCGTCTCCGATCCTCCACCAGCCTTTCCTAGCAGAGACGGGCACCACCTCACCGTTGCCCGCCTACCCCAGCACTACTTCGAGCACTACCAGAGGCTCGAACGTGTTCCCGGAGCGGACGTGCGCCCACTTTCCTTGGAGTCACTCTTCGAGCACGACGTGGACTGGCACCGGAACGTGCTCAACTCTTTGCTACCTTCAGGACTGCTGGAGCTGACCACCCTAGTTGCTGACTTCCCGGATATCGCACTCCAGGAGTTCTGGGCCACGTTCGAGTTGGACGAGCATAAGAGGAGGCAGCGTGGGAAGGTGGTATCCTTCTACCTTGGCGAGGTATACAAGTCGTTCACCTATGATGAGTTTGTTGCTCATCTCGGGATCCCCCGCGAGCACTACGAGGGACATCACCTCGGCTGGGAGAACGACTCCGATGACGGAGAGGAGTACGACGCTCTCTGGAGCCACATGACTGGAGTTCCCGGCGATCGTACCACGAAGCATAACTCAGTTAAGTCCCTCTCTCACCCTCTCTATCGATTCATTCACATAGTTTGGCATCGTTCTCTTTTGTTTGCACCAGATAAGAGTCGCCACCACATCAGCAGAGAGGAGCTCACTCTTTTTCGCGCCATCTGGGAGAGTTATCCTCTCCATCCCGGGTGGGTGCTTGCACGCATACTACGCCAGAAGACGCAGAAGCCAAGGCCACCCAGCTCACTTCTGGGAGGCAACTTCATGGGCCAGCTCATCATCTCCCTCGGTATCAGCCATGAATATGGCCCGGACATCCCACGACGCAGAGTATATACCGTCGGTGGAGATTTAGCGATCGAGTACGACCTCGAGTTGGACCTCAGTCCACAGGTGCCGGCGCCCCCTCCTCTCCAGGTCGAGGAAGAGTCGGGGGAAAAAGATGATGCTGATGAGCTGTGGCCCCAGTCAGAGCCGGAGTTTCATGATCATACACCCTCGCCACATCATCAGGCAGGGTATGCACACCAGTCGCCGCCGCCCATTCCAGATCCATATCAGGCGCCTCACCCTCAGCACTGACCGCATCCCGCGGACATTGGAGAGCTGTACGAGCAACTCCAGGAGTGGCGGATCCAAGATACCGCCACTCAGGATGCGAGATGGATTATTATGCAGCAACACATGCACCGCTCTGACGAGCGATATGAGGCACAGCTGGCGTGGCAACGTCAGGTCGGCGACGCCCCTGACCAGCTATGATCGGGTGGTGTCCTTTTCCTTGTCCTTTCTTTTTATTTCTTCTTTTCGGATTTCGATCCAACTTTTTTCTGTGTGGATCCGGGACACTTGTCCCGGTTTCCTTTTTATTTTTCATTTGTTTTTGTTTTGCAGACAGTTGGGAGATTCCCTTTGCTTCGTTTGGTAGATTCCCTCTGCTCTGAGGATCCGTGCTCATCCCCTACACCAACCATCTTGGTCCAGGTTCTTCTACTTCACTCTGAACTCTAGATTAAGTCCTGTGAGGACCCAGTCCGATTTAAGTGTGGGGTAGGCTGCTAGAGAACCTTGCATGAACTTGATTGCCCTTGATTGTGTTTGTGTGCGCCTCGTGATTCCTTTCCAGCCTCTCTAGCATTAGAATGGCTCAGTTCTTGATTTTTGATGTTAAGTTGTTGTTCAATCTTTCATAATAATGCTTAGACTGCTTAACCTAGAACTTGAGAACCAACGTGTTTACTTTGATGCTAAATTGCCTGGTCAGAACAGAATTTTTAAAATCACACTTGTAGTTTGTAGCCTTGATTGCATGAAAATGACCGAATCCGACTAGCAAACCAACTGTGAGCTTTTGATCCATTGCACGTAACTTGCAAGTTCAATTCTTTTTGAGTGATTTTATGTTTGCTTGAATGAGTTAGAATTTGCATGAGACCTACTCGAGACCACACGATGACACGAGTTCAAGAATGATAGGGGCACCTATATTCGGCTACTAAGCTAGATAGCCTACCAAACGATAAATCCATTAGGTTTAAACCCTTGAGCTTGGCCTGTTCTTTCGGTTTGATATACATTACAGCCATTTCCCATTCTTTCATTCCCCGTTCATCCCCTGTGGTTGTAGTTCTAGATTGACCTATCGGAAGTCGGTTTGTGGTAACCTGCCTATTGCTATTAAACAGGTGGTCTTAGCTATTATGTCCAAACGTGTAAACCCCTCTAGAAACTAAAAGAAAGAATCAGCACAGTTAAAAAATCAGAAAAGTTTCAAGTTTAGTCAATAACGTTCTTCTCCCTACAAATGGAAGAACGAAGTCAAAAGAAAAGTCAAAAAGAGAAAAAATGTAAAGAAATAAAGTGCAAGGTTGCTTGAGGGTATCATAGGACGAGCATTCACTATTGCACTCGTGTCTGGTTAGACGGTAGGAAGCCATAGGCTAGATTCGAGGGAAGTTAGTCGAAAGCTACACCGCACCAAAGCCATCATGATACATTCCCATCATCCATCTCATCATAAACCCTTGTAGTGTAGAATTCGTTACAGTCCTAGCAGTTAAGTCCTTCTTGACTAGTTACTCGTGTTGTCACAGTGGTGGAAATGTGGTCGAATTGCAAACTTATGACAGAATTCAGTAACAGGAAATGATTGAGAGCAGAAACACGTCCTTAAACACAGAGAGTGAGAGTTCCCCGTTTACTAAATATTTCTTGTGTGAGGAGTCTGGTCGGTCAGGTCAAATTAATGGATAATTGGTTGCGATTACTCGTCGTGTGCAGTTTATTAGTGAAACCAGGTTATTTGGCTGATCAGTATGCATGTTAGGTTTCTTGTTCTAGGAATTATCTGTCTAATAATTCATTGTGTTTGATTGAACTCCAATTTAATAAATCTTATCATTTGTGAACATGAGCGTTTCTATTCAGTTTGCTTGAGGACAAGCAAAAGCTTAAGTGTGGGGTATTTTGATGACACTCGAATTGACGTGATTATCAGCCTCATTTAAGTGACATTTCCTTGCTTAAGACATGGTTTTTAGGGTAGAATAACGAATATTCATTCAACTACTCTATCTCGTGCCATTTGTGTTACTTTGGCCCGTTTCGGGTCTATTTGATGGTTTTCTAGTGTTTTCATGTTAGCAAAGGTTTTTGCCGTCAAATAAAGTAGCTAAGGACGTGTCTAAGGCGTTGGAACCTCAAGGAATCGCACCGGAATCAATCCAAGGAGTCAATCAAGTCGAACCAAATTCTGCTCCCATTTACAAAGAAGTTTTCGGCGAAAATCCCTTGAAGTTTTCAGCGAAAACTCATGAAGAAATCGGCAGAGCTTTCAAGAAGAAGTTTTCGGTGAAAATGTCAAGTTTGCGTCGAGAACCCGGGGTCCGAAAATCACAGGAGAAACAGCAGGCAAAAATCCCATTTACAAAGGAATTTTCGGCGAAAATTCCATCATATTTTTGGCAAAAATTCCAGGCAAATCCGGCGGTATTAGGGTTAAGTATAAATACTTAACCGGCGGCCCTAAATCAAAAGATATCATATCTCATAATACCAAATACTTCGAGGATTCTGAAGAGTTCTGGAGTAGAGTTTAGAGTTCGAAGAGCCAGGAAGAGACCGTGACGCCATCCCTTTGATCTCGAAGACTCGGAGCTAGGAGTGCAGATTACCAGAGATTGAAGTTCTGTCAGAGTCGTCTTAATTAGGTTTTTCAGATCCTTTTCTATTCTTCCTCTGTTCAAGATGAACTCTATCTTTGCCTTTGATTCTTTTTGTATGAACATGAGTAGCTAAACTCGTAGAGCTTAGACTAGATGAACCCTAAGTGACCCAGGGCTTTAAAGCGGTCAGGGATCGGTGGTGATTAGATTCAAAGTTCAATCAGTTTCTCTTTCATGTTGGATTTGTTCTTCGTTGTTCATGTTTCTTGTCTGGATTGATCACCTAGATTAGATTCTTGTTAAGCTAAGGATAGAAGCGAACGCTCGCCTTACTTTAAAACATCAAATCGAACAATTAACCTAATCATTGGAGTGTGCCTTTCGTAGGAACCAGTTAGGGTTAATCCACTGCAAGAGTAACTCATAAATCATTAGTAATTGCACCAGTTAGTTAAGTCGTTGCGAGAGGCGACTGTACCCGGGCGGCTAATTAATCTTGGTAGCTAGATCGGATAGAGCGAAAGTTCGCCAGTCTTAAACCTAAGGGTAAGGAGTTATGGTGGTGTCTTAGAATTGATTGAATGAGAATCAAAATCCGCTGATCTGTTGATTGCCAATACTCTGGTGTACGAAGGGGGATTCAAAGTCTAAGCTTGTCTGTCATCTTTGTTTTCAACCAATCTTTCAATCTGTTTTCAGTTTTAATTTTTAATTTCCGTGCATTTCTTAGAATTAGAAGTCGTGGAACTCACACCACGCACAATGTGTTAACCTGAGTGATTTGCCTTTACATTTGAGTAGTCAATCATTAGAAGACCCGTGGAATACGATCTACCCTAGCTTCTAGCTTAGTAGTATTTGATCAACCCTCTCTACGACGGTTCATCAATTCCATTGGTTACCCCCTTGGTTCCATTGGATTCCTTGATTGTACCCTTGTAGCCTTGGGATCCACCTTGATTACCTTGGCCTTAGTACCCTTGGTTAGGCTTGTTGTAACCACCTCCTTTGTTCCAAGGGCGGTTGTAGTTACCCCCTTGAAAATTCCCTTGAGGGTTGAAGTTTCCATAGAATCATTGGCCTTGCACAAAGCTTACTTCCTCAATGCTTTCACCTTGGTTAGGCTCGGGAGTAGCGGAAGGGCACACATTGACATCATGGCCTTGACCTCCACAACACTCACAGCAAAACACCGAAGCAACCGGTTGATTACCCAAATGAGATGACTTAGAGGGAGGCTTGGGCATACTAAGATTGCTTACTTGAGAGGCCATGGCATCGTTCTTGGACATAAGGAGAGAGATCATGGGATCATTTTCATCACGGTGTCCCGGTATCTTAGGCTTCTTCCCATAGCTAGACGAATCCTTTGGTGCATCAACACTTACGGCCCGAGAATCATAGTGAGTGTCGCTTTCATACATAGACTTAGGAGGTTGTTGTCGCGACCAACTCCTTGTATTGTTGGCCATCTCCGCGAAGAGTTCTAGAGCATCTCCGGGAGTGAGCATCCTTAAGTCACCTCCGGCCACTTGATTAATCATCCTTGTATTCTCAAAGTCAAGGGACCTAGCAAAGATGTCCGCCAAGGTCGATTCGGCGATGTTCTAATGAGAACAAGACCGAAGAAGGGCTTGGAACCTATTCCAAGTCTCATGGAAGAGCTCTCCCTTATGTTGTGTGAAGTGATACGGTCTCAGATTGCATCCGTCATATAAGAAGGAAAGAACTCTTCGAGGAAAGCTTCGGCTAGGCCCTTCCATGTGGTGAAAGCTCTACTCAGTTGGTTCTCCAACCATGTCTTAGCTCTACCTTTGATTGAGAAAGGAAAGAGTCGTAGTCTCACACAATCCAGGTGAACTTGGTCATTCTTCACCATGTCGCATATCTCCAAGAAATCCTTGAGATGCCTAGATTGACATTCACCATCAATGCCATTGAACACCACTCCATTTTGCACCATCTGGATCATATTAGGCTTGATTTTAAAATTCCTTGCACTGACGGGTCTTCAAACGATGCTTGAGGCCACTCCTTTAAGTGACGGGCGGGCATAATCCGCCAAAGTACGTCTAGCACCTCTTTCCCCATGCTCATCGTCATGGGTGTGGTGGGAGTGATCCAAATGGTTGTCCTCATCTTCGTGGTGAGACATGTTGTTGCGTGTGGCGCTATGGACCAAATGAGGGGGAGAAAAGCTTGGTGGCTCAACCACTTGTGCAAGCCCTTGAAGTCATGCTTGAAGACGAGTGATATGCCCCATGCACTAGTACAAGACACCTACACAAAAGCACAACAAACACACCCAAGTAATACGACAATGTGGGATAACAAAATCAAACAACAAACAACAAGGAAGCAAAACTAAATTGGAAGAAAGTGAATAGATGGGTTTACTACTAGATGCTTTCTTAGGATTGAGAAAGTCCCCGGCAACGGCGCCAAAAACTTGGCGTGCAAGTAATTAACTCACAAAGTCAAGGTCATATTTCCACGGGGTTCTCTCAATGGCCACTACTCATACTATTCATGGACAATCTAAACATTTGAATTGAGTTTTGGTTTGAAAGACGATTTGAAAACATAAACTAAACAAGCTAGAAAGGCAATAACTAACAAGGAGAGTTGAAGGTCAAACAAGAGAGAGGAAGGTCAACTTAGCAAGGAAATTTCTCAAGCTCGAGAGCAATGAAAGATGAATTGAGTCACACGCATCAATATGTCATTCATTGGCCATGCAAAACACCAAAATAGAATCAACGAACTCTCGCTCTATCGATTCATGACCACATGAACTATGCTCTCGCTATACAAACAAAGGAATGGAGTGCTTTAATTAAGCTCAATGTAATGCTCATTCACCTAAAATCCTAATCAACAACTTTTAACACAAGGAAATGATGCAAGACACTCTCGTGTCAATCATAATACATAAGGTTAACAATCAATAGGTCTTTCAACTACTAAATGAATGTAGAACCATATGCATGCCAAGTGTTTGAAGAAATGTCAACAAGGAAATCAAATGAAACATGGTTGCAATTGAACAATCCAGTCTCTCAAATCAATCAATTACAATCCCTAAACCTTAAATCAACATCATCCAACAATTTTCATGCATTGAATGACATTAAAATTGAACCATTGACACAATCAAGCTCACATGGCAATTAGGCACAAGGTTGGGAACCAATTCATTACACATAGACTATGGAAGACTCAATTCAATCAATCATCTCTCTATCCTAGCTTGATCATCCCTCACTAAGCTAACCTAAGTCTAGCCTAGCCTAGCCATGGAAGAAATCTGAATTGGAGAGGAGGAGAACACCCTAGCTTCCATGGATAATCTTCCAAACTTGCACTTCAAGCTCTTCTCCAAGGTAAGAGGCTTCACTTAGCTTCCTTCAATTTGATCTTCCCTTTGCTCTAGGTTGAGGTGTCGGAGGAAGTTTGTTCCAAGGGAAGTGGCGATCGGCAAGTGCTCTGTATTTTGTTCGTCGGATGCTGAATGAGTATTGAATGAATGCCCCCCTCCAATCACGACTCTGCTGCTTAAATAGGTTCGTTTAGAAAAGAGTCAAGTTTTCGGCGAGAACTGTCAAATTTCTCGCCGATAACTCCTTTGAAAATCCACTGGACAGCCTTCAGTCACTTCATACGTTCTCGGCGAGAACATTGAAAGTTTTCGCCGAGAACTTCTTTAGAAATCGAATGCACACCTCCTGGAAGTAGAGTTGGGTGTAGAAATCCTTAATTTGCTTCGGCCTTAACTCCTCTGTCTTAGCTCCGATTGACCTCATGTTTGCTCCTATGTGCTCCTTGTCATACGTACTATAATGCCAAAGCCTGAAAAATCACAAAGATAACTCCAATAGACAACGAATTTGGCTCCAAAGTGGCTTCCGGACAACAAAAGTGCACTTTGCACAAAACATCCCTAAAAGCATACAAGTCATGGCATTTTAAGATCAAACACGGGAGATTCTTAGCTTAATCACAAGCTCAAAATGTATGAAATAGAGTCACATCAATCATTGAAAGAGCCATACCCTGCATGAAACAAATGGATTCGGCCGTGAAGCCCCGGGTGGGCGCAAGTGCGAATTAAGGACTAGCGAGCGTTTTCCAGATTAGTTATTTTATCTTATCATATATTATTTCATTGACATTTTTTCTGTTGCTAGATGTTATTGACCAAGTGGTTCATCATGAGCAAACTACCAAATCACCTAAATAAATTACTTTGCAACTTATCTGAGTATGGATATGTGTCTACCTTCACACACCCGGAGCTTGGTGGGTGACAAAGCCCATCCTTTGTCCCCTATACAAAATTACATACCAGCCATTAGATCTATTTATATTACATCCTACGGTTCCTACAACTAGTATTTATAGGGATAATTATTGACCTCATTTTAACCTATTTACGTTATTTTCCTTGCCTCCCACTTACCTAGGTTAGGGATCAACCGCCGCCATCTAAAGAGAGATTTACCCCACGCCTCTGTGAGCTGCTGTCATCGCGACCTCCGTCGCTCTTCCGATGCCGATTGGAATCTTCCGTCACCGTCGATTGTCGCCGATTGGGATCCTCCCTCGCTGCCAATTGTCGCGACACCCGTCACCCTCCCCCCTCGATTTCGCCGCCATTCCTTCTTCTTCTTTCGTCCGCCGCATCTAGGTTCCTCTGCCGGGAAAGCAGCGACGTTCCTCTGCCGAAGAAGACCCAAACAGCGACCCGCTTCCAAGTCTTGGTTTCTCTGCCGCCGATTAGTGAGGGGAAGCATCGACGTTTCTCTGCCGACGAAGACCCAAGCAGCGACCCGCTTCGAAATCTGCCTTGAATCGCTACCTCTGGTCGAATACACACACCATCGTCGACTATTAAATACGGGTACTAGTACTTCCGAATTTCGACCAAATTGCAGTACTTGTATTCATTGATTAATGTTTGTTGTTGAAATTGTGTGCTCAAAAGGCTATTCCTGAGCCTGAAATTGGGAGTTTTTACTGTTTTTTTTATTGTCCGTGTCCATGGAATGTTTTAGGTTGTGGTTAATGTGCATCTGCGTAGTTCCATGTGCTTACCGTGACAATCGTATAAATTGGATGTGTTAAGGTGATAGAATACTTGGAAAACTGAATGTGTACAAAGATAAACATGGATGATGGATAGACTGAATGTGTGTTGAAGGGTGTTGCTTTAGCTATTAGCTTCTACTCATTTGTTGTTGTTGTTTGCTGATTCATTTTCTTTTGTATATTTGAGAATGTTATTATGTGTTGTGTAGAATCAATACTAGTATTTGTACAATACAAGTATATTTATAATATTAGTATGTGTTTCAACCACATGCATGTTCTGATTTCTCCCGACCACGTATCAGTTTTAATACAAGTATTCTGCCCTATACAAGTATTAACTTAGATACTAGTATGCTCTACCGAAATACATGTTTTGTGAGATATCGACTTAGTATTGCTTGCAATTCTAATTAGGGTATTTTATTTTCAATTTCAATTAAAAATGGTAATTGTGTATTGCAGAGCTGGTCTAGTAGCGAAATTTGGAGGCGCATCTCAAATGAAGGCGCAACAATTTCAGCATACTTGTATAACATAACAGCAATTAAATTGAAATCCACATACTAGTATTGCTATGAATTCAGTGCAAATCCAAAAACAGTGTACTCCCTATGGAAACTTGTATCTTAATTAGCATCACATCACATCACAAGCATCATATATTACTTTGTATCACATAATAGCAAATCTGAAAAGGCATAGAAAAAAATAGCAATAACACCGAAATAGGAATACTAGTATTTTTAAAAATTCATGTGCAAAACCGAAAATATCGTGCAAATTCATTGTCGGCTTCATCACCTTTATTCTCCTAAAACTCTTAATCTTAAAAAAATTGATTCCGTGAAAGAAATTACGCATAAAGAAACATATATAGTTTCTATGAAAGTAGATTACATGAAAGGACATTGACTGAAAAGAATTAAAAAATATTGTAGCCATGCACGATTCCTTGTTCTTCAGGTGTCAGGATTTCATTCTCAGCGGACGTAGTAGCATAGACATTGGGGGTATGATCATTCGGGAAGTTATTCAGATCGAAAGGAAGTGCAAAAAAAATTTCATTGACTTGTGAACTCGAATCGGGTGCATCCCAATCCATCACTAAAAAAAACTTTAAGGGGGTTTCAAAAAATCAAACAATGGTGGCTGCTGCACTGCAAATTCAAGTGGTTGGCGTCATTATAATTTTTATTGCAAGAAGAAGACGACGGGAGCATTTAGCAAAATGGTTAAGAATATATTCTGTTGCATAATTTAAGGAGGTGGGGTATTTCAAAAAGATTTAAATAATAATTGTATAATAAATTCTAAAAAATATTACAGATTGCGGTTACGGTAATTGGGAAAAATTAAGGAAGTTAGATAATTTAAATATATTATTAGATTAGAAGATAAAGAAAAACAATAAAAAATGAGATGGATGGTGAGGATTAAACTTTGTACCGGTGACAAAGTAAGGACTTTGTCACCGAAAAAATTCCCATGAACGGAACTAGATGACATCATAACTATCAATAAAAAACAAAGCAGTGACAATCATCACTTATTTTATGACATTATTATTTCTATATAGGTCAACATATTTTGTAAACATCAACTACTATAAAATTCCATGAAATCTTGAGATGCGAGAAACTTTTACTTTCATGGCTAGGTTTTTTTTTTTTTTTTTTGGGATAAGTTCATGGCTAGGTATTTTAATTTGCTATTATCTGTGCAAGTTCATTTTTCGCTATTTATTTCACTAATTATTATTGAATTGATGTTTAATTAATAGCCAACTTGTTCCACCTATCATTATCTATCCCTTACACGTCGGATTGAACATGGTGACATATTTTGGATTATGTCTTATAGACATAATTCATAAGAGTCACAGGATTTTCAATTATCTCATCCAAGGGTGGAGGGTAAATATTAATATTATAATACAAAACCTCAAATTAATACCCCATACTAAATATTATTATTACCATTTTTTGAGCCATAAAAGTTACCATTTATTTTTACTTTCCCTTTCATTCATTCTGAAAGCAAAAAAAAACCGTCATTCAATCTTTCGTGTCGGAGAAAAATTTACACACACATGATCCGTTTTGACGCCATTCTCAGGTCTTCGAACTAACCGCCGGCGTTGCAGACTTCAGGCTCCGTTTCGACGCCATTTTCTAGTGCTGAATAACCGTCGACAGAATCCGTTAGCGGTCTCCAAACTAACTGTCGGTGTTCCCAGTTTCATTCTTGGCGGACCTTCCTTCATGTTTGTTTCAGAACTTCACTTAGATTTCAATTTCTAGGTTTGCATGTGCCAAAATACTAGGTTTTGTGGGTCAATTTTGTTGTGAATCATTTTTGTGCACTGTCATTCTTCTCTGTTTTAGGTTATTGTGGTTTGATCTGGGTTATTCTCTGAGATTTGATTTACAAGAATACTGTTATTCGCATAATACTATTATTTTTTATTGATACTATTATTCTTCAATTTTTGCAACTATTAATCATGAAAAGCTTCAATTTTTGGTTGTTCTCTGTTTTGATCTGTCCGTTTTGTTACTCTTTGGCTGCTGTTTTTGGTTCTAGTTTATGTCCATTTTTTGTTTTGTGTTTATGAAATCAGGAGTTTCGATTATGGGCATTCATGTTATAGGTTTTTATATTAGTATTCTTGATTTCATTGTGATTTTTTTTACTACTGTTGCTTTGTACACTGGTTCAATTTTGGGCTGTTGTTTTCTGTATAATCAGTTACTAATAAAACCTATAGGTCCTGAAACTGAATTTGAAATTACGGGTTGATCAGCTGCATTGTTTGTGATGATACTATTATATTTAGAATACTGGTATGAACAACTTACTAGTATTAATTATGGTTTTGCTTTTTTGACACTATTATAAGTTGATCCTTGTGCATTCCTTGTTCTCACAGTGTATGTTCTAAAAAATGCAATCTTACAGTGCAATCCAGTTAGCAATAAACTATTTGTGTCTAAGAAACTAACTTTGAAATGAGTCCTTATCAGTGAGATCTGCTGCTCTGATCATTTGCACTGTTTGACATTATACTATTATATTCAGAATACTAGTATGAACAACTTACTAGTATTAACTCTGATCTTGATTTGATTATCGATTTTGATTAATAATACTGATATTCATAACTGTATTCAGGATGACTAACGAAATAAAAAAAATGTGGGGAAATTTGAAGAAGAAAAGTCAATTAAGAACCATGATCTTCTAGTAGGAAGGATTCAATCGGTCAAGAGTCATGGATCTAAACAAAGGTCAAGAGTCAAGAACCAAAATTCAAGGCGATATTGGAAACGGGATTGAATATAATTTTAATACTGAACCAATCGACTAAAACACCAGTAGAGTCTAAAACACAACTTTAAATCGTTATCATAATAAGAAATGATACCATGTTGTCACAATTATTAAATATTATAATATCGCAACACTAAAGTCCATACTATTATTATGAAAATACTAGTATTAGTTGAAAATATTATCTGGAATGAGATTAAGATCAAAATAGTTGTGGAAGATAATGTCTTGTTTTGTAAGTACTATTATTCCTAATAAGTTAACTTCTGGAAAATAGAAATATTCGGATATACTATTATTCAGAAAAAACTATTATTCTGGGATTATTAAGAATGACATGTTTTGAAATGAGTATTTATATATAATGGCCTTGCAAAATCACGAGATTGATAGAAAGATGGTGCAGTATTCTCATTCGTTGCGGAATGATTTTCTTCGCTTGGATCATCGGGAATGAGATTAAGATCAAAATATCCGCTCATAGGAGGATTGTTGGCTTTATCAATAACTTCAGGAGCATCCATGAGACAAGCAAACCAGCTGGGAAAATGATTGGACTGAATAATCAAAAAACGATGAAGGCAGAGGGAGGTTATATTTCGGATTTCAATCAGCAGATATTAGGCATAATTTGATAAGTGTTATAAAGGATTGATTGCAGAGAATAAATATCATATCCTATCATAATTATTATCCTAAATAAATCAAATTTAAAAATGCAAATTAATTACATTAATTACATAGTCTAATCCGCATAAGATCAAAGTTTGAATCCAAGGGCTGATATGGATTATGTACAGATGACATAAAATACATTATGTCATGATACTTTTTTTTTGGATGAATAGTATTTTTCATTCCAAAATTGAAGAGCGGATCCGAAGATCACAAACTCAAAGTTTTACAGCTTACAATCAAAAAATAGAAACTGTAAAACAAAAGGACCTATCTCTGCAATGAGAATCCAAACGAGGAAATGGCTGACAAAATGGCTGCATTTCCTAGCGCATGATACCCTAATTCTCTAAGTATAGAACTGATAACTAAATCAACATCAGACAAGACACCTCCATGGATTCGAATACATCTTTCCCTCCATATGGCAGCAACTACTGAGGTCCACACTGCACTGCTGATAATACCTCGGGGATTCTTCCCATTTGCAAGTCCACTAAAAGTGGCTAAGATGTCCTCTCCCTCAACCAAAGTAATGGGAACGATTCTTCCAAGCAGATCAAAACAAAGGACCTTTGAGTAAGAACATTCAAAGAATAAATGTCTATGTGTTTCCGAGGCCCCTGAATTGCATAGAACACATCGAGGGTCCACAGGGATACCCCACTTAATTAAACGGTCCCTGGTCGAGAGCCGATGCAACACATATAACCAAGATAAGAAGCTGTTCCTTGGCCTACTCCATAAACCCCAAACCAGTTGACTCCACTGAACCTTCGGACGAGAAATACGAATAGAGTCATATATAGCTGAGAGTTTAATTTTGCCAATAGGGATATTGTCCCAGGAGAGCACATCACCTGCAGCGGAGAAATGGGCAAAAAAGTCTTGCCTATGTTTAAGCAAGCGCCTCCATACCCACGACCCCGTGCCAGGGGAGAGAGTTGCCAGATCCCTCCCCTTCAGCCTGTAATGACGTAGCCAAGCCACCCAAATAGAACCTTGACTTGCAAATATGTCCCATAAAAGACGAAAGACAAGCGCTCTATTCCATAGCTTAAGATCTCTAATACCAAGACCCCCCTCACCCTTGGGAAAAACAACTTCAGACCAACTAACCTTTGCCTTTTTTCCTGAGGTATCGTCTCCACCCCAAAGAAAGGAAGCACAAAGTTGCTGCACTCGCTTAATGGCACCCAAGGGAAGGGAGAAAACCCTCATCCAATACTGAGAAAGGCTCATCAAAACTGAATTCACAAGTTGGAGTCTACCAGCAAAAGTGAGGGTCTTCGGACTCCAACCATTGATACGCTTAGTAACTTTATCAATCAAGGGGGAGCAGTCCCGGATAGATAACTTACTTGCAATAAGCGGAAGGCCCGGATATGATACTGGCAGAGTACCAAGATTAAACCACGAGAGTTGTTGCATTGCTATAAGAGTGGAGGAGGGGACCCCTGCACTGAAAAGCTCACACTTTTCTGGGTTGACCTTTAAACCTGACCACTTGGCAAATTTCTGCAAGATAGTTAAGATGACCTCCAAACCATAATAACTTCCATTAGTGAAAATCATCATGTCGTCTGCAAAAGCAAGATGGGTTAATTTGATTTTCAAGCATTGAGGATGAAAAGGCAAAGATCTAGACAGGCCCTCAATATCCAGGAGTCGAGAAAGTCCCTCCATTGCAATAACAAAGAGGTAGGGGGATAATGGATCCCCCTAACGAACCCCTTTCTTTGCAGGGAAAGAACTGTGCAAACCCCCATTGAGAGATACACTGTAGGAAGCTGAATGGATACAAGCTTTAATCCAGCTAATAAATTTGCAGGGGAACTTCATAGCATGCAACATATTCAGCAGATAACCCCAATGCACCGAATCAAATGCTTTCATAAGGTCCACCTTAAGCATACTCCTAGGAGAAACAGGAGAGTGGTTGTACATCCGAACTAACTCTTAAGCTAGAAGGACATTATCCACTATTTGCCTATCCTTCACAAACCCTAATTGTGAGAGACTAATGATGTCCGGAAGGACCATTTGCATCCGTGAAGCCAAGATCTTCGAGACACATTTATAAAAAAGTGTACAGCAAGAGATGGGCCTATATTCACAAACTTGGCTAGGATTCTTAACCTTAGGAATTAGGGTTAAGGAAGTCACATTCAGTTCAGTCAACATGGCAGAGGTATCAAAGAACTCTAAGACTGCATCAATAAAATCCTGTTCAATGATATCCCAAGCTGATTTGTAAAAGGTAGCATTATAGCCATCAGGACCCGGAGCTCGCTTACCATCCATATGAAACATTACCTTTTTAACTTCCTCTCTAGAAATCGGCTTAAGCAAGAGAGAGCAATGGTCCTCAGAAACAAACTTATCAAGTACTAAAGATAACTCTTCAACTGAAGGGGGAAACAGTAACATCCTCAGTACCAAGCAACGATCTGTAATACGATAGGAACTCTGCAACAATGCTGCTAGGGTCATTGAGAACAATTCCAGAGGAGGTAGAGATCTGACGTACGGTATTATGAGCATTTCTGACCTTCACCGACCTGTGGAAGAACTGAGTGTTCAAATCCCCCTCCGAGATTTCCCTGATTCTTGATTTTTGCCGAAGCAAACTTTCCTCAGCACGCTGGAGGTCAAGGAGATCAGCTATAGCCTGTTTTTCATCAGAAACCAGATCACTATTTGGCAAGGATAGCATGGCAAGCTGAATATCTACAAGCTTCAAAGCGGCCTGCTTAACCCGAGCAGAAATGTCACTGAAGTTATCAACATTAAACTTCTTCAAAGCAGACTTGAGAAGTTTCTGCTTTCTAAAAAGCTTAAGCATTGGAGTACCAACAACAGGCTTAATCCAAGACTGACGAACACAATCAAGGTAACCACTTTTATGAACCCAGAAGTCAAAAAACCTAAAACGCTTCGGGAATGACTGATGAGTAACATCAAATTGCAATAGCAAACCTGAATGATCTGATAGACCTGGGGGAGGACAGTAACTTTTGAATGAGGAAAACAGGAGAACCAGTCCTCATTAGCCAAGATCCTATCCAGCCTACGAGCAACCCAATTGTCCTCTTGCTTATTAGACCAGGTGAATAAAGGACCATAAAACGGCAGCTCCAGTAAGAAACTCTTCTCAATGAACTCGTTAAAGGCTCCCATACTGGCCGAGAACTTAACAGTATTAGAAGCATCTAAGGGACCCCTAGTAGCATTAAAATCCCCTAACACAATCCAGGGAGAACCCTTAATTACTTTACCAAGAAGCAATTTATAAAGGTCTAGACGAGTTTTTGCATCATTTGATCCATAAACAAAAGTGATAAACACCGCTGAACCCTTATACTGAATAGAACAACAGACACACTGTTCTGAGCTAAAATGAACCTTAAGAGCCAGGTCCGACTTCCACAGGATCCAAATTTTACCCAGAGAGGAGTGCTGATAGTTACCATAAAAACACAGATGACTAAAATTTGATTTAAGGATACTCACTTCATTTACACGAGTTTCCAGAACACCAAGGACATCCAGGCTATGCTTCCTAAAATGTTCTAGGAGCATGCCTTGCTTACGAGGGTCATTCAACCCTTGTACATTCCAAGCTGAGAGATTCATGATGATTCATGATACTTTTTCCCTCACACATAGAGAACAATCTTTTGATAATCATTGATGAATGAAATAAGGTACAACTAACCTCATTTTTCTACATTACTTATAGCTTGATCTAAACATGAAAAGTATTTGTGCAGTTTGAAATTTTTTAAAACATATTTCATTGACAATAAAAAAAATTCTATATTAATGATCAATGTACTATATCCAACCTTCTTCTAAACATGAAAAGTATTTGTGCAATTTGAAATCTTTTAAAACATATTTCATTGACAGTAAAAAATTTTTATTTTAATGATCAATGTACTATATCCAACCTTCTTCTACTGATTTGTTTCACATTTGATTTCTTAGGGGTCGTTTTCCACGCGGAAATGAAATTCAGTGGAATTAAAAACCAGAAGGGATTCGATTGCTGGGGAAGGGCAGGGGTTTTAATTCCTTGTTTTCCACTGTATAATGAGCATATGGATTTCAAACGAAGGACCACCTAGTGTGACTGAATTACCCTTCCTATCAATCTGAATTAATCCCTACATTCTTTATGTATTTCATTTATACCATTTTTTTACACAAAATATTTATACCATTCGAGCTCACCATTATTGCAAAAATCTTTCAAATTTATTATTCAACCAAACAGCAATATTCAAAAAATCAAAACAAAAATATTCAAAAAATAAACAATGTACTACCAAACATCAATATTCAAAATCATGTCTATTTGTGAAAAAAAATCATTTCTATCAACGTTAAAAAATCAAACATAAAACAATACTCATTGTCCTTCTCAAAGAAATTACCAATACACGTGTCTTGAAATTAAGAGAGTTATCAAATTGTGAACATATGTCAAGAACTAGCTAGCTAACTCACTGATCCAAATGTCAAAACAACCTCTGACATGCATTGGTATTATTTATTGTAATTATAAAGAAGTGGGAATCATCATATGCTTATAGAAAGACAATGTTCAAGTAATCAAGGAGCCATGATATCATCAGGTAAGCTTCTCTTCTGCAATTCTACTGATTTCGGTTTAACCAGCTAATAGAAAGAAAGCTGAAAAGTGAACAGGCGAGTTATATTGGAAAGAAGCAAAGAAGGCATTGAATGAGGAAGTTAAGTACAGAAGAGGCGTTGTGCCAGTTTTAACTTAACAGCAGAAGAGGGCAAGTTCAACATAGCAGCACACATCAACAATAAAGAAAGTTGGATTGTAGCTTTGATGGGAAAAGGTAAACGTATAACACATCAACCTTAAATAGCAAAAAAAAAACCCAGCTGAAATCGGAATAAAACAACACGCTGGCCGGACAAACTAAATAGTAATAAGACAGAGCATCCAACCCAAACGCCGGCCAATAGCAACAACGGAAGAAGAAGAATTGACGGAAGGAAGGAGGAGGAAGCTTACCTGATTGAGGACCCACACCCGCCGTTGCCGCGAGCTGCTCCCGAGAATGACGACGATGATGAAGATTGGTGCTCTGGAGAAGATGGCCGTTATTGGCTTTTGACAGTCAGACAATAATAAGAAGGGGTTATATTGGGAAGAAAAAAGGGAAAATATATATTTCCTTCCGTCTCCGTCCCTTTTGGTAGGGTTTTGAAACCCCAACCGAAGGTCATGTGAAAACAGGCCCAGATTCGAAATCCACCGATATTGGGTAGCCCACTTTGCTCGGAAACAAGGGATTTGGACCAAACTGGAATTCAGCCGAATTCCTGGCCCAAATACTGCGCGGAAAATGACCCCTTAATTTTCTCCTACATACAGGGAGGCGGATCAACATCCAACCCATACAAGGGTTGGAATTGGTTCCAACCTTTTATGGACCATTAGATCAATTAAGGTTTCATCTAATGGTTGATATTTTTTTATCTTGTTCAAATAGTTAACCGGAACCGGTGAGTCACCGACGATCGTCTCCGGCAACTTTTCCGGTGACCGAGTCTGGTAACTTTTCCGGTGATGAACAGTTAACTAGTTAACTTCGTTAAAAAAATCAATTTACAAATAAACTTAAAATATCCATGAAAATTTTGAAAAACACGATTTTCAATGAAAGAATATTAACACAAAATAATCTCCTCCCTTAATTGAATAATTTTATTAAGAACGCAATTCATTTTGTTATTAAAAATATGCAAAACAAGAGGATCTGATACCACTAAAGAAATCGTTAGATGCAAAACAAGATACGCAGCGGAAATACAAATCAACATCTAACATCCTAGAACAGCTCGATATGCATATTAATCAATAACAAGGAGTTTTCGCAATTTACCTCTTGAAGCGTGATATTAGCTCAATGGCTAATTCCTCCTGTAGCCTTTAGATCGATCTAGAGAGCTTTAAGTGTAGCTCCTCTACTCAGTCCTCGCTAGCTGGGATTCGGATCTTCCTCGCCAAAGTTTGCTAGAACTCTTGGTTGAAGAACGGCTTTTAGAGTTATGGCGGCTAGGGTTTTCTCCGAGAGAAAGTGTGGTGGCTTAGGATTGACTGCTACCCTAACATTCTTATTTATAGGATTAGGGCAAAAACTTTAATCTCTTCCTAACCCTAGGCCTATTAAATGATCCGGTTCATACTATATTCGTGTGATCTTGTAGGACCCGGCCGATTAGTTGTGGCTCAAACCACTAATTAACATTGGTCTCTAGCAAGACATATTAACTCCTAATCGGCCTGAATTAATTCTATTAATTAGGTCCAAGTTCCTATGCAGATTTGGACCGATGGACACAAATCGTTCAGTTTTCCATGTTCTTATTATTATTATTTTTGGTTTATTCGTACCAAATGACTTGTTCATTTATAGGAAATGACATTCATACGAAATGACTTGTTTATATGGATCCTTGGACAGACTGATACGAATGGGGGTTTTTATTCGTATCAGCGAACAACCTCATTCGTACAACAGCTATTCACAGCGAACTAGAGACCAGATCCGGTCATAATGAAATCCCAAGTGTCCTGAACACGCCTACCAAATTTCATGACAGACCAACAGTGCGATATTCGAATATGACTGCTTGAAAATATTGACCTGCTGCAAAAACGGAAGAGCATAATTTTGAGCATTTTGATGAAAAAAGTGATGATCCCATAAATATTTTGGTCAACCGAGAATTGATTGGGTAAAAAAACCAGTGACTATTTTTATTCGGGTCATACTAGTTAGTTGATTTTGATGATGAATAAATATAGAAAGAAACCCATTTTATTATTAATGTGTGTTGGAATGAATATTATAATTATATGACGTTTTGTTTTCCACTTTTCCTTGATTGGAAGATGAGAAATAGTGAATGAATAATCATTATTGGTATAAAATGTGGCCCATATCTTTATAGTGTTCACTAAATGCATGTTATACCACTATAGTTAAGATTCTGCGTCGGGTGCCATTATAGTCCCATTTAGCTGCATACTTAAGATTTTAGCCGATTTCTAGGTATCCAACTAGTTAAAAGCCCACGTGGCAGCCACGTATTGTACAAGTGAGACCAAAAATTAATATAAAAAATAAAGGTTTTTTTTACTTTTTGTGGTCTATCTTCTTCTGTAATACCAAATCGTTTCCCATTCCATCTTCGTACCTCTGTAACCCCTGTCTCACCCAATAAAAAAACAAGAAGAATCGGTGACGGCTCAACGGAGAGTAAGTCGACGGTAGCGACAAGGAGGCTGTTTGACGACCCTTTACAAGTGAAAATCAACAAATCAGAATGGGAAGATGGTTCTCTGTTCCATGGACCTCTCTTCGACAGCCATCAACCAACAACCATTTTTACTAAAATGAATCTCAGTAATGGATAGCGAGAACTCTGCAATGGAGAAGATGATGAACCAACAAATAAAAAATAAAAATAACTCACTCGAACGTTTCAACACGAACCTGGAAAGCAAATAAAAATAAAAAAGGGGATAGATATTCTTCTTCGTAAAGCCACAAAACTCAGTGTCTCATTTAATTAAACAAGCACCTAACGTGCAAAGCAAAATGGAAGGGGATAGCTAGATACACTCAGGCATTTCCACAAACACCTTAAACGCAAAGGTAAAATAAAGCGAACTTGACTTGGTGAAGATTTGGAAGCCATGGAATAGCTTGTAGAGCTCTGCTTCTTTATCTTCAATTGTTTGCCTCTTGAATCTTTATCGCTCAGTGATAGATAGATTGAATATTCTTCTACTGCGGGCAAATAGATTGAATTGGATTTTTACTAAACTGAATTCGGTCTGTGTATATTGTGGATGAAGATGACAAGTTGAATCTTGGGGTGAATCTAGATCGGAAGCTGCTTCCATTCCAATATCGCTGTTCTCGAGAACTGCTCGCTAATCGGATCCTGGGTCGTGATTGTTAGCGGTGGATTCAAGGTTCCTTCGGCAACAGCCATGAATGCGAAGAACTGTACCGTTTACCGATAGAAGATCAAGAGACAAGATTTGAGATTCATAAAAAAAAATTACAAGATTTGAGGCACCATTGCCAAGTAGATTTGAGATGGGTTCGATTTAGTTCTTCATGAAAGAAGAAGTATATGGAAGTGGGATTCAGTTTGGGGAGAAGAACTGTTTTGGCAATGTCCTGGGGATTGAAACGTTCGCATTGTTGGGGATGGATTGAATTACAATTTCGTTTTTTTTTTTCATTTGTCATTTTTATTTAAAATAAACAAATATTAACTATGGATGGCATATGGAGTTTTTTTAATATGTGGCCGCCACGTCAACCACCAGTTACCTGCTAAATTTTTTGAAACCTACAAAAATAGGTATATGCAACTAAAATGGACTATAATGGCACCCGACGCAAAATCTTAACTATAATGACATAACCTGCATTTAGTGAATACTATAAGGGTATGGACCACATTTTATCCATCATTATTGCAATCTCCCACCTCCAGGCCCAATTCCCTAAGTCACTCTCTCAACCAACCGGGGTTGCCACTCTTAACTCAGTTTGTTTGTTGGGCGTATCATTTTCTTATGCGTATTGGCTTCAGATGTTTGGAGTTATTATATTTCCAACACAACCTCAAGAAAACATGGTTTTATTTGGTTGTTGAGATTTGTATCCTTGAACAATCTGATTATTATTATTTGATAAAAAATATTGGACTTTTTTATATTGTCTTTCCTCTTCAGATTATTAACAAAAGCCTTTTAGTTGTTTACTTGTTATTAAAAGGCTATTGTTAAGGTTTATTATTATGCAATATGATTTTCTACTGATGTTTGTTTCGTTTATACAAAATTTCATTTTGCATTGGAAAAATATTGAATTTGGTTTGAACTTATGTTAGTTCATTTATTTGCGTCAGTACGAGAGGGATGTGGTATCCTTTCTTTTTACTTTAGTTTCAAATGGATACCTACCTTGTTATTTTATAATATATTTAATTCATCATGCAATTTTACTTGTTTAGAATCGTTATAAATCCGTTTGATACTAAGATTGAATTCTCACACACTCGTGTAGCTGTTTGAATTCTATTGTTTTGTTTGGTTATGGAGAAATCACTTTGGATTCAGTTTTGGTCTATTGTGCTTGAGCAACAATCGCTTGGATCTGATGCTGCAATTAAAAGGTTGAAGCAGTGATGCTCTAAAGTGACCTAATTAATTACACTATTTCCGTTGGTAGCGAAAATTTGCTTCAAGTTTTAAATGAAATTGTTGTTCATTTTGATTAAATTTTTCTTTGAATTTGTTTCAAGGAATTAACTTGGGTAAAAATCGCTTAGATCTGGTGTCACAATTAAATGGTTGTAAGCACTATTGCTTTATAACAACAAAATTAATTGAACTAATTCTATTGGTAGCGAGGTTTTACTTTGAAGTTTAACTGATATGACAGTGTGTTGCTTTACTTCACTGTTGCAAGCAATTTTTATTTGCTTTGTACCTTTGTGTTGTTTATTAAGAATTACATTTTAGTGCAATAATTATGTGTATTTGCTATTAGCTTTGGATTTAATTAATACATGGCATGATTATTGTTTCTACAATTTTATTTATCATCGGTTTTCGTTTCCTAACAAGCTCATTGGTAATCTAAGATCTTGAATCTTAGCTATATTCTTTACCAACTTGCTTACTTGTTTGGAATCGCTTTAAACCCGTTTTGATATTATGGTTGAATTCTCACACTCATGTAGCTGTTTGAATTCTATTGTTTGGATGTGGGTCAAATCACTTTGGATTTGGTGATGCAATTAAACGATTGAATTAATCTTGTTTTAAATCAATCAAACTTAAATTGCACTTATTCTTTTGATAGTGATTGTGACATCGGTTCTCTAAATTAATTGTGTGCTTCTTTTGCGAGTTATATTTGAATTTAATTCAAACAATTACCTTGGAAAGTTTCTATTTCCTAAGATAACTTGATGTGATTTTGGTTCCTTTTGAGATCGATTGGGTATCTAATCTCAATTGGGAATATAATCTTTTGAAATATACTTGGTTTTTCCGTGTGCAATGATTTAGCTAAGTTTTCCAAATTTTTTTACGTGTAATTTAAATACTATTTGTGTGGTATTTAAATTTTATTGTGGGATTTTGTATCCCTTAATTATGGTTTAATTGAGGAATTAATTAAGGTATTTAAATTAACATTATTTGGTTGCTAATTTGGATGACTCGCAATTAATTTCTATAATGCATTTGTGTTGAATCATTGTATTTTGATCAAACTCATTTTGGATCTGGTGATGCAATAAAGTGGTGTGAATCGGTTTTGATTTAAAACCAACCAAATTAATTGCACTAATTATGTTAGTAGTGAGATTGATCTTGTGTACATGATTTGAAATCTTGGTATTTTAATTAAAGTGTTATATTTGACATATCAATGTTTGGTACATTGGATTGACTTCGTGTCAAATTGTATATTCTTGATGGTTGGAATGATGGTCCATCATTGAGACTATAAACCTTGAACATGATTCTTTGTGAATCAAGTCGAAAATGTATGTTTCTTGTGGAAACATGACAAACAATTCAATGAGTGTTGAATATTGGATGATTTCTCTTGTGAAGATCATTAAATGACTCTTGTTGTGGTGTTGTTGAAAATACTTAAGAGTGTGATGGTTAATCATGTTGATAAACCAAATAAATTCATTTTATGAATTTTGAGAAGTGGCAAAAGAAAGTGATATTTAATTTGTACACATTCAATTTTGGCTTGGCAAATGTTCTCTGTAATGTGTTAAAGGAGATATTGAAGTCATGTAGACCATAAAATGTGAGAACATTTATAAGTTCATGACATGTTGAATTGGTCGATGGGTTGACCAATGCGTGTAATTGGTGAACGTGTCGTTGTGCGTGCGTTCAAACAAATAACTAACAAAGCTAACAAGCTAGGGTAGATCGTATTCCACGGGCCTTCTATGACTGACTACTCAAATAAGCTGGCAAATTACTCAGGTTAAACACTTCGTGCGTGGTGTGAGTTCCACGACTTCTAATTCTAAGAAATGCAGAGAAATTAAAAATTGAAACTAAGAACAGATTGGAAATTAGGGTTGAAAACAGAGATGACAGACGAACTTAGACTTTGAATCCCCCTTCGTTCCCCAGAGCATTGGCAATCAACAGATCAGCGGATTTCAATTCTCATTCAATCAATTCTAAGACACAACCATAACTCCTTCACTACAAAAAAGGGGTTTAGCGTCGGTCAGACGCGCGTTATGGCGTCGGTCATCGACCGACGCTAAATTTAATAACGTCGGTCGACGAAACCGACGCCAGATGTGGTGACGTTAAACCTTAGCGTCGGTTTTCGGTCGACCGACGCTAATACACGGACCGAGCGACGCTAAAGCCACTTGGAAATCACAAAAAAAAGTAGCTGCAGCAGCACCTACTTCCGATCTTCCTTCTTCTTCGTCATTCTTCTTCGTCCTTCTTCTTCTTTCTTCTTCTTCTTCTCCTCTGTTCTTCTTCATCCTTCTTCTTCTTTCTTCTTCCTTCTTCTTCTTTCTTCTTCTTCTTCATCCTGCGTCCTTCTTCTTCTTTCTGCCTCTTCTTTCTTCTTCTTCTTCTCTTCTATTCTTCTGCGTCCTTCTTCTTCTTTCTGCTTCTTCTTCTCTTTTATTCTTCTTCTTCATTTTTCTTCTTCTTCTTCTCCTCTGTTCTTCTTTGTCCTTTTTCTTCTTTCTTCTTCTTTCTTCGTCCTCTTTCTTATTCTCCTTCTTCTTCTTCCTCTTCCTTGATCTGCTGCTTCTTCTTCTCATCTGGCCACAAAAAAAAGAAGAAAGAGTTAGGGTAGAGATAAAAAATTGAAGTTGAGAGAAAAAAATTGAAGTTGAGAGAAAAAAATTGAAATTGAGGTTTGGGAGTGGAAGATGAAGAAGAAGAAGAAGAAGAAGAAGAAGAGAGGTTTGGGAGATTGGAGAGGAAGAAGAAGAGAGGTTTGGGAGATTGGAGAGGAGGCGGCTGGAAGAAGAAGATGGGGAAAAAAGAGAGAATGGAGGCGGCTGCATAGGGTTTCAGCGTATTTAGGGTTAGTATTTAGCGTTGGTCGACCAAACGACCGATGCCAAAATGCGAGATTCTATTTAGCGTCGGTCGACCGGTCGACCGACACTACAACAAAAACAAGCTTTTGCGACATTTGTTGAGTAATCTATAACGACAATTTCATTAAACGTCGCTAAAATGCTATATTTTGTAACTCTTGGGACATTTTGAGTAAATGTCACAAAATTATAATTTTTAGCGACATAAATCAATGACATTTTTTTATGTTACTATATTATTAGATATATATTTAAGTTAAAAACATATATTTAAGTTTGGTGCATTCTATCTAACATAAATGTCATTTCAATATTCATAGTATAGTTTAGAAAAAGCATTTTATACTCACCCATCTAAGTTTTTGTTATTTTTATCTGTAAAGGTCGAATTTAAATGAAATAAAATTTAACGTGTAAATCTCTTTGTTCTCGTGTAATACTTTTCGTATTCATGTACACATTTCGTATACACGAGTATAATGCAAGTTATGAAGGTCCTTTTAAACGTGATTTTACACATATTCACCTTTTGTAGACGGTGCATGCATACACACTTGTTGTAATCATATAGATACACATTTTTGTAGAAATATAGATACAAATTATATACACTCATGTGCAAACACCCTTAAACAAATTAAATAAATATGCTATATAAAAACCAATTATGACATGTGGCATAATGGTAAGGGCTCAATTTTATAACATTGATGTCAAGGGTTCAAATCCCAACATCAACAAATAGTAAACATTCTTTTCCAGGTGCTCAACAAGAGAAAGTAGTTGGTGGGGCGCGGTGGAAGACTACCTGGGGGCCAGTGGTTAGCGAGAGACAATGGCTAAAGGTTCGGTGGTGGAGGACTACTTGGTGGTTGGAGGGAAGGCCGTTGGAGATGCTATCCAAGGTTTGATGGCACATGATAAGAGGTGGTTAGCGAGAGACAATGGCTAACGGTTCGGCGGTCGAGGACTACCTGGTGGCTAGTGGTTAGCGAGAGACAATGACTAAAGGTTCGGTGGTGGAGGACTACCTGGTGGGTTGGAGGGAGGCTGTTGGAGACGGTGTTCAACAAAATATATACATTTAAGTAACATATATAAGCGTTACAACATTTTGTGACACATATAAATGTCGCAAAAAATACTCACCAACATTTATTGTAAGCGTCACAAAAACATAAAGCGACACTGGTTTAAGCGACATTATGACGACACTTGGACAAAACGTCGGTGAAAACTTTAAGCGACATTATTTACCTTTTTAGCGACACATTAAAAGGTCACAAAAGCTTGTTTTTGTTGTAGTAAATACTTTCGTTTCAACCGACGCCAAAACGCTCTTTTTTTGTAGTGCTTACCCTTAGGTTTAAGACCGACGAACGTTCGCTCTATCCGTTCTAGCTACCAAGATTAATTAGCCGCCCGGGTACGGTCGCCTCTCACAACGACTTAACTTAACTGGTGGAATTACTAACGATTTATGAGTTACTCTTGCAGTGGATTAACTCTATCCGGTTCCTACGAAAGGCACGCTCCAATTATAAGGTTAATTGTTCGATTTGATGTTTTAGAGTAAGGCGAGCATTCGCTTCTATCCTTAGCTTAACAAGAATCTAATCTAGGTGATCAATCCAGACAAGAAACATGAACAACGAAGAACAAATCAAACATGAAAGAGAAACTAATTGAACTTTGAATCTAATCACCGCCGATCTGTGACCGCTTTAAAGCCCTGGGTCACTTAGGGTTCATCTAGTCTAAGCTCTAAGAGTTTAGCTACTCATGTTTGTCACAAAAGAATCAAAGACAAAGAAAGAGTTCATCATCTAGAGGAAGAACAGAAAAGAATCTGAAAAACCTAATTAAGACGACTCTGGCAGACTTCGATCTTCGGTAAACTGCAATCCTAGCTCCGACTCTTTGAGATGGAAGGGATGGCGTCATGATCTCTTTCCGGCTCTTCGAACTCTAAACTCTCTGCTCCAGAACTTGAGAGAATTCTGAAGTTCGGTATTAGTTGGTAATTATGATGTATTATGAAGTATATTCTGATTTGGGCCGCCGGTTAAGTATTTATACTTAACCCTAATACTACCGGATTTTCTCTTGAATTTTCGCCAAAAATCATAAGGAATTTTCGCCGAAAATCTTAGTGTAAATGGGAAGCCCGCCGGTTGATTTCTTCTGTGATTCGGACCATTGGTTCTCGGCGAAAACTTAGTGTTTTCGCCGAAAACTTCCTTGAATGAACTCAGTCGATTTGTGCATGGATTTTCGCCGAAAACCATGGGTGTTTTTGGGCGAAAACTTCAGTGTAAAACGGGGCAGACTTTGGTTCGACTTGATTGACTCCTTAGATCGATTCTGGTGTGATTCCTCGAGGTTCCAACACCTTAGACACGTCCTTGGCTACTTTATTTGACGGCAAAAACCTGTGCTAACATAAAAACACTAGAAAACCATCAAATAGACCCGAAACGGGCCAAAGTAACACAAATGGCACGAGATAGGGCAATTGATTGAATATTCGTTATTCTACCCAAAAAACCATGTCTTAAGCAAGGAAATGTCGCTTAAATGAGGCTGATAATCACGTCAAATCGAGTGTCATCAGTAATCTTATTGGCACAATCAAAGAATGGTAGAAAAATTCTTACATCTTTTATATGAAAATCAAGGACGCTTGATTCTTATATAATTAGGTGGTGGTACTAGACCATATATATAAGTCTGGGGACGCTTGGATCTTATATTGTGGCTTAGTGCTACATGAATTAGAATTATTCTACATGAAATTTGTGTCAAATGAATGCTCTTGTATTAGAGATACAAGCATGAACAATTGTTAAGGAACATATGAGTTCCTAAGCTGAATGCCAAGTCAATAAGTTGTAAATTCCCACAACATGTGGGGGAGCTGTTGTGTCAGCTAGTTACCTTTTAAATAAGGTATATGGAAAGATTACTAATGAGACTCCGTATAAATTATTGAATATAAGAAACACTTTTATTTTAAATGTGAGGGTGACTAGTGAAAGTAGTCATCACATTACTTGATGGTAGTCTAGACATATTGTCATAGACAAAATACCACAAGACAACTTCTCTCAAAATAGAGTTATCGGCAAGATAACCTTGCGGATCCGCTAACCAAAGGGTTAAACCGAGAGGTTGTGCACAAATTGTCAATGGGAATGGGATTAAAGCCCTTGAAATAAAGTTTATTCGAAGGAAAATCCAACCTAGTTGACTGGAGATCCCAAGATCTAGGTTCAAAGGGACAACCTACTTGAATGAACTAGTAGAGTCACTATGGGGGAAACCCCAACCCATTCCTGTAAACAGTGATGATGGATAAGGATAAGCATAAAGGCTTTTAATGATTCTGAGATAAGGATCACCTATGTTAGAGTGAAGTGGGGCCGCTTCAAGGGAATTGTGGGGGCGCAAATTCCTTAAACTCTCGCAGAACCAGGCAGATGTTCAGGGCCATATGAACATAACAGTGAGAACAAAATCACGTTAGGAAGGATCCTATGTGCAGTGTATCATCATATACACTGGTGGTAGGATGGTTCAAGGACATCGCGTCTACCATCTAGCCAGTAGAGTCGGTATGCTTCACAAGGGAAGGTTCAAGGGGTAACACCTACCTATCCTATGAAGGATTTGACCGTTGAGCAAATTTGTCAGTGTCGTCAGAGTCTTGAGTCCAATTTCATTCATGTGGGAGACTATTGGAAAATTTGGGTAAACCAAATGGGTTTGTACCATTTTGGGATGTGATTATGAGTGGGTGAAGTAACACCTTTTTGTAAGGTGATTACATATTCGTGTTCTCCTACAAGAGAGCTTCGAATCGAGATATAATCCATCCAAAATGGATTTAAGGTGAATGAGAAATTGATTCTCAAAGTACCTTGGTGGGAAAAGGAGTAATGTGAGAAAGTGGTTTTATACCACATTGCTTAACTAAAGAGTTTGCTCCAGAATTTTCTCCTATAAATACCCACCTATCCCTTCAGTTTTTCACACACCTTCAAATACCAAAATCTCTCTCCCAAAAGTTCAAGTCTTCTTCCTTTCTTCTTATTTGTCGGTCCTTTTGTTGTCGCTTTGCTCAAGCGTGGTTGCGTTCGGTGGTGTTGAAACACCGTTGAGATCGTTGTATCCTGGGAGAAAGACGTCCTTGTGTAGGGTGAATCTATCTTAAGGAAACTGTGCAAACACAGGCCTCGATTACAGTTTTCTTTCGATTTCAATTTCGTTATAATTTTCTAATCCGCGTTGATTTTGTCTAACAGTTACTTCAAGAAAGCGTAGGAACTCATTCACAAGAAGAAAGCAAGCTTATAATGTTTAACCTCTTTAAAAGCTCGAATTATTATCTCCCTAAACAACTTTAATACTCAAAATTAAACTGCACTAAGTTTGATTGGAAAAATCCGATTTAACTAGGTATCAAAAGAGTTACGAGTACAAAGATACTTGAAACTTGACCTGGACCAGGTATGAGTGATGGCATTATTGATGCTCACCCCAAACTCGTTACATATCTACAAACATATATATGCATTTTAGTTTTTTTTTCCTATTGCCACCTAGGATTCTGGTGCGCAAATTAACATGCACTACTTTTACTCACTAGATCGCTCTAGCGAGATCGTTATTTCCCAAGGGTCTTACTTTCTCTATTACTCATAAATGTGTGTTAAAGTTGATCGAGGTTTCGTGTTGGTTTGAAAATTGGTTTATGAACTAGTGAAACTAAGAAAGCAATTAAATCAAGCAAGCAAACAAAACAAATTGGGGTTTTCCAGATAGACTAAGGCTATTGTTCAGACTCGAATTCACACTAGTTCGGTTAAGATGGATGAAGTTATGCAATCTCAGTTTCAACAGACTAGATGACTCGACATTTCCTTTTGTAATCTCTACTCCATGGTCAGGCCGTGGAGATTCTATTCTGTCAAACCTACAAGCTCCTATGGTCAAGCTAACTTGCAAGTAATCAAGAATGAACAAGAACGATGAAATGCCACACGATCAGTCAAAGAGATTAGGTTTGTCCAATCCTATGGTCAAGCTATTGGCAGAACTTAACGACCTCCTAAACTCTAGAATGAAATGCGCTCATGGTCAGACCCGCAAATCAAAGATAAACTCAGAAACTAACAATTGATCAAGTTGACAGGATCAAAACGTTTAAATTAGGGTTTAGGAGAAATCGCATCTAAGTCTGAATGAACATTGATTAACATAAACGGGTTAGAAACCCGAAATCATCCATACAAAATCCTAGCTAACGCTTCATCTAATCTAAACAACCCTAAGAGTTTAGCTCGACATCACTACAGAAGAAATCACAAAAACAATGGAGAAGAAAACCGGAGAAGAAGACATCTTACTCCGAGATGACCTAATCCTGATGAATCCTAGAAACTCCTGAGTTAATCCTCGCTTCCTCTCGCTCAATTGTCACTTCAAAGCTTCGAGTCCTCCCTCCGAGAGTGTCTGGTTCATCGAAATTCGAATGAAGAATGAAAAGTATGTAGAATGTCTTCTTTCCTCTCTAATTAGTCTAATATATACTCACAAATTCGTGGTCCCCACTAAGAAGGCAATTTCCCTTAATTAAAACTCTTTTCCTACTTGGAAAAGGCTTAATTTTCGACACAAGGTGTGTCAGGTAGACACCATCAGCATGATTTTTCCCTCAATTCAGCTATCATTTGTCCCACTTGATTCCTTTAATGATTTTCATGAGCGAACTCGACCTGAAACATGTCAAAAATACAAAACCAAGCATAAACTGGAACAACATGGTAACTCAATGATAATTATCATCAAATGAGTAAAAATCACCTAAAATGGATGAAAAATAACTCAAGAATGTGCCTTAATATGGGAATGAATGCGCATATATTTGCACGCATCAAATCACCCCACACTTAAGCTTTTGTTTGTCCTCAAACAAATAAAATTTGGAATCACACTCAAATTCACAAGTGACAAGATCAACCAAATTGAAGTTCAATCTCTAACAATTCAACCTACATTGTTTCATCTAGAAAGCGTAACCTACACATGAAAGAATGTCAACCAAACAAGTTCAAGCCTCACTATTCTCTGCACACAACAAGTAACAATCACCAATCATGCATGATGCCGACCTAACCGACCAGAATTCCTCACACAAAAAATATTTAGTACAATAGGGAACTCTCACACTCTGTGTTTAGGGACGTGTTTATGCTCTCAATCACTTTCTCGACCGAATTATGTCATAGGTTTGCATTTCGACCACAATCTCCACCACTCAGACAACACGAGAAACTAGTCAAGAGGACTTTGCAAGGGACTGTAATGATTCTATACTACAGGGGCTTATGATGAATGGATGAAGGGATGAATGATGATGTAAGGTATGATGCGGTGCAACAATCAACTAACCTCCCTCGAATCAAAATCTATGGATTCCTACCGTCTAACCAGACTCAGATAGAATAATGTACGCTCGTCCTAGGATACCTTCAAGCAACTTAGCACTTTTCATTTATTTATTTTTTTTTCTTTTTTTTGTCTTCTTTTTTTCTTTTTTTTTAGAACTACTTATTGCTCTCGTTCTTCCTTACGTATGGAGAAGAACGTTTTGAACTAAAAACTACTTATACTCACAACTTGTAACTTGGAATTTTTTTGTTTTTCAATTTTTTTCTTATCTCTTTTTTTTTTTTTTGCTAAATTTTTTAGTTGCTAGAGGTGTTTACACATCTGGACATACTAGCTAAGACCACCGATTTCTGGCTATAGGCAAGTCACCACAGTCCGACTTCCGGTAAGCTAATCTCAGGCTACTACCACACGGGATCAACGAGGTGAACAAAAACATGGGAATAAGCTGTAACGTAATATCGAACCGAAAGAACAGGCCAAGCTCAAAGGTTTACACCTATGGGAATTAATGTCGGGTTGTCTTCTGGCTTAGGTAGCAATTCTAGGTGCCTCTATCCTCCTAGTACTCGTGTTATTGTGTAGTCTCTAATAGATCTCATGCAAATTCTAACTCATTCAAAGTACGAGATATCCACTCAAAGAGAAAAAGGTTTCTAGTTGTGTGCAACGGATCAAAAGCTCACAATTGGCTACTAGTCGGGTTCGAATCATTTTTGTGCAATTCAAAGTGAAGCTACAAGAGTGATTCTAAAATATGTTCTGACCGGATCATTTAATATCAATTCAAGCATGTTGGATACAGGTTCTAGATAAGACAGTCTAAGCGTCATTGTAAAAGATTGAAAATCAGTTTAGCATTGCAAGTCAAGAATAGAGCAAGTTCCAATCACAGAAAGCGCACATAAATCACAGCAAAGCAACCCTCAAAAATTAATACCCCACCCCACACTTCACTACAAGAAAAAGGAGGTTTAACCGTGGATTTTTATGTAGTCTAACAGCGGATAGGCCGCTGTTAGATATCCTAACGGCGGACGCGTGTCCGCTGTTAGGTTGACTAACGTAAGCTTATTTAACAGCGGGTAGGCGTCCGCCGTTAAACCTAACAGCGGATAGCTTTACATCCGCTGTTAAATCTCACAGCGAATTAAACACTCTAACAGCGGATAAAATCCGCTGTTAGAGTTCCGATCAGAATTAAAAAAAATTGCAGAAACCTGCTTGCCGGAGCAGGTTTCTGCAGTTCTTCCTCTTCTTCTTCTTCCTTCTTCTTCTCTCTTCTCCTTCCTTCTCTTCTTCTTCTTCTTCTTCTTCTTCTTCGATCTTCTTCTTCTTCTTCTTCTTCTCGATCTTTTTTTTTTTCTTTTCTACTTCTCTCCTACTTCTTCTTCTTCGATCTCCTTCTTCTTCTTCTTTTTCCTTCTTCTTCTTCTGCATCTCCGATCTTCTTCTTTTTCTTCTTCTTCTTGATTTTGTGTTCTTCTTCTTTCTCTATTCTTCTCCTTCTACTTTGTTCTTCTTATTCTTCAGCAAAATCAAACAACAAACCCTAACTAAAACTCTAATAATAAATGAGAAAGAGAAGAAGAAAATAAGGAAGAGAAGAGACAAATCCGAAAGAGATGTCATTGGCTAGGGCTGAGCACACGGATTGCCACATCAGCTAAACTTAACAGCGGACATCTTAACAGCGGTTTATATCCGCTGTTAGGTTTCCCCCCAAATTTTTGCATTCCCGCGGAGGCGGGAAATTTGGCTCCCCCGTGAAATTTCATTCTAACAGCGGATGACTAACAGCGGATAAGTGTCCGCTGTTAACTAACAATGAATTTTTTTATATCCGCTGTTAGACAGTATAATCTAACAGCGGTTTCCTGTCCACCGTTAGAGTTCCAATGTTAAACCTCCTTTTTCTTGTAGTGCTTAGTCAGGACATTGTCCTCAATGGACCACATAAAAGGAAGAAAAGTGTATAGGGGTACCAGTAAGTGAGCATGAGGGTGCCAGAGAATGACGAGGGTGAAATACCGAGTGGAAAATGGCATCTGGATCGGAGCATCGGAAGTACATATTATATCCTGAGAAAATGGGAAGTAAAGAACAACACACAATTAGAGCAGTCGAAATACGAAATCACCACTGATTCGATCCATAACAAAGTTCAACAAAGACTCAAAACAGACAAACCGACACAAATAAAGAAATCAAAGTACAGTGTTCTGGATGATAAGAAAAATAAGGGAAAATCCTGAAATCACTAGGATCACTGATCCATGTCTTCCCAATCAATGCGTCTCATGGCTTCGACGCATTTCCTCTGGATAACAAGCCACTGTGCTCGGTCCTCCTCTTGAAATCTAGGTAGCTCCCTTGCCCTTGCGAGATAAAGAAGAAGTATTCCCCCTTTTTTATTCATCCATCCTGAAAAATGACAATGATGAACGTGTCGTTGCGATGCGTTCAAACAAATAACTAACAAAGCAAACAAAAGCTAGGGTAGATCGTATTCCAGAGGTTTCCTCTACTTCCTTACTCAAAGATGTTGGCAATTTAATTCAAGTTTAAACACAAGTTGTGCGTGGTGTGAGTTCCACGACTTCTATACTAAAATGCAAAGATAATTTGAAATGAGAATTAAAGCGAAGAAAGATTGAAGATTGATTGATTGACTAGAAAGATGACAGACAAACTTAGACTTCGAATCCCCCTTAGATCACCAGAGCAACAACAGTCAACAGACCAGTAACTTTCGATTCTAGTTCATTCAGTTCATAGACACCATCATAACTCCTGACCCTTAGGTTTAAGACTGGCGAACGTTCGCTCTATCCGGTCTAGCTACCACGATTAATTAGCCTCCCGGGTACGGTCGCCTCTCACAATGACTTAACTTAACTGGTGCAAATTCTAATGATTAATGAGTTACTCTAGCAATGGATCAACCCTAATCAGTTCCTACGAAAGGCACGCTCCAATTATAAGGTTGATTGTTCGATTTGGTGTTTTAAAGTAAGGCGAGCGTTCGCTTCTATCCTTAGCTTAACAATAGTCTAATCTAGGTGGCCAAACCAGACAAGAAACACAGATAACGAAGAACAAATCAAACATGAAAGATGAAACTAAATGAACTTCGAATCTAATCACCGCCGATCCGTGACCGCTTTAAGCCCTGGGTCACTTAGGGTTCATCTAATCTAAGCTACACGAGTTTAGCTACTCATATTCAATACAGAAGAATCGAAGACAAACAAAGAATACATCTCAGGTAGGAAGGCAGAGAAGAACTGTAAAACCTAATTTCGATGTTTCCTCGCAGCTTCAATCTGCTGGATCTTCAACTCCTAGCATTGGCTCTCCGAGAAGGATGGATGGCGCCACAATCCGTTCCTGGCTCCTTGAACCCTCTCTACTCGTTTTTCTCTCTCTCCTCTGTCTAGTTGTGTGTTGTGTGTTCTCAATTGTAAAAATTGTCAGTACCCTTGATTGCCCGTGTTTTTCAGTATTTATACCTAACCGGCTGTTTCTGGATTTTCACTAGGATTTTCACCGAAAATCCAAGGTTATTTTCGGCGAAACTATCTGTTCAAATGTGTCTTCACCCGTCTGTTTCTCCTGGTTGATTTGGCTTCGGGTTTTCACCGAGAATGCTCATGTATTTTCGCCGAGAACTCCCTCTTGATCGAGTCAGTGAATTCTTCTTCCATTTTTGGCGAAAACCCAAGGGTATTTTCGTCGAAAATATATGTGTAAAATGAGCAGGAGTTTCGTTTGCCTGGAGTGATCTCTCCGGTTGATTTCTGTGTGATTCTTCGAGGTTCCAACATCTAAGACAAGTCCTTGGCTACTTATTCGATGGCAAAAAACCTGTGCTAACGTAAAAACACTATAAAACCATCAAATAGACCCGAAACGGGCCAAGGTAACACAAATGGCACGAGATAGGGCAATCGATTGAATATTCGTTATTCTACCCTAAAAATCATGTCTTAAGCAAGGAAATGTCGCTTAAATGAGGCTGATAATCACGTCAAAATGAGTGTTATCAGACAACAACAACAAACACCAAAGAAACAGAGTCCAAAGAATGTATGTTAAATGCCAACAATTTAGGCCAAAGTCCCTTAAACACATCTCAAGGCACAAAGCAATACTTAGCAAAACAATCATAATCAGGCATTTAACCAATGGAACAAGTAAACGTCATTACTCAATCAACAACTTGCCATAAATTAAGTAACAAACACATCCAAGTTAGCCCAACAATTCACACAAACCAAGGCACAAACTCATGAAACCGAGATAACACAAAGTACACTCAATTCATCATTTGAGCATAATAAGACCAAAGATAATCAAGAACAAGCATTCAAATATATCCATGAACACCAAATGATCATTCTCGAAGCAATAAAGCATCAAAATTCGGCCATATGCAAAAATCCCCAATTTCGAGCAATGTCGGTATGAAAAGTAAATGAGAATACACAATTGGAGGGGCAAACAATACTGAAACGATCCCTGATTCAACATATGAGCTTCATATACCACCAATTTCAATTATATCATATCAAATTCGCAAAATCACAAACTTGAAAAATTAGGTTCTTGAGCTCAAGAACTCAATTCCGAATCTGGACCTACAAATCGAAATCGAGCAAAGTAAATACTGATATAGACATCATAAAAGGTAGGGAAATGATGTACATAGCCGAGAATCGAGTTACAAACTCGAAATCAAGAAGAAAAATTAGGCTTGGCAGCACATTTAGGGTAACCGGAGACCCGCCCGAACCCGACCCGGTCAAAAGGGTTATTGCCCGAGTTGACTCGAATTCCGGGTCGGGTTTGAAATGGCCGCTTACCCGAAAATGACAGGCGGGCCGGGCTTGGTTAATTGGATATCCGGCCCGTCATGAAGCCCGTACCCGGGACGACGCCGTTTTGATCAGTACGGAGGAAGGAGGCTGACTGCATTCTCTCTTTCTGCTGCTGCCTTTCCTGAGTTCCTCCCCAATTCGAAACCCTAGGCTAGAGTTCCACATTCTTCGCCCCCATAAACGAAATCTCTTCCTAAATCAGTATTCTTAATTTCTTATTCTACTATTCTCCGACATCTTCTCCTCTTTCCTTCATCAGATAAAGATATCACAATCACTAATTATTCTCAAATCAAAACTCTTGCCTGTTTCAACTTTCAAACTCATAATTTACCTTGAATTCGTATTCTATCTTTGATTCCCCAGAATCAGACTCTTTCCTCTTCAGTCTTCTGTGTAGCTGTGTTTGATTCCTATTCCAATTCTAATTCCTCAATCCAAAAGGAAATATGTATGCGACGACAATGAGTATAAATACCCCTACCTTTCTCTCGATAATCGCCAATCTCATCATACATATTCATTCTCCTCCAGTCGACTGTTTTGAGCTTTGGATTATTAACTGTGAGTTGGAGTCTTAGAGAAGGTATCAAGGTACGGACGTCAAAGACTCAAAGTCTCATAGAATAGGGTTCATATTTCGTTAGTTTGTGTTGTGGGTTCATATATTTTACTCGTAACAGACTGTTGGTGCAGGTGCTCTTCTTCAGCTTGGGTTGAAGGTGTTGTGCTGTTGGAGTGTTGGTTAATCATCAGAGTATTTGAGCTAGTAAGCCACTCAATTCTTTCTGATTTATTAGCAATGTTCTGTGTATTGCCTGTGAATCTGTTCTGAGTTCTGCTCTGAAATGTGATGGTTGTGGGACTCTGTCTCAATCTCTTTCTGCCTCTAGTTTGTTAGGATCAAATTATAAGAAAGAATGAAATTAGTTGCCTCTAGTCTCCCGTATGTAGTTGAAATTAGTTCGTGAACCATGATTTAACTTGTGTATGTTTTACTTGGTCTTATATGAATTATGACGATGTGATGCAGTTATGCAACTAACTATTGTGATATTTTGTTTAGTTGGATGGATAATTGTTCCAAACTTATTTAGTTTATAAGTTTTATAGATTTACATATCTCACGTTCATCATTAAATGCCTAGTATTTGATTCATATGGAATGATTCATAAAAATACCTAGCTAGTATTGTTCATATCTGCTGGAGTGATTCATATCTGCATATGATTATATTGTTGCTGCTGCTGTAAGTTAATCACTTAATCTGCATCTGTTAATATCACACGATAATAATCTGCATCTGTTTATATTGTTGTTGCTGCTGTAAGTTAATCTACATCCGTTCTTACCACCATTGTTAAACTGAGTATAGACTGTATTGCATCTGTTCTTAATCTGCATAATGTATAGTGTTGCTGCTGTTGAATCTCCTTATTTATAGAATATTGTTGTCGTTTTGTACAGTACGAAGGAGTAATACCAATCTGCTGACTTAGCTTTGATCTGTCTGCATCTGTACTGACGTAGCAGTAATACCAATCTGCACTGCATCTGTCAAAAGGTACATTTCCTGCTGTTGCAACATTCATTTAAGTTCTTATATCTCTGGCAGCCTGCATACATTTCTAAAGTTTCTTATAAATCTATGCTCTCTTTCTTTCATTTAGTATAAATCTGCATTAAACTATATATTAAGTAACTCTATTCTTGCTTTTAAACATGTATTGTGCTTAATAAGATGAACCCTATGAACATGTATTAAACATGTATTCTTGCTTTTAAACATGTATTAAGAAACTCTATTCTTGCTCTTATCCCGCTGTTTAAGCTCTACTTATTGTACCTACATAATAATATGATATTGATGGATAACATTAGATAAATCATAGATGATATTGATGCATAACTTTGATCATGAACTTTCTTTGGCCTTTGCGTTGAATTCATAATATTCATTTAATCTTATAATTTGTGCTCTTTTTCTTCTCACTTTCTCGTTATATAATCTTTTTATTCCTTCTCTAACTGTAGGCATATCCGCATATACAAACTTGGTACTTTGACAATGAATAGCCAAAACCCAATTCCTTCTCAACCACTTGGTAGTAATGGTGGTTTGGATCCAACTCCACCTGTGTTGACTCAAACACAGGAAATTCCTCAACCCAACTCTCGACCTGTCGAGGAAATCCTAGACACTAGTAAGCTTACTAGTGTTGTTTGGGCTCATTTTTTCAAAGTCAAGACGAAAGAGGGAATAAAGGCAAGATGCAAATACTGTAAGAAGAGTCTAGGGGTCAGTCAAACCATGACACTACTCATTTGAAGACTCATATGAAAAACTGCCTCCAAAGACAGATTCATGATCGCAGTCAGAAAATTCTAGGTCCTGATGCTATCACTAACTCGAATGGGAAGAGGGATCTCACGGCTACGACCTACAATGCTGAAGTATCGAGAAAGCAACTGGCCCTAGCCATTGTCATGCATGACTATTCGCTTTAGTTTGTCGACCACTATTACACAAATAATTTCCTCAACGGTCTGCAGCCGCATTTTCGTGTCCCATGCCGTACCACTATAAAGAAAGAGATTCTAGGCATGTACGAGATCGAAAGAGTCAAGATCAAGAAGAAGATTGATGCTAACATCGGAAGAATTGCCATCACTACTGATATGTGGACTGCAACTACTCAACAGAAAGGGTATATGGCTGTGACGACACATTACATAGATAATAATTGGCATCTTCGAAACCACATGCTGCAGTTTATCTATGTGCCTGCACCTCACACAGCTGATAATTTGGCATCTCGATTATTTCGTTGCATGATGGAATGGAATATGGATGCCAAACTTTCATCTATCACCCTTGATAACTGCAGCACAAATGACAAGATGATAAACATTATTAAGTCGAAGCTGGTGTCTACTTTCTTGATAAAGGATGGAGCTCTATTGCACATGCGATGTACGGCCCACATTCTCAATCTAATTGTCAAGGATGGGTTGCATGTTTTGAAGGATGGAATTGAGAAGATTAGAGACAGTGTGCTATTCTGGAAAGCCACTCCTAAGCGAATTGAGTTCTTTCAAGAAGTTGCGAAGTAGACTAATGTCGATTATGTGAACAAATTAGTGGATGACTGTCCCACGAGGTGGAACTCCACCTACGAAATGTTGTCTGTTGCCTTACCGTACAAAGATGTCTTCTATAGGCTTAAACAGCGGGATGAGAGTCAAACTTACACATCGTGCCCAAATGAGTCGCAATGGGAATTTGCTGCAGTTATTTGTGACAAATTGAAGATCTTCAACGACATCTCAGAATTATTCTCTGGATCTAGTTACCCTACTGCGAACCTCTTCTTCCCGAAGATTTGTGAGTTGAGTGGCAAGCTATATGAATGGCGTATTGATCCTGACCAGAGGGTAAGTAGAATGGCCGAGTTAATGTGGTTAAAGTTCTCGAAGTACTGGATGAACATACATGAACTTTTGGCCGTAGCTGTTATCCTCGATCCTCGTTGCAAGCTACAAATGGTTGAGTATTGGGAAATTAGGCTGGCTAGTACCACGAATCATATTTCCAATGAGAAGATGAAGGATACATTGTCTGAGCTGGTTCGGGAATACCAAAGAAGAAATAGACCCGCAAATGAGCATCCCGCTAGTGAAACTAATGAGAACTTCACTTCCGATGATGTTGACTTTGACTTATTTGTAAGTCAAAAGAAGAGGGCAAGAATAACTCCCTGTCAATCTGAGTTGGACAATTACTTGGATGAGACTCTCATTCCTCGATCCCCAGATTTTGATATCCTGCTGTGGTGGAAAATGAATGGAGTGAAATTTCCGACATTGCAAGCCATAGCAAGAGATATGCTAGCTGTCCCAGTAACTTCAGTGACCTCTGAATCTGCCTTTAGTGCTGGTGGAAGGTTATTGGATCCACATCGTAGTAAGCTTCATTCCACTACGGTGGAATCCATTTTGTGCACGAAGAGTTCTATATTTTGGAATACTTTTTAGTTCGTACTTCTACTCTTTAAGTACACTCAAATAATGACATTGAGTTTAACTATTTTTTGTAACTTCTTCAAACTAGATTCGAAGATCTCCGCTATTGCTCTTGAGGGTTGTTTCACTGAGCTTATTAAGAGTGCGATGGAGAATGAGGATGAGGGGATTGATAATGTTGATGCAACTGGTGTGTATTTTTTAATACTGAAATTGTTTGTTATCATTTCCTTAATTGATTCCCAAATTGCTTTCTCTAATTCTCCAAACGTTATCATAATATCATTTGATTAAATGTTTGTGTTTTCTACTTTGCTTGTTGCAGATATTTGATTACTTAACCTACGGATGGGTTGACGAATTGAGATCACCACGAGTCGTTACTCGTTACTGGGAATAAATAGTAGTCATCTATTTAGTTATGTTTGGATTTGCTCCGATTATTTAGTATTCAGATTTCAGAATTTCATATGTTGAATAGTTATTAAAATTTATGTTATTATTTCTAAAATTCATATTTTTGGTATTTCGTATTATTTTATTCATTTAGTTGTTAATTGGAGCATTCATTTAGTTCCCAGCAATAACGAGTATAAAACAGACTCTGTTTAAATATTCATAAAACAGAGTACAAAGCAGTAATGATTAAAGGCTTTAACATTAAAGGCTTTAATTTAAGGCCCAAAACAATCAGCCATTCAGCCCATAAAACCAAAAACAAGGGGCCGAACATAATTTGGAAAATGGGGCAGGGATTCGGCCCGTCCGGGTAAAGCCCGATATCCGGCCGGGCCCATTAACGAATGCTGAAGCAGACCCGATCTGCATGATATGGGCGGGCAAAAAAACCCGACAGGGTTAGGCGGGCAGGGTTTGGTGGTCTGGATATCCGGCCCGGCCCGCCCGAATGCCAACCCTAAGAAAAATAGGAAAATGGGCTGAAACTCGGGTTTGTTATAGGCTCGATATTCGTCGTCGGCGCTGCGGCGGCTTGTCCAGGGTGAAGGCGGTGGTGATGTGGCAGTGGCGGGGGGTCGTCAGCCGGCGAGGGGTGGCCGGAGACGGCCGAGTTTGGTCTAGGTTGAGGAGGAAGGTGAAAAAAGAGGAGAAGAAGAGATGACGAGAGGCTGTTGCTGTTCTATTTTTTTTCGAATTTCGTTTTTCTTTGGAATTTTTTTTTAAATTTCAGTACCATGTGTCTTGAAAGCACCAATGTGGTGTCCTGAAACAAAGATTGTATTTCTCAGATCTCACCTATTGTGATTTCTTGACACATGGTGTTGTGAAGACACACCAAAAAATCCATTTTAAATATATATTTTTTTTCAATTATTTTCTTTCATCCAGACTCGACTGACTCGACACAAGACTCTACCACAGACTCGACTCAACAAAATAAAAGACTCCAGCCTCGGGTTGCCTCCCGAGAAACGCTCTCCCTTAACGTCTTTGAGCTAGACGATACCTGGTCTAAGGTGTGGCGTCCCAGCTCAGAACTTCTTTCAGACCGGCATCCGTGTCCTGGAACAATAGCTTCATTGCTCCACTCTTAAGCACAAATTTCTTCCCGTTAGCATGGAAAAGCTCCAATGAACTGTCACCACGCAATCCAGCTACCTCAAAGGGTCCAAATAGCTCCACTTTGTCCAGAACCACATCTGGGGGTTTGGTTGGAGTACTGTCCTGGGGCGGTGCCTTAGCTCTCTCTGGATGCTTGTTCCTCTTCTTAGGTCCACCTGTATCTTGGGTAGATACCATCGCCGCTACCTGATCTTGCGAGGATGGAGACGAATAAGGAGAATCCATGTCTATAAATACAGTATAAACTGAAGCATTCTCGAACACTAACGACATGGGTTTCTTGGTGGAAGAGTGCACATTAGGATCAGGTGGAGAAATTTCAAATATAATTTCTTTCCCCTCATCCCAAAAAGTCAACCTTCCAGCCTGTGCATCGATGAGTGCACCAGAAGTGGCTAGGAAAGGTCATCCCAGGATAAGGGGGACGTTAATACTTTCCTTGCAATCAATTACCACAAAATTTGTCATGAAATAGCTATCATGCACCCTAACTGTAACATTTTCAGCAATACCCTTAGGGTACCTAACCGTTTGATCAGCTAAGTTAATGTTCATAGTGGTAGGGGTTAGCCTAGGCAATCCTAAACGTTCAAACAATGAATAAGGCATAACACTAATGCTAGCACCCAAATCGGCAAGAGCTCTATCAATCAAATAAGTGCCAATAGAACAAGGGAAAGAAAAACTCCCTGGATCATGACGCTTTGGCACCACGATGCTTTCTTTCAGAGCAGCCGTACAAGCTTCATCAAAGATGACTGAAGCTATTTCTTCTATCTCGACCGCTCTCGCCTTTGAATGGGAGATCTTGGGAGGAGAACTGCCAGTCTTAACTTTCTTCTTGTCAGGAATCATGCTTCTCAGCTCCTCCACCACAGCAGCAGCTTCTGCATTCTTCAGCTTCTTCTTCTTGGAGAGAATTTCCTTTATGTGCTTCGCATAATCCGGGTTTGCGAGAAGCTCCTTCAATAGCGTAACTCCCATCTTCTGGTTGTTAATTGATACCAGATTCTTCCCTAAATTCTCCATGTTTAGCACATGCCTTGACATAGCGGCATGGTACGATGCTCTTGGTCGGTAAGGAGCTACTGGTGGAGTAGCTTCTTCTCTTTGCTGCTCCTTCTGACACAACTGCTCCATTGGTTTCTCCAATTCATCCATGCTATCCTGTAGAGAAACTGCCCCACAAAATTCTTCCTTAGTTTTGCTTCCTCCGACATTGTTAGATGAAGAGGGAGTTGTGCTAGATAGAAGACCAACTCCCTTCTCCTCAGAAAGTTGGTTATTGCCGTCACTAGATCGTCTAGCTTCTTGATAGAGCTATCGGTATCCTTCTTGTTCATATGAGTTTCAGTAAGAATCTTCTCCAACATAATGTCAGTATTGGACTTAGGTGCAGAAGAGCTTGAACCACTGTTGTTGTTTTGATTTTGGTTCTGGTTCTGATTTCCATTCCAATTCCCTATGTTCTGCCATTGGGAATTCTGATTCTGATTCCAATAGTTCCTTTGATAACCACCTTGGTTCTGATATTGATTCTGATTGTTGTTCCAATTCCCTCTATTCTGACCCCCAACATAAGCGATCTCCTCTTGTTGTTGGTCTTGGTTACTCTCAAACTTCCATGTACAGCCCTCTGCTGAATGACCTGCACCACCACAGTTTGAACACGGGGTGGTAACTGTTGCTATATTCTCTGTCTGAGAAGGATGTGTGGTTCTAGAAAACATCTTGAACCCTGACGGTGGAACGGTAGGAACACCAGGTGAGGGCGCTATCTGAGCTCTTCCCAACTCATGCTTTAACCCCTGCACTTTTATCTCCAAGTTCGAGTTATCCAACTCCAACTGACTTCTAACAATGTCCACCAGTGCAGGAGCTGTGGGAACAGGATATTGCGAATCAATAGAGAATCTCCTTTTCTCTGGATGCCTGTCATCCATCTTCAACGAGTTAGCTTGCATCAGAGATTTGATCTTCATAGCAAAGCTCTTGCAGGCAGCTAAAGCCGCAGCTGCGGTCATGTCATTCAGGTCCATACTCAACTGCAAGGAGAAATCCTTCCTCTTCTTATAGTCCAAGCCTCTGAGGAAAGTAGTGAACTTGGCGTAATCATCCCATCCATGGTGAGGACAAGCTCGGAGAAGTCCTTGGAATCTCTGCCAGGCTTCATAAAAGTTCTCCTCTGAACCACTTGTAAAGGCTGCTATATGTGCCTTAAGTCCCTCGGTTCTAGAGGTTGAGAAGAACTCTTCAAGGAATGATTTAGCCAGAGCATCCCAAGTAGTAAAATGATTAGCCGGATGATCATACAGCCATTGTTCTGCTTGTCCCTTCAGAGTGAAAGGAAATAGCTGAAGCTTGACGACACCATGATCCGCTTCATTGTTGGAGACGGTGTGAGCCAGCCTTATGAAATTCATCACATAAGCATTAGGGTCCTCATTAAGATCTCTAGATAAGGTGTTCCCATTAGCTTGAATCATGTTGATCATGTGAGGGGGAATCTGCAGATTCCGAGTTCCCGTGTTGGGAATCTGAATGCAAGAGGTCATCCCATCAATGGTCGGACGACCATAATCTTTAAGCGTCCTCTCTGCCGTGATCTCTACCTCCGGTGGAATGGATGATCTGTGGTAGCAATGGTGGATGGTGAAGGTGAAGGTGTGGATGAGGATGTAAAAAGGGTACTTTGCAGGAGGAGGTACAGGAGTAGTGCCGAAATGAGTGTAGAAAATTCTGCCCTTGTCAGCTATACGCTTACTCGCTCTTCTCTCTTCCGTACTTGCAATCTTGCCTGAAACACCAAAAACAAGAAATACCAAGTAGTATAAAACTGTGGGAGGTAAGAGGTGTTAATAAGAATGAATGAAAAGGTTAAACACACAATAGCTTTCCTAGAAAAAGAAAAGTCCCCGGCAATGGCGCCAAAAACTTGGTGCGCAAATTAACGCGCACTAGTTTTACTCACTAGATCGCTCTAGCAAGATCGTTATTTCCCAAGGGTCTTACTTTCTCTATTACTCATAAATATGTGTTAAAGTTGATCGAGGTTTCGTGTTGGTTTGAAAATTGGTTTATGAACTAATGAAACTAAGAAAGCAAGCAAACAAAACAAATTGGGGTTTTGCAGATAGACTAAGGCGGTTGTTTAGACTCGAATCCACGCTAGTTCGGTTAAGATGGATGAAGTTATGCAATCTCAGTTTCAACAGACTAGATGACTCGACATTTCCTGTTGTAATCTCTACTCCATGGTCAGGCCGTAGAGATTCTATTCTATCAAACCTACAAGCTCCTATGGTCAAGCTAACTTGCAAGTAATCAAGAATGAACAAGAATGATGAAATGCCACACGATCAGGCAAAGGGATTAGGTCTGTCCAATCCTATGGTCAAGCTATTGGCAGAAATTAACGACCTCCTAAACTCTAGAATGAAATGCGTTCATGGTCAGACTCGCAAATCAAAGATAAACTCAGAAAGTAACAATTGATCAAGTTGTCAAGATCAAAACGTTTAAATTATGGTTTAGGAGAAATCGCATCTAAGTCTGAATAAACATTGATTAACATAAACGGGTTAGAAACCTAAAATCATCCATACAAAATCCTAGCTAATGCTTTACCTAATCTAAACAACCCTAAGAGTTTAGCTCGACATCACTACAGAAGAAATCACAGAAACAATGGAGAAGAAAACCGGAGAAGCAGACATCTTACTCCGAGATGACCTAATCCTGATGAATCCTAGAAACTCCTGAGTTAATCCTCACTTCCTCTCGCTCAATCATCACTTCAAAGCTTCGAGTTCTCCCTTCGAGAGTGTCTGGTTCGTCGAAATTCGAATGAAGAATGAAAAGTATGTAGAATATCTTCTTTCCTCTCTAAAAAGTCTAATATATACTCCCAAATTCTTGGTCCCCACTAAGAAGGCAATTTCCCTTAATTAAAACTCTTCTCCTACTGGGAGAAGGCTTAATTTTCGGCCCAGGGTGTGTCAGGTAGACACATGGTGTCCAGAAGACACCATCAGCATGATTTTTCCCTCAATTCGGCTCCCATTTGTCCCATTTGGTTCCTTTAATGATTTTCATGAGGGAACTCGACCTGAAACATGTCATAAATACAAAACCAAGCATAAACCAAAACAACATGGTAACTCAATGATAATTATAATCAAATGAGTAAAAATCACCGAAAATGCATGAAAAATAACTCAAGAATGTTGCTTAATATGGGAATGAATGCGCATATATTTGCACGCATCAGATTCTCTATTGGGGTCAAATACTTAAATAGTCCCAAAACTTTGGGGTGGGTTACAAAATCGTCCTAAAACTTCATTTTGTTGCAGACTTGTCCTGTTAGTATAGGACCTCGTTACAATGTGGTCCTATTCACACCATCGGTGACTTTTCATGATGAATTTGCCACATCATCAGGTCCACATCAGCTAAATAATAATTAAATAATAGACTCAAACCAAATTGATCTAAACCATCTAATCAAATCAGTTAACTTAACCTAAAACAAAAATTCTAATTGAACCCTAACCTAATCCATAGCCGCCTTTGTCAGCTCTCATCTTCTTCTTCCTATTACTCATCTCCACTTCCTCCGCCCCGCTGGAAAACCATCTTTCTTCTCCTCCGACCATCACTGGCACTACTTCTATTCTCCGCTCTCTCTCTCCCTCCCTTCTCCGAGACACGACCATGGCAGTGGCCAACGACAACAACGAGGACGACGACGGCTCGTTGTTGTATCAAAATTTGTGGGAATTGGCCCCTCATTCATTGGATCGGCCTCGACTTTAATGGACCGATTATCTTGCCCCTTCAAGATTTAGGATTCGGTAATGTAGTCGAGAAATGGGAAACTGTGAGAGTACCATGTAGTAAGCGCCACCGCCACCTCCACCACTGTCTCTGGAACCAACCTCTCGATTGTTCAGTCGTCGAGCCACTTCGACTGCATATACTTGTGCTTCCTCCACGGAGCCAAGTGAATCTTCTTCTCCTTTATACATGCTTTTGCCGCAGAATAGAGTATCTTGATAAGAGTCTTCAGCCTATCTACCCTTCCGACGAACTCGAAAGCCACGAGATTAGTTGATTGTATTGCTCGCCCGCTTTCGCCATCTCGAACTCCGCATTGAAGTTCAATTCGATTATCACCCTCACTTGCCTTAATTTCTTCGAATTCTCCACCACGTTCATATATGAATGTTCCCCTGTTCACCAGAATTAAAAAATTAAAAATTAAACCCTAATTCTAATCATTAATCAATCTGTTTTTCAATTACCAGCTAAGACGTCGTTTTGTCCTCCGTTCCATGTGGACTTGCAGATCGTACAGTTGCGACCTTAGCTCCGTAGCCTGACGGAGACTTCCCTCCGGAGGTAGTTTCGGCAGCCGACGTCAGACTTTCGGCAAACGTAATTAAGTCTGACGTTCTCGATTTTAGTCAGGGATCTTTCGTCGTCCGTCGAATCTTGGTTTTGAAAGCTTTGGTTATCCCATAACTTCTTCCGATTTTCCCAATCCACCCAAATCAGTTTGGTCAGCAGATTTGAGTTCGGGTTTGGCTGACTTAAACCCCAATTTTCTGTAAAAAAACCGAATTCTGTCTGAAACGTTGTCGTTTAAACCAATCTTCTTTTCTAGACTTCTAATGTCGTGAACCCTAAATTTCTAATGTCGTGAACTTCGAATCTCTCAATTTTTTCTTCACCCAATCTCTCAATCTTCATCGCCGATCTTGGTGTCCTGATTCCCGACGAAGGCGGCTCGACGAAGGTGGCTCGACGAAGGCTGCTCGATGAAGGCGGCTAGACGAAGGCTGCTCGGCGTTGCTTACCAAAGGAGGGACGGCGTTGCTGGTCGACGAAGCTGCTGGTCGACGAGGCTGTTGTGGATGAAAGCTTGGCGTCCTGATTCCTGAAGAAGCTGCTGTGTACGGACGGGCGGCCGGCGTTGCTTACCAAAGGAGGGACGAAGGCTGCTCGGCGTTGCTTACCAAAGGAGGGACGGCGTTGCTGGTCGACGAAGCTGCTGTGGACGAAATTTACTCAACGACGAAGCTGCTGTGAGTCTATAACGGTAAGTCGGTAAGTCTCTTTGATTCAAATTTGCTCCACTGTTGCTGCTGCTGCCTGCTTGCTTTGATTGATTTTTTGGCTCCTTTAATTGAAATGTGTAGGCTGTTGCTGCTTAATTCTTCTCTAGGTTTCAGTTGTGACGAGTTAACTGATGTGCTACTGCCATTTGGTTATTTGCAGGTTTGATGGCAACCACTGGTTCATCTAAATCCGGTAGAAAACCACCAAGGAAAAATCCAAATGCACCTGGAAGTAGAACTGATCCAGGTTGGCAATATGCACTGGACGTTGATGGAACCGCAAAAAAGACCAAGTGCAAATTCTGCCTAAAGGTATACTCTGGTGGTATCTTTCGCCTTAAACATCATCTTGCAGGAACTAGGGGTAATGTAGAAGAATGTGTTAGTGTTCCTGATGATGTTAGGAAGAAAATATTGGAGCTTTTAGATGTTCACTTGGAGGCTAAAGAGGCCAAAAAGAACTTGATGTCCACTAGGAATTCTACAGCTTCTGGTTCTGTCTCTCAAGATGCAATCGGAGGAACAAAAGGAGGAACAAGCTGATGCAGCAAAAGATGAATGATCTTGTGTATGTGAAATATAATTCTAGGTTGATATCAAATCAACTTAAGAAAAAAGAACGTTTGTTTGATGACATTAGCTCATATGATGAGTGGATTGCTGGAGATGATGAGGAAAGTGATAATGAAGTTGTATCATTGATAGGAGTTGGTTCAACTAATGAGCCTAATATACCATCATTTGAGAATACTCTTGAACAAGTAAGTATTATAATATGAAAGTGTGGTTTACATGTTATTTGTGCTATGAATCGAGTGTTTTTCTATGTTATTGTTTATATGTTCAAATAGGATATGCAAGACGATGTTGATAAAGATGGACTTAGGAGTGAATCTGATGGAGCTGAACTTAGAGATGGACTTACGAGTGAATTTGATGGAGCTGAACTTGGAGATGGACTTAATGATGGACATTTACATGGACTTGATCTTGTTTTTGGTGAGGACAGAGATGAAGAAGAGGGAGATGAAGGAGAAGGCCAAGAAGATGAGTTGGATGATAATGTTGATCCTGCAGATTTAATGTGAGCGAAATAGTTCATATTTTATGGTTAACTTAGTATGTAAGATTGTTAACTCATGGATTATTTCTTTGACATTGGATTGGTATGTATGTTTAACACTTTGGATTGGTATGTATGGTTAAGACTTTGGATTGATATGTATGGTTAAACTTAAAATGTCCATGGATTGTATTTATGGCGAACTTATTGTATCGTTGGATTGCTATGTATGTTTAAACTTGTTTTTTTTTTGGTAACTTGTTATGTACGCATGTTTATGTATTTTTGTTAAAATTGTTGGTTTCTGCCCTATCTTATTAATTTTTACCAAATTAGAGTACTGCGTAGAATCTTACGATTTTGCGATTCGATTCTACGATTACGATTTCACCTCACTTTTCGATTCCACGTGGAATCTCGATTTCGACTACATTGGAGGCGGCTATGGATTAGGTTAGAGGTTCAATTAGATTTTTGGTTTTAGGTTAAGTTGATTGGTTTGAATAGATGGTTTAGATCGATTCGGTCAGAGTCTATTATTCAATTATTATTTAGCTGACGTGGGCCGGATGGTGTGGCAGATTCATCGTAAAAAGTCACCGACGGTGTGAATAGGACCACGTTGTAACGAGGTCCTATACTAACGGGACAAGTCTGAATCAAAATGAAGTTTCGGGACGATTTTGTAACCTACCCCAAAGTTTTGGGACTACTCAAGTATTTGACCCTTCTCTATTGTCACCATGGATTCTCCATGCTAGGTTGTACTTCATTTGTTAAATTTAGGTACCATTTTTTTCATAGTAGATACCCAAGATTAAACAAATTGGTATATTAATAGTGTTGTTATGGTGACAACAATTTTGTTTTTATAATAGATACGTGAAAAATATGTTGTCACCATAACAAATCTGCTATAAGGCACATGTAGGACTGACTATAACTTATATAACAAACATATTTTAAAGAAATATCATTACATACTTAGGACTAGTTTCTACCCGATATGGTCGGATATGTATTAAAAAATATTTTTATATTTTTATATTTTGATTTCTATATGCATAAATCATGTTTTGAAGTTGAGACCTTAATGTTTTATTTTTAAAATTTCTTTCTTGTCCACAATTTTAGAAATGATGTTAGTTTTAGATACAAAATTCTTTTGATAAACAATTTTTTTTATTGTTCTTAGGATTTACTCTCATCGGCAAGGATTGAACTCCCAAATAGGACTGGCAATACGGTTAAGGTTATTGGGCAAAATCGATTAATCAGCCGAATTCAGTTAACCATCGGTCAACCAATTTAATTTTTGGTCGGTCAGTGGTTAGGGTAATTCAATCAGGTCGGTTATCGGTCAAACCGCGGTTAACCATCGGTTCACCGTCTTTAACCGACCTGACCGATTCCATTAATTCCCTCTTACTCTCTCTCTCTCTCTCTCACCACACGCACGGGACTAACTAATCATTAATTTCAGTCTGACCCTTATTTCTCTTCTTTCTCTTCCTTCTCCTTCTCTTCTCTTCCTTCTCTTCTCTCCATTCTCTTCCTTCTCTTCCAGCTCCAGTCCAAGTCCAATGGTTGAGCCACCGTCGCGTCTCCACCTCATCTCTGCTTCGAGGCTCTGACGGAAACGGAACTCCAACACCGAGTCTGACTCCGACGTCTCCAGTCCTCCGTTCCTGGCCACTGCACCCCCCGCGTCTCCACTCTCCAATCAACTTCTACTCCGGTGCAAAGGATTAGGTATACCTCCACCGCTCCCCGTCTATCTCCAGTCTCCTTCTCTAGTTCAACCATCCTGATTTCTAACATAATTTCAACCTAATTTCAGAAGATGATGTTGTTCCCTTTAATTAGTTTGCTGGAATTGAATCAAGAGATAGGATTTTGGGAGGTGGGTTGTTTGAACTTTGAATTTATTTCTGTTAGAAACCGAACAAGAAAATGAACAAGGTTACCGATCTGGCTGAGTCGCGGATTAGGTCGCTCTCTTTAAGACGTTCGCGGCACTGCCTAGTATTGCGCACAACAGACTATCAACCGGTCGCCTCCAGGATAAAACAGCCACTCCAAATTCTTCGATTCGTGCGAAAACCGAAGATCTAAGAAAACACTCTCTAACTCTGTTTGTTCAATTTTTGTGTATCTCTCTAGGGTTAGGTAGCTCCACTATTTATAGTGGCACATACCTTCATTTTAGGATTAGTGGAGAGATTTGTGGGATCTCAAATCAAGTGATTTGATCTCAAATCAAATATTCGCAATTAATTAGGATTAAAATCATAATCATAATTAAAGACGAAATCAATAATATCCTTTTCTATTACTAATTAGAATTAATGACAATAATCATTAATGAATTAATGTCAATAATCATTAATTTCCTTTTTTCTAATTAGAACAAGGATCTCTTAGTTTTTACAACTATTCACCAACTCCAACAATCCCCCACTTGAATATTTTAAAAACATCTCATTGAGTCTCAACAGAAAAGAACATATATAAGACCAAACATAAACTAAGGTATCCTTGGATTTGAACCTTAACGTAGTGACAACAATTCTGATTTAACTAGAGTGATAGGTAGTTTTGAACTCTATCTCGGACATTGTAGCACGCTTGATCTTTTCAGAGTGTTGTCCTCTAAAAGCCCGTGCATTAATGGCCTTGCACGTCTATCCTGGTTTAGTGAATGTTCTAAAAATCTTTGCCCTTAAGATTTCATAGGAAGCGGCCACACTTCCACATTCACATAGGTGAGTCTATCAGAAGTACACCTAAAGCTAGGTACTCCACTCCACATAGAGTATAGATCTCATTAAGAGTTTTTATTATCTCAACCTAATTTCCGCTTTAGGAATTCATGCTTCACTTGCATGATCTACACATATTACACACAACTTGTTTTTACCCATTGAACCCATTTCTTGGGATCTCCAGCCCATGGGTCGGGTTACCATCATGTGTAATTCATCGTTCTATGGGCATAAGTCCCATACCCTTAGAAGTATTCTGGACTTTCTCTCTAGCTAATCCTTTCGTCAAAGGATCAGCTAGATTCTCCTCATATCAAACGTGATCCACCCTCACTACTCCTATAGAAAGGAACTCTCTAACAGTACTGTACTTACGACGAATTTGTCGTCTCTTACCGTTGTAATAACGGTTCTGAACTTTAGCAATAGCTGCGGTGCTATCACAATGAATCAATACCGGCGGAACCGGTCTTTCCCATAAGGGAATCTCTGCTAACAATCCTCTCAACCAACTCGCTTCTTCACTAGCAGTTGCTAGTGCTATCATTTCTGATTCCATAGTTGATTGAGCTAATATTGTTTGCTTCTTCGACTTCCAAGACACAGCCCCACTAGCCATGTTGAAAACATAGCCACTAGTTGCCTTGGAGTCGTCTGATAGGGTATTCCAATCCGCATCACTATACCCTTCTAATACTGCAGGAAACCTTTGATATTGAAGTCCAAGGTTAATTGTTCTCTTAAGGTATCTCATTACCCTTTCAATAGCATTCTAATGCTCCAAACTAGGACAACTTGTGAACCTGCAAAGTAATCCCACAACATAGGCAATGTCTGGTCTAGTACAATCAGTAGCATATCGCAGACTGCCAATTATGCTAGCATATTCAGATTGTCTTACACTATTTCCAGTGTTCTTAAAGAGTTTTACACTAGCATCATAAGGAGTACAAGCAGGTTTACAGTCAAAGTAATTATATTTCTTCAACATATTTTCTATGTAACTAGATTGATCTAAAGAAAATCCCCTTTCAGTCCTAGTTATCTGGATTCCTAGTATAACGCTAGCTTCACCCAGATCTTTCATATCAAAGTTCTCACAAAGCATGGTTTTCACAATATTGACAACATGATTATTAGAACCAAAAATTAACATGTCATCCACGTACAAACATATGATAGTGCAAATGTTATTTTCAAATTTGTAATAAATGCATTTGTCACTTTCATTCACCTTGAAACCATGTGAGAGAACTAGATTGTCAAATTTTTTATGCCATTGTTTAGGAGCCTGTTTCAAACCATATAGAGATTTATCTAGTTTACAAACTTTAGAAGCATGTTCTGGAATAACAAAACCTTCAGGTTGTTCCATGTAAATTTCTTCATCTAAATCACCATTCAAGAAAGCAGTTTTAACATCCATCTGATGCACAACAAGATTGTTCAACGCAGCAAGAGCAATCAAAACACGAATGGAAGTTATTCTAGTTACTGGTGAATAAGTATCAAAGAAATCTACATTTTCTCTCTGTCTATAGCCTTTAGCTACTAAACGAGCCTTATACTTATCAACAGTACCATCTGGTTTCATTTTCTTTTTTAGAATCCATTTACAACCTATAGCTTTACAACCAGGAGGTAAATCTACCAAGTGCCAAGTTTTGTTAGACTCTAATGATTCCATTTCATCATTAATGGCTTCTTGCCACAAATCAGCATCTAAGGAGGTTAGAGCTTGATGTAGAGTTGTGGGGTCATCTTCAAGGGTGTAGACAGAAAAGTCAGAGCCAAAGTCTTTAGAGATTCAACACCCCCACTAGGTCCATTATTCCTAATAGCTGGCAAGATATTAGATGAAGTACCCCCCACTATTTCTCAATTTGAAAGGAAATCTATTTTCATAAAAATCAGCATCGTTGGATTCTAAAATGGTTCGAGCATTCAAATCATAAAACCTATATGCTTTACTATTGATAGCATAGCCAACAAAAACACATTCATATGCTTTACTAGCTAGTTTAATTCTTTTAGGAACAGGAATTCTCACATAAGCCAGACACCCCCAAGTTCTAAAATATGATAGATTAGGTGGTCTATTCTTCAAAATCTCATAAGGTGACATTTTACTGTTTGATTTAGGAACTCGATTAAGCACATAACAAACAGTCAACAAAATTTCACCCCACCAAGAGGATGCGGCACCAGAATTAAGCAAAATAGCTACAACTAATTCAGTAAATGTCCTATTTTTTCGTTCAGCTTTACCATTCATTTCAGGAGAATAAGGGGCAGAAGTTTCATGAATGATACCGTGTGAGCGGTAGAAATCCTTGAACGAATTAGAGTCATATTTGGTGCCTCTATCGCTCCTGAGTCGCTTCATCTTCCTATTGCACTGGTTTTCAAACTCAACAACAAACAACTTAAACATATCAAGTGCATCACTCTTATTTTTCATCAAGTAAACAAAGGTATAATCAGAGCAATCATCAATGAAAGTGATAAAATATCTCTTGCCATTCCTAGTTAACGTCCCATCAAGTTCACAAATATCAGAATGAATCAAATCCAAAGGCTCAGATTCTCTAAGCACGGATTTATGGGGCGTTTTTTGTTATTTTGGCTTGGCTACAAAATTCACATTTATCATAATCATCTAAGGAGAGTTTAGGAATATGACCTAAGCTACTCAAGTTCTTCACAATACGTTTGTTAACATGACAAAGACGAGCATGCCAAATATTGAAATCACACATCATGTAAACTGAAACATTCATCTTATTAACTTCAACATTAAGCTTAAACATCCCATCACATGCATATCCTTTACCCACAAATTTCCCATTCTTAGTGAGAGTATACAAGTCAGCACCCATAGATTGATAAAACCCAGCCTTGTTGAGAAGATAGCCCGAAACAAGATTCTTCCTTATCTCTGGAGTGTGCAAGACATCTTGGAGAGTAAGAGTCTTTCCAGAGGTAAAGTTCAATTCCACATTCCCAGAACCAGCAACAATAGTGGTGTGAGTAGTACCCAACAACACTTTCTTATCAGTAGTCGCTTCAGTATATGTTTTGAAAAGAGCACGGTTATTGCACACACGTATCCAGCCACCAACCTTCAGAGTTACCAGTAAGATTGACTTCAGCCATCATATCAGTAATCATAGCCACATAGTTTTCCTCCTCTTCAGTCAAGTTAACACTGAGACCAGTGTTAGGCTTGTTCCTACACTTTCGTGCCATATGACCCGGTTTCCCGCAAGTATAACAGAGAAACGGAGAGTCACTCTTAGGAGGTTGGGCGTAAGCTTTTTGGTTCCCACGAAGGTTACCATTCTGGTTGGTGCGGACCTGGTTTGGTTTGCGACCCTGATTCTTGAAGGATTTCTAGTTCAGTTTTAGAGCCACTGGGGTGGATCGTTTAGTACTGACAAACAGCACCTCTTCCTTCATATCCTGTTTGCGAGCTTCCTCTTCAATTCGAAGGCAAGTTATCAAACTTTCCAACGAAAATTCTTTAGTTTTATGCCTGAGAACATTTTTGAAATCTTTCCAAGAAGGAGGTAGCTTGTCAATAATACACGCAACTTGAAACTGATCGTCAAGAGGCATACCTTCCGAGATAATCTCGTGAGCGATCTTTTGGAGTTCATGAGACTGTGCTTCAATAGACTTCTCGTCCACCATCTGGTAGCGTAGGTAGCGACTTACAGCATACTTCTTGGCACCAACTTCCTCTGTGTCGTATTTCTTTTGGAGAGCATCCCAAACCATCTTTGCAGTATTGCTTTGACCATTGTAGTAGTCGTAGAGATCATCAGCCAGACCGTTGAGGATGTAATTCTTGCACAGAAAGTCATCCTCATTCCACTTTGCAAAGCAATTGCCTCCGCATCAGTTGGGGCTTCAGTAAGCACTGGCGGCATGGAGGTCAGGGTATTCGCCAGTCTCTTGGTTGTTAGGTAGAACAACATCTTTTGCTTCCAGCGACGGAAGTTAGCACCTTGGAAGCGGAAGGGGCGATTGATATCGCTAGAGCCAGATCCGGTATTCTGTTCGCTAGCCATAGCAGCAACACAACGTCTTAAAATTGTTAGAAAGCGAACAAGAAAATGAACACGGTTATCGATCTGGCTGAGTCGCGGACTAGGTCGCTCTCTTTAAGACGTTCGCGGCACTGCCTCGTATTGCGCATAGCAGACTATCAACCGGTCGCCTCCAGGATAAAACAGCCACTCCAAATTCTTCGATTCGTGCGAAAACCAAAGATCTAAGAAAACACTCTCTAACTCTGTTTGCTCAATTTTTGTGTATCTCTCTAGGGTTAGGTAGCTCCACTATTTATAGTGGCACATACCTTCATTTTAGGATTAGTGGAGAGATTTGTGGGATCTCAAATCAAATATTCGCGATTAATTAGGATTAAAATCATAATCATAATTAAAGACGAAATCAATAATATCCTTTTCTGTTACTAATTAGAATTAATGACAATAATCATTAATGAATTAATGTCAATAATCATTAATTTCCTTTTTTCTAATTAGAACAAGGATCTCTTAGTTTTTACAACTATTCACCAACTCCAACAATTTCTGATTATGTTAATGTAAGTATTTTCTGACCAAATTGAATTACTGTTAGTGTTAATGCGTTCTATTCTTCATTCCATTTTATGATTCGGATTGATTTCTGATTATGGGTTGTTTTTGTTGGTGCAGGGTTTAGCTGGGTTGAGGGTTGTGAATTGTGATGGGGTTTAGCTGGGTGAAGAGCCAATTCAATTGTGGTAAACTAACTCTTTGATTCTTAAGTTTGATTTCTTTTACATGATTGTGAATTCGGTAAATGTTCTAGGTATTGTGAATTTGGTTTGTTAGATTTGCTTTCTGTGTTGATTGATGCTTTATCTAAGAATTAGGGTTCAGTGTTAGCAAATAGTTTGGATGCAAATAGTTTGGATAAGGTGTTGTGATGATGAGACGCAGTTTGAGGAAAAATGGGACTTCAATTCAGAATGATGATTGGTCAAGTCCAGAAATTTTGAGAATCTCTATCAAAGTTTAAATTTATAGAAAAGCGAATAACAGTGAGTGAGTACTGACTACTGAGTAGTTTGTTTTCTTTATATAAAGGAAATTAATTGGCTTCGATTCGAGAAGTTCATCGACTTCATTCCCTTTTCTTTCTTTTATTCATACTAAAAGAGAATTGTGTGCTTGTTTCGACCAAAAATCATCTTAAGCTGATTCTTTCCATATATGGTCTGCGTTATTCTTCATTTTTACCAGGAGATGGCTAATTGTTTTTTTAAAAGGCTCTTTCATGTTGACAGCACTCGTCTTTGGTCTAACTCATTGCTGCATCTTGAATTGTGAATTCAATTGTGGTAAACTAACTCATCTTTTGTGTTATTATATTCTGTGTACTGTTTTCCATTTTAAGATTTTGTATACTGTGCAACTGATTTTATTCTACATTTCTAATAATGGATTCTGTTCAATTCTTTGATTATTAACAGGGAATTTGATGATGTCGCTTGATTGTTAACGGGGAATCCAATCCATCAACGATTCACGATTGAGCAATAGCATAGCAGAAATCAGAAAGTGCAAACATGGAAAAGTAGGAACTCTAAGTCTAATTGATGATGATATTAATTAGTTGACGTGGAAACAATTCTTGGATACATATATTTCTAACTTTTGTGTTATTGTGATTCCTAGGAAATCCAATTCTAGTCAACGAGGCAAGCGTAAACGTACACTAGTAAAGACATCACAGACATCACAGACGAAGCGTTCACAGTCCCATATCCCAATTGAGAGTTCGGCTAGTGCGTCACGAGGTGCGCCTACTCCTACTCCTCCAATAGCTGCATCAACCCCTACGCCTCCAATAGTTGCATCAAATCCAGAAGGGGAAAGGGAAATAGCTGTTAGTCAAAAAAGTGCATCTTCTCAGAAAGGGAAACAACATAAAACACGGGCTGGTATGTGGACTGTTATTAGGAGGTTTGTTGATGATCAAGGGATGAGAAACGCAGAGTGTACGATATGCAAGAAAGTACTTGCAGCAGATTCAAAGAAGAATGGTACCTCCTCGTTGTCTCATCATGCGGCATGTCAACATAAGTTGGACGCTAAGCTTAGCAAGGCGGTGAGTGAAGGGAAACAAGCAACACTTAGCTTTCAACCATCATCAAGTGAAATTTCCTCTTCCAAGGTTTGGATTTGCAACCAAAGGGCATGTGTAGTAGCTCTTGCAGAGATGATAATAATTGATGAGCTATTGTTTCGATTTGTGGAGCATGTTGGGTTCATTCGTTTTGTGGTAGTTTGTTGCCCGGACTTTAGGATTCCTAGTAGGAAAACTATCAGAATGGAGTGTGTCAAAAAATTTCTCCATGCCAAGGCAAGGTTTGAAAGAGTTCTTCAAGGAATCTTGTGCAGGGAGAGTGTCTATTACTACAGATACATGGACGTCACTGGAAAACCTGAACTACATGTGCATTACTGCACACTATGTTAGGAAAGACTGGAAGCTGCATAAAAGAATCATCAACTTCACCAAAATTACAAGTCATAGAGGAGATGACATAGGGGCTAAAATTGCAGAATGCCTAGAAGAGTGGGGTTTGACGAACCTCTTCACAGTGACTCTTGATAATGCTTCTGCATAGAAGAGTGGGGAAATAGCTTCATGGATGGAAGGTATTTGCATGTTTGTTGTGTTGCTCATATAGTCAATCTAGTTGTGAATGATGGATTGAATGAGATTGGAATATCCGTGAGACGTGTTCGTGAGGCTGTGAGATGGGTTCGCTCTTCTGGACAACGAGAAGAGAAGTTCAAAGCCCAAGTGACTGCTCAAAATGTACAGTCGAAGAAGATGGTTTCTATGGATTGTCCAATTCGGTGGAACTCAACTTTTTTGATGCTAGACACTGCAGTGACATTTGAGCCGGTATTCACAGTGCTTGATCCAATCGATCCAACCTTCAAGGAGGATCTATTAGCTAGGAAGACAAGTAGTGGTGTTCCTATTGGCACTCCTACACCTGAGGATTGGAAATTGGTTAGAAATCTCACCAAGTTCTTGAAGTTCTTTAACAGGATGACATTGTTGGCATCTAGTCAGAAATATTGCATTGTGCATCTATTCATTGGAGAGCTTACAAGATTGTACAATCACATTAGGAAAGCAATGGCTGGATCTAATCAACATGTTGCTAATGTGGCTTGGAATATGCGGCACAAAGTTGAGGAGTATTGGGATGAGAGTGTGGATGAGAATGTGAAGATGAAAAAAATATTCTACGTAGCTCTTTTATTTTATCCACGACACAAGATGCATATGTTGGATCATTGTTTAACAGTGATGTATGGAGCTTTGAGAGGGCAACAATTGAAAACAATGTTAAAGGATGAATTGGTGAAGATGTTTGACAAGTACAGAGATTCAGTTTTGGAGCGTGAAGCTGAACAAACACAAACACCAGTAGCACCGCCAGTGATTCCTGAAGAAGATGATGAATACGATGACACATTTGTTGGGTATGAATTGCAACATGAAGTTATTGGAAATAGAGCAGAATTGGATAAGTATCTAGATGATGCACGTGAAGGAGCGGGTGACTGAAGAGTTTGATATTCTTGGTTGATGGAAAGTTGTAGGCGCATACAAGTACCCAATCATGACTGAGATTGCAAAGGATATACTTGCAATCCCTATTTCTTCAGTAGCTTCAGAGAGTGCATTCAGTAATGGAGGTAGAGTATTGGATGATTTTAGGAGTTCATTGTTATCTTCTATCGTGGAGGCTCTAATTTGCTCGGAGGATCGGTTGAGGAATCCTGATGACAATGGTAACGATGTAGAGGATGAAGAAGATCAAATTGAGTTCGAAAAAGGTATGTGATTTTTTTGTATTAACAGCTTAATATTACTAGTAATATGATCATTGTACTGAAATGACAATAAAAGATAATATGATCACTTTCCATTAAATGTCAACGATGTGGCTTTCCTTTGTTCATAATAGAAATGTTCCATCTGTTTCCTTTCAACTTTACCCTTTTAATCTTAAAAGAATTTGGATGTTATGTTTGACTTTTAATGGAAAGGAAACAAAAATTTAAACTTAATAGAAATGTTCCATCTGTGGCTGTTTCCATATGTTATGTTGGATGTTATCTTAAAAGAAAGTCAAAGAGGGTTGTCCAACTAATTAAACTGATAATTTATATAAACTAATGCTGTATTTTTTTTTTTTACTTCAGAAATTGCAGTTCTTAACATTAATGATTCATCACCACCTGAACCTGGAGATGCATCCATCTCTTCTTCTTCTACGATCATTCGTCCCATTGTTAATCAGTTTGTCAAACAAACTACAACTACTACCACCTCAAAACTTCCAATGCCAACTATCCGTGATGATGAGAATGAGAATGAGGATGAAGATGAATATGACTATGATAGTGAACCTTCCATGGACAAGGCAGAAGATGATGGTGGAAGCATTCATGGTGGCCAATGCGACTTGTGGATTTAGTTTGGAGTTTAGACTATTGTGTCATGTGTGATTGTGTGTTGTGTTTGGACTTTTGAAGTACGCTTGTGCGTTGTGTTATCAGTTATGTGCGTCTAGGTCTAGGAGTACAACTTTGAAGTATGAACTCTCTATGTTTGTCATTGTGTGTATCATTTATGATGGTGAATTGGGGAGTCATCATTCATGTGTGTTATACTAAACTTGGTAGTGTCTATCATTTATGGTGACTTGTTTGTGTTTTAAGGTATGGATTGACTGCAACCATGCAGCCGAAAATCTCCCAATATAGGGGTTATGCTGCCGAAATTATCATAGAAAATTAAGGTTAAAATTATGTCAATTCGGTTAAATATCGGTCAAAATGGGATAATCGATCGATTTAAGTAATTCAGTTAGAAAATTCGGTCAGGGTGTAAGAGTCGTCCATTTCGGTTAATTATGTTAAATCGGTTAGAAAAGCGGTTGGTTAATTTTTGTATTACAGATGTAGGTCAAATATTAGGTTAACCAAAACTGGTCGGTTAACCTACTACAGCAACTCGGTCGGGCAGCGGTTAAATGACAACTTAGGTCGGTTAAGAGTCGGTTAACCGATTAAAATCAGTTAATGACCGATTTGACCGACTCCCACCCCTACTACCAAATCCAAACTTCATGGTCAAGACAAGGTGAACAACTAACAATGTCACACCTAGTGAGTAAAGTATTTTATTCTTTAATCAAACAAAAGTGATATTTTTTTTCAATGTAGGCAACAACAAAAAAGCATAATTATAAAGCTTTTGTTTATCATACCATAATTGATAACAATTTTATTTTTATTGTTACCAACATATTAAATAATTATTTATATTCTTTCTTATCATAATAAATTATAATTAGGATAAATATTAAAAATAAGTTTTCTCTCGAATGAGAGTAGCTCCCTAGAATTAGGGTTTGGCGGCGTTTAGGGTTTTTCTTCTGCAAATCTCTTCCATCAGCCTCGCAAGCACCCAGCTTCATCATCAATGAGTTCCGACGGCGACTGATACATGGAGAACGAAGTTGCTAGGCTAACCCTAGAAGAGGAAGAGGAGGAACTGGTCTTCGCTCAGGATGTCGTCCCATTGGCAGAAAACATCTACGACCTATGCTTGTTCGGTTTTCTTCTCACAAATAAGCAATATAACTTCCCCGCCTTTCAAAGCCGAATGGCAGGCCTGTGGTGCCCTGACAGAGGATTATCTTTCGAAGAGATCGGCGAGAGTCTCGTGATCATCCGGTTCAATCACGTGGTCAATTTGCGGCGAGTTCTGGATTTAGGCCCTTGGATCTTCGACTCCAGTCTTCTAATCCTCCACGAGCTAAAGCCAGGCGAAAATCCAAGTACTGTGAACCTCAATACAACCACGTTTGGGTGCAAGTTCATGATCTTCCTCCAGGATTTTACTCAGAAACAGTTGGGAAAGCCCTCGAAAACTTCGTAGGCAGGTTCATTGAATACAATGAACGTAACATGATCCCTTTTGATCGTGATTTCATGCAAATCAAAGTGGAGATCGACGTCCGTTGCCCAATCAAGAGAGAGAAGAAGATTCGTGCCAAAAGATGTGAAAGTCTAACGTGGGTCTTTCGATATGAGAAGCTCCCAAACTTTTGCTACATATGCGGCAAGATGGGACATATTGATCGCTACTACGAAGTCCTTTTCCAGGTCCCAGAACACCTTATCACACGAATGTAGGATGAACAACTCCGAGCTCCTCCTCGCAAACCACGTAGCAGACCAGGTGATCGATACATTGTCAAACGTGAGGCGGCAAGCGTTGATCGAGCAGCGGGACGATCAAATGTTGCTTCCTAGAGATCTAGGACTCCGGAACCGGCTTCTATCCCTCGAAACATCAGTAACCTACTTGGAAACTTGGGAGCTAGCCCAATGTCGAAAGGCTTACCTGTGGCACATGGTATTGAAGCAGTGGAGAGCGAGAAGCAGCCGATTACGATCCATGATGAGAAAAAATGGAGGAGAGACTCCGACGCCCCGCATGACATGGAAGTTGACGCAGGTGCAACACCCAAACACTCAAAATCTCCAAAGAAGGATAAATAGGGCTCAAAAAACTCGACTCAGGCAGGCCTGTCAGGGAACAGGACCTGCCCACAGCCATGATCATCCTTAGCTGGAACTTCCGAGGATTGGGCCAACTTCGAGCAGTTCAGGCACTGAATGAACTCGTTAGAGTTCATAGGCCGGATGTGGTTATTCTTATTGAGACTTTGGTGAACAGTGCGAGGATGGAAGTGATTAGAAGCAAGATTGCGTTCGAAGGATGTGTTTCTGTTGATGTCGTAGGGCATAGTGGCGGTCTAGCAATTCCCTGGAGATCTGCGAGCAAGGCTCGACTCCTAAATTACCATCATATTTTTATCAACGTGGAGATCGACGATGATGACTTTGGCCATTTTAACCTGACCGGCTTCTATGTTATAGCAGATCGAAACAGAAGACATGAATCATGGGTCATGCTAAGAAACATTGCAAGTTAGCACGTGGGTGCATGGTGCTGCATGGGTGACTTTAATGACCTCCTTGACGAGTCTGAGAAAAGAGGAATTAGGGAGCATCCACCCTCGCTCATGGCTGGCTTCCGTTCGGCAATTCTGGATAGCGGCCTCACAGATATTGACCTCGATGGGTACCCATTTACATGGCACCGAGGCACGGGCGCTAGCAAAGTAGAAGAGAGGCTCGATTGAGCTATGGCGAATAGAGAATGGCATTAGCGATACCAGGACGCGACGCTCACAAACCTTGTCGCTCTAGTCTCTGACCAAACGCCAATTATACTAAACACATCAGCCACCACCGCCCAACTCAACCCCTTCCGATTCCGCTATGAAATCGGTTGGATACAGGAGGTTGACTTCCGCGACGTGGTGATCAACGCTTGGAGGGAGAAATCGGGCAGCTCAGTTATGGAGAAACTCAACTACTGTATTGATTGTATGGGGAGCTGGAGTGTGGACTATCGAACACGGTTCACCCGACGTATACGCGATGGTACCAAGCGCATGGAGGAGCTGAGGCAAAAAATGGACATTGAAAATGAAGTAGAATACGAAAATTGGCGGATCGATGTTCTCTGCGCCATGCAAGAGGAGGAAACTTATTGGATGCAACGGCTAAAAATTTTTAGCTACGAGACGGTGATCGTAACACAAGGTTCTTCCATGCAGCCGCCAATGCGAGGAAGAAGAGAAATACAATCCAAAAGCTCCGGGATGAATCGGGTAATTGGATAACAGATGACATTGAGATGTGCCACCATGCTCAAGCTTACTTTGCTGACCTATTTAAAGCTGGAAGTTGTAATGCCCAGCCTGTCCTGGACGTGTTGCATCACACCATAAGTGATCGGGATGCTCAACACCTACTCTATCCCTTCACACGCAATGATATTAAGAGGGCGATTTTCAGCATGGATTCGGCTATATCCCCGGGTCCCGATGGCCTCACGCAAGCCTTCTTTCAGCACTTTTGGTCAGACTTTGGAGATGAGATTGCTGACCAATGCATCCGCTGGATCGACTCGGGAGAGCTGCTATCTGAGATACACAATACTGACATTATTCTAATCCCAAAGGCCGATGTTCCTATTACCATGAAAGATATGCGTCCTATTTCCCTATGCAATTTCTTGTATCGTATTGTTTAAAAAGCTCTAGCAAACAGATTGAGACGCTGCATCGAGAAGTTGGTTGGACATGAGCAATCTGCATTTATTCAGGGTCGCCTCATCATCGATAATATTATGATTGCTTATGAGCTTCTCCACAACATGAAAAGGCAGCAATATCCTAAGGTGGGGGATGTGGCTCTAAAAATCAATATCTAAAAAGCCTTTGACAGAGTTGAATGGTGTTACCTTGAGAGTGTAATGCGAAATTTGGGGATCTCGGACAGATTAGTCAACCTTTTTATGTCCTGCGTTACAAAGGTCAGCTACAGGGTCAATTTAAATGGTGGAAAATCGACTCCTTTCTCTCCGGGACGAGGCATCCGCCAAGGCTGCCCACTCTCGCCGTTTCTTTTCATTCTTTGTGCGGAGGGCCTCTCTGCGCTTGTCCGCCATGAAATAGAAAGGGGAACATTCATGGAGTCAAAGCCTGCCCTCGGGCGCCGCCGGTTTCGCACCTTCTCTTTGCGGACGATAGCCTCTTCTTTTTCAAGGCAGAGCTCGGGGAAGCTCGTGCTATCAAACATATCTTTGAGGTATATGCGCATGCTTTGGGGCATATTATTAATTACTCCATGTCTGGAATTTTCGCACCGAGGAATTTGCATCCAATGTTGAAAGATGGAATCTCAGAAATTTTGGGAGTCAGAGCTAGTCTGGATACCAACCGCTATTTGGGCATGCCGGCTCTTGTGGGTTGAAATAAAAAACGTGCCTTTGGTTTCCTCAGAGATAGAGTTTGGCAACGTCTCCACTGATGGGTCGGTCGGAAAATCTCTATGGACGGTCGTGAAATAATGGTCAAGGCCGTTGATGACACTCGATTTGACGTGATTATCAGCCTCATTTAAGCGACATTTCTTTGCTTAAGACATTGTTTTTAGGGTCAAATAACGAATATTCAATCGATTGCCCTATCTCGTGCCATTTGTGTTACCTTGGCCCGTTTTGGGTCTATTTGATGGTTTTCTAGTGTTTCATGTTAGCACAGGTTTTTGCCATCAAATAAAGTAGCCATGGACGTGTCTAAGGCGTTGGAACCTCGAGGAATCAAACTGGAATCGATCCAATGAGCCAATCAAGTCAAACCAAAAATCTGCCATTCACACTTACAGTTTCGGCAAAACCAGGCCTCCAATTTCAGCGAAACCAGCAGTTCAAATCAACTGATGCCAACAGAAGGATGGTTTCGGCGAAATAAATCAACTGCTCGGACCGAAGACATTGAACAGCCGGTGGAGCCCTGAACTCAAAGCCAGTTTCACCGAAACTATCCCTATGGTTTCGGCGAAAACATCAGCTCAGCCCGGCCCAACTAGGGTTAAGTATTTATACTTAATCCGGCGGCCCGGAGGAGAAAAAGAAGAGAGAGGAGATCATAATAAATCATAATACAACTTTTTGAGATCAGAATTCTCGGAAGTTCTGGAGCGAAGAGTTGGAGTTCGAAGAGCCGGATAGAGATCGTGACGCCATCCCTTCCACCTCGGAGAACCGGAGCTAGGAGTGCAACTTACCGAAGATCGGAGTCTGTCAGAGTCGTCTGAATTAGGTTTTTCAGATCCTTTTCTGTTCTTCCTTTGAATGCTGAACTCTTTCCTTGTCTTTGTTTCTTTTTTAATGATCATGAGTAGCTAAACCCTTTAGAGCTTAGACTAAATGAACCCTAAGTGACCCAGGGCTTTAAATCGGTCACGGATCGGCGGTGATTAGATTTGAAATTCAATCAGTTCTTTCTCATGTTTGATTCGTTCTTCATTGTTTATGTTTCTTGTCTGGATTGATCACCTAGATTAGATTCTTGTTAAGCTAAGGATAGAAGCGAACGCTCGCCTTACTTTAGAACATCGAATTAAACAATTAACCTTATAATTGGAGTGTGCCTTTCGTAGGAACCGGTTAGGGTTAATCCACTGCAAGAGTAACTCATTAATCACTAGTAATAATACCAATTAATTAAGTCGTTGCGAGAGGCGACCGTACCCGGGCGGCTAGTTAATCGTGGTAGTTAGAACGGATAGAGCGAACGTTCGCCGGTCTTAAACCTAAGGGTAAGGAGTTATGGTGGTGTCTTAGTAATTGATTGAATAAGAATCGAGATCCGCTGATCTGTTGATTGCCAATGCTCTGGGGAACGAAGGGGGATTCAAAGTCTAAGTTCGTATGTCATTCTTGTTTCCAACCCCTAATTCTCAATCTGCTTTAGTTTAATCTTTTTAATTTTTCTGCATTTCTTAGAAGTAGAAGTCGTGGAACTCGCACCACGCACTAAGTGTTTTTCTTTGAATAATTTGTTAGAAGTAGCCAATCATTCGAAGGCCCGTGGAATACGATCTGCTATACGCTTTTTCTTAGCATTAGTAGTTTTTATTTGGCTGAACGTCCGAACAACGACCGGAGGTTCCACCAAATTGGCGCCGTTGCCGGGGACTTCTTTTGATTGTTGAAAGAAGAACTGGCAATTTATTCCTCTACTTTCCATCTTTCATCTTTCCACCCACTTTGATTCTACACCGGTTGTGTTTATTTTTGTCTTTTGCAGGATAAGAAAATTCAGAAGTAAATCACTTCCGCTCCACCTTTCCCTACCACGATGGCTGCTAGTGTTCGGTCTCCCATCTTTGTGCCGCGCAATGAAGACGATCCTGCCTATGAGATCAAGACCGCCTACTCGGAAATGATCTCGAGGGGTCTACAGTTTGAAGGAAATCCTCATGATAATCCACGCACACACTTGGCGGATTTCCTTGCTTTTTGCGAAACCTTTAAGAGTGGGGGCCTCAGAGTGGATACCTTCTGCTTTCGAGCCTTCCCATTCTCACTCCGAGGCGCCGCAAAGAGATGGTTCATTAACAGGCCACCCGGTCTCTACACCAACTGGGAGGATCTCGCTCAAGGATTCATAGAGGAATACTCCCCTTCTTCCAGAACCACTGCCTATAGGAACAACATCCCAAGGCTCAAGGAGACCGGATGAGCTAAGAGACATTGGAGAATAGAAGAGCTTATTGAAGCAGAAGTCCAGGAGCGATTGAAGAAAATCAATGCTTGCTCGGTAGAAGAGGTGAACTTCATTTCTGAGGGCTTCACCAACAGTCAACAGGGCTACCCCGACTACTGTCAGTCCAGACAACCTCAGAGATCTACATCGGGGAACACAAGGGATAACGAGGTAGACAGGAAGTTCGACCTGATCATCACCAGACTCGATGATCATGAGAGTCAGCTCAAGGTTCAAGCTCTCATTAATCAAGAACAGATCACATCCAGTCAAAGAATTGAGCAAGTCGTGAACAACATCTCGAGCATGCTAGCATCTGGTCGACCATTTGGCCAGCTTCCAAGCCAGACAGAGCCAAACCTGAGAAAAGAACAGGCTAAAATGGTAACTGCTCGAAAACTTCCAAACTTAATTGCTGATGCCTTTTCTGTTTTACGCAGGATCGCTGAAACTCCAGAAGAAGAGGAAGAAGAGGAACAGAAACCAGCGCCTAAGGATGATCCTCCTCTTTCACCATACGTCGTGAAGCCTCCTTTTCCTAGAGCACTGGTGCCAAACGCAAGGATCGAGACTGGCATGAAGGGGAACAAGGAAGGATACCCTGACATTCGTATTAAGAAACCTGTCTCTCCATATCCAGCTAAGTTATCTGATCCTGGTTCTTTTACTTTGCCTTTGGTCATCAATGATGTTGAAATTGAACGTTGCTTAGTTGATCTAGGAGCATCTGTTAATGTCATGCCTGTGAGTCTATATGAAAAGTTAAACCTAGGGGAACTTGAACCGCCCAGTATGCAACTCGTCTTTGCTGATAGATCACTTAAAACCCCTAAGGGAGAGATTAAAGACGTTGTCACCAAATGTGGTCCGTTCACGTTCTTAGCTGATTATGTGATTATGGATACTAGTACAGATGACGCTACTATTCTCATAGGTTGACCTTTCATGGCTACTACTGGAATGAATATTAACGTTCCTAATGGTTCTTTGACTTTAAGAGTTGGTAAAGAAACGAAAACGTTTCGTCTTAAAGAAGGCATGAAATATGACTCTAGGAACGAAGAATCTCACTGCTTAGCTGTTGAAACTGTGGAGTTGACTCCGGTCAACTCCGTTACTAATGCTTCTCCCAGTGTCTCTAGATCAGTTGTTGCTACAGGTATTAAACAGGTCACTACTCTAAAACCAGAAATTTCGGTTCAGAAGCCGCTTAAGAAGAAGAAGAAGGAACCGCAAGCCTCTTCTAAATCACCGAGCAGACCTCGAGGAAAGAACAAGAAGACAAAGACCCAAATGGTATGGAGACCAAAAGCTCCACCGTCTTCCACCGAGCCAGCTGCGCCACCAATTCGTTCCGAGAAACCGGCGTCGGGACAAGTATGGAGGGAGAAGCCGAAAGCATCTCCTAAGGAAGTACTAACGATCACCGATCCAGGTGATAACAAGCCGAAGAAGAAAGAAAAAGAGAAACTGACAGTCCTCATTCCTTCCATCGTCACACTAAAGAAGGATGACCTCTCTAGAGAGCTGTTCGGACCATTCAAGTTCGTTGATCATCTTCCCGACGGACGTACCAAACTACTACATGCAAACGGGAAGAGATTCACACTTACCGGAGACGTCCCGAAGCTGTACTTCATGAAATCCGACGCGAGCGTGAAGGAGAATCTAGGTTGGGATGTCTCCTAATACCGTCCAGGTATCGTCCAGCTCAAGGACGTTAATAAAAGAGCACTTCGTGGGAGGCAACCCACGGCTGGAGTCAGTTTTGTTTTGTTTCAACCTTGGTATTTTAGAGTCGGTTCGGGAGAGCCAAAAGTGTCAGTTTGTTTGATTTATTATTTTTCGTGTAGAGTCTGCATGTCATAGAGTCAGTCGCAAGTTGATTGAGGTCGTTCCGATTTTTCTGGATTTAACTGTGATTTTCTGAAGTTGGCCTGATTTACGAAAATATTTTCACCCGAACAGTTCAAAATTTTCGGCGAAGCCACTACCATTTTCGGCGAAACTGATTCTTGATTTTCGAACTCATTCTTCCTGTTTCCTATTTTCGGTTCGAAAATTTTCTGATTTCGGCGAAACCATCCCAACTAAATTTTCGGCGAAACCGAACTACCATTTTCGGCGAAACCGCCTTTCCAAAATATTTCAATTCATGTTAACTTGTAGTTTCGGCGAAACCACCCCCTACTTTCACCGAAACTGATTTGAAAAATCACTTACTAATCCCCTTTAAAATTTCGGACCACCCCCTCTCTCATCCCCTCTCATTTTCGCCCAGCCACCCGAAACCCCCTATCCTTTTCATATCGCCGACTGCCCCATTTCAAAACCCGCCGCCGCCACCGTCGCCGACCGCCACCGCACCTCTCCCCTCCTCATTCCGATCGCAACAAGCCCTAGAACGTTCGAATCGGAGCTTTGCAGCTCCAGTTCTCCGAAACCCCAAATTTCGAGTTTTTCACCGATTCCTCTCAACTCGTTCATTTTTAGCAATCATGACTTCAAGGTAAGTTGTATAACTTTTCGATACGAATCTTTTGACATATAGATGCTGAATTTCGTCGAGGTTGACTTTCGGTTGACTTTTCGGTTTGCCTCGTTTTGCGTGCCGACTGTTTCGTGTGAACTAGGATTGACTGAACTTATAGAACTGTTCTAGGATGCTTAGGGAGTTCCGTGCTTAATCTCCATATCATTTGGTCATGTGTTGCTATGCATACGATTAATTTCTTGTTATGTTGACTTTTGTGAGAAATGTCGGTTTGACTTTGAACTGTGTTGATCATTTGGCTGCCCCAAGTGTCCATTCTCGTTCATATTATCGTGCTGCCAATTGAAATAATATTTTACCGTCATTCTCCGAGTTGTGACAGTCTCGCCATGATTAGGGTCCAATATGCTTAAATGTTGACTTTCTAAATGTCGGTTTGACTTTTTGAACTCTGATTGTAATTATCCGATTCTGACTGTTCCGAAGTATGTATTTTACTGTCTATGATTACCGGTTACTCCGCTTTCCTTACCCCACTTAGTTTCCCTCGTTTCTTTGTGAAATTGAGTTTTTCTACTAAGTGTGGGGTAAGGTTTTGGTCGACTAATCTGGTTTCATTCTGGTTCTAGGAACACCACTTATGAGTGCAGGACTAAGGCGCGACTTGATGGCGCCGCTGCCGCTCCCGTCACACCCACCATTCTGGGTCCTCCACCTGCACTCCCTCGCCATGCTGGATACCATCCCACCATCGCCCGTCTACCGGACTTCTACTTTGAGAGCTTCCAGAAGATCGAGCACATCCGTGGAGCTGACGTGCGTCCTTTATCCATGGAGTCACTCCAGGAGCATGACGAGGATTCCTACCGGAACGTGCATGATGCCCTAGCACCGGCCGGTCTCCTAGAGCTGACCACCATAGCCGCCGAGTTCCCAGACATTGCTCTCCAGGAGTTCTGGGCGACATTTGACTTGGACGAGCATAAGAGGAGACGGGGCCAGAAGGTGATCACCTTCTTTATGGGTGGGGTGTACAGGCAGCTCACCTACGATGAGTTTGCCGCTCATCTGGGCATCCCCTACGAGCACTATCACGATCACTACCTCGGCTGGGGCGATGATGATGACGACGAGGAGTTGCACACCCTGTGGAGCCACATGACAGGCGTGCCTGGCGATCACCTCGGGAAGAGCAACTCAGTTAAGTCTCTCTCTCACCCGCTCTATAAGTTTATTCATATGGTTTGGCGGAGGTCACTTTTATATGTCAGAGACAAGGATCGCCACCATCTCCTTAAGGAGGAGCTCGTGCTTCACCGAGCCATCCGAGAGAGCTACCCTCTCCACCCCGGCTGGGTGCTAGCTCACATCTTCAGCCAGCGGACCAAGCGGAGGAAGCTACCACGCAAACTCTTGGGAGGCAACTTCATAGGTCAGCTCATCCTCTCCTTCGGCATCAGCCATGAATATGGCCCTAACATTCCACGACACCCAATTATGACCGTTGGAGGAGACTTGGCCGTCGAGTACGACTTAGAACTCGACCTCAGTCCCCATGTAGCAGCAGATCCTCCACTCCAACCTGCGGTCGAGTCGGAGGACGAAGATGATGCTGAGGAGCAGCAGCCGCAGCCGCCGCCTGAGTTTCAAGATTTTATACCCTCGCCACACCATCAGGCAGGGTACATCCACCAGTCGCCGCCGCGCATTCCAGATCCATTTTCGACGCATACTCACCAGCCGCGACATCACCCCGCGGATGTGGGAGAGTTATACGAGCGACTGCAGAAGTGGCGCATCACCGACAACGCCGCTCAAGAGGCACGATGGACTATTATGCAGCAACATATGCGCCGAGCCGACCGGCGATATGAGGCACAGATGGCGTGGCAATGCCAGCTCGGCGAATTTCTCAACTTTTCACCTCCCGGTTCACCGGACCAGCAGTGATCGGGTTGTATTCCTTTTCTGGTGTCTTCTTTTTATTTATTATTTTCGGATTTCGGTCCAACTTTTTTTCTGTGTGGACTCGGGACACTTGTCCCGGTTTCCTTTTTATGTTTCATTTGTTTTTGTTTTGTAGGCAGTTGGGAGATTCCTTTGCTTCGGTTTAGAATACACTTCCCTCCGCTCTCTGGATCCGTGCTTACCCTCTGAAATCAACCGTCCGCTTCCAGGTTCTTCCATTCCACTCTGAACTTTAGAATTAGTCCTGTGAGGACACAGTCCGATTTAAGTGTGGGGTAGGATGCTAGAGAACCTTGCATGAACTTGATTGCCCTTGATTGTGTTTTGTGTGCCTCGTGATTCCATTCCAGTCTCTCTAGCATTAGAATGGCTCAGTTCTTGATTTTTTATGTTAAGTTGTTGTTCAACCCTTCATAATGATGCTTAGACTGCTTAACCTAGAACTTGAGAACCAACTTGTATGCTTTGATGCTAAATTGCCTGGTCAGAATAGAATTTTAAAATCACACTTGTAGTTTGTAGCCTTGATTGCATGAAAATGACCGAATCCGACTAGCAAACCAACTGTGAGCTTTTGATCCATTGCACGTAACTTGCAATTTTAATTCTTTCTGAGTGGTTTTCTGTTTACTTGAATGAGTTAGAATTTGCATGAGACCTACTCGAGACCACACGATGACACGAGTTCTAGAAGGATAGGGGCACCTAGATTCAGCTACTAAGCCAGATAGCCTACCAAACGATAAAATCCACTAGGTTTAAACCCTTGAGCTTGGCCTGTTCTTTCGGTTCGATAATACATTACAGCCATTTCCCATTTCTTTCATTCCCCGTTGATCCCCTGTGGTTGTAGTTCTAGATTGACCTACCGGAAGTCGGTTTGTGGTAACCTGCCTATAGCCATTAAACAGGTGGTCTTAGCTAATATGTCCAGACGTGTAAACCCCTCTAGCAACTAAAAGAAAAATCGGCACAAAAGAAAACAAAAGAAAAAAAAAAAAAAAAAAGAGAAAAAGAGAAAAAATTTCGAAAAAAAATGAAGAAAGAAGAAAATCAGTAAAAGTACAAAGTGTAGTTCAAATAAAACGTTCTTCTCCCTATAAATGGAAGAACGAAGTAGAAAGAAAAGTTGAAAAGAAAAGAAAAAAATGTGTATGCAAAAGGAAAAGAATAAGTGGTAGGTTGCTTGAGGGTATCATAGGACGAGCGTTCATCATTCCACCAGTGTTTGGTTAGACGGTAGGAAGCCATAGATTAGATTCGAGGGAAGTTAGTCGAAAGCTACACCGCACCAAGCCATCATCATTCATTCCCATCATCCATCTCATTATAAATCCGAGTAGTGTAGATTTCATTACGGTCCTAGCAGGGAAGTCATTCTTGACTAGATACTCGTGTTGTCACAGTGGTGGAGATGTGGTCGAAATGCAAACCTATGACAGAATTCGGTAACAGAAAATGATCGAGAGCAGAAATACGTCCCTAAACACAGAGAGTGAGAGTTCCCATTGTACTAAATATATCCTGTGTGAGGAGTCTGGTCGGTCAGGTCAAATTCATGCATGATTGTTTGCTAATTACTTTGTCGTGTGCAGTTTATTAGTGAGACCAGGTAGTTTGGCTGATCTGTATGCATGTTAGGTTTCTTGTTCTAGGATCGACTGTCTAATAATTCATTGTGCTTGATTGAGCTCCAATTTAATCGATCTTATCATTTATGAACATGAGCGTTTCTATTCAGTTTGCTTGAGGACAAGCAAAAGCTTAAGTGTGGGGTATTTGATGACACTCGATTTGACGTGATTATCAGCCTCATTTAAGCGACATTTCTTTGCTTAAGACATTGTTTTTAGGGTCGAATAACGAATATTCAATCGATTGCCCTATCTCGTGCCATTTGTGTTACCTTGGCCCGTTTCGGGTCTATTTGATGGTTTTCTAGTGTTTTCATGTTAGCACAGGTTTTTGCCATCAAATAAAGTAGCCATGGACGTGTCTAAGGCATTGGAACCTCGAGGAATCAAACTGGAATCGATCCAAGGAGCCAATCAAGTCAAACCGAAAATCTTACAGTTTCGGCGAAACCAGGCCTCCAATTTCGGCGAAACCAGCAGTTCAAATCAACTGATGCCAACAGAAGGATGGTTTCGGCAAAATAAATCAACTGCTCGGACCGAAGACATTGAACAGCCGGTGGAGCCCTGAACTCAAAGCCATTTTCGCCGAAACTATCCCTATGGTTTCGGCGAAAACATCAGCTCAGCCCGGCCCAACTAGGGTTAAGTATTTATACTTAATCCGGCGGCCCGGAGGAGAAAAAGAAGAGAGAGGAGATCATAATTAATCATAATACAACTTTTTGAGATCAGAATTCTCGGAAGTTCTGGAGCGAAGAGTTGGAGTTCGAAGAGCCAGATAGAGATCGTGACGCCATCCCTTCCACCTCGGAGAACCGGAGCTAGGAGTGCAACTTACCGAAGATCGGAGTCTGTCAGAGTCGTCTGAATTAGGTTTTTCAGATCATTTTATGTTCTTCCTTTGAATGATGTACTCTTTCCTCGTCTTTGTTTCTTTTGTAATGATCATGAGTAGCTAAACCCTTTAGAGCTTAGACTAGATGAACCCTAAGTGACCCAGGGCTTTAAAGCGGTCACGGATCGGCAGTGATTAGATTCGAAATTCAATCAGTTCTTTCTCATGTTTGATTCGTTCTTCATTGTTTATGTTTCTTGTCTGGATTGATCACCTAGATTAGATTCTTGTTAAGCTAAGGATAGAAGCGAACGCTCGCCTTACTTTAGAACATCGAATTAAACAATTAACCTTATAATTGGAGTGTGCCTTTCGTAGGAACCGGTTAGGGTTAATCCACTGCAAGAGTAACTCATTAATCACTAGTAATTACACCAATTAATTAAGTCGTTGCGAGAGGCGACCGTACCCGGGCGGCTAGTTAATCGTGGTAGTTAGAACGGATAGAGCGAACGTTTGCCGGTCTTAAACCTAAGGGTAAGGAGTTATGGTGGTGTCTTAGTAATTGATTGAATAAGAATCGAGATCCGCTGATCTGTTGATTGCCAATGCTCTGGGGAACGAAGGGGGATTCAAAGTCTAAGTTCGTCTGTCATTCTTGTTTCCAACCCCTAATTCTCAATCTGCTTTAGTTTAATCTTTTTAATTTTTATGCATTTCTTAGAAGTAGAAGTCGTGGAACTCGCACCACGCACTAAGTGTTTTTCTTTGAATAATTTTGTTAGTTCTGAAGTAGCCAATCATTCGAAGGCCCGTGGAATACGATCTGCTATACGCTTTTTCTTAGCATTAGTAGTTTTTATTTGGCTGAACGTCCGAACAACGACCGGAGGTTCCACCAGCCGTCGCTCAAGCAATCCCTGTCTATTGTATGAACGTCTTCCTCATTCCAAGCACTCTGCTTGACGAGATACATAAAATGATGAATTCGTTCTGGTGGGGTATGAAAAGTGACGGCAGAAGAGGGATGTCGTGGCTAAAGTGGGGGAAGTTGTGCATTCGCAAGGAAGACGGTGGCATGGGATTCCGCGATTTACATGGGTTCAATCTGGCTCTTCTTGGTAAGCAGGGTTGGCGCCTTCAGTCAAACTCGAATACTCTCATTTCAAAAATCTACAAAGCTAAATACTACCCCGAGGGGGATTTTATCTCAGCAGAAGCTGGTCTTAACCAGAGCATGGTCTGGAGAAGTATTCACACTACTCAAGAAGTAACCCGGAACTGATTTCGTTGGAAAATTGGAACCGACAATGAGATTGGAGTCTGGAATGAACCTTGGCTGTCACATGCCGACAAAAGATTCGGCTCATCCTTTCTTGCTTATGAATTGCCACACCTCAAGCTTTCTGATTTACTCTTACCTGGTTCAAAAATATGGGATGACCGACTAATTGAGGGTATTTTTGGACCTGAAGACATGCAAGCAATCCTCCAAACCCACTTGAGCTCGGACACGACATTCGATACATGAATTTGGGACTTTACTAAGAATGGGCAGTATACTGTAAGCTCGGGCTACCGGGTTGTAATGGAAGTATTGGTCGACCGCTCACATTTCAACAGAGCTTGAAACTGGAAAGCAATCTGGGACGCGAGGGTTCCACCACGAGTCAAGGTAATGATATGGCGTTTAGCCCGCTATGTGTTACCAACCCGCCATGCCCTTTACGCAAGAGGCACGCCGATCTTTGATGAATGTGGGATCTGCAATTCTGATTTCGAAAGGGAATGGCACCTCTTCCTTAACTGTGAGTTTGCCAAATCATGTTGGACTACGGTGGCGTTGCGAGATGATATTGATCGGCTGTGCAATGAGGCTGAATCCTTCAAAGATTGGTTACTCAATGCCATCTCTACTCTGCCAGACCTCAAGATTCAGACCCTTGCAGCTACTCTCTCCGGAATCTGGCAAGAACGAAACCAACGGGTATGGAAGGCTAAGGCCATCCCACATTTTTTCATTGCAAGAGCAGCTTTGGACATGGCTAGGGATTGGAAGGATATGGGGCATGCTCATACAAATGCCACACCAAATCCTGCTCCTTAGTGGCATCCACCGCATGGCTCGGTCCTCAAATGTAACATCGACGGCGCGATCTTTGCTGCAGATAACATGCATGGTGCCGACATGATTATCAGGAACAGCTCTGGCTACCTTATTGTTTTCAAAACCCTTTCCTCGAGGGGCTGTCCAGACCCCCAAACGTGTGAAGCTCAGGCGGTTCGAAACGCCCTCCTTTGGCTCGAGGAGTTTACCGACCACGACATTATAATTGAGACAGATTCTCAGGTTGTATACTCTGCCCTTACGAACGAGAGAGAGGACCTCACGGAATTCGGAGATATCATTGCAGGTTGTCTCCCCTTGCTCAACCCCAAGCGTTCGATAAAGCATATACGGAGAAGTGCTAATGAGGCTGCCCACGTCCTGGCTAGGCAGTCCCGTTCCTTGGATTCCCCTACTATAGGAGAAACCCCTCCGATCTGGCTTGATGACGCTTTGCGATGTAATTGTTTAAACATTGAGCATTAATAATATTGACAAGGTTAGACTTCAAAAAAAAATTATTTTTTTTAAAAATAATCTAAAATAATAATAGAAAAAATTGGGATAAATAATTTAATGACATATCTAAGTAATCTAAAAATAACATTTTCCCACTAAATATCAAAACAAAATATCGCCTAATGGGTCAATGATAATCTAGTTAATAATTATTAATAAATGGTTGACTGGTGGTGTGTAGTCAAACCATTCACACTTGATCCAAACAAAAGTAAAAGAATGTAGCGGCAAGTTGTGATGTGAATTCTGTAAAACAAAAACCGTTATAACAATTAAAATCATTGAATTTATAGAAACATATTTTTTATAAATGAAAGTAAAATTTCTACGCCTAAGAGATTTGAAGTCTCGCAAGGAAATCTCATGTACTTAGTGTCATGAACGTTTCCGTCTGCGGCGCGCAATCCCCTGCTTCATGTCGGTCTCTTCGTTGGGTTTGATAAAAGGTTGGAGCCGCCACCAATCACTTAAAGTGGATTGGACACTTAGAGCCCGATTTAAATGATTTTAACCTAAACCGGACTTGGTCTGCGTTCAGAGATCTGGATAAGGGGGATAGTTACGTGTGGCGAAGGATTAGCACCCCCACAACCCCCAGTAAACCGGTACTACCAAAATCAATAAGTCAATTGATGTGCTTTTAGTTTGTAAAATGGGAGATTCACTCGTCTCGACTAGTGTCAAGACAAACGCTACTAATCCCGATGATTTTGAATAAAATAGTTTTAAAGTTGGAATAAGGTAAAGTTGTTTTAAAGTTGGAATAAGGTAAAGTTGTTTTAAAGTTGGACTCGAGTCTAGTCACTGCCTATGTATCCGAAAACTGGAATCAAAGTTCACGTAGTTTGATTCGAAAAGTTAATTTGAGTTGGTTTGCACCCGGGTGGTCGCGGTTTGTTTTTGGATGTTTTAAAAGTATTTTGTTTTTTTAGGTTGTGAGCATTTCACGTGACTTTAGTAGTCTGACGTTACTATTCTCACTTGTATTTTTCTTAAAGATTATTAATTTTAGTTCGAAATATGATATTAGGAAAGAAAGATGTTCGTGTGTCTCTATAGTTGTAAAGACTAACACTACTAATCTTAATTATTTTGGTTTATATAAAAAGAGTTTTGATTTATTAATTTAAAAAAGGTGGAATGTTGCATTAATGAAAATTAATCAACGGTTGTGATCGTTCCTTGATGGGGTCAAGGAAGCCCCTTCTTTGATGTTGAGCCGGACTCTTCTCGCTCCATTAGTTATTTTTGTAATTTCGTAATTATTTTGTATGTTTTAGGGCTTACAATGGGCTAAAGCCCAAACCACAACAACTTAATTATGGGTCTACAGAGCAACAAAATAAATCCCAAAAAAAAGTCCATCCCAAATTGAATTGAATTTTTGCTTAACCCTTGACTCCCTTGTCCCTGTTCGCCCAGCTACTTGGTCCCCTCCTCTGTTCCCAAGACTCAAAATCAATGTAGATGGAGCCCTTTTGGCTGATCTAGGTGGTGCAAGCGGATTGGTGGTTCGGGACTATCTCGGGAATCTCCTTTTTGCTACAGGTATATCTTATCCGGGTATTTCTAATCCGTTTTTACTTGAGTTGTTAGCAGTTCGAGATGCATGCTTCCTTTGTCGGAACTTGGGATGGCGTGAAGTGGATATTGAAGGTGATGCAACGGAAGTCTTGCGAATGGTTTCAGGGCGATTCTTCCTTTCAAGAGAAGGTGGTTCTCTTATAGCGGACATCTGCAGCCTCCTGGACTCTATGCCTCAGCTCAAGCTCCTAGTGGTGCCCCGCCAAGCTAACATGACAGCCCACTATGTGGCTCGTCACGCGCTTCGTAGCCTCCCAAGCTGAGGAGTGGTAAACCTTACGGCTTGGGTGTGCCCTTAATTTTATTGAATGCTTGGTTATCTCCAGCGCTCCTGCGGGAGTTATCTACGGAAAAAAAAAATTATTGAACAAATTGGGCCGAAAGTTCAACTCAAAATTTGTTAAGCGATTTGGCTAATTCGAAATTCAATTCGATAACAAAATTATGTTCCATATTATTAGGTATTTTGATGAGCCAAGGTTACATCGAAGTTGTACTTATTTAGTTGAATGAGTAGAAGACTAAACAAACTTTATCTAGTTGTAAATAGACAAGTTCGAGATAACTCGAGAAACAAAAGAGAGAGATAATGTTTTATCAATTTTTCATAAATAAGAGTAAATATGGTCAAATTTTGATAAATAAAAAGAGGCCTAAAACTCGAAAACAATTCGAGAAGCAGGACAAAATTGGGTTACTACAGTTAGTATGCACATGCCTTAACCACTTAGCAAAAGTGACTTTGATGTTATACTTATTTTACATAAATTAATTTTTTAGGTTTGAATATCATTTTATTTGAAAGTTGCAAGACAAAAGAAATGAACAAACTTACTCAACATGATGTCAAACAGATACACAAAATTGAATTTAGTGGTTATGTATGAAAGCTTTTGACAAAGTGGCATGGGATGGGGAAGAGTTTAACATCACGAATAGGTGATTCAATGTCCGTTGGATTTGTTGGATAATGGAATGTGTAAAAATGATTTCTAATTTTGGTTCTTTATATATACCATACGTATATATTATTAATTTTATTATTACTTAATGATTTAGTTGTAAAATAAAATTAATATTTTTTTATAAAAAAATTAGGATTTCATTTCATCAAATCATGAAGAATTGTGCGATCGTAGAACAAACAAAACCTATAAAATGAATACTAAAAGACTATATGAGTTCTGAAATCGCAAGCACATCTACTCTACCTATAGCAAAAAAAACGTAATATCGTTTCTCATCACTCGACTTCTGAACTGGAGTTTGAAGAATGTTTCCATAACAAGAGTTGTCTCTCGAACATTATCTGCCTCAATTTCCTCATCAACGGACTCAGAGTCACTCAATAAAGCTCCATCATCTAAAACCTTAACCGGAGTAGAGCTCAAGGCTCCAACGCCTTGTTGGACGGGTGTCCCCTCTAGAAACTTTGGGTCCCTTGCGACCCCCCCCCCCCGGCCCTCCAACCTGTTCCAATTGCCTAGATTAGATTCAGGTGCTCCCTCCCCACTGAATTGTGGCTTAGGAGCATTGTCTGAAGAGCCAGTCACTGGAACAACAATGTGTGGTTGGGATACAACTTCTTTATCCTTTGCTAACCAAACTGAATCATACCTCTTTTTGTATGAACGAGGTTCTTGATACTACATGGGATTACCACCTTCTCATCATCCTCAACCATCACATTAATGCTTGAAAGAGGTGTGGTTGACACATCTTTAATCACACAGACTTGTGATGACACTCGATTTGACGTGATTATCAGCCTCATTTAAGCGATATTTCCTTGTTTAAGACATGGTTTTTAGGGTAGAATAACGAATATTCAATCAATTGCTCTATCTCGTGCCATTTGTGTTACTTTGGCCCGTTTCGGGTCTATTTGATGGTTTTCTAGTGTTTCTATGTTAGCACAGGTTTTTGCCATCAAATAAGTAGCCAAGGACGTGTCTAAGGCGTTGGAACCTCGAGGAATCACACCAGAATCGATCCAAGGAGCCAATCAAGTCGAACCAATTTCTGCCTCATTCTACACTGAAGATTTCACCGAAAATACCCAAGGTTTTCGGCGAAAATCCATGCACAAATCGACTGAGCTCATTCAAGGAAGTTTTCGGTGAAAACACTAAGTTTTCGCCGAGAACCAATGGTCCGAAAATCACAGAAGAAATCAACCGGCGGTCTTCCCATTTACACTAAGATTTTCGGCGAAAATTTCTTATATTTTCGGCGAAAATTCCAGTTAAAATCCGGCGGTATTAGGGTTAAGTATAAATACTTAATCGGCAGCCCAAATCAAGAGATACTTTTCAGAATCATAATTACCAACTAATACCGAAATTCTCAGACTTCTCAAGAGTTCTAAAGGAGAGTTTAGAGTTCGAAGAGCCGGAAAGAGATCGTGACGCCATCCCTTCCATCTCAAAGACGCGGAGCTAGGATTGCAGTTTACCGGAAGATCGAAGTTCTGCCGGAGTCGTCTTAATTAGGTTTTTCAGATACTTGTCTGTTCTTCCTCTGTATGATGAACTCTACCTTTGTCTTTGATTCTTTTGTGAAAAACTATGAGTAGCTAAACTCTTAGAGCTTAGACTAGATGAACTCTAAGTGACCCAGGGCTTTAAAGCGGTCACGGATTGGTGGTGATTAGATTTAAAGTTCAATCAGTTTCTCTTTCATGTTTGATTTGTTCTTCATTGTTCATATTTCTCGTCTGGATTGATCACCTAGATTAGATTCTTGTTAAGCTAAGGATAGAAGCGAACGCTCGCCTTACTTTAAAACATCAAATTGAACAATTAACCTTATAATTGGAGCGTGCCTTTCGTAGGAACTAATTAGGGTTAATCCACTGCAAGAGTAACTCATAAATCGTTAGTAATTCCACCAGTTAAGTTAAGTTGTTGCAAGAGGCGACTGTACCCGGGCGGCCAATTAATCTTGGTAGCTAGAACGGATAGAGCGAACGTTCGCCGGTCTTAAATCTAAGGGTCAGGGATTATGGTGGTGTCTTAGAATTGATTGAATGAGAAATGAAATCCGCTGATCTGTTGATTGCCTATGCTTTGGTGAACGAAGGGGGATTCGAAGTCTAAGTTCATCTGTCATCTCTGTTTTCAACCCTAATTTCCAATCTGTGTTTTTTAGTTTCAATTTTTAATTTCTCTGCATTTCTTAGAATTAGAAGTCGTGGAACTCACACCACGCACGAAGTGTTTAACCTGTGTAATTTGCCAGCTTATTTGAGTAATCGATCATTAGAAGGCCCGTGGAATACGATCTACCCTAGCTTTTGTTAGCTTTGTTAGTTATTTGTTTGAACCCGCACAACGACAAGATTCATCAAATTGGCGCCGTTGCAGGGGACTTCTTTTGATTGTTCGAAAGAAGAACTGGCATTTTATTCTTCTATTTTTCATCTTTCTTTTTTCCACCCACTTCGATTTTACACTGGTTTTTGTTTGTTTATGTTATTTGTAGGTTGCTCAGAGGTGTATGCATCGCCGCCCTTGGACTCGCTCTCAAACCGACAAGGCTAAGAGCAAAGAGAGACCAGGCAGTTCTGCTCCACCTCGACAATCACAGATTCCAAGGAGAAGCAGAACCAATCCACCTTCATCCATCACTCCGATCATGATCGAGGAACTGAAGGAGAGTTCCTCATCTCCATCTTCACCGTCATCTTCATTTGTTTCATACACCAAGTCACTTTCACCTCCTCCATCTCCTACCATGGATAATCAGTTACCACCACCACCGCCACCACCGCCAGGCCGAAATCCACCACCGCCACCTGCACAGAAGAGTCTAGCTGACTACAACAAGCCGAGCGCGACTAGCGTTCGATCTGCCATTGCCATGCCACGCGTTGAAGGAGATCCTGACTATGAGATCAAGATTCCATTCTTGACCATGATCTCTAGGGATCTACAGTTTGAAGGCAGGCCACTAGACAATTCGTGCACACATCTGGCGGATTTCCTTGATCTCTGCAGCACTTTCAAGAACGAAAACCTCGACAAGAATACTCTTTGTTTGAGAGCTTTCCCGTTCTCTCTTAAAGGCGCTGCTAAGAGATGGCTTACTGGCAAACCACCTGGATATTACACTGATTAGGATACTCTGGCTCAGGACTTCGTTGAAGAGTACTTCCCTCCTGCAAGAACAACAGCCATCAAGGACAGCATCGCCAGATTCTCCCAAAAAGAAGGAGAAAGCTTATACGATACTTGGAATCGATTCCAAGAACTTCTCTGCAACTGTCCTCATCACGAATTCGAGCAGAGGCAGTTAGCTGAAATCTTTGCTCAAGGTCTTCGAGAAGAATCTGCCAAGTGGGTCAATTCTCTAGCTGAAGGGGATTGCACTACACTCACACCTGAAGCTGCTCTTCTTCATTTTGCGAACTGTGCTTCCATGTCAAGAAACTGGGAGCGACAATTAGAAGGATCAAGGAGCAAGCTCGATCTCGAAGCTACTATCAAGGCAGAAGTGGAGAAGCATCTGAAGAAGTCTACCACACCAATTAAGCCGCCAGCAGCTTCTGTCTATGTTGCTGATTGTGAATGGTGTGGAGCTTGTGCACATAATGAAGGTAGTTGCCAGAATTTTGGTAAGACAGAAGTCTGGTCCGCCGAAGAGGTAAATTTCGTTCAACAAGGCTTCGTTAACAATCAAAATGGTTATGCTGGCTACCGCAACTTCAGGCAGCAAGGGAACTATCAAGGCAGACCTCCCTACAATAATGGCGCCAACCATAACCAGAATCAGAACAACCGCCCAGCTGGTCCAGCTCAGGATCAGAAGCCTAACCATCCGCCGGGAGGTGTCTATCAGCCGCCGCACCGTAATCCGGGTAACTATGGAACTGCTACTGGCAATCGCCAAATCAATATCTGAATAATACCTATCCAGGGCAGCAGCACCAGAAAGAGAACAACGTCAGTGACCTGGATAAGAAGCTTAGTCAGATCATCACCAGACTTGATGATCATGACAGTCAGTTTAAAGCTCAAGCTCTTCTCAATCAAGAACATATTGCATCCGGTCAAAGAATTGAGCAGGCTGTCAACCACATCTCGAGCATGCTAGCATCTGGTCGACCATTTGGCCAACTCCCGAGCCAGACAGAGCCGAATCTGAGAAAGGAGCAAGCCAAGATGGTAACTGTTCAAAAGTTTACAAGCTTATCTGCTGATGCTTCTTCTGTTTTACGCAGGATCACTGAAACTCTAGAGAAGAAGGAAGCACTGAAAGTGGCGCCTAAGGAGGATGATCCTCCCCTTGCACCGTACTATGTGAAGCCTCCTTTTCCAAGAGCATTGTTGCCGAATGCAAGGATCGAGACTGGCATGAAGGGGAATAAAGAAGGACATCCTGCCGCTCGTAGCAAGAAACCTTCGTCGCCATATCCAGCTAAGTGTTCTGATCCTGGTTCTTTCACTCTTCCTCTAGTTATTAATGATGTTGAGATAGAACGTAGTTTGGTTGATCTAGGCGCGTCAGTCAATATTATGCCTATGAGTTTATTTGAAAAATTGAACCTAGGAGAACTTGAACCGACTAGCATACAACTTGTCTTTGCTGATAGATCACTGAAAAGACCTAGAGGAGAAATCAAAGACGTTGTTACTAAATGTGGTCCTTTCATGTTCTTAGCTGACTATGTGATCATAGATACTAGCAAGGAGGATTCTACTATTCTTATAGGTCGACCCTTCATGGCAACAGCTGGAATGCAAATTAACGTTCCAAATGGTTCCTTGACTTTGAGGATTGGTAAAGAAACAATAACTTTCCGCCTTAAGGACGGTATGAAATATAATCCTGAGAATGAAGAATCTCACTGTCTAGCTGTTGAAACTGTGGAGTTGACTCCGGTCAACTCCGTTACTATTGTATCTTCTAGTGTTCCTAGATCAACTATTGTTGCAGGCGTTGAACAGATTACTAAGCAGAAACCAAAATCTCCTGCTCAAAAGCCGCCAAAGAAGAAGGAACTGAAAGCCTCTTTTTCACCGCCAAGCAAGGAACCTGGCAGGCCGCGAGGAAGGAATCAAAAGAAGAAGACTCAAATGGTCTGGAGACCAGTTGTTCCGCCACCTTCTACCGGGCCAGCCGCACCACCAATTCTTTCCGAGCTACCGGCGCCGGAGCAAGTAAAGAAGGAGAAGTCAAAAGCATCTCCAAAGGAAATACCGACGATCACCGATCCTGGTGATATGAAGCCGGAGATTAAAGAGAAGACGAAGCTGATCGTTCTCATTCCTTCCACCGTCTTCCTTGTAGAGGATGATCCCTCAAAAGAACTTTTTGGTCCGTTCAAGATCACTGATCACCTTTCCGATGGACGTAACAAGCTCATACACGCTAACGAGAAGAAATTCATGCTCGCCGAAGATACCACGAAGCTCTATTTCATGAACTCTGATGCTAGCATTAAGGAGAACCTGAGTTGGGATGTCTCCTAATACCGTCCAGGTATCATCCAGAGCGCTTCGTGGGAGGCAACCCACCGCTGGAGTCAGTTTTTCATTTGTGTCAAACTCCTTGTTTTAGAGACAATTCGGGGGAGCCAAAAGTGTCAGTTTGCATGTTTTCTTATATTTTGTGTGTAGTCTGTGTGTCATCGTTTCAATCGCAAGTTGTTTGAGGTTGTTCCAATTTTTGTCAATTTAATTGTGATTTTTTGAAGTTTGTCGGAATTGCGAAAATATTTTCAATCCTGCAGGGTAAAGTTTTCGGCGAAAACCCTCTAGATTTTCTGCGAAAACTTCTTTTGAAAATCCCCTGTGTTTTTCCAGTCGATTTTAGTTCAACTTTTCGGTGAAAACTCTATGAGTTTTCGGTGAAAACTCATTTGAAAACCGGCAGACAATTTTAACTTGAGTTTTCGGTGAAAAATTACACATATTTTCGCCAAAAACCTGAGACAAAATCCAAAACTTTCGCCCTTGTTTTTCCGGTCTTTCTCTCTCTCTCCCCTCACTTTTCATTTTCGAAAAAACAAAACCCCCCTGTTTTTCAAAGCCGAATGTCGCCGCCACCTCATTTCACCGCTGCCACCATCGCCGACCACCGCCGCCCTGTTCCTCTCCCTTCTCCGATCATTTCGAGCCATAGATCATTCGAATCGGAGCTCTAGAGCTCCCGTTCTGCCAAACCCTAGTTTTTCCGATTTTTCACCGATTCCTATTTTCTCGTTCGTTTCCAGCACTCATGGCTTTAAGGTAAGTTGTAGAACTTTTCATTCTGAATCTTTTGACACGTTGAATTCTGAATTTCGTTGGGGTTAACTTTGGTTGACTTTTCGGTCTACCTCGATTTGCGTGCCGACTGTTTCGTGTGAACTAGGTTAGCTGATTGCTTTGGACTAATCTAGCATGCATAGGGAGAATTGTGTTGAATTTTAATACCATTTGATCGTGTGCTGCTATGCTTAAAGATCAATTCTTTGCGGTGTTGACTTTTGAGAAATGTCGGTTTGACCATGAATTGTCCATGTTCATTTGGCTGCCATGTGTGTTCATTCACGTTCGTATTACTGTGTTTGCCATCTGAGTTTTTAATTGTGTCGTCATTTCCCGCTTAGAGCTAGTAATTGCCATGATTAGGGTTCAATGTGCTATGATGTTGACTTTTTGAATGTCGGTTTGACTTCTGATCTCTAATTATGATATGAACATTCCGGCTAGACCTATGCATGCTTTGTGATTTATTGTGATTACCGGTTACTTACTTTGCTTACCCCCACTCGGTTTTCCTCATTTCTTTATGAAACTGAGTTTTTCTACTAAGTGTGGGGTGGGTTATTAGTTAACTAATCTGGTTTCGTTTCTGGCTATAGGAATGTCACTCACGAGCGCAGGACTAAGGCGAGACTTGACACCGCCTCTAGCTCCCGAGCTCCATCTCCCGTCACACCCGCCATCCACGGCCCTCCACCAGCATTCCCTAGCCGTGTCGGGTACCACCCCACCGTCGCCCGCCTATTGGTGCACTACTTCGAGCGCTACCAAAGGCTCGAGCATGTTCCTGGAGCCGACGTGCGCCCACTATCCTTGGATTCCCTCCTCGAGTACAACGAGGACTGGTACCGGAATGTGCTCGACTCATTGATACTCTCCGGACTTCTGGAGCTGACCACCCTAGCTGCCGACTTCCCAGACGTCGCTCTCCAGGAGTTCTGGGCAACATTCGATCTGGATGAGCACAAGAAGTGGCAGCGCAAGAAGGTTGTCTCCTTCTACCTTGGCGGGGTGTACAAGGCGTTCACCTATGATGAGTTTGCAGCTCATCTTGGCATCCCCCGGGAGCATTACGAGGGACATCACCTCGGCTGGGAGAACAACTCCGGCAGTGGAGAGGAGTACGATGAGCTATGAAGCCACATGACTGGAGTGCCAGACAATCGGACCACGACCCATAACTCAGTTAAGTCCCTCTCGCACCCTCTCTATCGTTTTATCCATATGGTGTGGCGTAGATCTCTTTTCTTTGCTCCAGATAAGAGCCGCCACCACATCAGCCGAGAGGAGCTCATTCTTCTACGCGCCATTTGGGAGGGTCATCCTCTTCATCCCGGATGGGTGCTTGCCCGCATATTCCGCCAGAAGACTCAGAAGCCGAGGCCACCTAGCTCACTCCTAGAAGGCAACTTTGTCAGCCGACTCATCATCTCCCTCGGTCTCGGCCAAGAATATGGCCCGGACATCCCACGACGCAGAGTATACACCGTACACTACAACAAAATGGCCATTTAACGGCGCCAGGTTTGCAGCGGCCACTATTTTGCCACTATTAAATTTATTTAATAGCGGTAATTTAACAGCGGCTAAGTGGCCGCTATTAAATTGGACAGTTTAACAGCGGCTAATAAAATTTAATAGCGGCTTAGTGGCCGATGTTAAAATGACGCATTCTGATTGGCTGGTTGTATCTCACACGGATTGTCGAACAGTTTAACAGCGGTCAGGATAATTTAACAGCGGCTTAGTGGCCGTTGTTAAAATGACGCATTCTGATTGGCTGGTTATATCTCACACGGATCTTCCTTCTTCTCTTTCTTCTCTTTCTTCTTCTCCTCTTCCGCCGAACTTCATCTGCTTCTTCTTTTTCTTCTTCTCTGCCAATCTTCCATCATCTCCTCTTTTTCCTTGTCTTCTATCATCATCAGGACACGGGAAGATTTGCTCGTTATTGATCTCATTGGAAGAAGAAGGAGTAAGGGGTGGGGTCGGCTGGTCGGCGGGGTGGAGGGTTTAGGCGGCGGCGGCTGGGGGGTCGGAGAAGCGAAGGAAGGAGTGGGAGGCAGGGGCGGTGGTGGCTTCTGGGATCATGACGGCGTCGGAGAAAGGATGGCTGGTCAGCGGCGAGATTTGAGCGGCGGCGACGGGAGTTGGTCGCTGGGTTGGAGTGCTGGCGGCGACGGCTAGGAGGTCGGCGGCAGGAGTCGGACAGAGAAGTTGGCGGTGGGTTGTTTGGAGTCGGCGGTTAGATCGAATGGGGAACGAAGACGCGCGTGGTGTGAATGGAAGCTTGGGTGCCGCCGGAGGTCTGGCTCTTTAGCCGGAGCTCCGGCTAAAATTTTTTCTAGAATAAATAATTTAACAGCGGCCTAACTGCCGCTGTAAAACTAAAATAATTTAACAGCATCCAAACGGCCGCTGTTAAATTAAAATAAATTAACAGCGGCCATCTTGTTTAACCGCGGCCACTTCTGGCCGCTGCTAATTTTTTTTAGCATTGGCTAATTTAGCAGCGGCGCGTGGCCGCGGTTAAAATAATTTAACAGCCGCTGTGACCCCTGTTAACCTTGATTGCTGCCGTTGTTAACTGCACAATTTCTTGTAGTGGTAGGAGGTGATTTGGTGGTCGAGTACGCCCTCGAAATGGACCTTGGTCCCCAGGTAGCGGCAGATCCTCCCCTCCAGCACGAGGAAGAATCGGAGGAAGAAGATGATTCTGAGGAGCAGCAGCCTCAGCCGGAGCCGGAGTTTGATGATCATATACCCTCGCCACATCAGCAGGCAGGGTATGCATACCAGCCCCAAATGCCCATTCCAGATCCATACCAGGACGCCTCATCCTCAGCACCGATCGCATCCAGCTGACTTTGGAGAGCTATACGAGCAACTCCAGGAGTGGCGAATCACGGATAACGCCACTTAGGACGCCAAATGGATTATTATGCAGCAGCACATGCTCCGTACTGACGAGAGGTATGCGGCGTAGCTGGCGTGGCAGCGGCAGGTTGGCGACGCCCTCCACATTCCCCCTCCCGATGCACCTGACCAACAGTGATTGGGGTTTGTTTCTTTCTGGTCCTTTCTTTTTATTTCTTCTTTTTGGATTTCGGTCCAACTTTTTCTGTGTGGATCCGGGACACTTGTCCTGGTTTCCTTTTTATCTTTCATTTGTTTTTGTTTTGCAGGCAGTTGGGAGATTCCCTTTGCTTCATTTCGGTAGATTCCCTCTGCTCCGAGGATCCGTGCTCATCCCCTACACCAACCATCTCGGTCCAGGTTCTTCTACTTCACTCTAAACTCTAGTTTTAGTCCTGTGAGGACATAATACAATTTAAGTGTGGGGTAGGATGCTAAAGAACCTTGCATGAACTTGATTGCCCTTGATTGTGTTTTTGTGTGCCTCGTGGTCCCTTTCAAGTCTCTCTAGCATTAGAATGGCTCAGTTCTTGATTTTTGATGTTAAGTTGTTGTTCAATCTGTCATAATGATGCTTAGACTGCTTAACCTAGAACTTGAGAACCAACGTGTATACTTTGATGCTAAATTGCCTGGTCAGAACAGATTTTGAAAATCACACTTGTAGTTTGTAGCCTTGATTGCATGAAAATGACCGAATCCGACTAGCATACCAAATGTGAGCTTTTGATCCATTGCACGTAACTTGAAATTTCAATCCTTTTTGAATGATTTTCTGTTTGATTGAATGAGTTAGAATTTGCATGAGACCTACTCGAGACCACACGATGACACGAGTTCTAGAATGATAGGGGCACCTAGATTCAGCTACTAAGCCAGATAGCCTACCCAACGATAAATCCATTAGGTGTAAACCCTTGAGCTTGGCCTGTTCTTTCAGTTCGATATACATTACAGTCATTTCCCATTATTTCATTCCTCGTTGATCCCCTGTGGTTGTAGTTCTAGATTGACCTACCGGAAGTCAGTTTGTGGTAACCTGCCTATAGCCATTAAAAAGGTGGTCTTAGCTATTATGTCCAAACGTGTAAACCCCTCTAGCAACTAAAAGAAAGAATCGGCACAAAGAAAAAAAAAAAAACAATAGAAAGTTTCAAAAAAAGTAGAAAGCAGAAAAATCAGAAAAGTTTCAAGTTTTAGTCCAATAACGTTCTTCTCCCTACATATGGAAGAACGAAGTCAAAAAGAAAAGTCAAAAGAAAAAATGTGTAAAGAAAACAAAGTGCTAGGTTGCTTGAGGGTATCATAGGACGAGCGTACACTATTCCACCCGTGTCTGGTTAGATGGTAGGAAGCCATAGGCTAGATTCGAGGGAAGTTACTCGAAAGCTACACCGCACCAAAGCCATCATCACACATTCCCATCATCCATCTCATCATAAACCCGTGTAGTGTAGAATTCGTTACAGTCCTAGCAGGGAAGTCCTTCTTGACTAGTTACTCGTGTTGTCACAGTGGTGGAGATGTGGTCGAATTGCAAACTTATGACAGATTTCAGTAACAAAAAATGATTGAGAGCAGAAACACGTCCTTAAACACAGAGAGTGAGAGTTTCCCGTTTACTAAATATTTCCTGTGTAAGGAGTCTGGTCGGTCAGGTCAAATTCGTGCATAATTGGTTGCTACTACTTGTCGTGTGCAGTTTTTTAGTGAGACCGGGTTGTTTGGTTGATCAGTATGCATGTTAGGTTTCTTGTTCTATGAATTATCTGTCTAATAATTCATTGTGTATGATTGAACTTCAATTTAATAAATCTTATCATTTGTGAACATGAGCGTTTCTATTCAGTTTGCTTGAGGACAAGCAAAAGCTTAAGTGTGGGGTATTTTGATGACACTCGATTTGGCGTGATTATCAGCCTCATTTAAGCGACATTTCCTTGTTTAAGACATGGTTTTTAGGGTAGAATAGCGAATATTCACTCAACTGCTCTATCTCATGCCATTTGTGTTACTTTGGCCCGTTTCGGGTCTATTTGATGGTTTTCTAGTGCTTTCATGATAGCACAGGTTTTTGCCGTCAAATAAAGTAGCCAAGGACGTGTCTAAGGCATTGGAACCTCGAGGAATCGCACCAGAATCAATCCAAGGACTCAATCAAGTCGAACCAAATCCTGCTCCAATTTACACTGCAGTTTTCGGCGAAAATCCCCCAGGTTTTTGGCGAAAACTCAAGAAGAAATCGGCTGAGTTCAATAAAGAGAAGTTTTCAGCGAAAACTCCAAGTTTTCGCCGAGAACCCTAAGGTCCAAAAATCACAAGAGAAACAGCCGAGCAGTCAAGTCATTTACAAAGGAATTTTCGGCGAAAACTTCATAGGGTTTCGGCGAAAATTCCAGGCAAAATCCGGCGGTATTAGGGTTAAGTTTAAATACTTAACCGGCGGCCCAATAACAGATATCTGATAATACAACATAACTGCAGAATTCTCACGAGTTCTGGAGGAGAGTTTAGAGTTCGAAGAGCCAGGAAGAGATCGTGACGCCATCCCTTCGCCTCTGAGACTCGGAGTTAGGATTGAAGATTACCGGAGATCGAAGCTTAGCCGGAGTCGTCTTAATTAGGTTTTTTCAGATCCTTTTCTGTTCTTCCCTTGTTCAAGATGAACTCTGTCTTTGTCTTTTATTCTTTTGTGATGAACATGAGTAGCTAAACTCGTAGAGCTTAGACTAGATGAACCCTAAGTGACCCAGGGCTTTAAAGCAGTCACGGATCGGCGGTGATTAGATTCAAAGTTCAATCAGTTTCTCTTTCATGTTTGGCTTGTTCTTCGTTATTTATGTTTCTTGTCTGGATTGATCACCTAGATTAGATTCTTGTTAGCTAAGGATAGAAGCGAACGCTCGCTGATGGGCTGCAGAATAGCGGTCGATCAAATAACTACCAAGCTGTGAAGCTAGGGTAGATCGTATTCCACGGGTCTCCTCTACTTCCTTACTCAAATGTGTTGGCAAGTTAAATTCAAGGTTGAAAACACTTAGTGCGTGGTGTGAGTTCCACGACTTCTATACTAAAAATGCAAAGATACGTTGAAATGAAATTAAAGCGAATTAACGATTGATTGATTGACTAAGACAGAATATAGACATGCTTAGATTTCGAATCCCCCTTAGATCACCAAGGCATATACAATCAACAGATCAGCAGTTTCCGATTCTAGTTCATTCAGTTCTCAGACACCACCATAACTCCTGACCCTTAGATTTAAGACTGGCGAACGTTCACTCTATCCGATCTAGCTACCACGATTAATTAGTCGCCCGGGTACGGTCGCCTCTCACAACGACTTAGCTTAACTGGTGCAAATTCTAACGATTTATGAGTTACTCTTGCAGTGGATCAACCCTAATCGGTCCCACAAAAGGCACACTCCAATTATAAGGTTAATTGTTCAACTTGATGTTCTAAAGTAAGGCGAGCGTTCGCTTCTATCCTTAGCTTAACAAGAATCTAATCTAGGTGGCCAAACCAGACAAGAAACACAGAGAACAAAGAACAAGTCAAACATGAAGAAGAAACTGAATGAACTTCGAATCTAATCACCGCCGATCCGTGACCGCTTTAAAGCCCTGGGTCACTTAGGGTTCATCTAATCTAAGCTCTATGAGTTTAGCTACTCATATTCAATACAGAAGAATTGAAGACAGACAAAGAATACATCTCATGTAGGAAAGACAGAGAAGAACTGTAAAACCTAATTTCGACGACTCCTGGCAGCTTCAATATGCTGGATTTTCAACTCCTAGCACTGGCTGTCCGAGATGGATGGATGGCGTCACGATCCGTTCCTGGCTCCTCGAACTCTATCCACTCGTTCTTTCTCTCTCTCAGTCTTGGGATTTTTCATCCCGTCTATGATTGTGTGTAAATTCTGATCTCCCCCCTATGTTTAGCCGCTCGTTTCAGTATTTATACCTAACCGGCGATTTCTGATTTTCCACTGGGATTTTCGCCAAAAGTCCAAGATTATTTTCGGTGAAAATATCTGTTCAAATGTGGCTTCATCCGTCAGTTTCTCCTGGTTGATTTGGCTTAGGGTTTTCGGCGAAAATATCCCAAGATTTTCGCCGAAAACTTCCTCTTGATCGGGACAGTGGATTCCTTCTTATATTTTCGGCAAAAATCCAAAGGTATTTTCGCCGAACATCTGTGTGTAAAATGAAGCGGGAATTTCTTTGAGTTGAATGACTTTTCTGGTTGATTCGGGTGTAATTCTTTGGGGTTCCAACGTCTAAGACACGTCCTTGGCTACCGTATTTGATGGCAAAAACCTGTGCTAACATGGAAACACTAGAAAACCATCAAATAGACCCGGAATGGGCCAAGGTAATACAAAAGTCACGAAAAAGAACGGTTGAGTGAATATTCGTTGTTATACCCTAAAAACCGTGTCTTAAGCAATGAAATGTCGCTTAAATGAGGCTGATAATCAAGTCAATTTGACTGTCATCAAAATACCGCACACTTAAGCTTTTGCTTGTCCTCAAGGAAACTAAACTAGAACACATTCAAATTCATAAATGACACGAGATTAAACTGAGATTCAATTCTAACGATTTGGTTTAGACTGTTCCACGTAGAAAAAGTGACCTACACATGCAAGAACATCAACCAAACAAGTTTTCGATCTCACTAGCTTCTGCACACTTCAAGTAGTGGTTTTAACAAAGCTCATTTATTGGAAAAACAATTAATCATAGTTAACCGACTACGATAACACCAATTCTAATCAAAAAGACCTTAAGCTCTAGCCATGATGTGGACGCGGAGGTAGGAAAAGTGACGTGGCTATCGACTCGACTTCATCCGTTTCTAGATCTGTACGTTACATGTTCTAGCTAGGACTGATTTAAACCACAATTTATTTCAAGTTTCGACTTTTTCCTTTAATTTATTTACTACATACTAGTGCTCGATACCAAACACTTCACTTAGGTGTTGGACCTGCCTAGCTCACAGTATTTGTGCTTATGCTAGTGCTCAACCCGAACACTTCACTTAGGTGTCGGGCTTGCCTAGCTTTATTTTCAGCACTTTAAAGAACTTAACATTAACTTGCACAACTCAATTACTTGATTCAACAATTTAGCCACTTGGTCCTAGCTAGTTATAACTTTTTACACAAGATTTCGAATTGGATTTTCGCCTAATCTCAAGCCACAATCACAGGTGATCAAATATGGAGTGAAAAACATGGAAGAAGCTAGCATTTATCATCTTAGAACGGTGTTATCGAGCTTTGTTATTAACAAGTCAATCAATTTAATTAATTCAAGTTTCAACTACAAGAGTGATTTATGATATGTTCTGACCTAGACTCATTTAATATCAGTTCCGACACGTTGGCTACAGGTTCTAAGTGGAACAGTCTAGACGTCATTGTTCAAAATTGAAGTCAATTTAACATCAAGAGTCAAGAATTGAGCAATTCTATGCTAGAGTGACTGGACAGGAATCACGAGGCACACAAAGATATAGGCAATCAAGATCATGCATGGTTCTCTAACATCCTACCCCACACTTAGACTGTTTTGTGTTCTCACAGGACTAAACTAAAGGAGAGAGATACAAGGAACCTGAAGGGTGATGGGCGGTGTAGTGGTCGAGCACGAAGGGTCCGGGGCTGAGCGGAGCAGCTACTCAAAATCCTACAAAACACAAACAACAAAAAGAACAAAAGGATACCGGGACAAGTGCCCCGGATCCACACATAATAAAAGTGGATCGAGATCCGAAAAGAAGAAAGAAAAGAAATGGAAAGGATAGAAACAACCTGATCAATGTTCCGAGGGTGGGGGTGGAGGCGGGGTCGGGAGAGGTGAAATGCCAAGCGGTTGCTCCAGCTGCTGTCGCCATGCGATATCATCCGTGTGTCTGGCAGACTGGTCGGCCATGAATTGCTGAAGAATGGTCCATCGCTCGTTCTGGTTCTCCTCATGTGCTACTCGGTCCTTCTGCCATTGAAGCGAACCAGCCGAGTAGTTTTAGCTGCCACTTCTCAATACGCGCCAGCCTCTCATTCATCTCTGCGGTGATTAGCGCTCGCGACGGCGGGCGTTCAACTGACTGGGGAATGCGGTGAGGGAGCAATTTGCAATGCTCAAAATCCAAAGAAAGGTCGATGCCCCATGCTATGGCGAGTTCAGCACCTATATGCTCAACCGGGACACGAGGAATGTCGGGGCCCCAATTGTCACCGAGCTGGAGATTGTCAATCAGAATTGAAATGAAAGGTCCCCCTGGAAGCTCAGAAGGAATCTTCATGGTGGTAATGCGGTTGTGAAAGAATCGTGCAAGCCACCATCCGGGATGCAGGTTGGCATCCTCGTCTACAGCACGAAATAATACGAGCTCCTCCAAAGAAACATGGTGACGGCTCGTCTTGCTGCAATAACACAGTGATTGCACCCAAACATAATGCAAGAATTTAAGAATACGGTGAAAGATGTCACCGACCGTGGGGTTGATGATAGGTGAGATCTCATCTTCGCAGGAGGCCCATCTCCACACGTCTGGGTAAGGAGCACTCGTGATGGAGTATGTGTCCTTGAAGCCAGCAGATGTTGTATTGAGGTTGACGTGCGGATCCAGCAGGTAGCCGAACTCGAGAATGGACTTCTCATGGAGAACACCACCGAGGCGAAAGGATACGAATTTCTGCTCACGTATGGGCTTCGGGGTGAGGCGCCAGAACGAACTCCAGAACTCTTGAAGAGCGACAAGCAGGTAGGGGGAACCATGAGCGGTCAGCACTCGTAAACCAGCTTTATGAAGGGCGGTGTCGACGGTGGAGTGCCAAGCCAGATTGTGCGCCTTGAGACTGTGTAGAGAAAGAACTGCCACCTTAGCCGGAGGAATGTCTTTGATCTTCTGAAAGACCTCTAGCTGGTGCGGCTCCAGGGCTGCGATGAAAGGATGTAGGGCCCCATTGGCAGGTGCAGGAATAGATGAGATAGGAGTCACAGGGGTTGGTGCATCCTCGGGGATGATGGCCACAGCCGTCGATGTCTGTGCAGCCGGTGCGGGTGGTCGGGAGGATGGAGCCCGGTTCTGTCGAGCCGAGGATCACTGTGCTCTATCCGCACTGGTGGTCTTAAAACGTTTGGGAGCCCTGTAAAACACAACTTAGGAAAGACCAGCATCAGAAGACAAGAATCCTACCCACACTTAGGTTGACAAGTGGGGGCAAGCAAATAAAATCGAGAGACCACCGAATCGAGATATAGCAGCAAAGAACTGTCAATCAATTAAGCAAGCATGAGGAATGGAATGATTTATTAACACGTTCGCACAGACAACAAGTCACGAGCCTTAAAAGGTCACAAAGAAATGCCAGAACCTAGCCAATTGACACCGACATAGCAATCATGAAAATTGACGGAGAACCAAAAAGTCAACCAAAGTTAACCATGCCGAAAACCGAAAGTCAAAAAGCCAAAAGATTCACAATCAAGGGCTGAACAACTAACCGTGAAGACATGACTCGAGAAAACGATTTGGAAATCCGGAAAAAACGACGAAAAGAGCTTGAAAACTACGTCGGGAGGAGCCGGAGCCGAAAAGCTCCGATTCTAGGGTATAAACTGGGGGCAGGCAAGGGGGAAGGGTGGGCGCGGCTTTGATTAAGGCGGCGGCGGCCAGTCGGCGGACAAGGAGGCGACGGCAGGCTGGATGGCGATTGGCGAACAGAGAGAGAGAGAGTTTGTTTTTTGGATGGGGGAGGGTTTGATTTTCGCGAAAACAAATATCGAAGGGGGCCTTAAATACCGGTGAAAAAGGGCATATTTTTGGCGAAAAAACTGAAGAATTTTCGGCGAAAATATTAGTTGTAATGAGGAAATGTTTTCGGCAAAAAAGTGAGTTGTTTTCGGCGAGAAGAAGAAACAGGAGAAACAGGTCGGTTTTAAAAAGTAATTTTTGGCGAAATTATGGGTGAATTTTTGTCGAAAATAATCTTGAAAATGGTCGGCAGTTTTCGTGTTTTTTTTCAACAGGGGTTTTAAAACAGAACGACTCAAAATGAAAACAACTGACTCCAGCCGTGGGTTGCCTCCCACGAAGCGCTCTTGTTTAACGTCCGTGAGCCAGACGATACCTGGATTTGTGTCATGATTCTAAAGCAAAGTAGTGCACGTCGATGGAAGAGACATCTAGTCCTTGCAGATACTTCTTAAGCCTATGCTCGATAACCATAAACGACTTCTGATCATGCAATTTGATTAGGACACTGCCTAACGACGCCTAACGCACCACGGTATAAGGGCCGGACCAACGGGACTTCAGTTTACTCGGGAAGAGCTTCAATCGAGAGTTATATAAGAGGACTTCATCTCCGGGGTAGAACTGCTTGATCGTCTTCAATTGAGAGTCATGAATTTTCTTCGTGCGCTCTTTGTATAACTTCGTGCTCTCATATGCGTGGAGTCGGTGCTCCTCAAGCTCAGTGATCTGGTCGTGACGCATATTACCTGCTACTGCATAGCTCATGTTCAACTCTTTGTTAGCCCAGAATGCCTTGTGCTCAAGCTCAACCGGCAAATGACATGCCTTGCCATAGACCAGCTGATACGGTGAGGTACCGATGGGAGTCTTGTAGGCAGTTCGATAAGCCCATAAGGCATCATTGAGCTTAGATGACCAGTCCTTGCGGGACCGGCCAACTGTCCTATCAAGAATCCGCTTGACCATTCGCTTGAGGATGATAAGCTGTGGACATACGGTGGGTGACGCCAAAGCGTTTGCACACCCGGTCGAATTGTTCATGGAAGTGGGTACCCCTATCGCTTATGATGAAGCGCGGTGAACCAAAACGCGTGAAAAGACGAGTAAGGAACCGACCCACCACTCTCGTATCATTAGTGGGTAGAGCTTCAGCTTCGGCCCACTTAGAAACATAATCAACGGCTACAAGAATGTACTTGTTTCCGTTGGAGGGTGTGAACGGACCCATAAAATCAATTCCCCAAACATCAAAACTTTCAACAATTAAAGAAACAATTTGGGGCATCTCATTACGGTTAGAGATGTTACCTGACCGCTGGCACGCATTGCAACGTCGAGCAAAAACATCACAATCACTAAAGATTGAAGGCCAATAAAAACCTGTTTCGAGTACCTTTCTCGCAGTGCGGTTGCCTCCGAAGTGTCCTCCGAACAGTCCTTCATGGCATTTACGCATAATGTCAGCTGCTTTGATGTAAGAGACACATCTCCAGATCATTCCGTCAATACTGATGCGGTATAAGAAGGGCTCATCCCAGAAGTATGACTTGGCTTCTTTAAAGAGCTTCTTGCGTGCATTGAAATCCAGCTCAGGAGGTACAATGCCGTGAGAGAGGTAATTAGCCAGGGTTGCATACCATGGTTCTTCCGAGTCGGTTGCATCACTCAGATCTTGAGCGTGAGGGATTACCCAGGGCTCAATAGCTATGTTATTAACCTGTTCATACGTTTCAACACGCAACAACTCGTTAGGGAAGGAATCATTGATAGGGGTAGTAGACTTACCTGTTTGTGATTCCTCCAGTCGGGAGAGATGATCCGCTACTAAGTTCTCCGCTCCCTTCTTGTCTTTAATTTCTATGTCGAACTCTTAGAGGAGATGGATCCATCGGATGAGACGTGGCTTTGAGTCCTGCTTGGCTAATAAATGGCGCAAGGCAGCATGATCTGTGTAGACAATGTGATGAGATCCAACAATGCTGCCCTGATGCCAACCGGTACTCCTACACCCCACCAGGGTCACTAGGCCGAGATAAGACCCTAGGGCCTCTTAAGAAGCGTATGAATCCAAGGGCAGGCCATCTTCGAGCCCTAAAGCCAAGGTATGTCAAGAAATATCGACTAAATCCTTCACTTGCAGGTAGAAAGACTCCGAGGAAGGGAATGCTGTCCCAAGCCATGTTGTTGGCCGAGGGTATAAGCCCTAGCACCGAAAAGAAGCTTCAGCCTGCTCCTAGTCTGACCTCCAGGAGCCCTGAATAAGAAGTCGGTTCTTTGAGTGACCCTCTAGAAGCATTTCTGGAGTACAGAAGGAAGAGAGTCCAAGAACCCTTGGCCCGAAGAGGAGAGCTGTCAAAGATTGAACCTGAGCCGAGGCATGAGAAGAATTGGAGTCCTTGGCCCCGAAGCATGACACTTGGACTGACCACGGAGAGCTACGTCCGAAGCTACCTGGAGGCCTACCTAAAGCTTAGGAAAGAAGGCCCGAGCAGAAAAGGAAAGGAACTGAAGAAAGGCCCGTCCCGAGCCTTAAACCAGCATCCGGACCGATCCGAGTGATCCCATGAAGTCGGCCAAGAAGCCCGGTCACTGAACCAGCCCAAAGCCCGCGACCGCCACCCGAGTCAAGCCCGACGTTCGGCCGGTCAAGCCCACACGCGCCCAACCGGCCCGAACAGCCGTACGCGGCCAGATTAGGGTTTTTGACCTAATTTAGGTCTTTTATTCTGCTTTAAAGACTACAACTATTATTTTATGCTTTATTCCTTTCTAGTAGGATTATTTAGGGGTTTTAGGAGACTATTTAGGAATAGGACTCTTTATTTTATTATTATTTAGAAGTAGTGATTAGGGAGGAGAGCTTGTTCCCTCACCTATATAAGGAGGCCGCTGGCCACCCTTGTAAGACAGACTTTTATGAAATAAACCCCCTTTTGATAGAACTCAGTTCTTCAAACCTTGTTGTATCTGCATGTTGCGATACTGAAGGCCCCGACTTATCATCAAGAGCATCCATCTCTTGGCCTGGCGTCATCGACTGGACACTTCTGGTTCCCGGCTATATACAGTCGACGGGTCAAAGTACTTATCCGCCCCCGGTTCCCGATGGTTCTACCTCATTGCACGGTGTTCAACTTACGGTGTTTAAGGGTCGTCTGCCCACGGTTGCAGCGGTTCACATCACAATGGTATGTGAAAGAACAAGATACTGTCTGAACTTCTCAAAGGAGAAAACGTAGGCCATAAGCTCTTTCTCCGTAGTAGTGTAGTTTCTCTGAGCATCGTTGAGTGTCTTGCTAGCAAAGTAAATAGGATGAAATCTCGTCTCCTTCCTCTGACCAAGAACCACGCCAACGGCGAAGTCACTAGCATCGCACATAATCTCGAATGGAAGATTCCAATTTGGTGTTGTAAGGAGGTGAGTTGAGTCTTCAAAGTCTCAAAGGCTTCAAGACAAGCTTTATCAAATACGAAAGGAACATCTTTCTCAAGAAGCTTCGTCATTGGAAGAGTGATCTTGGAGAAGTCTCTAATGAATCTTCGGTAGAATCCAGCATGACCGAGGAAACTTCGAACTGTCTTAACTAAGGTCGGTGGTGGTAAGCTGGCGATGGTCTCAAGCTTGGCACGATCAACTTCTATACCGGTCTTAGAGATCCTATGACCCAGAACAATACCTTCGGTAACCATGAAGTGACATTTCTCCCAACTAAGAGCTAGGTTGGTTTCCTCACAACGAGCTAGCACCTTGGCCAGATTAGCCAGGCACTTGGAAAATGAATCTCCATAGACGGAGAAGTCGTCCATGAATACCTCCACCACATTCTCTACCAGATCTCCAAATATAGCAAGCATGCATCTCTGAAAGGTAGCGGGAGCATTACATAAACCAAAAGGAATACGACGATAAGCAAAGGGGCAGGTGAAAGTCGTCTTCTCTTGATCATCAAGCTCGATGGGGATCTGGAAGTAACCGGACATCCCATCTAAGAAACAGTAGTAGTCATGACCGGCCAATCGTTAAAGCATCTGATCAATGAATGGCAGTGGAAAGTGATCCTTCTTGGTGGCATCATTGAGCCATCGATAATCGATACAGACTCTCCATCCGGTAACTGTGCGAGTCGGGATGACCTCACCCTTTGGATTAGGGATGACGGTGATTCCTCCTTTCTTCGGAATGACTTGAGTCAGACTGACCCAAGGACTGTTGGCAATAGGATAGATGATATCGGCATCTAGAAGCTTGAGTACTTCCTTCTTTACAACTTCCTGCATCAGAGGGTTAAGTCGGCGTTGTGATTGTCTGACTGGTTTGAATTCTTCATCAACGACTATCCGATGTTTACAAAAGGTTTCAAAGATGCCTCTAATGTATGCTAACTGCCAGGCAATAGCTCTGACGTGCTTCTTGAGTAGCCTAATCAGTCGCTCTTTCTGCTCGGAAGATAGATTCGAATTGATGTGACTGGTAACTGGCAGTCCTTCCCCAGAAATGCGTATTCTAGGTGGTCAGGCAGCTCCTTCAAAGCGAGTTCTGGCGGATTCTTGTATGAGGTAGTAATCCGACTCGATGTTGACTCGATGTGTGTAGGTGCAGTGATGGGTGTGAATGTCGCCTTCTGCTCGTCTAACTCATCTTGCCATAAGTGCTGCTCTGGATCTTCTAATGCATTGTCAATCCCTGAAATCAAACACAACTCTAGCGGATCACTAGATAAGGCATTAGTAACGAAGTTGGCCGAGGCCAACTCTAGGGGGTCAACAGTATAGCAGTTATCATCTTGAACAATAGAGTATCTCATGCTAACTTTAATGCGGAATGCAACACTCTCCTGTCCTACACTCAAAGTTAACAGGCCTTGTTTACAGTTAATATTTGCACTAGCAGTTGCTAAGAAAGGTCGACCTAAGATAAGTGTTCCGTCTAACTCGCGAGTATCTAGAACAACAAAATCTGCAATTATAGTAAACGGACCACAACAGACAGCTACATCTTCTATTATTCCCCTAGGTAGTTTAACAGACCTATCGGCTAACACTAGATGCAGAGTAATTGGTTTTAACTACCCTAGATTCAGCTTCTCATATAGATAAACAGGCATAACATTAATAGAAGCACCAGAATCACCCAGACTGCGATCAATTTTAATGCCATTAATAATGCACGGTAATGTAAAAGGACCGGGATCAGAACACTTAACTGGGGGTGGTGGCGGCTGTCGTGTGGGAGATGGCGCACCGAGAATAGAAGCGCATTCATTAGTGAGCGTGACAGAGTACGCCTCTCCGTTCTTCACTTTCTTCACTAGGTCTTTAAAGAACTTCCCCAGTGGTGGTATAATCTCTACAGCTTCTGTCACTGGTATCTTGATTTTTGCAGTCTTAAGAACATTGTACCACTTCTTATACTGAGTGTCATGATCCTTGGCTTTGCTCATTGCAACCTTTGGGAAAGGGATCCGTGGTACATATGGCGCCAAGACAGGCTCAGGAGCTGTCTTGGGAGGAGGAGGAGGAGCAGATGCTTCTTCTTCCTCTTTTGTGATATCTTCAATTTCTGGCATATCCATGGCAGCACTGGTATCTGGTATCACGTCCGGTTCCGGAGCCTTTGGATCAGTTGTTTGCTTGCCACTCCTGGTGGTAATAGCCTGAGCATGTTTGCTCTTTGCGCCGGAGTCTGCTTGAAATGCTGCCGGATTAAGGAGAGGATTGCTAGTAAAGAGTTTAGTCATATTGCTTATAGCATCCTCTATCCTCTGGCTCCGAGCTCTCTATCCTTGATTGAGTGCAGCTTGAGCTTTTAATTGAATGTCGTGGTCGTCAAGTCTGCTCATAATCTGATCGAACTTCTTCTCATAGTCTATGTCTCTATTGTAGTACGGCTTTGCTTGAAATTGGTGTTGTCCTCCAATGAATCCCGGAGGTCAATGATAAGGATCTACTAACCGGTTGCTCTGGTTCCGTGGCACGTAGTTTCTGTAACCTTTCTGATTGTTAGCGAAGCCTTGATCAATGAAGTTTATCTCTTCTGTAGACCAGACTTCTGTTGTACCGAAGTTGAGGCAGCTTCCACCGTTATGAGCACAGGATCCACACCATCCACAGTCAGCCGAAAAGATGGTAGCTGACGGGGGATCGAGAGGGATACCAACTGCTTGTAGATGTTTCTGGACCTCCGTTTTGATCTGCTCTGCAACACTCATCTGACTCTGACTCTTGGTTCCTTCTCTTTGCCTCTCCCAGTTTCTAGATTTTGAAGCACAGCTAGCGAAATGCAGAAGAGCATCCCGAGGAGTAAGGGCGGTGCAATCTCCGCCAGCTAGGGAGTTGACCCAATTTGCGGATTCTTCGCGCATACCACGAGCAAAGAATTTAGCCAGCTGTCTTTGTTCATACGCATGGTGAGGACAGTTGAAGAGAAGAGATTGGAATTCATTCCAAGTGTCATACAGGCTTGCATCTTCTCTCTGAGTGAACCTGGAGATGCGGTCTTTATAAGCAGTTGTCCTTGCGGGAGGAAAGTATTCCTCAACAAAATCTTCAGCTAATGCCTCCCAGTTAGTGTAATGGCATGGTGGTTTGCTTCCAAGCCAATGCTTAGCTGCACCTCGGAGAGAGAACGGAAAAGCCCGGAGATATAAAGTGTTCTTGTTGAGGTTCCCAGACTTGAAAGTGTCACAGACAGCCAGAAAGTCGGTTATATGAGTGCAGGGATTATTATCTGGCCTTCCTTCGAATTGTATGTCCCTAGAGATTAGTTCTAGGAGAGGAATCTTAATCTCATAATCAGGATCATCGTCATTAGAAAGCACTGTAACATCCCGGTTTCGAGTCACCGGTTGGAATTCAAAATTCTTGGTTAAACCTTGTTAGTTAAGAATTTGAGAATTTCATTTCGGGTTTAATTAATTAATTGGTGAGTGTAATTTATTCCATTGTGGGAATAAATCAGCTTCGGGTTAATTGATTGGATTCGAGTTCTAAATCGATGACCGAATCAATTGGTCGGACCAATTGATCCGACCCATGGATTGGCTTTGGGATGGAAGGGGGAGAGTGGTCGGGCTCATGGCCCAGCCGCCCATGCTATTTAATCAATAGCGGCGGCCTGAAGCAAAGGAAGAGGAGTTGATGGGCTTTAAGCCCAGCCGGCCCTATTCATTAAGCAGCAATACGGGAAAATGGGGGAAGGAGGGTTGCACGGTGGAAGAAAGAAAGAGAGAGGCAGCAGTTGGGGATAGCACGGAAGTCGAGGACGAATGGAGAGGGGGAGTTGGCAGCTGAACGAAAATCAAGAGAGAGAGAAAGATGGTGTCGGCAGTCTCTTTGAGAAAGGAAGGAGGAACACTCTGATCCATTCAAACGGCGGCGGAGGTAGATTCCAGGGAAGTGGGAGCGCACGTATGGCGGCGGCGATCGGAACTGTACGTTCCATTGTCTTGGGAATTAGCGTCGACTGTACAGGGGCGGCGACGGAGAGAAACAGCGGCTCCAAGAAGAAGTGTGAGCTCGCCGGAATCTGGGTTCGTCTCGCCGGCGATTGTGGCGGCGCGTCGCCGGCGGTCATGAGTCAACCGGAGAAGAAGAAGGGTGAGTTTCACCATTTGAAGAAGTTCAATGATCACCTGGCCAGTTTTAGAAAGATATGTGACTGAATTATAATTGTTGTTAGTTTGTGGTGTGTTCTGGAAGTTTGGTTCTAAGAGTTCGTTTGGCAGATCAGTTTTGGAATGAGTTGGCAATTCAGAGATTCAACCACAACTCCTTCGTTAGAGCTCTGATTGACGAACCGTCGGGACCAGTTGAATCAGGACGACAAGACGAACGTTCTAGGAAAAAAATTCAGAGTCTTCTTTTAGGCTAAGGTGAGGGCTTAGCGTCGATAGGTAGAGACGTGAGGAATTACAACCCGACATAGTAATTAATAGGGATGCATGAATTGGAGAGTTGAAAATAGTTAATTAGACGTTTTGTTTGTTGACTGCTGATGTGCTTATGTGTAGCTTCAATTGGTTGAGATATGTGATGCATGGTTTCACTTGTTTGAATTTATAGTTGACTGGTTCGATTGAATGGTTGGTTAGGTGGCTAGAATGAGAGTTTAATTCCTGTTTGTGCAATATATAAATTATTGGAAATGTGGAAAGTTGGTTGCAGGAGGATGACCATGCTAATGTGGGGTCGTCCTATGAACGATGAACAGGAGGGTGGCTCTAGGCCTTGCGACATGATCACCCCTGTGTTTTTACTATTACAGGTGGGGTGGTCGTTAAGGCTAGCAGTCCGCCCGTAATAAGTGTGGAATTGTGTTGTGGGTTTGTGCTGTGGAATTGTGAAATGGAGTTGTAAAGTGGAATTGATTAAATGGAATTGGTACATGGAATTAGGAAGTGGAATTGTGAAATGATGTGTGGTAATTGCTTTTGGTTGTGTGTCATGAAATTAAATTGATAGAACCGGAAGGAGCCAACGTTACCCCAAAGAAATGTGATGATATCGAGTCCGGTCTACAGGGGTAGATCACCTTGGTCGGATACCAAGGATTGTTGCTTTCCTCCCGAGGGAGAAGATCCTACTTTAGGATGTTGTGTATTGCTTCCATGGGAAGGGATCCGTTGAGGATGCGTCTGATGTGATGGCCGGCGGGGTAGTGGGGGAACAACTCTTTATGGCGCCTAATTAACTCATCTAGTTAAATGAAGTGTGAACTGTTGTTTGTGTGTGTGTTGTCGTGCTGGATGTGATTGTGAATTGTTATGTGATGTGTTATTGGATCGTGTTGATGCTGATTCTTGTATATTATGGAACGATGTGTGACAATGTGGTATTCAACTTATTAATTATGAACTTGTGTTGGATTGTTTATGATTGTTGGATGGCATTGTTGCGGTGATGCATGATGAGAATAGGAGTAGAGGGAAATGACTGAACACTTAGAACTATCTTATTAATTAGGATGTTAGAATGAACTAAAGTGTGGGTCCCATTGTTGTATTCCAATGTGGGAGTCTGGGATGCTCCCTAGGTAGTTCGGTGCATAGTAAGCCCAGTGGGTTCGCTCAGTTTCATTAGGAAACTGATCCCCTCCTAGTCTCTCTTTTCAGTTAGAAGTAAGTTGGTGAGCTGAGCTTGGAGCAGCAGTTGTGGTGGTTGGAGCTTGATTATAACAGACAAGTAAAGGACGGTGACTGAGGACGAGGATGTCATTTTTATATATATTTTGTTTCAGTTGACGATTTGGGGATTTTGGATTTATTTATGATGAACACTTATTTTCTCTCCAACATGGAGCCCTTTTCTCTCTCCATCATGGAGCCGAACCTTCTCCGTAATGGAGCGCCAACGTTGGCAAGAAACATCAAATCCGAACAGCATTCAATGCGAAATGGAGTTATTACAACCCAACAACCAAAGGAAAAGCTGATGGCTGGGAACAAAATTATTAACTCAAGGAGAGAAGAGGCTGAACATTTCATTAGCACTTTCTGGAAAGGTAACCTCATCCCCTGTTTCTCTCTGATAGTGTTGGGGATAGCTGGTATAATAGATCTGGGAGCAATGGAGGCCACTCTAGAAGATATAATAGCGCAAACGGCACTCCTCCATTGTGATGAGCCGACGGTGGAACTCACAAGAGAAGGTGAGAGGTCTTCGAAAATGGCACAAAGGTCACTTGTTGGTAAGTTTGTGGGGGAAAGGGAATGTAGTGTAACAACGATCCGAAATAATGCTCAAAGGGTGTGGAGGTTGGAAGGGGATCTGAAGGTCAAAAAACTGGAGAAAAATGTATATCTGTTTACATTCTTCGGGGAGGAAGATAAGGTCAGAGTTGAAGAGGGAAGCCCCTGGTTGATGTTGCAATCGCACTTGATCATGAAGAGCTGGGAGAAGGTGAGGAGGCCGGAAGAAGTGATCATTGATTCGACCGAAGCGTGGGTTTGGATGTGGGGCTTGACCCCAGATATGAGAGGTAAGGATAACTTACGAACCATTGCAAGAATGTTTAAAGGGCTGGTGGAGTATGAGGAAAATGAAAATGACATGAGGGAGTGGAAAAGCTTCGTCCGAGTCAAAATGGAGTTGTTCTTGTCTAAGCCGTTACCAACGGGATTCCAGAGTCCGGATGGTAGAGGAGGGTTTGATAGAATCAAGTTTGCATATGAGGGAATACCGGATTTTTGTTACTGTTGTGGGGTGATGGGGCACGCGATTTCCTTATGCGAGATAAGGATGAAGCACGCCGAGTTTTTCGACAAGAACCCGACGAAATATGGGAGTCACATGAGGGTTGAAGGATCTCGCGATTGGGAAGGACAAAGAAGGAGTTTGAAGAACAAGGAAAAAATGGGGTACTCGTCGCCGGCGAGGTCACACGGCCAACGAGGACCAGCTGGAGCCACATGGGGAATAGAGAAAGTGGCAGCTGGAAATTTTCCAAATTTCCCGCCCTTGGACAGTAGCGGCGGTGGTTTAGGGTTACAGAGGAGGAGGGGTGCCTATGAGGAAAATAGAGTGGATCACCATGCATGGGGGGCCCAAGAAGGGGGACAGCAATCTTGGGGGGCCAAATTCAAACCCACATGGGCCCAGGTCAGTTCTTCAGCACTTTGGAAAGGGCCCAAAACCCATGGTTTAGTACTTTAAGTTTTTCAGACAGTGGGAGGAGAACGGGGAAAATATAGCTGTGAACTTGGGGATAGTGGCACCTTACAACCTTCAGTTCTTGTCTACTGCCAACCTAGTAAAGCTTCTAGTGGAGATAAATGTACCGCATGTGACGAAAGCCCTCAAGCAATGTGGATATTTTAACTATGTCGGGGAAGGAGGATACGACACCCCTGCAAATAATCAAATGGAGCTATTGGAAGAGGATGACCATGGACAGAATGAGGGGATGCCAAGCTCTACTAGGCACAAACGAGTCACAGAAGGGGGGCAGGTCTGCCCAACAAAAAGACATAAAGGTGAGGAAGGGGAAAAGAAACAGTTTGAATGGGAGGAAGTGTTATTTGCTGAAGGTGCATCCAGCGAGGTGGGAAGGAGCAAGGAAAGGAAGTTTAAACCAAAACCGAAAAGGGGTGAAAGGGGGCAGAGCTCGAAAGGGAAAGCTGAGGCGGTGGTGGCAAGCCGATTGCCACCCAATCAGATATGATTCTTAGCTGGAACTGTAGGGGTTTGGGGCAGTCCCCTACAGTTCGACACTTGCGTGACCTAATCACCAAGCACTACCCTTCCATGGTTTTCTTGATGGAGACAAAACAGGAAAGGAGGACCATGGAAAGGATAAGGAAAAGAATGAGGTTTACGAATGGTTTTTATGTAGAGCCCGAGGGAAGAGGAGGAGGTTTGGCTCTATGGTGGACGAAGGACACGAGGCTTCGTGTGCTTCGACACTCAAAAAATTTCATTGATGTCCAGTGGGAAGAACAAGGTGTTATGTTTATAACATTTGTGTATGGAGCCCCATGTGCACAAGATAGAGGGAGGGTGTGGGATGAGATAAGTAACTTCAAGCGATCCCCGGATGTACCTTGGTGTCTCATTGGTGATTTCAACGCGATAAGGAGCCGGGAGGAGAAAGAGGGAGGCAATCCTACCTCGGCTTTAAGGCTGCAACAATTCAATGGGTTTATAGCAGAGATAGAAGTCATGGATATGATGGTATTGGGAGGATGATTCACGTGGTGTAACAATAACAGAAATGGCAACGTGATTAAGCAGAAACTGGATCGAGGGATGTGCAATGGGGGTTGGAGTGAGAAGTATCCACGGGCTATTACCATTCACGAAGCGAGAATTCAATCTGATCACTGCCCCATAGTGTTGCAGCTTGAAAATGATATTAATAGAAATAGATGGAGAAGGTTTTACTATGAGCAGGGGTGGCAACACTTGGAGGGTTATGATGATGTTGTGAAGGGCGCATGGGTGCAAGGAGATGGTACAAGGAAGAATCTTGCTAACTGTACGACCAAACTGAGAAGATGGAAGCAGGAGACATTCGGAATACACAAGAATAGAATCGAGAGCTTGAAAATGGAGATTGAGCAACTGACGAATGGGGACTTATCGGGGAGATGCTCGACGAAATAGATGCAAAACAGACAGAATTAACCAGGCTGTGGAAAGCTGAAGAGGAATATTGGGCAAGCAGAGCAGGGGTCCAATGGGCGAAGAGTGGGGACCGAAATACCCGCTTCTTCCACCTTTCTACAATTCAACGAAGAGGGAGGAATAGTATCACAAGATTAAGAAATGAGGAAGGTGCTTGGATCGAAGGAGACAGAGAAATCCGACAGCACGCTATGAATTTTTACCACTCTTTGTTTCAGGCAGAGAAAGATGTCTGTGATTACTCGATCATGAGCGACCTGCCTACGGTGGTGAACGAAGAGATGAATCGCAGGCTGGATAGAAGGGTTGAGGAGTGGGAAATCAAAAGGGCGGTGTTTCAACTTGGCCCGAACAAGTCTCCGGGACCGGATGGATTTGCAGGCAGCTTTTTCCACAGACACTGGGAGGACGTCAAAGTCGACATGGTTAGAGAGGTGAACGACTTCTTCGAAGGGGGTGTGTTTCCTGAGGATTGGAATCTGACACATATAGCCTTGATTCCAAAAGTTCATCATCCTGAGACCATCTCGCAGTTTAGACCGATCAGCGTAGCTAACTTCAGAGCTAAGGTTATCTCAAAGATCCTCTCCTCTAGATTGAAGCCGATTCTTCCAGGGATGATCTCGGAGTTACAGGCTGCATTCACAGGTAATCAGTGCATACAGGATAGTGTGATCATGGTGCATGAGGTGATACATAAGCTGAAACATAGAAGAAGGGGGTGTAACTATGACTTTATTCTGAAAGTGGATATGATGAAAGCATACGATCGAGTGTCATGGGATTTTCTATTTGTGGTTCTGGCAAAGATGGGATTCAGTGACAGGTGGATTGGATGGATCAGAGCCATCGTCAGCACAGTTAGGTTTGCAGTGGTGATCAATGGGGCAGCAACGAGCTTCTTCGACCCCACAAGAGGGTTGCGACAAGGTGACCCGCTGTCCCCCTTCCTTTTCATTATGATCACCAATGCCCTCTCATTTCTGATCCATTCGGAGGTTGAACGAGGAAGGATCCAAGGAGTTAAATTAACCCTGAGATGCCCAGTATTGACTCATGTCTTATTTGCCGATGATACGGTGCTTTTCGGGAAGGCCAATCGGGGTGAGGTGGCTGAGATAAAACAAATCCTGGCTCGTTATTCAGCAATTTCTGGGCAGAGGGTTAATGAGGACAAGTCAGCTCTCTTCTTTTCCAAGAACACGCCGGCCGAAAGATGTGAGGAAGTGGCGGGTGTTCTAGGTGTGGACCGTGACTGTCAGTTTGGGAAATACCTGGGGCTACCGGCCGAATGGGGCAAATCCAAGACCGAAACGTTTCATTTCCTCCTCGATAGAATGGTAAACCGGGCAGGGAACTGGAAGAGCTTATTACTATCTCAAGGTGGAAAAGAGGTCTTAGCAAAGTCTGTCCTGCAAGCCATTCCGACTTACGTATTCTCGTGTTTCATGCTCCCAGACACGTTGTTGAAAAAGCTGGATGTTGTGGTTACGAAGTTCTGGTGGTCTGGAGATGTTAACCGCATATCAATACATTGGTGCACGAAGGAGCGATTAACGTCATCTAAGTTCAGTGGGGGACTGGGTTTCAGGAGCTTCAAAGAATTTAATCTAGCTCATCTTGCTAAATTAAGTTGGAAGATAATTCAGCAACCAGAGGCACTGTGGGTACGAGTTCTGAAAGCTCTCTATTTTCCTAGATCGGATTTCCTTGAAGCAAGAGGTCACCATCGGTCATCGTGGATATGGAGTAGTATTTTGAAGGGTAGAGATGCGCTGCTGAAAGGATTACGCAGAAATATCGGAAATGGGAAAGAAACGAGGATTGGAGACCCTTGGCTCCCAACAGAGGAGAACTTCAGAAGTAACACTAATGAAGGCCCGGAAAGCAGAGTCGTAGAATTTATCAATCAGAGTACGAGGGAATGGGACATCGCCAAGCTAAGAGGTAGATTTGAGGAGGCTGTGGTTCAAGAGATTAGAAGGATCCCCATTGGCCCCCCCAACATGGCAGACAAATGGGTGTGGCATCACGAGCCGAAAGGTGCTTTCACGATTAAGTCGTGTTACAGAATGCTTAAGAGAGAGGATGGGGGTAACGGAGGACAATAGAGGCAATGGAAGTGGTTATGGCGGTTATCCCTTCCTCCGAAAGTGAAGTTTTTTGTGTGGAGGATCTGTTCGAATCTCGTCCCAACTCGGGCGAATTTGATGCGACGCATGTGTGCTCAGGACCCACTTTGCCCATGCTGCAAACAGGATGATGAATCGAGCTTCCATTTGTTGTTTGACTGTCCGACAACGAAGCACATATGGAAAGAGCTAATGCCGGCTATCACCCCCCCAACGAGTCAACAAGAAATTGGAGAGTGGTTTGAAGAAATGAATAAAAATAACCAGGGGGAGAGAAGCATGAAAGCGTCGATCTGCTGCTGGGTAATCTGGAAAACAAGGAATGAGATGAGCTTTGATAATCTCATTCCTACGGAGCAGGGGATGAAGGTCTGACTTTTCAGAGAAATTAACTTATGGGAAAGAACCAGAGAAGTGAATGGGAGGCAAAGTGGAAGTGGCGGAACTGGTGACGGGGAGCTGTCCCACCGACAACAAGACTACCAAATGTCGAGAAGCCCGAGATGGAGGTTTCTGTGCGATGGCTCATTTAAAGGAGAAATTCGGAAGGCAGGTGTTGGGTAATCAAAGTGAATCCCGAAGGTATAATTGTTGATGGTGTTGCTCAACGTTTTTTGTGTAGAGGTCCAATTGTCGCAGAAGCATATGCTGTTCTGATAGCGTGTAATCTAGCGATGAGAGAAAGCGAGGAGGTAGAAGTATGGTCCGATTGCAAGCAGGTTGTAGAAGCTGTGAGTGGGGAAAGCCCTTGGGAGTGTGCTGCTATCATTGAAGATATCAGGGAAGTGCTGAAGCAGGCCCCCAATATTACAATTGTGAATTGCAGAAGAACAGCTGTTGCAGCAGCGGATGGAATAGCAAGGAAAGTGTGTAATGGTGTTTTTGAACCTGCTGGACTCAAACTCTCATAGGCAGTAGGGTGTGTTAGTTAGTTTCATTGGTATTTTGTATTCCTCTCGCTTTTGGAACCCTTAATGATTAATCTAATCAATGATTTCTGGCCAAAAAAAAAGATTTATTTATGATGAGAATTGTTGATGAATTTAAAGTGTAAATGGGTTTTGGTTTTGAGATCATGGAATCTTCCGTTTTCTATTATTTTTATACATTTAAATGATATTTTATTGGTTCCTTTATGTTTTAAGTCAACCGTAATCCTGATTCCTAGTCTAACCATGGGTTCAACCCGGGCGATTTGGGTCGGGTGTTACAGCACGGTGATGGGGGATCGAATTGGATGCACGCGGCTTACTGTAGTCCTCAACACTCTTAAGAGCAGTCATTGCGGTAAAGGAAGATGGAACGGAAGTGATACGTTTCTGTACCTGCTATGATCTGCAAGAGACAAAAACAAACACAACCGGTGTAAAATCGAAGGGTGATGGAAATGAAATATGGAAGGGTAGAAGAATAAAAATGCCAACTCATCTTTCAACGAAATAGAAGAGTCCCCGGCAACGGCGCCAATTTGATGGGCTGCAGAATAGCGGTCGATCAAATAACTACCAAGCTGTGAAGCTAGGGTAGATCGTATTCCACGAGTCTCCTCTACTTCCTTACTCAAATGTGTTGGCAAGTTAAATTCAAGGTTAAAAACACTTAGTGCGTGGTGTGAGTTCCACGACTTCTATACTAAAAATGCAAATATAGGTTGAAATGAAATTAAAGCTAATTAACGATTGATTGATTGACTAAGACAGAAGACAGACAAGCTTAGATTTCGAATCCCCCTTAGATCACCAAGGCATATACAATCAACAGATCAACAGTTTCCGATTCTAGTTCATTCAGTTCTCAGACACCACCATAACTCCTTACCCATAGCTACCACGATTAATTAGTCACCCGGGTACGGTCGCCTCTCGCAACGACTTAGCTTAACTGGTGCAAATTCTAACGATTTATGAGTTACTCTTGCAGTGGATCAACCCTAATCGGTTCCCACGAAAGGCACACTCCAATTATAAGGTTAATTGTTCAACTTGATGTTCTAAAGTAAGGCGAGCGTTCGCTTCTATCCTTAGCTTAACAAGAATCTAATCTAGGTGGCCAAACCAGACAAGAAACACAGAGAACAAAGAACAAGTCAAACATGAAGAAGAAACTGAATGAATTTCGAATCTAATCACCGCCGATCCGTGACCGCTTTAAAGCCCTGGGTCACTTAGGGTTCATCTAATCTAAGCTCTACGAGTTTAGCTACTCATATTCAATACAGAAGAATCAAAGACAAACAAAGAATACATCTCAGGTAGGAAAGACAGAGAAGAACTGTAAAACCTAATTTCGACGACTCCTGGCAGCTTCAATCTGCTCGATTTTCAACTCCTAGCACTGGCTCTCCGAGATGGATGGATGGCGTCATGATCCGTTCCTGGCTCCTTGAACCCTATCCACTCGTTCTTTCTCTCTCTCAGTCTTGGGATTTTTCGTCCCGTCTGTGATTGTGTGTAAATTATGATCTCCCCCCTATGTTTAGCCGCTCGTTTCAGTATTTGTACCTAACCGGCGATTTCTGCTTTTCCACTGGGATTTTCGCCGAAAGTCCAAGATTATTTTCGGCGAAAATATCTGTTCAAATGTGGCTTCATCCGTTTGTTTCTCCTGGTTGATTTGGCTTAGGGTTTTCGGCAAAAATATCCCAAGGTTTTCGCCGAAAACTTCCTCTTGATCGGGACAGTGGATTCCTTCTTATATTTTCAGCGAAAATCCAAAGGTATTTTCGCCGAACATCTGTGTGTAAAATGAAGTGGGAATTTCTTTGAGTTGAATGACTTTTCCGGTTGATTCGGGTGTAATTCTTTGGGGTTCCAACGTCTAAGACACGTCCTTGGCTACCATATTTGATGGCAAAAACCTGTGCTAACACTAGAAAACCATCAAATAGACCCGGAATGGGCCAAGGTAATACAAAAGTCACGAAAAAGAACGGTTGAGTGAATATTCGCTGTTATACCCTAAAAACCGTGTCTTAAGCAATGAAATGTCGCTTAAATGAGGCTGATAATCACGTCAATTCGAGTGTCATCACTCGCCTTACTTTAAAACATCAAATCGAACAATTAACCTATTCATTGGAGTGTGCCTTTCGTAGGAACCAGTTAGGGTTAATCCACTGCAAGAGTAACTCATAAATCGTTAATTGCACCAGTTAGTTAAGTCGTTGCGAGAGGTGACCGTACCCGGGCAACTAATTAATCTTGGTAGCTAGAGCGAACGTTCGCCAATCTTAAACCTAAGGGTAAGGAGTTATGGTGGTGTCTTAGAATTGATTGAACGAGAATTGAAATCCGCTGATCTGTTGATTGCCAATGCTCTGGTGAACGAAGGGGGATTCAAAGTCTAAGCTTGTTTGTCATCTTTGTTTAGTCAACCCAATTTCTCAATCTGTCTTTTACTTTTCGTGCATTTTCTAGATTAGAAGTCGTGGAACTCACACCACGCATAACCTGTGTAAACCTGAGTAATTTGCCCTTATATTTGAGTAGACAATTGAAGAAGGCCCGTGGAATACGATCTACCATAGCTTTCCAGCTTGGTAGTTATTTGACTACACGCACGCCAAAAGCGTGTTCATCAATCCAAATTGGTAACTTCTTCGGTGTGAAGTCTATGGGCTTGATTCCCTGCACCCATTGGCGAAGAATCATCGAGGAGTGATGGATATTCCATGAGCGCGCCAGGATCCATTCACAAAGCTTGACTGATGGAAGCTCGATTAGAAAAAATCATGGAGATAGCACCGACAAGACAACTTCTCCTTCAAAGCCCCATAAACGATTAAGGACATCTTGAATGACCTTAACAAGAGGAACCGCCCCAAGAAACTGGGCAACAACGACGGATTGAAGCTTTTTCACTCCCAACTCAATCACCAATTTAGGGATTCAAAGTATCCCATCGACAACTGCGACTCCGCAACAAAACGCAAATCAGACTTTGAATCGGCAACCACAAACACCCAAGAAGAGTGGGTAGGGGGGAGGAAGAGGAGGAAGCCATGGCTAGCTGCTGATGGCAGCGAGCTTGAGGAATCACCAACGGAACAAGAACTTTTCACAGAAAGACACACGCTGGAATTCTCCCTAAAATTAATATTTGACTATGTATGATGACATATTATTAATTCTATTTTTTCGAAGTAATTACGGAGGGGGTTTTCTTAAAGGAGCCTACCTAAACTGATGAAGGTTTGTTTTTCTTGTTATATGAATTTTACAATTTAGGGTTTACATAGTAGGTTTTAATTTTCATACATGAATAATGAAATAAAGAATATTCCGATTAAAATGCTATAAATTATGGATAAAATTGGAAAATTTTCCTAATAAAAATATTATTTTTCGCTCCCAAATGATTTATTCTTTTCTTTATCAAAAATCAAAATATTTGTAAGTTACGGACCGCCAACGGGTGGGAGAAAGCTAGTGTGTGTATATAAATACATTGGTTACAAATGTAGGTATACAAATGATTCGAATATAAATAAATACATAATTGCCAGATTTTCTTCCCGTCCATTGGCGGGTTGAAATGAGAAAATCCGACAATTCCTAATATGACGACCCCTCTTAGTGTCTTTATATAAGGACACCAATCTACACATTTCAGTTTTTAATGAAGATCTAATGGTTAGAATTATAGTAAGTATTAGGGTAATTTACTTTATCACTAAATATTACTAATTTATGAAAGTTATAGGATTATTTATTCCTTTTTTGCAGTTTTCATTTTTTGAAAAAAAATCATGAATCAAACCTATGAAATTAATCAAATTTTGAAAATGAATCATAGATTCATAGTTGTAAACCTAAATCGTCACTTGGAACAACTTATTTCTAAGGATGAACATGTTACATGGTTCCAAAATCAGAAAACTAGAACACATGTAGAAATTCAACACATCCACTTTGTTCCAAATCATAAACTAGAACATGTTTCTAAATCGACAACTGGAACAACGTGGTTCGTACAGATGAACATGTTCCGAATAGAAAATCGGAACAAAATCAAGAAGAAGAAGAAAAGGAAGCAATAGTCATCTAGATCCCAAATCATAACTTCGACTCGTAGCCTTGACCAACGAGATTGCACCATCTCGACGCTTCTTTTCCACACAGTACTGGTTCCTCTGTGATTTGTTTGAGATAGGATTTTCTTCTTCATCGGTGATCGTCGAGGATGAGATTTTTTTATGAATTTGAATGTGTATTATAACTAGTAAAGAGTGCCCAACAATTATAGAAGATGCGGTTTGTGATCGCATTAAGCCCACCCAACCTGCAACCAAACAGAAGCAAAAAAATCAGCCAGAGAAGTAAAAATTAGCTGTAAAAAGTAAAAAAATTAATAAGCAATCATCCCTTTTCAACTGAGCTTTGGTCTTATGGTTTGGGTCGATGGGATAAAAACAATTCAAATTTAATCAATAAATAAAAAAAGAAAATTAATTATAAAAATAATGTCGAGGCTCCCAAAAACTGACCTAAAGAAGTGATTAACTGCCAGTTGCCGGAGCCAGCAGACCTACTACGTCCTCGTTTCGATGATGGGAAGGACCGATGCAGCTGGTGGTAGTGGTCGGCGGTGGACGGGGAATGCGATAAATAGAAACCTGACTATAGGGGATGTGGAGTTGTAGCGATATCCGCGAAAGAACGTCAGATCTCAGTCCATTGATCCGGGGCGTCAGCATCAGTTGGAAGAGCAGAGAGAGCGGTGGCGAGGGCTGGAAGAACGACGTTCGGCGGACGGCGGTTTGAGATTGATGAGAACTGGAAGAAGAGAGGTTGAAAGAAAAACCACCGGCAGCGGCTAGGGTTTGGAGAGTTTTTTTTTGTTTAGTGGCTAATGAATGATCCACAAACCCATTGGCGGAGGGAGGTGAGCAAAAGGGGGTGCAGCTGCACCCCCTTGGCATTTGTTTAAAAATCAAACATACATATATATATATAACTCAGATCTAATCGGATGAATAAGATTATAACTACCAAATCAAGTACTAATTTATAAATAATTCTCCTAACATATATTATTTATATAAATATAATGCATAATCTAACCTATTAAACAATATAACGCACAATCAAGCTCGATCTGAGGATGTAAACAAGTCGAGCTCGAATTCAAGCTCATGAACCTTAAATGAACTCGAGCTTACCAATGAGCTCAAATTCGAGCTTGTTTAAGAGTTTAAACGAATGAGGTCAACTCGAGCTCAAATTTTTTATTTTTAAATGAGCCGAGCCGAGTTGAGCCCAATTTGTTAAGCTTGATTCGAGCTTGTGTAAGAGTTTAAACGAAGGAGGTCAAATCGATCTCGAAGTTGATATTTTTAAATGAGCCGAGTCGAACCCAATTTTCCATTCTCGATCCGCGCTAGAGTTGAACATTTTTTTTCTGATTAGTATTATCTCATTTCAAAATGAAAAGGTGATTAAAAATTAAAACTCTCAAAGTTCTGAATACAACCAAATCATGCACGGGGAAAATTTAAACAAGCCTAACTTGGTTGTATATTTGCTTCATCGTAGTTTGTATGCAGCCTTAGGAGAGAACGTTCCCGAGACTATAAAATATGTTAAAAATGATCTTCAAGATCGAATAAATAATGAATGGTTAAATGATGTTTTGGTGACATATAGAACAAGAGTTATGTGCTAGTCTGGACATATAGTGTGTTTTACAAATCTTTTAGAATATGAAATTTGGTCGTGATTTTGGTAGATTGTGCGCGTTGACTATTTCTCAATAGAATTCAAGTATTATGTTATCGAATTTGAAATCTATTTAGGATTAATTTTTTTATTATTTAATTGACTTTTTAAATACTACGAACTTAAAACAGTTGAACCCCCTTGGCCAATTTCCTAGCTCCGCCACTGCACAAACCCTAACCTTTTAAATAGGTATCCAAATTACTAAATTGCCTATAACTTGTTCCCACAGATTAGGATCCTCATCCAATGGCTGTAAATAGTGTCCTTAAATAAGGACTCTTATAGGGGTCCTCACAATAGGAGTCCAGAAAATCATATATGTATGTAAATTAAATTTCTAATATTTAAATTAAATATAATTTATTTATTAATAATCATATAATAGTAATGATAGAGAAAGTATATAGAACTTAAAACAGTAAATAAGTCAACAAGATTTATTTATCCCATTTATCATAAATAATCATGAATTATTTTTTTTACCAACTCAATATGTCCAAGCAAAAAGAAACCTGCAAAAGTTTGGGGTGGAGAAATGCTGAAAGTAAATATTTGGTTTTTTAAAATTAACAAGGCATAGACTTGGTTGAAAAAAAATTGTGGGTGCTAATTTTTTTCGTAAAAGGAAGATAGTTATTGGGTGAAAGTCTAAATTAAAGGATAGGAGAGATAATTTTAAAATTGTTGATTGTCAACTGAAAAGTACGATTTCTATATATATCCATATCTATAAATATACTAAAGGAAAAAATAACTTTTCTTTTGATTCTTTTCTCATAAACAAAGATCGAACTCTCAACCTTATGATTAAGAGAAAGGTGAACAACCAACAATGTCACACCTAATGACTAGCTTTTGTACCTACCACCCTATGGGCAGTGTTGTTTCACCCGTTTGTTTGAATATAATAAGAACAAAAAAATTCAAATACAATTAATTATTATTATTTATTCTTAAATTTCTAGTCATTGTATTATTACTCACAATTTCAACACAAAATATTGTATTGCTACTCACAATTTCAACACAAAATTTCAATGATTGTTTTTTTTTACCTTATTTAAAAAACAATTATATGCTAAATCATATATTAGTTTAGAGATAAGTTTGACTATGATTATTTTATTATGTATTTTTACGTTAAAATAATATGTTTATATTCTCAAATTTGTAATCAAAGGGTAAAGGCATTTATCAGTATTTTCTCTTAGACTTTAGAAATATATATTTTAATCGTTTATTTTTTAAAATAATCTTATATTTTATTAACCGAATATTCTATTTAATTAAATAAAATAAAGTAATTTCAAAAACCAATTTTACCTTAGCGAGACTTCATTTATTCAGCTAGTTTGTTATCAAACTCAATATTTTCATAAACTTCATTTATATCCTAAAGGTTGCTGAGAGGTAAGTTGGTGATGAAAATCCTAAGACGCTAAGTTCAGAACAATAACTTATTTAGAAATACGTCATTCAAATATAGGAAATGTAATCTTTGAGGATGGAAAATTTCATTATAAATAGAAAGCTCATATGTAGTCCGCAAAACGTCTTGACAACAAATAATTATGATTGCACTTTCTTCACTTAATGGTATAATGCGTCACCAAAATAATATTGCTACGAAATACCTACTTGATACTCATTAATATATATTGACAAATTTATGTATAAAATTATTTTATTGTTAAGTTTAGTTCATGTAAATTTGAAAAAAAATAAATGGGTGATATATAAAATATTACATAACATTTTTATATAGACAATATATATGAACTATAAATGAGATATTACAAAGTTCACAAATAACCATATATCACGATACCATCAATGCATCCATAAAAACATTGTCATCTTCACCCTCTAGTCATCTCAAATATTACAACTCACTTATCTCTGTCATCACAAAAACTCTTCCTTATGAAGTTTCAAACTTAGTCTTTAAGGTGTTCACACTACAAAAAAATTGATATTTAGCTACTGCAAAATTACAACGGCATGAAAATGCAATAGCAAATAGTTAATATTTGCTACGGCAATCACTATTTCATGTATTAATTGGCAGTAACAAATACTATTTGTCACACCACTATTAGCTAATATTTGCTACGGCAATCACTATTTCATGTATTAATTGGCAGTAGCAAATATTATTTGCCACACCACTATTTGCGACGGGGATGCTGGGTGTAGCAAATAGTGGTGTGGCAAATAGTATTTGCTACTGCAAATTACTACATGTGATGGGCCCGAGTTGAATCCGCCCTCCAACATGGTCAGGGCGGTCCGTCACTCGAAAGCGGTCCTCCGTCCGCCTGAGCCAAAGGACTACCTGTCACGTGAACAGTAGACCACCGCCCATTACTGTTGACGGTGACTCGCTGCGGCCCACTCAGAGCAGGACACGTGGACCCTGTCAGACCAAGGGGACCTATAAATAATAGGATCCCCCATTCAGAAAAGGACACGACAGACTGGGGACCATACGCCTGATACTACAAGCCTTCACGCTGTACGCTAAAGGCTATCGGTTCCGCCCACACAAAAAGGGCCCTCGCCCGGTACTTCTCTGTAACCCACTCTCCCTGCATTATCAACATACCTGCCATCTTACATATACTAACCCCTTGCACGTCCGCCCTGCAAGGTATCATCCGCCGAGACACTCCGAGGACGGATCCGTTGCTTAACCCTCCAAAGAACCACAGTATTGATCCACCGGTCCAACTGGGCGGATCAATTGGCGCGCCAGGAAGGGGGCACAGCTAAACGTTTTGTTCCCAAAAGACAAACAGCATGCAAAATTTGGAGGAAAATCCCATGAGTGGTATCCCCACGGATACGCTCGTCACCCCGGCCAAGCAAGTCGTATCGGCGGGTGTCCCCCGGGACCCTCGTCCTTCCATAGACCCACCCCCGGGAACGGCTACACAAACACCCCATCCAGTCCGCCCTCTAGGCCTTGGATTGCTCCCAGAGTCCCGCATCCCCCCTCCGAGGGAAGATAGAGCGGCGGCTGATCCCGCCGCGGGGGACCTAGCGGCACAGGTAGCCGATCTACAAAGACAGAACGCTGAAATGGCAGTGATGATGAAGTTCCTGGTGGCCAAGGCAACTCCCGGAAATCACACAGAAGGCTCATCCGGCGGACTGGCAACCGGCATGGCGGACTCGGACGAAATGTACCGACTGTTCCTCCCTCGCCACCAGTCAGGCCCAAAGCAACTCGCCATGCGGCAGCCTTTGGACAAGAATCTCCTTAGCTTTCCTCCCCCACAAGGATTCGTGCCACCAGCAATCAAGGCGTACGACGGAACTGGGGATCCCGACCAACATCTGTTAACATTCACCATTGCCATGCAGATGTTCACGGCCCCGGACGCTACCTACTGCCGTACGTTCCCTGGAACGTTAACTGGAGCTGCCCTAACCTGGTATGGAGGTTTGGCGGAAGGAATCATAAAGAATTGGGAAGATTTCTGCCAACTCTTTCTCCACAAGTTCTCAAACCAAAAAGAGGCGGGACGCAATTTGTCCGCCTTCTGGAACTTGAGACAGACCCGGTCCGAGACTCTTAGGCAGTACTACGAGAAGTGGGCCAAGGCGGTCGCGGCGGTGCCCAACCTTGCACTGGACATTGTGCTTCACCACATCCAAACTACCACACTCAGCACCGAACTGGTGAAGGACTTGGTCCGGAGAAAGCCAAAAACCCACACCGAGTTGGAGACATGTATCCTCCAGTGTGCTGAAGTGGAAGAGAATGTCGCCATGATACAGGGCGGGTACGGGCGCTCAAGCGATCAGAACAGGGACAAAGGATACCAAGGGCGAAAAGAGAAACGCCCTGACGACAGAAGAGACAACCGCCCTCACGGAGAGGGAAGATCGGAACAAGGGTACACCCCACTAACGGAATCAAGGCGAAGGCTCATGTACGTCCTCCAAGAAAAGAAAGGGGGATTGCGGTGGCCGGCCCCGTTGCCCAAGGCGGCACTGAAAAGGGGGAACCCAAATGAGTATTGCGAGTTTCATGGGCAGAAGGGGCACGACACGGAGGACTGCCGGGAACTCCGCGGTGAGATTGAGCGAGCCATAAAGAATGGTGACCTCAAAGAATTCATCATAAGTAATCGAAGGAGAAGAGAGCGGGAACGCTCAGAATCGCCAAGACAAGGAGAAAAGGAAAGGTCAGGGACACCCCCTCCGAAAGCGGATAGACACCCGCCCCCCAGAAAGGCGAGTGTCTTCGACAGGATAACAGATGAGAAAAATCCGGATACCCAAAAGGAGGGCGGACAGCCCAGATACAAGAGAACATGCAGCATGATTTTGGGAGGAGAGGAGGATACGCCCCAGAACAGAAGGGTCGTTGGTGAATGTTCCATGGTCAGACAATCGGATAGAGAGCCACCATTGACGTTCACATCGGCAGATTTGCGCGGGGGAAGTCCCAGCACCCAAGCGATGGTGATCCGTGTCATCATTGAAGACACTCTGGTTGAGCGGGTGCTAGTGGACGAGGGCAGTTCGGCGGATATACTCTCCGCCGACGCTTTCAGCAGAATGAGATTAGACCCCCCCTACTCAAGCGTTCTAAGATCATGCTGACTGGCTTTGCGGGGAATGACGTACCTGTACTGGGCGTGATCACCTTACCCATCACGTTGGGGGACGACGAACACCAGGAAACAAAGCACATAAAATGGTACGTCACCAATTGCAATTCGGCGTATAACATGATAATGGGGCGGCCCAGTTTAGCCGCCTTCGAGGCAGTTTCCTCCACAGTCCATCAAGTCATGAAGTTCCCTACTGCAAGAGGAATCGGAGTAGCATGGGGAAACACTCCATTAGCACGAAAATGCTATAGGGTGGCTCTCAAGAAGGAAGAGGCGTGTTTCTCAGTGGATACTAGAGACGACGCGTATGTCCGCCCTGAATCCGCAGAGGCGGATACAGAAGTCCCACTGTATCCTGGTAATCCGGAGAGAATGATATGGCTGTCCGCTCATATGCCGGTCCCAGATCGAGACCGCACAGTGGCACTGCTGAGAGAGTATGCTGATTTGTTCGCGTGGAAACCCCAAGATATGCCTGGGCTGGACCCCGCGATCATGCAGCACCACCTAGCTGTGAGGGCAGACGCCCGCCCCGTGTCGCAAAAGAAGCGGACAGTAAATTGGACAAGAAAACAAGCGGTCCAAGAAGAAATAACGAAACTGTTGGAAGCAGGTTTCATCAGGGAAGTCCAATACCCGACGTGGCTGTCGAATGTAGTAATGGTGGGCAAGGCGGATGGAAGCTGGCGGATGTGCATAGATTTTACCAACCTCAACGACGCCTGCCCCAAGGACCCATATCCACTGCCCAATATCGACCAACTGGTGGACGCCACAGCAAACCATGAGACGTTGTCTTTCCTGGACATGTTCTCGGGATACCACCAGATCCCTCTGGCAAAGGCGGACCAAGAAAAAACGTCATTCTCGACGCCTTTCGGCAATTACTGCTACAATGTGATGCCGTTTGGCCTAAAAAATGCCGGAGCAACGTACCAGAGGATGATTGACAGAGTTTTTCAAGATCAGTTGGGTCATCACATGGAAGCGTACGTTGATGACCTACTGGTGAAGACCAAGGCGGGTGAGGACCACCTGGGAGACCTCAGGAAAACCTTCGATACCTTGAAGGCGTTCCAACTTCGCTTGAATCCGAAGAAGTGCATCTTTGGCGCATCCTCAGGGAAGTTTTTGGGATTCATAATCACCAGGCGGGGAATTGAGGCGAACCCCAAAAAGATAGAAGCCATCATACAGACACCACCTCCTAAAACGGTGAGAGATGTCAAAACGCTGACGGGGCGGTTGGCAGCGATGAACAGATTCATCCCGAAGTCCGCCGAGAGGCAGGCGCCATTCTTTGCCACTCTGAAGGCGGCGGCCAAGTTCTCATGGACGGAAGAATGTTCTACAGCTTTTGAGGAACTCAAAGCATTCCTCACCACTCCGCCGACGCTAGCAGCCCCGGTTCCCGGAGATGAGCTATACCTGTACGTCGCCATCGCGGCTACAGCTGTCAGCTCAGTTCTCGTGAAGCGGATGGACAAGGAAGAACGCCCGGTCTTCTACACGAGCAAGTCGTTAGTAGATGCCGAAACCAGGTATTCTCCATTGGAGAAGTCAGCCTACGCGGTGATTATCGCCTCCAGGAAGTTGCGCCCATACTTCCATGCTCACACGATTCACGTTGTGACGAACTTACCACTCAAGGCAGCTCTCAGGTCCATGGGAGTGGCAGGGCGCATGTCCAAATGGGCGGTAGAGCTCAGTGAATATGACGTACACTTCCAACCACGGACAGCCATCAAGGCACAAGCTCTGGCTGATTTTGTGGTCGAAGGATGTGTCCGGGCGGAAGGACGCCCGGATGATTACTGGGAGCTCTACGTGGATGGGGCATCGAGCAAGAATGGAGCGGGGGCGGGTATAGTGTTAAAAAGCCCCCAGGGAGTCCTACACGAAACCGCCCTCCGTTTCAACAGGCCACGAACCAACAATGCGGCGGAGTACGGGGCGCTCATCGCAGGGCTCAGAATGGCCAAAACCATGGGAGTATCTCATCTCAAAGTGTTCTCCGATTCCGCCATTGTGGTCAACCAGCTCAGTGGGGTGTACGAGGTCCGGGAAGAAACTCTGGCCCCGTACAACGATCAAGCCAAGATCGCCCTCAAGGGTTTCGAAACAACGGAGATCCATCAGGTGGCGAGGGAAGACAACGCCCACGCTGACGCTCTCTCTAAGCTCGCTACCGCTCTCAGCTTCGAAGAGGACAGGATGATCACCGTGGAGAAAGAAAGAGAAGAGGGCGAGTGTATGGCCGTCGATGCCCAAACAGGCGTAACACCGCCCACAGCGCCACTCACGGATTGGCGTACGCCGATACGGACTTTTATTGAAACGGACGCCCTCCCGGCGGACCGAGCACTGGCCACCAAGATCCGTAGACGAGCGGCGAGGTGCGTTTTGCTGGACGGCGAAATGTATCGTAAATCCTCGACAGGGCCGTACTTGCGATGCTTAAGTGATGAGGAGGCTTCTTTCACCTTGAGAGAAATCCACCAAGGCGTGTGCGGGATGCATATTGGCGCCAAAAGCCTGGAAAAGAATGTATTATTGCAGGGGTACTATTGGCCAACGATCCGCCGAGACTCGGAGGAGCTGGTCAAACGATGCCACAAGTGCCAGCTGTTCGCTAACACACACCACCTGCCCTCCACCGCTCTCCAGCCGATAATTTCGCCATGGCCGTTCGCCTTCTGGGGGATGGATTTGCTAGGACCATTCCCAGAAGCGGTGGGCAAGAGAAAGTACATCATCGTGGCGGTGGATTACTTCACCAAGTGGGTGGAGGCCGAAGCTCTCGCCTCCATCACGGCATATCAGGTGCAGAAGTTCGTGTTGAAAAACATCATCACTCGCTTCAGCCTTCCTCTAGGATTTGTCTGCGATCATGGCACTCAGTTTGATTGCACGGCGTTCCTTGACTTTTGTGAAGAGTTCAAAATCATGGTTCGCTTGGCGTCGGTGGCATATCCCCAGGCGAACGGGCAGGCAGAAGCCATCAACAAGCTCATCTTGCAAGGATTGAAGAGGAGAGTGGATGCGGCTAAGGGAAAATGGGTCGATGAGTTGCCCAACATCCTATGGGCGCACAGGACTTCGTACAAAACAGCCACAGACGAAACACCTTACACCCTGGTATATGGGACCGAAGCAGTCCTACCCGTGGAGGTTAATCTGCCTAGCCTTCGGATTCAGCATTTCAACCACGCCAACAATGATGCAGGCTTACACCATAATCTGGACATGTTAGAAGAAAGAAGGGAGGATGCAGCTATCCGCCTGGTAGCTGAAAAGGAACAATTGGCTAGGCGATACAACGCTCATCTTCGCCCTCATCACCTGGAACAAGGTAACTGGGTTGTTCGAAAGGTCTTTCGGCCAGTCCCCCAACAGGGCAAACTAAACGCCAATTGGGAAGGACCATACAAGGTCCGTGAAGTGATCGGTCCAAGCACTTTCAAACTCGAACACCCTACCGGCGAACCCATACACAAGACATGGAACGCCATGCACTTGCGGAAGTACAGTGCAAACGAAGACGAGGCCTAGCTCAGCAAGCAACTTTCCATCCTTGCTTTACTTTTGGGTTTGGTTTATTTTTGAAGGCAACCTGCTAAGGGCGTGTATGTAAGGAAGGGAAGGCAACTTTCATTCAAGGATATATATGCAATATTATGTATCAATAAGCAAGTACTACTAAAAGCATGGCCGGGTTTGAACTCCCCTAGGAGGAACTTAACCCCTGTGCCAAGTCCGGGTTTACCAGGGCAGAGCCTAGCTCATCAGCGTTCGGGTTCGCCAAGGCGAAACCCAACTCTTCGTTAAATTCAGTTTTCCCCAGGGCGGAAACTAATTCGTCATCATTCGGTTTCCCCAAGGCGGAATCCAACATTTCCTCCAAGTTCAGATTCCCCAGGGTGGAATCTAGCTCATCGGCGTTCGGGTTCCCCAAGGCGGAACCCAACCCTTCATTGAATTCAGTTTTTCCCCAGGGCGGAAACTAATTCGTCATCATTCGGTTTCCCCAAGGCGGAATCCAACATTTCCTCCAAGTTCAGATTCCCCAGGGTGGAATCTAGCTCATCAGCGTTCGGGTTCCCCAAGGCGGAACCCAACCCTTCGTTAAATTCAGTTTTTCCCCAGGGCGGAAACTAATTCATCATTCATTCGGGTTCCCCAAGGCGGAATCCAACCCTTCATTGAATTCAGTTTCCGTTGTCCAGTTTTTCCTAGGGAGAAATTCTACCTCAGCAAATCAGGCGAATTTCACACAAACAAAGAAAAGAGAAGAAAAAGGGGATGACAACTGAAAAACAATGGCATTTCATTTCTTATCCTGACGTAGCGGATGAATACGTTTTGATACAAAGGACAAGAAGTCAAAAGGAAGAGCAAATATACAAGGAGGCGACCACTACGAGCGCCCATTGATTCTCTGTTTGCTGCGGTTGTCAGTTCAAGGAAGTGGCCGTTGATTTCTAAATATAGGGCTTCAGTCAGGACTCAGTCTCCAAAAGTGGAAATGATTGATTCTCTGTTTGCTGCGGTTGACAGTTCAAGGAAGCGACCACTACGAGCGCCCCCCCGACGACCCCGCCTTGTCCGCCCGCGACCTCTCAGCACGGGCCTTCTTCTTCAACTCCTTGTGCCGGAGAGTCACCTCGGAGTGCGCCTCGAGCAACAGCTCCTTGCGACGGTCCGGGGAGAGCACTTGAGAATCAGCGGACTCCTCCTTGAGCTCCTCCGCCATCAACCTCCGAGACGCAGAGCGAAACATTTGCTCCTGGTTCCAGGAACAATCGATGTTCCCCCGTCGGAGTTCATGGCGGACGGCAGTGAGGGTGCTGTCAAGAGCGCCCTGCACCCGGTCGCCTAACTCCGCTTCAGCCTTCTCAGCGACCGCCTTCTCAACGTCCGCCCTCAGCGCTTGAAGGGTCTCCTCCGTCTCCTTCAAAACAAGGCCGCGGCTCTCCAGGTCTCTTGTCTTGGTCCCCAGATCCTCGGCCATGACCGCCTCGTCGGTCTCTAAGAGGACCACCTGCTCCTTCAGGGCGTCCTTATCCGCCTCCGCCTGGGACAGGGCCGCCTCCACCTCGTAGCGCCTCTGCTGCTCCGCCTGTAAGTCCAACATATGTTCAGTGGCTTGGTTAGCGTGCGCAACACGGATCAAATCCAATTCATACGAGGTAGTTACCAGAAGCCGGGCCGCCTCCTCGTCCATTTCCCTCTTCGCCCTGGAATACTTGGCCTTCCACTGCTGAGTGGCGGCCCGAGCTTCCCGCAGTTGGCTTTCCAGCTCCTCAGCACCTTGGGGCCGCTCGGCCCTAAGCGCATTATCCGCCGAAAGCAGTGCGCCGGCGGTTCCCAAAAGCTGTGAACACAAGCAATCCAAAAGTTACTTAAAGAAAAAAAAAAGGGGTAGCAGGACAAAACTTGTGTATGACATCGCAAAGAGATCTTACCCTGGCTCCAATCGCCATCTGTTCCATCGCCATACTGCGAACCTCCTCCTCCGACCGGGGGTGGTCGATGTCCCAGTCGGCAGCCAGTTGGAGAGCGGCTCGCGTGAGAATCTCGTTGCCGCTTAGGGTGGGCTGCATCGCCGGAAGACGGGCGGAGCTGTACTCCCCAGAAGAAGCCTGGGGTTTTGAAGAACTCTCCGGCCGTTTTCTCTTCCCGGAATCCTTCTTGGCTAACGTCTTGCGGCGCTTTGCCTTCTCCTTCGGCGATGGCGGACTCCTGGCCGGCTCGGCTCGTCTCTCCAGGCGATCCTTATCCGCCTTCTCTTTTCCTGGGTGGGCGGTTCGTGCGTTTCGCGTTCCCTCCGGCTGATCCGCCACCGAAGTTTCAGGTTGCGGCTGAGTATCAGCAGACGCTCCCGCATCCTAGCATTCAGCAACGCCGCGAAGATGGAGTTCTCTGCACCAAGTCAAAACAAGCAAACATATTAGGCATTTGAGAGAATAAGACTGGATACACACTAAGGGCGCCCAACTACAGAAGCATCGCTCTCAAAATCGTCCGCTCACCACCGCCGCCTAGCCAGGCCTTCAGGGCGGTCCGGCCCCTCTTCTTCAAGTTGTAATTCCAGGTGTTCACCCAGTTCACAATAGAGGCATCATTCTCTTCAAGGCGGCCGGGGTTATTGAACACCTCGATGGCCCCATACGACCATGTGGGTCGAAGGCGCTCCGCCCAGAACGCATCCTCCGGCGAGTCAGCTTTCAAAAAGAAAAAGCTGTGCCACCATACGGAGTCCGCCTTGATGGCACCATAAACTCCGCTCCCTGAGTACGCCATCCTCTTTGAGAAAGTAATACCATTTTGGTTAATCTTGGCTCTGTAGAGATGGCGGAATACACGGGCACTGGGAGGTACATGCCTCTTCACACATGACACCTGAAACGCTGCCATGACCGCCCAGGCGTGGGGTTGGAGAGCTCCCAAGGACGCTCCTAGCAGATCCAAGACATCCAGCTCCCACGGATCCAGAGGGAAACGGAGACCGTACATGAGCGCCTCCACCCAAACGCCCACCCATCCGGGTGGACAGTTTCCGATTGAGCAAAGACGGGCAGGAGCAGCGTACGAGAAGCGTGGGGGCATGTCACAATCCTTCAACACTTTCGCCAGGGCGGACGTCTTGACATATGGAAAGTATCCCGGACCGAACACTTCCCGGCAGTCTGCGGGCGACCCCTCCCACATCTGCTCCCAACTTCTGATCCTGTACCCATACTTCTCCACAGCCCTGGTGTCAAGATCAAAACCCCAAGTCTCGTTGAATCCGGCTTGCCACGACGCGAACCGGCGAACAATGTTTGAGTTGGGTTTCTTGAACCGGGCTTCTGCCTGACGGCGGAGCTGCTCCGCCGAAGGGGAAGGCAGCGGATCAGCATCCTCAGTGAAGGTGTACTCCATGTCAAAATCGGCGTACGGGTCGAAGACTATGTCGGAATCCTCCGGATAAGGCATCTGCCCTTTGAGTTTGGGATCCGCTGCATCCGACCCTTCCTCATCAAACCTTTCTTCCCTGACAGGCTCGGGGGACGGAGGCGGACTCGAGTGACGAGGCGGAGATGACGATGACGAAGATGAGGACGACGCATCCGCCCCCGTTCCTCTCCTCCCTTCGTCATAACCTCCTACAACAGAAGGACAAGGGCACAAATCAGAAGAGGAGGAGGAACGAACACCAGGGGGCGAACGGATACCGGAGCCGTGCTTGTCCCGTCCTCTTGGGACGGGCGGGCGGCAGAGCGACGACGTTCCCGCATGTCCCTCAACTCTCTCTCTAAAAGGTCATAATCCACGGAGGATGATGACCCACTAGACGACATCGCACACACAAGCGGAAACGCGAAAGAAAAAAAAAAAAAAAAAAGGAATTGATTGAATGAAAGAGTTTTCAAAGAAACCTACTTGCTTCGGCGGAGGAAGACGACTCAGAATCAGAAGGCATCTTTGATGAAAGTTTTGGAAGAAGGCGGACAAGCTCAAAGAGTTGTAAGGACAAGGCGGACAAGCTCAAGAAAATTGGTTAGGGCGGAAGCTCTCAAGGATTTAGTTGACAAGCTGAAGTGCCGAAATGAAGGGGGGAGAACCTCTATTTATACAAGTGACGTGGGCTAGCGAAACGTCGCCAAATATAATCGTGCCACGTGTCCCCCAGGCAGTGGGCGAATAGGCTAATAGCCTGCGCAAAGGGTGGAACGCATGCAAGTTCACCTCAAAAGAAGAGCCCCCCCCCCGTTTCGGCCACCGATAACAGCATCGGTGACAAGCTAGGTCCTTGGGACGTATCCGCCCTCGTACATGATGAAGGCGGTCCATCACGGGGCGGTCCGTCACTCCAGGGCGTTCGAAACAATTCCATAGTATCGCCTCGAGCCCCTTACGGCCTCGAGGCCATACTGGGGGCAATTGATGGGCCCGAGTTGAATCCGCCCTCGAACATGGTCAGGGCGGTTCGTCACTCCAGGGCGTTCGAAACAGTCCCATAGTATCGCCTCGAGCCTCTTACGGCCTCGAGGCCATACTGGGGGCAATTGATGGGCCCGAGTTGAATCCGCCCTCCAACATGGTCAGGGCGGTCCGTCACTCGAAAGCGGTCCTCCGTCCGCCTGAGCCAAAGGACTACCTGTCACGTGAACAGTAGACCACCGCCCATTACTGTTGACGGTGACTCGCTGCGGCCCACTCAGAGCAGGACACGTGGACCCTGTCAGACCAAGGGGACCTATAAATAATAGGATCCCCCATTCAGAAAAGGACACGACAGACTGGGGACCATACGCCTGATACTACAAGCCTTCACGCTGTACGCTAAAGGCTATCGGTTCCGCCCACACAAAAAGGGCCCTCGCCCGGTACTTCTCTGTAACCCACTCTCCCTGCATTATCAACATACCTGCCATCTTACATATACTAACCCCTTGCACGTCCGCCCTGCAAGGTATCATCCGCCGAGACACTCCGAGGACGGATCCGTTGCTTAACCCTCCAAAGAACCACAGTATTGATCCACCGGTCCAACTGGGCGGATCAACATGAAATAGTGATTGTCGTAGCAAATATCAACTATTTGATACTGCATTTTCATGCCGTTGTAATTTTGTAGTAGCTAAAGGTAAACTTTTTTGTAGTGTCATATACACTTCTAACGACGAAGGAGGTGAAATCATTGGTCATGAAGCTGCTAAAGTTGCTAGTGAATCTTTGAATTGTTGGTACTCTTGATTTAAATGGTTATCCATGGAGTTTTTTTTTTTTTGACAAGTCCATTGAGATTGATCAATGAACCCATCTACCAATTATTGCAAACCCGATGGAGTTATTGTTGCTGTCTTGGACGCCATGGCCGAAACAATCTCGAATATTAGTACTGAATGATGGACATAATTGCTCGATCTCTCTCGTTGCAGAGATTTGAGTCGCCAAATTTTGACTCGTCAGAGATTGTGATGGTTGGAGATGGGAGAATGATAAACGTATTGCCTTACATATTGAAATCGAGAAGGAATGGAGCCTACTAACGATAAAGATTATAGATGAAGGAGATAGAGGAAAAAGAATCATAGGTCATGCTAAAAGGGGTTTATGGGGGTCCAGCTTGGGATCAAGGAAGTGAGTTCCTTGATCCATCAAAGAAGGGTATTATAGGTATTTTCAAAAAAGGTGGCCAGCACCTTCAACTGTCGCCGAACTTCTGCCATCTTGCCGTCGCCGGACCTCCGCCGTCGCCGACCTCCGCCGCCGTCGGCAGACCTCCGCCATCGCCGCCGCCCAGCCGCCGGACCACCGCCACCGTCGCCGGACCTCCGCCGCCCCGCCGCCGCCGGATCTCCGCCGCCCAGCCGCCGCCGCTACCCCTAGTTAGATAATTTATATATTAAAAAAGTGTTGTGATGTGATTCGAAATCATGACCTCTCAATTTAAATATTAAACTCCTACCACTATGCTACTAAGCACTTAGTGATATTATATAATAATAAAATTATCTTATTAAATAAATGCACATAGTTTGTAAAAAAATGTGCACACGAGTACGAAATATGTGTACACTAGTATATAAAATAGGTGTGCACGTGTACGCGTTCACATGTACACACATTACATTATTAAGTAGTGTGCACATGATTTATACAAAATATGTACACACGAGTACGAGTATGTGTACTAGTAAAAAATAAGTGTGCATGTGTACGAATAAATGTACACATTTATAGATGTGTACAAGATAAGTGTACGTGTGTAAAAAATGTAAGTACATAAATGTGTACGTGTATAAAACGTGTACACATGATGTATACAAAATATGTGTACACAAGTGTAAAAAATAAGTGTGCACGTGTACAAATAGGTGTACACGTGTATAAAATGTGTGTATACGTATACATAAACAAAATGTAAGATATAGTGTACATGTGTACAAAGAGTGTGTGCACGTGTACACCGTGTGTACATATCTACAAGATAAGTGTACACATATACAAAAATGTAGGTACATAAACGTGTGCGTGTATAAAACGTGTACAAAACATGTATAGAAACATGTACACATGTGTACGAAAAATCTTTGCAAATGAGTACACAGTTTATGTACAAAAGTGTGTACACACGTACAAAAGTGTGTACACATTAAAAACGAGTACGATGCGTCACCGAAAAAAAATTTCCAGAAAAATAAGCCCGACGACGGTGGTCTGGTGGCCGAAAATTTTTTCGAAATCGGAGCTCCAATTGTCCAAAAAATTCATCGGAGAAGTCGTCGGAGTTCTGGTCGCCGGAGCTCCGGCCACTGGAGTTCTGGTCGCCGGAGCTCCAGTCACCGGCTATTTTCACTTGAATTAAAAAAACTAAAATTAAATTAAATAGGGAAATGACCCTTTTACCCTTTTAATTTAAACCATTAGATCTGGAAAAATAAATCAATGGTTGAGATTGTTCCTTGACACTATCAAAAAAGCTAAATTTGTTTGATGGTAAGCTGGACTCGGTTTATGGTTGGATCTAATGACTAAGTGTTTGATGGCATGAAATTTTAAAATTATTATTTTAGTTGTTGTGGTTGCCCGTAAGATTTTGGATGGAAAATTGAACAAAAGTGTACGAAATATCGATCTCTTCCTAAATCAAACTTGAATCATTGATGTGTTAAATATGAAAGTTTAAGTGACCAATATGATTAGATTGCCTTAACTTGAATGACAAAAAATGTTATTAACCAAATTATTAATTAGCTCTTAATGTAAGAGTATTTATTAAGAGTTAATATAAATTTTATTTTTGATTTAAAATTTGTAGATGAGGTGGAAAATTGAGAGAATAACATTTTCCTATGTGGCAAAAAGAATGTGATGATCTCCCATAGATTATTTTAAGATTAAGATTAGAATATTTTGCTCTTTAATCAAAGAAAAGTTTCAGTGTGTTTAACGTAACAACAAGAAAGCATAATTACAATGTTTTTGTTTATCATATTCCCAACAATTTATAACAAATTATTTATGTTTTACCAACATATTCATTAAATTATTTATATTTCTTTTTTATCGTAATAAATTATCATTAGGATAGATACTAATTTCTATAACAAATTATTATATATTAAAAAATATAAATAAAAAAGGTAGAAAGAAATTCAACGACACATCGAAATAATTTAAATAAAAAAATCCACTAAAAAATTAACATAAAAGATAAGCCAATAGGCCGATGATAATCTATAAAACAACTGATTTTGAGAATTTTTATTAGAATGATACTGCATTGATAAATGTATGATGTATCTATTAGGTCAAATACACAAATGTAGCCAAACCTTTTTGATTTATGTCAAATCTAGCCACTTCTATTTTAGTGACACTAAATAGGACAAACCTTTAATTTTCGTGTCAATTTTATCCAGTTGACCAAATTAACCGTTAAGTTTTTAACACCATTAGTGATGTGGCAAATGAAGCTGACATGGCATTCATTTGACTAGTCAAACGTATGCCACATCACATAATAATTTTGATTAAAACTAAATTTAAAAAAAACTAAATAACTAAATAATTATTTCAAACACACAAAAATAAAAAGTAAAACCCTCCACCGCAGCAGCTGCCTCCAATCCAAACCTTTCGTCTTCATCCCCTCGGCGGCCCCCATCCCCGGCTGCAGTATCACCGCCGCCACCAGCTGCAGAGATTGAAATTTCACATTATCGTCACTAGCGGCCACTCCTCTCAACCAGCTAACCCACCCCATCGATAGAAGCTCTTCCATCGACAAACCTCTGATTCAGCTTATCTAATTCCTTCCCCAGAAACCCTGACCAAAATTATCGTTTCTCAAGCCTTATCCCTCGCTCTTGTCAACCCCGAATCTGCCCCGAGTGACAGCCCTAGATTCAACTAAATTTTGTCGGCTTCTCGTTCTTCTTCGTCTTCCTCTTCTCTAGTTCGATCCCTTCATTTTTCCCTGAGGATACGAATCGGGTCAGCAGATGCAACAGGTACCGGTTGATTTCCAGTGAAAAGCTCTCCATCGGCGACGTCTCGAGGAGGGAGGCGATTGGACCGGTGGTGTCGAGGGGTTTGAAATGGAGCGGTGGGGGATTGAGGAGAGAGAGACATGGGAGGCGCGATGATAGTGATTTTATTTTTATTTTTAATTTCTAAATTGTTTACATTACATTTTATTTAAATTTTAAATAGATGATGTGGCAGATTTGATGTGGCAATGTTTGCCATGTCAACTGACACATCAGATTTTGGAATTATGGTTTCGTTAATTTAGACGGAAAAGTTAACGGAAGTCACAATTTTGGCTAATTTGTGACTAATTTGGGTTTTTTGATAGAAGTGGCTAGATCTGACATATTTGTGAAAGGTTTGACTAGATTAGTGTATTAGGCCTATCTATTATGAACCACAATTTTTTTTAAATAAAATTTTTCATTCATAATATAATTAATAAATACATTTATAAAAAATATACAATTAATGAATATTTTTATGGGTTAATACACCTTTTTGCCCTCATACTATGCAAAGTTAACAAACATAACCCTCTACTATTTTTCAATCGAATTAGACCCCTCTACTTTAACACTTTTAATAAATGTACCTTTCCGTTAACTTTCTCGTCCATTTCCGCCAAAAATCAGCGATGAACATGGAGAGAAATTATAGGAATATTTTTGTTCCAGCCTTGTCGCCTGGCCCAATAATGGAAGCCCAAGCCTGTTGGTCCTCCGGGAGTGGTGTACCTCGTAAGTAGTGTGGGGGGTAGTTAGTTCAAGGAAAAGGGGAGGCGATCAGTTTAAGGAATGGGAAAGGGAGGCGAGTAACGTACCGCGGAGCGTTTGTCCGCTGGGTAAAAGTGTTGTCCTCTGGTTAATAGGATGTACGGGGGTATTTATAGTACCCCTGCCTTGGTCGCCAAGGCTGAATCTTAGCCACTCGTTTGTAGCCCCCGTAGGATGTTGACACGTGTCTGCTCTGTCTTGGAACCCTAAGTGTCGCCGAGTAACCCTAGGAGGCCGCCGAGCTGGGCCGTCGCTTTGGGCCTTACTCTACTTCCTGGGCCTGCCTGTTCGGCCCATCTGATTTACTGCCTAAAATCCGGACCTCCAGCCCTAGCCGCTGTGTTCAGGCTGCCGTGTGGGCCGCCTCATGGGCCGCCGTGTGGGCCTTTGGGCCTCGTCGGGCCGGGCCCATCAATTGCCCCCAAGCCCTTAGTCGAGCTTTGCTTGGCTGAGGGCTTACTTATAACTCGGATCGCTTGTCTTGTGATCGCCGTAGGAGGGCCCATCAATTGCCCCCGAGCCCTTAGTTCGAGCTTTGCTTGGCTGAGGGCTTACTTATAACTCGGATCGCTTATGTTGTGTCGCTTTATCGCTTTGCTGTCCTATCGCCTTGTTGCTTTGTTGTTTTGCCGCTTTGGTGTCTTGGTTCTTATCGCCTTGTTGCTTTGTTGTTTTGCCGCTTTGGTGTCTTGGTTCTTATCGCCTTGTTGCTTTGTTGTTTTGCCGCTTTGGTGTCTTGGTTCTTATCGCCTTATCTCTTTTGTCGCTGCTTTCTATCGCGCCCCTTCTTTCCAGTTTTTCATGCACCTCTCTACCGCTCAGGGTATTATGGTCTCTTACTCCCTACCTTGCTGGAGAAGTTGGGGAAATCGGGGTATTTCAGTAATTGCCCAGAAAGCCATCATTACCTTATCCCTTCAGACGTCACCTCAGCCGCGCGTGCCCCCAATGAAACGTCGCGACGGCTCAACTTCCCGCCAACACGCCCTTTTAACCGCGCGTGTGCCTCACTCATTCACCGCGACGGTTCCACTCCCGCTCACTGCACTCCTATATAAACCCCATTCTTACCGTCTTCCTCCATTTTTTACTCTTTCTCTGCCACCTTGCCTCTCTGTTTTTACAGTCTTCTCGCCTCCCCTGCTTCTTCCTTCCTCCGCCGATCAGAAAACGCTCCATTTTTCCTTCTTCCGACCACCGGAAAACGTTCATCTCTCTTTGCCATTTTTCAGATGTCTGGAGCTCCCCGACGCCCAGCTGGTACGTGACTCCTCCCTTCTTTCTCACTCTCATTGCCGTCCTGCCGTGTGTTTCCTTCTCTTTTCTGCTTCTTGATATTAGTCTTGAACCATGGATTCCGATTCCGATAGCCAAAACCAAAGTCATTCCTACTCCGCGGGTACCGACTCTTCACCTTCTCCTTCATCCTCTCCTTCATCCCTTCCTTCAACTTCCAGCCAGTCTCCTGAACCAGTGTCCTTAAATCCTCCATCTATGGCCGAAACCTCGTCTGCCCAAATTTCTGACGTAGCAGAGGAGAATTTTGATGAATCTCCTGCCCTGCCTTTTTGGGGTCCCCACCAAAAAGGATTCGAGCGGGCCCGTCATGGGGTCGAGATTGATCCTGAGGCGACTAGAGTCACCGGCTCCTACTCCATTGGCAACTGGCGGTCTATGTGGGGAAGAGCTACTTGCGACGAGCGCACGGTCATCGGCCCGGGCTACTTTCCTTCAGGGTCGGTGGAGAAGATCGTCCGCGTTCTTCCATTCGCCATGCTGCCGTCTACCTGGGAATTCACCGTGGCCTCTCGGCTTTCCACTATTGGCAATTGCCCGCCAGGGTGGCACGGCGTCTGGACCGAGGCCTTCACCAATGGCCTTCGCCTTCCGCCATCCTCGTTCACGGTCGTCCTGCTTGGGTGCTTTGGCGCTTCTCTTGGCGCCTTTAACGTCGGGTGTTGGGCTACAGCCTCTGCTTTTGAATGCAGCTGCGTGACTAAGAAGATCGCCCCCACTCTGCGGTTGTTTCAATTAATTCATTATGCCAAACACACCTCCAATGGCATCAGTTTCGTTCGCCGAGCTGATCTTACTCAAAAGGGCACTTACTCATCACCGAAACCTCGCCCTACATGGTACCATTCGTTTTTCTACTTCCGCCCCAGCGACACGGATCACCATTGGGCTTCGCTGCTCCCTTCATCCTGGTCTTCTGGTGACGTGAGTTCTTTCAACGCCGAGCTTGATCCTACTCCTGATGAAATACTCCTACGTCGCCAGATCCTCCTTGATTGCCATCACTTATCGACCACTTCTGGCCTGCGGACTGCCCAGGCGGGGATACGAGAAGGTATACTTTATGTCTTAGGCGGTGCTGATTGTTTTCCTCCCTTCCTAGCTGTCGCCGTTCATCTTGCGTAATTGAGTCGTCGTAGCCAAACCCTTAGGAATGTATAACCTTTATATTATCGCCTTTTTGTGCTCTCTTCTCTTTCCTTTTTTTTTATACTAATCTTTGGATGTACTTTTCCTAGGCGCCGTAAGCCTCGCTGGGTGCCTCCTTAGTACCACCGCGCGTGGTCCTGTCGCCGAGACTCGTCCCAGCCGCTCTGAGGCTGCCCCCGTCGCCCCTGCTTCTGCCCAACCTTCACCTGACAAATCTAAGGGGAAGAGGAAGGCGGCTGAGACGGATGAAAGCCTCCTTTCTTCAAAGAGGAAGAAAAAAGCTGGGGTTTCCAAGCCGAGGAGAAAGGCAGGTGAGGGCTCCAGCAATCCACCGCCGCCGCCCCCACCAGTGATAGAGGTGGAGGATGTCGATGCTGAGACTGAAACTCCCCTCCGCCGCTCTCGTCGCCAATCGCCTCTGGCAAATGACAATCCTTCTGCGAGGGAGCCCTTAGAGCATCCTGCTGACGAGAACGTCATCTCATATGATGACTCCTATCATCCTGACGAACCTATCCCTCTTCCCCGGGATCCGGAGCATCCCGAGTCTGCGCCGGCTGCGGAGCTTGATCTTCGTCCCACCGAGCCTGCTCGCGACCACTCTCGCCCGCCTCCTGTCAACACCGACCGTGCCCACCGGGCCAGCTGGACAGAGCGAGCTAACACTCTCTTCGATCGCCCTGCTCCTGCTGGTCGCGAGGGCGAGGGTCCCTTTCGCCTTCCTTACTTCACTGTCGTTCATCCGGTGGCATCCCACATATCGCCCGGATGGCGAGCGATATCACGGAGGAGTTCTCTCGAGGTGTCTACGAGGGGGTGACCGCTCCTGGTGAGGGCTCGGAGATTTCGGACCTGCATGGGGCAACTTCCTGCCGCCTCCTTCAGGTATTTATGGAATGCGTCATTTATTTGTTTTGTCCTGTTACCTTAGCTCTGCTCGCTGCTTCTTACCCCTTACATTTGTTTTGCTGCCTAGGCCGTGGCCGAGCTCGGCGATCTTTCCTTTGCATGTAAACACATGCAGGAGGAGAATCGGAGGCTGAAGGAGGATGTTGAGAATCTGCGCTCTTTGCGCATGGATCTCACCCGTTATCATAACGAGGAGAAGGTATTTACTCATCTGCCTCTTCTTTCTCCCCTTTTATATATACTATTTCCCGGCTTGTCACCTTACGATCCTTGCTAAACCCGCACGTTGGTGTTTGTTTTTTTTTTATCTTAGCGACGGGCAGATGCAGCGACCTCTGCTGCTGAGTCTCTGAAGGAAAGCCTGGCTGAGGCAACTGGGCGGATCTCCCAGATGGAGGGCGTCCAGGAGGACTTGCAATCTGCTAATAAGCACATTGTCGCCCTTGAAGCCGAGTTGGATGAGGCTCGTGTCAAGGTCGCTCAGGTGGAGGAGATAGCCGCCGAAAGGGACAGAGCTAAGGAGCTGCTTAATGACTCTCTGGCGGCTGAATCGGCGACGGATCATGATCTTGCCGCTGCCAAGGCTCAGTATGATGAGACTGTGGCTTATTACACTCATGCTCTCGGCGAGAGTATGCGTGTAGTAATGCGCAGCTGTCGTAATGAGTTCTACGAGCTGTTTCCCAACAAGGGCTGGCCGGGGCGAAAAATGGTTCGAGCCGTCCTCCGAGGTCTCAATCGCTATAACTTTGGGGTTCCCGACCTTCCCGATGCCGAGGAGGAGACTTATTTTCGAGATGCTGCTCGCTTGGAGCGGGAGATAGTGGCGGCAGATGCTGAATATGTGGCGGCCACTCGCCGCAGCCGTGGACTGCCTGATCTGAATCTCGATGGATCAGAGGTTCAGCCGCCATCATCTGATCAAGCCCCCTCGACCAGCGGCAAGGACTTCAATTCCGCCGCTGACCCTTCCAAGGCTGGCAAGAAGGGCTCCGGCGCTAAAGACTCATGATCCCGCTTTCAACCTGTTGTTATTATTGCTATCTTTTCAGACAATCATCATGTTTCTGCGTGCTGTTGCTGTTTTCCTCTCTTTCTCCTTCTCTTTTTTTGTAAAAACTGCTTTATTAAACTCTTCCTCGCGAATTTTCAATCTTTGGTCTTTTATCTTATTACACCTCTCTTGATCGCTTTGCTTCTTTTCATCATTAACTAGATGTTATACCGATAACTTTGATGCTCTTAGGTCTTACATAGCGATCCCAATGCCCTTAGGTCTTACATAGCGATCCCAATGCCCTTAGGTCTTACATAGTGATTTGTTAATGCCCGTAGGTCTTACATAGCGATCCCAATGCCCTTAGGTCTTACATGATAAATTTGATGCCCTTAGGTCTTACATAGCGATTTGTTAATGCCCGTAGGTCTTACATAGCGATCCCAATGCCCTTAGGTCTTACATGATAAATTTGATGCCCTTAGGTCTTACACAGCGATTTGTTAATGCCCGTAGGTCTTACATAGCGATCCCAATGCCCTTAGGTCTTACATGATAAATTTGATGCCCTTAGGTCTTACACAGCGATTTTTAATGCTCGTAGGTCTTACATAGCGATCCCAATGCCCTTAGGTCTTACATGATAAATTTGATGCCATTAGGTCTTACACAGCGATTTGTTAATGCCCGTAGGTCTTACATAGCGATCCCAATGCCCTTAGGTCTTACATGATAAATTTGATGCCCTTAGGTCTTACACAGCGATTTGTTAATGCCCGTAGGTCTTACATAGCGATCCCAATGCCCTTAGGTCTTACATGATAAATTTGATGCCCTTAGGTCTTACACAGCGATTTGTTAATGCCCGTAGGTCTTACATAGCGATCCCAATGCCCTTAGGTCTTACATGATAAATTTGATGGCGCGAAGACATATATTAGATTCAATCATTAGGGCCCTTAGTTGCCTTAAAAACTAGCCTCGGTTACAAGTGTCTTTTTAATCATAATATCGCCTGAGATGCATGGAGTTCCAAGTTTTGGGGATCTTTGCTCCATCTAACTCTGCTAGTTTGAAGGTGTTGGCCCCTACCACTCGCCGTACTCTATATGGTCCTTCCCATCCGGGGTTGAGCTTGGCCGCCCCGACCGCCGGCCTGAAGATCTTTCGCAGCACTAAGTCATTGAGCGCGATGTGATGTGGTCGGAGCTTTAAATTGTACCGCCTGGCTAGCTGTTCCTTTTCAACAATCAGCCGCATCTGTGCCTTTTCTCTTTTTTCCTCAATCATATCTACGTTAAGCATCAATTCATGTTCGTTGACCTCATCCCTGTATTCCTGTATTCGGATAGATGGGATTGAGATTTCTACCGGAAGGACCGCCTCAGTCCCGTACGTCAATGTGTAGGGAGTCTCCCCTGTCGCCGTTTTATAAGCCCTACGGTGAGCCCATAGTACATGATCAAGCTCCTCGACCCATACGCCCTTACAGCCATCCACTCTTTTCTATAATCCTTGTAGAATAAGCTTATTAGCCGCCTCTGCTTGTCCATTAGCTTGTGGGTAGGCGACCGAAGCGAATCTCAGATTTATCCTCAGGTCATCACAAAATTCTTTAAAGACCTGTGAGTCAAACTGAGTTACATGGTCACATATAATACTTTCTGGTATACCAAATCTGGTGACGATACTTTTAAATGCAAACTTCTGTATCTGCTTGATACTTGCCACCGCTTCTGCCTCAACCCACTTGGTGAAATAATCAACCGCCACGATGAGGAATTTCCTTTTCCCCGAGGCTTCCGGAAATGGGCCTAGGATATCCATCCCCCACCTCGCGAATGGCCACGGGCTGACATTCGCCTGGAGCGCTGTTGCTGGCAACTTGTGATAACTTGCAAATTCCTGACATTTGTGGCATTTCTTCACCAGGTCGCCAGCATCCTTTCTCATTGTTGGCCAATAGAAACCCTGGTATATTAAGTTCCTTTCCAAACTTCTTGTTCCCAAGTGAGTACCACATACTCCTGAATGTACTTCCTCTAGGGCCCAAGCTGCATCCTCCTCTCCCAGGCATCGCAAGTATGGACCCATAGCTGATTTTCGATACAGCTCTCCCCCTATTATAGTACACCTCCCTGCTTTTCGCCGGAGCTTGGTCACTTCTAACGGGTCACTTGGTACAGTGTCGTTATCCAAGTATTGAATAATAGGCGTTCACCAGTCGCTTTTCCCAATTCCGTTAATCACGTGAAAACACTGCTTCCTCCTTGTTTCTTTTTCCACTGTGACCATTCGCCCTTCTTCAAAATCTGTCGCCGTTGCTAGTTTCGATAATGCATCCGCGTGGCAATTCTCCTCCCTAGCAATCTGGGATATAACCACCTTCTTGAATTCCGATATAAGCAGTTTTACCTCATCAAAATAAGGGAGGAGCGACTCCTCCTTTACCTCAAAGCTCCAATTAACCTGGTTGACTACTATCGCCGAGTCTGAGAAAACTTTGATGTTAGTAACTCCCATACTCTTAGCAATTCGCAAGCCAGCCTCCAATGCCCCGTACTCAGCTGCATTGTTGGTTCGATTAGTTGCAAATCGCAATGCGACCTCGTGGAGGATCCCCCCAGGAGACCTTAGGACTATCCCTGCGCCTGACCCTCCTTTACTCGAGGCGCCGTCTGTAAATAACGTCCATTCATCGCCTTCCTCGGTGTCTTCTTGTACTGCACCTTCGACTACAAAGTCAGCAAGGACTTGGGCCTTGATCGCCGTTCGCGGTTGGTATCGAATGTCATACTCGCTTAGCTCGATCGCCCACTTAGCTAATCGTCCTGTCATGCTCATAGATCTTAACGCATTCTTAATCGGAAGATTCGTGAGCACATGTATTGTGTCTGCCTGAAAATATGGTCGCAACTTTCTGGCCGCGCAGACCACAGCGTATGCCATTTTTTCTATCGCCGGGTACCTTGTTTCAGCATCGACCAAGGTTTTACTTGTATAAAAAACAGGGTGTTCGGCTTTGTCCTCTCTTCGAACTAAGACCGCACTAACTGCCTTTGGAGAGATCGCAATATAGAGAAATAAATCTTCATTTGACTTTGGAGATGCAAGTACAGGACGGGTAATTAAAAATTGCTTCAGCTCTTCAAAAGCCTTGTTACATTTGTCATTACATGCAAACTTTGATGCATTCTTTAAAGTCGCAAAGAACGGAGCGCAGCGGTCGGCGATCCTGGGAATGAATCGATTGATTGCCGTCAGTCTTCCAGATAGAACCTGAACCTCCTTCACAGTCTTTGGAGGGGCCATCGCTGTAATCGCCGCGATCTGCGCTGGATTAGCTTCAATTCTTCTCCTGGTTATGAGGTATCCCAGGAACTTTCCTGATGTTGCCCCGAACACACACTTCAAAGGGTTCAACCTGAGCGAATACTCCTGCAGTGTATTGAAGGTTTCCCTTAAGTCGCCAAGATGGTCATTAGATCTCTTACTTTTGACCAGCAGGTCATCCACATACGCCTCCAAGTTTCGGCTGAGCTGCTTGACAAAGACTTTGTCGATCATTCTCTGGTAAGTCGCGCCAGCATTCTTGAGCCCGAATGGCATCACTCGATAGCAGTAGTTCGCCGTGGGCGTCATGAAAGCCGTTTTCTCTTGATCTTGCTTGCTTAAAGGTATTTGATGATATCCTGAGAACATGTCCAGAAAGGACAGCATTTCATTGTTCGCCGTTGCGTCTACCAGCTGCTCTATGTTGGGCAAGGGGTACGGATCCTTGGGGCAAGCATCGTTAAGGTTGGTGAAGTCGACACACATTCGCCATGCTCCTGACGATTTCTTGACAAGAACTACATTAGCCAACCACTCAGGATACTGTACCTCTTTGATAAACCCTGCCTTCAAAAGTTTGTCCACTTCATTTGCCACCGCTTGCTGCCTTTCTCTGCAGATGTTCCACCGCTTTTGCTGGACTGGGCGACTCCCGGGTTCGATCGCTAGAGAGTGTTTGATGATGTCTGGAGCAATTCCTGGCATGTCACTTGGTGACCATGCGAACAGGTGCGAGAACTCTCGGAGCAACTTGACCAACTCCTGTTTCTTGTTATCGCTCAGGTAGGACGAAACTCGAACTATCTTACTTTCATCTTCTTCGAACAACGGTATTGGGACGTCCGATTCTGCTGGTACGACTCTTTCTCCCTCATTCTCCGCCTCCAAGCTTATGGTGAGGCACGTGCTTTTAGTCGCCGCCCTGTAACACCTTCTGGCGATGTCTGGGTGTCCCCAGGCAAAACCTATCCCTTCATTAGTAGCGAACTTCAGTACTTGGTGCACTGGGGAGGAGATTGCTCGGAAGGTGGCGAGTGCAGGTCGCCCTAGGATCATGTTGTACGTGGATTGACAATCCATGACATGGAAGTCGATGGATCGGGTGACCTGCAAGTCTCCATCCCCAATGGTTATTGTCATCGTGGCTATCCCCTTGATGGGAACTGATGTGTCCTGAAAATCCTGAGATGGTAGTTTTTGTCTGCCTGAGCAAGCTAGCTGGCAGGTTCATCTTTTTGTACAGCTCCCAGAAAATAATGTCCGCGGAGCTCCCTTCGTCAACCATCACTCGCTCCACTCGGCTATTGTGTGTGATTACTTGAATCACCATCGCTTCCAAACTTGGGCCTCCTACCCTGGCCATGTCTTCTTCCGAGAATCCCAACGTTGGGCGACTGACTTGGTCTATCATCATTACCTCCTTTGTTTCCTCCTTTCTAACTTTCTTTGTCGGGCAACTTTCCCCACCGAAAATGGTTTGATAAACGTGGTTTACCTCAGGTCGAGGCTTTTTCTTACTATCTTCATTGTCCATAGGCTCCTTAAGTCGGGCGAAAACATCACCCTTCTTGTCTTGTGATTCTCCTTGTCCACGGCGATCATCTTCTTGCGGCTTGTTTTTCCGCTTTGAGCTGACAATGAAATCCCTGAGACGTCCTTCGTTTATCCACCTTTCGATTTCATTTTTCAATTCCCTGCAGTCTTCAGTGGTATGCCCATGAGAGTCATGGAAATCGCAAAACTTTTGGCGACTTCGCTGATCCGCCGGGGTGAACATTGGCCCCGGCCAGCTGATGAGATGTCCCTTATGCTGCATATACAGCAGAATCTTTCTTCGCGATTCTGATAGGGGTGTATAATCTGCCCTCTCCTCTTGGTATCCTCTCTCCTGATAACCCCTTTGCTCTCCAGGGTATCCTCTCTCTTGGTAACGTCTTTGCTACCCTGGGCGATATTTCCCGTATGGTCGTGTCTCGGAGGGCTGCCCTTTGGCCTGCTTGTTCCCTGTAACGGGCTTTTCTTCCATCTTCGCCGCTCCACGTAAAGGCTCTGCTAACTGCTCCTCAATCAAAATAATTTTGTGTACTCTGGTTTCCAAGTCGGACAGCGACTTCGGAGCCACCTGTAGCAGCGACTCCCGCAGCCTGCCGTTATGAGTCGACTGGAATAAACTTGCTGCATCGATTTCATGATCTACCCTCTTGATGGATTGGACGACCCCAGTCCATTCATCAAAGAACTCCTTCAGCGACTGGTTCGGCTTTTGCCTCAGGCTCACCAGCGCTTGCAACGGGACCGTCCTTGTTTTCTTGCACTCATACTTCTGTGAGAAGATCCTCGCAAAGCCCTCCCACGATGTTATGATGCCCTCCGGTAGATTCATGTACCACTCCCTGGCTCGCCCTCCCAGTGTCGCCGGAAAAGCTCTGCAATATGCGGCGTCACCAGCCTGCTGCATTTGCATGGCGATCTGGAAGGCTTGCAAGTGCTCGTCCGGGTCGCCAGTACCTACATACCTATCTAGGTTGGGCGGAACCAACCCCTTAGGTAGTGGCTCGGCGAGTATCGCCCTGGACAGAGGTTGACGAACCGCCATCTGTGCGGGGGAGATTTGATTAGCCGGGAGGATATGCTGTAACACTTCCAAATGGGAGTCCTGTGGCGATTGCCTGTCCTGAGTGTTGGCCCTGAGAGCTTGAGCCTGCTGGGCGATCACTGTTTTCAACATCTGCGTGAGCTCAGCATTCTGTTGCTCAAGGGACCGAAATCGCTGCTCCAACAGCTCATAGGCATCGCCGGCCGGAATAGTACTCTGGGACTTCGAGTCGCCTTCGAATTCGCGCTCCATGTTTCTAGTGAGGTTTGGGTCTGCTCGAGAACCTGGGTTGACATGTTTGACAGGTGTTACTCCATCTCCTCTTTTGCCATCCTCGCCCATCAGAGTGGGAATCGCTGATGAAGCCATTCGCCTTGAAAAGTCGCCTGATCGCCCCTATCTGGCGCGCCAATTGTTCCAGCCTTGTCGCCTGGCCCAATAATGGAAGCCCAAGCCTGTTGGTCCTCCGGGAGTGGTGTACCTCGTAAGTAGTGTGGGGGGTAGTTAGTTCAAGGAAAAGGGGAGGCGATCAGTTTAAGGAATGGGAAAGGGAGGCGAGTAACGTACCGCGGAGCGTTTGTCCGCTGGGTAAAAGTGTTGTCCTCTGGTTAATAGGATGTACGGGGGTATTTATAGTACCCCTGCCTTGGTCGCCAAGGCTGAATCTTAGCCACTCGTTTGTAGCCCCCGTAGGATGTTGACACGTGTCTGTTCTGTCTTGGAACCCTAAGTGTCGCCGAGTAACCCTAGGAGGCCGCCGAGCTGGGCCGTCGCTTTGGGCCTTACTCTACTTCCTGGGCCTGCCTGTTCGGCCCATCTGATTTACTGCCTAAAATCCGGACCTCCAGCCCTAGCCGCTGTGTTCAGGCTGCCGTGTGGGCCGCCTCATGGGCCGCCGTGTGGGCCTTTGGGCCTCGTCGGGCCGGGCCCATCAACTTTGTTTTTCACTTAGTGATCAAGAAGGGATCCATTAGTTTAGCAGAAACATATCAAATTAAGGAATATTCATGAACCCACTACAGAGTAATGAAACCCCAACAAGAAGAAGGAGGAGATGATCAAACACATGAAATCTCGTGAAAATAAACTCAAATCAGATCACTGGAAATCAAACAAGAAGAACCAGTGACAAATTCAAGGAAGAATCGACGGAAATGGATGAACAAGTTAACAGAAGGGTACATTTGTTAGAAGTGTTAAAGTAGAGGGTCTTAATTTGGTTGAAAATTAATATAGGGGTATGTTTGTTAACTTTGCATAGTAGGAGGGCAAAACTGTATATTAACCCTATTTTAAATAAATTATTTTTACCTAGAACTATATGAAGCGAAAAATACTTAAGAAGTACAAAGAAGAAAAAGCAGACTTCAAATTCACCATAGTCTCACCTGGATGACGAAGGACAATAAAACCCTCTTTTGAAACGCCATTTCTAGACTCTGCAACTGCTTCTCATTGTTCTTCTTCTTGCTATTTCCGAACCCATTTGCTCCCTCTTCCGGTCGATTAGAAACGTAGAGTTTGAGAGTGCATTTGGATTGACGATTTGGGTACAACCCCGATCTGGGCAAGTTTTTCCCCAAATGGAAACCCGACCTCCCTTGCGCACTCATCCTCCATCTGGGTGCAACATCTATGACTTTCGTCTCTGCTCCCATGGCGAGTCCTGACCAGAGTCTTGCGCTTGAACATTGCCTTGTGCTTTAGCTCCCTTTTCTTTGTCAACAAAATCGCACACCCACCGGATCTGAACAAACACTTAGCCAGGATCATGGATCTGTTGTTTCCAGCGTACCAATGGGGTGATAGCGACTCCGAAGTAACAACCAGCACGACCTGTTTTGGCAGTTTATATTCATGGTCATAGCATCATAGGGTTTGAGGAAGACTTAAACAACTTGTCGATGTCAAAACCTTCACTCCCGTCACTGCCTAATCCACTACCTCCATCTATTGGGAACTGTTGATACAGAGTACCAGAAGGCTTTATAACTTTAAATGGATAAGGTAGTAATACCATGACTAGTGTGGTAAGATACCATAATTTCTATGTTTTTATATGCATGTTTATGACTTCCAATGCTTTTGGAAGTATGGTTACTTTACCCTATGATTTGAGCACGAAAGACTGACCCCGAGCCACCCACCAGGTTGTTAAAAGTTGTTTCTGAGCTCGAGCCTTGAGGAGCTGATTCGGTGTGTGGAGTGGTGTCTACAGTAATGTAAGACTTGGACTTGAGACATTTGTTTTAAAGTTTATCTTCAGACTTGTTTTCACTTCAATTTTGCCAAAGTATTTAGGGCTCAATTATCAAGTTAGTATTTCGTGATTATGAACTTTATTAAAGGTTTTACAAGTTCTATTTAAGTTTTTTTTTTTTCAAGTTCTCTGGCCAAAGCATTTTATAAAATTTATGTTATTTAAGCATAACACTCTCATTTGGTTTTATGTTTTTCGCTGCAGTAAAGGGTATTTTGGTAATTCCATTTGTTTCAAAGTGAGGGTGTTACATCCCCTTATCACCAAAGAGTGATTTTGTTTTCGGTGCCGATTGAGAAGGGTTGGAACCCTAGATCGGACGAAGTGTCTTTCAACAATTCTCAGGAGATTATAATTGAGTAGGAAAGCAACCGGGCTCGAGTTTTGGGCCTTGACTTAAGTAAGCGGCATCACTTAAGCCCAAGTATCATCTTCTTCTACAGATGATGATCCAACGATGAACTCAGGAAGTTATCTGACGAAGGCAAGGAGAACATAGCACAAAGGAAACAGACACTAGAATTTTAACGTGGTTCCACGAAACTTGAGGCTTTGGTGTACATTCACACTCTAAGGTTTCCATTTGAGATAGTCACTATTACTAAGATAAACACTAAAAGACAAACAAACAAGAATAGTGTGGAACTTAGACCAGCTCCCTGTTGATCTAAAATCAACTCCCTGCTAAGTTGTGACACTATCTCAACTAAAACTCAAACATAGAACAAACTCCCCGAATGGATGATCGAATGATTTCTTAGTGATTGTGCAAGCAGTTCTCTAGGACGCTCCTCCTTCCATACATTGATTTTTTGAGTGATTGGTTTTTAATTAAGCATCAACTCTGCACAAAAGGAAACAAGGAAGGAAGGAATTTCTCTTTTGGGATAATCCAGTTTCAGACAAACAAAGAGAAATATCCATTTCATTTCAGGATATCTCATGAATCAACATTCTACACTATATCTCATCAACCAACACTCTTCGTTTGTTTGTTTGTTTAGCCTGATGAGTGTATTGCTCACTAGTCTAGTATGAAATAACTTGATATACCAGAGAAGGGAAGCCCCAGAACGTGAGAGAGAAGTAGAGGAGTAACATAGGTCTTAATCAGATCTGATAAGACAATTTCTGATTGATACCCTTGTCATCCAGAGCATTAGAATTTTATATATATATATATATATATATTTGTTTTCAGTCACATTTGAACCATAACTACAAGCAGCAAAAGAAGCAGGCCATAAGAAAACACCGTCAATATCAGAATCAGATAGCTCTCACACTTCCTACCATTAATCTACCTGACCCCCAACCTGCATTCTGAGTTCTGACCTATACAAAAATACCTGGTTAAATCTTCAGGGAGGGTTTTAGTTACTTACCTACAGATTCATATTCCCTCAACTTAACAACAACAAAACAAAAGGGACCCCTCCCCACACCCATTACCTGTATTAGTTACTACGTGAGGATTGTCCAGCATCCATGGTCTCCCTGGCCTGGCTCAAAACGGGTGCTGAACCCAACTGTCGTGTGATCTTTGTTTCATCAGAGCATGCATTATTGTTTGCACCAGTGTCAGAGGACCATTTCTTCTCGAAGACGACTTTGGCTGATGTTGGCCTAGTAGTTCCTGCTGTGTGAGAAGTGGAGTTTCAAATTCTAGCTACTCCAGTATATACAAAATCTCTGAGGAATCTAAGTATTCAAGTATGGCAACTTCATGGCAGAAAAAGTAAACATCAAATTGAACAAACATTGACGCAAAAATAAATAAACAACCAAAGAAGCAATTCCATCTTTACTGCAGAGTCATCCAATTATCCTTAATCCTACTACTAAGATGTTGTAACACTTTAAACAGATGAGCCAATTGCATTATAATCTGATTGTTTGTTCTTTCAAGAGAGAAATGCCCAACTCTGGAAACTAACTGCCAATCATAGGATTAGGCATCAAAGTCGCAGCAATAAATCATAGAAAGGTTCTGAGACAATACCAGATATATTACATGCTAGAGAAAATGCTAAAGTCCGAATCCGATATTATATGAACAGAAATGGCATGAAGCAAGATCAGAGGAAATAGTAAGACCAAAAACCTCCTTATACAATGTTTTCTTTAGATAGTAAAGAAGAATGGTTTACATTTAGACTCGAGACTCCAAATGGAAGGCTTAAGAATAGAAAGTTTCAGGAAAACTGCAAGAAAGAGCAGATTTTGTCCCTTTCTGCAGACTCATTCAGTTTATCCTTCATCCTAAACATACTTTATGGGGTGTGTTTGCCTAAACCTTCCTTCATGGCTATGACAACACCACATAGCAAAGTTTTAGGAACAATAAGTTCTCAGTCGGGAAACTCATAGAGATGAATGGTGGATGCCTAGGGTACAGACTGAACTGCATGTGAATACACCTAGCAGTTTCTTAGAAGAAAGAAAATATCAAGAACCAGCAACTAAGTTTAAAACGTTTCACAATCAATAGACTGAAGTCTGAACTGAATAACAGCGATATCCTCACCTAGACTTTGAGCTTCTAAGTTTCCAAAACAATCAACAATTATAAACAAACAGGTAAAATCAGAAGTACCTGAAGAATTAACGTTTTCTTCTGTTTCCACGCCACCATCCATGGCCTGCAAAATTCGTGCGACTCGCGCTTCCGTTTCCTTGTGCTTGCACTTGAAAGCTACATTTTCAAGCTGGAGATGAGAAATCCGATGCTTCAGCCCCAAGCACGCCTGCTTGACTCTTCTGAGTTCATCCTCCAAATGTATCTTATTCAGCCTCTGTACTTCCAGACTTGTGATCATCCCCTCCAGCAAATCCTTCTCCCTCCGCATCTTTTCTATCTCCCGCTTCATCTTCTCTTCTCTTGACGCTAGAATACCTGCCACGTTCTCATATTCGGAGGCCTGGAAGTGCTTCCACAGTGAAAGCACCAACTCCGACGTTGTTCGGGGATCGTCGGCTGGCGCAATGTTTTCCATTTTGCAAGCTCTTTTGGCGGCGGTTCAAACTGTGTCTCCGGTCGATAAAACCCTAGGCCCCCAGAGAGAGAGAGGAAAGTTTAGATTTAAAAGGCAACCGGCAACCGGTAAATAATAGGAGTCCGGTTGAGAGAGTCACTTAGGGAATTGGGCCTGGGGGGTGGAAAATGCAATGATGATTATTCATTGCATGGAGGCCCTGCTTCCGGCTAAGTATACAGAGTTGGGCCTACCGTTTTTTCAACCTTAACGGCCTCTATTCTGATCTCTCTTTTCTCCTTTGTTTGCTTCCTTGTCTCGTCTGTCCTTCTCTGCCCTCAGCCTGTCTTTGAGCTCTATCCCGCCCTTCGGCTGCAGTCCGGCTATTGAGCTGATAGCCTAATATCTCAGATGCATCTGAGATGGACCCAGCCGTTAGATGGGAAAAAAATGGGGTCAAGTGAAATCTGGTCATTGATAATGGAGAGAGAAGCACGAGGGGCAAATCTGGAAGTTGAAATGTGAGTTAGGCGGGAAAATAAAGTTGTTTGGGTGCCAGCTCATATCACATTCATCTTACACCTGTCACATCAAGCAGTCTCTTTCTTCCTTTATTTTTTCCCTAATTTTTGTTTTATCTTCATAACTATTAAAATAATGCTCAAAACATAAAATTTTCTTCACAAATGTTGTTTATTTTAATTTTTTGAGTCTAATGACATCACTTTTGATATATTTTTTGTATATTTTTTTATTTAAAAATATACCTTTACGTCTATGATATGTCTGTCTTATATATAACAGTCTGACATACTTATACAATAACCTAAATTAAATGAAGAAGATAATATGCTATATAGGGTGAACGCTCCGGTGACGCCGACACGTGGCAACGCCTCATTGGTCCACTTAAGACTAATTTTTTTTAGCTCATATTTAGTGTTCTAAGTTTTATGAATGTATTAAAAGGTCACCCAATTTAATAAAATCATCAATCTGATTTTCCATCCAACATCCCATCTGTTAAGTTAAAGACTTGTTTGAAACACACAATTTATTGAAATTATCTCACAAATCTCTAAAAAAAACCTTATCCGACAAACACCATTACCAACCAACGAACTTCTTCTCTCTTTCTCATCTCTAAATTCTCTCCCTAATAACAATCAACCTCGACGGCAAGCTCGGATCTCCGACGCTCTTCTCATCGTCGAGCATAGGGATAGGAAGCTTCTCAATTTGCCGGTCGAAATCCTCCCTGCCGGTCGAAGTCATCTATTCTCTGCCGGTCAAAGTCATTTGTGCCGGTCGAAGTCATTTTCGCTGCCTGGATTTCGTTGCGCCGCTTAAAATCGGATCCATCCGATGGCGTCCGAAGATGTGAAGACGAGTGTTGAGGCTACTGTTTCCACGATCGTCAATCTCGCCGAGGAGGCCAAGCTAGGATCGGGAAGGGGTTAGCCCTGGGTTATCGGCGTATTCTGATGATCCGAAATCGGGAGGGGAATCGTTGATTGAGCTAATTGAGTTTGCTAAGGAGAGAGTGCCGAGGGAGATGTGGAGGGATACTGAAATTCGGTTGATGGCTACTGTTGGGATGAGGCTGCTTGAAAGTGATGTTCAGGGGAAGGTTATGGAAGGGTGTAGGAATGTTTTGAGGGATTCTGGGTTCTTGTTTATGGATGAATGGGCTTCTGTAATCAGTGGTGAGTTTGAAATTTTGGTTGCATTGTGCTCAGATTGTGGTAACGCTTGTAGCTTTTGATGGTTGATATTGTGTGTTTTGGAGGGTTCTGATGAGGGTGTTTACGCTTGGATTGTTGCGAATTATGCTCCGAGGACGCTTGGAGGCGAACCTACCGAGACCACGGGTGTAATCGAGCTTGGGGGAGCTTCAGCTCAGGTTTGTGATTCGTTCTTCGTGGTAGAGATTGCTCGAAATTGAGTTGTGTGATGAATCTAGAGTTTGTTTATGACTAGATAGCCAATGTTGATCATTTGTTCATGGTAGAGATTGCCTGAATTTGAATTGTGTTATAAGTATGGAGTTGCTTCTGCAAAGGCATGGTTTCATTTTCCTTTATGTCTTTGCTTTAATGTTAATGCTGATCACTTTGTGCCTCAATCTTGCACGAAAGAGAATTTCTTTGATTATGAGTCTGGAGTTGGTGGATTGGGCCCTGAAGCTGGCGCTCTTTTGGCGGCTCATCCCAATGTTGACAAGGTAACATTCTTGCCGAAGCGAATTTCATCTTTGACGATAAATTTCATATTTCATCTTCCATTATGCATGCATTGATGTATCAACTACTGTAATGGTTGGCAGATTGCATTCACTGGGAGCTCAGCCACTGGTAGCCGCATAATGACTGCTGCAGCAAAATTGGTCAAAGTATGCTAGTGATTTGTTTCTTTACGGGTTATTTGCTCAATTGAATGTGACTGTCATACTCATTCCTATCTTCTTGACAGCCTGTTTCTATGGAGCTTGGTGGGAAGAGCCCAATTATTGTATTTGAGGATGTGGACCTTGATAAAGGTTAGCTCCTTACCATATATTCCAGCTTCATAGAGCCTTTTTTTTTTGCAACTTTGATTCGTCTGGTTTCCATTCAACAGCTGCTGAATGGACCGCATTTGGATGCTTCTAGACCAATGGACAGATCTGCAGTGCTACATCCCGTCTTCTTGTACATGTAAGTGCATGAGTCTGGTGGAGGGGGTTATGTCTATGTGGTTAGGGTTGCTTCCAACTCTCCAATGCTACACTTTTGCTTCTCTCCATTCAGTAGAAGCTTCAATTTTTTCCTATATTGTTGAGCTTTGTTGTTCTCTGAGATTGCTCTATGTCCATGCCTTCTAAGCACAGTAGATTGCTAAACTTTGGTTTTCCCTTAGACTAGGAGTCTAGGGACTAGGATTGCTATATTTTGGGCAAATAATAGAAGGCTTGTTTTAATATTTAGTTCTTGTTTTCTTATCTAGAGTTCTTATTATGTGCATCTAAGAAAGTGAACAACTTATTTGATGAGCATTAGGTTAGATAAGACGTGTTTCACTTGTGCTTTTGTCCATCGTATATTCTGTTGAATGACCAACTCTCCTGTGACTTGTGATGGTCTTGCTGCACTTGTTGGAAGCTGAAACTTGGTTACCAATGTTTGGTGCAGAACATGACAATCAGTTGAACTCATTCTTTGTTAGATTCAAGTATCATATGCCTTAACTCGGATAAAACAACCTGATGTAGAATTTTTGAACTTAAGGGTTCATTGTCTTATTAGTTTCCTGTATAGATGTAGAAGACATGAGCTTTTTAGTATTTTTGGTATTCTGTTTATCACAATTCTTGGTTGATCTTTTATTAATATGCTTGGTCAGACCATTTACGAGGGGAACTTATATCTGTTCTAATATGTCAGGAAAGCATAGCCACTGAATTTCTCGACCAGCTTGTCAAATGGGTCAAAAACATCAAAATATCAGATCCTTTTGAAGAAGGTTGTAGGCTTGTGATGTGACTTTATTTGGTGCATTTTAAGCCTTCGATTAGCCTATGAAATGGCCGTGTTTGATCCTTAAATGCCATGCTTAATATGCTTTTATTGAAGTTTTATGCAAAGTGTTATCTTGTTGTCCGGTTGCCACTTTGAGGCCAATTCTATGTCTATTAGAGTTGTTTTCTTTGTATTTTCAGGTCTTGGCATTGAAGTACTGGTGACAAGGAGCACGTGGGATCAAACGGGAGGTCGATCGGAGCTAGGACGGAGGAGATACGGCCGATGCAAGATTGGAGAAAATGCACTTTCAGCTAAAGGAATTTTCGGCGAGAACCTAGAGTTCTCGGACCGAAAATTCTAAGCAGTCGGCGGAGGCTTGATTTTCAAAGAGATTTTCGGCGAAAAATTTCCAGTATTTTCGTCGAAAATATGAGAAGGAATGCAAGGCTGGATCAGTGATTTATGAAGGAATTTTTGGCGAAAACCTTATGAAGTTTTCGCCGAAAATATGAAGCAAAATCGGCCGAGTATATAAAGAGGAGTCGCGTTCAACTTGGGGGAACAACTCATTATTTTTCAGAATACACCCTTCGACAAAACCCTTCCTTTAACTTCTTCAACACTTTCTCCTCATCAACCAATCCTTCACAACCCTAGAGCAAGGTGCAAATCAAAGTAGAGGAGCTTGGATTGAAGCCCACAACCTTGGAGAGGAGCTTGCAAGAGGAGCATTGCCATGGTGTTCTTGGTCCTTCATTTCCTTGGCCATGTGTGGCTGATTTCTTAGGTTCTCTTGGATTGATAGATAGTTGTGCTAGGATAGAGGTTAATTGTATAAACTTGTCATGATTGATCTTGGATTGTAAGAAGATGGTCTCTATGACTTGTTGTTAATTCCATTGATGGCTATGGCTTGATTGGTCTATTTTTTGTAATGTAATGCATGAGAGTGCTTGGATTACATGGATTGTAGGTATAGGGATTGAAGGGAGTGTGTTCTAAGAGATTAGATCTCCTCAATTCAACCATAGTTGCATGATTTCTCACTTGTGCATTTTATCGAACACTTGGTGTGCATTAGGTTTTTCATTCAATTGAACTTTGATTAGTCTTTTGATGATTCTCTTAGTGTTAGGACATTGACATGAGAGTGTGGTGTCTAGCCTAGTGGCCATAGAGTCATAGGAGAGGGTTTTGTAGCTTGGCATTTCATCAAACACCTTTAATGCATCCTTAGTCACTTAGCTTGAGAGCGAGAGCCTAGGTTGAGTGGTTATAGGATAGGGATTTGGTGCGACGAGAGTGCATTGAGTCTATAGAAGGGATTTGCATGGTCATTCGATTGCATCCTCGATCATGTTTGGCTTGTTTGTGCATTTATACCTCTTGAGCATAATGAACCTATCTTTCCAAGTTAACCTCCTTTACCTTTGATTTGCACCCTTTTGATTTGCTTGTTTGTTTAGTTTCTTTTATGTTTCAATTGTTCTTATTTCAAACCAAAACTTATTTTAAATGAATAGACCGTCCATGAACCGTGTGAGTAGTTGCTATTGAGAGAGCCCTCGTTGAATACGACCTTGTATGTCGTGAGTTAAATCTCGCACATCAGCTTGGTCCATACATCAGTGCAGGGCAGGTAAGTGATCATTAAGTGTTCTCAAATAGATTCACAACTCCCTCTGTATACCTTGAACTCACTTCTGACTCGTTTCTAATTTCCTTCTTTAATATCCAGTATGAGAAAGTTATGAAATTCATCTCAACTGCTAAAAGTGAAGGCCTATGCAAAATCATGCGAATAGATGCAGAGAGAGATCCAGCAACTAATCCAAATGCAATTTATGCAAAGGTTCTCATTGATCAAGTTTGTTACTTTGTCTTCTTATTGCTTTGTCAATATATTCAGCTCAACTGGGTTTGCAAAGAAAGTCATTCGTAGATTCGCTGTACTTATAATATCCTGGAATAATACTTATATTGTACGATACCGTAGAAAAAGTCAAATTCAACCGAAAAATAGAAAATTTGAGAGGAAACTAGAAAACAAACTCAGACTGCAATCGAACTCTATTCCTGTGGTGGGGGGCATCTTCCACTGTTTGCATAGTGACCAGTATGACCGCATTTTGTGCACTTCCTTGTTTTGATAGCGTTTTCCCCTTTCTTTCCAGCACAACCTTTGAACTTGACCTTTCCTGGATCTTTTATACCTTGGATTTCTTCTGGGATGATAATCTTAGATGCTGTAGTAAGATGCTGATCTACTGGACGAACCCTCTCAACCACTTCCTTAATGCCAGATAGAACAGCTGTACAAGACTCTGCCGATAATACTCCGAACTTGAATAAATCTTGGGTAGCAAATTGTATAGCTCCATGTCTTAGTGCCAATTGACTAGCCTCGTCGCCAAGGTTTGGTCGATTTAATTGTGCATAATCTTTCGGCTCCTTCGTAAACCTCTTATGCACATAGCTTTCTGGAATCTCAAAAACATTCTCCTCCTTTAAAATAGCTAACATGTGCTGGCATGGTATTGCCAAACTCTTAAATTTAGTACAAGCACAGTCGGCTGACTTATTTCCCACATCGTAAGTAATGTTCATCGTGATAGTAATATTTGGATCATACAACTTTAGGTTGTATATGTGAAAGTCTCCAATCGTCTCTAGGCTGTTTCTACTCCAACTGGTAAAGCTCTGTAGCTCATTTTTTATTTTCTTAAACGCTTCCAAGGTGTATATCGTAGATGCACTCTTTTCAACTGATCTCATAGTTGTGGAAGTGAGTTCTGGTGCGCAATGATTTGATTGATAGTCTAGTCGTATCTCCTCCTCCCTCAAGTCCTTCATCCAACGATCGTAGGACGTGAAAAACTCTAGTAGACTGCAGCTATGGCGAACGTAGTTTCGAAGTTGAGAATTCAACCCCTCGCATCTTGAAGTTGTTTTCATCCCACCAAAAAATGTATTCTGCAAATATGTGTGTGCCCATTGCTTTCGCTTGTTGAATAGGTGATCTTTAACCCAAGTATTACTCTGTAATTCGCACTCCTCCCCAAGTATTACTCTGTAATTCGCACTCCTCCACAAAAGAATCCCACTTCTCCGTGAACTCACCTTCGTTGTAACTTGCATCCACAAACTTCTCCCAACCGGATTGGAATTTTTCATTCTTCACATTTTGTGTTACATTTTTGTTGAGATGCCATGAACACAAGCGATGTGTCGCATTTGGAAATGCTTTACTAATGGCCAAGGCCATTGCTTTGTCTCCGTCCGTGATCACTGCTTTTGGTTGTTTGCCTCCCATTGCTTTGGTTAGGGTGTTCAAAAGCCAAACATAATTTGTATCTTTTTCGTGCTGCAGAAGTCTTCCGAAAATGCACGTACTGTAGTGGTGGTTTATACCTGCAGTAGAGGAAGAAATGACAAGTTATACTTTAAATAATGCAATATTGAACAATAGAACTTAAGTATGTTGTTTAAAATAATGAACAAGTAAAAAATGCACCTGAAAATATAACGAATGGCATGTTATATCTATTTTTCTTGTAGGTGCTGTCAAATAGTAGTACGTCGCCAAAAGCGGCAAAATCTGTGATGCTTATGCTATCAGCCCAAAATACTTTTTCTAGCATCTTGTCTTCAGATACTGTGTACTCCATGAAAAATTTATCGTCGTAGTTGGACTTGGACTTCAAGTACGCTAATGCTGTCGCAGCATCTCCTTCGCTAAGTGTTTTCAGATCGTCTTTGTGGCATTGATTGAATGCGTCTTTCTTTGTGTAACCAATGTAGGCGTGTCCTCCATGTTTATGAACTTTGAGATTATAGGCCTCGTGTTGCTTTAAACCTGTTTGTCTAGCATGCCTTAGCGAATCTTTAGCCATATCACTAACCTCCCGATTTGCTGGCATATGATGGCGTAGACGTTGTTCAGCCAACTTATGCCTGTGGACGTTATTAATTTCTGTAATTTGATACGTAGAAGTTGAGTTGTCCAACTTGAACTTTACTGTAGCACTGCACTCAATTCTTGTCAACAATCTCAGAGCTTTTTCTCGTTGAATTTCTGGATTTTCTGATCGTGTTCCTTGTGCATTGCATACAAGAACCCGAGAAGTCACCACATCTTGCTTGTTCGTTTTCACGTCCCTTTTTCGAACAGAAAACCCAAAGGCTTTTCCGTACTTGACGTACCAAGCTACACATTCGTCGTCAGTTTTAAATTTAAGCGCCTTCAATTCTATCTCGGTCAGGTTACACAACTTCTCGTATTCCCCGTCGTTATCTTCGTAAATCTCTTCATCTCCTAATTCAGGTTGCGAAGCCATGTCTGCAAAGATGAATATTTTTCTACAAAGAATTTAATAACGACCATCAACAAATAAGCATTGGGAACGAAAAGCAAGATCGAATTTTAGCTAATAGAACGAAGAACAATGGAACAGACATAGCGTAAATCATTACCTGAAAATAAAAAGCCTTCTCCGATATTCTGATGGGTATTGCTGCGTTGTACAATCAAGTTCGTAAGAGGGATTAAATAACCTCACTTTTCTTCTTCCTAAACTGAATTGGAAAACTATAAAGTTGCATAAGAGGAAATCAGGATTCGTGATTTGGTTGAGTGGGCTGCTTAATGGATTTAGGTTTAGTTTTATGGGCTATTTTGATTCATAATCTAAATGGGCTAAATTATTCAGGTCACAGTTACAAAATAGCATCATTCAGAATTCATTAAAACTCTTCAGATCAGTTGATTCATAATCTATTAACCCTAATCTTGGCGACGAGGCTATTTTGATTCATAATCTAAATGGGCCAAATTATTCAGATCAGTTGGCGAATGGTGAGTTCTCTTCGACAACTCGTTTATTAGTCGATCTCGTCAACTCCTTCATAACCCTAATCTCGAATGCATTTGATTTCGTGTACATCGGAAAGTTAGGATTTCCTTCATTATGCAGCTAGCTTGTCTAGACTGAATTCGTAGCGTTAGGTTTTTACGATAGCTCCTCTTCAACTTCAAAATAGAAGCTCCATTTGCCTGTCGATTTCCATTTTTCTTTCCGAATTTTGTGTTCTTGGTTTGTTGATTTCCAGAATGTTTGTAGTATATGATGCTATTTCGCTACTTGTTGGTTCCTTACTTTGTAATGGTGCGAGGTGGTTTGTAAGTAGCAGCAATTAACTGCTACTCTGTACTAAGGTTCTGCATTTGGAACAAGGGAGGACATGAAGTTTACTTATAGAGGCTAAGGTCGACTTAGGGAGTGGGAAGAACAAGATCCCACTGCTGAATCTGGTTCTGGTTCTTTCATTCCTAATAGCTTCTCCGCTTGCTCGTTTTACTGTTTTGTCATCTATGTCTTTGCTTGGTTTTTTCAATTATTGACTGTGTGATGGTGCCCGGTGGGTCGTTGTGTTGCTGTCGATGGCAGCTCTTAATGAGGACGATCATGTTGGGCTTGCTAATGCACTCAAGGTCAGTTCTGCATTGTTAATGCTTGCGAATTCGGGGAGAAACTCCAGTTCTGAGATTTTAGTATTTGATGCGGGTGTACCTTGATGGAACTTGGTATAAACTATATCTTGGTTGGTGTTTATAAGTTGCAGAGTTTTTATTTTTTAAGATTGAGCTTCCCCAGTTAAATTGTGCAGGATAAGCTGGAAAATTTGGCTGGTCAACACACTGATATGATGGACTATGGACGGTTTAAGCCCCAAAGTGTGTCAGCGTATGGAGCGTCTTAGAGAGATTCAGGCATTCTAAAGTAGTTGCCGATTGTCATGCCTTAGCTGATTGGTTGTAATGTGGTTCTTCAATGCAGTTTAGATTGTAGTAGCATATTTATTTAGCTATGTATGAAATTGGATGAATTAGAACAACATTGATCAACAACATGTGTTTACCATTGAATTAGAGCCTGCAATTTGTTGCATCCATCACAGTTTTATCATGATTACTCCTTATCCAGCTCTTATTTTGAGACATTAATATTTTATCCCCCAACTGTGGAATCAAGTTTCTGACCACTACCATTTCCAACTTGCAATTCAACATTAGTAGGAGAATTTTCAGGAGGGTAAGAGTTGTCATGTGGAGCTTGTATCTAAAAAGTAGGGATATTTTTTGTAATTGCAGTTAAAATTCTACTTTCACACAATATTTCATACCAAACAAGGATATCATATTTTTCTCCAATGAATATCAATCTCATTCAATATCTAGATATCTCGAATAGCTAGCTATTCAAGATATCCCATACCAAACGACCCCCAAGTCTTTTTCTTTCGATTTTCAGATCCACGTCGGAAGCAGTCTAACGCAATTCCTTCGCAGAGTACGTCGTTTTGAAATCAACCGCCGTACCCACCTCTTCCACCAACCTCAACCTCCTTCCCGACGACGCCTTTCTCGGCATCCCCGACCAACCCTCCTCAAGTAATTCTACCACCTTCCTCCCTCCGCCGCAGTCAAACCCACCGTCTTCCGGATTGTCCCCGTCGACTCACCTCGCTCCATCTCATCTTTCTTACCCGGTGAGTTACTTGAGTAATCTTTTTGTCCTCTGGAAATTCGATTTGGGTTTTGATTTTGACTTGTAGTTGGTTTGGATTTTGTTGGGCGTGGGGAAGAAATTAGCAGCCACTGGGACCTGGTGGCGGTGGCGCGTAGGGAGCTCGACCTATGCGGGATGGCGGAGGAAAAGGAGTAATAATTTTGAGGAGGGAGTTGGACAGTTCTGGCGGCGGCGGAGGAGAAACAAAGGAGGAGGAGGATGCATGGTGACCTGGTTCTTTCGGGTGGATTTGTAAAGGATGGAATGATTACGGTGAAACTTAGGAAAACCCGGGTTACTGATTTTAGAAGACAAAAAACTTAAAAGTTAATCCCGTTAGCCACTTAGTTCAAAATGTTTATAATTTTACAAACAAGGACTAACGGTGTTAACTATTTCAAAAAATGGGATAGATTTGGGGTTTCTTAAATTTGGAGCATATCAAAAGGAATTCGCGAAAGTTGGAGTATTTTAAAAATAAAAACTCTTCTTTTTATGAAATAACAATCATCTTCACCCATACATAAGGGGAATTGAGATCGGTGGAGTGTGAACAGAAAAAAGTAGGAGAGGGAGAAAATTAAAAAACTGATTTTATTTTAAAATAATTAATATGAATATTTTATAAACTATTCGTTGAGTAAGCAGGATGACTCAGCTGCCATGTCATACTTTCGATGGAAAATTGGATGGAAATATAGTTTCACATGGATGTGTAATACTACGGGTCCATTACTGTTATGGGTAATGTTGAAGGTGTATAGTAATGGTTTATAGTAATGATAGGGTTTGATGTGTATGGTTCTTAGTTAGGGTATTACAGGCTGGTTCATTACGTTGTGAGTATGCTCGATCAAATATGGGTGATCACTCGAGTGATACCTTTAACCGTAACCATACACATTATAAAGTACCCACGAAATTGATTATATGAAACAATAATCTTCATTCTCGTGCATAACAAAGCATAATTACACATCGTACAATTATCCATCTTGTTAATAGTCGAAAAAACTCAATAAATCCCTAATTGAACACCTTGAATATAAGCAAAGTGGGTAGTAGAACCCATAATATATATCACCCTAAGCACACACTTCTATAATATTGAAACAATAAATTGTCCACGTAAACATTAAACGTGACCCATGTTTGCAATCATGGTTGAACTCTTTATTTTCACCTTAATTTTAATCACCATATCATAATAGAATGATAAAATATCAACATAAACTTCAATCATGATCCACATTGATAGTAGTCGAACCCATAATACCACATAAATCTAACACCACGTACCAAATTGAAATAATAAACTATTAACGTTACACATAATACCACCTTACTCACACACCTCATACCGTAAAAAATGTGAAACCATTATTCTTCAAAATAAACTCGGTCACCTAAGTTTCCATATTGTGTCAACTCATTTACGTAACTTTTTGAATTGGTAACTTATGTATTAATTTTATTACACTGGGGTCACTTTGTTTGATTTTGCGATGATTTCGTTCAAAAGTTCGACATAGACATTACATGTCATCCATTACATTCGTTTTATATTGAGATCAGATAAGCCCGATTATCAAAAGAGTTTTATCTATCACGTTTTATTCCGGTGAATGAGGGAAGTAAATCAACTTGTTTAGATTAGATGGTTAGTTTTCTGGTTTGATTTAACCTAAAAATAAATATAATTGATGATATTTCATGTCTACGTGCCACTTTGAACGAAAATCATCACAAAATTGGACCAAGTGTCTACGTTGTAACGAAGTTGAAACATAGGTTACTAATTCGATTGAGTTCAAAATTAGGTGACCGAGCTGACATAACACTCAATATTAGGTGACCGAAAAAGTATTTGACCCATTTAATTTTCATTGGCTTATACTAAAAGACACGGATTGGAAGTCTAGACCGTCGGATCAAAATAATCAACACCGTCAGATCAAAATTATTTGTTAACAATTCTAAGCCTCATTTTCTTTCTGCCGACACTTTTCTTTCCATCGTCCGTACAGCAATCCCTATCTTCTTCCGCTCAGCCCAGACGAAGAAGACGAGCTTTGTAAGCTCCGATCTCCCTCATCGGCCTTCCATCTCTCTCTCACTCCACACTTCACAAACCACCAATCCTCTCCGCCGCACGTCCTCGGAAAATCGCGTATTTGTCCTTCCGGCCGCTGGAATTTCGATCTTCCCGTTGGTTTTTGGTTCCTGAGGGCGGGGAGGAATATTGCAGCATCTACTACTACTAGCACCGTCTACATCGAGGTCATCGAAGACGTCGTGAACCAGGTCCGCGAGGAGTTCATGAAAATGGTGGCCCTGTGCTTGCCTAACTGCCATGGGGTAATCATACTAAGCTCCGCTGTTTTTCTTATCACTGTTTTGTCCTCTCTGCGATTTTTCTATTTCCGAAATTTCGCTCTCCCTAGGATTTTGTGGAGTCGTGTGCTCGGTTTTGGGGATTATGGATCTGATTATTGAGTTTTGGTGTGTGGATGAAAGTTAGGTTCAATTAGAGTCACTTTGTTTCAGTTTTGATGATTGTGGTCTATTGTTTTGATTGGAGTTTTCTTTATGGTCCGTACAACTCACCAACTCACAAGTTCGGACTTACAATGATACAACTTATTTGTACTTTCTCTAATTATATTTGTCATTCTCCTTAGGGAGTCTTTTCAAGAAAATTGAGCTGAATGAGTCCATCAGATATGCCATTGGCGATTGTTTCTAATTGTAGTTCTTGATCTGTTGCCGATTGTATCGCCTCAAACATTGATGAATCTCCTTGCTCAATTCCAAGAGATGTGGCTTTACCGAGGGTTATGCTGTGTCTAGCTCACAATGGAAAAGTTGTTTGGGATCTGAAGTGGAAGCCTTGTTGGGTGTCCAATCCTAATCGCCATCATCGGATGGGCTATCTGGCTGTGTTGCTAGGAGATGGATACCTAGAAGTGTAAAGTCTCTAACTTCTACATCCTTGTTCAGACATTCATTGTTTGCTTATAAACATTCTGCCTGATTTCTTGTTGTCCTTTCTCTTGTTGTATTATGTGATAATATTTGTCTCTTATATGTACCAGATGGGATGTTCCTCTTCCTCATAGCATTAAATCAATTTATTATGCCTCCAACCGGGAAGGCTGTGATCCTCGCTTTCTGAAATTGGAGCCTGTATTTAGACGTTCAGTTCCACAAAATGGACAGGTGAAGAGGTATCTGATTGTTTTCTTGACAAACATTTAGTTGGATTGATTCATCTGTTCTATTACATTGCTTGTGCATTTCAATTAAAAAGTTCACTTCAGCAGTCTAGTACGAGATCACTTTTGGTGTTCCAGTGATCTTCTAATGTGCTCTGCTTCATTTGATTGTGTTGTTGACTTCATGGGTACTTACTCTATGCAGCATCCCTATAACAGTGGAGTGGTCTCATTCACAACCCAATGATTACTTACTCGTCGGGTGCCATGATGGAAAGGTAAATGGCTAATAGAGTGGTTCCTATTTCTATTTCTGCTATTTGTAACACTTTACGTGTTTGCCGTCATAGCCAGTTTTGAAGCAAATGTTCTAGGTCCTTGTAGAGGTTCATGTAACCTGTAGCTAGATTGCTTGATTATTACTTAGCTCCTTCCAAACTTTCATATGCTTTTTTGAGGCCTGAACTGAAACCTGCTCGGTCGTGTGATTTCTATACATAATTAATGTCTGCCTACAGTTTGTAAACCCTACCTTGATCCACATCTCTGTCATGATCATGTGTTTGTAAACCTACTGCATGATGAGTATGTTCTCTTCTTTCAGGTTGCTTTATGGAAATTCTCTACAAGTGGATCATCTGGAGGTAGTTCTTAATTTTTTGTGTGTTACTTCTATTTGTATTTGCCTTTATATTATTGTCATTCTATAATGTTCCGTTGAAAAAAATCCAGGGACAAGACTAGGACATCCTCCAAGATGAAACCGTGGCAAAGTTATGCTCATTCTGGTGTGATTTCTCTATCAGTTTGGTTCTGCCGTGAAACAATTTTTGAAGCCCTTCAATGGTGGCATGGGAAGCCTTCATCAGATGGTTTGCTTTTGGGCTTCTGCATTGTATTGACAGGAGTAGCCTGCCTCCCGATTGTTGTTCTGCACTTCTCTTATATTTTTCCTTTTTTAAATAAAGATAATCCTTTTCCTAGTAGAAATCCTTATTAGCCAAAGTGTTATTTAAGGTGATTAAATACCCCATAGGGTGAACACGCTTCCTTCCTAGACTTCCTGCTTAAAAATACCACAACAATCCTCTTCCCAAATATCAGAGCTATCATCTGCCCACTGGTCCGTTTCTGTTTTAAAATACCACAACAACCCTCTTCCCACATATCTACCAACACGTATTTGAAGAAGTCTCCAATTCAACTTGTCTTGTTATTGTAAAAGTAGCACCGAATGGATTTGTAAGTGCCACGATTCATTTATTTACTTCAATCTTTTGATTGTTTTGGTTGATACATTGAATATGGTTTTATTTCTTCCATAATTTGTTACGTAATCTAGAACGGTGTTGGATAAGTTATCAAACATTGTATCTCGTGCGAGCGATTTACTCTCTGAATTGAAGGCTGTAATTGATGCGATGAAATCATCCGCTCAAGATCTACCTAACAAAGATTATGAAGTTCGAAAATCAACTCCCCCATCTCGTCGTGTTGCCGAAAATCCGAGGACTCCGAATCTTTCTATGTCACATAGGCTTAAAAAAAGACAAGTCATTCACAATGTGCCCGACGATGAAGAGACTCAAAGTAAAGATAAAAAACATAAGACTGTTTTTACAGATGAGGTTAGCTTACGTGCATAATAGTCTTAGTCATTCAATTATTATTCTATGTTTCCAATTTCAATGTGTTTGATTTATTTGTTTCTCAATGACAGGTTAAACGGTTGACTTGCGAAATTCCATTAGACTACTCATTTAGCCTTGAAGAACTTGCGAGCTGTTGTTACATATTTGCAGAAGGTTTTCCCAAAGAAGAACTTATGTTTACAAATTATGATATCACATGCACTCGAGGCCAATTTCTATGTCTACAGCCAAAGACATGGATCGTCGGCAGTGTTAGTAATTTCCCCCTCGTCTTTGTTGTGGTCTTTAAAATTCTCTAGTTTCTTTGTCATAATAGTCTCAAATTCCTTTTTATTTCGAATTCCTTTCATCATGCGGTTTGTAATATGTAGATTATCAGTGCGGTAGCTGTAAAACAGACATTCATGCAGAAAACGGATAGCGATGATGTATAGTGGTTTCTTCCTGATGATTTTGAGGTTAGTTTTGAATTTTCTTTATGGATTTGTAAATTAAACTTGAAGTAGTTCATTGTGACATCTACTAAAAACATGCAAACATGTCACATGTCCTACCAGTATTTTGGAAGGACCAAGAGTATGACTTACAAAGAAGCTGTGAGAAATTACAAAGACACTTTTTTCTCGGTCTCCCACAAATGCACAAGGTACATTTTAGAGTATGTAGTTCATTGATTCTGTATATATATGATGGGGTAATAGAAAGTTAATCGTATACAATGTCTACACAGGTTTACGTGCCAATGAATGAAGATAATCTGCATTGGTACTTGGTTGTTGTTCGGATGGATGACAATATTGTGCATATGGTTGATTCAATGCATGCTACTAAGTTAATCACAGATAAGCGAAATGAAGCTATTAAAAACATGGTACTCTCATTGTTCTCAGACAAGTCTTAAAAATATAAAAAATAAATGCTAGTTCGCTAAACTTTTTTCCTTAACTAATGCAGCTTAAATTTTTGTACACGACGATTTCTTATCTATGGATGGACGTGGGGGAAACTGCACAAGCTCCGAGAATCATGGATTGGAAAATCATCGTTCCAGATGATGTTGCTCAACAAAATAACTCGTAAGGAAATACATCTCATTTGATTTATTCATACATCGATTGCACTTTTCTTGACCCCTAATTTTTATTGTCTAGGTATGATTGTGGGATGTGGGGTTTGTCAATGGATGATTACTGAAGATTACTCTCCATACTTCAGACAGGTATAACAAAAATTGTCATATGATGTAATAATAATTCCCTACTTCACATTTTCTAACCTCACTTATAATTATGATAGTACACTTCAACGTCTATGCGTATGCGACTGGCTCAAGAATTGATTATGCATCCTTCCAATAAGATCTGGAGCACCATTGAAGAAAATGTGGTGAAAAACAAGCCAAAATTTTAGCACATTATTGATCAATACCTTCAAGACGAGAGGGAGACAAGTTGGGAAACAGTGAACAAAATTCGTCGCCGCATGTCTAGTTTTATGAGTGATCAGTAGTCAATTTGCATTATTAGCATGATCAAGTTGTTAGTTAGCTTTATGAGTGATCAGTAGTCGATAAGCTATCTATCATTAGCAGCATTCCTAGAAGATAAGAAAAGGTTCGAACAGTAGTCTGTTAAGTCTTCCTCCATCATACATATCGAACCTATTTTTTTCTATTGCTTCTCTGGAATTTCCAGCAACTATTCGAAGATAATATTATTCATATATTTCTACTTCTGTTAATAATCAAAATACCACAAGTCGTCTTCTGGATTTCCAAAAAGGCAAGGCTATTATCGTGTCACTTGGGAAGGAGGGTGGGAAACCGTAAGGACCTACACATACACATTGTGAGACTTTCGGATGATTGAGAAGACTGAATCAATCTTAGTGAAGCCAGAGATCATTTTTTGACATAATGAAAGCAAATTACTGAAATTAGTTAAATTAGCAAACAAAACCCAACACATCCATCCCATGAATCACACAGTGTAAGGCCTAAGCTCGTGTCCAACAACCGTAGTCTACACACTTAAATTTCGAATGAGATTATGCACTATGTACATGGAAAGATAAGGCTAAAGAATTTCTCGACTGACTCAGAGAATAATTAGTGTTCTGCTTTGCCTTCAACTCTATCTGGATTCCTATTCTTCTTCTTCTTAAATGAAACATTTGCTATCACAAAAAACCTAATAGAATAGAGAAGCATTGGCTCCGATCTATTGCAGATTCCGACTTACAGTTACAGGGCTGTAGTTGTTGGCTTCAAACAATCCATATTGCATAATCCAACTGAACGTATCATCCCACCAAAACCGGCCATCAATCATAATGCCAACCACATCAGTTAGTATTAAACAACACTGCTTCACCAGAGATTGCAGGCAAAGGAAGCTGGGAAGATGAACGACAGAGGAAAAGGAATACAGAGCTGCGAATCGAAGTAAGGAACAAATGAAGCTACGCAGCGTTTCATTTAAATTGAATGTCATTTCCTTTTCACCGTTGCCACGTGTTCGACTTTTATTGTTACAGTTATTTACTTATCCGAACAGTAAAAATGGAAACCCTATCGTCGAAATATAAAAGGAAATGAGAAAGGAAGCAGCCAGTGCTTTTTTGCGGCTGCTGTCCTAATTTTCTGCTTGCAGCTTTATCCTTCTTCTTTTCTGTTATGGTATCAGAGCAGCTGACGATCCGCCGTCAGCTCTGATTCGATGGATTCGCCGGGAGGTAATGCAAACACTCCCAGAGGAGACGGCACAGACAATTCTTCTGGTGTTGTTTTTGGCAACTTCAACAACAACAGCAACAACAACAATGAACAAAGAAATCAAAATTCAGACACAAGTTTTGGTAATCCTTTCTACCTAAATCCGAATGAGAATCTAACACAATCAATCGTTAATATAGTGCTAGATGGAAACAATTATCAAGTGTGGAATAGATCGGTGCGTTTTGCTCTTAAAACCAAGCACAAACTTGGATTTATAGATGGTACTATTCCGATTCCTGCTGCTACCAGTGATAGATATGTACTCTGGGATGCGTGTAACACGATGGTTCTCTGTTGGATCATCAATGCTTTGCATCCAGAGATTCGACGAAGTGTTATGAGTCATGAAGTAGCACAGGTGTTATGGGAAGAATTGAAGCAGAGGTTTGGACAGGCTAATGCTCTCAAAATAGCTAACTTACAGGATGAGATTCATGCTTGCAAACAGGGATCCATGACTGTTACTCAGTACTACACCTTGATCAAAGGACTATGGGAGGAGTATAGTCAATTTTCACCCATAGTGCCTTGCAACTGTGCTCCAGGAACAACGAACACCTGTCCTGCTGTTAAGGCTTTTCAAACCAAGCAGGACACTGATTACTTGATCCGCTTCCTCAGAGGTCTGAATGCTGAATATGACGTGGTCAAAACTCAGCTTCTCATGATGAAACCCTTACCCTCGGTTACATCTGCTTATGATGATGCTTTGCAACATGAAGAGAAATTGAAAGGAGGAATAGCCATCAGCCAGGACTCAACTCAACCAGTGGTGTTTGTTGCAGCCACTGCTCAAGCTGTCTCAACTGATACAGTAGACAAGAAGTTATTCTGCAGGTATTGTAAGAAGGATACTCATGTTATTGAAGACTGTCGCAAATTGAAGTGGAAAAGAGAGCAAGAACAGAAACGAAAAGGGGCGAATGTTCCTTTTTCCAACAATCGATTTGCTGCAGCCATTACTCAGGATGGCCAAGAAAACAAGCTTGTTGGCAGTGATGCTTCTGCTGCAGATTCCATTGGTTTGACAGCTGAAGAACTGCATCAGCTGAAATCTCTCCTCCAATCGTCTGTTTCACCTGTTCACAGGGCTTTCAGTGTGAACCAAGGCTCTCCAGCTCCATCTACTCACTCAGGTACATACATTCTGTCCTCTTATAAACATAAGGATTTGGATGCAGTCTGGATTCTAGATACAGGTGCTTCAGATCATATTTGTTGCACCTTCGAATGTCTTCTTAACCCTAAACCTGTCGTTGGTGTCTATGTTTATCTTCCAAATTCCTCCAGAGTCTTAGTTAGCCACATAGGATCTGTCAAACTCCCTATTGGTCTTACTCTCCATAATGTTCTTTTTGTTCCCAGTTTCGGGTTCAATCTGGTTTCCATAAGCAAGTTAACTCATGATCTACATGTTTCCTTGCTTTTCAAATCTCGTGTGTGTCATATTCAGGACCTTACCAACAGCAAGATGATTGGTTTGACCACAGAGACTAGAGGCCTGTACCAGCTCAATGCTCAACCTCATACTTCAAATTTCACTTCTCCTATCATAGCTACCACTTACAATTTTCAGCCTCAACAAATCAACCTTTGGCATTGGCGTTTAGGTCATGCTAGTTCAGATAGAGTCCAATTACTTCAATCATGTAATCCTACAATAGAGAGTGAGAATATTTTACACTGTCAAGTCTGTCACTTAGCTAAGCAGAAACGTCTTTCATTCCCTGTAAGTGACAGCACTGCTGCTCACTCTTTTGACTTGATTCATGTAGACATTTGGGGACCATTAGCTACTGAATCTTATGATAAATTCTCCTACTTTCTCACCATCGTTGATGATTACTCTAGAGGGGTGTGGGTTTATCTCATGAAACACAAATCTGAGTCCAGAAGTTACCTTGAATCATTCTGTCTTATGGTTAAAAACCAATTTGGTCGAACTGTTAAGGTTATTAGAAGTGATCAGGGCAAAGAATTTAATATGACCAAATTTTTCAGTGATCATGGCATTTTACATCAGATGTCCTGTGTTGAAACTCCTCAACAGAATGCTAGGGTTGAAAGAAAACACCAGCATATCCTAAATGTAGCCAGGGCTTTGCAGTTTCAGGCAGGCCTACCTCTACCCTTTTGGAGTGACTGTGTTCTTCATGCAGTTTACTTAATCAATCGAATGCCAACACCAATTCTTAACAAATATTCCCCATATGAAAAGCTTCATGGATCTTCTGCCACCTTAGACAACCTGAAATTTTTTGGATGCCTGTGTTATGCTTCTACCCTTTCACAACACAGAACCAAATTTCAACCCAGGGCTAGACAATGTGTCTTCCTTGGTATGCCTTCTGGGATTAAGGGGTATAAAGTTATGGATTTACATACCAATCAGCCCTTTGTTTCACGTGATGTTATCTTTTATGAGTCAATATTCCCTTTTAAAGATGTTTCCAGTTCAGCCTTACCCCAAAGTCAGTCCATTCCTCCTATGATCTACCAAGAATCAGATCATAGGCTGCCTCCTGCAGACTTGAGTCAGTCTGTCGATCACTCAAGCCCTCCTCTTAGCTGTCCAGCTGTGCCAAATTCTTCTTGTTTTCCACAGGATGTACTGACTGATGATGCAGTGGAGTTGGAAGCTGATCCTCACATTGAAGCTCCAGATGATGGTGTCTCAGATGATCCACCTCCTCGTCGATCCACCAGGGCAAGAAACATTCCTGTTCATCTTAAGGATTATCATCTTGACTGCAGCATTACCAGGCATTCTCTTGCATCTGTTGTATCTTATGCTCATTTGTCAGATAGTTACAGGGATTATGCCTTGGCTGTCGTGATTACTCAAGAACCAAACTCTTATTCTGAAGCTATTAAGGATCTTTGTTGGAGGAAAGCTATGGAGGAGGAGCTCTCTGCCCTAGATGCTAACCAGACTTGGGACATAGTTCCTTTGCCATCTGGTAAGAAACCTGTTGGTTGTCGTTGGGTTTACAAAATAAAATTGAGGTCAGATGGCACCATTGAGAGACACAAAGCCAGGTTGGTGGCTAAAGGTTTCACTCAAGTTTATGGTATTGATTTCCTTGATACCTTTTCTCCCGTTGCTAAAATCAAATCAGTTAAGTCTTTGTTAGCTGTTGCTTCTGCAAAACAATGGCAGCTCCAGCAGATGGATGTCTCTAATGCGTTTCTCCATGGTGAGCTTGAGGAGGAGGTTTACATGCAGATTCCTCCTGGTCTATCAGTACAACATGGCATGTGTTGTCGACTCAAGAAGTCTCTTTATGGCCTCAAACAGGCAAGTCGTCAGTGGTTTGCCAAGCTTACTCAGTCTCTTTTGGATCATGGTTTTAGACAGTCAAGTGCAGATTATTCTTTGTTCATTAAGGGTGAAGATGATCACATGGTCATCCTTTTAGTCTATGTTGACGACATCATACTAGCAGGTGCTTCTCAAGATGAAATCGATATGGTCAAGCTCTATTTACAGTCCAATTTCAAGATCAAAGACTTAGGTGATCTCAAGTTTTTCCTAGGCTTAGAGGTTGCCAGGTCCAAGTCAGGGATTGTAGTGAATCAACGAAAATATTGCATTGAATTGTTGAATGAGGCAGGTTTTCTGGAGTGTAAGAGTACCAAGTCACCAATGGATCCTAACACAAGACTTAGTGCAGAGCAAGGAGACAAGTTGGAGAATCCTGGCCTGTACAGACAACTAGTTGGGAAGCTGCATTACCTTACAATTACTAGGCCTGACATTGCATTTGCAGTTCAGCAACTCAGTCAATATCAATCTGAACCGTGTGTTGGACACTTGCAAGCAGCTCAAAGGATTCTAAGGTACCTTAAATCATCTCCTGGACAAGGTCTATTCTATAAGTCAGACAATGAATTGGTATTGCAGGGATTTTGTGATTCTGATTGGGCTACTTGCCCGGATACAAGGCGATCAATTACTGGATATTGCACCTATTTGGGATCTAGTTTAGTGACTTGGAAGTCTAAGAAGCAAACTACTGTCTCAAGGTCTTCATCAGAGGCAGAATATAGAGCATTAGCACATCTTGTGTGTGAAGTCCAGTGGCTGACTGTATTACTTGCAGACTTGGGAGTAAAAGTTGTGACACCAGTGAACATCTACTGTGATAATAGGTCGGCCATACACATTGCAGAAAATCCTGTTTTCCATGAACGGACAAAGCATATCGAAATCGATTGCCATGTTACAAGAGAAAGAATCAAATCAGGACTTGTCAAGCTGCACCATGTTTCAACTGAAGAGCAATTGGCAGATCTTTTTACTAAGGGTTTTCATCGCCGAAGATTACAGTTTCTATTGAGCAAGTTGGGAGTTATTGATATACACTCTCCAACTTGTGGGAGGGTATTAAACAACACTGCTTCACCAGAGATTGCAGGCAAAGGAAGCTGGGAAGATGAACGACAGAGGAAAAGGAATACAGAGCTGCGAATCGAAGTAAGGAACAAATGAAGCTACGCAGCGTTTCATTTAAATTGAATGTCATTTCCTTTTCACCGTTGCCACGTGTTCGACTTTTATTGTTACAGTTATTTACTTATCCGAACAGTAAAAATGGAAACCCTATCGTCGAAATATAAAAGGAAATAAGAAAGGAAGCAGCCAGTGCTTTTTTGCGGCTGCTGTCCTAATTTTCTGCTTGCAGCTTTATCCTTCTTCTTTTCTGTTAGTTAGAAAAAGCCAAATGTGGTGGCAGAAGTAATGCATCAACTAATATACCCTATCGACCAACTTACCGATCAATGCTGTTCCTGGCTTTATCTCTTTGCTCCGTCATCAGCTTAACTTTAGCCCGCTGGTCAATGCTTGATCTAGAAGGCTCTCTAACGTCTGTTCTATTCCTGGGTTCTCCGGCTGTTGAGTGGATGGAACGGATCCATTCCTTGATCGTGATTTCTCAATGGATGATATGAACTTTGAATTAGTCTCCAACATGCCAGCCATTCACATTTCACCCTTCTCGCCGCCAAGAAAGAAGTTGAGGTTTCCACAGACACCAGACTTCTCCTTGATGGGTCAACTTTCTCTTCCATAGTTTACCGGGAACTCGCTGAGGTCAAACAGTCCTTTGTGTTGTGTTACAAACAACATTCCTGCAGGCATACAGGGAGCTAGGCAATTTGATCTACCTTCATCAGATCTCCACTTCAACAAACTGCAGACGGGTCTGTCACCTTTCGGGTTTGAACAGCTAGCTGTACCAACATCCAATGTTCCGATTAACAACTACACGGCTAAGGCCAATAGTGACGAGAATGTATAGATTTAGGGAATCAAGAGGTGGGAGACAAAGAATTGTTGGATGACAAAGGACCTAGCCCATAAAATAACAGAGGTCGAATCAAGTTTTTGAAGAAACATAAGAGGACAGACTCATGCATCTAAATTGACAATTTGTACAAGTTGCTCATCAACCCTAATCAACAAGACTCTAAACGATTGAAACTAGCAAACCTAGTAAGCTGAGATTTGGGGATACTAGTGATCCTAGGGGTCAAATTGATTTCTGATAAACTCGTTTAGCTATCAAACCAAATCACTCAAGGTTACAGACAAAACACCACAGTATAACGGGAGAAAACATGATCCATGGTTCAAAAACGGGTCTACAATAACATAGTGCATAAGATTTTACCACAAGAACAAAACATGTTCCAAAGTTGAATACCATCATAGGAACAAAACAAAAGAAGCTATTTTGTGAAACTAAAACAGTAAGCTACATTGCTAAGGAAACCAACTTAGATATCAAGCAAATCCCACAAAACCTTCTTCAGTAACTCAATAACAGGCTATCTCACTTCTTGGATTTCTTTGATGCCCCAGTTGTTTGAGGTGCAGCAACGGCTAGAGCAGCTGCAGGTTTCTCAGCAACCACCAGACCCTGCAATGAACAACTCAGCCATCAAAAGGTTGAACAAAGATCATTAGGCGTAATCAATGTAATCAGTGACTCGTATATGCAAAGAGTCAACACTACTAGAAGAAATGTATATTCATAAGTTGATAGAAGTCTAACCTGGGCGAATCGCTCCTCCCTCCGGGCATGCTTCCTCTCCCTGCTGGCCTTGTTCTTAGCCTTCTTAGCCTCAAACTGGTCAGACAAATTATTTAAGGTTCTAAGCCATAAAGAAAATTCAAGTATATAGATAAATCTAACATGAATGCATAAAATCCCTAGCTCTGCCAATTCTGAAGATCTATCATACTAGATTACTACAGTCCAAATGCATACAGTTCTATCTAACAGATCAGATGTAAGAGCAAATAGTTAAGGATAAAATCAATCACTTGAGACGAGCGAGATCGGAGAGTTAGAGTTGGAGAGAGGAACATATCGAAATTGGCTGGATGGAGGAGGGGAAGAGGGAGAAAGTTGGGAGCCATAATCAGGATCGGAGGTTAGAGCGGGATAACCAAATGAAGAAGACGAGGCTGTTGCTGGGAATCGGTATTCTGCAATCGCGGACTTGGGTGACCACTTCTGTCGAAGCTTGATTTTACGAGAATCAAGTTCCACCATTCACTATGCAGCGGAGAACTACTTAATCAAATCGACTCGCTTAGACAATGAGAAATTCAGAGTAGACTCTTCACTTAACATCAGAACAATAACTAGTTCAGCTCTATCAATATGGCTCCATATCCGAATTTCACCCGCAGCTAATATGCTCATGGCGCATTTGAAACAATGGAAATCATATATCAGGCGAAGGAGAAGAACAAATCCTACAATCAAAGGCCTAGGAACTTCTTAAAAAAAATCTAATTAAACAAACTCTAAACAGATAGAACTAGGAGCACCACGAGCCAGTTTAAACCTACAACATTCCAAATTTAGGTTTATTTACCAGGAAACAGATCGCGATCGTGAAGTATGAACCACAGAGTTCGATTCGCAAAGTCCTTCCGTTCAGAACCGAAGACTCTCAATTCTTCCGACGGCCAGACTGTATATGATCTGCTCTGAAGTGCGATGAAGTCGATAGACCTGCAACAAGAGGAACTCTGGCGACAAAAGATCTATTCTGGAGCTTCTCACTTTTTTTAAGCTATCTGAGCGAGAGATGAGGAATGATTTCGACGGACGGAGGTGAATTGAATTTAGAGATGAGAAATGGTGTTTGAGGTCGTGTGTAAAGCAGTTGAGGGGTTGGTAAAGTGAATGGTGTTTCTGAGAGAAGAAGGTAAATAAATTGTGTGTTTCAAACAAGTCTTTAACTTAACGGATCGGATGTTGGATGGAAAATCGGATTGATGATTTTATTAAATTGGGTGACCTTTTAATACATTCATAAAACTTAGAACACTAAATATGAGCTAAAAAGTAGTATTAAGTGGACCAATGAGGCGCTGCCACGTGTCGGCGTCATCAGAGCGTTCACCTGCTATATAGTGCAATTATGGGATTTATCTATACATTTGTTATTCATTTGTGAATAACATTTACGTCATTGATTTTGAAAACTAACATACATATAATTGATACAAAACATACATATCACACATCCATATGACATTCATATCATATATGTAAAACTGCGATGAAGGTTATATACATAGTAAATGGGACACTTACAGATGCAGTTGGACAAACTTATACAAAAACTTGAATTAAACGAAGGAGATAATATGCTATATAGTGCAATTATGAGATTAATCTATACATTTATTATTCATTTGTGAAGAACATTTACAAAGTTGATTTCAAAAACTAAAACGTACGTCATTGATTTTGAAAACTAAATCATACGCTATTGATTTTGAAAACTATCATACATATAATAGATACAAAACATACATATCAGACATCCATATGTCATTCATATCATATCTGTAAAACTGCGATGAATAGTATATACATAGTAAACGGGATACTTATAGATGCAGTTTGATACACTTATACAATAACTTGAATTAAACGAAGGAGATAATATGCTATATAGTATAATTATGAGATTAATCTAGATATTTGTTATTCATTTGTGAAGAACATTTACATCGTTGACTTTGAAAACTAAAACTTACGCCATTCATTTTGAAAACTAAAACGACGCCATTGATTTTGAAAACTAAAACATACGTCATTGATTTTGAAAACTAACATACAAATAACATATATAGAATCAATACAAAACATACATATCACACATTCATATGACATTCATATCATATCTGTAAAACTACGATGAAGGTTATATACATAGTAAATGGGACACATACAAATGCAGTTGGACACCCTTATACAATAACTTGAATTAAATGAAGAAGATAATAGGCTATATGGTGCAATTATGAGATTAATCTAGATATTTGTTATTCATTTGTGAAAGCATTTACATCATCGATTTTTTGAAAACTAATAAAACATCTATGTCATCGATTTTGAAATTAAATCATCTACGTCATTGATTTTGAAAACTAACATACAACTAACATATATAGAACTGATCTAGATCATATGTATAACACTTCCATATGACACTCATATCATATTTGTAAAACTACGATGAAGGTTATATACATAGTAAACATTGACACTTATGCAATGAAGGTACAAGATGCCACATATATTAAAGAAGAAGAAAATGCTAGTGCGAGAAATTTGTCATTTATGACAACATTTTATAATTATTATGTTTATGTTATATTGCTCTTATGACATCGTTATATAACTGCTATGCGTATGTTATGTAACTATTATGACGTCGTTATGTTTATGTTACATCACTCTTATGATGTCTTCATTTTTAAAATGATATGACATCTTTACATCACTCTTATGACATTGTTACTACTAATACTTCATAAACATAATACAATTATAACACAGACATAACACATATGGTATATATAGAGATACAATTATCTTAAAAGAGTACTCCTTATCTACAACATTAATATTACAATGAACATTTTCCTAAAGTTATCATTTGATTTGGTTCCTCATCTGTATCACAATTTCTCTTTCCCGAATGGTTGCGTTTTCTCTCCTCCTTCCCCACGAAGTAGATTTGATGAAAGAAACATGGTTCAAAGAAGAGCAAATTGTTCACCTATGCTGTAGTTTTGACAGAACAAAAACCAATAAATAAACAGAAAATAAACCTCGTTCCCGGAAAACCTAGAACCCAGAACGAAAATAAACCCTTAGAACAAAATTAAACCAAGAAATAGACTCGTAATAGACCCATAACAGACCTAGAAAGAACCTAGAATAAACCCATAACAGACATAAATACAAAAATAAGCCATCAAAACGAAAATAAACTTACAATAGATACAAAACAAACCTAGAACGAATTAGAGCGAAAGAACCGAAAATAGACCTAGCCTGGAACATACCCAGAACATAGCAAGAACATACTCGTAATAGACCCAAAAAACCCAGAACGAACCCAGAACATAGCAAGAACAAACCTAAAACAAACCCATAATAGATCCAAAACAAACCCAGAACATATCCAAAACAAACCTAGAACTTATCTAATACAAACCCATAACGAATAACCCAAAACATACTCGTAACATACCCAAATAAACCTGAAACAAACCCATAATGAACCTAGAACATACCTAGTTTAACCCAAAATAGCTGTTCAAAAACTTACAAGAAAATCTTGTGCATGGTTCCTCCGACTTTCTTTTGTTGTTGCCTTGATCTAAGTTTGGATCGAGTGGAAGGGATGAAGAAGAGGTTTACAAGCCCTTATTGAGAGGAGAGAGAGAGAGAGAGGAGAGAGGAGAAGTTTTGAAAATGAAATAAAATTTGGGGAGAAGAGAGGTAAGATGATGAAATTGTATTTGAAATTTGAATTTCAAAATTTATGTAAAACTTCTCAAATTTGCCCCCGCATTCACCTCAGCCGTAGGATGAAGAAATCAACTAAGATGAATTCTCTGCCAAAGGATCAGCGTCTCAGATTAATCTGAGATATAGAAGCTTCAGCCCTTTAGCAAAATTGGGAGGGCTGCATCATTTACTATTTCTCATCTTCCAAGGTTGAAAAGATTACAACCAATTTTACATTTCAAACCCATCAAGGAAAACTGGAAAACAAAACGTCATATAATTATATTCATTCCAACACACATTAATAATAAAATGGGTTTCTATATTTATCAGTGTTGTCAGGACCGGACCGGACATCGAACCGGTCCAGCGAAAGGTTCAAGGTTAGAGGTTCGACCGGAATTGAACCGTAAAAATCGGTATAAAACCGGTAACTATATAAGCACAAAAATATTATGATCCATAGTGCATAATCCAAAATCCATTCACCATTCAAAGTTTATAATCCATAATTCATAGTTCATAAACATAGCAACCAAATCCCACCAATAATACATACCACAACACAATATTTCGAAAAGTTAGAAACTGAAACACACCAATACATAAACACGACATCTAAAAAAGAGAGGTATCGTCAAAGAGATATCAAGTATCTTGATCATCTTGACCAACTATGTTAGGACCAGTATCCATAAGATTCTCAGCTTGAGCAACTTCATCTCCAATGTCAGCAACATCTTCAGAGTTAGAACCAGTACTTGATATTGCATCTTCTAAGGGGTCGTTCACTTGAGAGATTTGGATTTAGGTGATTTCAAATATCTAGAGATTTGAAATAGCTAGAGATTTGAGATTCTCTAGCTATTTCAAAAAGCTATGTTCACTTGGATGATTTGGTGTAGAGAATTCTAAAAATATAAAATATAATAATAAATATGCATATTATGAAAGACCAAATTGGCCTCATTCATCATCTCCGTTTTGATATTAGACAAGTTAGTTGGGGTTATTTTCGTAAAGTGAGCCCCAAATCTCTCAAATCCCCCTCAAATCTCTGGTCTTAGTAGAGATTTCAGAAATCTCCCCAAATCTCTAGGGGCCCACCTCGAAATCTCTAATCCTCCCCAAATCTCCATTTCCAATTGTGAAGTAAACAGGAGATTTCGTCCAAATCTCTAGAGCAGAGATTTGAGCCCCAAATCACCCCAAATCTCTCAAGTAAACGACCCCTAAATAACAAACATATAATTCATCACTCATCAATTATTCACATGTATAGAAAAGTATTGTAAGGTAACCAAAAAATTCATAATCTAGTGAAAGAGATACCTTCAGTCCGTCTGCGTTTCCTACTTGTACCTTCATCCGCTTCAATCGTTGTTCGACCCATTTCCTCATCTAAAGATTCCATCAACTCTTCATAATTAAGTTCTGGAGTTGGAGTTGAACCTTGATCATCCAGGACCCAAAAATCAGTACTACTAATCCACTCGGAGTCAAATGGATCAGTGTTCAACTTTTCTGTGTTGTAGTGGTCTCTGCAAGTAAACATAACATTCAAACTTGTATACCATGTATTCAACTCATCATAGACAAAACTAAATATCACATACCTGTTCTTCAGTTTCAAATTGTAATTGACAAAAACAAGATCACACAACTTGTCTTCTTCCAACTTGTTCCTCCTGTTAGTACGAATACGCTCAAACACACTCCAATTATGCTCACATCCAGATGATGTTGATGTTTGGCTAAGTAGTCGGATTGCAATCTTTTGAAGAGTAGGTGCACTATCACCAAATGTACTCCACCATACATTAGAAAAAAAGTTTGATCAATTCAGAAACTAAGAATATTAGTACAAGCACAACGATAAAGTAACTTTGTTATAACAGAATCCCTGGATGAAGCACACTTCTTCCTCGAATAGCCAATTCTCGTCCAAAACTACCCTTTGTTTCCTCATAGATCTTTAGTTCCTTCACAGCTGCCATATCATCAGTACAATATATTTTCAACTCAAAAAGATTCAGAACAGCTGACTTCACAAACTCTATAGGAGTGGTCGTATGGTTATATGCAAGTGCTGGATTGAAATAGTAAGCTGCCCTATGCATATCTCCTCTGAAATGTTTATTGATGAACGTTGTAAACAAGTTTATCAAATAACTACCAAGCTGGAAGCTAGGGTAGATCGTATTCCACGGGCCTCTTCTACTTGCTTACTCAAATATGGTGGCAAATTTAACTCAAAGTTGAACACGTAGTGCGTGGTGTGAGTTCCACGACTTCTATACTAAAAAGCAAGGCGAAATGAAACGAAAATTAAATGCAGAAATAAAAGAGATTGATTGATTGACTTTGACAGACGACAGGCGAGCTTAGACTTTGAATCCCCCTTAGATCACCAGAGCATTGGCAGCCAGCAGACCAGTGATTTTCAATTCTAGTTCATTCAGTTCATAGACACCAACATAACTCTGACCCTTAGGTTTAAGACTGGCGAACGTTCGCTCTATCCAATCTAGCTACCAAGATTAATTAGTCACCCGGGTACGGTCGCCTCTCGCAACGGCTTAACTAATTGGTGCAATTACTAGTGATTTATGAGTTACTCTTGCAGTGGATTAACCCTAACTGGTTCCTACGAAAGGCACACTCCAATGATTAGGTTAATTGTTTGATTTAGTGTTTTAAAGTAAGGCGAGCGTTCGTTTCTATCCTTAGGTTAACAAGAATCTAATCAAGGTGGCCAAACCAGACAAGAAACACAGAGAACAAAGAACAAATCAAACATGAAGGAAAAACTGAATGAATTTCGAATCTAATCACCGCCGATCCGTGACCGCTTGAAAGCCCTGGGTCACTTAGGGTTCATCTAATCTAAGCTCTACGAGTTTAGCTACTCTTATTCAATACAAAAGAATTGAAGAAAAACAAAGAATACATCTCAGGTAGGAAAGACAGAGAAGAACTGTAAAACCTAATTTCGACGAATCCTTGCAGCTTCAATCTGTTGAATCTTCAACTCCTAGCACTGGTTCTCCGAGATGAATGGATGGCGTCACGATCCGTTCCTGGCTCCTCGAACTCTTTTCACTCGTCCTCTCTCTAGTTTCTGTCTTCGAGTTTTTCGTCCAAAGTGTAAGTTGTGTGTCCTCCCTAAAATCAGCCGCCGGTTTCTGTATTTAAACCTAACCGCGGGCCGCTTGAATTCCACTTGATTTTTCACCGAAAATTTGGGGAATTTTTGGCGAAAACTCCCGTTGAAATGCTGGCTTGTTCCGTCTATTTCTTTTGGTTGAAAAGGCTTGGAGTTTGTGGTGAAAACTTCTCAATTTTCGCCAAAAACTTCCTCATGTGAAGGACTGCCGATTTCCTCTTGAATTTCGGCGAAAACTCAAGGACTTTTTCGTCGAAAACATACGTGTAAATTGGAGCAGGATTGTGTTGACTTGATTGAATTCTCTGATTGATTCAGGTGCGATTCTTCGGGGTTCCAATGCCTTAGACACGTCCTTGGCTACTGTATTTGATGGCAAAATCCTGTGCTAACATGAAAATACTAGAAAACCATCAAATAGACCCGAAACGGGTGAAGGTAACACAAATGGCACGAGATATAGCAGTTGAGTGAATATTCACTATTCTACCCATGTCTTAAGCAAGTAAATGTCGCTTAAATGAGGTTGATAATCACGTTAAATCGAGTTTCATCAAAATACCCCACACTTAAGCTTTTGCTTGTCCTCAAGCAACTGAAATAGAACACACTCAAATTAACAAATGACACGAGATCAAATTGAGATTCAATTTCTAACGATTTGGTTTAGACTGTTCCACGTAGAAAGAGTGACCTACACATGCAAGAACATCAACCAAACACATTTTCGATCTCACTAATTTCTGCACACTTCAAGTAGTAGTTTCAACAAAACTCGTTTCTTGGCAAAACAATTAATCATTGTTAACCGACTTCGATAACACCAATTCTAGTCAAAAAGACTTTAAGCTCTAGCCATGATGTGGATGCGGAGGTAGGAAAAGTGACATGGCTATTGACTCGACTTCATCCGTTTCTAGATTTGTACGTTACATGTTCTAGCTAGGACCGATTTTTAACAACAATTTATTTCAAGTTTCAACTTCTTCCTTCAATTTATTTACTGCATACTAGTGCTCGATACCAAACACTTCGCTTAGGTGTTGGACCTGCCTAGCTCACAGTATTTGTGCCTATGCTAGTGCTCAGCCCGAACACTTCACTTAGGTGTCGGGCTTGCCTAGCTTTATTTTCAGCACTTTAAAGAACTTAGCATTGATTTGCACAACTTTATTACTTGATTTAACTTATTTAGTTTGATCCTAGCTAGTTATAACTTTTTACACAAGATTTCGAATTGGATTTCCGTCTAATCTCAAGCCACAATCACATGTGATCAAATATGGAGTGAAAAACATGGGAAAAGCTAGCATTTATCATCTTGGAATGGTGTTATCGAGGTTTATCATTAACAAGTCAATTGATTCAAGTTTCAACTAGAGAAGTGATTTATGATCTGTGCTGACCTCGACTTGTTTGATATTAGTTCTAACATGTTGGTTACAGGTTCTAAGCGGAATAGTCTAGACGTCATTGTTCAAAATTGATGTCAATTTAACATCACAAGTCAAGAATTGAGCAATTCTATGCTGGAGGGATTCAAAATTGCACCACAGAATCACAGAAAATCAAGCAAGATCATGCATAATCTTAGCATCCTACCCCACACTTAAACTATTCCGTGTCCTCACAGGACCAAAAAAGAGGGCGAGAGATACGAAGAACCTGGAAGGTGATGGTTGGTGTAGTGGATGAACGCGGAGAGCCCGGAATGGAGCAGAATAGCTACTCAAGATCCAACAAAACACAAACAACGAAAAGATCAAAAGGATACCGGGACAAGTGCCCCAGATCCACACAGAAAAAATTGGATCGAAATCCGAAAAGAAGAAAGAAAAGAATTGGAAAGGATAGAAACAACCTGATCACTATTCCGAAGGTGGGGGTGGAGGCGGGGTCGGGATAGGTGAAATGCCAAGTCGTTGCTCCATCTGCTGTCGCCATGCGATGTCATCCCTCTGTCTTGCTGACTGGTCGGCCATGAATTGCTGTAGAAGAGCCCATCGTGCGTTCTGTGTCTCCTCATGCTCCACCCGATCCTTTTGCCATTGAAGCAAACCAGTAGAGTAATCAAGCTGCCATTGCTCAATGCGCGCCAGCCTCTCGTTAATCTCGTTGGGCATATGTAGTTGAGGTGGGCGGCAGCTCTAGGAGAGGCACGTGATGCACCGGGGTTGCAACTGGCCGTGGAGGTTCTCGTCGTGGTGAGGTAGGAATAATGTATTCGTCGAGGCTGCACCCGAAATCAATGCCTCGTGCGACGGTGAACTCAGCACCGATGTGCTCAATCTAGACGCGAGCTATATCAGGGCCCCATTTGTCGCTGATCTGTAGGTTGTCGATCAGACAAGATATGAAGGTACCGCCAGAAAGCTCAGAAGGAAATTTCTTAGTGGTAGTGCGTTTGTGGAAGAATCTCGCGAGCCACCATCCTATGTGGAGATTGCCTCCCTCCTCGACAGCACGGAACAACACGATTTCCTCTAAGGACACATGGTGACGGCTTGTCTTGCTGCAATAACACAAAGACTGCATCCAAACATAATGTAAGAGTTTAAGAATAGGGTGAATAATATCACCTACCGGGGGTTGACGATAGGCTTGACCTTCAATTGGCTAGAGACCCACTTCCATACTTCAGGGTAAGGGTCGCGCGTGATGGAGTAGACATCCGCGAACCCAAGGGCAGCGTCCTGGGTAGCGGCAAGGGGGTCGAGTAAGAGGGCAAACTCATTGGCGGTCTTCTCATATCGAACTCCACCGAGGCGGAAGGAAACAAACTTCTGGCGACTGTTGGGTATTGGCACGTGGCGCTCAAAAGAGCTTCAGAACTCTTTAAGGGCGACCATAGGGTAGGGGAACCAAAGGTGGTTAAAGATCGCAAGCCGGCGTTGCTGAGGGCGAGGTCGACGGTGGAGTGCCAAGTCGGATTGTGGTTCTTTATACTATCCAAGGAGAGAACCGCCACCTTCGCTGGCGGAATGTCTTTGATCTTCTGATATACCTCCAGTTGGTGTATCAGAAGACATGAGATAGGAATCACAGGGGCCGGTACAACCTGCGGGACGTCCTTCACAACCGCCAGTACCGGTGCAGATGGTGTGGCCGGTTTGGAGGGTGGAGCCCTGTTCTGACGAGCCGAGGATCGCTGCGCTCTATCTGCACTGGTGGTCTTGAATCGCTTTAGAGCCCTGTAAAACACAACTGAGGGACAACCAGAATCAGAAGACAAGAATCCTACCCCACACTTAGGTTGACAAGTGGGGGCAAGCAAATTAACCGAGAGATCACCGAATGAAACATAGCAGCAAAGGCACGACCAGCACGCAGGGAAGAAAACAACATTCAATCAAGCAAGCATAAGAAATAACGCGGATCGACAATCACAGAGCACGAAAGAATCCATTAACACGATCGCACATACATCAATTCACGAGGCCAAAAAGACCAAAAGGAATTTCCAAAGTCTAGCCAAATGTCACCGAAACAGCAAACAAGCAAATGGAGGAAAGTTCAAAAAGTCAACCAAAATCAACCATGCCGAAAACCGAAAGTCAAAAAGCCAAAAGATTCAAAATCAAGGGCTGAACAACTAACCGTGAAGACATGACTCGAGAAAATGATTGGAAATCCAGGAAATCGACGAAAAACTCGAAAAACTTGTTCGGGTGGAACCGGAGCTGTTGAGCTCCGATTCTAAGGCTGGAGCTGGAAAACAAGCAGGGAGAAGGGTGACGGCGAGCGGTCGGCTGAATCCTGATCGGCGGCGGCTTGGCGGCGGCTGAAACAGGCGGCGGCTCGGGCGTTCAAAAGAGAGAGGAGCTTGGCGAAAATCTGTTTTCAGATGGGGGGTTTTTGTGAAAATTAGGCCGGGGGGGTTTATACCCGGCGGAAAAAGATAGAATTTTCGGTGAAAAATGGGGGAATTTTTGGCAAAAATTGCTTTTAAAATCAAAAAGTTTTCAGCAAGAAGTCTGGATTTTCGACGAGAAGTTTTCGGTGGCGAGAAACAGGAGGATCAGGTTGGTTTTAAACCCGAGTTTTCGGCGAAAACCCGTTTGAAAATCGACTCGACAGTTTTTTTTTAAACAAGAGGGATTCAAAACAAAACGACTCGAAATGAAAACATACTGACTCCAGCCGTGGGTTGCCTCCCACGAAGCGCTCTTGCTTAACGTCCGTGAGCTGGACGATACCTGGATTCGTGTCATGGTTTTGACGTAAGGTAGTGCACGTCGATGAAAGAGACAGCTAATCCCTGCAGATACCTCTTTAGCCTGTGGCCGGTGATCATGAACGGCTCTTGATCATGCAATTTAATTAAGACGCTACCCAAGGATGTCTGCCGCACCACGGTGTAAGGGCCGGACCATCGAGATTTCAGTTTACTCGGGAAGAGTTTCAATCGAGAGTTATATAAGAGAACTTCATCTCCAGGGTAGAACTGCTTGATCGTCTTTAATTGAGAGTCATGAATTCTCTTCGTGCGCTCTTTCTAAAGCTTCGTGCTCTCATACGCATGGAGATGGTGTTCTTCAAGCTCAACGATCTGGTCATGGCGCTTATTACTTGCTACTGCATGGCTCATATTCAACTCTTTATTAGCCCAAAATGCCTTGTGCTCAAGCTCAATTGGCAAATGGCATGCTGATGACACTCGATTTGACGTGATTATCAGCCTCATTTAAGCGACATTTCTTTGCTTAAGACATGGTTTTTAGGGTAGAATAACGAATATTCAATCGATTGCCCAATCTCGTGCCATTTGTGTTACCTTGGCCCGTTTCGGGTCTATTTGATGGTTTTCTAGTGTTTTTATGTTAGCACAGGTTTTTGCCATCGAATAAGGTAGCCAAGGACGTGTCTAAGGCATTGGAACATCGAGGAACTAAACCGGAATCGTTCAAAGGAGCCAATTAAGTTCAAACCAAATTGCTGCCCGGTTTATACATATATTTTCGGCGAAACTACCCTTTGGTTTTCGCCGAAAATGGAAGAAGAAATCACTGGCCGAATGAGAGGAAGTCTTCGGCGAAAATACCCTTGAGAGTTCGCCGAAAACAAAAGGGAGAATCCACTATCCCGAGTATGAAGAAGTTTTTGCCGAAATTCCTTTACTATTTTCGGCGAAAATCCCAGTTGAAATCAGAAAAATCTCGGGTTGATATAAATAGAGAACTCGGCGGCGAATATAAAAGGGGGGGAAATCACTTTTGACAAAAAAGAAAACCACACACACAAACGACGATAGAGAGAGAGAGACAGGGCGAGTAGATAGGGTTCGAGGAGCAGGAACGGATCGTGACGCCATCCATCCATCTCGGAGAGCCAGTGCCAGGAGTTGAAAATCCAGCAGATTGGAGCTGCCAGGAAGCATCGAAATTAGGTTTTGCAATTCTTCTCTGTCTTCCTATCTGAGATGTATTTCTTGTCTGTCTTCGATTCTTCTGTATTGAATATGAGTAGATAAACTCGTGTGGCTTAGATTAGATGAACCCTAAGTGACCCAGGGCTTAAAGCGGTCACGGATCGGCGTGATTAGATTCGAAATTCATTCAGTTTCATCTTTCATGTTTGGTTTGTTCTTCGTTTTTTGTGTTTCTTGTCTGGTTTGGCCACCTAGATCAGATTCTTGTTAAGCTAAGGATAGAAGCGAATGTTCGCCTTACTTTAAAACACCAAATCGAATAGTCGACCTTATAATTGGAGTGTGCCTTTCGTAGGAACCGATTAGGGTTGATCCATTACTAGAGTAACTCATCAATCATTAGAACTTGCACCAGTTAAGTTAAGTCATTGCGAGAGGTGACCGTACCCGGGCGGCTAATTAATCGTGGTAGCTAGATCGGATAGAGCGAACGTTCGCCAGTCTTAAACCTAAGGGTCAGGAGTTATGATGGTGTCTATGAAACGAATGAACTAGAATCGAAAATCGCTGGTCTGTGACTGCTGTTGCCTTGGTGATCTAAGGGGAATTCGAAGTCTAAGCTTGTCTGTCATCTTTCTAGTCAATTAATCAATCTTCAATCTTTCTTCGTTTTAATTTTCAATTCTTCTTTTTCTTGCGTCGTAGTATAGAAGTCGTGGAACTCACACCACGCACAACTTGTGTTTGACCTTGGATTAAAACTGCCAACACCTTTGAGTAAGGAAGTAGAGGAAACCCCTGGAATACGATCTGCTATACGCTTTTTTTTCTCAGCATTAGTAGTTTTTATTTGGTTGAATCCCGACCAACGACCGGGCATTCACCAAATTGGCGCCGTTGCCGGGGACTCTTCTACTTCGTTGAAAGAAGAGTTGGCATTTTTAATCTTCTACCTTTTCATCTTTCACTTTCTATTACACATCGATTCTACACCGGTTGTGTTTGTTTTTGTCTCGTGCAGATCATAGCAGGTACAGAAGCAGATCACATCCGTTCCATCTTCCTTACCACAATCGTTACTCTTAAAAGTGTTGCGGACTATAGTAAGCCGCGTGCATCTAATCTTCGATCACCCATCACCGTGCCCTCTAATGACAATGATCCTGAATATGAGATTCAGATTCCTCTCCTGGAGCTAATTTCTAGGGACATACAATTCGAGGGAAGAACAGAAGATAACCCTTACACACACATAACCACCTTTCTTGCTGTCTGCGACACCTCCAAGTCTGGGAATCTCAATAAGAATGTGCTATATCTCCGAGCTTTCCCATTTTCTCTCAGAGGTGCAGCTAAATAATGGCTTAGCAGCAAACCGCCAGGTCATTATACTTAATGGGAAGCATTAGCTCAAGATTTTGTTGAGGAATACTTTCCTCCTGCAAGAACAACTGCTTATAAAGACCGCATCTCCAGGTTCACTCAGAGAGAGGATGCAAGCCTGTATGACACTTGGAATGAATTTCAGTCTCTTCTCTTAGACTGCCCTCACCATGGGTATGAACAGAGACCGCTGGCTGAATTCTTTACTCGAGGTATGCGCAAAGAATCTGCAAACTGGGTCAACACCCAAGCTGGCGGAGATTGCACCGCTCTCACTCCTCAGGATGCTCTTCTGCATTTCGCTGACTGTGCTTCGAAATCTAGAAACTGGGAGAGGCACATAAAAGGAACCAAGAGTCAGAGCCAGAATCAAATAAATGTTGCAGAACAGATCAAGGCAGAAGTTCAGAAGCATCTGCAAGCAGCTGGTATCCCTCTCGACTCTCCGTCAGCTACCGTCTTTTCAGTTGACTGCGGATGGTGTGGATCATGTGCTCATAATGGCGGAAGTTGCCTCAATTTCGGTACAGCAGAAGTCTGGTCTACAGAAGAGATCAACTTCATCGATCAGGGCTTCGCTAATAATCAGAAAGGCTATGTCAGTTACAGAAACTACGTGCCACGGAAGCAGAGCAACAGGTTGGTAGATCCTTATTATAGACCTCCGGGATTCATTGGAGGACAACACCACTTTCAGGCTAAGCCGTACTACAATAGAGATATGGACTATGAGAAGAAGTTTGATCAGATCATGAGCCGACTTGACGACCATGACATTCAGTTAAAAGCTCAAGCTGCACTTAATCAAGGAACAAGGGCTCAAACCCAGAGGATCGAAGATGCAGTGCTCAATATGGCAAAACTTTTTACTAGCAATCCTCTCCTTAATCCAGAAGCATTTCAAGCAGATTCTGATATAAGGAGTGAACACGCTCAAGCTATTACCACCAGGAGCGGCAAGCAAACAACTGATCCAAAAGCTCCAGAACCTGACATAGTACCAGATACTAATGCTGTCCTAGATATGCCAGAGGTAGAAGATATCACAGAAGAGGAAGAAGAAGCACCCGCTCCTCCTCCTCCGCTGCCTAAGACAGCCCCTGAACCTGTCTTGGCGCCATATGTACCTAGGATTCCTTTTCCAAAAGCTGCAAGGAGCAAAGCCAAGGATCACGACACTCAGTATAAGAAATGGTACAATGTTCTTAAGACTGCAGAAATCAAGATACCAGTGACAGACGCTGTGGAGATTATACCACCACTTGGGAAGTTCTTTAAAGACCTAGTGAAGAAAGTGAAGAGTGGCGAGGTGTACTCTATCACGCTCACTAATGAATGCGCGTCTATTCTCGGTGCGCCATCTCCCATTCGACAGCCGCCACCACCCCCAGCTAAGTGTCCTGATCCCGGTTCTTTCACATTACCGTGCATTATCAATGGCATTAAAATTGATCGCAGTCTTGTTGATTCTGGTGCTTCTATTAATGTTATGCCTGTCTATCTTTATGAAAAGTTGAATCTAGGGCAATTAAAACCGATTACTCTGCATCTCGTTTTAGCCGATAGGTCTGTCAAACGACCTAGAGGTATAATAGAAGATGTAACTGTTTGCTGTGGTCCGTTTACTATACTGGCAGATTTTGTTGTTTTAGATACTCGTGAGTTAGACGGAACACTCATCCTAGGTCGACCTTTCTTAGCAACTGCTGGTGTGAATATAAACTGCAAACAAGGCCTGTTAACTTTGAGCGTAGGTCAAGAGAGTGTTGCATTCTGCATTAAAGATAGCATGAGATATTCTATTGCTCAAGATGATAAATGCTATGCTGCTGATCCCTTAGAGTCGGCCTCGGCCGACTCCTTTACTAATGCTTTATCTAGTGATCCGCTAGAGTTGTGTTTGATTTCAGGGATTGATAATGCGTTAGACGACCCAGAGCAGTGCTTAAGGCAATATGAGCTAGATGAACAAAAGGCGACATTCACGCCCATCACTGCGCCTACCCATATCGAGCCAGCATCGAGTCGAATTACTACTTCATATGAGAATCCGCCAGAACTCACTCTGAAGGAGCTGCCTGACCACTTAGAGTACGCATTTCTGGGAAAGGATTGCCAGTTACCTGTCATTATCAATGCGAATCTATCTCCCGAGCAGAAAGAGCAACTGATCAGATTACTCAAGAAGCATGTCCGAGCTATTGCCTGGCAGTTGGCGGACATCAGAGGCATCTCTGAAACCTTCTGCAAACATCAGATAGTTGTTGATGAAGAATTCAAACCAGTCAGACAACCCCAACGCCGACTTAACCCTATGATGCAAGAAGTTGTAAAGAAAGAAGTGCTCAAGCTTCTAGATGCCGGTATCATCTATCCTATTGCCGACAGTCCTTGGGTCAGCCCAACTCAAGTCGTCCCAAAGAAAGGAGGAATCACAGTCATCCCTAATCCAAAGGGTGAACTCATTCCCACCCGAACAGTTACAGGATGGAGAGTCTGCATCGATTATCGACGACTAAATGATGCCACCAAGAAGGATCACTTTCCACTGCCGTTCATCGATCAGATGCTTGAACAATTGGCTGGTCATGAATACTATTGCTTCTTAGACGGGATGTCCAGTTACTTTCAGATCCCCATTGAGCTTGCTGATCAAGAGAAGACGACCTTCACATGCCCGTTCGGTACGTTTGCTTATCGTCGTATTCCTTTTGGTCTATGTAATGCTCCCGCTACCTTTCAGAGATGCATGCTTGCAATATTTGGAGATCTGGTAGAGAATGTGGTAGAGGTGTTCATGGATGACTTCTCCGTCTATGGAGATTCATTTTCAAAGTGTTTGGCTAATCTGGATAAGGTGTTAGCTTGTTGTGAGGAGACCAACCTAGCTCTTAGCTGGGAGAAATGTCACTTCATGGTTACAGAAGGTATTGTTCTTGGCCATAGAATATCTAAGACAGGTATAGAAGTCGATCGTGCTAAGCTTGAGACTATTGCCAGCCTACCACCGCCGACCTCAGTTAAGACAGTGCGAAGTTTTCTCGGCCATGCTGGATTCTACCGGAGATTCATCCAAGATTTCTCCAAGATTACTCTTCCGATGACGAAGCTGCTTGAGAAAAATGTTCCCTTCGTCTTTGATAAAGCTTGTCTTGAAGCTTTCGAGACCTTGAAGACTCAACTGACCACCGCACCGATTCTTACAGCACTAGATTGGAATCTTCCATTCGAGATCATGTGCGATGCTAGTGATTTCGCTGTTGGCGCGGTTCTGGGTCAGAGGAAGGAAAAGAGATTTCATCCTATTTACTTTGCGAGCAAGACACTAAATGATGCTCAGAGGAACTACACTACTACGGAGAAAGAGCTTCTAGCTATCGTTTTCTCCTTTGATAAGTTTAGACAATATCTAGTTCTTTCACATACCATTGTCTACACAGATCATGCTGCTCTGCGCCATTTATTAGCCAAGCAGGATTCAAAGCCACGTCTCATCCGGTGGATCCTTCTCCTCCAAGAGTTCGACATAGAAATTAAAGACAAGAAAGGAGCAGAGAACTTAGCAGCAGATCATCTTTCGCGCCTCGAGGAATCACAAACAGGTAAGTCTACTACCCCTAACAATGATTCGTTCCCTGACGAGCTGTTGCGTGTTGAGACATTTGAACAGGTTAACAACATAGCTATTGAGCCCTGGGCAATTCCTCACGCTCAAGACCTGAGTAATGCTGCCGATTCAGATGAGCCTTGGTACGCAACTCTGGCTAACTATCTCTCACACGGCATTGTACCTCCTGAACTGGATTTCAATGCACGCAAAAAAGCTCTTTAAAGAAGCCAAGTCATACTTCTGGGATGAGCCTTTCTTATACCGCATCAGTCTTGACGGGATGATCCGGAGATGTGTCTCTTACACTGAAGCTGCAGACATCATGCGTAAGTGCCACGAAGGACAGTTCGGAGGACACTTCGGAGGCAACCGCACGACGAGAAAGGTACTCGAAACAGGTTTCTACTGGCCCTCAATTTTTAGTGATTGCGATGTTTATGCTCGACGTTGTGATGCATGCCAGCGATCAGGTAACATTTCCAACCGTAATGAGATGCCCCAATTGTTTCTTTAACCGTTGAAATTTTTGATGTTTGGGGATTGATTTTATGGGTCCGTTCACACCCTCCAACGGAAACAAGTACATTCTTGTAGCCGTTGATTACGTTTCTAAGGGGCTGAGGCTGAAGCTTTACCCACTAATGATTCTAGAGTGGTGGGTCGGTTCCTTACCCGTCTTTCCACGCGTTTTAGTTCACCACGCTTCATAATAAGCGATAGGGAACCCACTTCCACGGACAATTCGACCGGGTGTGTAAACGCTTTGGCGTCACCCACCGAATGTCCACGGCTTATCATCCTCAATCGAATGGTCAAGCGGAAGTGACGAATCGTGAGCTCAAGCGGATTCTTGATAGAACAGTTGGCCGGTCTCGCAAGGACTGATCATCTAAGCTCAATGATGCCTTATGGGCATATCGAACTGCCTACAAGACTCCCATCGGTACCTCACCGTATCAGCTGGTCTATGGCAAGTCATGTCATTTACCAGTTGAGCTTGAGCACAAGGCATTCTGGGCTATCAAAGAGTTGAATATGAGCTATGCAGTAGCAGGTAATAACCGTCATGACCAGATCGCTGAGCTTGAGGAGCACCGTCTCCACGCTTATGAGAGCACAAAGCTATACAAAGAACGCACGAAGAGAATTCATGACTCTCAGTTGAAGACGATCAAGCAGTTCTCCCCGGGAGAGGAAGTGCTCTTATATAATTCTCGATTAAAGCTCTTTCCGGGTAATTTGAAATCTCGATGGTCTGGCCCTTATACCGTGGTCCGACAGACACCCTTAGGCAGCGTCTACATTAAATTGCACGATCAAGAGCCGTTTGTGGTCAACGGGCATAGGCTTAAGAAGTATCTGCAAGGGTTAGCCGTATCGTCCATAGACGTGCACTACCTCGTTTTGGAATCTTGACACGAATCCAGGTATCGTCTGGCTCACGGATGTTAAACAAGAGCGCTTCGGGGAGGCAACCCACGGCTGGAGTCAGTTATTTCTCGTTTTGAGTCGTTTTGTTTTAACACATCTTTAAAAAAAAATGCCGCCGTCTTCAAATGAGTTTTCGGCGAAACTGTGTCATTGTTTTCGCCGAAAACGGGTTTCCAAACTCGACCTATTTTCCCTGTTCAGCATTTTCGGACCGAAAACCACAAGCCCTTCGCCGAAACAATTTCCTCCATTTTCACTACAATTTTCGCCAAAAATTTCCATTCATCTTCGCCGAAAATCCTGGTTCAAATTCTCCTGCCTATCATGTCTACCATTTTCGCCGAAACCAAGCCATGATTTTCACCGAAATTCCTGTGCTTCCCCTTCGACTATTTAAGCGGCCCCATCCTCATAATTTCGGTCCAGCATCCAAAAACTTTGCAAAACAAAATAAATTTCCCCCTGATTTGAAACATCGCCGCCTTGTCCACGGAATCAACCACTCGCCGCCGCCAGTCCGACGACCGCCCCTAATCCGTCGCCGTCTCCTTACCGCCGCCGACAGTCACCAACTCCGTCCCTAGCCCCTGTTCCAAACCCTAGAACCAGCATTTTTCTAGCTCTGATTCCGGCCGACCTCGTTTTCGAGTTTTTCATCGTTTTCGTGGATTTCCAATCGTTTTCTCAAATCATGTCTTCACGGTTAGTTGTTCAGCCTTTGATTGTGCATCTTTTGGCTTTTTGACTTTCGGGTTTCGGCATGGTTGACCATAGTTGACTTTTCGGTTCTCCCTCATTCTTCTTGACTGCTTTGTCGGTATCAATTGGCTAGGTTCTGATATTGTTTTTGTGATTTTTTAGGACTCGTGCCTTGTTGTCTGTGTACTCGTAGTAATGAATCATTCTGTTATTCATGCTTGCCTAATGACTTGACAGTTATTCAATGCTATATCTTGATTCTATGAGCACTCGGTTACTTAGTGCCCCAACTTGTCAACTTAAGTGTGGGGTGAGAGTCTTGTCATCTAATGCTGGTCATCTCTGAGTTGTGTTTTACAGGGCTCCCAAGCGTTTTAAGACTACCAGTGCAGATAGAGCACAACGATCCTCAGCTCGCCAGAGCAGGACACCACCTCCTCGTCGGTCCGCACCAGCGGCAGCGCACAGAAATCGACAGCTGTGGCCATCATTCCCGAGGATGCGCCTACCCCTGCGACTCCCATTTCCTCTATTCCTACACCTGCCAATGGGCCGTGCATCCTTTCATCGCCGCCCTGGAGCCGCACCAGCTCGAGGTCTTTCAGAAGATCAAAGACATCCCTCCAGCTACGGTGGCAGTTCTGTCTCTTGACAGTCTCAAAGCACACAATCCGGCTTGGCACTCGACAATTGACACCGCTCTTCATAAAGCCGGATTGCGAGTGCTGACCACTCATGGATCCCCGTACCCGCTTGTCGCCCTCCAGGAGTTATGGAGTTCATTTCGGCGCCTCACCCCGAAGCCCTTTCGTGAGCAGAAATTCATTTCCTTTCGCCTCGGTGGTGTTCTTCATGAGAAGTCCCTTCGCGAGTTCGGCCGCTTGCTGGATCCGCACGTCAATTTCGATACTGCATTAGCTGGCTTTGAGGACACATACTCCATCACCAGTGCTCCTTACCCGGATGTGTGGAAATGGGCCTACTGCGAGGATGAGAGCTCACCTATCGTCCACCCCACGGTCGGTGACATCTTTCACCCTGTTCTTAAATTCTTGCATTATGTTTGGGTGCAATCTCTGTGTTTTTGCAGCAAGACGAGCCGCCACCACGTTTCTCTGGAGGAGCTCGTATTATTCCATGCTTTAGAGGAGGATGCCAACCTGCACCCCGGCTGGTGGCTTGCACGATTCTTTCACAAGCGCACTACCGCCAAGAAGCTTCCTACTGAGCTTCCAGGAGGCCCCTTCATTTCTATTCTGATCAACAACCTCCAGCTCGGTGATAAATGGGGCCCCGATATTCCTTGCATCCCGATTGAGCATATAGGCGCTGAACTTGCATTAGCACGGCGCATCGACCTTTCAGAGACTATTGAGCATTGCACATCGCTCCCTCATCGCACGAACCAGCCAGTTGACCGCCCACCGTCGCGAGCGCAAATCACCGCGGAGATGAATGAAAGGCTGGCGCGTATTGAGAAGTGGCAGCTAGACTACTCGGCTGGTTCATTGCAATGGCAGAAGGATCGAGTAGCACATGAGGAGACTCAGAACGAGCGTTGGTCCACTCTACAGAAATTTATGGCCGACCAGTCAGCCAGACACATGGACGAGCTCGCGTGGCGACAGCAGATGGAGCAGCGGTTCGCCGTATCCTCCATTCCCACTGCACCTCCACCTCCTCCTGCGGAACAGTGATCAGGTTGCTTCTATCTTTTTCCATTTTTTTCTTTCTTCTTTTCGGGTCTCGACCCAATTTTATTCTGTGTGGATCCGGGACACTTGTCCCGGTGTCCTTTTGATCTTTTTGTTGTTTGTGTTTTGTAGGATTTTGAGTAGCTCTGCTCCGCTCCGGACTCTCCGTGTTCATCCACTACACCGACCATCACCTTCCAGGTTCTTCGTATATCTCTACTCTAGTTAGTCCTGTGAGGACACAGAACAGTTCAAGTGTGGGGTAGGGTGTTAGATAACCATGCATGATCTTGATTGCCTATATCTTTGTGTGTGCCTCGTGATTCCTGTCCAGTTCTCTAGCATCGAATTGCTCAATTCTTGACTTTGGATGTTAAATTGACTTCAATTTTGAACAATGACGTCTAGACTGTTCCACTTAGAACCTGTAACCAACGTGTCAGAATTGATATTAAATGGGTCTAGGTCAGAACAGATCATAAATCACTTCTGTAGTTGGAACTGGAATTAATTGAATCAATTAACTTGTTAACAACAAAGCTCGATAACACCGTTCTAAGATGATAAATGCTAGCTTCTTCCATGTTTTCACTCCATATTTGATCACCTGTGATTGTGGCTTGAGATTAGATGGAAATCTAATTCAAAATCTTGTGTAAAAAGTTATAACTAGCTAGGATTAAGTGGCTAAATGGTGAAATCAAGTGATTGAGTGAATCAAATCAATGCTAAGTTCTTTAAAGTGCTAAAAATAAAGCTAGGCAAGCCCGACACCTAAGTGAAGTGTTCGGGTTGAGCACTAGCAAAAGGCACGAATACTGTGAGCTAGGCAGGTCCAACACCTAAGTGAAGTGTTTGCTATCGAGCACTAGTATGCAGTAAATAAATTAAAGAAAGTTTGAATCTTGAAAGAGATTGTTGTTTAAATCGGTCCTAGCTAGAACGTGTAACGTACAGATCTAGAAGCGGATGAAGTCGAGTCGATAGCCACGTCATTTTTCCTGCCTCCGCGTTCACATCATGGCTAGAGCTTAAAGTCATTTTGATTAGAATTGGTGTTATCGTAGTCGGTTAATCATGATTAATTGTTTTGCTAAGAAACAATCTGTGTTAAAACCACTACTGGAAGTGTGCAGAAATCAGTATGATTGAAAACTTGTTTGGTTGATATTCTTGCATGTGTAGGTCACTCTTTCTACGTGGAACAGTCTAAACCAAATTGTTAGAATTGAATCTCAGTTAATCTCGTGTCATTCATGAATTTGAGTGTGATTCTATCCAGTTTGCTTGAGGACAAGCAAAAGCTTAAGTGTGGGGTATTTGATGACAATCGATTTGACGTGATTATCAGCCTCATTTAAGTGACATTTCTTTGCTTAAGACATGGTTTTTAGGGTAGAATAACGAATATTCAATCGATTGCCCAATCTCGTGCCATTTGTGTTACCTTGGCCCGTTTCGGGTCTATTTGATGGTTTTCTAGAGTTTTTATGTTAGCACAGGTTTTTGCCATCGAATAAGGTAGCCAAGGACGTGTCTAAGGCATTGGAACATCGAGGAACTGAACCGGAATCATTCAAAGGAGCCAATTAAGTTCAAACCAAATTGCTGCCCGGTTTATACATATATTTTCGGCGAAACTACCCTTTGGTTTTCGCCAAAAATGGAAGAAGAAATCACTGGCCGAATGAGAGGAAGTCTTCGACGAAAATACCCTTGAGAGTTTGCCGAAAACAAAAGGGAGAATCCACTGTCCCGAGTATGAAGAAGTTTTCGCCGAAATTCCTTTACTATTTTCGGCGAAAATCCCAGTTGAAATTAGAAAAATCTCGGGTTGATATAAATAGAGAACTCGGCGGCGAATATAAAGGGGGGGGGGAAATCACTTTTGACAAAAAAGAAAACCACACACACAAACGACGACAGAGAGAGAGAGACAGGGCGAGTAGATAGGGTTCGAGGAGCAGGAACGGATCATGACGCCATCCATCCATCTCGGAGAGCCAGTGCCAGGAGTTGAAAATCCAGCAGATTGGAGCTGCCAAGAAGCATCGAAATTAGGTTTTGCAGTTCTTCTCTGTCTTCCTATCTGAGATGTATTTCTTGTCTGTCTTCGATTCTTCTGTATTGAATATGAGTAGATAAACTCGTGTAGCTTAGATTAGATGAACCCTAAGTGACCCAGGGCTTAAAGCGGTCACAGATCGGCGGTGATTAGATTCGAAATTCATTCAGTTTCATCTTTCATGTTGGTTTGTTCTTCGTTTTCTGTGTTTCTTGTCTTGTTTGGCCACCTAGATCAGATTCTTGTTAAGCTAAGGATAGAAGCGAACGTTCGCCTTACTTTAAAACACCAAATCGAACAGTCGACCTTATAATTGGAGTGTGCCTTTCGTAGGAACCGATTAGGGTTGATCCATTACTAGAGTAACTCATCAATCATTAGAATTTGCACCAGTTAAGTTAAGTCGTTGCGAGAGGCGACCGTACCCGGGCGGCTAATTAATCGTGGTAGCTAGATCGGATAGAGCGAACGTTCGCCAGTCTTAAACCTAAGGGTCAGGAGTTATGATGGTGTCTATGAAACGAATGAACTAGAATCGAAAATCGCTGGTCTGTGACTGCTGTTGCCTTGGTGATCTAAGGGGAATTCGAAGTCTAAGCTTGTCTGTCATCTTTCTAGTCAATTAATCAATCTTCAATCTTTCTTCGATTTAATTTTCAATTCTTCTTTTTCTTGCGTCGTAGTATAGAAGTCGTGGAACTCACACCACGCACAACTTGTGTTTGACCTTGGATTAAAACTGCCAACACCTTTGAGTAAGGAAGTAGAGGAAACCCCTGGAATACGATCTGCTATACGCTTTTTTTTCTCAGCATTAGTAGTTTTTATTTGGTTGAATCCCGACCAACGACCGGGCATTCACCACATGCCTTGCCATAGACCAGCTGATACGGTGAGTTACCGATGGGAGTCTTGTAGGCAGTTCGATAAGCCCCTAAGGCATCATTGAGCTTAGATGACCAGTCCTTACGAGACCGGCTGTAACATCCCAACCTTTCCTGACAAGATATTGTCCGCTTTGGGCCTCCCCCCTCACGGATTTGTTTTTCGAATCCCACCAACACCCAAAAGCAAATCCGTGAGGGGGAGGCCCAAAGCGGACAATATCTTGTCAGGAAAGGTTGGGATGTTACAAGTGGTATCAGAGCCTCTCCCCGTCCCTCTTGAACGATGGTGGGGCAAACCTCAACGAGGACGTTGAGTCCCTGAGGGGGGTGTATGTGACATCCTAGGCAAATCCCACATCGACAAAGCACGGGGGAGATCCATGGGCTATGTGGAATAGTTCAACCTTAACTGACATGACGCGTTTTGTGGTGTAGTGGTGGGGGGTTGATCTTGAGAGGAGGAGGTCATGGGTTCGAATCCCACCAACACCCAAAAGCAAATCCGTGAGGGGGGAGGCCCAAAGCGGACAATATCTTGTCAGGAAAGGTTGGGATGTTACACCGGCCAACTGTCCTATCAAGAATCCGCTTGAGCTCACGGTTTGTCACTTCTGCCTGACCATTTGCCTGAGGATGGTAAGCTGTGGAAATTCGGTGGGTGACGCCAAAACGTTTGCACACCCGATCGAAATGTCCATGGAAGTGGGTACCCTTATCGCTTATGATGAAGTGTGGTGAACCAAAACTCGTGAAAAGACGGGTAAGGAACCGACCCACCACTCTTGAACCGTTAGTGGGTAGAGCTTCAGCTTCAGCCCACTTAGAAACATAATCAACGGCCACAAGGATGTACTTATTTCCGTTGGAGGGTGTGAACGGACCCATAAAATCAATTCCCCAAACATCAAAGATTTCAACAGTTAAAGAAACAATTTGGGGCATCTCATTACGGTTAGAGATGTTACTTGATCATTGGCACGCATCACAATGACGAGCAAAAGCATCACAATCACTGAAGATTGAAGGCCAGTAAAAACCAGTTTCAAGTACCTTTCTTGCAGTGCGGTTACCGCCGAAATGTCCTCCAAACTGGCCTTCATGGCACTTACGCATGATGTCAGCCGCTTCGATGTATGAGACACATCTTCTGATCATTCCGTCAATACTAATACTGTATAAGAATGGTTCATCCTAGAAGTATGACTTGGCTTCTTTGAAGAGCTTCTGACGTGCATTATAATCCAGCTCAGGAGGTACGACAGCGTGAGAGAGATTATTAGCCAGGGTGGCATACCAGGGTTCTTCTGAGTCGGCTACGTTACTCAGCTCTTGAGCGTGAGGGATTTCCCATGGCTCGATAGCTATGCTGTTAATCTGTTCATACGTTTCGACATGCAACAACTCATCAGGGAAAGAATCATTGATAGGGGTAGTAGTAGACTTACCTGTCTGCGATTCCTCGAGTCGTGAGAGGTGATCGGCTGCCAGGTTCTCAGCTCCCTTCTTGTCTTTAATCTCTATATCGAACTCTTGGAGAAGAAGGATCCACCGGATGAGACGTGGCTTCGAGTCCTGATTGGCTAATAGATGGCGCAGAGCAACATGATATGTATAGACGATGGTATGTGAAAGAAGCAGGTACTGTCTGAACTTGTCAAAGGAGAAAACGATGGCCAGGAGTTCTTTCTCTGTAGTAGTGTAGTTCCTTTGAGCATCATTTAGCGTTTTGCTAGCAAAATATATAGGATGAAATCTCTTCTCCTTTCTCTGAACAAGAACCGCGCCAACGGCGAAGTCGCTAGCATCGCACATGATCTCGAATGGGAGATTCCAATCTGGTGCTGTAAGGATCGGTGCGGTGGTGAGTCTAGTCTTCAAAGTCTCAAAGGCTGCAAGACAAGCTTTATAAAAAATGAAAGGAACATCTTTCTCAAGAAGCTTCGTCATTGGAAGAGTGATCTTGGAGAAGTCTTTGATGAATCTCCGGTAGAATCCAGCATGACCGAGGCAGCTTCGAACTGTCTTCACCGAGGTCGGCGACGGCAAGCTGGCGATGGTTTCAAGCTTGGCACGATCAACTTCTATACCTTAGCTTAGAGATCCTATGGCCAAGAACAATGCCTTCGGTGACCATAAAGTGACACTTCTCCCAACTAAGAGCCAGGTTGGTTTCCTCACAACGAGCTAGCACCTTGTCCAGATTGGCCAGGCACTTGGAAAATGAGTCTCCATAGACGGGGAAGTCGTCCATGAATACCTCCACCAAATTCTCTACCAGATCTCCAAATATAGCCAGCATGCATCTCTGAAAAGTGGCAGGAGCATTACATAAACCAAAGGGAATGTGACGATAAGCAAACGTAGCAAACGGGCAGGTGAAGGTCGTCTTTTCTTGATCGTCGAGCTCGATGGGGATCTAAAAGTATCCGGAAATCCCATCTAGGAAGCAGTAGTACTCGTGACCAGCCAACCGTTCTAGCATCTGGTCAATGAATGGCAGTGGGAAGTGATCCTTCTTGGTAGCATCATTGAGTCGCCGATAATCGATACAGACTCTCCATCCGGTAACCGTGCTAGTTGGAATGAGCTCACCCTTCAGGTTAGGGATGACTGTGATTCCGCCTTTCTTCGGGACGACTTGAGTCGGACTGACCCAAGGACTGTCGACAATAGGGTAGATGATACCGGTATCCAAGAGCTTAAGGACTTTTTTCTTCACAACTTCCTGCATCAGAGGGTTTAATTTTCATTGCGGTTATGTGACCGGCTTGAACTCTTCATCTAGAACTATCCGATGCTTGCAAAAGGTTTCAGAGATGCCTCTGATGTCGACCAACTGCCAGGCAATGGCTCGGACATGCTTCTTGAGTAGCCTGATCAGTCGCTCTTTCTGCTCGGGAGATAGATTCGAATTGATGATGACTGGTAGCTGGCATTCCTTCCCCAGGAATGCATACTCTAGATGGTCAGGAATCTCCTTTAGGGTGAGCTCTGGCGGATTCTCATATGAAGTAGTGATCCGACTCAATGCTGGCTCGATGTGTGTAGGCGCATTAATGGGTGTGAATGTCGCCTTCTGCTCGTCTAACTCATCTTGCCATAGGCGCTGCTCTGGATCTTCCAGTGCACTATCAATTCCTGAAATCAAACACAACTCTAGCGGATCACTAGATAAGGCATTAGTGACGAAGTTGGCCGAGGCCAACTCCAGGGGATCAACAGTATAACAGTTATCATCTTGAGCATCAGAGTATCTCATGCTATCTTTAATGCGGAATGTAACACTTTCCTATCCTACACTTAAAGTCAACAGGCCTTGTTTGCAGTTAATATTTGCACCAGCAGTTGTTAAGAAGGGTCGACCTAAGATAAGCATTCCGTCTAACTCACGGGTATCTAGAACAACGAAATTTGTAATTATGGTAAAAGGGCCACAGCAAACAGCTACGTCTTCTAGTACACCCTAGGCAGTTTGACAGACCTATCGGCTAGCACGAGATGCAAAGTGAGTGGTTTTAATTTCCCTAGGTTCAGCTTTTCATATAGATAAACAGGCATAACATTAATAGAAGCACCGGAATCAGCCAGACTACGATCAATTTTAATACCATTAATGATGCACGGTAATGTAAAAGGACCGGGATCAGAACACTTTGCTGGCGGTGGTGGCGGCTGTCTTATGGGAGATGGAGCACCAAAGAGAGAAGCGCATTCGTTAGTGAGCGTGACAGAGTACGCCTCTCCGTTCTTCACTTTCTTCACGAGATCCTTAAAGAACTTCCCAAGTGGTGGTATAATCTCTACAGCTTCTGTTACTGGTATCTTGATCTCCGCAGTCTTAAGAACATTGTACCACTTCTTATACTGGGTGTCATGATCCTTGGCTTTGCTCATTGCAGCTTTTGGAAAGGGATCCGAGGTGTATATGGCGCCAAGACGGGCTCAGGAGCTGTCTTGGGAGGAGGAGCCGGTGCTTCTTCTTCTTCTTCTGTGATATCTTCGATCTCTGGCATATCCATTGCAGCACTGTTATCTGGTATCATGTCAGGTTCCAGAGCCTTTGTGTCGGTTGTTTGCTTGCCGCTCCTGGTGGTGATAGCTTGAGCGTGCTCGCTCTTTGCACTGAGATCTGCTTGGAATGCCGTTTGATTAAGGAAAGGATTGCTAGTGAAAAGTCTTGTCATATTGCTTATCGCATCTTCTATCCTTTGGCTTTGAGCCCTCTGTCCTTGATTGAGTGCGGCTTGAGCTTTTAACTGATTTTTGTGGTCGTCGAGTCTGCTCATGATCTGATCGAACTTCTTCTCATAGTCTTCGTCTCTATTGTAATGCAGCTTTGCTCGAGACTGTTGCTGTCCTCCAATGAATCCAGGAGGTCTCTGATAAGGATCTGCAAACTGGTTATTCTGGTTCCGCGGTACGTAGTTTCTGTAATCGACGTAGCCTTTCTGATTGTTGGCGAAGCCTTGACCAATAAAGTTCACCTCTTCTGAAGACCATTCGTCTGTTTTACCAAAGTTGAGGCAGCTTCCGCCGTTATGAGCACAGGTTTCACACCATCCACAGTCAGCAGGAAAGACGGTAGCGGACGGAGGATCAAGGGAGATGCCAACTGCCTGTAAATGTTTCTGAACTTCTGCCTTAACCTGATCTGCAACACTCAGTGGACTCTTGGTACTCGCCCTTTGTCTCTCCCAGCTTCTTGACTTTAAAGCACAGCTAGAAAAATGAGAAAGAGCATCATGAGGGGTGAAAGCAGTGCAATCCCCGCCAGCTAGGGAATTGACCCACTTCGTAGATTCCTCACGCATACCATGAGCAAAGAATTCAGCCAACTGCCTGTCTTCATACCCATGATGAGGGCAGTTGAAGAGAAAGGATTGGAATTCATTCCAAGTGTCGTACAAGCTTACATCTTCTCTCTGGGTAAACCTGGAGATGCTGTCCTTGTAGGCAGTTGTTCTTGATGGAGGGAAGTATTCCTCAACGAAATCTTGAGCTAAGGTTTCCCAATCGGTGTAATGACCGGGTGGTTTGCTTCCAAGCCACCTCTTAGCTGCGCCTCTAAGAGAGAATGGAAAGGCTCGAAGGCATAGAGCGTTCTTGTTGAGGTTCCCAGACTTGAAGGTTTCACAGACAGCCAGAAAGTCAGTCAGATGTGTGCAAGGATTATCATCCAACTTTCCTTCAAATTGTACATCCCTAGAGATTAGTCCCAGGAAGGGGATCTTGATCTCATAGTCAGGATCGTCGTCGTTAGAAGGCACGGTGATGGGGGACCGAACGTTAGATGCGCTCGGCTTACTGTAGTCCGCAACACTCTTTGGAGCAGCCATTGCAAATGGGAAAGATGGAACGGAAGTAATCCGATTCTGTACCTGCTATGATCTGCAAGGGACAAAAACAAACACAACCAGTGTAAAATCAAAGTGTGACAGGAAATGTAAGATGGAAAGGTAGAGGAGTAAAAATGACAACTCTTCTTTCAAAGAAATAGAAGAGCTCCCCGGCAATGGCGCCAATTTGATGAAAGTTGTAAACAGGTTTATCAAATAACTACCAAGCTGGAAGCTAGGGTAGATCATATTCCACGGGCCTCTTCTACTTGCTTACTCAAATATGATGGCAAATTTAACTCAAAGTTGAACACGTAGTACGTGGTGTGAGTCCCACGACTTCTATACTAAAAAGCAAGGCGAAATGAAACAAAAATTAAATGCAGAAATAAAAGAGATTGATTGATTGACTTTGACAGACGACAGGCGAGCTTAGACTTCGAATCCCCCTTAGATCACCAGAGCATTGGCAGTCAGCAGACCAGCGATTTTCAATTCTAGTTCATTCAGTTCACAGACACCACCATAACTCCTGACCCTTAGGTTTAAGACTGGCGAACGTTCGCTCTATCCAATCTAGCTACCAAGATTAATTAGTCGCCCGGGTACGGTCGCCTCTCGCAACGGCTTAACTAATTGGTGCAATTACTAGTGATTTATGAGTTACGCTTGCAGTGGATTAACCCTAACTGGTTCCTACAAAAGGCACACTCCAATGATTAGGTTAATTGTTCAATTTGGTGTTTTAAAGTAAGGCGAGCGTTCGCTTCTATCCTTAGCTTAACAAGAATCTAATCTAGGAGGCCAAACCAGACAAGAAACACAGAGAACAAAGAACAAATCAAACATGAAGGAAAAACTGAATGAATTTCGAATCTAATCACCACCGATCTGTGACCGCTTGAAAGCCCTGGGTCACTTAGGGCTCATCTAATCTAAGCTCTACGAGCTTAGCTACTCATATTCAATACAGAAGAATCGAAGAAAAACAAAGAATGCATCTCAGGTAGGAAAGACAGAGAAGAACTGTAAAACCTAATTTCGACGAATCCTTGCAGCTTCAATCTGCTGAATCTTCAACTCCTAGCACTGGTTCTCCGAGATGAATGGATGGCGTCACGATCCGTTCCTGGCTCCTTGAACTCTTTTCACTCGTCCTCTCTCTAGTTTCCGTCTTCGAGTTTTTCGTCCAAAGTGTATGTTGTGTGTCCTCCCTAAAATCAGCCGCCGGTTTCTGTATTTAAACCTAACCGCGGGCCGCTTGAATTCCACTTGATTTTTCGCCGAAAATTTGGGGAGTTTTCGGCGAAAACTCCCGTTGAAATGCTGGCTTGTTCCGTCTGTTTCTTTTGGTTGAAAAGGCTTGGAGTTTGCGGCGAAAACTTCTCCGTTTTCGTAGAAAACTTCTCAGTTTTCGTAGAAAACTTCCTCATGTGAAGGACTGCCGATTTCCTCTTGAGTTTTCGGTGAAAACTCAAGGACTTTTTCATCGAAAACATACGTGTAAATTGGAGCAGGATTGTGTTGACTTGATTGACTTCTCTGGTTGATTCAAGTGCGATTATTCGAGGTTCCAATGCCTTAGACACGTCCTTGGCTACTATATTTGATGGCAAAATCCTGTGCTAACATGAAAATACTAGAAAACCATCAAATAGACCCGAAACGGGTCAAGGTAACACAAATGGCACGAGATAGAGCAGTTGAGTGAATATTCACTATTCTACCCTAAAAACCATGTCTTAAGCAAGTAAATGTCGCTTAAATGAGGTTGATAATCACGTTAAATCAAGTGTCATCATTTATCAAACTGTTTCTCAACAATGTCAATAAAAGGTTTGTACTTGGATTCGTTGTCTGGGTAGATATTCTTGATCCCTTCGATAATCAGTGTCATCCCCTTATACACATACCACCCGGAGCTTTGTGCTCGGCCTTTGTCTTCTAACACACCAAGCAGACTGACACAAATCGAGCTACATCCTTCTTCATACCCGGCCACCAGAGACTTGCTTTCAAGTCGTTGTACATCTTTGTCATTCCAAGATGCATGACATACATCAAAGAATGAGCTTCCTCCATAATCTCCTTCCTCAACTCTTCCACTTCTGGCACGCACACACGACCTCCACACTTCAACAACCAGTCAACCACTTCAAAACCATTATCCAAACCCCTCTCAACTTCTTCTCTAATAGCTACTAGCTTAGCATCCTTGAGCTGCTCCTCCCCAATTCTATCATTCAGCAAAGGGCGAATGGTGAGCTTGGCAAGCAAACTTCCAACTTCTCCGAGCTGCAACTCCACTCTCAAGGCTTTAAGATTAACCAACTCCTTCCGACTTAGAGCATCAACTACAACATTGGCCTTACCAGGATGGTAATCAATGGTGCAGTCGTAGTCTTTCAGAAGCTCCACCCAACGTCTCTGTCTACTATTCAACTCCTTCTGATCCATGAGATGCTTAAGGCTTTTGTGGTCCGCTTCAAAGCGAACACCACAACAGCTAGTTCTAGATCATGCATCGGGTAATTCACCTCATGCACTCTTAGTTGACGAGATACATAGGCAACTACCTTCTCGTTCTGCATAAGCACACACCCCAAACCTTGCAACAAAGCATCTCTGAACACCACATACTCACATCCTTCAACAATCAAAGTCAATACTGGAGCTGAAGTCAACCTCTTCTTTAGCTCTTCAAATCCCTTTTGACACGACTTTGTCCACTCATACTTCGAGACCTTCCTCAACAACTTGTGAAAGTGAGACTCTATGGTGGAGAAACCCTCAACAAATCTTCAGTAGTAACCAGCCAACCCAAGAAAACATCTCAATTGCGACACATCCTTGGGTGGATACTAGTTAACTACTGCTTCAATCTTCTTTGGATCCACCTCCACTCCTCTCTTAGAAACAACGTGACCCAAGAACAATACTTCCTCCAACCAAAAAGCACACTTAGAGAACTTTGCAAAAAGTTGCTGCTCCCTCAGCTTCTAAAAAACGATTCTCAAGTGCTCCTCATGCTCTTTCTCATTCTTAGAATAAATGAGGATGTCATCAATTAATACTATCACAAATTTTTCAAGTACTCATGAAAGACTTTGTTCATGAGAGCTATCAATTTTCGGTTGACCAAAATATTTATTGGGTTAGCTAGCACGTATTCCTTAATGTCTTCAACACCATTGGATCATCACCTTTTTCATAAAAACACTCAAAATTATGCTCTTTCGTTTTTGCGGCAGGTAAATATTTTCAAGGAGTCATATATGAATATCGCATAGTTGGTGTGTCATGAAATTTGGTAGGCGTGTTCAGGACACTTGTGACTTCATTCTGATCGGATCTGGTCTCTAATTCGCTGTGAATAGCTATTGTACGAATGGGTTGTTCGCTGATACGAATAAACACCCCCATTCATATCAGTCTGTCCAAGGAGCCATATAGACAAGTCATTTCCTACAAATGAACAAGTCGTTTGGTACAAATAAACCCAAAAAATATAAAATAAGAACACGAAAAACTGAAGGATTTATGTCCATCGGTCCAAATCCGCATAGGAACTTGGACCTAATTAATAGAATTAATTTGGGCCGATTAGGAGTTAATATGTCTTGCTAGAGACCAATGTTAATTAGTGGTTTGGGCCACAACTAATCGAACCGGATCCTACAAGGTCACACACATATAGTATGGACCGGATCATTTAATAGGCTCAATCCATGGTGGATTGGGACTACTAGGCTGGCGGCCCATTAGGGTTAGGAAGAGATTAGGGTCTCTGCCCTTAATCCTATAAATAAGATTGGTAGGATAACAGTTAATCCAAAGCCACCACACTTTCTCTCAGAGAAAACCCTAGCCGCCATAACCCTAAAGGCCGTTCTTCGACCAAGAGTTCTATCAAGCTTTGGCGAGGAAGATCCAGATCCTAGCTAGCGTGGACTAAGTAGAGGGGCTACACTTGGAGCTCTCTGGATCGATCTAAAGGCTACGGGAGGTATTAGTTGTTGAGCTAATATCACGCTTCAAGAGGTAAATTGCGATAACTCTTTGTTATTGATTAATATGCATATCGAGCTATTCTAGGATGTTAGATGTTGATTCATATTTTCGCTGCGTATCTTGTTTTGCATCTAATGATTTCCTTCAGTGGTATCAAAGCCCCTTGTTTTGCATATTTTTATAACAAAACGAATTGCGTTCTTAATAAAATTATTCAATTAAAGGACAAGATTGTCTCGTTTTAATATTCTTTCGTTGAAAATTGTGTTTTCAAAGTGTTCATGAATATTTTAAGATTACTTGTAAATTGATATTTTATACTGTTTCATCGCCGCCGGCTGCCGACCGTCGACTAGCGGGGCAGCTGCCGATGACAGGGGACACAGCAGCGCAGTAGGGGCGTCAATGCACATCTGCTGGGTTTGGAACCCGACACTGTCTTCTGTCAACAGCCCAACTTTCGGCCCAGCTTGGATGGTCCAGGCTTCGGCCCACACCAACCCTTTGTTGATTCGGCGTAGCTTGGATAGCCCAGGCTACTGCGACCCATCTCTTTCGGCCCACCCAAGGCTACTAGGTGGCCTGCTACGGTTGGACCAAACATGGTATACCATCCTGGTTCGACCGATTCTAGCTGAACCAACTAGTCCGACCAGTATCAGTTCAAATTATACTTACTTTTTTGGTTCTCCTATTTGACCAAGTTTGACTTGGGTTTTGACTAGCTTTGATTTTGGTTTGACCAAGTCTTTTAGTTATCAAACAGAACCCTTTTTGAACCAATTTTTGGCAAATTTTCAATTTTATTCATGTGTTTGATTAAGTATTGAAAATATTTAAATTCATAATTAATTTTAATAAATAGTTATTAAATCGAGTGGAAGTTTTAATTAATGGAATTTAAGGGCAAGTTTTTTGAAATCAATTTCCATGAAACTTATTAGATATTATGATTAAAGAGTTTATTATTAGGGTTTGATTAGAATAAAATTATTTTATTCAGAATTAATTACCACCTTAATTAAAATTGGTTAATTAGGTTTAAATTAAATCTACCAAGCATGCTAGATTTAAGGTCATTCACTCATGTGGTAGGGAATAATGGATGTTTTATATACATGTGTTATTGTATATATTGTGCGTTTTGTGGCAAAGCGTGCAAGTTCTTGGTGATCGGATAAAAGGCCCACCCCAGTTTAAATTTCATTTATTTTATTTTGGGAAATACAATCAGCGTACCGTTTATTTTTTTGAAATTTTATTGTAAATTAAGAAGATAGATTAGAGAATCTTGTAATTAGTTTACAAAGCTATGTAATTACAACAAAGTAGAGATAAACGCCAATCAAAGACTCAAATGATGGAGATCCTTCGATGATAAACATGAAGCGTTTTCCAAGATTAAAGGGGGCCAAGATCTGATCACCTACAAGCGTTTATCAATCTGAATGCTTAGAACCATATTTTAGGTTGTTGTGTATGTATCTTCCATAATTAGTTCACTAGCAAACGTAGATAAAAACACATCACCTAAATTGTCCCCAATGTAAAATTGAGCAATGGTTTACCATAATGAGACCTGTAATGCCTTTACAAAAACTAGGCCTTTTCTATCAAAGTAGACTATGGGCCTATTATTGCATTGGATAGCAAGGGTGGATCTTAGGGGGCATAAGTTCATTTTGGTCGTACTCAACGAAGCATGGAAATTACCTAACGAAGAATAAAGTTGTTGTTGCTCCGAAAGGCAAAGCGACCACTGCTGGCAAAAAAGTGGAACATTCTGATGAGTGTTTTCACTACAAGCAAAGAGGCCACTGGAAGCGCAACTTGATATGAACCGTCTGCAGCCGTGGGCAGCGACCCTATACCAATATGTTGCTAAGTAACAAAACAAACAAGTTGATGACACTCGATTTGACGTGATTATCAGCCTCATTTAAGCGACATTTTTTTACTTGAAACGTGGTTTTAGGGGTAAAATAGCGAATATTCACTCAACTACCCTATTTCCTACCGATTTGGTTACTTTGGCCCTTTTTGGGTCAATTTGATGGTTTTCTAGTGTTTTTGTGATAGCATAGATTTTTGCCATCATTTACGTAGCCATGGACGTATTCAAGACCTCAAGGAGTGAACCAGAATCAAACCAGAAATCAAACCGGATTCAGAACTGAAGATCCAACTGCCCAGCACAATATTTTCGCCGAAAATACTACACAGTTTTCGGCGAAAATACCTTCAGAAAACCCACAGACGGAATGAGCTGAATTGCACTGAAGTTTTCGGCGAAAATACTATAATGTTTTCGCTGAAAAGTTATGAAGAAATCAGCCGACGGAAGCAGCAATTTACAAAGGAATTTTCGGCGAAAATAATCCCTTATTTTCGGCGAAAACAATAGAACAAATCCGGCGACTTAGGGTTTAAGTATAAATACTTAAACCGGCGGCCAAAGAGAGGAGGAATCATTATTCATCTTTTGGAAAATCAGACTTCTGAGAGTCAGCCGACTCTAGGGTCGATAGATAGAGTTTAGAGAGTTCGAAGATCCGTGGAGAGATCGTGACGCCATCCTTCCACCTCGGAGAGCTCGGAGCTTAAAGTTGAAGATCCAAGAGATTGAAGCTTCGCGGGAGTCGTCAGAATTATGTTTTTCAGTTCTTATCTGTTCTTCCTCTGTATGATGATCTTCATTGTTGTCTTTGATTCTCTTTTTTCTGATATGAGTAACTGAACTTGTAGAGCTTAGATTAGATGAACCCTAAGTGACCCAGGGCTTAAAGCGGTCACGGATCGGCGGTGATTAGATTTGAAATTCAATCAGTTTCTCATTCATGTTTGATTTGTTCTTCATTGCTCATGTTCTTGTCTGGATTGATCACTAGATTAGATTCTGGTTAAGCTAAGGATAGAAGCGAACGCTCGCCTTACTTTAGAACATCGAATTGAACAATTAACCTTATAATTGGAGCGTGCCTTTCGTAGGAACCGGTTAGGGTTAATCCACTGCAAGAGTAACTCATAAATCGTTAGTAATTGCACCAGTTAATTAAGTCGTTGCGAGAGGCGACCGTACCCGGGCGGCTAGTTAATCTTGGTAGTTAGAACGGATAGAGCGAACGTTCGCCGGTCTTAAACCTAAGGGTAAGGAGTTATGGTGGTGTATAGAAACCGATTGAATTAGAATTGAAAACTGCTGATCTGTTGATTGCCAATGCTCTGGTGATCTAAGGGGGATTCGAAATCTAAGCTCGTGTATCTTCTCGTTAGTCAACCTTTTACTTTTCTGTCTTTTATTTTCCTTTGTTCATTAGATTAGAGTCGTGAAACTCACACCACGCACAACTTGTTTGCATTAAGTGTTTAAACCTGAGTAATTTGCCAGCTTCTTTGAGTAGTCGATTGGTAGAAACCCTGTGGAGTACGATCTACCCTAGCTTCACAGCTTGGTAGTATTTGATACCGCTAAAACTGCAGCATCAAATTGGAGCCGTTGCCGGGGACTCTTCTAATTGTTTGAAAGAAGAGTTAGCAAATTATTCTTCTACCTTTCCGCCTTACCATTTATTTTCCTCCATATTTTCATGATTTACCTGGGTAGTGCTTTTGAGTTTTAATTATGCAGGATAACAGATGGGATGACCGGTACCGAGAGTGGCACATCAATGAAGCACCATATCTCGAAGACTCCCAAGAGATGGATTTACACACTTATGAGCATCAACAATGGATGGCAAGCACCCAAGCCGCGATCGACAACCTCCAATCAACGGATGATGCTGTTGATGCATTGAACGCCGCACTCAAGCGACTAGTGCAATTGAAGGGAGACGATGCTCAAGAACATTTCGAAGAAGAGCCAGAAGCTACACACCACCAACAAAATCACCAAGAGGTGCATATACCAGTTCATCAGCATCGACAACAGACGGCAAGAGTAGAATCCACCTTGGATGATCTCGTTTCGAAGCTACAAGCGCGTAACATGGTGGATGTCGAGCTCGAGCAACCAAATCCACTAATGGAAGAAGATGCTCAAGAGCCGTACGAAGATGAACATGACAATCTCACCCATGACTATTGCGAGCTAGAAGCATCTGATGAAGAATCCTTGGTGGTAGTGGTTGATGAAGACAAAGAGCCAATCCATCTTGAAGTTGAAGCCGAAAAGGAGCACGAAGAAATCAAGGAGATATCCTCAATAGAGCTTCCACCGAGCCAACCTATAGATCAAGCCAGAGACGAGCACGTGGGGATCGAAGACGTCAAGGGGTTGGAAGCATACATACTCGATCCTGATAGACCTCTAGATGATCATAAAGTGGAGAAGATGGAGCTCATTGATCATGCCACGCCGTACTACCTCTTTCCTCCTCCAGAAGGAGAATTCAAGAAGAACTGGTCATCCAACCAGAACCGCGATCTATTGGAGCACTACCGGCTGCACCACCCATCTAGAGTGCTACATGGCACTCAACCGCTGTCCTTGAAGAAGACGATTGACTTCAAGGAACTCCTAAGTTGGGGTCCCTAACAGGTACCGTCCGGCTCAAGGACGTTAAAAGAGAGCGCTTCGTGGGAGGCAACCCACGGCTGGAGTCCATTTTTGAATTATTGAGTCAGTCTTTTTCGTCGTTCGAGTCGGTTTCGGGGAGCCAAAGTGTCAGTTTTCTTTTATTTTCGTCTGTTTTAATTTTTTTTTGTGTCAGGACAAATTTTCGCCGAAAATTCCTCAGATTTTTCAGCGAAAACCTTAGTCTGTTTGAGTCTGTTCTGTTTTTGAAGTAGTTTTCGCCGAAAACTTCTAAAGTTTTCGGCGAAAATGCTTAGTTAACTCGTCTGTCTTTGTTTTCAAAGCAGTTTTCGCCGAAAACTTCACCAGTTTTTTGGCGAAAACTTTAGTTGGGTCAAAAAATTTTCGAAAACCTTTTAAAAAAAAGGAGTCAAAATATTTTCAAAATTCCCCTAACCGTCTTTGTTCGACTTTTATTATGTGTGGATCCGGGGCACTTGTCCCGGTATCCTTTTGATCTTTTTGTTGTTTTTGTTTTTGTAGGAACTTGAGTAGCTACTTCGCTCTGCTCCGAACTCTCCGTGCTCATCCGCTACACCAACCATCACCTTCCAGGTTCTTCGTATCACTCTACTCTAGATTAGTTCTGTGAGGACACAGAACCGTTTAAGTGTGGGGTAGGATGTTAGAATTTTCCTGATCTTGCTTGCTATCTATGATTCTATGGTTCAAATTTGAAATTTCTCTAGCATAGAATTGCTCAATTCTTGATTTTTGATGTTAAATTGACTTCAATTTTGAACAATGACGTCTAGACTATTCCACTTAGAACCTGTAACCAACGTGTCAGAACTGATATTAAATGAGTCTAGGTCAGAACAGATCATAAATCACTTCGGTAGTTGAAACTTGAATTGATTGACTTGTTAATAACAAAGCTCGATAACACCGTTCTAAGATGATAAATGCTAGCTTCTTCCATGTTTTTCACTCCATATTTGATCACCTGTGATTGTGGCTAGAGATTAGGCGGAAATCCAATTTGAAGCCTTGTGTAAAAAGTTATAACTAGCTAGGACCAAGTGGCTAAATTGTTAAATCAAGTAATTGAGTTGTTCAAGTTAATGTTAAGTTCTTTAAAGTGCTGAAAATAAAGCTAGGCAAGCCCGACACCTAAGTGAAGTGTTCGGGTTGAGCACTAGCGTAGGCACAAATACTGTGAGCTAGGCAGGTCCAACACCTAAGTGAAGTGTTTGGTATCGAGCACTAGTATGCAGTGAATAAATTGAAGGAAGTTGAAACTTGAAACAAATTGTTGTTTAAATCGGTCCTAGCTAGAACATGTAACGTACAGATCTAGAAACGGATGAAGTCAAGTTGATAGCCACGTCACTTTTCCTACCTCCGCGTCCACATCATGGCTAGAGTTTAAAGTCTTTTTGATTAGAATAGGTGTTATCGTAGTCGGTTAATTATGATTAATTGTTTTGCCAAGAAATGAGCTTTGTTAAAACCACTACTTGAAGTGTGCAGAAATTAGTGAGATCGAAAACTTGTTTGGTTGATGTTCTTGCATGTGTAGGTCACACTTTCTACGTGGAACAGTCTAAACCAAATTGTTAGAATTGAATCTCGGTTTAATCTCGTGTCATTTGTGAATTTGAGTGTGTTCTAGTTCAGTTTGCTTGAGGACAAGCAAAAGCTTAAGTGTGGGGTATTGATGACACTCGATTTGACGTGATTATCAGCCTCATTTAAGCGACATTTCCTTACTTGAAACGTGGTTTTAGGGGTAAAATAGCGAATATTCACTCAACTACCCTATTTCCTACCGATTTGGTTACTTTGGCCCTTTTTGGGTCAATTTGATGGTTTTCTAGTGTTTTTGTGATAGCACAGATTTTTGCCACCATTTACATAGCCATGGACGTATTCAAGACCTCAAGGAGTGAACCAGAATCGAACCAGAAATCAAACCGGATTCAGAACTGAAGATCCAACTGCCCAGCACAATATTTTCGCCGAAAATACTACACAGTTTTTGCCGAAAATACCTTCAGAAAACCCACAGACGGAATGAGCTGAATTGCACTGAAGTTTTCGGCGAAAATACTATAATGTTTTTGCCAAAAAGTTATGAAGAAATCAGCCGACGGAAGCAGCAATTTACAAAGGAATTTTCGGCAAAAATAATCTCTTATTTTCAGCAAAAACAATAGAACAAATCCGGCGACTTAGGGTTTAAGTATAAATACTTAAACCGGCGGCCCAAGAGAGGAGGAATCATTATTCATCTTTTGAGAAAATCAGACTTTTGAGAGTCAGCCGACTCTAGGGTCGATAGATAGAGTTTAGAGAGTTCGAAGATCCGTCGAGAGATCGTGACGCCATCCTTCCCCCTCGGAGAGCTCGGAGCTTAAAGTTGAAGATCCAAGAGATTGAAGCTTCGCGGGAGTCGTCAGAATTAGGTTTTTCAGTTCTTATCTGTTCTTCCTCTGTATGATGATCTTCATTGTTGTCTTTGATTCTCTTGTTTCTGATATGAGTAACTGAACTTGTAGAGCTTAGATTAGATGAACCCTAAGTGACCCAGGGCTTAAAGCGGTCACGGATCGGCGGTGATTAGATTTGAAATTCAATCAGTTTCTCATTCATGTTTGATTTGTTCTTCATTGTTCATGTTTCTTGTCTGGATTGATCACCTAGATTAGATTCTGGTTAAGCTAAGGATAGAAGCGAACGCTCGCCTTACTTTAGAACATCGAATTGAACAATTAACCTTATAATTGGAGCGTGCCTTTCGTAGGAACCGGTTAGGGTTAATCCACTGCAAGAGTAACTCATAAATCGTTAGTAATTGCACCAGTTAATTAAGTCGTTGCGAGAGGCGACCGTACCCGGGCGGCTAGTTAATCTTGGTAGTTAGAACGGATAGAGCGAACGTTCGCCGGTCTTAAACCTAAGGGTAAGGAGTTATGGTGGTGTATAGAAACCGATTGAATTAGAATTGAAAACCGCTGATCTGTTGATTGCCAATGCTCTGGTGATCTTAGGGGGATTCGAAATCTAAGCTCGTCTATCTTCTCGTTAGTCAACCTTTTACTTTTCTGTCTTTTATTTTCCTTTGTTCATTAGATTAGAAGTCGTGGAACTCACACCACGCACAACTTGTTTGCATTAAGTGTTTAAACCTGAGTAATTTGCCAGCTTCTTTGAGTAGTCGATTGGTAGAAACCCTGTGGAATACGATCTACCCTAGCTTCACAGCTTGGTAGTATTTGATACCGCTAAAACTGCAGCATCACAAGTCTAACCCATGAAATCGGGGGTGGAGAGTACTTGGACCCACTAGCTATAATGAGCTAGGAACCCTAAGTTTCGATGTTGAATGGTGCCATGTAGTCAAGGGTGTTTACCTTGAGTCACGATAAACCAAATCATAAGCTAAGCAACAACGAGCAAAAGATTGAAGGAAACAAAGAACATAAGTTCTGAAACTCAATTTAAGTGTAATCTAAGTTGTCCTTACATCGTGACCAGTGGCCAATATTTATAATTGAGGGATTCAAGAACAGGCTCTTGAATCTGCCTTCTAATATATTCTAGAACCTCGAAATAATCCTAATCAAACTATAAAAAGGAAGAAAATCTGACTAAAAAGGCACAAACTGTCTAAAAATAGTAAAACTCCACCGCGGATTAGGTGACCGTGTCCTCATCCGACAAGGATTGTGTGTAGCCTCCAACTTTCCTACTCCAAAAGGACTTAGATACCAGAGGTTAACGTGTGTCCATGAAGAATCCTTGTCCGGATATGAATCCTTCACTCGCTAGGATTTCTTGAATAATCTGAATCGTGACCGGATTCAAGTGGTGCGGTCCTGGTCTCGATTGGCATCAGCGTCTGGCTCGGCCCAACATCCACACCCCACATTAGTGTCTTGAGGTCATGCGTCCGCATTTGGCTTGGACCGGCGTCAACATCCTGTGATCCAGAGTCTGCATCTGGCTCAGACCGGCATCAGTGGCCAGCATTCGCGCCGTGGCCCGGTTCAGCATCATCATTAGGGTTTGGGCCTTGGGGGCTGATTCTTCATCTCCAACACGATGCATCCATTTCTTGAGAATCTCTGATCATCCTCTTCATGAGATCCTTTGCTCCAAGCCTCTAAGTAGGAATTGATGTTCCTTTTGAATGGTTTCATCTATCTTCTGGTCAGGGGGAGCTCCGACCGTGTCCACAGTATAGATGACTCATCATTCCCCTCTTCTTGAGAAGGATTGGACCTCAAATCTTGATATGCATAAATATCATCATAGTAAGGAGTTAAGTCAGATTCATTGAATGTGGCACTAACTCCATAAGTACTAGGGAGATCAAGAACAAGCATTGTCATTGATCCTTTGAAGGACAGTGTAAGGTCCATCTGCTCTGGGCAGCAACTTAGATTTCCTTTGCTTAGGAAATCTGTCCTTCCTGAAGTGTATCCACACTTGGTCGCCAACCTCAAAGATTTCCCCTTTCTTCCTTTGTTGGCATTGTGAATGTATTGGACAGTCCTTCTCTCAATGTTGGCCTTGGCCTTCTCATGCAATTTCTTCACATACTAGGCTTTCTTTTGGCAATATGCATCTATAAACTCATGTATATGCAGTGGCGATAAATCCAAAGGGCTTAGGGGGTTAAAACCATAAGCAAGTTCGAATGGGAAGTATTGAGTGGTTGAGTGGACACCCCTATTGTATGCAAACTCTACGTGGGGCAAGCAATCCTCTCATGACTTGATGTTGGATTTAATGACAACCCTAAGCATCTGTGAAAGGGATCTATTCACTACTTCAGTTTTTCCATCGGTTTGAGGATGACAAGTGGTTGAAAACATCATTTTGGTTCCTAACTTAGCCCATAGGGTTTTCCAAAAGTAGCTTAAAAATTTCGAATCCCTATCAGAAACTATGGACTTAGGTACTCCATGCAACCTAACTACTTCCTTAAAGAACAAGTCAACAATGTAGGATGAATCATCAGCCTTGTGGCAAGCTATACAATGAGCCATTTCTGAAAACCTATCAACTACCACAAAGATTGAATCTCTACATTTCCTAATATTAGGTAAACCTAGCACAAAATCCAAAGAAAGATCTATCCAAGGGTGCTCAGGAATAGGTAAAGAAGTATATAAACCATAGGGTTGGAGGTGGGACTTAGCTCTTTGTCATTTAGAACATTGAGCTATGATCTTCTCCACATCATGGCACATCTTAGGCCAATAAAAGGGTTCCTTGAGGCAGGCCACGGTCTTCGCCACTCCAAAGTGTTCCATGAGTCCACCTCCGTGAGCTTCTCTCACTAAGACAATCATGTAAGAATGGTTGGGTAAACATAGCTTGGCCTCCTTGAACAAGTAACCATCCTGCTTGTAAGACTTTCCAAATCCTCCTTGTGCACAAGCTTCAAAAAATATCCTTAAAATCAAGGTCAGTAGCATAAAGATCTTTGATGCCCTCTAAACCAATAAATTTAGTGCTAAGGACAGTGATTAGGGCATACCTTCAAGAAAGGGCATCGACTACCAATTCTCCTTACCTTGCTTGTACTGGATTATGTATAGAAATGATTCAATGAATTCCACCCACCTAGCATGCCTCTTGTTGAGCTCTCAAGTACTTGAGGGATTCATGATCCATGTGGATGATGAATTCCTAGGGCCACAAGTAGTGTTGCCAAGTCGAGTGCTCTCACCAAGGCATAAAGCTCTTGTCGTAGGTTGGGTAATTGAGTGTGGCTCCACTCAACTTCTCACAAAAGTAAACTATGGGCCACTTCTCTTGCATGAGGAAACCTCCAATTCCCACTCCAGAGGCATCACACTTGATTTCAAAGGGTTTAGTGAAATCTGGCAGCATCGGCAGTGGGGCTTCAGTGAGCGTCTTCTTCAAGGCTTGAAAGGCCTCCTGTTGTGGTGCACCCCACTGGAAGGGAACATTCTTCTTGATTACAGCCGTTAGAGGGGTAGCAATTATGCTAAAGTCCCTCACAAATCTTAGAAGTTGGCCAGTCCATGAAAGCCCCTAACATTAGTGATGTTTTGGGGTGTTGGCCATGACTTGATTGCTTCTATCTTGTCTTCATCAACCCTTATACCTGTTGAACTAACAAAAAAGCTAAGAAAAAAAGTTGATCAGTGCAAAAGGTGCACTTGGCCATGTTAGCATATAACTGTTCTTTCCTTAGGGTTTCTAAGATAGATTTTAGGTTACCTAGATGTTCATCTAGGGTTTTGGAATAAATCGGGATATCATCGAAATAAACTACCATAAATTTTCTGATAAATGATCTAAGAACCTGATTCATTAACCTCATGAAGATGCTAGGTGCATTAGTAAGGCCAAAAGGCATGACCATCCATTCATATAACCCTAGCTTGGTTTTGAAGGTAGTTTTCCATTCATCACTTTCCTTCATTCTAATTTGGTGATAGCCTGACTTAAGATCGATATTAGAGAAAATAGTTGGTCCATGTAATTCATCAAGCATATCATCTAACCTAGGGATGGGATGTCGATACTTAATTGTGATGTTATTGATGGCACAATAGTCGACACACATCCTCCAAGTTCCTTCCTTCTTTGGGACAAGGATGACTGGCACAACACAAGGGCTCATGCTCTCCCTCACGTATCCCTTGTCCATCAACTCCTCCACTTGCTTCTGGATCTCCTTAGTTTCCTCTAGATTGGTTCTATAGGCTGCCTTGTTCGGCAAGGATGATCCAGGCACCAAGTCAATTTGATGTTCAATCCCTCTGATTGGTGGCAGTCCACTTGGGATTTCTTCTGGAAAGATATCATCGAATTTCTGTCAGAGAGAAACAACAACACTAGGCAGAGAAGTGTTAGTGTTAGAAATAAAACATCCCTTGTAGAGAATGACCACTAGGGATTTTCTAGTGACTAGGGTTTGTTTGATCTCACTAGGTGTGGCTAACAGGTTTTCTCTCCTCTATACCTCACTCTTTTTGAGCTCTTTTGATTTCTTATTTTCTGTTTTTACACTCAAGGACTCACTTTTTTCTTCTCTCTTTTCTTGAGCTCTCTCTCTTTTTTCTCTCGACTCGCCTTCCTATCTAATTGATCCTTTAGGATTTCAGTTAGGGATAAGGGTTTGAGCTTGTCCACCGTATCTCCATGAGTTATGAGGTATTTGTTGGTACTCCCATCATGCTTAGAGTACCTATCAAACTGCCAAGGTTGACCAAGTAGTATGTGGGCAGCTTCCATAGGAACAACGTCACATAAGATCACATCCGTGTACCTTCCAAAGCTAAAGGGCACATGAGCTTTTCGTGTCACCATTAGTTTTGCACAGTTGATGAGCCAATGTAGCTTGTAAGGATTGGGGTGCTGATGTACTGCAGAACAGGGTATCAAATAACTACCAAGCTGGAAGCTAGGGTAGATCATATTCCACGGGCCTTCTTCAATTGTCTACTCAAATATAAGGGCAAATTACTCAGGTTTAAACAGGTTGTGCGTGGTGAGAGTTCCACGACTTCTAATCTAGAAAATGCAAGGAAATTAAAAACTAAAACTGAAAGACAAATTGAGAAATTGGTTTGACTTAACAAAGATGACAGACAAGCTTAGACTTCGAATCCCCCTTCGTTCACCAGAGCATTGGCAATCAACAGATCAGCGGATTTCAATTCTCGTTCAATCAATTCTAAGACACCACCCTAACTCCTGACCCTTAGGTTTAAGACTGGCAAACGTTCGCTCTATCCGATCTAGCTACCAAGATTAATTAGTCACCCGGGTACGGTCGCCTCTTGCGACGACTTAACTAACTGGTGGACTTACTAATGATTTATGAGTTACTCTTGCAGTGGATTAACCCTAATTGGTTCCTACGAAAGGCACACTCCAATGAATAGGTTAATTGTTCGATTTGATGTTTTAAAGTAAGGCGAGCGTTCGCTTCTATCCTTAGCTTAACAAGAATCTAATATAGGTGATCAATCAAGAAAAGAAACATAAACAACAAAGAACAAATCAAACATGAAAGAAAAACTGATTGAACTTTGAATCTAATCACCGCCGATCCGTGACCGCTTTAAAGCCCTGGGTCACTTAGGGTTCATCTAGTCTAAGCTCTACGAGTTTAGCTACTCATGTTCATAACAAAAGAATTAAAGACAAAGACAGAGTTCATCTTGAACAGAGGAAGAACAGAAAAGGATATGAAAAACCTAATTAAGACGACTCCGGGGAAGCTTTGATCTCCGGTAATCTTCAATCCTAGCTCCGAGTCTCTGAGGTGAAGGGATGGCGTCACAATCTCTTCCTGGCTCTTCGAACTCTAAACTCTGCTCCAGAACTCCAGAGAATTCTGCAGTTATGATGTATTATGTGGTATCTCCTTTATTGGGCCGCCGGTTAAGTATATATACTTAACCCTAATGCCGCCGGATTTTGACTTGAGTTTTCGCCGAAAACTTGTTGAGTTTTCGCCAAAAACTTGAGTGCAAATGAAGGCGTCCGTCGGCTGATTCTCCTGTGTTTTTCAGACCTTGGGGTTCTCGCCGAAAACTTCAAGTTTTCACCGAAAACTTCTCTTTGTTGAACTCAGCCGATTCCTTCTTGAGTTCTCACCGAAAACCTGGGGGATTTTTGCCGAAAACTACAGTGTAAATCGGGGCAGGATTTGATTTGACTTGATTGACTTCTCGGATCGATTCTGGTGCGATTCCTCGAGGTTCCAACGCCTTAGACACGTCCTTGGCTACTTTATTTGATGGCAAAAACCTGTGCTATCATGAAAACACTAGAAAACCATCAAATAGACCCGAAATGGGCCAAAGTAACACAAATGGCACGAGATAGAGCAGTTGAGTGAATATTCGCTATTCTACCCTAAAAACCAGGTCTTAAGCAAGGAAATGTCACTTAAATGAGGCTGATAATCACGTCAAATCGAGTGTCATCAAAATACCCCACACTTAAGCTTTTGCTTGTCCTCAAGCAAACTAAATAGAAACGTTCACGTTCACAAATAATAAGATCTATTAAATCGAAGTTCAATCATACACAATGAATTATTAGACAGATAATTCCTAGAACAAGAAACCTAACATGCATACTGATCAGCCTAACAACCTGGTCTCACTAAAAACTGCACACGACAAGTAATAGCAACCAATTATGCACGAATTTGACCTGTTCGACCAGACTCCTCACACAGGAAATATTTAGTAAACCGGAAACTCTCACTCTCTATGTTTAAGGACGTGTTTCTGCTCTCAATCATTTACTGTTACTGAATTCTGTCATAAGTTTGCAATTCGGCCACATCTCTACCACGGTGACAACACGAGTAACTAGTCAAGAAGGACTTCCCTGCTAGGACTGTAACGAATTCTACACTACAAGGGTTTATGATGAGATGGATGATGGGAATGTATGATGATGGCTTTGGTGCGGTGTAGCTTTCGACTAACTTCCCTCGAATCTAGCCTATGGCTTCCTACCGTATAACCAGACACGGGTGGTTTAGTGAACGCTCGTCCTATGATACCCTCAAGCAACCTAGCACTTTATTTTCTTTACACATTTTTTTCTTTTAATTTTTCTTTTGACTTCGTTCTTCCATATGTAGGGAGAAGAACGTTATTGAACTAAAAACTTGAAACTTTTGAACTTTTCTTGAACTTTTCGTACTTTTTTTTTCAAAATTTCTTTTGTTTTTCTTCTTCTCTTTTTTTCTTTGTGCTGATTCTTTCTTTTAGTTGCTAGAGGGGTTTACACGTTTGGACATAATATCTAAGACCACCTGTTTAATGGCTATAGGCAGGTTACCACAAACCAACTTTCGGTAGGTCAATCTAGAACTACAACCATAGGGGATCAACGGGGAATGAAAGAATGGGAAATGGTTGTAATGTATATCGAACCGAAAGAACAGGCCAAGCTCAAGGGTTTACACGTAATGGATTTAACATTAGGTAGGCTATCTGGCTTAGTAGCTGAATCTAGGTGCCCCTATCATTCTAGAACTCGTGTCATCGTGTGGTCTCGAGTAGGTCTCATGCAAATTCTAACTCATTCAAGCAAACAGAAAACCACTTAAAAAGAATTGAAATTGCAAGTTACGTGCAATGGATCAAAAGCTCACATTTGGTTTGCTAGTCGGATTCGGTCATTTTCATGCAATCAAGGCTACAAACTACAAGTGTGATTTTAAAAATCTGTTCTGACCAGGCAATTTAGCATCAAAATATACACGTTGGTTCTCAGGTTCTAGGTTAAGCAGTCTAAGCATTATTATGAAAGATTGAACAACAACTTAACATCAAAAATCAAGAACTGAGCCATTCTAATGCTAGAGAGACTGGAAAGGGACCACGAGGCACAGAAAAACACAATCAAGGGCAATCAAGTTCATGTAACGTTCTCTAGCATCCTACCCCACACTTAAATCATATTGTGTCCTCACAGGACTAAAACTAGAGTGAAGAGTGAAGTAGAAGAACCTGGACCGAGATGGTTGGTGTAGGGGATGAGCACGGATCCTCGGGGCGGAGGGAATCTACCGAAGTGAAGCAAAGAGAATCTCCCAACTGCCTGCAAAACAAAAACAAATGAAAGATAAAAAGGAAACCGGGACAAGTGTCCCGGAACCATACAGAAAAAAGTTGGATCGAAATCCGAAAAGAAGAAATAAAAAGAAAGGACCAGAAAAGGAATACAACCTGATCACTGCTGGTCAGGTGCATCGGAAGGGGAATGTGGAGGGCGTCGCCAACCTGCCGCTGCCACGCCAGCTACGCCTCATACCTCTCGCCAGTGCGGAGCATGTGCTGCTACATAATAATCCATCTAGCATCCTGAGTGGCGTTATCAGTGACTCGCCACTCCTGGAGTCGCTCGTACAGTTCTCCAATATCCGCAGGATGCGGTCGGTGTTGAGGGTGAGGCGCCTGGTATGCATACCCTGCCTGATGAAGTGGCGAGGGTATATGATCATCAAACTCCGGCTCCGGCTGAGGCTGCTGCTCCTCAGAATCATCTTCTTCCTCTGATTCTTCCTCATTCTGGAGGGGAGGATCTGCCGCTACCTGCGGACCAAGGTCCAACTCGAGGGCGTACTCGACCGCTAAATCACCACCTACGGTGTATACTCTGCGTCGTGGGACGTCCGGGCCATATGACTGGCTGAGACCGAGTGAGATGATGAGTTGGCCGACAAAGTTGCCGCCCAGAAGTGAGCTAGGTGGCCTTGGCTTCTGAGTTTTCTGGCGAAATATGCGTGCAAGCACCCATCCGGGATGAAGGGGATAACCCTCCCAAATGGCACGGTGAAGAAGGAGCTCCTCTCTGCTGATGTGGTGGCGGCTCAGCTCTGGAGCAAACAAAAGAGATCTACGCCAAACCATATGGATAAAACGATAGAGAGGGTGAGAGAGTGACTTAACTGAGTTATGTGTCGTGGTATGATCATTTGGCACCCCAGTCATGTGGCTCTAGAGCGCGTCATACTCCTCTCCGTTGTCGGTGTTGTTCTCCCAGCCAAGGTGGTGACCCTCGTAGTGCTCCCGGGGGATGCCGAGATGAGCTGCAAACTCATCGTAGGTGAACGTCTTGTACACCCCGCCAAGATAGAAGGAGACGACCTTCTTGTGCTGCCTCCTCTTATGCTCATCCAGCTCGAACGTGGCCCAGAAATCCTGGAGAGCAACGTCTGGGAAGTCAGCAGCTAGGGTGGTCAGCTCTAGAAGTCCGGAAGGTATTAATGAGTCGAGCACATTCCGGTACCAATCCTCATTGTGCTCGAGGAGGGAATCCAAGGATACTGGGCGCACGTCGGCTCTAGGAACATGCTCGAGCCTCTGGTAGCGCTCGAAGTAATGCACGGGTAGGCGGGCAACAATGGAGTGGTACCCGACACAGCCAGGGAATGCTGGTGGAGGGTCGTGGATAGCCGGTGTGACGGGAGCTGGAGGCAATGTCAAGTCTCGCCTTAGTCCTGCGCTCATGAGTGACATTCCTATAGCCAGAAACGGAACTAGATTAGTTAACTAATAACCCACCCCACACTTAGTAAAAAAACTCAATTTCACAAAGAAATGAGGAAAATCGAGTGGGGGTAAGCAAAGTAAGTAACCGGTAATCACAATAAATCACAAAGCATGCATATGTCTAGCCGGAATGTCCACATCACAATTAGAGATCAGAAGTCAAACCAACATTTAAAAAAGTCAACATAATAGCACATTGAACCCTAATCATGGCAATTACTAGCTCAAAGCGGGAAATGCTGGCATAATTATAAACTCAGATGGCAAACACAGTAATACAAACGTGAATGAACACACATGGCAGCCAAACAAGCATAAACAGTTCATGGTCAAATCGACATTTCACAAAAGTCAACACCGCAAAGAATCAATCTTAAAGCATAGCAACTCATGATCAAATGGTATTAAAATTCAGCACAATTCTCCCTAAGCATGCTAGATCAGTCCAAAGCAATCAGCTAACCTAGTTCACACGAAACAGTCAACACGCAAATCGAGGTAGACAAAAAAGTCAACTAAAGTCAACCCCGACGAAATTCAGCATTCAACATGTCAAAAGATTAGGAATGAAAAGTTCTACAACTTACCTTGAAGCCATGAGTGCTGAAAACGAACGGAAAGAGAGGAATCGGTGAAAAATTGGGAAAACTAGGGTTTGGCCGAACGGGAGCTCTAGAGCTCCGATTCGAATTATCTACGGCTCAAAACGATCGGAAAGGGAGAGGAACAGGGCGGCGGCGGCTGGAAAACGGGCGGCGGTGGCGAAATGAGTAGCGGCGGTGACGGGTTTCAAAAACAGGGGGGTTTGATTTTTTCGTTCGAAAATGAATAGCGATGGGAGAGAGAGAGAGTGACCGAAAAAAAGAATTGAAAAAGAGGGGAAAATTTCTGGATTTTTCTCAGAATTTTCGGCGAAAAGTAGTGCAATTTTTCGCCGAAAACTCAAGTTCAAAACGTCTGCCGGTTTTCAAATAAGTTTTCGCCAAAAACTTAGAGAGTTTTCACCGAAAAATTTTAACTAAAATCGATTAGAAAACACAGTGGGATTTAAAGGGCAGTTTTCACCGAAAAATGGGACACTTTTCGCCGAAAAATTTGACCTGCACAATTGAAAAATTTTCGCAATCTGGCAAACTTCAGAAAACTAGAATTAAATCAATAAAAATCGAAACAACCTCAAACAACTTGAAATTGAAACGATGACACGCAGACTACACACGAAAAATAAGAAATCATGCAAACTGACACTTTTGGCTCCCTGAACCGACTCTAAAACACTGAGTTCAACACAAATGAAAAACTGACTCTAGCCGTGGGTTGCCTCCCACGAAGCGCTCTTGATTAACGTCCTTGAGCTGGAAAATACCTAGACGGTATTAGGAGACATCCCAACTCAGGTTCTCCTTAATGCTAGCATCGGAGTTCATGAAATAGAGCTTCGGGGTATCTCCGGTGAGCATGAATTTATTCCCGTTAGCATGAGTGAGCTTCGTGCGTCCATTGGGAAGGTGATCGGTGATCTTGAACGGACCAAAGAGTTCTTTTGAGGGATCATCCTCTGCAAGGAAGACGGTGGAAGGAATGAGAACGATCGGCTTCGTCTTCTCTTTAACCTCAGGCTTCATATCACCAGGATCGGTGATCGTCGGTATTTCCTTGGGAGATGCTTTTGGCTTCTCCTTATTTACTTGCTCCGGCTTCGGTAGCTCGGAACATGGTGGAGGGACAACTGGTCTCTAGACCATTTGAGTCTTCTTCTTCTGGTTCTTCCTCCGGGACCTGTCATGTTCCTTGCTTGGCGGTGAAGAAGAGGCTTTCAGTTCCTTCTTCTTTGGCGGCTTTTGAGCCGAAGATCCTGGTTTCTTCTTGATAATCTTTTCAACATCTGCAGCAACAATTGATCTAGGAACACTAGAAGAGACATCAGTAACGGAGTTGACCGGAGTCAACTCCACAGTTTCAACAGATAGACAATGAGATTCTTCATTCAAAGGAGTATATTTCATTCTGTCCTTAAGGCGGAATGTTATCGTTTCCTTACCAACCCTCAAGGTCAAGGAACCATTTGGAACGTTAATTTGCATTCCGGTTGTTGCCATGAAGGGTCAACCTATGAGAATGGTAGAATCATCCTCACTAGTATATATGATCACATAGTCAGCTAAGAACGTGAAAGGACCACATTTAGTAACAACGTCTTTGATCTCTCCTCTAGGGGTTTTCAGTGATCTATCAGCAAAGACAAGTTGTATGCTAGTTGGTTCAAGTTCTCCTAGATTCAATTTTTCAAATAAACTCATAGGCATAACATTGATAGACGCGCCTAGATCAACCAAACTACGTTCTATCTTAACATCATTAATAACTAGAGGAAGAGTGAAAGAACCAGGGTCGGAACACTTAGCTGGATATGGCAATGAAGGTTTCTTGCTACGAGTGGCAGGATATCCTTCTTTGTTTCCCCACATGCCAGTCTCGATCCTTGCGTTCGGTAGCATTGCCCTTGGAAAAGGAGGCTTCACGTAGTACGGAGCAAGAGGAGGGTCATACTCCTTAGGCGCCTCCTTCTGTGCTTCTTTCTTCTCCGGAGTTTCATCGGTCCGGCAAAAATTAGAAGAAGCATTAGTAGACAAGTTTGTTAGATCTTGAATAGATACCATCTTAGCTTGCTCCTTTCTCGTATTTGGCTCAGTTTGGCTTGGAAGCTGGCCAAATGGTCGACCAAATGTTAGCATGCTAGTGATCTGGTTCACTGCTTGCTCAATTCTTTGACTGGATGCAATTTGTTCTTGGTTGAGAAGAGCTTAGGCTTTGAACTGACTGTCATGATCGTCAAGTCTGGCGATGATCTAACTGAGCTTCTTGTCGAGTTCACTGACATTGTTCTCCCTCTGATGTTGCTGCCTTGGATAGGTATTGTTCAGGTATTGATTCTGGCGATTGCCAGGAGCAGTTCCATAGTTACCTGGATTTCGGTGCGGCGGCTGGTAGACACCTCCCGGCGGATGATTCGGCTTTTGATCCTAAGCTAGACCAGTTGGTCGGCTATTCTGGTTCTAGCCTTGGTTCAGGGTGGCACCGGCATTGAAGGGAGGTCTATCTTGATAATTCCCCTGCTGTCTGTAGTTGCGGTAGCCAACATAACCGTTCTGATTGTTGTTGAAGCCTTGTTGAACGAAACTGACTTCTTCGGCAGACCAGACTTCTGTTTTACCAAAATTCTAGCATCGACCTCCATTATGCGCACAAGCTCCACACCACTCGCAATCGGCAACGTAGACAGAGGCTGCCGGCGGCTTGATAGGTGTAGAAGACTTCTTCAGATGCTTCTCTACTTCTGCCTTAATGGTTTCTTCGAGATCTAGCTTGCTTCTTGATCCTTCAGATTGTCGCTCCCAGTTTCTTGATTTGGAAGCACAGTTTGCGAAATGAATAAGAGCAGCTTCAGGTGTAAGTGTAGTGCAATCCCCTTCAGCTAGGGAATTGACCCATTTGGTAGATTCTTCACGAAGACCTCGAGCAAAGATTTCAGCTAACTATCTCTGCTCGAAACCGTGGTGAGGACAGTTGTAGAGAAGTTCTTGGAATTCATTCCAAGTATCATATAAGCTCGCTCCTTCCTTCTGAGAGAATCTGGCAATGCTGTCCTTGAAGGCTGTGGTTCTGGAAGGAGGGAAGTACTCTTCTACGAAGTCTTAAGCAAGAGTCTCCCAATTGGTGTAGTAACCAGGTGGTTTGACAGTGAGCCACCTCTTAGCTGCGCCTTTCAGAGAGAACGGGAAAGCTTGTAAGCAAAGAGTGTTCTTGTCGAGATTCCCACTCTTGAAAGTGTTGCAGAGATCAAGGAAATCCGCCAGATGCGTGCACGGATTGTCTAATGGCCTGCCTTCAAATTGTAGATCCCTAGAGATCATAGTCAAGAATGGAATCTTGATCTCATAGTCAGGATCTCCTTCAATGTGCGACACGGTGATAGAAGATCGAACGCTAGTCGCGCTCGGCTTGTTGTAGTCACCTAGACTCTTCGGTGCAACTGGTGGTGGTGGTTGATGACCGCCTGGTGGTGGTAACTGATCAGTCATCATGGGAGATGGAGGAGGTGAAAGTGATTCGGTGTATGAAGCGGATGAAGATGACGGTGAAGATGGAGATGAGGAACTCTCCTTCAGTTCCTCGATCTTGATCGGAGTGACGGATGGAGGCAGATTCGTTCTGCCTCTCTTTGGAATCTGTGATTGTCTTGGTGGAGCAGAACTGCCTGGTGTCTCTGTACTCTTAGCCTTGTCGTTCTTGGCGCTTTGGAGACGCCTGAGAGGGCGGTGGTGCATAAACCTGTGAACAACCTACAAATGACAAAAACAAACAAAACCAGTGTAAAATCGAAGTGGATGGAAAGGTGAAAGATGGAAAGTAGAAGAATAAAATGCCAGTTCTTCTTTCAAACAATTAAAAGAAGTCCCCGGCAACGGCGCCAATTTGATGTACTGCAGAACAGGGTATCAAATAACTACCAAGCTGGAAGCTAGGGTAGATCGTATTCCACGGGCCTTCTTCAATTGTCTACTCAAATATAAGGGCAAATTACTCAGGTTTAAACAGGTTGTGCGTGGTGTGAGTTCCACGACTTCTAATCTAGAAAATGCAAGGAAATTAAAAACTAAAACTGAAAGACAGATTGAGAAATTGGTTTGACTTAACAAAGATGACAGACAAGCTTAGACTTCGAATACCCCTTCGTTCACCAGAGCATTGGCAATCAACAGATCAGCGGATTTCAATTCTCGTTCAATCAATTCTAAGACACCACCATAACTCCTGACCCTTAGGTTTAAGACTGGCGAACGTTTGCTCTATCCGATCTAGTACCAAGATTAATTAGTCGCCCGGGTACGTCGCCTCTTGCGACGACTTCACTAACTGGTGGACTTACTAACAATTTATGAGTTACTCTTGCAGTGGATTAACCCTAACTGGTTCCTACGAAAGACACAGTCCAATGAATAGGTTACTTGTTCGATTTGATGTTTTAAAGTAAGGCGAGCGTTCGTTTCTATCCTTAGCTTAACAAGAATCTAATTTAGGTGATCAATCCAGATAAGAAACATAAACAACGAAGAACAAATCAAACATGAAAGAGAAACTGATTGAACTTTGAATCTAATCACCACCGACCCGTGACCGCTTTAAAGCCCTGGGTCACTTATGGTTCATCTAGTCTAAGCTCTACGAGTTTAGCTACTCATGTTCATAACAAAAGAATCAAAGACAAAGACAGAGTTCATCTTGAATAGAGGAAGAACAAAAAAGGATCTGAAAAACCTAACTAAGATGACTCTGGTGAAGCTTCGATCTCTGGTAATCTTCAATCCTAGCTCCGAGTCTCCGAGGTGAAGGGATGGCGTCACAACCTCTTCCTGGCTCTTCAAACTCTAAACTCTGCTCCAGAACTCTAGAGAATTCTGCAGTTATGATGTATTATGTGGTATCTCCTTTATTGGGCCGCCGGTTAAGTATTTATACTTAAACCCTAATACCGCCGGATTTTGCCTTGAGTTTTCGCCGAAAACTTGTTGAGTTTTCGCCAAAACTTGTTGAGTTTTCGCTGAAAACTTGTTGAGTTTTCGCCGAAAACTTGTTGAGTTTTCGCCGAAACTTGTTGAGTTTTCGCCAAAAACTTGTTGAGTTTTCGCTGAAAACTTGTTGAGTTTTCGCCGAAAACTTGTTGAGTTTTCGACGAAAACTTGAGTGTAAATGAAGGCGTCCGTCGGCTGATTCTCCTGTGTTTTTCGGACCTTGGGGTTCTCGGCAAAAACTTGAAGTTTTCACCAAAAAATTCTCTTTTTTGAACTCAGTCGATTCCTTCTTGAGTTTTCACCGAAAACCTGGGGGATTTTCGCTGAAAATTGCAGTGTAAATCGGGGCAGGATTTGATTCGACTTGATTGACTTCTCGGATCGATTCTGGTGTGATTCCTCGAGGTTCCAACGCCTTAGACACATCCTTGGCTACTTTATTTGACGGCAAAACCTTGTGCTATCATGAAAACTCTAGAAAACCATCAAATAGACCCGAAACGGGCCAAAGTAACACAATTGGCACGAGATAGAGCAGTTGATTGAATATTCGCTATTCTACCCTAAAAACCATGTCTTAAGCAAGGAAATGTCACTTAAATGAGGTTGATAATCACGTCAAATCGAGTGTCATCAGGTGCCTTTGGGTTTGAAGCCCTAATCCTTCCACCAATTGTGAGCTCACGACATTGGTATAATTTTTTCCATCAATCATCATGCTACAAACTTTCCCTTGGACCATACACCTTGTATGGAAGAGGTTATCCCTCTATTCCCATCCTTCTTATGTTGGCTGGGAGCTTAGAATCCGTCGTGACATGGCTGAGAACCGGGCGGTGTGATCCGGCAAGGGCCGGGTGCTGTGGCGTGACAGAGTGGTCGCTCTGGGCCGTGTATCGGTTGTGGTGACCACGGTGTGGCCTGCTCTGGCTCCTTCTTTGGCAGACATTCCTTCTCCAGCCTCCTCTTCTATCTCCAGCTCAAGGCAGTGCACGAGATCAGTGGTGGATAGTGTGTCCACGATGGTGTCTGTGACCGTGGCACCCGTGGCGCCTGTGGCGAACAGGGTGTCCACACCGGGTGCACGATCTGCGCCGGTCTGTGTGACCGCGTCGGATTCAGTGGTCTGGTCGGATCTAGCTCCATATCCAGCATCCTCTCCATGATCAGCTCCTTTTTTGGCCTCCTCTGCTTCGGCTCCGGGGCTGATCAAGGTGGCCGTATCAGACAGGGTGTCCATGGCGGTCATTGTGGACGTGATGGCCACGCCAGTCAGTGTGGCTGGTGCGATCACACTGTCTGCCTCGATCAAGCTAATAGTGACATCATCTTGCTGGGATTAATGTACGTATGTACATTGCTGAAAATTTCTCTAAGCCCTCGAGCTCCACCTCTTCCCCATCTTCTGATCCGATGTCCACCCCTTCTTCATCATCTGTGACCACCTCTCCTTCTATGAGCACCATGGCTCTTTGGTTTGGATAGTCTCTGGCCACGTGTCCTCTCCCTTGGCATTTGAAACACATGATTCCACTTGGTTGTGGGTTAGAATTCTGAACAGTAGGAGTAGAGCTAGGGTTTACCCTTGGTGTGGACCCTCGGATGTTAGGGTTAGGTCGTGGGCTGCCACTCCTATTAGCATTCTGCCTCCATGGTGTATTTCTAGCACTAGAAATTCCTCTCCAAGGGCTGGTTGTGGGTGGTGTGGTTGTGGATTTCCTCCCCATGCCACTCTTCAATTCCCTCTTCACAACTATGGCTTTGCTTTGTATGTGTCGTGTGTATTCTTTTGACCTCTTTTTTATTTTATTTTCTATTCTCTTCTTTTTCTTTTTTTTATTTTTCTTTTGCAGCCACCAACTTTTTCTCACCTTACAACGATTGAAACACAAATTGAAACTGAAAGTAACAAGAAACCAGAAAACAAGATGAAACTTTTTAGGGGTTTTTGAAATTTTTATAAAAACACAAAGATAAAAGAATAGAGTGGTCCTGGTGTTGAACCGTGCTCTGATACCAGCTGATGTGAACCATCTGCAGCCATGGGCAGGGACCATATACCGATATGCTAAGTAACAAAACAAACAAGTTTAACCCTTGAAACCGGGGATGGAGTGTACTTAGACCCACTAGCTATAATGAGCTAGGAACCCTAAGTGTCCAGGTCGAACGATGCCACGCAGTCAAGGGTGCGTACCTTGAGTCACAATAAACCAAACCTTAAGCTAAGTAACAACGAGCAAAAGCTTGAAGGAAACAAAGAACCTAAGTTCTGAAATTCAATTTAAGTGTAAACCGAGTTGTCCTTACATCGTGACCAGTGGCCATTATTTATAGTTGAGGGATTCAAGAACAGACTCTTGGATTCTCCTTCTAATCTATTCTAGAACCTTGAAACAATCCTAATCAAACTACAAAAAGGAATAAAATCTGACTAAAAAGGCACAAAATGTCTAAAAATAGTAAAACTCCAAAACTAGAGAAACCCTAATCCGTGTCCACCGTGGATTAGGTGATCGTGTCTTGATCCGGCAAGGATTGTGTGTGGCCTCCATTTTCCCTAATCCAACTTATAGACCGGAGCTTAACGTGTGTCTATGAAGAATCCTTGTCTGGATAGGAATCCTTCACTAGCTAGGATTTCTTGAATAATTTGGATCGTGACCGGATTCAGGTGGCGGGGTCCTGGTCGTGACTGGCATCAGCGTCTGGCTCAACCCAGCATTAGTACCTGGCATCAGTGTCCTGCGGTCCTACGTTCGCATCTGGCTCAAACTGACATCAGCATCCAGCGGTCCTTAGTCTGCGTCTAGCTCGGACCAACATCAGTGGCAAGCATCCACGTCGTGCCCCAGTTTAGCATCTTCATTAGGGTTTGGGTCTTGGGGGGCAGATCCCTTCATCTCCAACACGGTGCAACCATTTCTTGAGAACCTCTGATCATCCTCTTCATGAGCTCCTTTTGCTCCAAACCTCGAAGTAGGAATTGGTGTTCCTTATGAACGATTTCACCCGGCCCTGGTCGGGGGCAGCTCCAGCCGTGTCCACGGTATAGATGGCTCATCACAACTACCCCAAATATTTGGAAGACTTGAAGAATGGACCATCCACTTCAACATGTATTTTGTCATAAAACGACAAATCAACAAACTCTACATCTCTAGTATACAAATACTAGTTATTAACTGACATGTTGCTTTGCATATGTAGGGACAAAGAAGAAGTAGAGAATTGGCAATTGGAAAAGATTCTTCTTAATCATGACCAAAGGTGTTGGCATGGCAAGTATTAAAGATGGGAGATTGCAATTTATCTTTTTTTCCTTGTGGTTTTATTTTAGAACTTGATAATTGTTATTTTGTTCTTACTTAAAGACCAGAACACATAATATCATTGATCGGTTTCGAATTTAGATTGATATTGAATTCTTATTTTGGATTATTTATTGATCAGAAAATAAGACTTTGTGTTGTGCCAAAAGATTGTTGATGTTGAATACTTTTTCAACTTGTTGTCGTACATAACAAAATAAAGCACGTGAATTCAGAAATGATGATTTCTCTAAACTCCACAAGCAAGTGAGTTTAAGGATAACTTTCTTAATGATAGTGTTCTACAAACATCAATGGCTCATGGACACCCTCAAAACTTGAATTATGGTAAAATGGAAAAATCTAATGTAGATCAAACCATACTTAACCAAATATTCAAAGATTTGACGGTGAATTCACAGTCTACCAAATACTTCCCATAAAGGAACATTCTACTACAAACTCACATTAAAATAGAACTTCATATAGGTCTGTTGAAAAGATACCTTATGGATTGGTAAAGTACCAATGATATATTTTCTAGAAGTTTTGGGATTTGTGAACTTTATGTTAAGCATATGCTTCTTGATAAACTAGCACCAAAACCAAACAAAGTTCGTATTTGTAGGTTATCCTAAAGAGACGACGTGATATTACTTCTACAACCCTCAAGTGAACAAAGTGTTTATTGCTTGGAAAATGAGTTCATTTTCAAGAAAACAAGTGGGAGAAATATTCATCTTGAAGAAATTCAAGAAGATGAGCGACAAATGGATACTAATCCAATTAGATTTGATAACTCGATTGAATAAGAAATTGTTCAAGATAGTTAAGATGTAGAGGAAACGCCAAAGGATGGGCGATATACTCAAGTTATTGTTGTTTGCCGAAAAATTTGTTAGTCTAAATGAACTAGAGTTCCATCTAAGAAGATTTGTAAACTTCGTTATGATTGGAACTCTAGACATCTTGCCTCTTGAAAGCCAAGAATCAACAACCTACAATAAAGCAATGACGAGTTCAGACTCCTAATCTTGGCAAGAGGCCATGATTTGATCCATACAGATCATCCTAGTGATTGTTGCATTTCATGATTATGAATTTGACAGTTGGATATCAAAACCACCTTCCTGAATGGTTTTATGGAAGAGTATGTGTATGACACAACCAATAGGTTTTAAAGATCCTAAGAATAGTGGGAAATATGAAAACTTAAAAGATCATTTATGGACTTAAGCGAGCATCAAGGATTCGAATCCTCATACTTGATGAAGTTGTCAAGAAAATTGACGTCATAAAATGTATACAGAAAACTTGTGTCTACAAGAAATTCAGTGGGAGCAACGTAGTTCTTTGGTCTTGTATGAAGATGACATACTTCTCATTGAAAATGCCTTTCAATGAAAGACCTGGGTGAGACGAGAGTACAAATTTGGCATCAAGATCTATAGAGATAGATCAAGAAATCTCATTGGTCTATGTCAAGAGACTTATATTGATAAGGTCCTTGACAGGTTCGATGTGAGGGAATCTAAGAGAAGATACCTTCCTATGAACCATGACATACACCTCAGTAAATAATAGTGTCGTGCACACAAGCTGAGAAGGAGAAATGATGAGTGTTCTATATGCTTCAGATATTGAACCATCATGTATGTCATGATATGTACTCGACCTGATGTTGCATATGATTCAGTCATGAGCAACATATTCCGATCAAATCCATGTGAGCTTCACTGGATTTTTACCAAAAACCATCCTTAAGTATCTAAGTAGAGCTAGGGCTATTGACGAGCCAAGCCGCTTGTGAGTGACTCGGAGCTTAGCTCGGAAAAATGGCTAAAAAGCTCGCTCGAAACTCGGCTCGTTTGTAAATGAGCTAGCTCGCGAGCCGACTCGATAGTAAATGAGCCGATTCTGAGTCTACCCTGGCTCAGTTAGGTAGGCTCGTGAGCTGGCTCGGCTTGTCGACTTGTTGAGCCTGGCTCACGAGCTATCTCGTTTACGGCTCGCGAGCTGGCTTGAATAATATAGTTCGCGAGCTAGCCTATTAAAGGCTTGATTAAGAGCTCGTGAACCAGCTCGATTATGAGCTCAATCATTTTTAGATTTACTAATTAGGATTTGGAATAACGATTTAAGGTTTAGGCTATATAAACTAAAGTTAATAAGATTTTGTGGTCTAAAAGTAACGATTCAAGATTTCAACTCGATACGTTAATATGGTTTAGGGATTGATTGTAATGATTTTGGTTCATACTTTATAGATTAAAGTTTAGAGTTACTAATTAGGACTTGGAATAACGATTTAAGGTTTAGGCTATGGAAATTAAGGTCTATGGTGTAAGAGTAACATTTAAAGGTTTAAACTCGATTCAATAATAAGGTTTAGAGATTGATTGTAATGATTTTGGTTTATACTTTATAGATTAAAGTTTAGAGTTACTAATTACTGTTTGGAATACCGATTTAAGGTTTAGACTATATAAATTAAGATTAATAAGGTATTGCGGTGTAAGAGTAACGTTTCAAGGTTTAAACTTGATACATTAATATAGAGTTGGACTTTTACAACCTCTCCATCTTCAACCAATTCAATATCATCCTCCAACCATAACTTACCCATTTACCAGTTCAAATTTCTAAGAAACAAAGAGTAACTACTATTGATATTTTCTCCATTCAACCACAATGAATCTTGCTGAAAAGTTATGAAGGATTGCTAGAGAAGTCGTGAAGGAAGTTTAACTTGGTAAGCTGATTGTCCCTAAAAAGTCACACAACATCATAGATACTACATCGCTTCATAAAGACCCTAAAATTTGGGGAGAAGATGCATATCTTTTCAATCTATAAAGGTTCTTTGAAGGAGTTGTGAAAGCCATGAAAAACAATCCATCAGTGTTTTTGCCGTTTGGGATAACTTTCCTTTACCTAAACCCTCAACAATTCCACATTAGTGGTTTAAGTAAAGGAATACCACATTGGTGGTTTAAGGGAAGGAAGGAATCCATCAAGACTTATAAATAATAAGGCTTGGACATTTAAATAAATAGTCTCACATAATGTAGAGACTTGGATGGTCCATGGATCATCTAGTTTTAATGAGTTTGTACTGGGTTGAACTCATTTAAGTAAATTATTATGGGCTTTGAGCCTAACTGGAGCTTGTTAAGGGTTTTTAATGAGTCGACTTGAGTTGGTTAAGAGTTTATATCGAGCTTAACTCGAATCCAGCTTGAGTTGAGCTTGATCTTAAAATTTTTAGGTCGAGCTGAGCTTGAGCTAGAATTTATGGCTCAATTCGTGCTCAAACTGAGCTCGAGCTTGAATCGAGCTCGAGTCAAGCTCGAGCCGAGCTTATGCTCGTTAACGCTCATTTCGAGTCGAGCCTGAGCTGAGCTAGAGCTCTAAATTTTTTTAACGAATTGAGCCTGAGCCTAGCTTGAGCCAGCCATAAACCTTATCGAGCCGAGCCCGAGCCTAGGCAAAGCTCGACTCGGCTCGGCTCATATACAGCCCTAAGTAGAGCCAATGATTATTTTTCTTGTGATTGGAGGTCAAAATGGGTTGAAAAATTAAATGGCATGGTGATGCCAACCATTTGACTAATCGTGATGACACGTAGTCTTAATCAAGATACGTCTTCATGGAGATGAAGGAGAAGTATGCTGGAAGAGTACCAAATAGATTTTGGTGGCTCAATCTTCTACGAAATTGGAGTACATTGTTGCAGTAGAAGTCATAATGTAAGCTAAGTGGATCAATAGGTTCCAGATAGAGTTTGAGGTGGTTCCTTCATGCCAAAACTGAAGTAGGTCTTCATTGTGACAACAATGAAGCCATTTCTCTTTTGAAGGAACCAAGCCCCAAGGATAGGTCAAGGCACACTGATACGAAGTAATATCTACTTCAAGACTATGTGAGAAACACTTGATCAGATTGTGCAAACCTTCAACAGATGACAAGTTGGTTGATTTGTTGACTTAAGCCTCTAAGTGGTGCCAAGCATAAGTAGCACAACTTGGCAAAAGGACTTAGACAAGTTGTTGGAGATTGTCTTGGAAGACCTTGCTTAGAGTTTATGTATACATTATGTAATAGAGTTTATTACATGAGATGTATGACACTGGAGTTATTGTTTCAATAAAAGAAAATATGTTTCCTTCTCATTCGATTTTGGCTTAGAATCGAATGAAATGTTCAATAGTTGAGTAGCGTTCAATGGGATCATCACCACAAGTTGATGATGCATGAAACCCCATAAGTGAACTGAACCTCTCAAGCTATGTTTTGTCCCTACTATGGAGTTGTTAAACTGAACATAAACAAACTCCCATAAAGGACTAGTTTGTATGATGGTTGTGATAGTCACGAGTTTCACGGACTATAGAGACAAAGTGTTGTCCTGCCATATACATGGGTATGTATAAGTGTTGCATACTGGACATGACCTGCTTTGGAAAGTAACCCAAGACTTTCTAAAGTTATACACTTCTAGTGGATTCCTCTGACATGAGTATGGTATGACCTCATTCAAGGAGTGACTCACCTTTGATTCTGTCAAAAGGCACTATTTTCGGGGTAGTCATGATTTGAGTGGGAACATGATCAATACATGATGAACGGTTGTAGAGCGGTCAATCAAATAACTGTCAAGCACAGAGCAGGACAGATCGTATTCCACGGACCTCTTCTACTTGCTTACTAAAATATGTTAGCAATTTTTATTCAAGGTTAAACACGTAGTGCGTGGTGTGAGTTCCACGACTTCTATACTAAAATGCAAGGTGAAATGAAATGAAATTTAAATGCAAAAAGATTGATTGTTTGACTTTGACAGACGACAGGAAAGCTTAGACTTTGAATCCCCCTTAGATCACCAGGGCATTGGCAATCAACAGACTAGCGATTTTCAGTTCTCATTCATTCAGTTCACAGACACCACCATAACTCATGACACTAAGGTTTAAGACTGGCGAACGTTCGCTCTATCCGATCTAGATACCAATATTAATTAGTTGCCCGGGTACGGTAGCCTCTTGCAACGACTAAACTAACTGGTGGAATTACTTAACGATTTATGAGTTACTCTTGCAGCGGATTAACCCTAACTGGTTCCTACGAAAGGTACACTCCAATGAATAGGTTAATTTTCTAAATTGATGTTTTAAAGTAAGGTGAGCATTTGCTTCTATCCTTAGCTTAACAAGAATCTAATCTTAGTGTCCAAACTAGACAAGAAACACAGAGAACAAAGAACAAATCAAACATGAAGGAGAAACATAATGAATTTCGAATCTAATCACCGCCGATCCGTGACCGCTTTAAAGCCCTGGGTCACTTAGGGTTCATCTAAGCTAAGCTCTACAAGTTTAGCTACTCATATTCAATATAGAAGAATTGAAGACAAACAAAGAATACATCTCAGATAGGAAAAACAGAGAAGAACTGTAAAACCTAATTTCGACGAATCCCTGAAGCTTCATTCTGTTCGATCTTTAACTCCTAGCACTGGTTCTCCGACTTCAATCTGCTGGACTTCTATACTAAAATGCAAGGTGAAATGAAATGAAATTTAAATGCAAAAAGATTGATTGTTTGACTTTGACAGACGACAGGCAAGCTTAGACTTTGAATCCCCCTTAGATCACCAGGGCATTGGCAATCAACAGACCAGCGATTTTCAGTTCTCATTCATTCAGTTCACAGACACCACCATAACTCCTGACACTTAGGTTTAAGACTGGCGAACGTTCGCTCTATCCGATCTAGATACCAAAATTAATTAGTTGCCGGGTACGGTCGCCTCTTGCAACGACTAAACTAACTGGTGGAATTACATAACGATTTATGAGTTACTCTTGCAGCGGATTAACCCTAACTGGTTCCTACGAAAGGCACACTCCAATGAATAGGTTAATTGTCTGAATTGATATTTTAAAGTAAGGTGAGCATTCGCTTCTATCCTTAGCTTAACAAGAATCTAATCTAGGTGTCCAAACTAGACAAGAAACACAGAGAACAAAGAACAAATCAAACATGAAGGAGAAACATAATGAATTTCGAATCTAATCACCGCCGATCCGTGACCGCTTTAAAGCCCTGGGCACTTAGGGTTCATCTAAGCTAAGCTCTACAAGTTTAGCTACTCATATTCAATATAGAAGAATTGAAGACGAACAAAGAATACATCTCAGATAGGAAAAACAGAGAAGAACTGTAAAACCTAATTTCGGCGAATCCCTGAAGCTTCAATCTGCTGGATCTTCAACTCCTAGCACTGGTTCTCCGAGATGGAAGGATGGCGTCACGATCCTTTCCTGGCTCCTCGAGCTCCTTTCACTCTTCCTCTCTCTAGTCTCTGTCTTGGAATTTTTCGTCCAAAGAGTAAGTTATGAGATCCCCAATTTTAGCTGCCGGTTTTTGTATTTAAACCTAACTGCGGATGGCTTGGAATTCACTTGATATTTTGCCAAAGATTTGGGGAGTTTTCGGTGAAAACTCCCTTTGAAAAGTTGGCTTGCTCCGTCCGTTTCTTCTGTTCAAAATAGCTTGGAGTGTTCGGCAAAAACTTTGGAGTTTTCACCGAAAACTCCTTCTTGTTATGATCTGCCAATTTCCTCTTGAGTTTTTGGCGAAAACTCAAGGACTTTTTTCGCCAAAAACGTCTGTGTAAATTGGAGCAGGATTTTCGTTGACTTGATTGACTTCTCTGGTTGATTCAGGTGTGATTCTTCGGGGTTCCAATGCCTTAGACACGTCCTCGGCTACTGTATTTGATGGCAAAAACCTGTGCTAACATGAAAACACTAGAAAACCATCAAATAGACCCGAAACGGGCCAAGGTAACACAAATGGCACGAGATAGAGCAGTTGAGTGAATATTCGCTATTCCACCCTAAAAAACCATGTCTTAAGCAAGAAAATGTCACTTAAATGAGGTTGATAATCACGTTAAATCGAGTGTCATCAAAATACCCCCACTTAAGCTTTTGCTTGTCCTCAACCAAATTGAACTAGAACACACTCAAATTCACAAATGACACGAGATTAAACTGAGATTCAATTCTAACGATTTAGTTTAGACTGTTCCACGTAGAAAAAGTGACCTACACATGGAAGAACATCAACCAAACAAGTTTTCGATCTCACTAATTTATGCACACTTCAAGTAGTAGTTTTAACAAAGCTCGTTCCCTGGCGAAACAATTTATCATAGTTAAGCGACTACGATAACACCAATTCTAATAAAAAAGACTTTAAGCTCTAGCCATAATGTGGATGCGGAGGTAGGAACAGTGACGTGGCCATCGACTCGACTTCATCCATTTCTAGATCTGTACGTTACATGTTCTAGCTAGGACCACTTTAAACAACAATTTATTTCAAGTTTCAACTTCTTCCTTCAATTGATTTACTGCATACTAGTGTTCGATACCAAACACTTCACTTAGGTGTTGGACCTGCCTAGCTCACAGTATTTGTGCCTATGCTAGTGCTCAATCCTAACACTTCACTTAGGTGTCGGGCTTGCCTAGCTTTATTTTTTAGCACTTCAAGAACTTAACAATTACTTTGAACAAATCAATTGCTTGATTTAACAATTTAGCCGCTTGATCCTAGCTAGTTATAACTTTTTACACAAGATTTCGAGTTGGATTTCCGTCTAATCTCTAGCCACAATCACAGGTGAACAAATATGGAGTGAAAAACATGGGAGAAGCTAGCATTTATCATCTTAGAATGGTGTTATCGAGCTTTGTTATTAACAAGTCAATTGATTCAAGTTTCAACTACAGAAGTGATTTATGATCTGTTCTGACCTAGACTTGTTTGATATTGTTCTGACACGTTGGGGTCTCTATGGGTTGCCTGGATAAGGAAATATAGGCTCAAGAATAGGACCTTGTGGGAGGTTACATCAACCACTGGATCTTGGCATTGGAACAGGTTATTAAAGTTGAGAGATATAGTTAGACCCTATATTCAGGTTGATGCTGATGGTGATCTGTTGGTGGATGAAACATACATGATAAAGTATAAGTTGAGTCGTGTTTGGGAGTCTATAAGAGCTAGGGATTCAGAAGTGGATTGGTGTCGTTTGGTTTTGTTTCAGTATACCTAGGCGTGCTATCATTGCTTGGTTAATAGTCACGAAGTGGGTATCAACCACTGACATAATCAAAGTCTGGAATCCTACTGTTTGTACATCGTGTGTGTTTTCCATGGAAGCAGATGAAACTTATGAACACCTTTTTTAGGAGTGTGAATATATGAAACAAGTGATTGATAAGCTAATACCGGAACTTAAAGGCTATACAATGCAGCAGTCCATTGGCATTATTGGCAGTGATGAGTGAGATTTAACCTCACAACATACAAGGTCGTATTCCACGAGGGCTCTCTCAAAAGCTTGTACTCACACGGTTCATGGACGGTCTATTCATTTAAATTTGGTTTTAGTTTGAAAAGGAAATGAAAACATAAATGAAACTAAACAAGAAAGCAAAACAAAATGGTGCAAAACAAAGATAAAGGAGGTTCACTTGGAAAGATAGCTTCATCATGCTCAAGAGGAACAAATGCACAAACAAGCCAAACATGATCGAGGATGCAATCGAATGACCACTCAAATCCCTTCTATAGACTCAATGCACTCTCGTCGCACTAAATCCCTATCCTAGAACCACTCAACCTAGGCTCTCGCTCTCAAGCTAAGTGACTAAGGATGCATTAAAGGTGTTTGATGAAATGCCAAGCTACAAAACCCTCTCCTATGACTCTATCACCACTAGGCTAGACACCACACTCTCATGTCAATGTCCTAACACTAAGAGAATCATCAAAATACTAATCAAAGTTCAATTGAATGAAAAACCTAATGCACGCCAAGTGTTCGATAAAGTGCACAAGTGAGAAATCATGCAACTATGGTTGAATTGAGATGATCTAATCTCTTAGAACACACTCCCTTCAATCCCTAGACCTACAATCCATGTAATCTAAGCACTCTCATGCATTACATCACAAATAATAGACCAATCAAGCCATAGCCATCAATGGAATTAACAACAAGTCTAGAGATCATCTTCTTACAATCCAAGATCAATCATGGCATATTTGTACAATCAACCTCTACCCTAGCACAACTAATCTATCAATCCAAGGAAACCTAAGAAATCAGCCACACATGGCCAAGGAAATGAAGGAAAGAGAAAGAAAGATGATCACCAAGAACACCATGGCAATCCTCCTCTTGCAAGCTCCTCTTCCAAGGTTGTGGACTTCAATCCAAGCTCCTCTACTTTGATTTGCACCTTGCTCTAGGGTTGTGGATTGGAGATGAGGAGAAAAGTATTTGAGAAGTTGAGAGAAAAGGGTTTTGATGAAGTGTGAAATCTGAAAATAATGAATTCCTCCCCTTTAATTTTCGTCCATTTCTCCTTTAAATAGCACGCCGGAATAGCCTTGAATTTTCGGCGAAAATTATGTAAGATTTTCGCCGAAAATATCTTTGAAAAACACCGGCGGCTTTGGCATTCCTTCATACATTTTCGGTGAAAACTCTGAACTATTTTCGCCGAAAATTTCTTCATAATTCGGACCTCAACCTCCTGTTCAGAGTTTTCGGCCGAGAACTTAGAGTTTTCGGCCGAAAACTTCTTCAGCTTTAAGGTGCATTTTTCTCGATTTTGCAACGATCATATCTCCTCCGTCCTAGCTCCGATTGACCTCCCGTTTGATCCTACGTGCTCCTTGTCACCAGTACTTTAATGCAAAGACCTGAAAATGCAAGGAAAACAACTCCAATATACATAGAATTGGCCCCAAAGTGGCAACCGGACAACAAGATAGCATTTTCCATAAAACTTCAATAAAAGCATATAAATCATAGCAAAATGAGATCAAACATAGGAAATCCTCAGGCTAATCAAAGGCTTAAAATGCACCAAATATAGTCACATCAAATTCCCCTACGACTAAGCTTTGCTTGTCCTCAAGCAAATGAACTAGAAAACATCCAAGTTCACAAATGACAAGATCGGTCACATTGAGATTCAAACGATAACAATTTGGCTTAAACTGTTCCACGAACAAACTTAACCTACACATGCAAGAACGTCAACCAAACAAGTCTAGACCTCACTAATAACTGCACACTTCAAGTAGTGGTTAATTGGGATACAGAAAAACCGACCACGACAACACCGACTCTAATTAAAAGGACTTGAACTCAGGGAATGGGACGGATAAGGCGGGGGTAAGAGAATTTTTTGAGAGTGATGAGTGATCATGATATGGCTATCGACTCGACTTCATCCGCTTCTAGATCCGCTCTTTACAAACTCGGGCGTAGGATCAAAGGCTACAATTGAGAACTTTTTTTTTCTTTCTTTTCTTTCCATTTTCATTTTTTTCTTTTTTTTTTCTTACTGCATACTAGTGCTCGATCCAACACTTCACTTAGGTGTTGAACCTGCCAAGCTCACAGCTTTTGCCTTTGCTAGTGCTCAACCCGACACTTCACTTAGGTGCCGAGCTTGCCTAGCTTAGCTTTTCTTTTCTTTTGAGCATAACTAGCCACTTGATCCTTAGCCCCTTACAACTTCCACACAAGATTTCGAATTGGATTCCGTCTAATCTCAAGCCACAATCACAAATGATCAAAAAGGGTGACGAAAATCATGGAAAAGGGTAAAAATTCTGATTGCCTTCATCATCTTAGACCGGTGCTATCGAGTGGTACAAAAACACGTATCAAGCCAATCAACCAACATACAAAAGTGATAAAATCTCTGTTCTGGCCTAGACTCATTTGATATTAGTGCTAGCATGCTGGTTATAGGTTCTAAGTGGAATAGTCTAAACATCATTGTGAAAGCTTGAAGTCAATTAAACACCAAAAGTCAAGAACCGAATGATTCTACAATAGAGGAAATTGACATTCAATTAAGATCATGCAACTCATCAAAGCATAGCCTTAGACTTCTACCGACAAATAATCACACCAAACCTCAAACTCCACTGCAACTAACATGAGCATTGTCCTCAATGATCAAGAGAGAGAGGGTAAGGTGGAACGAAGTTACCGCGTTGGTAGAGAGGAGCATAGGAGGTAATAGCGGCGAAAGAGTTCCATGATGATCATTGGTGAAGAGTGATCCCAAATGCTTGCCAACCTTATTCAAAAAGTTAAAACAACACAAAAACTAAAAAGAGCAATTAAAAGTGAAAAATTAAAGATAACATGGGGTGCCTCCCAAGAAGCGCTTGGCTACCGTCTTAAGCTCGACGATACATGTGTTATGGTGTCCAACTTAGTACCTCCTTGATGTCAAGTAGCTTCTTCCATGATGAAAGTTGAGCTCCAAGAAACATCTTGGGAGAATGGTACACTAGCCAATGCACATTGATGCTTGTATAACACTTGATACCTTGGGGTGGCTTGCTACCTTTGAGTTCCGAAACTTGAGGAAGAAAGTATGGTAGGGGGCCACCATTTAGCTCCATCGTCTCCAAGTTGGTGATGTCACTCAAAGAGTCTTTCGGTTCAAACATGGGCGGCTCCTCTTCCATTATCACCTTAGGGGGGGTTATGAAGCTTGTGTTCGTCTCTTGACACAAGTACTTCATGATCAAGCAAGAAGATTGAAGAGTACTCACAATCCTTGGTGGGACCACAATAGAGTGGTGTTGTTCACTTTCGTGCTCCACTCTCAGTGTCACCTCTTCTTGAAGCGTCTCCAAATCATCTCTCACCTCCTCCAAAGGGTCATCATCCTCAAGTCTCCTTGGTTCTTCTATCCACACATCATCGTTGCTTGGTGTTTCCATGGGAAGAACATGCTCTTCAATCTCCTCTACTACCAAATCTTCTTCCGTGTCAAGCTCTTCCGGTTCACAAGTGTCATCTTCATCATCATAAACATGCTCCAAATGATTGGGATGTCGTTCATTCTCAAGAATCTTCGTGACGAGCTCTATGCTTTGGGATAAGCGGTTAACTCGGTTTGCATTATCCTCCGCAATTCGTAACATCTCTAGCATGAAAGGAGGTGGAAGAGATTTCTCATGGCTCATGAACTCCTCTCGGGGAAACTCACTTTCTTCTTCTTCCATGACAAGCACTTCCGGTTCAAAGGTGTCGGTGATGAGCTTCACACTTTGAGTTAAACGATCCAACCGGGCCGCATTATCTTCCACAATTTGCAACATCTCCTCAATTGTGGAGGAAGGTGGAGAATGTTATTCATCCTCTAGAGCTTCCTTGATGAGTGTCATGCCTTGAGCTAAGCGATTAAGTTGGTTCGCATTGTCATCCGCAATCTTCAAAGCTTCCTCAAGCGTGGGAAGAGGTGGAGAAGGCTCCTCATAACTTACGAACTCCTTTCGAGGACGCTCACTTTCCTTCACCATTTTCAAGAGCTCCTCTAGCATAGAAGGCGGTTGAGAATGTTGTTCATGACTTGTGAAATCCTCTTGATAATACTCCGGCAAGACTTGATGGTAGGGTGGAGATGAATAAGGACATTGCTCATTCCACATGGGTGTTGAAGCTTGTTGTTCTTGACCCCACCATTGGCTATCTCCCTCACAAGTTTCTTGGTAGTAGTTGGATGAAGTAAGATGACCATAGTATGGGTTAGGAGATGGATTCCACCCTTGATAGGTACCTAACCATTACCTCCATTCCACGAGTTCATCTTACTTGCAACCTTGCTCCCATGAACTAAATGAGGTAGAGGACGGATTGGATAAGGGACCTACAAACACGCACAACAAACACAACCAAGTAGTACAACATTGCGGGATAACAAACCACAAAAACAAATAATAAAGAAGCAAAACTAAAACGGAAGGAAGTGAATAGAACGGTCCACTACTAAATGCTTTCAAAGGATTGAGAAAGTCCCCGGCAACGGCGCCAAAAACTTGATGAGTGAGATTTAACCTCAAAACATACAAGGTCGTATTCCACGAGGGCTCTCTCAAAAGCTTGTACTCACACGGTTCATGGACGGTCTATTCATTTAAAATTGGTTTTAGTTTGAAAAGGAAATGAAAACATAAATCAAACTAAACAAGAAAGCAAAACAAAATGGTGCAAAACAAAGATAAAGGAGGTTCACTTGGAAAGATAGCTTCATCATGCTCAAGAGGAACAAATGCACAAACAAGCCAAACATGATCGAGGATGCAATCGAATGACCACGCAAATCCCTTCTATAGACTCAATGCACTCTCGTTGCACTAAATCCCTATCCTAGAACCACTCAACCTAGGCTCTCGCTCTCAAGCTAAGTGACTAAGGATGCATTAAAGGTGTTTAATGAAATGCCAAGCTACAAAACCCTCTCCTATGACTCTATGACCACTAGGCTAGACACCACACTCTCATGTCAATGTCCTAACACTAAGAGAATCATCAAAAGACTAATCAAAGTTCAATTGAATGAAAAACCTAATGCACGCCAGGTGTTCGATAAAATGCACAAGTGAGAAATCATGCAACTATGGTTGAATTGAGATGATCTAATCTCTTAGAACACACTCCCTTCAATCCCTAGACCTACAATCCATGTAATCTAAGCACTCTCATGCATTACATCACAAATAATAGACCAATCAAGCCATAGCCATCAATGGAATTAACAACAAGTCTAGAGATCATCTTCTTACAATCCAAGATCAATCATGACATATTTGTACAGTCAACCTCTATCCTAGCACAACTAATCTATCAATCCAAGGAAACCTAAGAAATCAGCCACACATGGCCAAGGAAATGAAGGAAAGAGAAAGAAAGATGATCACCAAGAACACCATGGCAATCCTCCTCTTGCAAGCTCCTCTTCCAAGGTTGTGGACTTCAATCCAAGCTCCTCTACTTTGATTTGCACCTTGCTCTAGGGTTGTGGATTGGAGATGAGGAGAAAAGTATTTGAGAAGTTGAGAGAAAAGGGTTTTGATGAAGTGTGAAATCTGAAAATAATGAATTCCTCCCCTTTAATTTTCGTCCACTTCTCCTTTAAATAGCACGCCGGAATAGCCTTGAATTTTCGGCGAAAATTATGTAAGATTTTTGACGAAAATATCTTTGAAAAAACCGGCGGCTTTGGCATTCCTTCATACATTTTCGGCAAAAACTCTGAACTATTTTCGCCGAAATTTCTTCATAAATCGGACCTCAACCTCCTGTTTAGAGTTTTCGGCCGAGAACTTAGAGTTTTCGGCCGAAAACTTCTTCAGCTTTAAGGTGAATTTTTCTCGATTTTGCAACGATCATATCTCCTCCGTCCTAGCTCCGATTGACCTCCCGTTTGATCCTACGTGCTCCTTGTCACCAGTACTTTAATGCCAAGACCTGAAAATGCAAGGAAAACAACTCCAGTAGACATAGAATTGGCCCCAAAGTGGAAATCGGACAACAAGATAGCATTTTGCATAAAACTTCAATAAAAGCATATAAATCATAGCAAAATGAGATCAAACATGGGAAATCCTCAGGCTAATCAAAGGCTTAAAATGCACCAAATATAGTCACATCAAATTCCCCTACGACTAAGCTTTGCTTGTCCTCAAGCAAATGAACTAGAAAACATCCAAGTTCACAAATGACAAGATCGGTCACATTGAGATTCAAACGATAACAATTTGGCTTAAACTGTTCCACGAACAAACTTAACCTACACATGCAAGAACGTCAACCAAACAAGTCTAGACCTCACTAATAACTGCACACTTCAAGTAGTGGTTAATTGGGATACAGAAAAACCGACCACGACAACACCGACTCTAATTAAAAGGACTTGAACTCAGGGAATGGGACGGATAAGGCGGGGGTAAGAGAATTTTTTGAGAGTGATGAGTGATCATGATATGGCTATCGACTCGACTTCATCCGCTTCTAGATCCGCTCTTTACAAACTCGGGCGTAGGATCAAGGGCTACAATTGAGAACTTTTTTTTTCTTTCTTTTCTTTCCATTTTCATTTTTTTCTTTTTTTTTTTCTTACTGCATACTAGTGCTCGATCCAACACTTCACTTAGGTGTTGAACCTGCCTAGCTCACAGCTTTTGCCTTTGCTAGTGCTCAACCCGACACTTCACTTAGGTGCCGAGCTTGCCGAGCTTGCCTAGCTTAGCTTTTCTTTTCTTTTCTTTTGAGCATAACTAGCCACTTGATCCTTAGCCCCTTACAACTTCCACACAAGATTTCAAATTGGATTCCGTCTAATCTCAAGCCACAATCACAAATGATCAAAAAGGGTGACGAAAATCATGGAAAAGGGTAAAAATTCTGATTGCCTTCATCATCTTAGACCGGTGCTATCAAGTGGTACAAAAACACGTATCAAGCCAATCAACCAACATACAAAAGTGATAAAATCTCTGTTCTGGCCTAGACTCATTTGATATTAGTGCTAGCATGCTGGTTATAGGTTCTAAGTGGAACAGTCTAAACATCATTGTGAAAGCTTGAAGTCAATTAAACACCAAAAGTCAAGAACCGAATGATTCTACAATAGAGGAAATTGACATTCAATTAAGATCATGCAACTCATCAAAGCATAGCCTTAGACTTCTACCGACAAATAATCACACCAAACCTAAAACTCCCCTACGACTAACATGAGCATTGTCCTCAATGATCAAAAGAAAAGGGTAGGGGGCCAACCGAGTTAAGGTGCATTTTTCTCGATTTTGCAACGATCATATCTCCTCCGTCCTAGCTCCGTTTGAGCTCTCGTTTGATCCTACGAGCTCCTTGTCACCCATAATACCATACCAAGGCCTGAAAAATGCACAAAGACAACTCCGATAGACAATGAATTGGGACAAAAAATGGCTTCCGGACAACAAAAGTGTACTTCGTGCAAAACAACTCTAAAAGCATATAAGTCATGGCATAACACGATCAAAACTGGGAGTTTCTTAGGTTAATCACAAGCTCAAAATGCATGAAATAGAGTCACATCATGATGTACATAGTTTGATAGAGTAGAGTAAGCAAGATCTCATTGTTTTAGCCCTTGGACACAAGGATTAAAGAAGCATAGTTGCAGTAGTATAGTATTTTTTCCATTTAGTTATAGTCTGTGGACTGTCGTTTTGCTGTACTGCCATTCCATGTTTTTTATGAATAAAATTTTAGACTATTCATAATTTTTTTAAATGGATTATTTATTGAAGATGCGTATAGTACAAAAAAGTTTAAAAAAAGGTAAACTCTGCTAAAATTAATTAATAATTGGTATAAAACTTAACTAAACGGGAGCGCGTAGCTTGACATAAGGGGATGTTATGTGCCTATGACATAACCCTTTAGAGCCATTAGATGTCAATTGCATAGATCCAATGGTAGAGGAGCCATATTATTAAAATAATATATTTACCCCCAATTACTACCCCTAATTAATAGATTAATTAGTAGCTCTTTTCTTTTATGACACCTCCTTCACCTTTCAATTCCATCGTGCTGCCCAAATTAGTTTCCTCCAAAAGCTCCAAAACCCGACTCCTGTTTCCTTAAATCCCGAGGTCGTCGATGGCGAAGACGACGCCGGAAGGAGGTTTCATTCACCTGCCGCTGTCAATACTAGTATTTCCATTACTAGTATTGATGTTTATACTAAAACTGATACTAAATATGTAATACTAGTATTGATGTTTATACTAGTATGTTATGAATATATAGCACAATATGATATCGTGGATGTTTTATAGATAGTGTTTTTTCTTTTGATGAATGAGTAATTTTATATATTAATAACAATCATATAAAACAACAAGCTGAACAATCATATAAAATCAACCCTAAACTACCAAGTGTCACCACTGTTACTGATGTTATGCGCCCCATTTCTCAAACCACCAAGCAACCCCAAACCCTCCTCTAGCCCAAAAAAACCAAAACCCACTCAGCAAGACATCACAAGGGAATAACACAAACAACTTGGAAACGAAAGAAGCTCCACAAAACTACCCATTGTATTAAAAAGAAAGGAAAAGAAGAAGAAGATGGAGGTAAATAAGAGTAGCAGGCGGCGACAGGGGAATTTAAAAAATGGTTAAAATTCCTTATGATTTTGGTCGGCGAATTAGTATGCTTAAAAGGAAAAACTGCACTAAAATTAAATAGAGGAATATTTGAATTAATGTAAATAAGGTAATTAAAGTATTTTAGATAATTATTAAAGAGATCTATTAATTATCATTAACTACCTAATAACTACCATATCTCATAACAACCAAAATAGGTGATGTGGAGGATTCTCATTGGTTATGTCTAGGGGACATAAGAATCTCTTATGTCACCCTAGAAATTCCCCAATAAGGTAGTTACCAAAATAGATAATAAGCCTTAAAATTTAACCTAAAATACTCAGATCTCATGGAAAACTGTAAATTTAAGGCTTTTTTATCATTAATTGTACAATGTACTCCACTTATTTTTCTTTCATCAATGTAATTAATATGCAATCACATTCACTTCATCCACTTAATTAAAGTCAAACAACTAGCGAAGATTAGGGTAATTTTTGTCATGACTATAAATTTTTGTAGTCATTTGTACTACATCAATGGTGTCCAATCAATTTAACACATCAGCAATAAAGAAAATTTATTAATTAAACTAATAATATTAAAAGAGTTAAAATTGGAATAAAAATACCATTAGGGTAATTAAAACCCTTTGAATCCGCCTAATTGATTATTTAACTTTTTCTCTCTGTCTTCTTCCTCTCCTCCATTTGTGAATTTTGGTAAAATGCGTAATCTGTTATTTACTCAACCGAACAATATTTATACAACAAAGGAAACTATGCACAGCTGGCACGCATGCCCAGATTAATAGCTTAAACAGAGTAACTAACTAACTGACAGCTCAACAACTTAGAATCGTTACAACAGAAAAGAAACGGTGCGTACAAGCACTCCTAACACCCCCCTCCCTCAAGCTAGGCAATACGGAGAACGAAAACCCAGCTTGGACATAAGCATCTGAAGACGAGGAGCAGGCAATCCCTTCGTGAAGATATCAGCTAATTGCATATCAGTGGGAACATGATGCAGGCTGATCAATCCAGATTGAAGGCGTTCACGAACAATGTGGAGAGCATATTGATTGTTGCAGAATAAATGAGCTGCCTGAGGATGAGACACACCAAAGTCCTTGAGCAAACTTACTAGCCACTGAATCTCACAACAGAGTTGCGCCAAAGCCCTGTATTCAGCCTCCGATGAGGACCGGGAAACGGTACCCTGTTTCTTTGATTTCCATGACAAGAGGGAAGAACCCATAAACACACAATAACCCGACGTAGAACGACGACTATCAGAGCAAGAGGCCCAATCCGAATCACAATAACCCCGGAGCTGAAGAGAAGAAGACTTAGGAAAGAAAAGACCAAGTCCAGGAGAACCCTTCACATAACGAATCACCTTATGAGTTGCCTGGAGATGTAAATCAGTGGGATTAGCTTGAAACTGAGAGAGCTGCTGCACAACATAACAAATATCAGGCCTCGTGATGGTCAAATAATGCAAACGTCCCACTAATTGTCGAAATTCACTGCCATCCGGAAGAGATGTACCACCAGCCGAAACCAACTTCACTTTGTAATCAACTGGAGTCTTAGTTGGTTTGGCATCTAAGAACCCTGCATCAGCAATCAACTCTAAACATTACTTTCGTTGGCATAAGTTGATACCAGCAGATGTTCGAGCAATCTCTAATCCTAAGAAATATTTCAGAATGCCAAGATCTTTTACTTTGAAATGACGATGCAGTTTTCCCTTAACCTCCTGAATCGCTGCCAAGTCATTTCCAGCAAGTATAATATCGTCGACATAAACCAGCAAAACAACTATGGCTGAACTTGTGGAGAAAAAGAAGACAGAATGATCAGCAGATGACTGAGTAAAACCTTCAACTCTCAATGCATCCGTGAGTTTGATGAACCAACGTCGACTAGCCTACTTTAGTCCATATAAGGACTTGTGCAAACGACAGACTTGAGAAGACCGAACTGCTGAAACACCAGGAGGCAACACCATATAAACCTCCTCTTCAAGATCACCATGGAGGAACGCGTTGCTTACATCCATTTGGTGCAAGTGCCAATCACGAATGGCAGCAACAGCTAGAAGAGCCTTAACAGAAGTTATTTTAGCCAAAGGTGAAAAAGTATCAATAAAATCAAGACCATAAACTTGTGTGAAACCCTTTGCCACTAATTAAGCTTTGCAACGATCTACACTACCATCAGAATGATATTTAACCCGATAGACCCACTTGCAACCAATAGGCCATTTTCCTGGTGGTAAATCAGTCAAAGTCCAAGCACCATTGTCCTCAAGGGCTTGAAGCTCAGCCTGCATTTCCTTTTGCCAACAAGGTGAAAGTGAAGCTTGCTTGTAAGTATGAGGTTCTGGTATAGTAGTGATGGTCATGGCAAAGTGTTTGTAATATGGAGAAAGAGAATGGTAAGAAAGATAGTTGGGCAACGAAAATTTGTGAGAAGATGGGGAAGCAGATGAAACAGAATGAGGGAGCAGCAGGTTGTAGTGATAATCTGCTAAGTATGATGGTGGTTTAATAGAGCGATTAGACTTCCTTAAAACATGAACAGGTACAGAATCATGAGCAGAAGAAGCTATAGGAGGGGAAGAATCATTATGGATAGAATCATCCGAAGGAGAAGGAGAAATAGAAGGTGATACAGGTGCATAATGAGAGGGAGAGCAATGGTAATCATCCAAGGGAGAAGGGCTAAAAAAGGGGGAGGAGTAGAATGTGGTGTATGAGAAGGAGGTGCAGGTCCTAATATAGAAACCTTGTAAGGGAGAATATTTTCATGGAAGAGGACATTTCTGGAGGTAAAAATTCTCTTAGTAATGAGATCAAAAAGTTTATAGCCTTTAAGACCAGATTGAAATCCAATAATGACACAAGGAGTGGAACGAGGTTCAAATTTGGTACGACCATGAGGAAGTGTATTGGCATAACACAGGCAGCCAAAGACACGAAGATTGGTATAGGTAGGAACAATACTATGAAGAAGTTCGTATGGAGATTTGTTTTGAAGAAGAGGTGAAGGTATTCGGTTGATGAGATAGCAAGCATGGGACACGCAATCTCCCCATAAACAAAGAGGAAGACCGCTCTGAAATCGTAAGGCACGAGCAACAGCCAATAAGTACTGATTCTTACGCTCGACCCGACCAATTTGTTGAGCCGTAGCCACACAACTGACTTGGTGTTGAATTCCTTTGTTAGCAAAGAAGGAAGTCATGGAAAATTCAGGACCCTGATCCGTACGAATGGTTTTGACAGAATGTTGAAACTGGGTGGTGACAAAGGAACAGAAGGACTGAATCAAAAAACGAGCATCACTCTTATGCTTCATGAGATACAACCAAACACAACGTGTGCAGTCATCAAGAATAGTAAGAAAATAAGAGAAACCATCATGAGTAACAGTGTTCAATGCCCCCCAAATATCTATGTGCACAAGTTCAAAAGGGATAGAAGAATGGGAAACACTACGAGGAAATGGTAAAGCACGTTGTTTAGACAAGTGACAAGTACTACAATGTGGAGACGAAGAAGTAGGAACATCATAATGTAAACAATGAATAAGCTGCAATCTAGAATCGGAGGGATGACCAAGACGATGATGCCATCGATCCAAATTCTGAGGGTGAAAAATCAGAGTAATTGCAGCAGGAACAGAGCTAGGATATGAAGGGAAAGAACATGTAAAATGGGAAAGATGAGAATGAGAAGAAGTAGTAGGCAAGAGATAAAGACCTTTATGATTAAGGACCAAACCAATCTTCAGACGTGATGACTGGTCCTAAATGTGGCACTGAGAACCAGAAAACACGAAGGAAATTGGTATTTTAGATGTTAATTTGCTCACAGAGAGAAGATTGAAAGAAAAGTTTTGAATATAGAGGACATCAGGAAGAGTTAGCCCACAATCCAAGGATACAGAACCAATATGAGTTGCAGAAACATGATTACCAGTAGGCAGAGTAACATGAGTATGGGCTAGGGGTTGATAAGTAGAGAAATTAGAAATACTACAAATAATATGATTGATAGCACCTGTATCGATTATCCAATGATGATTTGTCATACCAGAAAAGGAAGGCAAAGAGGTAAGAACAAAAGTACCGGAATGAGAGGTAGAAGGATCGGAATTAGAAGGTGAAGGTGTGGGAAAAGCACTTTCAGCCTGTTGGAGTAAAGCTCGCAGACGGACAAGATCTTTAGCAGAGAATGATGATATTGGCTGACCAGCTGCACCACCAGTAGACGGCCTAACGGATTCAACAGGAACTACAGATTGAGATGGAGTGATCTGACCAGTAGTAAGACCAACGAAAACAAAGGATGAACCAGAAGATGAGCCACCAGACTCCCGTGCCTTGTTATTTTTCAACTTCAACAATTCTCAATCAGATGATTATCCTTCTTACAGTATCGGCAAAATAGAGATTTGCCTGAGCTAGGCTTGGATCTAGACTGATAACTGGTTGCCATAGCCATAGATTCTACATATCGATTAGGGAATACTCCTCCCATCTGTCTCTCTAACTCTACAGCACATTTGAAAGCAGTCAAAATATTCGGCAAGGGATCCATTAACAGAAGTTGTGACCTAACTATATCAAACCTATCATTCAGACCACGAATGAAACGGATCGAATAATCCTGATCCTGATATTGCGATACACGCTTAGCAACAGCACACAAATCAACTCGTCCGATAACAACATCACAGTTAGGGATGGGCCGATATTGCAAATACTCTTCCCGTAAGACTTTAAGATCTGTAAAATACTGAGTTACGGAACTATCACCTTGATCGCAAGAAGCAATACGCGCTTGCAGATCTGCAATTCTGATGGCGTCACATTGGCTGAAACGGTGCTTCAGATCTTTCCAAACAGCTGCAGCGCTGTCATATGAGATTAGGCTCTGTGCGATGTCTTCGGAGACATAGTTGAGTATCCAACTGAGGAAGGCATAACTACACCGACTCCAGGCAGCAAAGTTGTCATCAGTGGCTGAAGGAGCTGGAGAAGAATTGCCGATGAAGGATATTTTGTTTTTAATGCTGAGAGCAACACTCACTGAACGACTCCTTAAGTGATAGTTATCGTTCTTCAGCTTCACAGTCACGATCGGAGTAGATAGATTTTCTCCAGGAGATAGGTAGAAAGGATTAGAGTAGTGGTCAATGAAGGAAGTCGAATGTATGATAGGAATGGAGTCATCCATCAAAGAATTTGAGTCAGTCGCCATTAGAGAAGAGCTGAGATTTTTGGAAGAGGAAAAGTCGTTTGTTGAAGAAGAAAGGAGAGAAAGCTAAGCAGCTCTGATACCATGTGAATTTTGGTAAAATGCGTAATCTGTAATTTACTCAACCGATCAATATTTATACAACAAAGGAAACGTATGCACAGCTGGCACGCATGCCCAGATTAATAGCTTAAACAGAGTAACTAACTAACTAACTGACAGCTCAACAACTTAGAACCGTTACAGCAGAAAAGAAACGGTGCGTACAAGCACTCCTAACACCATTCTCTCTCTCTCCTTTTCCTTTCTTCTTACTTATAATTGATCCTCCTTCGGCGCATCGTTCATCGTTCCTCCTTCGGTGTGGCGTCTGCCATTCGTCCAACGCGCCGTCCACCGCTCCTCCTCCGACGCGCCCCGACTCGTCGTCTGCCGCTCCTCCTCCTCCAAACCGTCGTCCGCCGTTCCTCTTCTTCCAAAACGCCATCTGCCACTGCCATCCCTTTCAAATCTGCCGTCCGCCACCACAATCCTTCCAGATCTACCGTCCACCACCAGCTCGTGTTGCCGTCTCCCTCCAGATCTGGTGTTGCGTCGCCGTCAACACTCAGATCCAATATGTCGTCACCATCCCTACCTAGAACTTGTGTCACGTTGTCGTCTCCTCCCCAAATCAGGTCTCCATTTGTCATACTACCTTTTATACTAGTGTATGCATCTTAGTAGTACTAGTATATAATTACCTCAAATCTAAGTTTCATCCTTTATAAAATCTAATGGTACTAGTGCTTCTTCTTGTGTTTATAGGTACTAGTGCCTTTTTCTTGTGTTTATAGGTACTAGTGCCTTTTTCTTGTGTTTAGCTCCGACGAGAAAGAGGATGGCGAGCTCAATGACGAAGATGATGGCGAGCTCGACAATGAAGAAAACGTTTGGAGATCAATTTTTGTTTTCAATCAATGTAATTTATTATTATTTAAAACTTGAGTTAACAGATTTAATGATAAAATTTATTCCTAATTTACCCATCTTTTTATCTTAGTCATTAAGTTAAAATTTTAATATGAAGATGTAAAGTAGTGTAGTTTTTTTGACTACATAACAATGTATTCCTCGTAAGCGCTCCGACCGCTTGGGGTGACTACATTTTTATGTAGTAAAAAATACTACATTAATAGTAGTCCTTAATGATAGAGATTTAAATAAGGGTAAATTAGGAACAAAAATTAAATTATAATTTTATCATTCAAAATTAAAGTTATTCTACAAAAAAAAATCCTAATTTCCTATAGGCTTCTTCAACTCGTTGCAACATCGTGTCTCCTCATCGACGATCATGTTCAGCTCACCATTGTTGGTCGAATTCACCGGTCCGTCGAGTACTAGTGCCAAATAAAGTATATATGTTAGTAAAAAACTTGTACTAGTGCCAATGAATCCAAAAACAACCGGTAACAAGATGTTAATGTGAAGAAACTAGACATGCACTAGTATGAGCAAGTAAAGATCTAAAAGTTGCACTAGTGGGGAACCAAGATGCACTAGTACATAAACCAACATGCACTAGGGGAGAATCAAGATGTACTAGTGCAGAATCAACATCCACTAGTACATAACAAATAATATACTTGTGCGGAAAAATTAAAATATGAGAAGCAAATACCTTGTTGGCCAATTTGAACGCTATGGAGAAGAGGTGGGGTGGCGGTCGGGGAGGGGGGTCTATGGAGAAGAGGAGGTGGTCGCAGATCGAGGGGGGGTCTACAAAGAGGATGTGGCGGGAAACGGGCATGGGGATCTACGAAAAGAGAAAGGTAGCGACAATGTGGGCGCCGTCTGTATGGTGGCGGCGATGTTGGTGGCTGGAGAAGAAGTATGTGATATCAATTTTGGTAGAGAGAAGAGAGAGAAAGGAGAGAAAGGAGAAGAAGATGTGGGCGGCGCAATATAGCAAAAATTGAGAAGTTAAAAAAACCTTAATAATAGTAATAATTTAAGATTCCAAATGTACTCTCACATTATTTTAAATAATAAATTAAGATAATAAATGATGCGACCATTTAATTGGCTCACATTTAATATAATGTTTAATACTACATAAAAATGGGCATACGATCTGCGTCCAACCCTTTAAGGGTTGGACCGATTCCAACCAAAAATCGGAGGGGTAGTTTCGGCATTTTGTAAAATTTAAATAGCCTAATCCTAACAAACAAATGTGCAGCCGCCGCTGCATTCTTTCTCCTTCTTTCTCTTCTTTCTCCACGATCCCGCCACAAGACTCCTATCTACCATGAAATCTTCAATCAGGAAGCCAAACTTCCATTCTCTCGTCGGAGCGACGTGGGCCGGAGCAGCAAGGATGACCGGCGGTTGGTGAGATGTGGTCGGTGAGCAGCCCGCGAAGTCAGAGCAGCGGCAAGGGCAGAGCATCGTCTTCGGAGCAACGACGAGGTCAGAGCGGCGTCGGAGCAGAGATGCGAGCGTCGGAGGAGGATCCCGACGTCGGTGACCAGAGCACGGCGGCTGGAGGAGCAGCGGGTCGGATGTTAGAGACGGCGGTGGTACGAAGAACAACTGCCCGACCTCTTCCTCAAGCTCATCCTCCTCTCCGGCTCTTCTAGGTTCCAATCTAATTTCCCCTTTCTCGACTTTTTTCGTTTCACTTAGGGTTCATCCGAATCCCTAATTTTTCAAATTTTTGCTCCAATTAGGTTCATCCTAATCCCTAATTTTTCTCAATTAGGTATTTAAACGATCTGAATTACTTCGGGAGGTGGCAAAGCATATACGGTGGCTTGACAACGGATCAAGACGTCGACCGGAGGAACAAGGCAGCGGAGCGCGGCGGTCAGTGGAGTGGCGGAACAACATTGGAAGGTTTGAAGGTTGAAAAAGAATGATTGTGTTGTTAATTAGTTAAGTTAAGTGACTGATTTGCTATCAAGTGAAGATTAGTGATTGATTTGTTATTAAGTTAAGTTACTGTGAATTATTGTTGCTAATGTTGGCTGCATCCATTTCCTAATGTTGGCTGCAACTTTTTCAATTGATTATTGTTGCTGTGAATTACTGTGAGGAAGTGGTGGGTGAGTACCCCCCCCCACCCAATGAGGCCATGGACGGTGCAGAGCATTACTAACATCCAAAACTAGTGACCCTGCCTTGGCCGACCTGTTTTCTTCTTCTTTTACTAATTAATTACCCTATTCTGTATATAGGTTATGACATTCTTGATTGCAATGTTGGGTTTCTTGTTGTATTATAATGTTCAGAGAAAAAGGCTGTTGAAGAAGGAGATGGATCGATGCTCCGATGGAGTTTACTTTTCGGGATTTGCTAGATGAGTTCCAAGTGAAGAGTTTCTGTAATAATTAGCAATGTTGGCAATTTGTGTATGATAGTGAATAATTGACATAATTTTCAGCTCACTGGTTGCCTTCAAATTACATGTGAATTTGTAATTTCTAGAATGGTTAACTAGTTAACTCAATTGGTTAACTAGTTAACATGATTGGATAACTAGTTAACAACTTGATAAGTTAACTAATTAACTCGGTTGGTTAACTAGTTAACAACTTGATAACTAGTTAACTCTAATTGTTAACTAGTTAACAAAAATAACTGTTAGCGAGTAAAAAATTTGTTAATAAGTTAACTCGATTAGTTAACTAGTTAACAACTTGATAAGTTAACTAGTTAACTCGGTTGGTTAACTAGTTAACAAAAATAACTGTTAGCGAGTAAAGAATTGTTAACAAGTTAACTCGATTAGTTAACTAGTTAACAACTTGATAAGTTAACTAGTTAACTCGGTTGGTTAACTAGTTAACAAAAATAATTGTTATCAAGTAAAAAATTTGTTAACTAGTTAACTCGGTTGGTTAACCTGTTAACAAGTTATCAAACAAAAAAGGATGTTAACTAGTTATCAGGTAAAAACCATGTTAACAGCAAAAAATGTGTTATCTAGTTAATAAAAAACATTGTTACCGAATAAAAAATATTGTTAACTAGTTATCAGTTTAAAAACCATGTTAACTAGTTATCAAAAAAAAAATCATGTTAACGAGTTATCAATAAAAAACATTGTTAACTAGTTATCAGGTTAAAATCTGTTAACAAGTTATCAAACAAAAACTATGTTAATTAGTTATCAGTTAAAAAAATACTGTTAACTAGTTAACATAAAAAAAAAGTGTTAACTAGTATTTTTTTAAGTAAAAAAAAATGATTGAAAAAAAAATTAAAAAAAAATTAAAAAAAAAAAACTCGCCGTAGACGGCGGCCGGTCGCCGGCAACGGCAGCCACTCGCCGGCGACGGCGGCTGGTCGCCGGAGATTCACGGCTGTCCCTGCAAAAATATTAATTAAGACGGCAGCCGGTCGCCGGAGATTCACGGCTGTCCCTGCAAAAATATTAATTAATTAATTAATTTAAATATAATAATTAAATTATGTGTGTAATGTCCTAATTACCCCTAACAATTTAGACCATTGGATTGGTCAAAGAGTCAAAGGGTGATCTAATGGTTGAGATGAAGGTTGGAAGTTTCCAACCCTTTGAGATGAAGGTTGGAAGTTTCCAACCCTTTCCCCGATCAACTGCCATAAAAATGCAGTCACCACAAGAGATGCGCCTATAACAACTGAACTTGGTCTAGTATTATTCATAATAAAACAAAATAGGCCATATATGATTGCCAAATCCTTTATTCTCACTGGGACTACTTAATCAATGAGAAATCCTTTAGAAAGATGAAAAACAAATATAATGAGAATTATGGCTCAACTGCATAAATAGCCATGGAAAAATTGGTTGGTTGTGAAAATTACTGGAGAATAAGAGACCAATGACATTATTCATCATCTCTCATGCTTCCCAACCTCGAAGAACAGTAGCTCTAGCAACACGGTTAACTCCGAGACTGAAGGCACCCATCCTCAGATCGCAATTGTGGCTTCTGCACATCTCCTTCACATCCTTGAACCCTTTTGTCATGTATGTCTTTAGCACCCCATTCACTTTCTCTTCCTCCCACATGAATCCTTGTATGTTCTGTATTCATATATATATAACACATTAACTCACACAACAACACAAGTGGATTCCACAATATGCTCAAAACACAAACATCACAATAATAATAATATACACACCTGCACCCACTCAAAGTAGCTGACAGTAACTCCTCCTGAGTTTGCATAAATATCAGGAAGAATTACAACACCTTTCTTTGACAATATCTGTATCCACAAAAAGATTGGGATGATTGAATTTCCATTCCAACACTTTGTTCTCAGTTTTTTCACACTTAAAAAAACAATTAGACACCCACCTCATCCGCTTCTGGATCAGTTGGATGATTAGCAGCTTCAATAATGAATTTGGCCTTTATCTCATTTGCATTTTCCCTTTTATAAAACAGAATAAAAACATCATTTGGAATTAACCATCTTTAACAAAACAGAAACAGTGGGCGATGGAATGAGAAAGATTCACCAAAAAACACAAACAAACCTATTGATGACACCTCCAAGAGCTGCTGGAATGAGGATGTCACAGTCTTCAACTAATATTGAATCAGGATCAATGGTTTCAGCTCCATGGAACCCTTTGACACCTTTATTGTCCTTGACATGTTTAAGTAGAGCTGGGATATCAATTCCTTTGCTGTTCTTGATAGCACCACTGATGTCACTTACAGCAACAACCTTACCACCTTGCTCGTGAATCAGTTGGGATGCCCAGGAACCCACATTACCAAACCCCTGACATCATTAAAAACCTGAGCTTTTCAAGTTGAACTAAAGGAAACAGTAGATCAATCAGCTCTAAGAGTTTCACCTCACCTGTATGACAAATCGTTGTCCAGAAACAGTCTTTCCATGCTCATTAAGCAAGGCTTCAGTTGCAAACAACACTCCCCTCCCAGTGGCAGCATCTCTACCAAGAGACCCACCAAGATCCTATCATTCAATTACACAAAATTGCAACACAAAAGTGTGATTATTGAAACAAGTAAAGAAAATCACTACTAGCAAACATGAAAAAATCAATCACACTTACAATAGGTTTCCCTGTGACGACAGCAGGCGAGTGGCCATGGAATTTGGAGTATTCGTCTAGAATCCAAGCCATGGTCTGTTGAATACAACAAAAAGGCATCAATCAGTTTGAGAAATTATCAAACAGAAAAGATATATAAAGGTATTTTGTTACCTGAGGACCAGTACCCATATCAGGGGCTGGAACATCAATGTGAATTCCAATCAAATCATGAATCTTTTGGGTGAAAACCCTGGTAAGCCTTTCTAACTCTGAAATACTCAAGTCACCTGGAGAACACCCAATCCCACCTTTAGCTCCTCCGTAAGGTATATTAGCCACTGCAGTTTTCCATGTCATGAGCTGTGCTAGTGCATTTACTTCATCTGGATCAACCTTTAGCCAACAGCATTAGCAAAAGAACAAACGGACAAAATAATAAAAAAGGCAAATAACTTTCTAACATAAGATTTCACAGGCAAAGGAAGAGTAGAAAACAGATCTGAAAAGGCAAAATAAAAAATAAAAAATACACCTCTGGATGATATCTGATTCCTCCTTTCATGGGTCCTCTTGCATTATCATGCTGAACCCTAAACCCAATAAAAGATGCCAAAGTTCCATCGTCTTTTGGAATGGTGCACTCAACCTGCAATAACAATGGTAATATTTTTTGCAGAAAAATCAATGATAATTTTACTACAAAATGAATAAAAAGCTCAAAATATAGAACCACGAATATAAAAGGAGAAAGAAGAAAACTTGAGTCTGTTAATGATTTATCAGTAAGTACCTTGATTTCTCTGAAAGGGATGAGCAAACTTTTCTCAAGCTTGGAATCGAGACCCAAAAGCCTAGCTGCTAGCTTGAAGTTGCGGTTAGTAGCTGCTAATGCGTTCATGGCTTTGTGTTTCTACTGATCTATGCTATGAATATCAAAATACTACGGAGGAAGATGGGAGGGAATGAAATTCCCTATTTATAAACAGCAGAGTTAGTCAATTGCAAAGTCAGTAATGAATGAAGTAATGTAATAAATGTATTTCTTTTATTGTTTTTCTCATCTTCTCTCCTTCCTTAAATATAATATAATATATATATGGTAATAGCATAGCAGGGAAGGTAAGATGAGACTGAAGAAGATCCACTTAAACACGGAGGTTGAATTAAGGCTACACTACATTCCACAAATGAAATCACCCTGCCGCGGAAGCTCAAGGATCCTTGTTAAGTAGAGTTGTGAGAACGGTCATGGATCTTGTTAGTCGGGTCGCGAGTTTATCTGGTCATAGGTTCGTCGAGTCGTTGACGGATTGTGAGTTACCCATCGGGTCACAAAGCTATTTAAGATAATAATAATATTCCTATAATAATTTAGTAAAACATGAAATTTATATGTGTGATAATAAACTCACCATTCTTGTAGATATATGAAAAATGAGAATCAAAAGTTGAAATGTGTTTTAAATTTAGAGAAAATTAAATTTGAAAACATTTCATGTAGTGATAAAGCTAATAACTTTATGAGAATATACCATGTTTTCTCCAATAACCATGTATTAGCTTACTAAGTATTTTTTAATTGGGAATATAATTATATATGATGAAATCAAACAATAAAACAAGTGGTTTTAAAACTCTTCGTATTTCACCATACTCTTCGTGATACCTCCCCAATATACCTCCATGACCAACTATTTGTCTCCTATCTCCGATCTCTCTCTCCGTTGGAATGGAAGGACCCAAAAGGCAAAGTAATCAAAGTAGAAGGAGGTAAAAAGAGCAATTTATAGTATAGGGGCTATCTATTAAATTAACAAAGTATAGGGGCTATCTGTTAAATTAACAAAGTAGAGGGGCCACCTAACTTTATAGTACTCATGTATTATCGATAAACTAATTCGAGATTTGGATGCAAACATCCAATTAAAAAAATATAACTATTTTTAAAAACTTGCATATAGTTATAAGTTATAACAATTAAAATAAATTTCAATGAATAGATTTTAGATTTTAAAATTATTAATTTATAACAACTAGAACATAATTGAACAGAATTGGATATGATAAGGATTTAACAATGATGTTATGATTGGACGAAGACAACTAGAAATTGATTTTTGGATAGATTTGGTTCGAATAAAATTAGTGAGGTTTTGTATTACTAGACGGGCCAATAAAACTGCATAACTAGATATAACCATGCTTGAACCTTGGAGCATCTCCAATGGTCATAAAGTTTAAACTTTATGGTAAAAACTCCAATTTGATTGGTTGGTATTAAAATAAAATTAATTAAATAAATTATTAGGAAAGAAAAATAATTTGGTTGGTTTATTTTACAAAGCTTTATGCAAAAACACCATGTACATAAAGCTTTATAAAATAAACCAATCAAATTACAAAACAAACTAATCAAATCATTTATCTCTTCTATAATTTCTTCTTTTTATGTATTTAATTCTATATTTTAATATCAACCAATCAAATTGGAGCTTTTACCAAATTGGACCTTTTGTTGAATCGGTTTTGTGACTAGTCTGATCCAGATACAAATATTTAGATTGTAGGGTTTAAATTATATAATTTATGGTTTAAGATTTGAAGACATTAGTAAATAATGATGAGTTACATATGGTTATTGATCATATACTAATTATTAGTTTATTAATTAAATATTTTATAATGTTATAGTATGATTATACTGGGTTTGAAGATAATCTTAATCTTAAAATATACTATGGTGGATCTCACCAAACTTTTTGCCACATAAGCTCAATCTTTAACCACAATTTTCCACCTCATTAACTTATTTTATATCAAAATTATATTTTATTTGTCATACTTATAAATGCACTAACATTAATGTGTTTGTGAGTTATGAAATATAAAGTTTAAGACTATATAAATGCACTAAAATTAATGTGTGTTATGAGTTATAAAATATATTCAAACCTTAACCATACTAACACAATAACACTCATCTTTGGTATCAAATTTATTATTATACATATTTTTATGTTTAACAATATCATAAATGTGTTTACACAATTATAAATTGTAGATATTAGTAAAAAATTCATAAAGAAGCATACGTCTTATTAGGTACCACTAATATCAGGGGCGGAGCTACGTTGTATAGTAAGGGGGCCATGGCCCCTACAACAATTTGTTATGGCAGTGTTGGCTTAGATGCTGTAATATAATCAGGATGTTGTGTGTTCGAGTCCCCCAAACAGCAATATAGCTACTTTTCTTTAGAATTTTCATTATTTTTCTTTGGTGCATGCTCCACCAACGGTTCAGGCTATCAACTATGAAGAGTAATTGTGTTTAACTTTTTCATATTTTTTACGTAACTTTTCTGCTTTTCATTGGTTAATTTTAAATTTTCAATAAAAAGGAAAAATAATTCATAACTTAACCATTATAGAAAAATATAAATAAATTTTTCTTTATATTCTATCCATAAATAGTTTCTAATAAACCCTGAGTGTATACGATTTGAGGGTTAAGATTTGGAATACGATTTGAGGGTTAAGATTTGGAATACGATTTGAGGGTTAAGATTTGGAATACGATTTAGAGTTTTGAGTGTATAATATAGTGTTTGAGGGTTAAGATTTAGTGTTTATGGGGTTAGCATTATTAAGTAGCACTCAGGGTTTATTGCAATAGGTTTAGGACTCATTATTTGAGTTTTAAAGTATAGAAATGTGAATTTTTATACTAGCTAGGGTACCGATACCCACGGGTACCGAAGTGATTTTACTGTTTAAATTAGTTAGACACTGTTTAAATGATTTTACTGTTTTACAGAATTTTGTGTAAGATTAAAATAATAATAATTTTTATATATAAAATTTTAATCAAGCAACTTTTTCTTTTGGCCCCCAGAATAAGAAATTCCTGGCTTCGTCCCTGACTAATATATTGACATATTGTACCTAAGTTCGTCATTCATTACTATAATGTATATTATATTTAAATTAGTCAATAACTTGTTAGTATGACATGCTATTATAATAAATAATAAATAATCATTAGTTACTCATCATAATTTCAAAAATATGATAAATAAATATAAATAAATCATTTGAAATTTTTTAATTCACAAATATACAATTTTTTCATAATTTTTTTCTAGATTTTTACTACAAAGGACCAAATAAGAAAAACGTGCATCATGAATCTTTTGTACTATATTATTAATATTTTTTAATTAATTATAATTTTCTTTATAATCAAATGTAGGGGTCGTTTTCCGCGGTGAAATGAATTGCGGTGGAATTAAAACCCGGAAGGGATTCGATTGCTGGGGAAGACTCTAATTCCTTTCGGATTTTAATTCCTTGTTTTCCACTATACCATTACTATATGGATTTCAAACAAAGGACCACCTAACATGATTGAACTACCCTTCTTATCAATCCAAACAACCCCTACTTTCTTTCTGATCTCATTTATGCTATTTTTTACACAAAATACTCATAAAATTCGAGCTCACCATTATTAAAAAATTTATGTCGACCAAACATGAATGTTCAAATAATCAAAATTATTCAAACATTCAAAGAAAGTGGAATAATATGGCACATTAGCTTCAAAAAAAAATTCTATGAGTTGCATCTCATGACCAATGGTGACTCAGTGTTAATCCATCTCAGCTATTAAAATATAACAAAAGTGTTTTCCTTTAAAAAGGATGAACCAAAAAGTTGTTCTCTCACGTTAAAAAATAGAACATAAAAGGGGTACTGTTGAAAAAAATCAAGGAAAAAATAGAAAACATGCCACCCTCCTTCCCTTTTCAAAGGGTTTTGAAAACCCAGCCAGAGCTCATTTGAAATCCTGCCCAGATTTGAAATCCGCCAGTTTTGGGTACACTATTTTGCTTGGAAAACAAGGGAATTGGACCAAACAGGAATTTAGCAGAATTCCTGACCCAATTACTGCGCGGAAAACGACCCTGTAGTATACATATTAGATGAGAATATTTTGGTAAATATATCAAGGTGAGTTAATAGGCTTGGGAATTGGTACCCAAAAACCCAACATAAAATGACGTTATGTTCGTCACAATATATCTTCTATGTTTAGTCTCTCCTTTAGTCAATCAGTTCTTTACTTCAACTCATCGATTAATAGTCTATCATTTTCTATTGAAACCCTAATGCTCTAACAATCGTAGCTCCATCTCGAAAATCTCTTTGCAATCCAGATAAAAAGAGATTCGGGGTTCACCCGAAGCGTAGTGGGTTTCCTCATCATACCCATTGGGGGTGGAATTTGAACCCGTTTAGTCTCACAGGGAGGGTATATGTAATACCCATTTAATAAATGGATGGGAAGTGGATATTTGGTTTCCGGACCCGTGAGTACCCGTTGCTAAGCCCATGGTGTAGACTTCCTTCATAAACTTTTGAATATTTTAATTATGTAAAAATATATAATAATATGTATACCATCGAGATAATAGACTGAAGGGACTCATGTATATTAGGTCACACGCTAATTAGGTCAAATGTATTAATTATATTGTGGGTTCATCGCATCATGAACAACACATGGTATATTTTGTTCAATTTTAGTTTAACAACAAACACGGGAGAAATTAGGTTAGAAGGAAAAATTGACTTTTCACAACCTTAATTATTTTATGGTTGGTCCTAATTCAAATCCAATATTGTGTATAATTAATAGGTAAATTTTTTTTAGTTATCCTTTATTAAATTTTTAGAAAATCAATTTTATTTATTTATTAGTATATATGACGTAAGAGAGAATTTGTCGATATCATCATAAATTATATTTCATAAATGAAGTATATTAAGAGATTATAATCTACAAATAACGAAGCTTATTTTTATTTTTTATTTTAGACTTAAATTAACTAAACTTCAAATAAGTTATACAAATAAATCAAAATATATAAACGATATTACAATTTTTAATTTTATAAATTATATTCTTATTATTACTATTTAAACTAAGACAAACCATATAAAATAAATTACATATGCACGGCCAACCGGCTGGGTAAAAAACTAGTAGTAAATATAGATGAGTCTCATATGCTTATTGACCATATACTAATTATTAATTTATTAGTTAAATGTTTTATAATTTTATAGTATGATTTTATTATTTAATTTAATTAAATATTATTTGAATAATAATAAGTGAAAAGAAGAAAACTGAAATATGAATGGAAATTAGAGGTGGAACTAGAAAATAGAAGAAAAAGAGGGATGAAATGAGAGAAATAAAAAGGTTGATAGAAAAGAAGAGAGGGAAATACCGAAATAGAAATGAGAAAAAGAGAAAAAAATGAAAATTTTGATTCATTAATTAGCTCCGGCTGGTCATCAAGGAAATTGTCCTTCCTTGTCATTAAGGACACATCTTTGTCGTTTATTTTAGTTTTTTTTAAAATCCAACGAGTCTAGTGTTGTAATTAAACATAAGGTTATTTTCTTCTTTTTACCCAGCTGTTGGTTTTTCTCCCCTTTTATGCATTAGTTGACGATTATCTGTTTTCAGTTGTGAGTGTTCACTCTCAATCGGTTCATGCTTCGATAACTACAAATCAATTTTAAGTTTTGTGACTTTCCAACTAATTCAAACTCCCACTTTATAAGTTCTTTCTACCGCTGATGGTTTACGATATTGTCTTTCACAGGGGCGGAGCTACGTTGTATAGTAAGGGGCTACAACAATTTGTTATGGCAGTGTTGGCTTAGATGCTGTAATATAATCAGGATGTTGTGTGTTTGAGTCCCCCAAACAGCAATATAGCTACTTTTCTTTAGAATTTTCATTATTTTTCTTTGGTGCATGCTCCACCAACGGTTCAGGCTATCAACTATGAAGAGTAATTGTGTTTAACTTTTTCATATTTTTTACGTAACTTTTCTGCTTTTCATTGGTTAATTTTAAATTTTCAATAAAAAGGAAAAATAATTCATAACTTAACCATTATAGAAAAATATAAATAAATTTTTCTTTATATTCTATCCATAAATAGTTTCTAATAAACCCTGAGTGTATACGATTTGAGGGTTAAGATTTGGAATACGATTTGAGGGTTAGGATTTGAGGGTTAAGATTTGGAATACGATTTGAGGGTTAAGATTTGGAATACGATTTAGAGTTTTGAGTGTATAATAGTGTTTGAGGGTTAAGATTTAGTGTTTATGGGGTTAGCATTATTAAGTAGCACTCAGGGTTTATTGCAATAGGTTTAGGACTCATTATTTGAGTTTTAAAGTATAGAAATGTGAATTTTTATACTAGCTAGGGTACCGATACCCACGGGTACCGAAGTGATTTTACTGTTTAAATTAGTTAGACACTGTTTAAATGATTTTACTGTTTTACAGAATTTTGTGTAAGATTAAAATAATAATAATTTTTATATATAAAATTTTAATCAAGCAACTTATTCTTTTGGCCCCCAGAATAAGAAATTCCTGGCTTCGTCCCTGGTCTTTCAATTCTCTCTCAGTTTTATCTTCCGCATTGCTTTAGATATTCTCCGCTTTCAACAATCATGCCTCTTCATAGTTCTATTGCTAGTACTGCTACTAGTCTCCGTCGGAGTACTAGTTATTGATCACCTAGGTATTATGACTTCTTTTTTGCATTTTCTTGTGTACAGAGTTTTGTGTATGCACTTTTTCTATCATGTTTATCGATTTGTGTACTCGTTACTATAATATGTTTTTGTGTTTTGTTGTGTATGGATTCCATTTTTTCTAAGGTTTCAAATCGTTGTTTTTTACATATGTTATTATCCAAATCTCTTATTTGTTTAATACCTTTAGCCTTGTAAAAAAAGAGGGGGGGGGGGGGGGGGGGGGGGGGGGGGTGTATTTGTTTATTGTTTTTTTCTGTTCATGTGTTCGTTTTGGAGGTTGTTTGCATGTACTCGTTTTTTGCTTTTTGTTTGTTGTGTTCATCTGCTATGGTATGGTGTTTTAGAATGCTATATTTGTTTTATGTTTTGCGTTTTACAGGGTTGTTCATTTTAGGTTCTGTACTTGTTTAACTCATGCATACTTACTTTGTGCTTAATTGTTTTTGGGTAGAGCTAACATTGAATTGATGTCATCTGATGATTCTGTTAATGTGCCAACAAATAAACATCCTTGGTTGATAGTAACCACTCTCCTTTCTTCAGACCGACAAGAGGAATAAGACAAAGTGACCCCTTGTTCCGTTTCTTATTCATAATCATGTCTAATATCTTCTCATTCCTACTGCAACAAGGTATTACTAAGGGTCACATTCGAGGGATCAAGTTGAATTATAGATGCCATGTTATACACCATGTTTTATTTGCAGATGATACTATGGGGTTGGAAAGGCGACTGAAAGTGAGGCTGGAAATATCCATCTCATCATTACAAGATACTGTCAGTTATTAGGACAAGCGATCAATGAGGCAAAATCTGCAAATTTCTTCTCCAAAAACACTCATGAGGCCAATCGCTCTATATTGTTACTAAGATCTTTAATGTTGATGAAGACGTTTCGTTGGGAAAGTATTTGGGGATGCACACAAAGGGGGGGGGGGGGGGGGGGGGGGGGGGTCCTCTAGGGTGCAAACTGTAAAGTTTTTACTAGAACGAATGGAGATGAAAGCTCAATCCTAGAGCAGCTGCTCTCACATGGGGGACGACAAGTGATGATAAATGTTGTACTTCAGTCCATTCCCTCTTATGTGATCTTCTCCTACTTCCTGATGCCGAATACACTGTTTTGTAAAATGGATGACTTGATTTTTAGATACTCATGGTCTGGGATGTCCAAACAAAGAAGATTCATTAGTATTCAGCTAGTCATTTATCGTAGGGCTGGGAATCGGTCGGTGCGGTAAAAAAAACGATGAAAATATGTTAACCGCCCATAAGAATGTTTTGACCGACCCAATTTTTGGACATTTAACCGACCGAAAAGTTGACCGAACTAATTTTGACGACTGACCGATTTTGACTGACTGACCGAAAATTGACCAATTTTGACCGACTGACCGAAATTCGACCAATTTTTCAATGAAAACGTAGCCTACCACTGGTAGCAGCTAGCCCCATATTCATAAAGATGAGTTGAGATCGACAGTTTCGGTGCGTGACTAGAAAAAAAAACTTATTCATTGCAAACTGAAATAGCATCAACAATTTCACTTTCTTGAACATGAACCTTGATAATAGGCAATCTGATTGATCTAGCCACCACAACGGTCAGGTTAGGGTTTTGCCTGCAAAAAATGAAGCAGATTAGTGAAACCAATTACATAAAGTTGCAAGTTGTGACGACAATGTGTTAGCCATGTAGCTGATAAAATGGAAGGATAAGTGAGATGAGGTGAGTGAGAATAAGGTCACACAATCAACTCATGCACATGCCAAAGGAATAGATATCAATGAGTTCAGTGTATTCTTCATCATATAGCTATAGAGCCATGAATTCAGGAGTACCTGCACAATTAGATGGTATCTGCAATGCATCTTGAACATTCATTTGGTTCCAAGCAACTTCAATTTCGTCAACCTCATCAAATGCCTTATATCTATAATAGAAAAGGAAGCAGCCCAAGCAGTCAGAACACAATGTCTAAGGTCATATGCTGAGCAATAAAACTACTAACAAAGTTTTGAAACAAAGGAACATACACCGTCTTGAATGCCCCTCTGCCCAAGATTATCATATTGGAGATTAAAGAGAAAGGAAAACAAAAACATCATGACCAAAGGTAAAAAAGAAATCATTTTAGGATCAAAATTCGAAATAACTTCCAATCAAATGGAGTTACAAGGATAACTCAATCAAACCTCAAGTTAATTGCAACAAAAAAAACAAGTCATATTCAGCTGCGCATAGACTAGTAGAGACAACACAGAATCGTTTGATCAAGGTACTTGCAAATAAATCAGTACAAATTCAGGTTTCTTTAGAGATCAAAATAACATTCACTGATCATCATCAAATTCAGCTGTGCATATACTGATGAAGAAAATATACAATCATTTGATCAAAGAACTTACAAATAAATGACTCTAAATTACATTGTATGCATACCCGAATATAACGACCCGATGGATCTTTTTCCACAACCTCACCATCGTCAAAAGAAACAGAATCCCCCATATTGGCTGGAGAGATCAACAAATCAAAATGAACAGAAAATGGAAAGGTGCATGAGGGAGGTAAGAAAACAAGCTACGCAGATATCACCATGTGGAGGAAGGAAAGGGAAGAAGAAACAAGAGAATGGCCGAAGGGGACTTACCAAGTTACCGTTGCTATCGTCGTTGGTGCGGGACCTGGCTGGGGGGAGGAGAAGCCGTCGGGGCAATGGCGGTGATCTGGCTGGTGGGAGAAGCCGTCGGGGCGACCACAGAGTGGCAGAGAGCAGCAACGCCGGCGACCACAAAGTGGCAGAGAGCAGCGACCCAACGAATCAGCGACTATGGTGGTGATTCACTGGTGAACCCTAATTTCTTTCGACATTCGACTGCTGAGTGAGAGAGAATGGAATTGGAAAGTGGCTGGGTAAGTAATTAGTTCGGTCAATATCGGTCAAGTGAGGTTAACCGGCCATTAACCACTGACCGACCAGTTGATAAATCACTGAACGCAAGCTGACCAAATTTTGCATCGGTTAACCAATTTCGGTCGGTTAAATCAGTTTCAGCAATTAACCTTAACCACTATCCCAACCCTAATTTATCTTATTCGAAACAAAATGGGAGGCTTGGTTTTCGAAGGTTTCCAGAGTTCAATATCTATTTTTTAGCAAAGTTGGCTTGGAAGATTGTCTTGCAACCCAATGCTTTATGGGCCTGACTGTTAAAAGCTTTATATGTTCATCGATTTGATTTTTTTAAAACATCATAGGAAATCGTGGATTTGGAAAAGTATTCTTGAAGGATGGAAAGCTTTGGTGCAGGGACTTCGACGAAAAATTGGAAATGGAGAAGCAACATGGATCGATGGGGTATGGTTCCTAAACTCTAACTTGCTGATTGCATTATCCAACCAAATAGAGCTTGGGATCGACATAAGCTTTTGGCATTCTTTTCTCTGGATATTGTGCATATTCCAACTGGTCCTCTATCTCATAACGACTCTTGGATTTGGAATTATGATGACAAAGTAGTTTTCTCGATTAAATCGTGTTATCGACTGCTCAAGAATGGTAATAGACATTATCATCATGAAGTTAGCAATCAAAAAAGGGGTGAGTGGAAATGGCTATAGAGTTTGGCTCTGCCGCCAAAGATTAAATTCTTTATGTGGAGACTTTGTCAGGATGCGATTGCGACACGTTTAAATCTTGCTCGACGAAGTTGTTCACCGACTACACTATGTCCCTGCTGCAATTTGGTCAAAGAGACAATCATCCATATGGTGTTTCATTGTGAGGTCCTCACAACCTTTTGGCACAATATTTTGAAATAATTACAGCAAGATGGCATCCCACGTGATGACTGTGACATCCTAGGAAAATCCCATATCGACAAAGTACGGGGGAGATACCATGGGCTATGTGGAATAGTTCAACCTGAACTGACATGACCCATTTTGTGATGTAGTGGTGGGGGTTTGATCTTGAGAGGAGGAGGTCATAGGTTCGAACCCCTCCAACACCCAAAAAACAAACCCGTGAGGGCTGGGCCCAAAGCGGACAATATCTTGTCAGAAAAGGTTGGGATGTTATAAGTGGTATCAGAGCCTCTCCCCGTCCCTCTTGAACGATGGTGGGGGAAAACCTCAACGAGGACGTTGAGTCCCTGGGGGGTGTATGTTACATCCTAGGCAAATCCCACATCGACAAAGTACGGGGGAGATCCATGGGCTATGTGGAATAGTTCAACCTTAACTGACATGATGCATTTTGGAGTGTAGTGGTGGGGGTTTGATCTTGAGAGGAGGAGGTCATGGGTTTGAATCCCACCAACACCCAAAAAATAAATCCGTGAGGGTTTGGCCCAAAGCGGACAATATCTTGTCAGAAAAAGTTTGGGATGTTACAATGACTTTCTTCCAACTAGGAAGGGGATGTGGAAGATGTTAGATGGCAAGTAACTGGCATGATACATCAAACAGTGAAAAAAACCTAGACAAGGAGGGCATGAGGTTCCCTTGATTGTTCAAAGTGTGTTGACGAAGCCAAAATTTGGCCTTGATTAATATAGTTGGTGTCAAACAACTTAGTCCACAATTTTTGTGCACTAAGTTGTTGGGGGATTTGTTTACACAAATCTATATTCATAAACCAGTTTTAGTATTTTGGCCATAACTCATTCCATAGATCTTCGATTGGTGCAAGGTCAACGACGATGGAAACATAAAGAAATTATCTATCCATCCACATGTAATCGAAAACCTAGTTCAAAGGGACCAGTGAGATATAGCCAAATGATGACCAAAATACCAGATTGGCAAAATACAAGAAATTAAATCTTTTTATTAGGCCATTAATTACCTTAGTAATTAAATAACATGAGTTGGGCCATGACGTCATTATTTTGGCCCAATCACCATTCTCTCTTAGCCCTTTACAACCCATGATACTTTGTTATTCGCTCTTCGCCCTTCGCCCCTCACAACCCAGGATACCTCGTCCTACTGGCAGAGAAACCCATTTTCTTTCTAAATCTGTCCATTGTAGTATTTTAGTCATAACTCCTCCATCTAGACTTTGATTCATGCAAGGTCGGTGATTATGGAAAGATAATTTTGTTATCTTTTATTTCCATCCATTATGTAATGGATAACATAATTCGATCAGACCAGTGAGATATGGCCTCTATAATATGACGGCCAAAATACGACATTGCTTACTTATTGAGATTTGTATGGCTTTATTATGCCTTAGTTGTTGATGTGACCAATTATTGACGTATTTATTCCCTCATTAGATGATATTTTTGTGATGATTTTATCTCGTTTGGGTGATTTTAAGTGAGTTTATTCCCCTTTCGGCGTTGTTTTATGTCATTTTGCACGTTTTTATGGATTTTAGGTAATAACCGACGTTGGGGAATCAAACCAGGAGTGAAGTATTGAGCGACATGAGATTCTAGGGCCCTTGGAGTGATCCGGGCCGAGGGAAGAAGACCCAACCACAAGGAAAGGACTGATTTTGAAGAAAACTCAAAATGATGAATTTTGGAGCTGACACACCGTGTAAGCTAAATACACTGTTTAGCTTACACACCATGTAAGCTCCCCAGACGGGAAAAATTGACCTTTTTCAGGAAGGAAAAGGTTTTAGAGGGTATAATTAGACTTTTTGGGAGACAATTCATTCAACTTTTGATTTCTGAGGAGAGCCATAACTTGGGGAGAGTTCGAAGCATATTTTGGAGTCCCGGAACACGCTCGGATCATAGGATTTGAAGATTTTCAAGATTGAAGAAGCTCGAAATCATCAAAATTAGGTTTTACAGTTCTCTCTCTATTCTTCCTTCATAAGATGAATTCTCTTGTGGTTTTTTATTCTTGCTTATTAGATATGATTTGCTAAAACTCTTCTAGCTTTAGATTAGATGAACGCTAAATGAACCGGGGCTTTAAAGAGGTCACGGATCGGCGGGAAGTAAGATATTAATTCAGTCTTTTCTTGTTCATAATTGATTTGTTCTTCAATTTCTTTTCTTTTCTAGCTTGATCACCTAGATTATATTCTTGTTAGAATAAAAGATAGTTGGCGAACGTCCGCCTTGATCTAGAACCTCAAATCAATTAGTTAACCTATTCGATGGAATCACTCATCTAGTAGGAGCCGTTTAGGGTTAAATCCGTTTCAAGACAAGCTTATTGAATCAATTCAGGTGCACCAGTCAATTATTAGTTGCAGAAGAGAACGCATGGACGGATAATCGATCTTGGTAGCTAGTTCAATAGTAGTGAACGTTTGTGAACTTAGACCTAAGGGTAAGGAGCTACGACGGTGATTAAGAACTGAATGAATTAAGTTGGAAACCTGCCGGTCTTGTGATTGCCAATGCCTTGGTGATTTTAGGGGAATTCAAAATCTAAGCTACCTTCTCATTAATTGAAACAAACCAAGCCAATCAATCTGTTAGCTTTTAGTTTCTTCTTTCCTTGCATGTTAAGTAGTAGAAATTTGTGGAACTCACACCACAACAACTTGTTTAAACCTGAATAGTTGCTAATTACTATGAGTAAACGTTGAGAAGAAAACTCGTGGAATATGATCTATCCTACTCTTGTAGGTTAGTATTTGACTGCTGTTTTGCAGCTTTTCAGTTGTCTTGTGAGTTTAAAAGGATTAAATGAGGCCATGAATATACTATTTTGGCCTCACACTATCTCTTGTCGATCTCCTCATCATGAGGGAAACCCCAAGGTCGATTCTGTATCATCGTGTCGACCTCCTCATCATGACGGAAATCCTAAGGTCAAGTCTATCATGATGATACTATCATGCTGGCATCCTTATGTTAACTTCATCATCATGTTAAACCCTATTATATCATCATGACATCATCATGCCAATCTCTTAACCTCATCATGAGGGAATCCCTAAGTTCAACCTCCTCATCATGACGGAAGCCCTAAGGTAGATTCCATATAATCATGTTGACCTACTCATCATGGTGAAACCCTAAGGGTCGACGTTGACATATCAAACTCTACCGAAGGTATGATCATGAAGTCACCATCATATCATCAAGGGACATCATCAATGTCAAGGCATACACTACCAAGGAAAGACCTATCCATGGAAAACATTTCATCATCAGGGAAACCCTACTTCACGAGGACAAGTTTTTTCCATCAACTTCACTACTCCACCAAGGCAGTTGAAGTTCAAGAGGTGGGAAGTAACCTCCATGACAATTATTTCATCCACCTACAGTTACCGCTCATGTTTGCCTATAAATATGAGAGGTATTGGACAGAAACAAGGGTTTGCAAAACCACACAAGCAGACACTCTTCCCAAATTTCAACTTTTCTCTGCAATTTCAGTTCCAATAGCCATAGTCTACTTTTCTTTTGGAGCTCTCTTAGAACCTCCATAGGAGTAGCACTAGTAGTAGTAAACATAGTCATAAAAACATCAAACATCCTTGTTCAAACTTTTTTTGGAGAGGTGTGAACAGTGTCATTATCCTTGTTCCAAGAAGTCAAAAGTGATAGTGTGAGGCCAAAATAGTATATTCATAGGTCTTATATGATGATTTTCAATGCCCGTAGGTCTTATATGATGATTTTCAATGCCCGTAGGTCTTATATTATGATTTTCAACATGCAAAGTGCTCTAAGACAAAATATTTTGACACTTGGTCATTTCATTAGGATTAGCATCGCTTACAGGGTCTTTTTTAATCGTAATATCGCCTAAGATGCATGGAGTTCCATGTTTTGGGGATCTTCGTTCCATCCAACTCTGCCAGCTTGAAGGTATTGGCACCTCGCACTCTATACGGTCCTTCCCAGCCGGGGTTGAGCTTAGCCGCTTCGATCGCTGGTCTGAAGATTTTTCGCAACACCAAATCATTGAGCGTGATGTGATGCGGTCGGAGTTTCAGATTGTACCGCCTAGCCAGCTGCTCTTTTTTCCGCGATCAATCGCATCTGTGCCTTTTCCCTTCTTTGCTCAATCATGTCCACATTGAGCATTAATTCTTGTTCGTTTACCTCGTCCCTGTACTCCTGGATTCGTATGAATGGGATTCAAATTTCTATCGGGAGGACCGCCTCGGTTCCGTATGTCAATGTATAAGGTGTCTCACATGTCGCCATTTTGTAAGCCGTTCGGTGAGCCCATAGCACGTGGTCAAGCTTTTCGACCCACACACCTTTACATCCATCTACTCTTTTCTTTAACCCCTGCAAGATAAGTTTGTTGGCCGCCTCTACCTGTCCATTGGCTTGTGGATAGGCCACCGAGGCGAATCTCAAATTGATCTTTAGGTCGTCACATAATTCTTTGAAGATTTGTGAGTCGAACTGAGTACCATGATCGCAGATGATACTTTCTGGTATCCCGAATCTAGTGACGATATTTTTGAACGCGAATTTTTGTACCTGTTTAGCGGTGATGCTTGCAACCACTTCTGCTTCAACTCACTTGGTAAAGTAGTTAACTGCCACGATGAGAAACTTCCTCTTTCCTGAGGCTTCTGGAAATGGGCCTAGGATGTCCATTCCCCATCTTGCGAATGGCCATGGGCTGACGTTTGCTTGAAGCGTCGTTGCTCGCAACTTGTGGTAATTTGCAAATTCTTGACACTTGTGACACTTTTTCACCAAGTCGCCTGCTTCCCTTCTCATCGTGGGCCAATAGAAGCCTTGGTATATTAAGTTCCTTTCAGGACTTCTTGTCCCCAAGTGGGTGCCACACACACTTGAATGTACTTCATCCAGAGCCCAAGCTGCATCTTCTTCTCCCAAACACCGTAGGTACGGCCCATGGCCGATTTTCGGTATAATTCGCCTCATATTATGGTGCATCTTCCTACTTTTCGCCGAAGTTTAGTTGCTTCTAACGGGTCGTTTGGTACCGCGTCATTATCCAAGTACTGGATAATGGGTGTTCGCCAGTCGCTTTTCCAACCCCATTGATGACATGAAAGCATTGCTTCATCTTTGTTTCTTTTTCTATCGTGACCATTCGTCCTTCCTCAAAGTCTGTCGCCGTCGCCAACCTCGAGTGTGCATCTGCATGGCAGTTTTCCTCTCTAGAAATTTGTGATATGGAGACTTTCTTAAATTCGGATATGAGCAGCTTTACTTCATCAAGATAAGGGAGAAGCGACTCTTCTTTTACCTCAAAACTTCCATTAACTTGGTTGACCACTATTGCCGAATCTGAGAAAACTTTGATGTTGGTAACTCCCATACTCTTGGCGATTCGTAAACCTGCTTCTAACGCCCCATATTCCGCTGCGTTGTTGGTCCTATTAGTTGCGAATCGCAGCGCTACCTCATGGAGGATCCCCCCGGGCGACTTCAGGACTATTCCAGCGCAGATCCTCCTTTACTCGAGGCACCATCCGTAAATAATGTCCATTCATCGCCTTCCTCTACATCCTCTTGTACCGCTCCTTCCACAACAAAGTCTGTCAGGACTTGGGCTTTGATCGCTGTTCTTGGCTGGTATCGTATGTCGTATTCGCTTAACTCGATTGCCCATTTAGCCAATTGCCCCGCTACGCTCATGGATCTCAGCGCGCTTTTGATTGGAAGGTTGGTGAGCACATGTATTGTATGTGCCTGAAAGTATGGTCGCAACTTCCTGGCCGCGTAAACCACAGCATACGCCATTTTTTCTATCGCCGGATATCTTGTTTCGGCGTCAATTACAGTTTTACTTGTGTAAAAAAATAGGGTGCTCGGCTTTTTCCTCTCTTCGAACCAAGACCGCGCTAACTGCCTTTGGAGAGATTGCGATATAGAGAAATAGAGCTTCATTTAACTGTGGAGATGCAAGTACAGTAGGCGTAATTAAAAATTGCTTCAGCTCTTCGAAAGCCTTGTTACATTTGTCATTCCACGCAAACTTCGATGCATTCTTTAAAGTTGCAAAAAACGGGGCGCAACGATCGGCGATCCTGGGGATGAATCGGTTGATCGCCGTTAATCTTCCAGACAAAACTTGTACTTCCTTCACGGTCTTTGGAGGTGTCACGGCTGTGATTGCCACAATTTGTGTGGCATTGGCCTCTATTCCTCGCCTGGTTATAAGATACCCAAGAAATTTTCCCGAGGTCGCTCCGAACACAAACGGATTTAACCTGAGCGAGTACTCCTGCAGTGTGTTGAAAGTTTCTCGTAAGTCGCTCAGATGATCGTCAGCCTTCTTACTTTTAACTAAGAGATCATCTACGTATGCTTCCAAGTTTCGCCCGATTTGCTTGGCAAAAACCGTGTCAATCATTCTTTGATAGGTTGCTCCAGCATTCTTGAGTCCAAAGGGCATCACTCGATAGCAGTAGTTCGCTGTTCGCGTCATGACTGCTATCTTCTCTTGATCTTCCTCATTCAAGGGTATTTGATGGTAGCTTGAGAACATATCCAGGAATGATAACATCTCGTTGTTCGTTGTCGCGTCTACCAGCTGCTCGATGTTGGGCAAAGGATACGGGTCCTTGGGGCAGGCATCATTTAGGCTGGTGAAATCGATGCTCATTTGCCATGCCCCTGACGATTTCTTCACAAGAACAACATTAGCCAACCACTCGGGATACTGTACCTCCTTGATAAACCCTACCTTTAAAAGTTTCTCCACTTCTATCGCCACGGCTTGTTGCCTCTCTCTGCAAATGTTCTGTCTTTTTTGTTGCACTGGGCGACTTCCAGGTTCGATCGCCAGAGAGTGTTTGATGATGTCTGGAGCGATTCCTGGCATGTCGCTGGGCGACCATGCAAACAGGTGGGAAAAATCTCAAAGCAACTTAATCAATTCATGCTTCTCCTCGTTGCCTAGGTAGGACGATACTCGAACTGTCTTGCTTTCATCCTCCTCGAAGAGCGGTATTGGGACATCCGACTCTGCTGGTACTACTTTTTCCCCTCCATTCTCCGCCTCCAAGCTTATGGTGAGGCAGGTGCTTTGAGTCGCCGCTCTGTAGCATCTTCTGGCGATGTCCGGGTGCCCCCAAGCGAAACCTATGCCCTCTTCAGTGGCGAACTTTAGCACTTGATGCACTGGGGATGAAATCGCTTGGAAGGCGGCGAGCGCCGGTCGCCCTAGGATCATGTTGTACGTAGACTGGCAATCCATGACATGGAAGTCAATGGATCGCGTCACCTGTAAGTCGCCATCTCCGATAGTTATCTTCATTGTAGCGATTCCCTTGATGGGAACCGTGTGCTCCGAAAACCCCGAGATGGTTGTCTTCGTTTATCTGAGCAGGCTGGCGGGCAGGTTCATCTTTTTGTACAGCTCCCAAACAATGATATCCGCGGCTATTATGTGTTATCACTTAGATCACCATTGCTTCTAAGCTCGGACCTCCTACCCGGGCCATATCTTCCTCCAAGAAGCCCAAGACTGGGCGGCTGACCCGATCAATCATCATTAATTCTTGTACTTCCTCCTTCTTGACTTTCTTTATTGGGCAACTTTATCCTCCAAAGATAGTTTGATAGACGTGATTGACCTCAGGCCGCGACTTCATCTTGCTGTCTTTCCGCCCTGTGGCTCTTTCAGCCGGCGAAAACATCACCTCTCTTGTCTTGTGATTCTCCTTTGTCTCGGTGATCCTCCTCTTGCGACTTATTTTTTCGTTTAGTGCTTACGATGAAATCTCTTAGTCTTCCTTCGCTTATCCATCTTTCAATTTCATTCTTCAGCTCCCTACAGTCTTCACTGGTATGTCCATGAGAATCGTGGAAATCGCAGAACTTCTGGTGACTTCGCTGATCCGCCGGATTGTACATCGGTCCCGGCCAGTTTATGGTATGTCCTTTGTGCTGCATATACAGCAGAATCTTCCTTCACGACTCTGAGAGAGGTGTGTAGTCAGTTCTTTCTTCTTGATATCCCCTTTGTTCTTCAGGGCGACTTCTCCTGTATGGCAGTCTCTCGGAGGGCTGCCATCTGGCCTGCTTGTTCCCTGTAACGGGCTTTTCTTCCCTCTTCACCGCCTCGGGTGAAGGTTCTGCTAACTACTCCTCAATTAAAATAATTTTGTGTACCCTGGTTTCCAAGTTGGACAACGATTTTGGGACCACCTGTAGCAGCGACTCCCGCAATCTGTCGTTGTGGACCGACTGGAATAAACTTGCCACAGTGATCTCATGATCTACCCTCCGGATGGATTGGATGACCCCGGTCCACTCGTCGAAGAAATCTTTCAGTGATTGGTTCGGCTTTTGCCTTAAGCTCACCAACGCCTGTAGCGGGACCATCCTTGTTTTCTTGCACTCATACTTCTATGAGAAGATCATGGTGAAACCCTCCCACGAGGTTATGTGCCTTTTGGCAGATTCATGTACCATTCCCTGGCCCGTCCTCCAAGCGTCGCCGGGAAAGCCCTGCAGTATGCGGCATCGCCTGCTTGCTGCATTTGCATGGCGATCTGGAAAGCCTGCGGGTGTTGGTCTGGGTTGCCCGTCCCCACATACCTGTCCAGGTTAGGCGGCACTAACCCCTTGGGTAGCGGCTCGGCCAGGATCGCCCTGGACAGAGGCTGGTGCACTGCTAGCTGCGCGGGGGAGATTTGAGTCCCAGGGAGGAATTGTTGTAATGCCTCAAGATGAGAGTCCTGCGGCGACTGCCTGACCTGAGTGTTGGCTGCAAGACCTTGAGCTTGTTGAGCGATCACCGTTTTCAGCATTTGGGTAAGCTCGGTGTTCTGTTGCTCGAGGGACCGGAATCTCTGCTCAAGTAGCTCGTAGGCGTCCCTGGCAGGAATTGTACTGCGAGACTCGGAGTCATCCTCGAATTCGAGTTCCATGTTTCTGGTGAGGTCTGGATTCGCCCGGGAGCCTGGATTGATGTGCTTGACGGGTGTTATCCCGTCACCTCCTTGGCCACCTTCGCCCACTAGTGCGGGAACTGCTGATGAAGTCATTCGCCTTGAGTTTGTGTGAAAAAGTCGCCTGATCTCTGATGACACTCGAATTGACGTGATTATCAGCCTCATTTAAGCGACATTTCCTTGCTTAAGACATGGTTTTTAGGGTAGAATAACGAATATTCAATCAATTGCCCTATCTCGTGCCATTTGTGTTACCTTGGCCCGTTTCGGGTCTATTTGATGGTTTTCTAGTGTTTTTATGTTAGCACAGGTTTTTTCCATCAAATAAAGTAGCCAAGGACGTGTCTAAGGCGTTAGAACCTCGAGGAATTGCACCGGAATCGATCCGAGGAGTCAATCGAGTCGAACCAAAGTCTGCCCCGGTTTACAAAGGAGTTTTCGCCAAAAATACCCTAGCATTTTCGGCGAAAATACATGCACAAAATCACTGATGTCAACTGAAGGAAGTTTTCGGCGAAAACCCTAAGTTTTTACCGAAAACTGTTGGACCGAAAATTACAGAAGAAAGCAACCGGCGGGCTCACCATTTACACTAATATTTTCGGCGAAAATCCCTCATGATTTTCGGCGAAAATTCAAGAGAAAATCCAGCTGCATTAGGGTTAAGTATAAATACTTAACCGGCGGCCCAAATCAAAGGGGGACGAAAATAATACATCATAATTACCAAACTTCAGAATTCTCTCAAGTTTTGGAGCAGAGAGTTTAGAAGTCGTGGAACTCACACCACGCACGAAGTGCTTAACCCTGAGTAATTTGCCAGCTTATTTGAGTAGTCGATCATACAAGACCCGTGGAATACGATCTACCCTAGCTTGTTAGCTTTGTTAGTTATTTGATTGAGTCGTCAACGACCGGCTCATCAAATTGGCGCCGTTGCCGGTGACTTCTTTTGATTGTTTGAAAGAAGAACTGACAATTTATTCTTCTACTTTCCATCTTTCATTTTCCACCCACTTCGATTTTACACTGGTTTTTGTTTGTTTTTGTTATTTGTAGGTTGTTCACAGGTGTATGCATCGCCGCCCTTGGACTCGCTCTCAAACTGACAAGGCTAAGAGTATAGAGAGACCAAGCAGTTCTGCTCCACTTCGACAATCACAGATTCCAAGGAGAGGCAGAATCAATCCACCTCCACCCGTCACTCCAATTAAGATTGAGGAACTGAAGGAGAGTCCCTCATCTTCACCTTTACCATCACCTACATCTGTTTCATACACCGAGTCACTTTCACCTCCTCCATCTCCTACCATGGCTGATCAATTACCACCACCACCACCACTAGGCGGAAATCCACCACCGCCTCCTCCATCTCCTGCACAGAAATCCACCACTAGCGTTCGATCTGCCATTGCCGTACCGCGCATTGAAGTAGATCCTGACTATGAGATCAAGATTCCATTCTTGACTATGATCTCTAGGGATCTACAGTTCGAAGGCAGGCCCCTAGACAATCCGTGCAGTCATCTTGCGGATTTCCTTGATCTCTGCAGCACTTTCAAGAACGGAAACCTCGACAAGAATACTCTTTGTTTGAGAGCTTTCCCGTTCTCTCTGAAAGGCGCCGTTAAGAGGTGGCTTACTGGCAAACCACCTGGATATTACACTGATTGGGATACTCTGGCTCAAGACTTCGTTGAAGAATACTTTCCTCCTGCCAGAACAACAGCCATCAAGGACAGCACTGCCAGGTTCTCCCAGAAAGAAGGAGAAAGCTTATATGATACTTGGAATCGATTCCAAGAACTTCTCTACAACTGCCCGCATCATGGATTCGAGCAGAGGCAGTTAGCTGAAATCTTTGCTCGAGGTCTTCGAGAAGAATCTACCAAGTGGGTCAATTCCCTAGCTGAAGGGGATTGCACTACGCTCACACCTGAAGCTGCTCTTCTTCACTTCGCAAACTGTGCTTCCAAGTCAAGGAACTGGGAACGTCAATCTGAAGGATCAAGGAGCAAGCTCGATCTCGAAGCAGCTATCAAGGCCGAAGTAGAGAAGCATTTGAAGAAGTCTACCACACCAGTCAAACCGCCGGAAGCTTCTGTCTATGTTGCCGATTGTGAGTGGTGTGGAGCTTGCGCACATAATGGAGGCCGATGCCATAATTTTGGTAAGACAGAAGTCTGGTCCGCCGAAGAGGTAAATTTCGTTCAACAAGGCTTCGTTAATAATCAGAATGGTTATGCTGGCTACCGCAACTTCAGGCAGCAAGGGAACTATCAAGACAGACCTCCCTACAATGCTGGCGCCAACCATAACCAGAACTAGAATAACCGCCCAGCTGGTCCAGCTCAGGATCAGAAGCCTAACCATCTACCGGCAGGTGTCTACCAGCCGCCGCACCGCAATCCGGGTAACTATGGAACTGTTCCTGGCAATCGCCAGAATCAGTATTTGAATAACACCTATCCAGGGCAGCAGTACCAGAAGGAAAACAACGTCAGTGACCTGGACAAGAAGCTTAGTCAGATCATCACCAGACTCGATGATCATGACAGTCAGTTTAAAGCTCGAGCTCTTCTCAATCAAGAACAGATAGCAGCCGGTGAAAGAATTGAGCAGGCCGTGAACAACATCTCGAGCATGCTAGCATCTGGTCGACCATTTGGCCAACTTCCGAGCCAGACAGAGCCGAATCCGAGAAAAGAGCAAGCCAAGATGGTATCTGTTAGAAAATTTACAAGCTTATCTGCTAATGCTTGTTCTGTTTTACACAGGATCGCTGAATCTCCAGAGAAGAAGGACGCGCCACAAGTGGCGCCTAAGGAGGATGATCCTCCTCTTGCACCGTACGTCGTGAAGCCTCCTTTTCCAAGAGCATTGCTGCCGAATGCAAGGATCGAGACTGGCATGAAGGGGAATAAAGAAGGATATCCTGATGCTCGTAGCAAGAAACCTTCCTCTCCATATCCAGCTAAGTGCTCTGATCCTGGTTCTTTCACTCTACCTCTTGTCATTAATGATGTTGAGATAGAACGTTGTTTGGTTGATCTTGGCGCGTCTGTTAATGTTATGCCTATGAGTCTATATGAAAAATTGAACCTAGGAGAACTTGAACCGCCTAGTATGAAACTTATCTTTGCTGATAGATCACTTAAAACTCATAGGGGAGAAATCAAAGACGTTGTTACTAAATGTGGCCCTTTCACGTTCTTAGCTGACTTTGTTATCATTGACACTAGTGAGGATGATTCTACCATTCTCATAGGACGACCTTTCATGGCTACAACTGGGATGCAAATTAACGTTCCAAATGGTTCTTGAACTTTGAGAGTTGGTAAAGAAACTGTCACGTTCCGCCTTAAAGATGGAATGAAATATAATCCTAAGAATGAAGAATTTCATTGTTTAGATGTTGAAACTGTGGAGTTGACTCCGGTCAACTCCGTTACTGATATCTCTTCTAGTGTGCCTAGATCAATTGCTATTGCAGGTGCTGGACAGATTACCAAGCAGAAACTGAAATCTGTTCTTCAGACGCCAAAGAAGAAGGAACTGAAAGCCTCTTCTAAGCCACCGAGCACAAAACCTAGCAGACCTCGGGGAAAGAACAAGAAGACGAAGACTCACATGGTCTGGAGACCAGTTATGCCACCATCGTCTACCGAGCCAGCCGCACCACCAATTCGTTCCAAGCTACCGGCGCCAGAACAAGTATGGAAGGAGAAGCCGAAAGCATCTCCTAAGGAAATACCTACGATCACCGATCCTGGTGATATCAAGCCGGAGGTCAAAGAAAAGAAGGAGCCGATCGTTCTCATTCCATCCACTGTCTTCCTTGTGGAAGATGATCCCTTGACAGAACTGTTCGGACCATTCACGATCACTGACCACCTTCCCGACGGACGTACCAAGCTCTTACACGCGAACGGGAAGAAATTCATGCTCACCGGAGAAGCCCCGAAGCTCTACTTTATGAACTCCGATGCTAACATTAAGGAGAATCTGAGTTGGGATGTCTCCTAATACCGTCCAGGTTCGTGGGAGGCAACCCACAGCTGGAGTCCGTTTTTGATTTGTGTCAACCTTAGTGTTTTAGAGTCGGTTCGGGGGAGCCAAAAGTGTCAGTTTGATTGGTTTCTTATTTTTCGTGTGTATTTTGTGTGTCGTAGTGTCAATTGCAAGTCGTTTGAGGTTGTTCCGATTTTTGTGGATTTAACTGTGATTTTTTGAAGATTGCCGGGTTTGCGAAAATATTTTCAATCGTGCAGGTCAAAATTTTCGGCGAAAATACACCCTATTTTTCGGCGAAAATTCCCTTTAAAATTCCATTGTGTTTCCAGACGATTTTAACCAACATTTTCGGCGAAAACCTATTGAACTTTTCGGCGAAAATACCTTTGAAAACCGGCAGTACTATTTTAACTAAGATTTTCGGTGAAAACTTGCACCTATTTTTGCCGAAAATTTCTTTGAAAATCAACCAACTATTCATTTTAAAATCCGGATTCACCCTCTCTCTCCTCACTTTCTATTTTCGAAACAAAACCGAAAACACCCCCTGTTTCAACTAATCCCGACCGCCGCCACCCACACTCGCCACTGCCGACCGTTGCCGACCGCCGCCGCCGCTCCCTCCCCCTCCCATTTCCGATCAATCCAAGCCCTAGAACAGCCGAATCGGAGCTCTACAGCTCTAGTTCACCCAAACCCTAAAACTTTTGATTTTTCACCGATTTCTCCCAATCCGTTCATTTTTAGCATCCATGGCTTCAAGGTAAGTTGTAGAACTTTTCATTGCGAATCTTTTGACATATTGAATGCTGAATTTCGTCGGGGTTGTCTTTCGGTTGACTTTTCGGGTTGCCTCGATTTGCGTGTCGACTGATTTCGTGTGAACTAGGTTAGCTGAACTTGTTGAACTGTTCTAGCATGCTTAGGGAGTGTTGTGCTTAATTTTCATATCGTCTGATCATGTGTTGCTATGCCTAAGTCCTATTCCTTGTGAGGTTGACTTTTGAGAAATGTTGGTTTGACCATGAACTGTTTTTTATCATTTGGCTGCCCTATGTGCTCATTCTCGTTCATATTCTTGTGCTTGCCATCTGAGATCATATTATACCGTCATTCTTCAATTTGTGATAGTCTTGCCATGATTAGGGTTCAATGTTCTATTATGTTGACTTTTTGAATGTCGGTTTGACTTCTGAACTCTAATTGTGCTAATTCCATTCTGGTTGTTCCTGAGCATGTATTTTATTGTTCATGATTATCGGTTAATCTGCTTTGCTTACCCCCACTCGGTTTTCCTCATTTCTTTGTGAAATTGAGTTTTTCGACTAAGTGTGGGGTAGGGTTTTAGTTTGACTAATCTGGTTTGTTTTCTTGTTTAGGAACACCACTTATGAGCACAGGACCAAGCAGAGACTTGACGCCGCCTCGAGCTCCAGAGCCCCCGCTCCCGTCACACCCGCCGTCCAGGGCCCTCCACCAGCATTCCCTGGCCGTGCTGGGCACCATCGCACTGTTGCTCGTCTACCCGACTACTACTTTCAGTGCTACCAGAAGCTCGAGCACATTCCTGGAGCTAATGTTCGGCCACTTTCCATGGATTTCCTCTTCGATCACGATGAGGACTACCACCGAAACGTGCACGACGCCCTGGCACCGGCCGGCCTCCTAGAGCTGACCACCATAGCTTTCGACTTCCCAGATGTCGCTCTCCAGGATTTCTGGGCCACTTTTGATCTGGACGAGCACAAGAGGAGGCAGAGCAAGAAGGTCATCTCCTTCTACCTGGGCGGGGTGTATAGGAACCTCACCTATGATGAGTTTGCAGCTCATCTAGGCATCCCCTACGAGCATTACCACGGTCATCACCTCGGCTGGGTGAACGACGAGGACGACGGAGAGGCATACCACGCACTCTGGAGCCACATGACTGGAGTGCCCGGCGATCGTCTCTCGGACCATAATTCAGTTAAGTCTCTCTCTCACCCTCTCTATAAGTACATTCATATGGTTTGGCGTAGATCGCTATTATATGCTCCAGAGAAGGACCGCCACCATATCAGCAAGGAGGAACTTCTGGTTCTTCGCGCCATCCGGGACAGCTACCCTCTTCACCCCGGATGGGTGCTTGCTCGCATCTTCCGTCAGAAGACCAAGAGGAGGACGCCACCTCGCTCACTCCTGGGGGCAACTTCATCGGCCAGCTCATCATCTCCTTCGGCCTTAGCCACGAATATGGCCCGAACATCCCACGTCGCAGAGTACGCACCGTTGGAGGAGATTTGGCGGTCGAGTACGACCTCGAGCTGGACCTCAGTCCCCAGGTAGCAGCAGATCCTCCCCTCCAGTATGAGGATGAGTCGGAGGAAGAAGATGATTCTGAGGAGTCACAGCCTCAGTATGAGCCAGAGTCTCATGACCATACTCCCTCGCCACACCATCAGGCAGGGTATGTACACCAGTCGCCGTCGGCCATCCCAGATCCATACCAGGCGCCTCACCCACAGCCTCACCCGCACCCCGCGGATGTTGGAGAGCTGTATGAGCGACTGCAGGAGTTGCGCATCACAGACAACGCCACTCAAGAGGAGGGATGGACTATTATGCAGCAACATATGCACCGCGCTGATAGGCGGTATGAGGCACAGCTGGAGTGGCAACGTTAGCTCCGCGATTCCTCCACTTTCCACCTCCCGGCGCGCCTGACGAGCAGTGACCGGGTTGTATCCTCTTTCTTGTCCCTTCTTTTTATTTATTCTTTTCGGATTTCGATCCAACTTTTTTCTGTGTGGATCCGGGACACTTGTCCCGGTTTCCTTTTTATGTTTCATTTGTTTTTGTTTTGTAGGCAGTAGGGAGATTCCCTTTGCTTCGTTTCGGTAGATTCCCTCCGCTCCGAGGACCCGTGCTCATCCCCTACACCAACCATCTCGGTCCAGGTTCTTCTACTTCACTCTGAACTCTAGAATTAGTCCTGTGAGGACACAGTCCGATTTCAGTGTGGGGTAGGATGCTAGAGAACCTTGCATGAACTTGATTGCCCTTGATTGTGTTTTCTGTGTGCCTCGTGGTTCCATTCCAGTCTCTCTAGCATTAGAATGGATCAGTTCTTGATTTTTGATGTTAAGTTGTTGTTCAAACTTTCACAATGATGCTTAGACTGCTTAACCTAGAACTTGAGAACCAACTTGTATACTTTGATGCTAAATTGCCTGGTCAGAACAGAATTTTTAAAATCACACTTGTAGTTTGTAGCCTTGATTGCATGAAAATGACCGAATCCGACTAGCAAACCAACTATGAGCTTTTGATCCATTGCACGTAACTTGCAATTTTAATTCTTTTTGAGTGGTTTTCTGTTTGCTTGAATGAGTTAGAATTTGCATGAGACCTACTCGAGACCACACGATGACACGAGTTCTAGAATGATAGGGGCACCTAGATTCAGCTACTAAGCCAGATAGCCTACCTAACGTTAAATCCATTAGGTTTAAACCCTTGAGCTTGGCCTGTTCTTTCGGTTTCATATACATTACAACCATTTCCCATTCTTTCATTCCCCGTTGATCCCCTGTGGTTGTAGTTCTAGATTGACCTACTGTAACACCCATCCCAAACCGACCCGAGTTCACCCGTGGTCGAACCGGTTTGAGTGCTACCTGAAGAACCAGCTTTAAAAGAAAAGAGTAAAACGCAGCGGAAATAGAAACAACTCTTAAATACAAGTTCAAAACGAAGGAGGCCTCCACTTAATAAACCGAAATACAACTGAAATCCGAAATCCGATCACAACCGATCACAAAATCTCAAAGCGATTACAAATCTCCCAACCCAAAAGTGTCAACTGAAATCTAAATTTGAAACAATGGTCACTCCACAATAGCTTCCTAATTCTTCACTTCACAACTCCAACCTGCAACTCCTCCGAACTCAACCGAACACCTGAAAAGAGAAACTGGGGGGGATCAGCTTCCTAATGAAACTGAGTGAACCCACTGGGTCTACCTATGCGCCGAACCTAGCCTAGGAGTGATCCCAACTCCGCACACAAACAACACAACGGAATCTGACACAGCCATTATCATTTTAGTCCTAGCATGCTACTAGGTGATCACACAAGAACTTACCTCCACCAGTACACACAATTACTAAAATTCAGCAATGTACACAAGTCATCAATCCTCACTACAACATCACTATCAGGGTTAGAACATGCACACCGGTCAATCTCATACCGCAATATAATAGCATCAACGGAGTCATCATACACACGATACAACACTTAATTACAATACATCTTCCAACACAAATAGCACCCACTTTCATACTTCAACCACACAACTCGCAATTCACAGTTTCACAGTTACTAACATCAACAAAGCACAACACTACCAACCCCTGTCCCACAGACTCCACACACCATACTGTCACAACACGACTCGACTCATTAAATTCTAGGTGAGTTATTAGGCGCCTAGGAGTTGCTCCACACCACCACTGCCGGCCAACAATCCCCGGTAATACAACCCATGGTGATCTACTCAACGTAGACCGATACCACAACCATAATCCCAGGTACTTGACCCGGGTGATCCACTCGACGTAGACCGACTCAACATAAATCCCTGGTAGCTAACCAGAGTGATTCACTCAACGTGAACCGGACACAACTCATCACATCTCAAGGTGGGCAGTGTGGACTCCTACCGGTTCTATCATTCAATCAACACAACCAATTACTCAACACTTGCAACCAACCATCATACTCAACCCATAGCTTATTCGCATCATCCAATCCAACCATCAGAACTCACATCAATTCCCACCACCAACATCAACATCAATCGCATACTCAACCATATCCCAAACTACACCGCTTGCACTCATTCACACACCTCGACAACCACGCACACACACACACATAGCATCATCACAATTCCACATCACACATAACCACACATCACAAGTCATTCAACGCCTCCCACGGCACAAACAGTTTAAGGGTAAACGGCTAGCTCACCGACCACCCCCACCTGCAAGTACAGGGGAAGCCATGTCATGAGTCGTAGGGTTACCCTCCTGTACGTCCTTCATTAGACGACCCCACATTGGTGGGACCATCCACCTGTTCGTCAATTAAGGGCGACCCCACATTGGCAGGACCACCCTCCTGCAACCACAGATTAACAATTCCAGGCAGAAATACACTTACAACATCATACCCCTGCCCTCCTACACTCGTTACTACATCCAAACCATTAAGCATCAAGGTTAATCTTTCCCCCATTTATCGCACATAACGAACAGCCCGCTATCATCATGCAATTCATCATATCATCAAGCATACAACAACCAACAATAATCGCAAATACTCAACAATCAATCACATAACGAAATTCCCTTTTACTCTCTTTCAATTTCATGCAACGCCCTACATTCTCTAAGTCAAGTTCCAACTCCTCACGTCGACCAATTCTACCTATCGTACGCTAAACCCTCACCTGACAAGAAGACGAGGCTCTAAAACAACTCCCGGAACCCGAACGACCAAGCTCTACCACTCCAAAGTCGTAGCTCTTCTCCTCCTCACCGACAGCAGCCTACTCCGAACCACCCAGAACCACGATGTGCGATCTCTTCCTCTCGTCGCCACGAACGCGTAGCAACAAACGGATCGCAAATCGGAGCTCTACAACTCCCGGAATCAAGGATTGAAACTAAGGGGTTTTTGGTTCGTCAAAAACGAATTTCGGGGAAAGAGAATGAAGGGGAAAGTTCTGGATTTCCGTGCAAATTCGTCCTTTTATGCACGAAATGTGCGCCTGGCATGTCAAAATGTGCGCCGGCTCACATTGACCCCAAAAAGGAGCACATTTTGAATATTCCGCCGAAAGTTTGCTGAATTAATTGAAAAGTGCGCCTGGCACTTCTAAATGTGCGCCTGCGCACTTTAAGGCCCAAAATCAGCACTTTTGGTACTGCACACTGTTCCCCTCTTTTGCAACTTCAACCCGGCACATACCCAAACGTCCCAGACCTCAAGAGACCCTCTTAAGTACCGTTCCGGCACTCTAGTCACCCAGACTTGAGTTCTAACCCGTTCGGTTGGGCGGGGATGTTACACCTACCGGAAGTCGGTTTGTGGTAACCTGCCTATAGCCATTAAACAGGTGGTCTTAGCTATTATGTCCAGACGTGTAAACCCCTCTAGCAACTAAAAGAAAGAATCGGCACAAAAGAAAAAATTAGGAAAAAGAAGAAAAAAAGCAAGTTTCGAAAAAAAAATGAAAAGAAGAAAAATCAGAAAAGCCAAAAAAAAAGGTTTCAAGTTTAGTTCAATAAAATGTTCTTCTCCCTACAAATGGAAGAACGAAGTCAAAAGAAAAGTAAAAAAAAATTGTGTAAAGAAAGATAATAAGTGCTTGGTTGCTTGAGGGTATCATAGGACGAGCGTTCATTATTCCACCCGTGTCTGGTTAGACGGTAGGAAGCCATAGGCTAGATTCGAGGGAAGTTAGTCGAAAGCTACACCACACAAAGCCATCATCATACATTCCCATCATCCATCTCATTATAAACCCAAGTAGTGTAGAATTCGTTACAGTCCTAGCAGGGAAGTCCTTCTTGACTAGTTACTCGTGTTGTCACAATGGTGGAGATGTGGTTGAATTTCAAACTTATGACAGAATTCAGTAACAGAAAATGATTGAGTGCAGAAACACGTCCTTAAACACAGAGAGTGAGAGTTCCCATTATACTAAATATATCCTGTGTGAGGAGTCTGGTCGGTCAGGTCAAATTCGTGCATAATTGGTTGCTACTACTTGTCGTGTGCAGTTTATTAGTGAGACCAGGTAGTTTGGCTGATCGGTATGCATGTTAGGTTTCTTGTTCTAGGATCTATCAGTCTAATAATTCATTGTGTTTGATTGAACTCCAATTTAATCGATCTTATCATTTGTGAACATGAGCGTTTCTATTCAGTTTGCTTGAGGACAAGCAAAAGCTTAAGTGTGGGGTATTTTGATGACACTCGAATTGACGTGATTATCAGCCTCATTTAAGTGACATTTCATTGCTTAAGACATGGTTTTTAGGGTAGAATAACGAATATTCAATCAATTGCCCTATCTCGTGCCATTTGTGTTACCTTGGCCCGTTTCGGGTCTATTTGATGGTTTTCTAGTGTTTTTATGTTAGCACAGGTTTTTGCCGTCAAATAAAGTAGCCAAGGACGTGTCTAAGGCGTTGGAACCTCGAGGAATTGCACCAGAATCGATCCGAGGAGTCAATCGAGTCGAACCAAAGTCTGCCCCGGTTTACAAAGGAGTTTTCGCCGAAAATACCCTAGCATTTTCGGCGAAAATACATGCACAAAATCACTGATGTCAACTGAAGGAAGTTTTCGGCGAAAACCCTAAGTTTTCACCGAAAACTGTTGGACCGAAAATTACAGAAGAAAGCAACCGGCGGGCTCACCATTTACACTAATATTTTCGGCGAAAATCCCTTATGATTTTCGGCGAAAATTCAAGAGAAAATCCGGCTGCATTAGGGTTTAGTATAAATACTTAATCGGCGGCCCAAATCAAAGCGGGACGAAAATAATACATCATAATTACCAAACTTCAGAATTCTCTCAAGTTCTAGAGCAGAGAGTTTAGAGTTTGAAGAGCGGGAAAGAGATCGTGACGCCATCCCTTCCATCTCGAAGACTCGGAGCTAGGATTGCAGTTTACTGAAGATCGAAGTCTGCCAGAGTCGTCTTAATTAGGTTTTTCAGATTCTTTTTTGTTCTTCCTCTGGATGATGAACTCTGTCTTTGTTTTTTCTTTTGTGATAAACATGAGTAGCTAAACTCTTAGAGCTTAGACTAGATGAACCCTAAGTGACCCAGGGCTTTAAAGCGGTCACGGATTGGCAGTGATTAGATTTGAAGTTCAATCAGTTTCTCTTTCATGTTTGATTTGTTCTTCAGTGTTCATGTTTCTTGTCTGGATTGATCACCTAGATTAGATTTTTGTTAAGCTAAGGATAGAAGCGAACGCTTGCCTTACTTTAGAACATCAAATTGAACAATTAACCTTATAATTGGAGCGTGCCTTTTGTAGGAACCGGTTAGGGTTAATCCACTGCAAGAGTAACTCATAAATCGCTAGTAATTCCACCAGTTAAGTTAAGTCGTTACGAGAGGCGACCGTACCTGGGCGACTAGTTAATCTTGGTAGCTAGAATGGATAGAGCGAACGTTCGCCGGTCTTAAACCTAAGGGTAAGGAGTTATGGTGGTGTCTTAGAATTGATTGAATGAGAATCGAAATCCACTGATCTGTTGATTGCCAATGCTCTGGGGAACGAAGGGGGATTCAAAGTCTAAGTTCGTCTGTCATCTCTGTTTTAATCAACCAATTTCCATTCTGTTTTTAGTTTCAATTTTTATTTTTTCTGCATTTCTTAGAATTACAAGTCGTGGAACTCACACCACGCATGAAGTGCTTAACCCTGAGTAATTTGCCAGCTTATTTGAGTAGTTGATCATAGAAGACCCGTGGAATACGATCTACCCTAGCTTATTAGCTTTGTTAGTTATTTGATTGAGTCATCAATGACCGGCTCATCAATCTCCCCTATCTGGTGCGCCAATTGTTCCAGCCTCTTCGCCTGGCCCAATAGTGGAAGCCCAAGATTGTTGGCCTTCAAAGGGTGGTGTACCTCGTAAATAGAAATGGGGGGTAGTTAGTTCTAAAGGGGGAGTAAGGCGATTGATTTAGGGAAGGAATGGGAAAGGAGAGCGAGTAACGAATCGCGGAGCATTTTGTCCGCTGGGTAAAAGTGTTGTCCCCTGGTTTTGTGGAGTGTACGGGTATTTATAGTACCCCTGTCTTGGTCACCAAGGTTGAATTCTGGCCACTCGTTTGTAGCCTCCACAGGATGTCGACATGTGTCCGCTTCGTCTTGGAACCCTAAGAGCCGCCGTGCTGGGCCGCCGCTTTGGGCCTTCTTTTACTTCCTGAGCTTGCTTGGCCTATCTGCCCAGACTGTCGCCTAGGCCCAGCTTACCAGTGGAGATCGCCTTATATGGGCCGCCTGTTTGAGCCTTCGGACCATTGGTGGGCCGAGCCCATCAATACCCGTATAAATAAATCATCATCAACATAACTGGAAATGCACATTATAAATTTAGCTAATAATAGTCTATTTGAAGTATTACTAACATGGCATAGATATGACATTATTGCACAACTAAAACATGAAGTATATCAACCAACATAGATTATGCAACCTAACGTAATATAATATAACATAAAATTAGCAAGGACAATGTATATTTCTCTTAAACCAATCCAACTACACTTATCTTTATGAGGCTCGACTCCCAATCATGCATACAACTTCATAATAATTATACCAAATTCATAAACCAAACATGACATCATTAACAACGTAAAGTAAACAAGCAACGATAAGATACTACCATCTTAATATCACCATCCTATACTTGTCTATATGAGGTGTGACACTCAAACATTCATACAACTTGATTACTTGAACCAGAAACATAACAAGCATAACTTAAAATACATGTAAGGTAACCATACCAACGACAAGATAAGAGACACATTATTAACTTGCCTAATAATTTTCTAGGTGAATAGTTACTAACTAATGATTACTAGGTATGGACATAATATTACTACACAACTAAATCATGAAATATATCAATCAATCATAGGTCATGGAGCTTAAATATAATTAACGGCATAAAGTAACTAGCAACGACAAGATATTAACCCCTTTAACCAACCCACCTTGAAACAGCAGGAGAACCTCAACGTGGAAGTATGGTCTAGAGAGCTAAATGCCTTTAAAACCTAAAGATGAAAAATTCGATTAGAGTGAAACCAATTAAAGTGATCTGGGCCACCCGACCCGACCCGACTGATGCCGACCCGGCCCCAACACTAATACTGGACCGAGACCACGCCAGGCCAAGGCCTATGCCAGCACCACCTCTGGAGCCTTGGAGAGCCAAAGCCCCAAGTCCAGGCCCAAGACCAAACCTAGGGCCAAGTCTAGCCCCGAGCCCCGATCAAGGCCTAGTACCTAAACTAGGCCTCAGGTCAAGTGCCATGAGCCCTAGACCCGAGCCAGCCATAGTAGATCCTCTAGAAGCATTTAGGGAGTATCTACGAAGTAATAAAGAGGAAGGCTTGGCCAGAAGAGGCTGGCACCCAAACACAGGCCCCTATACGAGCTCCAGACCGGGCCAAATGCTAGAACTGAGCTCCAGGATCGAAGCCACGATCAATGTACCAGCACAAGCCCTTGAAGACCCCCTGAGAGGATTCATGAAGACCTGGCCGAAGCAGAAAGAAGAAGGCTTGGCCAGATTTGAAAAAGACCCAGCACGGAGCCAGCCCTGGGCGCAGAACCAAGCGCCGGGCACCACAGAGAGGCACTTTTGGCCCAGACAACAATTGGACCGTGCCTTTTGGGAAATTCTAAGTTTCCTGGATATCTTGAATCCCCAGGAACACTCTCCAACAAACGGAGCTCAATTTGGAGAAGAATTGAAGGAGATACAGTTGGATGAAGTCAGGGTGAAGCATGGGTGGAGCACCAAGGAGTGGAGCTTGGATACTGATCCGAGGATGCACATGATAGGAGTTACGATCAGGCCACTGTCTGAGCCTGATCCATGGAGGTATGGCTGACCATTTATCATACGGGAAATGAAGAGGAGATGCCAAATACATCCAAGCAAAGAATCCTAATCAAGCTAGGATTTCCCGGTTTTGGACGTATTTCTAGTCTAACGAAGATTGACGAATTTGGGCTACTTGGAGATATAATTTGGGCTGAATCCCAACATGAAAGTTGAAGCCCATGACGTCTACTAGTGATATGCCAAAGGGATTGTTTTTCCTATTTTATTTCGTATTTATTTGGCAATTTCTCCTAGAACCCGTTCTGCTGTTTTTTAGGAATTTCCAGCTTTTTCCCTTTTAGTGTTTTTGCTTAGGAAGGACTCTTTTCCTTGTAGGGATAGGGCTACGAATTTCAGTCCTTTTTAGGACTCTTTTTGTATTTCTTTATTATTTTATTAGTTAGTTTCGTAGGAAGAAAAGGAGAGCCTGTTCTCCCTTCCTCACCTATAAATAAGAGGCTTCGGCCTCATTGTAAACTCAACCCTTTTCGAAATCAAATATAATTCAGAACTTTATTCTCAATCCTTTAAGTTTTTGCTGCATGCATATCTTAGGATCGGTGTTATCAACAGAAGTATTCCCCTTCTGTCATGGAGCCATTCTACCGGACACTATGGGTTCTCGGTTAATCGCGACCGACGGGTCCTAATACTTTCATGCCCCGGCGCCGACTGTTCAACCAAGCGAAGGACCAAGACTAGCGGTGGTTAGGGTCGTCTGCCCACGGTTGCAGCGGTTCACATCAACTTGGTATCAGAGCTTGGGTTCAACACGAGAACCAAATTATCCTAGTCTTCAAGTTTGAAACCCTGGATTCATATCTTTTACTTTTGTTTTTAGAAAATTTTGAGAAAAACCCTATCTATCTTTACTTTATGTTCTAGAAAATTTCGAAAATATTCATCTCTTTAAGTTCTTGTTCGAGTTTATTTGTAAGGCAAAGAAAAGCTGGTGGCCATCAATCCATCAAAGAAAATCTTACAAAAGAAGGGTAGAAAATAGAAAACAAAAAGCAAGGCCACCCTTGCCCTGATTATCTTTCGTTGTAAGTCTGTGCTTAAGAAGAGGGGATAGAGAAAATAGAAATTTCTATTAGCTTTCGTTGCCTAGGGTTTTCGTGAATAGAAATTTCCACCAGACCACAGAGCCGATCGGACAGACCGTCGGAACGATCAGGCCGACCGCCAGGCCGCCGGACCGATCAGGACAGCCGCCGGCCCACCACAGCTGAACTGGGCCAAGAAGAAGCCCTCAGAGGCCTAGGAGGACCAGCCACACACACAGGAAGCTTCTACGAAAGTCGACCGAGGCCAGATTAGGGTTTTTGACCTATTTAGGTCTTTTATTCAACATTAAAGACTTCAGTTATTATTTTATGTTTTATTCCTTTTTAGTCGGATTGTTTAGGAGTGTTAGGATTCTAATTTGGATTAGGAGTCTTTATTTTATTCTTATTTAGGAAGGAGAGCTTGTTCCCTCACCTATATAAGGAGGCCGCCGGCCACTCTTGTGGACACCACTTTTGAAATCAATAAACTTCTGTTAGAACATATGTTCTCTTCCCTTCAAGCTTTTGCTCGTTGTTGCATTGCTTAAGGTTCAGCTTATCATCAAGAGTATCCTCCTCTTGAAGTGGCGCCCTCGACTTGATACTTCTGGTTCCTAGCTCCTTTATAGCTAGTGGGTCAAAGTCCTCTTCCATCCTAATTCTGACGGTTTCTTCTTGTTGCTAGGATCATCAGCTTGTGGTGTTTAAGGCTCGTCTGCCCACGGTTGCAGCGGTTCACATCAGTTGGTATCAGAGCACGGTTCAAACACAAGGACCAACTCTATCCCAGTTTTCAGGTTAACCCCTGGATCCATATCCTTTATTGCTTTCATAGAGATAGCTTCGAAAAATCCCTGATGTTGCAATTCTTGTTGATGACACTCGATTTGACGTGATTATCAGCCTCATTTAAGCGACATTTCCTTGCTTGAAACGTTGTTTTAGGGGTAAAATAGCGAATATTCACTCAACTACCCTATTTCCTACCGATTTGGTTACTTTGGCCCTTTTTGGGTCTATTTGATGGTTTTCTAGTGTTTTTGTGAAAGCACAGGTTTTTGCCATCATTTATGTAGCCACGGACGTGTTCAAGACCTCAAGGAGTGAACCGAAATCGAACCAGAAATCGAACCAGAGTCAGAACCGAAGATCCAACTGCCCAGCACAATGTTTTCGCCGAAAAGACTATGAGGATTTCGGCGAAAATTACCTTCAGAAACTCACAGGCTGATTTACACTGAAGTTTTCGGCGAAAACTTCCTTAAGTTTTCGCCGAAAATCCTAGAAGAAATCACACAGTGGATTTTGACTAAAGATTTCACCGAAAATTATTTGATATTTTCGGCGAAAATTCCTTCCAAATCCGGCGTTGTATTGGAAACCTAATCGTACCTATTTAAATAGAGGCAGCCGGCAGACAGAGGATACCTCAAAATCAATTATTATTCATATTTTCACAAATCAGACTCTTGAGAGTCAGCCGACTCTAGGGTCGATAGATAGAGTTTAAAGAGTTCGAAGATCCGTGGAGAGATCGTGACGCCATCCTTCCACCTCGGAGAGCTCGGAGCTTAAAGTTGAAGATCCAGGAGATTGAAGCTTCGCGGGAGTCGTCAGAATTAGGTTTTTCAGTTCTTATCTGTTCTTCCTCTGTATGATGATCTTCATTGTTGCCTTTGATTCTCTTGTTTCTGATATGAGTAACTGAACTTGTAGAGCTTAGATTAGATGAACCCTAAGTGACCCAGGGCTTTAAAGCGGTCACGGATCGGCGGTAATTAGATTCGAAGTTCAATCAGTTTCTCTTTGCATGGTTGTTTTGTTCTTGATTGTTTATGTTTCTTTTCTGGTTGGTCGCCTAGATTAGGTTTTTGCAAGCTAGGGTTAGTCGCTAGACGGTTCCCTGCTTTGGCGCTTAAACTTGTCTTCCTTGATCACCAAGTTTAGATTCTTGTTAAGTTGAGGATAGAAGCGAACGCTCGCCTCTCTTTAAAACATCAATTCAACCAATTAACCTTATAATTGGAGTGTGCCTTTCGTAGGAATTGGTTAGGGTTAATCCGCTGCAAGAGTAACTCATAAATCGTTAGTAATTGCACCAGTTAATTAATTCGTTGCGAGAGGCGACCGTACCCGGGCGGCTAGTTAATCTTGGTAGTTTGAACGGATAGAGCGAACGTTCGCCGGCCTTAAACCTAAGGGTAAGGAGTTATGGTGGTGTATAGAAACTGATTAAATTAGAATTGAAAACCGCTGATCTTGTGATTGCCGTTGCTCTGGTGATCTAAGGGGGATTCGAAATCTAAGTTCGTCTATCTTCTCGTTAGTCAACCTTTTACTTTTCTGTCTTTTATTTTCCTTTGTTCATTAGATTAGAAGTCCTGGAACTCACACCACGCACTAAGTGCTTAAACCTGAATAAATTGTCAGCTTCTTTGAGTAGTCAATTAGTAGAAACCCTGTGGAATAAGATCTACCCTAGCTTTCTAGCTTGGTAGTATTTGATACCGCTAAAACTGCAGTACCAAATTGGCGCCGTTGCCGGGGATTCTTCTAATTGTTTGAAAGAAGAGTTGGCAAATTATTCTTCTACCTTTCCGCCTTACCATTTATTTTCCCTCCATATTTCCATGATTTACCTGGGTAGTGCTTTTTGAGTTTTAATTATGCAGGATTATAGGTGGGATGACCAGTACCAAGGGTGGTACATCAATGAAGCACCATATATTGAAGACTCCCAAGAGATGGATTTACACACTTATGAGCATCAACAATGGATGGCAAGCACTCAAGCCGCGATCGACAACCTCCAATCAATGGACGATGCTGTTGATGCATGGAACGCCGCGCTCAAGCGACTAGGGCAATTGAAGGGAGAAGATGCTCCAGAACATTTCGAAGAAGAGCCTGAAGCTACACACCACCAACAAAATCACCAAGAGGTGTATATACCGGCTCATCAGCATCGACAACAGACGGCAAGAGTAGAATCCACCTTGGATGATCTCTTTTCGAAGCTACAAGCTCGTAACATGGTGAAGGCCGAGCTCGAGCAACCAAATCCACTAATGGAAGAAGATGCTCAAGAGCCGTACGAAGATGAACATGACAATCTCACCCATGACTATTGCGAGCTAGAAGCATCTGATGAAGAATCCTTGGTGGTGGTGGTTGATGAAGACAAAGAGCCAATCCATCTTGAAGTTGAAGCCGAAGAGGAGCACGAAGAAATCGAGAAGATATCCTCAATAGAGCTTCCGCCAAGCCAACCTATAGATCAAGCCAGAGACGAGCACGTGGGAATCGAAGACGTCAAGGGTTTGGAAGCATACATACTCGATCCTGATAGACCTCTAGATGATCATAAGGTGGAGAAGATGGAGCTTATTGACCATGCCACGCCGTACTACCTCTTTCCTCCTCCAGAAGGAGAATTCAAGAAGAACTGGTCATCCAACCAGAACCGCGATCTACTGGAGCACTACCGGTTACATCACCCTTCTGGAGTGCTACATGGCACTCAACCGCACACCTTGAAGAAGACAATTGACTTCAAGGAACTCCTAAGTTAGGGTCCCTAATAGGTACCGTCCGGCTCAAGGACGTTAAAAGAGAGCGCTTCGTGGGAGGCAACCCACGGCTGGAGTCCGTTTTTGATTTGTGTCAACCTTAGTGTTTTAGAGTCGGTTCGGGGGAGCCAAAAGTGTCAGTTTGTTTGTTTTCTTATTTTTCGTGTGTATACTGCGTGTCGTAGTGTCATTCACAAGTTGATTGAGGTCATTCCGATTTTTGTGGATTTAACTATGATTTTCTGAAGTTGGCCGGATTTGCGAAAATATTTTCACCCGAGTAGTTCAAAATTTTCGGCGAAATCACCCCTATTTTCGGCAAAATCGCCTTTTGAATTTTCGAACCCGGTCTCCTGCTTCATATTTTTGGTTCAAAAAGTTGAGTGATTTCGGCGAAAATCTATTTGAAAACCGGCAGTGATTTTAACTCTTAATTTCGGCGAAAACATATGGGAATTTTAGGCGAAATGATCTTTGAAAACCGGCAGTGCATTTGAACGTTTGTTTTCGGTGAAAACACCCTTTTATTTTTGCCGAAAATCCTTTTGAAAACCACCCAATCCTCCACTTAAAAATAGTCAAAATATTTTCAAAATTCCCCTAACTGTCTTTGTTCGACTTTTATTATGTGTGGATCCGGGACACTTGTCCCGGTATCCTTTTGATCTTTTTGTTGGTTTTGTTTTTGTAGGAACTTGAGTAGCTACTCCGCTCTACTCCGGACTCTCCGTGTTCATCCACTACACCGACCATCACCTTCCAGGTTCTTCGTATCTCTCTCTACTCTAGTTTAGTCCTGTGAGGACACAGAACGATTTAAGTGTGGGGTAGGATTCTAGGATTATGCATGATTCTGCTTGATTATTTATGATTCTGTGGTTCTGATTATTTATGATTCTGTGGTTCAAATTTGAAATTTTTCTAGCATAGAATTGCTCAATTCTTGACTTTTGATGTTAAATTGACTTCAATTTTGGACAATGACGTCTAGACTGTTCCACTTAGAACCTGTAACCAACGTGTAGAAACTGATATCAAATGAGTCTAGGTCAGAACATATCATAAATCACTCTTGTAGTTAAACTTGAATTAATTAAACTGATTGACTTGTTAATAACAAAGCTCGATAACACTGTTCTAAGATGATAAATGCTAGCTTCTTCCATGTTTTTCACTCCATATTTAATCACCTGTGATTGTGGCTAGAGATTAGACAGAAATCCAATTCGAAATCTTGTGTAAAAAGTTATAACTAGCTAGGATTAAGTGGCTAAATTGTTAAATCAAGTAATAAAGTTGTGCAAATCAATGCTAAGTTCTTTAAAGTGCTGAAAATAAAGCTAGGCAAGCCCGACACCTAAGTGAAGTGTTCGGGTTGAGCACTAGCATAAGCACAAATACTGTGAGCTAGGCAGGTCCAACACCTAAGTGAAGTGTTTGGTATCGAGCACTAGTATGCAGTAAATAAATTAAATGGAAGAAGTCGAAACTTGAAATTAATTGTTGTTTAAATCGGTCCTAGCTAGAACATGTAACGTACAGATCTAGAAACGGATGAAGTCGAGTCGATAGCCACGTCACTTTTCCTACCTCCACGTCCACATCATGGCTAGAGCTTAAAGTCTTTTTGATTAGAATTGGTGTTATCGTAGTCGGTTAATCATAATTAATTGTTTTGCCAAGAAACGAGCTTTATTGAAACTACTACTTGAAGTGTGCAGAAAATAGTGAGATCGAAAACTTGTTTGGTTGATGTTCTTGCATGTGTAGGTCACTTTTTCTACGTGGAACAGTCTAAACCAAATTGTTAGAATTGAATCTCGGTTTAATCTCGTGTCATTTGTGAATTTGAGTGTGTTCTAGTTCAGTTTGCTTGAGGACAAGCAAAAGCTTAAGTGTGGGGTATTGATGACACTCGATTTGACATGATTATCAGCCTCATTTAAGCGACATTTCCTTGCTTGAAACGTGGTTTTAGGGGTAAAATAGCGAATATTCACTCAACTACCCTATTTCCTACCGATTTGGTTACTTTGGCCCTTTTGGGTCTATTTGATGATTTTCTAGTGTTTTTGTGAAAGCACAGGTTTTTGCCATCATTTATGTAGCCACGGACGTGTTCAAGACCTCAAGGAGTGAACCGGAATCGAACCAGAAATCGAACCAGAGTCAGAACCGAAGATCCAACTGCCCAGCACAATGTTTTCGCCGAAAAGACTATGAGGATTTCGGCGAAAATTACCTTCAGAAACTCACAGGCTGATTTACACTGAAGTTTTCGGCAAAAACTTCCTTAAGTTTTCGCCGAAAATCCTAGAAGAAATCACACAGTGGATTTTAACTAAAGATTTCGCTGAAAATTATTTGATATTTTCGGCGAAAATTCCTTCCAAATCCGGCGCTGTATTGGAAACCTAATCGTACCTATTTAAATAGAGGCAGCCGGCAGACAGAGGATACCTCAAAATCAATTATTATTCATATTTTCTCAAATCAGACTCTTGAGAGTCAGCCGACTCTAGGGTCGATAGATAGAGTTTAGAGAGTTCGAAGATCCGTGGAGAGATCGTGACGCCATCCTTCCACCTCAGAGAGCTCGGAGCTTAAAGTTGAAGATCCAGGAGATTGAAGTTTCGCGGGAGTCGTCAGAATTAGGTTTTTCAGTTCTTATCTGTTCTTCCTCTGTATGATGATCTTCATTGTTGCCTTTGATTCTCTTGTTTCTGATATGAGTAACTGAACTTGTAGAGCTTAGATTAGATGAACCCTAAGTGACCCAGGGCTTTAAAGCGGTCACGGATCGGCGGTAATTAGATTCGAAGTTCAATCAGTTTCTCTTTGCATGGTTGTTTTGTTTTTGATTGTTTATGTTTCTTTTCTGGTTGGTCGCCTAGATTAGGTTTTTGCAAGCTAGGGTTAGTCGCTAGACGGTTCCCTGCTTTGGCGCTTAAACTTGTCTTCCTTGATCACCTAGTTTAGATTCTTGTTAAGTTGAGGATAGAAGCGAACGCTCGCCTCTCTTTAAAACATCAATTCAACCAATTAACCTTATAATTGGAGTGTGCCTGTCGTAGGAACCGGTTAGGGTTAATCCGCTGCAAGAGTAACTCATAAATTGTTAGTAATTGCACCAGTTAATTAAGTCGTTGCGAGAGGCGACCGTACCCGGGCGGCTAGTTAATCTTGGTAGTTAGAACGGATAGAGCGAACGTTCGCTGGTCTTAAACCTAAGGGTAAGGAGTTATGTTGGTGTATAGAAACCGATTGAATTAGAATAGAAAACCGCTGATCTTGTGATTGCCGTTGCTCTGGTGATCTAAGGGGGATTCGAAATCTAAGTTCGTCTATCTTCTCGTTAGTCAACCTTTTACTTTTCTGTCTTTTATTTTCCTTTGTTCATTAGATTAGAAGTCGTGGAACTCACACCACGCACTAAGTGCTTAAACCTGAATAAATTGTCAGCTTCTTGGAGTAGTCAATTAGTAGAAACCCTGTGGAATACGATCTACCCTAGCTTCAGAGCTTGGTAGTATTTGATACCGCTAAAACTGCAGTACCACCTGTATTCAGTTCTTTTCACGTGTAAGGCAAAGAAAATTGGTGGCCATCATACCATCGACAAAACCCTAAGTCAAGATCAAGGAAAAAGAAAAGTAAAGAGGTCAAAAGAAAATATAAAGACCCAACTAAAAAGAGGCCACCCTTGCCGAGATAGTAAGAACAACCCTAAGAAGAGGGGATAGAAGATAGGCTTTCTTTGCCCGACCCCAACACCAAGATCACCTACTACCGAGAAGGAATCCCGAGGACAAGACGGAGAGCTCAATAAGCCCTAGCTACAAGGGAAACCCTAGAAGTTCAAGTCTCGGCACCCACACACCGGTAAGTCTATCCTCAAAGCTTTGAAGAAACTTGCAACTGTTTGGAGCTGAATTGTTTATGTTCTACTTTTATTTGAGTGCATCCGTTATATTATAAACACGAGGGGAAAAATCAAGAGTAAGTGAGGAGAATTTTGAGAGATTTGTGAGGCCAAAATACTTGTTCCAACTAACCATGGCAGATTGGAGGCTTGCCAAGTTAGAAGCTACGTTGGGGGATGTTTCCCGAGTCCTGCAACAGGTGCAAGCCACCTAAGCTCGATTGCAGGAAGAAGCCGGCCCAACCCGGCGCCCAGCCCCGGCGCCAAGCCCTAGCGCCGCCCAATCGGGCCCGACCAGCCCCGACGCCCGACCGGAACCGACCAGCCCCAGTGCCCCGGTGCCCAGCCCCAACGTTGGCCGATCTGGCCCCGGCGCCCGAGCACCCAGTCCCGACGCCCGAGGGCCCAGCCCCGGCGCCCCAGCGCCCGACCCCAACGTCGCTCGCCCCAACTCCGACGCCTGAGCACCCAGTCGCGATACCACCCGACGGACCCCCTGACCCCGGCGCCATCCTGCCCGACTCTGGCCCGACGCCGCCCGACCCTGGCGCACCCAACGAGCCTCGTGACCCCGGCGTCACCCTGTCCACCCCCGACCCGACGACACCTGATCCTAGTACACCTCGAGTACCTACCCAGACCGGAGTCCTCACCTGGTCCATGACCCGAGCTGTCACTCAAGCCTCGAACCCCGGACGGCTTAGGCCTCGGCCCCTTCCCGTGAACAACCCCAGTGCACCCCGACCACCAAAGTCGGCCCGACAGCTCTCTGCCATTTCCTGACGAATTCTCAGTGCACAAATTGTGGAGGAAGGATGGGAGCAGCGAGATAACCTCTTTCATACCAGGTGCGTAGTTCAGAATAAGATTTGTAGTATGGTGATCGATGGAGGAAGTTGTACCATGCTGTAAGCTATGAGCTGGTTGAGGGACTTGGTCTTCCGACCCTAAAACACCCAAAACCCTACAAGCTTCATTGGCTTAGCAATTGTGGGGAATTAAGGGTCACTCGACAAGCTCATGTTCCCTTCTACATTAGGAGGTACAAAGATAACATTTTATGTGATGTGGTTCCTATGGAAGCTGCCCACATCTTGTTAGGAAGACCTTGGCAATTCGACAGGTACTCTACACATGATGGAAGAACCAACAGGTACAACCTCTTCCATGGGGATACTAAGTACACCCTAAGGCCAATGTCACCTACTGAGATTCTCCAAGACCAAATAGATCGAAGAGCCATCAAAAAAAGAAAGAGAGAGAGCTCAAGAACAGAGAGAAGAGAGAACAAACGAGAGACCCTATAAAAACAGAAATATAGACCTTAAAGGTCCAAGAGCTCAGAAAAGTGAGGATGATAGGAGAGAAAACCTGTTAGCCACCCCGAGTGAGATCAAACAATCCCTAGTTTCTAGAAATCCCCTTGTGGTCATCTGCTACAAGGAGTGTTTGATTTCTAACCCTAATACTTCTCTACCTAGTGTTGTTACTTCTCTTTTACAGGAATTTAAAGATGTCTTCCCCGAAGAAATTCCTAGTGGACTGACACCACTAAGAGGCATTGAGCACCAGATATACTTGGTGCCCGGAGCTGCCTTGCCAAACAAGCCAGCCTACCGTACCAATCCAGAAGAAACCAAGGAGATCCAAGCACAAGTGGAGGAGTTGATGGACAAGAGATATGTCCGAGAGAGCATGAGTCCTTGTGCTGTCCCGGTCATCCTCGTCCCCAAAAAGGAGGGCACATGGAGGATGTGTGTCGACTGCCGAGCCATCAACAACATAACAGTTAAGTATCGCCATCCTATTCCTAGGTTAGATGACATGCTGGATGAGTTACATGGTGCCACCATTTTCTCTAAAATTGATCTTAAGTCTGGCTACCATCAAATCTGAATGAAGGAAGGTGATGAGTGGAAAACTGCCTTCAAAACTAAACTAGGATTGTATGAGTGGATGGTCATGCCCTTCGGCTTAACCAATGCACCTAGTACTTTCATGAGGTTAATGAACCAAGTTCTTAGAGCTGACATAGGAAAATTTGTCGTGGTCTACTTTGATGATATTCTTATTTACTCCAAAAACTTAGGAGATCACTTAGTGATGTGAACCGCTGCAACTGTGGGCAGACGACCCTTGAACACCGCAAGTTGAGACCGTGCAACGAGGTAGAACCGTCGGGAACCGGGGGCGGATGAGGATTTTGACCCGTCAGCTATATAACAGCTGGGAACCAAAAGTATCAAGTCGTAGACGCCACGCCAAGAGATGGATGCTCTTGATGATAAGTCGAGCCTTCAGTATCGCAACATGCAGATACAATAAGGGTTTTAGAACAAAGTTCTTTCAAAGGGGGTTGTTTATTTTCATAAAAGTTGTAATACAAAGGGTGGTCGGGGGCCTCTATATATAGGTGAGGGAACAAGCTCTCCTCCCTAAACACTACTTCCTAAATAATAATAAAATAAAGAGTCCTATTCCTAAAAGAATCATAAAAACCCCTAAATAAGCCTACTAAAAAGGAATAAACAATTAAATAGTCTTAAAACCGAAAATACAACTCAAGTAGGATTGAAACACCCAAAACCCTAATTCGGCGGTTTAGGGTTTCCTAGTCCGGGTAGGACTAGGACTCGGCGGTCCGCCGGGCTCGGTTTGGGCCTTGGCGCCAGGCTTCTTCTTCACGGGTGGTCCTTCGTCGGGCCTTGGGGACTGATGCTCCGGGCTTGCCCAGGGGCTAGGGCCTTGCTAAAAGGCTCGGCCACATGATGGCTAGCCTCATAAAATTCTCCTGATCGGCCTGGTTCTCGGTCTAGGGCTCGGGGTTGGGCCTTTCGGGGGTCTTCTTCATTTCTGCTCGGGGCTTCCTCTCCTAGCTTCGGGCATCTCCTTAGGTATCTCCAGATGTGGCTCTCATGGGCTAGGGTCGGGCCAGGAGTGGTGCCTTGGAACCAGGGGCTCCTCTTCCTCTCACGGCTTGGATCCGGATCAGTCTCGGGTGGCCATCCCTTCTCGGCCAGGTACTCCCGAGCTCTCTTGTTCCTGTACTCCAGGAAGGCTTTCATAGGGTCTCTAGAGTGTGCCTCGTCTTCAGGGCCCTTGGAGGCTTGGCCAGGATCTGACGGAGGCTTGTCCTCTGCCCTAGGGTTTCTACACTCGGCCAGCAGCATGGCCTGGAGTGGCATTTCTTCCTTCTGAGCTTTCCTACCTGCAGGGGGAGGCCTTAGCCTATATTTCATCTCATACCTGGGCTTGAGGTCTTGTAGGTGGCATGCCCTTGGCTTTACACGCTTCTTGTAGGGCCCTAAGGTTCTGCCTCGGACAGGTGACCCTGGTGGAGTGTAGGAGTACCTACGGGTACTAGGGCAGCCGGGCTGGGTCATATGATCCCCCTCTTCTTGCCTTGGATTTGTCCCCAAATCCATCTTGGGTTCTCTTCTAGCACTCAACACCCTCTTCCAAACTTCAGCAATCTTGTTGGCCACGGTCGGGGAAGACTCAGCATCATCTTTAGACTTAGGAGTGTCATTCGAGTCAGTAACGGACCAAGGCTCGGGTCCTTCAGTGTTTTCTCCATCAGTCTCCATAGCTCCCTCTCCTGAAAAACTATCAACAATAATGTTAAGGCTCGGGGAGGTATCGGGTGAGAGTTCCTCACTCATTTCCACATCCAGGTCAGCATTCGGATCTTCTTCACTCGGGGCAGCCCTTAAAATCCGTCGGGAGCTGATGTGATCCCGGCCACCAAGGCCGGCGCGGTCACAACACCACGGGCACCCTGCCAGGAAACCTCCACGAGAGAGCCGGACAAGGAGAATTTAATGCCCGTTCGACCTACAGACTTGAAGTCGAGCGAGGACTACACCGGATCCAGGCCTACACCGGCACCACCTCCGGAGCCTTGGAGAGACAAAGCTCCAAGGTCAGGCCCCAGGCCAAGCCTAGGGCCAAGTCCAGCCCCGAGCCCCGATCAAGGCCGAGTACCTAAACTAGGCCCCATGCCAAATTCCATGAGCTCTAGACCGACACCAGCATCTAAAGACATCCCTAAGGTACCCTGGGAAGAAGGCTCGAAGCAGAACTCAAAAGGCCTGGACAGATTTGAAGAAGGCCCAAAGCTAAGCCTACCACAGGCACAAGGCCTATGCCAACGACCGTCAGAGGAGCACTTTTGGCCCAGCCAACAATTTACCCTTGCCTTTTGGGATTTTCCAAAGGCACTGGAATCCTTATGGCCCCAGGATTACTCTCCAACAAACGGAGCTCAATTTGGAGAAGTATCGAAGCAGAAAGAGCTAGGCCAAGTCCTAGTAGAGCATGGATGGAGCACCAAAGAGAACCCCTCGGATGCTGGCTAGGAGCTGTGATCAGGCCACCAATTGAGCCTAATCCAAGGAAGGATGGAGTACCATTCAAGATACGGGAAATGGAGAGAAGAAGCCAAGTACATCCAAACAAGGAATCCTAATCAAGCTAGGATTTCCCGGTTTTGGACAGATTCCTAGTCTGACAAAGAATGACGAATTTGGGCTACCTGGAGATAGAACTTGGGCTGAAGCCCAACATGAAAGTTGAAGCCCATGACGTCTACTAGTGATCTGCCAAAGGGCATAATTTTCCTATTTAATTTAGTATTTATTTGGCTATTTTTCCCAGAACCAGTTTAGCTGTTTTTTAGGAATTTCCAGCTTTTTCCTTTTTAGAGTTATTGTTCAGAAAGGAGTCTTTTCCTTGTGGAATAAGGCTACGAATTTAGCCTCCTTCTTAGAAGATATTAGGATTAGGTTAATTCCTTTTGGTGGCTTAATTAGGACTCTTTTTATTTCTTTATTATTTATTAGTTAGTTTCTGAGGAGGAATAGGAGAGATTGTTCCCTACTCCTCCCCCTATATAAAGATGCCGCCGGCCTCTCTTGTAAGACAGATTACAGATTATTGATTAATGAAAATTTCAGAACTTCGTTCTTTTTCCTTCAAGTCTTTGCTCGTTGTTGCTTAGCTTAAGGTTTTGGTTTATCATCAAAGGCAATCATCCTTTGTTTGTGGCACCAACTCGACTGAATACTTGGGGTTCCTAGGTCGTTACCTAGTGGATTTCAAGGTTCTCCGCCGATTTCATAAGTTAGGTTCTCGTGGGGCTGATAAATAGTTTTGGGTGTTGAGTCAATCCCTTCTTGGAGAAGGCGGTTTGCATCAGCTGGTATCAGAGCACGGTTCAACTCTTGGACCATCTATGTCAGTTTCCAGGTTCATTCTTGGATCCATATCCTTTACTTTTGTTCTTAGAAAATTGTTTACAAAATCTTCATCTATTTTAGTTCTTCTATTCGAGTCTTTCATTGTAAGGCAGAAAAAGCTGGTGGCCATCAAAATCCATCAAAGAAAAATATCAAAAGAAGCCAGAAAACAGAAAATCTAGCAAGGCCACCCTTGCCAAGTTCTTATTTTTCGTTGTAATGGTTGTTACCTAGTTGGATTAGAACTTGATTCTTTTATCCTTTTCCTAGTTGGTTTAGGATTTTAGTCTACATATTCTTTTCCTAGTAGATCTAGGGTTTGCCTTGTAGAAGGGTTTCTTCTTGTGTTCACTAACCATGACAGAGTTGAGGCTACTTATGTTGGAGCTTCAAGTCAATAATGCACGCCTAGCCCTGTACGGCTTAGAAGATGCGATTAAAAGGATGAAGCGAAGAGAAGCCAAAAATTTCCCAAGGAGAACATGGACGAGTAGAGCTGGAATAGCTCAAGCCCCAGCCCCGACATTAAATCAAGGAAGGCCAAGCCGAACCACACAAGAACGAGATCACACGGTGAGAGCCTGCCCCAACAAACGAGCAATGGTGGAAAGACCGGAGAAAAGAGAAGAAGAGGGCTATGGCGCCATAATTGGACCAGCATCAGGTCTACCCCGGGCCAGCATCAAGTCTACCCTGGACCAGCATCAGCCCTGCCCCGGACCAGCATCAGCCCTGCCCCGGACAAGCACCAGGCCAATACTAGACCCAGCACTAGGCTCAACGCCTGCCCAGCACCAGTACAGCACCGAGTGCCCAGCACCAGCTAAGCACCAGCCCCGGCACCAGTCCCGACCCCAGCCCCGGCACCAGCCACGGCACCACCCCCGGTGCCCGACCAGCGCCCAGCGCACGATCAGCGCCCGACCATTGCCCAGCCCCGGCGCCCCAGCGCACGACCAGCGCCCGACCATTGCCCAGGCCCGGCGCCCCAGCGCCCGCCCCCAGCACCCAACGGGCCCCATGACCCCGGCGCCGCCCTAACCGACCCCAGCCCGACGCCGCCCAAGGCCCGAGCACCTATACCAGCCCCGGTATGGCCCGAACCCCCAAGGAGCGCCCATGAGCTACCAGGTCCTCTCCTATGTACCCTTGTCAATATTTTTAAGAATTCTAAAGGATTACCAGGTACGGATTCGAGGATGAATCCTATTCAAGAAGAGGGGAATGATGTGATCCCGACCACCAAGGCCGCCGCGGTCACAACACCACAGGCACCCGGCCATGAAACCTCCACGAGAGCTTCGGACGAGGAGAATTTAATGCCCGTTCGGCCTATAGACTTGAAGCCGAGCGAGGACTACACCGGCACCACCTCTGGAGCCTTGGAGAGACAAAGCTCCAAGGTCAGGCCCCAGGCCAAGCCTAGGGCCAAGTCCAGCCCCGAGCCCCGATCAAGGCCGAGTACCTAAACTAGGCCCCATACCAAATGCCACGAGCTCTAGACCAACACCAGCCCCTACAGACATCCCTAAGGTACCCTGGGAAGAAGGCTCGAAGCAGAACTCAAAAGGCCTGGACAGATTTGAAGAAGGCCCCAAGCTAAGCCTACCACAGGCACAGGGCCTATGCCAACGACCGTCAGAGTAGCACTTTTGGACCAGCCAACAATTTACCCGTGCCTTTTTGGATTTTCCAGAGGCACTGGAATCCTTATGTCCCCAGGATTAGTCTCCAACAAACGGAGCTCAATTTGGAGAAGTATCGAAGGAGAAAGAGCTAGGCCAAGTCCTAGTAGAGCATGGATGGAGCTCCAAAGAGAACCCCTCGGATGCTGACCCGACGAAGCCTATGCTAGGAGCTGTGATCAGGCCACCACCTGAGCCTAATCCAAGGAAGGATGGAGTACCATTCAAGATACGGGAAATGGAGAGAAGAAGCCAAGTACATCCAAACAAGGAATCCTAATCAAGCTAGGATTTCCCGGTTTTGGACAGATTCCTAGTCTGACAAAGAATGACGAATTGGGGCTACCTGGAGATAGAACTTGGGCTGAAGCCCAACATGAAAGTTGAATCCCATGACGTCTACTAGTGATCTCCCAAAGGGAATAATTTTTCTATTTAATTTAGTATTTATTTGGCTATTTTTCCCAGAACCCGTTTAGCTGTTTTTTAGGAATTTCCAGCTTTTTCCTTTTTAGAGTTATTGTTTAGGAAGGAGTCTTTTCCTTGTGGAATAAGGCTACGAATTTAACCTCCTTCTTCGATGATATTAGGATTAGGTTAAGTCCTTTTGGTGGCTTAATTAGGACTCTTTTTATTTATTTATTATTTATTAGTTAGTTTCTGAGGAGGAATAGGAGAGCTTGTTCCCTACTCCTCCCCCTATATAAAGAGGCCGCCGGCCTCTCTTGTAAGACAGATTACAGATTATTGATTAATGAAAATTTCAGAACTTTGTTCTTCTTCCTTCAAGTCTTTGCTCGTTGTTGCTTAGCTTAAGATTTTGGATTATCATCAAAGGCAATCATCCTTTGTTTGTGGCACCAACTCGACTGAATACTTGGGGTTCCTAGGTCGTTACCTATTGGATTTCAAGGTTCTCCGCCGGTTTCATAAGTTAGGTTCTCGTGGGGCTGATAAATAGTTTTGGGTGTTGAGTCGATCCCTTCCTGGAGAAGGCGGTTCGCATCAGCTGGTATCAGAGCACGGTTCAACTCTTGGACCATCTATCCCAGTTTCCAGGTTCATTCTTGGATCCATATCCTTTACTTTTGTTCTTAGAAAATTGTTTAGAAAATCTTCATCTATTTTAGTTCTTCTATTCGAGTCTTTCATTGTAAGGCAGAAAAAGCTGGTGGCCATCAAAATCCATCAAAGAAAAATATCAAAAGAAGCCAGAAAACAGAAAATCTAGCAAGGCCACCCTTGCCAAGTTCTTATTTTTCGTTGTAATAGTTGTTACCTAGTTGGATTAGAACTTGATTCTTTTATCCTTTTCCTAGTTGGTTTAGGATTTTAGTCTACATATTCTTTTCCTAGTAGATCTAGGGTTTGTCTTGTAGAAGGGTTTCTTCTTGTGTTCACTAACCATGACAGAGTTGAGGCTACTTATGTTGGAGCTTCAAGTCAATAATGCACGCCTAGCCCTGTACGGCTTAGAAGATGCGATTAAAAGGATGGAGCTAAGAGAAGCCGAAAATTTCCAAGGAGAGCATGGACGAGTAGAGCTGGAATAGCTCAACCCCAGGCCCGACATTAAATCAAAGAAGGCCGAGCCGAACCACACAAGAACGAGATCACACGGTGAGAGCCCGCCCCAACCAACGAGCAATGGTGGAAAGACCGGAGAAAAGAGAAGAAGAGGGCTATGGCGCCAGAATTGGAACAGCATCAGCTCTGCCCCGGACCAGCATCAGCCCTGCCCCAGACCAGCATCAGCACTGCACCGGACCAGCATCAGGCCTGCCCCGGACCAGTATCAGGCTTGCCCCAGATTAGCATCTGGCCTGCCCCGAGCCAGCACCAGGCCAGTACTAGGCCCAGCACTAGGCTCAGCGCCTGCCCAGCACTAGTACAGCACCGAGTACCCACCACCAGCCAAGCATCAGCCCCAACACCAGACACGGCACCCACCCCGGCACCAGCCCCGGCCCCACCCCGGCCCCAGCCCCAGCACCAGCCTCAGTACCAGCCCCGGCCCCAGCCCCGGCACCAGCCTCGGCACCACCCCCGGCGCCCGACCAGCCCCCGGTGCCCGACCGACGCCCAGCGCCCAGCCCGGCACCCCCCGTCCAACCCCGGCGCCCCCGCACCCAGCCCCGGCGCCCCGGCGCCCGACCGCAGCACCCGACGGGCCCCATGACCCCGGCACCGCCCTGGCCGACCCCGGTCCGACGCCGCCCGAACCCCGAGCACCCATACCAGCCCCAGTATGGCCCGAACCCCCAAGGAGCGCTCATGAGCTACCAGGTCCTTTCCTATGTACCCTTGTCAATATATTTAAGATTTCTAAAGGATTACCAGGTACGGATTCGAGGACGAATCCTATTCAAGAAGAGAGGAATGATGTGAACCCGACCACCAAGGCCACCGCGGTCACTACACCACGGGCACCCGGCCAGGAAAACTCCACGAGAGCGCCGGACAAGGAGAATTTAATGCCCGTTCGGCCTAGAGACTTGAAGCAGAGCAAGGACTACACCGGCTCTAGGCCTACACCGGCTCCAGGCCTACACCGGCACCACCTCCGGATCCTTGGAGAGACAAAGCTCCAAGGTTAGGCCCCAGGCCAAGCCTAGGGCCAAGTCCAGCCCCGAGCCCCGATCAAGGACGAGTACCTAAACTAGGCCCCATGCCAAATGCCACGAGCTCTAGACCGACACCAGCCCCTAAACACATCCCTAAGGTACCCTGGGAAGAAGGCTCGAAGTAGAACTCAAAAGGCCTGGACAGATTTGAAGAAGGCCCCAAGCTAAGCCTACCACAGGCACAGGGCCTATGCCAACGACCGTCAGAGGAGCACTTTTGGCCCAGCCAACAATTTACCCGTGCCTTTTGGGATTTTCCAAAGGCACTGGAATCCTTATGGCCCCAGGATTACTCTCCAACAAACGGAGCTCAATTTGGAGAAGTATTGAAGGAGAAAGAGCTAGGCCAAGTCCTAGTAGAGCATGGATTGAGCACCAAAGAGAACCCCTCGGATGCTGACCCGAGGAAGCCTATGCTAGGAGCTGTGATCAGGCCACCACCTGAGCCTAATCCAAGGAAGGATAGAGTACCATTCAAGATACGGGAAATGGAGAGAAGAAGCCAAGTACATCCAAACAAGGAATCCTAATCAAGCTAGGATTTCCCGGTTTTGGACAGATTCCTAGTCTGACAAAGAATGACGAATTTGGGCTACCTGGAGATAGAACTTGGGCTTAAGCCCAACATGAAAGTTGAAGCCCATGACGTCTACTAGTGATCTGCCAAAGGGCATAATTTTATAGTTCTCTCTACTAAATTTATTGTCCTCGAGTACATCAAAGGCTTTTATGCCACTGACCCTGATTTTAAGAGTATCTTTGAAGCCTGCCAACAAGGAGGATTTGTTAAGTTCTACCAGCAAGATGGTTACTTGTTTACAGAGTCAAAACTGTGTCTCCCTAACCATTCTTGCAGGACTGTCCTAACCCTAGAGGCACATGGTGGGGGACTCATGGGACATTTTGGAGTGGCCAAAACCGTGGCCACCCTCAAAGAGCACTTCTACTGGCCCAAGATGAGACATGATGCTGAGAAGATCATATCTCAATGCTCCAAATGCCAAAAGGATAAGTCTAAGCTCCAGCCCCATGGATTATATACTCCTTTACCCATACCTGAGCACCCTTGGGTAGACTTGTCTATGGACTTTGTCATAGGGCTGCCAAGAACCAAAAAGGGAAAAGACTCCATATTTATGGTCATTGACAGGTTCTCCAAGATGGCTCACTTCATTGCTTGCCATAAAACTAATGATGCCTCTCAAATTGCTGACCTTTTCTTTAGGGAAATAGTTAGGATGCATGGAGTACCAAAGACCATAGTCTCTGATAGGGATTCAAAGTTCCTAAGCTATTTTTGGAAGACCTTATGGTCCAAGCTTGGAACCCGACTAATGTTCTCCACCACCTGCCACCCCCAAACTGACGGACAGACTGAAGTTGTAAATTGATCCTTAGCCCAAATGTTAAGGGCAGTCATAATGAGCAACATCCGGACTTGGGATGAATGCCTACCACATGTTGAATTTGCCTATAACCGAGTTGTGCATTCAGCTACCCAATACTCCCCGTTTGAACTTGTTTATGGTTTTAATTCACTAACCCCGCTGGATTTATCACCACTACCTGTCCATGAATTTTTAGATGCAGATGGCCAAGAGAAGGCAGCCTATGTCAAGCAGCTCCATGAGAAGGCCAAGGCCAATATTGAAAGAAGAACTGCTCAGTACCTCCGCAATGCCAACCGAGGAAGAAAAGAGAATATATTTGAAGCCGGAGACCAGGTGTGGATACACTTCCGAAAGGACAGGTTTCCAGAGCAGAGGAAGTCCAAGCTACTCCCCAGGGGAGATGGGCCCTACACAGTCCTCCAGAGAATTAACAATAATGCCTACATCCTCGACCTACCAAACTCTTACGGGGTGAGTGCAACCTTCAATGTGGCTGACCTAACCCCTTATTATGATGAAGAATATGCAGGACAGGAATCGAGGACGAATCCTCTACAAGAAGAGGGGGATGATGAGCCCAACAAACCCTGGACAGGACCTGAGCCCCCTTTCACCCGAAGCCAAACCAAAGCCTTCCGAGAGAAACTCAACACTTACATGTAGTCCTGAAGTAAAGAAGGACACGAAGAGGATGATGACCGGTTTATCAAAGAAGGCTACACCCTCCTAGAAATCCAAAGGAATAGCCCCAGACCAGGACCAGACCGGAGTATAAAGCCAAAGACAGCCGGGCCGATCGACCAGACCACCGAGCCAATCGGACAGACCGCCAGGCCGATCGACCAGGCCGTCGGACCGATCAGGACAGCCGCCGGCCCACCACAGCTGAACTGGGCCAAAAAGCCCTCGGAGGCCCAGGAGGACCGGCCCCACACACACGGGAAGCTTCTAGGAAAGCCGACCGAGGCCAGATTAGGGTTTTGACCTATTTAGGTCTTTGATGTGACTTTAATTAGTGCATTTTAAGCTTATGAATGACCTTTGAAATGCCCGTGTTTATTCGTGAAATGACATGACTTATATGCTTTTATTGAAGTTTTGTGCAAAGTGTCATTTTGTTGTCCGGTTGCCACTTTGGAGCCAAAATTGTGGTCTATTGGAGTTGCCTCTGTGCATTTTCAGGTTATGGCATCAAAGTACGGATGACAAGGAGCGCATAGGAGCAAACGGGAGGTCATTTGGAGTCCGGACGAGGGAGATATGAGCATTACAAGATCGAGCTTTCTGCAGAGTGCAGGGGTGCACGCCGTGCAAATGTGCACGCCGTGCAGGGGTGCACGCCGTGCACTGTCCCCTGCACTATAAATATTCTTGTTTTTTGCCATTTTGGGGGATTCTTTCATCTCCCTTGAACCCCAAACACATACCCACGAACCTTCAAACCCTAGAACACATTTTTGGAGCAATTTGAAGCCATTGGAGCTAGGATTGAAGCCAACAAACCTTGGGAGAAGTGCTTACAAGTGGAGAAGTGAAGATCATCTCAAGGATTCATCCATGGTGTTCTTGGTGACCATTCTTCCTTCTTTTCTCTTTACTCCCTTGGCCATGTGTGGCTGAGTTTCTAGGGTTCATCTTGGATGGGTAGATTAGTTGTGCTATGATAGAGGGATGATTGTATAGAACTTGCCATGATTGATCTTGGTTGTATGAGGATGATTCCTAGACTTGTTCTTAATGCCATTTTATGCCATGTTTGCTTGATTTGGTCCATTCAATGTGATTTGATGCATGAGAGTGCTTGGATTGCATAGATTGTAGGTCTAGGGATTGAAGTGAGTGTGTTCTAAGAGATTAGATCATCTTATTTCAACCATTTTCACTTGATTTCTCTCTTGGGCATTTTATCGAACACTTGGTGTGCATGTGGATTTTCATTCAATTGAGTTTGAAAAGGCTTTTTGGTGAATCTCTTAGTGTTAGAGCATTGATATGAGAGTGTTGTGCCTAGCCTTGTGGTCATAGAGTCTTAAGAGAGGGTCTTGTGTCTTGGCATTTCATCAAACACTAAGAATGCATCCTTTTTCACTTAGCTTGAGAGCGAGAGCCTAAGTTGAGTGGTATTAGGATAGGGATTTGGTGCTACGAGAGTGCATTGAGTCTATAGAAGTGAAATGCATGGTCATCCGAATGCAAACTCGATCTTGATTAGCTTGTTTGTTCAATTAGTCATCTTGAGCATGATGAAACTACCCACCAAGAGAGCCCCCTTTGTCTTTGATTTGAACCACCTTTCTCTCTTGCTTAATCTTTGTTAGTATTGCATTTCTTTGCCTTTGTTTCTGAATTTCTCAATCAAACCAAACCAATTTCAAATGTCTAGACCGTCTATGAGAAGTGTGAGTATTGGTCTATGAGAGGACCCCGTGGAATACGACCTTGGTAAAATCGCTTTTACCAGTCTTTTAATCAACATTAAAGACTTCAGTTATTATTTTATGGTTTATTCCTTTTTAGTCGGATTGTTTAGGAGTGTTAGGATTCTAATTAGGATTAGGAGTCTTTATTTTATTCTTATTTAGGAAGTAGTCTTTAGGGAGGAGAGCTTGTTCCCTCACCTATATAAGGAGGCCGCCGGCCACTCTTGTAGACACCACTTTTGAAATCAATAAACTTCTGTTAGAACATATGTTCTCTTCCCTTCAAGCCTTTGCTCGTTGTTGCATTGCTTAAGGTTCGGCTTATCATCAAGAGTATCCTCATCTTGAAGTGGCGCCCTCGACTTGATACTTCTGGTTCCTAGCTCCTTTATAGCTAGTGGGTCAAAGTCCTCTTCCATCCTGGTTCCGACTATTCCTTCTTGTTGCTAGGATCATCAGCTTGTGGTGTTTAAGGGTCGTCTGCCCACGGTTGCAACGGTTCACATCACAGCACCAGCCCAGCACCTACCCAGCACCAGCCCAGCGCCCGACCGGAGCCCAGCGCCCGATCGGAGCCCAGCGCCCGACCGGAGCCCAGCGCCCGACCGGAGCCCAGCGCCCGACCAGAGCCAAGCGCCAGACCGGAGCCCAGCGTCCGACCGGAGCCCAGCGTCCTACCGGAACCCAGCGCCCGAGCCGCGCCCAGCGCCCGAGCAGCGCCCAGCCCCAGAGCGGCCCCCGCGCACAGCCCCGGAGTAGCCCCAGCGCCCGACCCCAGCACCCAGCCCCGGAGCGGCCCCAGCACCCAGCCCAGGAGCGGCCCCAGCACCCGGCCCCAGCGCCCCACACCAGAGCAGCCCCGGTACCAGCTCCGGCTCGACACCAAGCGCCAGCCCCGGCTCGACACTAAGTGCCAGCCCCGGCTCAGCATCAAGCACCATCACCGGCCCTAGCCTTACCCTGGCTCAAAGCCCCATGAAGCTCTATAGAATCCCCAAGTCAAGTCCTACACGTCCAGGTTCTAATTTTTAAATTTTCTAACGGATTACCAGGTGCGGATTCGAGGACAAATCCTTTTCAAGAAGATGGGAATGAAGTGATTCGGGCCACCCGACCCGACTCGACTGATGTCGACTCGGCCCCAACATTAATACCGGGCCGAGACCACGTCAGGCCAAGGCCTACGCTAGCACCACCTCCGGAGCCTTGGAGAGCCAAAGCACCAAGTCCAGGCCCCAGACCAAGCCTAGGGCCAAGTCCAGCCCCGAGCCCCAATCAAGGCCTAGTACATAAACTAGGCCCCAGGTCAAGTGCCATGAGCCCCAGACCCGAGCCAGACATAGTAGATCCTCTGGAAGCATTTAGGGAGTGTCTACGAAGGAATAAAGAGGAAGGCTTGGCCAGAAGAGGCTGGCACCCAAAGACAGGCCCCAGTACGAGCTCCAGACCGGGCCAAATGCTAGAACTGAGCTCCAGGATCGAAGCCACGATCCCTGTACCAGCAAAAGCCCTTGAAGACCCCCTGAGAACATTCATGAAGACCTGGCCAAAGCAGAAAGAAGAAGGCTTGGCCAGAATTGAAAAAGACCCAGCACGGAGCCAGCCCCGGGCGCCGGACCAAGCGTCGGGCACCACAGAGAGGCACTTTTGGCCCAGCCAACAATTAGCCCGTGCCTTTTTGGAAATTCCAACTGTCCTGGATAGCTTGAATCAACAGGAATACTCTCCAACAAATGGAGCTCAATTTGGAGAAGAATTAAAGGAGATACAGTTGGATGAAGTCAGGGTGGAGCACCAAGGAGTGGAGCTTGGATACTGATCCGAGGATGAACATGATAGGAGCTACGATCAGGCCACCACCTGAGCCTGATCCGTGGAGGGATGGCTGACCATTTATGATATGGGAAATGAAGAGGAGATGCCAAATACATCCAAGCAAGGAATCCTAATCAAGCTAGGATTTCCCGGTTTTGGACGGATTTCTAGTCTGACAAAGATTGACAAATTTGGAATACTTGGAGATAGAATTTGGACTAAAGCCCAACATGAAAGTTGAAGCCCATTCCGTCTACTAGTGATTTGCCAAAGGGCTTATTTTTCCTATTTTAATTGGTATTTATTTGGCAATTTCTCCCAGAACCCGTTCTGCTGTTTTTTAGGAATTTCCAGCTTTTTCCCTTTTCGTGTTTTTGTTTAGGAAGGACTCTATCCCTTGTAGGGATAGGGGGTCCGATTTGGGATCAAGGAAAGTGACTTCCTTGATCCATCAAGGAAGGGCACTTTGGGGATTTTCAAAAAGTTGTTCAGCCCTCCACATCTGCCTGTCACCTCTGCCGCCGGTCAACCTCCGCCACCGCCGCCGGTCATACTCCGCCGCCGCCGCCGGTCATCCTCCACCTCCGCCGCCGCCGGTCATCCTCCGCCGCCGCCGGCAGTCCTCCGCCGCCGCCGGTCATCCTCCGCTGTCGCTGCCGCCGGTCACCGCCGCCGTCCTCAATAAAATTATATATATTTTAAAAAAGAATTGTTGATGTGATTCGAAATCATGACCTCTTTTACCAAATACTAAACTCCTACCAATATGCTACCAAACACTTATTGATATTATATAATAATAAAATTATCTTATGGAATAGATGCACATGGTTTGTAAAAAAAATGTGTACATAAGTACGAAATATGTTTACACTAGTATATAAAAATAGGTATGCACGTTTACGAATAGGCGTTCACATGCACACACATTATATTATTAAGTAGTGTGCACATGATTTATACAAAATATGTACACACAAGTATGAAGTATGTGTACACTAGTGTAAAAATAAGTGTGCACGTGTACGAATAGGTGTACTCATTTATGCATGTGTACAAGATAAGTCCACGTGTATAAAAAATGTATGTATATAAATGTGTACGTGTATAAAACATGTACACATGTATAAAACGTGTACACATGATTTATACAAAATATGTGTACACTAGTGTAAAAAACAAGTGTGCACGTGTACGAATAGGTGTACACATGTATAAAATGTGTGTACACGTGTACATAGACAAAATGTAAGATATTGTGTGCACGTGTACAAAGAGTGTGTGCACGTGTGCAAAAATGTAAGTACATAAACGTGTGCGCGTATAAAACGTGTACAAAACATGTACACATGTATAGAAACATATACACATGTAACACGTGTACGAAAAATCTTTGCAAATCAGTACACAGTTTCTGTACAAAAATGTGCACGTACACATGTACAAAACGTGTACACATATTAAAAATGAGTACGAAGCGTCACCGAAATTTTTTTTTCCAGAAAAATAGGCCTGATGACGGTGGTCCAGTGGCCGAAAAAATTTTCGAAATCGGAGCTCCGATCGTCTGGAAAATTCATCGAAGAAGTCGTCGGAGCTTCGGTCGCCGGAGTTTCGGTAATCGGCTGTTTGAATTTAATTAAAAAAAACTAAAAAAGAAATTAAATTAAATTAAATTAAATGGTGAAATGACCCTTTTACCCTTTTAATTTAAACCATTAGATCTGAAAAAATAAATCAATGTCTGAGATCCTTCCTTGACACTATCAAGGAAGGGGATTTTGTTTGACAGCAAGCCGGAGTCGGGATAGGGCTCCGAATTTCAGTCCTTTTTAGGACTCTTTTTGTATTTCTTTATTAGTTTATTAGTTAGTTTCGTAGGAGGAAAATGAGAGCCTGTTCTCCCTTCCTCACCTATAAATAAGATGCTTCGGCCTCATTGTAAACTCAACCCTTTTCTAAATCAAATATAATTCAGAACTTTGTTCTTCAATCCTTTAATTTTTTGTTGCGTGCATAGCTTAGGATCGGTGTTATCAACAGAAGTATTCCCCTTCTGTCGTGGAGCCATTCTACCGGAGCCTACGGGTTCTCGGTTAATCGCGACTGACGGGTCCTAGTACTTTCCCGCCCCAGCGCCGACTGTTCAATCAAGCGAAGGACCAAGACTAGCGGTGGTTAGGGTCGTCTGCCCATGGTTGCAGCGGTTCACATCACCAAATATTGATGGACAGTCTTGGGCGACGGCTTGGCGACTTGGGGAAAGGACCACTTCACAACTAATCATGAAGTGTGACAACGACTTTACTTGATGATAATTATCAATTAAATCTATTAATGTAGAGAGGGAATTTACTGATTTACAATTTCTTCCATAAATTCCTTGATTAAATATCCTATAATATATATATATTCTAATTCAAATCTCGTGTCATCTTACTAGTTGAATTAACCTTTATTGTTACCCTTTAATCTTAGCCTTATTATTATAACTAATCCAATTTAACATCCTCTTACTATTAACTTTATTTATAATCATACTAATAATTTTATTAATCTTATTTCGTTTAAGAAGCATATTTTAATCCTAATCGAGTCTAAAATTCGAGACAAGATAAGAAATGAGAAGTCATCATTATTCTAGATTATCACTAACTGAAAATGAGTTATTCTAGGGCTTTTCACTTAAATAAATAAATAAAATAAACTATTTACGTAAATAAATAACATTTGAAACTATTGATCTTTGTGGGTAAAAACGCCTAGGTCCCAGGCGAGATCGCCCAGGCACCAGGCGAGATCGCATATCTGTCTGTAAAAACCACCCGTGACTCTGAAATGATTCTCTGATCAGATTCCTGACCAGTTTCAGAGTCACGGGTCCAAAACGCCTGTGGTTGGGGCGATCTCGCCTAGGGCCTGGGCGACCACGCCTGGGGCCTGGGGCCTGGGCAACTAACGAGCCTTTAAATTCCTTGTTAATTTCGGGTTTAGGGTCACCAAACCTAATTTATTCAACTTCTAAAGATGGCCGACCACACTTTGTCACGAGAATTCCGCATCCAAGTTTTCTGGGGGGCGTATCGTCCAGGATTGGACCGGCTTATCATACGAAGGGGGAAATAATGTCCGTCTGAAGATGACCAAGCGAGCGACATATGATAGTGTGGTCACCGTGTTCAGGCGGAAAATGGGGCTTGGATCGGATCAAATAATCCAGTTATTTGTCTGGAGTATGCCGATATACAGTTCTGAGGGAAATCTGTCGCATTACGTTTCTAGGCCGATATCGAACGACAAAAGTGTACAAGGCATCTACGACTTAGTTCGCGTCAACCCAATTTTTGAAGTTGCCCAGTTATACGCCTTGATGGAAGAGGAGCCGTCTCATTTCTCTGATTTCTCGGGGGTCATTCCACTTCAGATGGAAGAGCAAAGCCAAATGTATGATGGGGAATACATGGCGACCAGTCATGTCAGTCCGGAGGAGGAGGAGGTTGATCAAGAAGGTTTGGCGCGAGATGAATATGTCACCACCGACGACTCGGGTGCGAAAGGAGTCGTTGCTCGGTGGACGAAGGGAATCCTAATGTCGACGATGACATCGGCCAAACGGACGAGGAAGACGATGACGAAGAAGGGGGAGCCACAGCAAATAGCGTGGAAGTTTATGTGCCACCAGAACATGCCACGAGCGTGGGTGACGACTGTGACGACATCATGACAATCTCCAACACCTACTCCATGGACAGGCGCTTCCAGTTCCCATCGAAGTCGTACTGGTCGGTGGAGATGGAATTCTACTCGGGACAGACATTCTCTACGAAAGGTCAACTGGTGTCCCTAATGAAGAGCCAAGCAGTCCTCCGCAACTATAAGTACAGGGTAACCACTTCCAACCCAAAGGAATGGGCCATCAAGTGCATCGAACCGACGTGTCCTTGGAGGATGCGTTCTACACTTAGCAAGAGATATGGCTTCTGGATAATATGACAACTCAACAATGGCCACATTTGCGACCGGTCAACGATACTAGGGCCCCACCCACAGCTCGATGTTATGCTGATCTCAGATGCAGTCATGCACATTGTCCGCAGAGAGCCGGGTTGAAGGTGGAGACAGTTATTGATTGCATTCTGGAGAAGTATCATCACAATATTTCGTACAGGAAGGCGTGGTTTGGTAAGCAACGTGTTGTGGAGAAGCTGTACAGAGACTGGATGACATCGTACAACAACATCGAGACAATTCTGAATGATATTCAACTCACTAACCCCGGGTCACGGTACGAGATCAGAACCAATCCGGCGGGTAACAGTAGGATGTTCAAGAGTGTGTTTTGGGCGTTTGGCCCATGCATAGAAGCCTTCAAGCACTGCGCTAGGGTCATGATCATTGACGGCACATTCCTCACGGGCAAGTACAAGCAAGTGCTGTTGATGGCTAGTACATTCGATGGGCAACATAGGATTGTTCAATTGGCGTACGCCATAGTTGACCAAGAGGATGGCGATAATTGGAAGTGGTTCGTGCAGATGCTACAGAGACATGTGACCAATCGGGCCAACATCACAATCATTAGTGATCGACACAAGGGAATAGCAACGGCAATGCGCAATATTGATCGAGGGTGGGTATGGAGGTGGTGCCTACGCCATTACGTAAGCAACTTCCACAAGAAACACCGCAACCAAACTCTGAAGACCGGTCAGCACCTCCACATCCTTCAGCGTGATGGTCGCCTCATCCTGCAATATGTGAAACGTGTTCGTCTCCGAGCGCCACCTCTCAATCAGTGTTGTCACGAGCTCCTTACACGGTGTCTCACCGAGTAAACTAACGACAGAATACAGTCCACACTCTCTCAAAAATGTCTCATACTGTGGACTCCAGGTGAGAGAAGAGCTACGATGTCGCAACTTCATGGCCTTGCACGCCTGAGGGTCACGCCACACTAAACTAGCCCTATGCTTGTTCTCCCCCCCCCCCCCCCACAGTAGAGAAGAATCACCAGGTTGAGGCCTAACGGCCTCGGGGGTCCGATCCACCAATGGTTATGCCCATCCGTACCGCGACATCTATTGTATAGTAAATTGCTATGTTATTATAATATGTTCATTTTTTGTAAAGCTAAATTAAACTAAATCTCTAACCTAAAGGTTAAACTAATAACCTACAAAGACAAATTAAGCTAGCTAGATATTCATAAACAACCTATATAAAAACTGTAGCTAGACTAATAATTTCGTATAAAAGACTAAACAACCTAGTTCACAATGAGATAAGAGTAATAAATAATGTATGAACTATGTACCTTGTGTGATGGTGCGAATAAATGTCTAAATTGGGTTGCGTCAAAATCGAAATCCTACAATATGACGGTGTTAACAAATTACTCCAAAAAATTTCTAAAAACCCTAAACTAATCATGTAACTCAAAAACAATAAACCAATTCTCTAACCTAAAAACCCTAAACTAATTCTCTAACCTAAAAACCCTAAACTAATTCACTAACCTAAATCATAAACTAAATAATGTACAAAAAATTAAAGAAGAGGGAGGAAGGAGACTTACATTGGCCTTAGGGGAAGTGAAAGAGTAGTGTGGGAGTGGTGTGGGAGTGGAAATGGGGGATTTATAGGGGGGCCAGGCGAGAACGCCCATTCAGGTGCGTTTCTCCCAGGGGGCATGGGCGAGAACGCCCCTGGTATAGGCGAGATCGCCCGTGGCTTGAGCGAGAACGCCTAGGGGTAGATACAAGGCATTACTCGGTGGTTGGGTGATTATTTAAATCGGGTGGTTGGAGAAATCGGATGATTGGGCGATCTCGCCTGGGCCCTAGGCGTTTTACCCACAAAAATCAATAGTTTCAAATGTTATTTATTTACGTAAATAGTTTATTTTATTTATTTATTTAAGTGAAAAGCCCAGTTATTCTACTAAGAACCTTCTATTTTTATTCTTACTATCCTCATATTACTATTGATCTTAATTCATCTAGTGCCCTCATGATTTAAATTGTTATTGGTTCCTAAATATTATTTTCGTGTATTACTATGATAATCTCATGCATTACTAATATTAATTATTTAACCAAAAATTTATTTTATCTAATTCTAAAAAAATTATACCCTTAATAATATTTTAATTATGCCTAGATCTGATTTAAGCGTTTCAAGATAGACGATTAACAAATTAACTAAATTCGTAGCTAACAGGACTGATTTGAACTAACTCAGAAAGTTAGTTGGGTTCATTTTGACAATTTCCAAAAGTCACATACTGTTTTATTATAACTGGGTGACTGGTTCGGAGACTCATTTGTTTATAGTGACTTAAATGTAAATACAGAAACTATGGTCACCTATACGTACTGGATCTATTTTTTTTAATCCAATCAGAACTGGTCTGACCAAACTAATCAAAACCAGAACGGTTGGACCGTCGCCTTCAACCCACAACCTACCTAGAAAATTGGGACTCGCCGGCGGTGAACCAAACCCAGAATCCGGTGACATTTCCAGATTCCGGCGGGGGTATTTTCTTGCCTAAAGAGGTGTTTAACTACTATTCCATACGCCAAAATCAATCACCAACCTTGACTAATGAAATCCGTATAGGCATGTGTTCGAAGGAGGCTGAATGAAGGATGGAATCGACAAGGAAAGTTCGGAACGATGCCTGGCGTTTTCTTCTGGATTTGGGACAGAGCACGACATTAGTCGGGTATTTCGAAACCGATAATGAACTGAAGAGTGTGGGGTACAATTTTCTTACCAAATTAAATCGACAAAGGGAGCGTGAGCCAACTGTGGTAACTGGGAGAATGCCGAATCGCGTCATCGGAGCTGGAACCGAAAACAGGGACATTTACCAGTGGCGGAGCCACATTGGGCCAAGGGGGTGCTCTGCAGCCCCTTGGATTATATATAAAAACAGTTCCCTATATATAAGATGCACATGCACAAGTTCAATCATGTGACCTCACAGGCAGAGGTAAACATCAATAACCATCCGGCTGGATAGTAATCCTTATTTATATATGCATGCGTTTCTATTTAGATAGTTTTAAAAACCGTAAATATAAATCCTAATTCTCAAAATATTCGAACGGGAAAAAGAATGAAACAACAGAGAGCAATTTCAGAGCCCAGACCAGACGACTGTGAGTTCCGACTTCTGACCATCCCCTCTCCAAAAACGCCCAGCCTCTTATAATCTTCTCCTCTTCTAGACTTCCATCTATTCCGAGTTTTCGACCATCGATTCCTCTATTTCTGTCTACCACTCTGACTCAGTTGCCTCCATTCTCCATTCTTCTATCTGTTGCTGCAAGCCTACAATTGTTGATCTTCCATTCTTCTACTGCACCTAACATTAACGACGTATATGTTTGTCGAGGAAAGTCTAAGCGTATTAGTGAACGGGTCACATACTTGCATCACTTTCAGGCTGAGGTGTTTTACACTGTCATAGATATGCAATTACAAGAGATAAATAATCGCTTCGACGAAGTGAATTGTCAGTTATTGTTATCTATGGCTTGCTTAAGTCCACAAGATTCATTTAAAGCTTTTGACAAGGACAAACTGATGCAGCTTTCCACTTTCTATCCCAACGAGTTCCCTCCAAATGCTATGAAGTTTCTCGGTCATCATTTGAATTCATACATTTGTGATATTCCATTCGATGACAGATTCAAAGACTTGAAAGGGGCTGACGAGTTAGCAAAAAAAATGATGGAAACAAATAAGCACATATTGTATCCATCTATTTATTTACTTATTAAGCTGACACTTATTCTGCCTGTTGCAACAGCAAGTGTGGAGAGATCATTTTCGTCTATGAAATATATCAAGAACGAGCTTCGCAATCGAATGAACGATGAGTGGTTGAACGACGCAATGGTGACATATATTGAACAAGATTTATGTGCTAGTTTGGACAAGGAATCTGTTATACAATGCTTTCAAAATAAGAAATCTCGTTGTGGTTCGTTGTAATTGGTGATTATTTTATTGTACGAATCTTAAATGTTATTGTTGACTATTTGTTTCGTTTATTGTTATCTATTATATTATGTGATTTCTTTTTTTTTTCGAAACAAGCACCTGCTTGGCCAAATTCCTGGCTCCGCCACTGACCTTTACTTATGTAAATATACAGATAAGGCTTGGCCGGGTTTCCTTACCAATCTGGGCACGGGAATGAACTCGAACAGGGAGAAAAGGTTGGTCGACGTTGAGCTGGAACGAAAGTGTTAACCACCGGAAATCGGCTCCGGCGTCTCGACCTTACTGGAAACAGAGAGTATGTGTGTTGTGGTTTGGTGCGTGGAGATGGGGATGATGGGGTTATGATTTCAATCCCCCATCCGCATTGAAGAAAAGGGGTACTTCGATCAGATTCATGAACTGCATCGAATCCAGCCTTAATGGCCAGAATTCGAAACCGCCGCTGCCAATTAATTCCTCCGTAAAAACAGGGTCTTGGGAAGTGAAGAAGACGACTACCGAAACGTCATCGTTTGGGCTGGAAAGCGTTTTACCAAAACGCTGCTTTTCGTCTAGGGACGGAAAAATGAAAAATAAACGGAACGAATTTTCCACGCAACGTTAATTATTAATGAACCATAATCAAATTAATACTTCATGAAGGAGTAATAATCTAAATATATAATGATTAGAAAATTTTGCTAAGTGTATTTTAGGGATTTTACACCAAATTTCTATAGCTAGGTTCGGGGTGTAACAAACCATTGCTGAAATAGCTCATAATATTGCAAGGATGGCAAATACTTTTTGCGTACATGATGTACAACAATGAGGCAGAAGATGTTGTATGTTAAGATGGAGAAGTTCTCTGAGCTAACTCGAATTCAAAAGATGAAAGTAATGAGGTTTTTCACCAAGGATGAAGGAGAAGCAACTGCCTTTTTCCAGTTGCAGATAGATAAAGAGAAACTAGAGTTCATTCTGAAGTTCAGAACTTTATTGTGTAGAAGCCAGGAGGTACTACCTATTAGATAAGGCAGATGGTTATTTTGGGGTAAATGGAATGTACTCATTCTGCAACTTCTTATTTTGTAGCCTCTATGAATTATGGTTTGTAAACCTTAAGAACTTGTTCTTAAGTTGTATGGTTGTTGTTGTATAATATTATATATGTAAGTTAATCAATATGAAAATTGCAGCAGTGTTTGTTAGGAGGAATGTTGCTCATCAAAGGCTATTTGCAGCAATGTTTTCAACAGGTATAATTCTGGTATTTAATACATACTTCATTTTTTTAATCCAAGTAATGAGGAATACAAATCCCTTGGTACCAAACAACTGATCTATCAAAATCCAAATTTTTTACAAAATCCAAATTTTTTACAAATCAATGCTATTTAAATAATACACGTTATTTGAGAATCCCTGCACCAAACATGGCCATAGTGTTGGGGGCAAATCTACAACACTCAAAAGGGAACACTAGATTTCATTTCTAGTAAAAAACGTCAACAGCGCTATAAAAAAAAAAAAACCAGTCATGCCGTAGCTGGAGCAGAGACATTTGTGGCTTCTGGTTCTGGTTCTGAAATTACGTTTTATGAGACATTGAAAATTCAAAACATCTATGCAGTGATTTTGCACCAACCAGCCTCACATGAACGACATAACAAGATGATTGCAACACATGTTCATTCTAAAAAAAAAATGGTAACGCTGAAAAATGTTTTAGCTAGATTGATGTTGAAATAAGATCCAGCAACTAGAGTTGATTATGGAAGTGGGGGTGAGATGGGATGTTAGTTCTTGGGTATGTTCTTGCCAACGATTTTAGCAGGAGCTATGCGCAGAAGGTTGCCAGGCTTTCCAGGGAGTGCACCTTTGATCATAACCACATTGAGATCATTGTCCACTTTAACTACCTTGAGCTTTCTTATCTTGGTTTTGGTCCCACCCATCCTCCCTGGCATCTTCTTCCCTTTGTACACTCTCCCTGGGGTTGTTCCAGCACCAATTGACCCCAGAGCTCTGTGACTCTTTGATCCGTGAGTCATCAGTCCTCTCTTGAAGTTGTGTCTCTTGATACCACCTGCATCGCAACCAGGTCACTTAGCTACAAAAGAACACCTCCAATACAACACAAGGATGCACAATTAATGTATTCAGAAAGGTTCTCAAAGAAGCAATCTCTAATGGTTTCATTGTATCCAAGCAGAGCCACTAGGTATCCGACATTAAGGGTACGTATAGCAAGTGTTTAAGAGGGAAAATATATCTCAGAGATTCTTACAAGTCCATAACCAGTGTTTTACAGTTGTTAAACATTCTGGACGAAAACACTTGCCAACGGCCAAACTAAGGTGAGAGTCCATCACTACTCCCATGTCAAAATCAATATTGAACAAGATCAATCACTATAAATCCATGTCTTGTTAGTTAGCAAGTCCGATAAAACAATTTGTCTTTGCAATTATGCAGAGACGTCTAACAAATAAGACATAAAACACCTACCAGACTATGTAAATAGTAATACTTCAACTTAGGGAACGATAAAACAAGAAGAAATGAAAGTAAATTGAGCAAGAGAAAGACCTTGAAACCCTTTGCCAATGGTGGTTCCAGAGACATCAACTAAGTCGCCTTCCTTGAAAAGCTCCTCAAATGTCAATTTCTGGCCAACCTCAAAGCCTTCAACAGTCTGTAGCCTAAACTCCTGTAAATGCCTCATGGGTATAACCCCAGCTTTCTCCAAATGACCCATCTCAGGCTTAGTCAGCTTCCTATCCCTAACCCTGCGATAACCTACCTGAACAGCATCATAACCATCAGTAGCCTGAGTCTTAATCTGGGTGATAATGTTCCCTTCCCGGAACCCCACCACCGTGACAGGAACAACCACGCCATTGGGCTCGAAGTAGGTCATCATTCCGAGCTTGGTGCCCATAACTCCCACACCGGCGTCGAAGCTCATTGCCACAATAGAAAGGCCGAATCTTTTCCTCCTTGATGATGAGGAGGTGGGAAGACAGAATTGGGGTTTGGTATTAGAAAGGAGCGGGGATTTGGAGAGGAAATTGGATTTTAAGGAGATGGAAGAAGAAGAGAGTGAATTGGTTTTAAGCGGCTGGGATGAAGGACTGGGGTGGTAGTAGCGGCAGCCGCCATGGGAGAGAGATGTTAGAGCTGAAATTGGCATTTCTAGTTCAGTGAGTGGAGGGGGAGGGATTTCAGTTTCATTCAGAACAAGGAAATTGGATTAGGAAGGGAGAAAAGATGGGCGATATTCAATGAGAGTGTTGCCTCCTTATCCTCAAGAGGAGCAGACTATGCAGTCACAGTGCGCTGCGTTACAGTTGAAACTACGTCGAATCTCATACTACAAAATTTATTTATTTAATGTTTTATTGGCTAAAAAAAAATATTATGATAATTGAAGACTCGTGTATGTACACAATTAGCGGTGTTGACGAGCCGATCTTTTGAAGCTTGTTAAGGCTCGTGAGAGGTTTTTTAGTATTTTCCTAGTTTTTCGTAAGTGGGTTTGTGGTCCTTTCCTAGGCTCTGATACCAAACAAACATTATTTTCTTTTCCAATCAGTTTTCTAATTCCCAATTCCCAAACAATTTCTAATTCCGACAAATTGATTTTGATTTCATTTCTTTTCTAACTTTCTGACATCCTATATTTGACTTGCCTTATATCTTTTCTTATTGATTCTCTCTTCATTTTGTATTTTATCAAAGGTTCCAAAATTATTTATTGTTTTTAATTTTGTCTTAATTTCTTTAGTCTCTTTTTCAATAAGACTGATATTATTGCTTAATTTATAAGTTAGGTTCTTAATTTCCTTTTTGTTTCTCCTGCTCATTTTATGGGTACTTATTCTAAGGGGTATTCTCCATTTGGTCCTATAGCGTTTTTCTCGATTAATTCGATTAGATCAATCATAAATTGATCTTCACGAATATATTCAGTCATAGTATTTGGATCTTCTTTTAATCCCTCATTTTGTTCATTTATAAGATTCATGTATTCTAAAAGTTCTTCCTTAATATCTTTCCAAGCCTTTGGATTCTCTTTTATCCTTACATATATTTTATAAGTGAGTTTATTAAAATAAAAAATTATCTTTTTTAACTCGTTTTCCATTCTTATAATTTTTTGCTTATATCTACTATCATTTGTTTTAATGTTTCTATTTCACTGTTATCTTGATTTTAATGTATTATTGTAATGTTTTTTATATCTTCTTCTTCTTAATTTTGGTTATCTAATTCTTTTGGCTGGAATCTTTCTGACTGAGTTATCCTTTCTATTTGGGTTCCTTTGATTCTCCTAGGATCCTGTTGTATAGATCGCCTATTTGGTTTGGCTTTTACTATTTTTAATGGTGCTTCTAGGTGAATTATTGGTTTAAATAGATCTTCTATAGTGATGACTTCGTTATTTTTGAATGTTAAGCTATGATGACTATTTGTTAAAGCATAGTTTATTTGATATGTTACCGAAAATGGTTTGCTATTTTCTTTCATAAGATCGTCTCTTTTAATTCGTATTTTATAACTATTGATGAATCTAGGTTTTCATCCGTTAAGCTTAATCCTTGTTGTAAATTTATGTCAAATTTTATTATTCCACAATTTAGATTTCCTGATCCTTTAGCTATAATGCTTTCTTCTTGATATATAATTCTATCATCTCGTATCTCTAGTTCTATAGGTGCGTTAATCCCTAGTTTCATGGTAGATTTAATTATGATTTGAATAGTACTAATATGTATATATGCTATTTTTGATCGTTCCTCTGACTTTACTTTACTTAATCTTTTCCTAATTTATTCCTTATTGATAATTTGAACAAAAAATTTCCATTTGTTTGGTTAAATGGAATTGTTACTTCTCCTATCATCTTTCCATATTTTATTATATTTTCTCTATCAAATAGTTTTGATAAAAAGGATTTTGTTACAAAATATTGTGTTTCTGATAACGTAAAATTTGTTCTTTCTTTAATCCTTTTAACATCTATTAATCCATCCAAGAAATAATTATCCTCTTCTTTCCTTTGTAAGTAATCAAACATATTATCGTTATTTTTTGTCATGTTTAAAAAGAAGTTTTTGAAATTATCATACCTGAATGAATCTTCTGATGATTGCCTTGGGGTTGCTTCTTTGCTTAGTGATGCAGCTAATCGTAGCTTCTTATGTGGTTGATATAATGGATATGGTTGGTGGTGATTGTGTATTTTTGGTGGTTATTTGGTATTTGTTTGTAAGACTCCAGGAACTTTCATTCCAATCTTACTTTGGCCTTCAGAACAGGAAGTTCAAGCCAAACGAGAGAGAAAGCGAGACCGTTTTTTGCTCAATTCTACTCTGATTTTATTTATGTTTCATATCCTCCTTTTATAGGCGGAGGTTAGACGCTAAGAACGTCATTGATTACATCATAGAAAAGAAAAGAAAAGAAAATGACAAAAATATAAAGATTACATTATTGCTCGATTTTTGATAGTGGGAGTCGGCCAACCCTCCTTTGTCCTTTTTCCTACTTCATCTTTTCTTCAATAATAGAGCTTCATTACCATTATTAGTGCTCGGATGATGACTCTTTGCTTGTTGTTGCCGACACTTTATTATTTTTGTTGTCTTCTTCATTGTTTTCTTCTATGCTTTCTCCACACCACTCACAAAAGTGGTCTTCATAGTTAATCAATAATCTGCACAACTGTTTTTTGATTGATATTGGTAATTCTATAAGGGTTCCACTCATTTCGGTGAAATCCTTAGTCATCCTGTTTATGGCTTCCAATTCTTCAGCAATTAATTTGTTTCTTGATCTGCTGATGATAATAATATCCAAGCTACTGTAATTCACTTTTGTTGGACTGTCTGGTTCGATGTTGGTTAGTGCTCTGCAAACTGCAAATAATCCTTTCACCAGATGATCTGGTCTTCGTTCATAATTTTTGAGACTATCCCTGGACGGATAATCATTATTCGATACTCCCATGAGAATAACTGCTTTTGTTCCCAATAACAGTTTTTCTTCTTCGTTGAATATTGGATAGCTGCTGGTGTACTTAAGGAAGATTTCTCTTCCTTTGGCAAATGATTCTGAATACCTCCGAATTATGGTCTTCATTTTTTGGGGAAAGTATTTAAATACCTCCGTAGTTGTTGTATAGATGGTGTCTATTAGACCATACTGATGTAAGTCAAATAGTAATTCTGGTGTTGCTTTTTCTGTTACCACGACTTTCAGTCCTCCTCGATTGACAGGATAAAATCTCATCGTTGTATTTTGTTCCAATTTTTCTTCGTATGTTATTATCATGCTCCAATGGTTCATGAAACCTTGGAACATTGGCTTCCTTGCTTCTTCCCTTTCTTGAGTTGTTGGTATACTTCTGATACTTGGTATTTTCATCACCATCTTTTGTTGCATTTGTTGTCCTGATGGTTCTTTCAAGGCCATTACCTTGTATGATTGTTGAAGTGCCCGTTCTGCTTCTTCCTTTGTTTTGTAGGATTGATGTTGGACTGGCTTCCCCATAATGTGCTGGGATGCAATTGCCCAATTGTTGTATAATCCTCTGAATGGTCCGTTAAAGATAACGTACCATTTACTATTTTTCCTTTCGTCCTCTTCATATTTTTCTTTTTCCTTTTCTTTTTCTTCTTTTTCTACCATGTCTGTCCATCTTGTTGGTTTGCTGCTTGAGGCTTGCTGCTGGTTTTCTTTGGATTTGTTGTCAGATTGTTTTTGTTCCTCCATAGGTTTATTTTGTTGTTGTTGCTTTTGCAGGATGTTGATAGTGTTCTGTAATTCCTCTTCCTCCCCCTGCAGAGAAGGACTTGCGCTTCGAGTGCCTGACGACGCTCCTTTTTTCTGCATGAGCTGGTTCATCAACGATTTTATTATTCCTTCCATTCCCTTGTCAGTGTATCGGTGAAATGATTGTTGCTTGATTTGATGTACTTCAAATAGGGACTCATCTGATGAGTCCCATGTCTGCAGAAAAAGGAATAGAACTTTATCGTCAGATGAGTCCCTATTTGAAGTACATCAAATCAAGCAACAATCCCTTCACCGATACACTGACAAGGGAATGGAAGGAATAATAAAATCGTTGATGAACCAGCTCATGCAGAAAAAAGGAGCGTCGTCAGGCACTCGAAGCGCAAGTCCTTCTCTGCAGGGGGAGGAAGAGGAATTACAGAACACTATCAACATCCTGCAAAAGCAACAACAACAAAATAACCTATGGAGGAACAAAAACAATCTGACAACAAATCCAAAGAAAACCAGCAGCAAGCCTCAAGCAGCAAACCAACAAGATGGGCAGACATGGTAGAAAAAGAAGAAAAAGAAAAAGAAAAATACGAAGAGGACGAAAGGAAAAATAGTAAATGGTACGTTATCTTTATCGGACCATTCAGAGGATTATACAACAATTGGGCGATTGCATCCCAGTACATTATGGGGAAGCCAGTCCAACATCAATCCTACAAAACAAAGGAAGAAGCAGAACGGGCACTTCAACAATCATAAAAGGTAATGGCCTTGAAAGAACCATCAGGACAACAAATGCAACAAAAGATGGTGATGAAAATACCAAGTATCAGAAGTATACCAACAACTCAAGAAAGGGAAGAAGCAAGGAAGCCAATGTTCCAAGGTTTCATGAACCATTGGAGCATGATAATAAAATAAAGAAGAAAAATTGGAACAAAATACAACGATGGGATTTTATCTTGTCAATCGAGGAGGACCGAAAGCCGTGGTAACAGAAGAAGCAACACCAGAATTACTATTTGACCTACATCAGTATGGTCTAATAGACACCATCTATACAACAACTACGAAGGTATTTAAATACTTTTCCCAAAAAATGAAGACCATAATTCGGAGGTATTCAGAATCATTTGCCAAAGGAAGAGAAATCTTCCTTAAGTACACCAGCAGCTATCCAATATTCAACGAAGAAGAAAAACTGCTATTCGGAACAAAAGCAGTTATTCTCATGGGAGTATCGAATAATGATTATCCGTCCAGGGATAGTCTCAAAAATTATGAACGAAGACCAGATCATCTGGTGAAAGGATTATTTGCAGTTTGCAGAGCACTAACCAACATCGAACCAGACAGTCCAACAAAAGTGAATTACAGTAGCTTGGATATTATTATCATCAGCAGATCAAGAAACAAATTAATTGCTGAAGAATTGGAAGCCATAAACAGGATGACTAAGGATTTCACCAAAATAAGTGGAACCCTTATAGAATTACCAATACCAATCAAAAAACAGTTGTGCAAATTATTGATTAACTATGAAGACCACTTTTGTGAGTGGTGTGGAGAAAACATAGAAGAAAACAATGAAGAAGACAACAAAAATAATAAAGTGTCGGCAACAACAAACAAAGAGTCATCATCCGAGCACTAATAATGGTAATGGAGCTCTATTAATGAAGAAAAGATGAAGTAGGAAAAAGGACAAAGGAGGGTTGGCCGACTCCCACTATCAAAAGTCGAGCAATAATGTAATCTTTATATTTTTGTCATTTTCTTTTATTTTCTTTTTCTATGATGTAATCAATGACGTTCTTAGCGTCTAACCTCCGCCTATAAAAGGAGGATATGAAACATAAATAAAATTAGAGTAGAATTGAGCAAAAAATGGTCTCGCTTTCTCTCTTGTTTGGCTTGAACTTCCTGTTCTGAAGGCCAAAGTAAGATTGGAACGAAAGTTCCTGGAGTCTTACAAACAAATACCAAATAACCACCAAAAATACACAATCACCACCAACCATATCCATTATATCAACCACAAAAGAAGCTACGATTAGCTGCATCACTAAGCAAAGAGGCAACCCCAAGGCAATCATCAGAAGATTCATTCAGGTATGATAATTTCAAAAACTTCTTTTTAAACATGACAGAAAATAACGATAATATGTTTGATTACTTACAAAGGAAAGAAGAGGATAATTATTTCTTGGATGGATTAATAGATGTTAAAAGGATTAAAGAAAGAACAAATTTTACGTTATCAGAAACACAAAATTTTGTAACAAAATCATTTTTATCAAAACAATTTGATAGAGAAAATATAATAAAATATGAAAAGTTGATAGGAGAAGTAACAATTCCATTTAACCAAACAAATGGAAATTTTTTAGTTCAAATTATCAATAAGGAATAAATTAGGAAAAGATTGAGTAAAATAAAGTCAGAGGAACGAGCAAAAATAGCATATATACATATTAGTACTATTCAAATAATAATTAAATCTACCATGAAACTAGGGATTAACGCACCTGTAGAACTAGAGATACGAGATGATAGAATTATAGATCAAGAAGAAAGCATTATAGCTAAAGGATCAGGAAATCTAAATTGTGGAATAATAAAATTTGACATAAATTTATAACAAGGATTAAGCTTAATGGATGAAAACCTAGATTCATCAATAGTTATAAAATACGAATTAAAAAGAGACGATCTTGTGAAAGAAAATAGCAAACCATTTTCGCTAACATATCAAATAAACTATGCTTTAACAAATAGTCATCATAGCTTAACATTCAAAAATAAAGAAGTCTTCACTATAGAAGATCTATTTAAACCAATAATTCACCTAGAAGCACCATTAAAAATAGTAAAAGCCGAACCAAATAGACGATCTATACAGCAGGATCCTATGAGAATCAAAGGAACCCAAATAGAAAGGATAACTCAGTCAGAAAGATTTCAGCCAAAAGAATTAGATAACCAAAATCAAGAAGAAGAAGATATAAAAAAACATTACAATAATACATCAAAATCAAGATAACAGTGAAATAGAAACATTAAAACAAATGATAGCAGATATAAGCAAAAAAATTATAAGAATGGAAAACGAGTTAAATAAGATAATTTTTTATTTTAATAAACTCACTTATAAAATATATGTAAGGATAAAAGAGAATCCAGAGGCTTGGAAAGATATTAAGGAAGAATTTTTAGAATACATGAATCTTATAAATGAACAAAATGAGGGATTAAAAGAAGATCCAAATACTATGACTGAATATATTCGTGAAGATCAATTTATGATTGATCTAATCGAATTAATCAAGAAAAATGCTATAGGACCACATGGAGAATACCCATTAGAATAAGTACCCATAAAATGAGCAGGAGACCAATTCGTAGTATTAGGAAAATGAAACGAAACCAAAGGAGAAACAAAAAGGAAATTAAGAACCTAACTTATAAATTAAGCAATAATATTGAAAAAGAGACTAAAGAAATTAAGACAAAATTAAAAACAATAAATAATTTTGGAACCTTTGATAAAATACAAAATGAAGAGAGAATCAATAAGAAAAGATATAAGGCAAGTCAAATATAGGGTGTCAGAAAGTTAGAAAAGTAATGGAATCAAAATCAATTTGTCAGAATTAGAAATTGTTTGGGAATTGGGAATTAGAAAACTGATTGGAAAAGAAAATAATGTTTGTTTGGTATCAGAGCCTAGGAAAGGACCACAAACCCACTTACGAAAAACTAGGAAAATACTAAAAAACCTCTCACGAGCCTTAACGAGCTTCAAAAGATCGGCTCGTCAACACCCCTATACACGATTGGTTTGCCATCAAGGAAATGATCTCATTGATGGCGTCAAATAAATCTTACACATCTAAATTGTAATTCATAATCTAACGGAGCAAAAATAACATGGAACAAAAGTGACATTTCACACTTTAATTAGGTATAAAAACAAATTAAAAACTCATCCCCAAACGGCAGGTCTCTCCATCCAAAATTGCAGAAGTTCGGTGATCTCCATTACAACACGATCTCTATGCCAAAAATCAGGTGATTATGATGGAACAAAGCATGAAAATCTTCTCAAACCAACCTAAAAATAACGATACAAACATTGTACGTAAGCATTCACTTTGTTTTTAATTAGTCCTCTGTTTTTTTTCCTTTGTACTCGATTATACAGTAGATTATCGTATGATTCTTCATAAACAGAATATAGATTCAAACTCTAGTCCTAAAAAAATAGTAGAACAATTCTTCGATCCTCAAGGACCAGTAGAAGGACAATGCAGAAATAGTAGCGAAAGCAATTCTGGATCATCTTCTATGGAGAGTAGCAGTTCTGGATCATCTTCTGGACAAACTATAAATATAGATATTACATCTTCAAACATCATTATTTATGCTATTCAAAATATTAGTATGATTAGTATCATGTGTACATTTGAATATATTAGTTTGAATTTTGATTTTGTCTATGAATATATGGATGTGTACACAAAACATGTACTCATTTGTACACATAAAAAAAGTGTACAAGTTAAAAGAAATATGTGTACATGCGCATTGTACAAATAAAAATTGTGTACATTAAAAAAAATGTACACATAAAAATATGTGTACACGTAACTTGTACACATAATTATTTGTACACGCCGTGTATACAATATAAAAATGTGTACGTACTATTGTACACACACAAAAAATTGTACATGCACTAGTGTATACACGCCTTCTACACATTAATGTGTACATGTACTAGTGTATACACACCGCGTTGTACACATTAATCAATTTTAGTTCTGGAATTGCGTTTGTTAGAACTGAAGAAGTATTTCATGTTTGTAGCATAGATCCATTCAACTGCATTTTGAATTTAGTTGCGGTTAATATCTGATTTGAATAATTAGCAGATTAGCTAACTCTAATATACTCTATTAGTCTAGGAAGGGGAATCGTCGGTGAGCTTCTGCGAGATGCTGAAAATTGTTGGCATGTGTCTGTCGGAACAAGTACAATGACGTCGAGCTTTCACCGGATTAACAGAGGGGTCTCCGATGTCGTCCCCAACAGGCCATCTATGAAAATGTTTTTGTTCCAGGCTAAAAAGCTAGAGTGTTGCTGCTGTGATTTTGTTTTCAATAGTTGTGCTTTGTGCAATATATTTAGATTTGTTTGCAAAGATAGCTGTGTGGGTTTGTATAACTATAGCTTAGTTGTTTATGTTGTTTCACATGGATGTCATGTCTTATGAGCGGCTCAACAACGTAAGATTCTTCATGGGAGTCTCAGCTTGTTGCGGGAGCTGTAGGGGAAGAACACAAACTATAGATAGAGGTTTGTTTGTTATCTTTTAATAGTACAAGGGTCTCCCAAGTTATTATCGTTACGTTAAACTATACTACCTAGTACCTACTACTAATGTTTACCATCAGCAGGGGAAAGTTGAATATCCTCAAAACTAGCAGCAGCAGCAGAAGATGTACCAGCATTCTCCGGTCTATCATGGCCTTGATGTGGAGTTTCTTCCATACATACCCCATCATGATCATCATCATGTTTTTTCAGAAGCTCTTTTAGTTTCCCCAACTTCGTAGGAGTAGTAAATCCTGCAGGAGAAGGACTAGTTCCTTCTCCCATTGTCTTCACCTCTTTCTTTCTCTTCACCCTTGCAGCCCAATCCGCAAGGCTAGCCTGCACATCTTCGTCGAATATTGCCTTCTTGAAAGAGCTCCCCATCTGCATATACAGTGAGTCAGCTTCACTGTCAATTATGTTTCAATGATTGATGATGAAACAGATTCCAAAAGGAAGGATACTCTTTTCACAACCTGTGTCACAATGGCATACAGTGGCAAGGTGCTGTAACTGCAAAGCACTTGAATAAATATCCTAATTGAATTATGCAGGCAAACGACATTTGTCAATATCCAAAATCATTGTTTTCATATTATATCACTTCTCTCAACTAACTGCAAGGTGTATGTTCATGGACTTGTACCCTATAAGTAGCCTCGGGACTATGTATCTAACTTGCCCCATTATGCACGAGTCAAAACCATACTGAACCTACAACATGCACAGTTTTGGAAGTCAAGAGAATGAATGAACAAGCACAGGCACATTGTAGCATATTATATTATATATATATATACCCAAATCCAGAAGAAAAACGCCATCTCGAAAGAATTTTGAAACAAGATGAAATGAATCAAGTAGAGGACTATATTGGGTTTGCTGAACCAGAAATGCTCGTCAGATGGTTGAACAACTAATGCCCCTTCAATGGCTATGTGCCTCTCAGCGACCTCATGAGCCAACTGGCAGATAACATGCTCCAGCTTGGTCCCCACGGCAAGCAGAAGCTGCAAAACTGGTTGTCAGTACAGTAGGCATGGCATCACTTGGAACAAGAAGACTTTTCAGATAATAAAATGACTTGATAGAGACTGAAAATACATTTCTGATCATATAATGGAACCCTGTTCAAGATGGTAAAAAGGACCTATCAAGAGTTTTAAGTCTACTTACAATGAAAGGAATGAATGCTATCCAGAAGTATGTATGCCACCCTATAAACAAGATAAATGTGTAACAGATAGAGATTAGAGAAAACCTTCCTCAGAATCATATTCTAAGGACAGAAATAAGACTATACCGTTAACATTCAGCAGCAAGAAGACCATCACAAAGATCCAGAGATACCAACTGCAAACCAAGCAAGTTTTGTGCACCAAAGACATGTAAAGATGAGAATATACAAATTTAGCCATCGGTCCGAATCTTCAACATCACAAGGCTAGTCTCTCTTAATTAGATCACCTGCCTTATTCCAACAACTCTCCGGAAGTCATCTTCAAGTGCACGCATCATATATTTGTGAAAATTAAACTTGGGGTTCCCGGGGCAATGTGTCTGCATATATAACATGAGACATGAGAGTAAAAAAACCTAGTCTTCATAACTCTTTCAAGTACAGGAGATGTTACCATGATGAAACCTAGCCTTAGAGTTAAGTAGTCTGTCCTGGTAACAGATGCATAGAATTGCTTCAGGAAGGCTTGCTGCAATGACATTCAAACAGTAGTTGAACATGAGTGAAAGTTGCTTTTTTTTTGCCCTGAATTAGTATAACAGTAAGCTTACCATCCAACCAAGTGCTTCTGAATCTTTACCAATGCCTAGGAAGTTGTCCCTGATAAACGAATGGTCTCGAACATGAGTGAACTTCTTTTTCAGTGCTGCATTATCACATTTCGACAAGTGAGATGTTGCCAAAAAATAAAGAATTTTTTATTATTTTTTTTCTTTCTAAAAAACCTACCTTGTTCTGCATCGTAATGGTCTTTCTCAATTCTAATTTCCCATTGATGCCACTGACGAATCTAATTGATTAACACAAGGCACAGATGATGAAATAGAGAGCTAGAGACAAACAGAATTAGTTGAAGATGTTTATAAATGACCTCTTACCCTAGCCATTCCAAACATAACAGTGAGAGCACAAAAGCTGACATGAACAATTGCAAGGACAAAGATGAATATATGGAGATGATGTATCGCCTCCAGAGATAACATTGGAACTTTACCCTGAGAGTAAACCAAACCAAAGTGAATGGCGGCGATAAAAAGAAACATCCTCATATAAAATTATTGTTATTGTGTTTGATTTGAGTACCTTGTTAGCACAGTAACCAGTCGTGGAAACAGATTCTTCAGCCATAAGTCTTCGGGGCAATCCGTTGAGAATAGAAGTTTGAGTATTACTATTATAAGAAGAGTAGTGATGTTGAGAGGGTCCCTTGCCAATGCCATCTTGTTGTTCAAGATATAGAGGGCAAGGAAGCATTGTGTTGAGGAAATCCTCCTTAACGCAGAATCTAGCTACAGCGTTCTGTGACACCGTGAGAAGCAGAGATATGAAACCCATTAGCATCAGCTCTGCCAAATTCGAAGAAAAAAAAACAAAATAAAATTACCCAGCAAGTAAAAAGTTAAAAAAACAAAAATAAAAACAAAAAAACAAAAAAAAAGGTACCTTCTTTAACTTTTTGAAGGGATTGATAGAGAGGCTTTTTGTTGTGGCGCTTGAAATAAGTTCCAGCTAAATGGAGAAGACGCTCCATAGTGAGGGATATTGCCACAATCAAACTGCATATCCCAGCAACGATCCATGTTGGTGTAAACTCCAAATTCACTCCTTCGTCGTAACCCTCTTCCCCCATTAATTAATTAATTAATCAATTCTTCTTCCCTCGTTTATTTACTAATTAATTAATCAATTCTTCTTCCTTTCCTTTCCTTGACCCAGGAGGAGACTAATAAGTGTGGATGAAATAAAACAAAAGGCAAAGGCGGGAGCTTTTTTAATTACCTATTAATTTGCAATGTTTGGAGGGAAGGATTAAGAAGCCAGGAGTAAACGGTGGAGGACTGTATTCTACATATTATTTTACACGTGGAGATTAAACACTCTTTACTCTCTTTCTTTTTCTATACTATTTCAATTCCTTCACTAATATATATTTATTAATTTACTAATTTTGTTTGGGACACAGTGTTATTGCTAGGGCTCGGATCGGCGTCCAAAATTTTTTCTATACTATCTCAATCAGTTGGATCTTAGTCCCACATATTAATGGCTCCGGCTCTGTTTCATTAACCAAGGGTCAATCTTGTCATTTCCTTATTCTTTTTAAAATCATCTTTTTCCCCAACAACGCCGGAGAATTAATTCATTCAACCGTCCCGCCCATTCGTCTTCAATAACCCACAACTCCATTATCACGATTTTCGTTCATTTTCTTCCCTCAGTTCAACCGCTGCTCAACTTCTCAACTCTCTTCTCCTCCATTGTCCAACTTCTTCTGTCCAATCTCTATTCTCTTCTGATTTTTTATTTTGTTCTTTCTCAATTCCCAGCACATGCCCCATTCTCCTTCATCAGATACAAGGCTACTTAACAATGGTTAGACCTAATCATTCCAGGTAATCTTTTTGTGTTAACTTGTTTTCTCCCAGCATTGATTGATCAGTTCCACTTGGTTTCCCTCAAAGGGGGGCACACGGTCAAGTCCATTGAAGAAGCATTGTTCGACCATATTTTAGATCTTGATTGGTTTGCTTTGTTTTTTCTATATGTAGATGGATGATTGTTTTGTCCGAATACTTCTCACACTGTAGATATTCAATATCTATCATTTGTGAGGGGTGAGAATCTGAGGAAATTCAAGACTTACAATTGGGCAAAGTTTGGATTAACTAATTTTAAGAGTGGGATGTTTTTAACTAAGGGCACCAAGAATGTTGCAGCTGATGTTAATTTCTTGACTGTAAGTTCTCTGTTTTACCTTTAATGTTTGTTAACTAATTTTGTTGATTACTCGTTATCATGTTGCTAACTAGTTCTCATAACTATTTGTTACCTAGTTATCCACATGTACTTAATCAGTATCAATGTACTATTCACTTTTTCATTATCGTCCTTGTAGTTAACTGGTTTACTGTCTAGTTACCTTTTTTGCATGTGTCATCATCCATGTAGTTAACTAGTTTACTATCCAATTACCTTGTTGTTTACCCTTTCTCCTTTTTATACCCTTAATCTTTACTAACTAATTACATTCCCCCCAGGTATAGCTTGTGGCTTGTAAGAATTTTAACGGACAAGGTGATGATAATTTTGTATTGCATTACTTCACCAACGAGACAATTAAAGATTGCAAGAATGATGTCGTTGCCAAATATTGTGAGGTCAACAACATTTTTATTGGCGAAGATGTTGAAGTTCGAGATGGTAAGAAGGTTCTGGATGTTGATGATGCAGCTGTTCGCAAGGGCGGCAAGAAAGTTGCTGCAACACTTCAAAAGACTCTTTCTATTAGTAAAAAAAGGTCTATCTATTGCTGATTCGCCAAGAACAAGGAGCAAGAAGGCATGCATTCAGTGGCCATCACTAAAAAGGAGAAAGAACGAAGATGAAACTGTGGTTGGTCATTCGAAAAAGCAGCAAGCTGATTTTGTTTTCCCATATGCTAAATTATTCGACTCTGCTCTTGCATCACGGACAGAGGTAACTAGTTAACAATAATCCATGTACTTAGTTAACATTTTTTTAAACTGTGTTAACTAGTTAACTAGTTACCCTTTTTACTGATATATATGTGGTTTTTTGTTTTTCAGGCTATTTCATTGAGGGTTACTCTGGCTAGTGCTCGTGACCGATGCTTAGCTTTGATTTCTGAATACAAATCTTTAATTGATTCCCTAAATGCTTTCATTGATTAGTCTATTGATCCAATTGTTTCTGGCGTGGGTGGTATGACTTCTAATGCTGCTGCTGCTACTGCTACTAAGGATGTTGCTGATGTTGTTACTGACCAAGTTCCTGTTCCTGTACTTGATGCCAATGCTTCTGTACCTACCAAGGATGGCGAGGGTAATTCCAAGGTCAGTAATGATGCTACTGAGGATGATGTTGTCAATGCTGCCCAAGGTAATGCGCGAATTGATGATGACACTGATGATGATGACATGGCCAAAGACACTACTATTGATGATGATGTCATTATTGCTAAGGGTGACAATGTCAATGTTAATGAGGATGTCGAGGGAACTAGAAATGATGATAAGAAAGATGATTCTGATGATACGGACGATGATGATGCCAAGGATAAAGAAGGGAAATAAGATGATACCGACGATGGTGATGCCCAATGATAACAGAGGGAAACAAGATGATATGAACGATGATGATGACACCAGCGGGGGAGGTGATACTCCTATTACAGATTCAACTACTGATGTTGCTATTCACAGGGATGATGATGAAACCACGAGATAAACGTACCACCCCTAACTGATGCCTCCATGCCTGATGAATCTGGTAAAGAACCAACAAACAATGTTGTGGTTCATTGTACGAGTTTTTTTTATGGATTACCCTGCTCTATCCAAGGTTGATCAATGAGAGCTTGATGATATTGTTGACGTGATCATTTCTGTTGATGGAACGAAGGCAAGCGATTCAGCAGATCTCCTGCAATGCTCTCCAAAGTCCCCTCCTCGTGCTGATATTGTCCCTCCTAAAGTGTCAAGCCCATTGGACAAGCTTGTTCATGATTTACAAATGAAGGAAGTTGAAGGTATTTTGCATTTTTTTATAAATTAGTTATCTGCTTTTCTATTTTAACTAACTATATGTTCTGTTCCATCCCATTCGCTGGGGGAACAATAGAATTTGTATAGGCTTCGACCAGGGGTTTCGATTGACAACCTGCAAGTCCAGGCAACCTCGATAGGATCTCGGTTGATGCCGGGTAAATGTGTATGAGTCACCATAGTCTAAGTATTTTGAGATATACTAAGTAAAGAGAATAAGATAGAGGACGACGAACCTCAGCGATGGCCGCTGAGAGGCTTGTTTGTGTGTTGCTGGATAGCCTGACGGAGAGTTGATAGTCTGAAGTTGGTTGCCTAGCAGAGAAGTTGGTCGTCTAGCAAGAGGCTGGTTGCCTAGCGTAGGAGCTGGTCGCCTGGTTGCCTAGCGAGGGAGCTAGTCGCCTAGCAAGAGGCTGGTTGTCTAGAGTGAGAGCTGGGCGCCTGGTTGCCTAGGAAGGGAGCTGGTCGCCTAGCAAGAGGCTGGTTGCCTAGCGTGAGAGCTGGGCGCCTGGTTGCCTAGCGAGGGAGCTGATCGCTTAGCAAGAGGCTGGTTGCCTAGCATGAGAGATGGGCGCCTGGTTGCCTAGCGAGGGAGCTGGTCGCCTAGCAATTGAGGCTGGTTGCCTAGCGTGAGAGCTGGGCGCCTGATTGCCTAGCGAGGGAGCTGGGCACCTAGCAAGAGGCGGGTTGCCTAGCGTGAGAGCTGGGAGAGAGAGGGAGCCCTTTCTTTGTGGGAATGACCTTTGCTTTTATAGGCCTTTAGAACCTCAACCCTAGTGAGCCTTTGGGCCTATGAGTTGTTGGATTATTGCAGCTGGGCTTTAGTGGTAGTTTTGGGCCCAAGTGGTCATGGCCTATCAATTGCCCCCAAGCTTGTTGTCTTGCTTGTCTAGGCAACAAGTTTTCCAAGTCGGTAGTCTTTAGTGAACTTGCCCATTGCGGCTGGGGCCCATCAATTGCCCCCAAGCTTGTTGTCTTGCTTGTCTAGGCAACAAGTTTTCCAAGTCGAAGGTCTTTATATACTCATTAATTGCCCCCAAGTGTGGCTCATAAGCGAGTTGAGTCATTTTACTTATAATGCAGATTTTGTCAGACCATTTTGCCTTGAGTGCTTGCCACCTAATAATATATCTCATACATGAGAAATCATGCCTTCTCTTGAACGAGTGATTGAACTCATGGTTTTACCAAGAGAAAAGTTTCACGCGATAGCGTTTATCTCATGCTTTTATAGCGAAGAATTATACTTGTGTGTTTATCTCGTGCTTTTATAGCGAAGAGTTATACTTGTAAGTTTATCTCGTGCTTTTATAGCGAAGAGTTATACTTGTGAGTTTATCTCGTGCTTTTATAGCGAAGAGTTATACTTGTGAGTTTATCTCGTGCTTTTATAGCGAAGAGTTATTCTAGTATGTTTATTTCGTGCTTTCTCCTTTGCCAATAAGAATTATAGCTTAAGCTAACGTTTGTTGACATGAACATGTATATGCCTAACATAAAAGTAGTAAATTGTATATGAATTTGAACTTCATTTGAAGCAATAGATGTTCTTAGAATTATACCATGTAATGTGCTTGTCATAACTTGCAGGCTGAGTCCATATGAATATGATTATATCCCTTCTCCTTTATTCAGATTGGGCCTATGGCCCAGTTGATTAGGAGACAATCGCCTCATCCATCCCATCGCTCCTCCAAGCTGACTTTTTCTTCTCCAACTTTGATTCATAGGCTTGGCAGTCACTCTTTTTGAGTGAACTGACAAAGAGCTATTATAGCTACAAGTGGCGGTGCTTCTTCTTCCTCCTTTCTTACCATCCTATCTCAGAAGCCATCAAGCGATTGGAATCTTCTCTTTATTCTTTAGCCTTGACATGAGCTTGCCTTAGCCCGAAATTATTATCGTCAATCGATTACCTTACCCTTCATCCAATCGTCTTCAAATCGTCTTACACTCATCCTTCATCTTCTTATCGCCTTACACTCTTTAAACTCTCTGATCCGATTTTGTCTGGAAATTACTCAAGGCAATCTTATCCCGACGAACTTGTGGCGATCGGGAGGTTCAATTTATTTGCATTGCCTGAGAACTCAAGGTATTTCCATCACTTTTTACTTCATAATTTTTCATCTTCACCGCCGGAGACTTGTCTATGCTCTAGGTTCAGGCGATCGACCTTCTTTTGACTCTTCTGCTCCTCTTGATCCTCTTCGTTTTAGATTTGTTCAGGCGATCCAAACTTGGTTGTGATTTCTACAGGAGGTTACCTACTAAAGCTCTCAATTCTTCTCGCTTTAGGCCTTGCAGGTAATTCTTCATCTTCATTGAGATTGTCAGAATGAAAGGTATGGTTTTCGCCGCCTGAGGTCTTATCCTTTATTCACCAGAGAGTACCAGCTTAATCGCTATAAATTCAGACCGTTCAAGCTATTAAATTGTTTTGTGTTGAATCGCCCAACTCGTCTTTGTCGCCTAACTGCCCTTTCGTTCGAATTGATAGTTGGGCGATTTCCATCAACTAATCTTTCTTCCCTTAGCTTTTGCAGAACATGATTTACATGCTTTGCTAAGTCCTTCATCTTCAATCATATGAATACAACTTTGACGCTTCTCCCTGCGATTCCAGCTTTACCAGGCGACCTTCAAATACCCAACCTTCAATGTTTCATTGGGCGACTCTCATCTCTTTTTTATTTATTTTCCATCGCCTGACAGTCGCCTGGTTGATTTTCAGGTGCTTAATTGAGTCTTGCTTCCTCGCTTCACTTTTCTGTCGCCTAGCTTCTACGGGCGAGTCCAGACTGAGATTGAACCTCCAATTTTGACAAGTCATATGCGAGTTGCTCTTGAAGCTCTCACCTCGTTAAGCAATGAGCGAGAAGCCTTCTTCCTTTGGACTTCCAGCTTCTTCCTCTGAGTGAATCTAACGCTTGGAGAGTACTTCTTTTCTATTCCTCTTTTGATTATGACTGTGATAGTCGGTCTGAAGCTTTAATGAATTTGCCTCCACCCGCTTGATTTTCCCTGTTGATTTTTTGTTAAGTAGCTAACATTTGGTTATCTAGTTAACTAGTCATGTAACATCCTAGTTCTGATTAACCGGTTTGTTTCAAAAAGTTGGTTGGTTCCTCGTTGTTTAAAGTTTGGTAGAATTTAATTTGAATTAAATTATTTAATTCGCTAATTTATTTTACCCCAATCAATGACACATTTGGGTTTAGGGGTTTCGAGTTAACTGTTGGGTCGAGGTCCCGATCCAATTGGCTGGACCAATTGGTCCGACCCAAAGATGAAAGCAAGCTTCGGGCCAGTTTCTTAATTAAAGATGATTGGGGGAAGGGGATGTTAGCCCGCAGCTTTGAGACAGGAGGCCTTGGGCTGTTTGGACCGAATGGAAAAGAGGAGGATGCGTGGGCCCCCGTTCATTTTGGGAAGGAAACAAGAGAGGGCCTGACCCTTTTGGTTTTAGTGAACGGGAAAAAGAAGGGGGAGGTAACAGGGTTTCGTTCAGCTAAGGCAAAAAGGGAGAGTGGAATTTTGACGAGGTTTTGGCAGCTGTTGGGTGTGGGCACAAAAAACAAGAGGGAAGTGGTGGCGCTCAAACTTGGAAATCACGATGGAGTGAAAGGAGGAGAGAGGGTTTTATTCCCTCTGGGAAATCGTGGCAAGAAGATGGAGAATGACGGCGCTGGTTTCGAACCAAGGGAAGGGGAGATGATCAGAGTTGCGGCGGGTTTGATCAACCTTATTCAGCCGAGAGAGAGAGAGAGATGAGATTAGTGTTGAACGGCGACGTCGGGTGGGCCTTGAAAAGAAAGAAACGAAGTGGGGAGCGCGTCCGAGCACATGAAGGAGGTTCCATGCAGGGGAAGCGGCAAGGAAACCATATTTCCAAGAATCTAGGAGGTTCACCGGCGATGGTTGATGTACTGCCGATGACGTCGAGAATGATTGGAGGAGAAGAAGGATCTTCTAAGCAATCTGAGGAAGTTTGGTGATCATTCTGTGATTTCCAAGTGATAAGTGCTTGTTTTGTAATTTCTGAGAATATGTGGTGTGTCTGGGAGTTTTACTTTAAGGGGCTGTTTGGCAGATCAAGCGTTGGGGAAATAAGGACGTTAGAGTTCCGATTGACAAACCGTCATGACCGGTGGAATCAGGACAACGAGCGATCTTCTGAGGCATAATTTAGGATCTGATTTTAGGCTAATGTTAGGACTTAACGTCGATAGTTAGCTATAACATGAGGAATTATAATAAGACTAGTTAAATTCAGGAATGCACAAATTAGAGAGTTGAAATGGTTAATCGTGTGATGTTATGATTGGTCGTTGATATGTGATGTTTGATTTGACTTGTTTGAATGCATGGTTGACTTGTTTGATTGAATGGTGGCTAGAATGAGAGTTAAATTCCTGTTTGTGCAATTTATATATACATGGTGATTATTAAAACTGTGAAATGTTGGGTGCAGGAGGATGATTCTGCCAATGTAGAATCTTCTTAGAAAGACGAACAGGAGGGTGGCCCTAGACCTTGCGACATGATCACCCTATTGTTTTTACTATAACAAGTGGGGTGGTCGGTAAGGTTAGTCGTTCGTCCGTAATAAGTGTGTATGTGATTTGTGATGTAGAATTATGACAAGGAATTGGGATGTGGAATTGGTTTATTGGAATTGTATTGTTGATGTGCGGTAATTGATGTGGTTGTATTAAATGAAATTAAATGATAGAACCGGAAGGAGCTAATGTTACCTCCGGATTTGGAATGGTGACATAATTTGGATTATGTCCGGAAGGAGCCAATGTTACCCCGGATTTGGAATGGTGACATAATTTGGATTATGTCTATAAGACATAACCCATAAGCACCATTAGATCTCCCTATAACACATCCAATGGTGGATGGGTTTTATTAATAAAATAATTAGATCTCATGATTTATTACCCCAAATTTACATCATTTAACTTACCATTCCCAATTTATTTCCCCTTTTAACCGTTGAAAAGGAAGAACCGTCCCCTTCTCTCTCTCGATTCTTCACTGTCGTCAATCATTTTCTACTCTCAATCGCCATAACCGCCGATTCAATCTACATTAGTTAACTACTACGGGACGTCATTCCCACTACCGATTCCTCAGTAGTCGCTTGGAGTTTCCGAGTCGGTTTCCGGTGTGAGGTGTTGCCGCCATCGTTGTCTTGAATCTCGTCGGACTTATAATAAGGTTTGGATTCCTGGCTCTGCATGTGCGATCAGACCTAGTTTTGTTGTCGATTGTGTTGGGAATTAGTTTTGTGAACCAGCATTCATCTTTGTTATATGTGTTTCTGCTCTGATTTGGGAATGGAAAAATACTCTTATTAGGTTAATACTATTATCCCATATGATTCATGTTACAAGAGTCTGATTTGTGTTCTAAGAGTCTTGAATCTCGTCGGGACCTATAATCAGGTTTGGATTTCTGGCTTTGCATGTGCGATCAGAGCGATCAGACCTAGCAATTCTTTCAATTTTGTTGGGAATTATTTTTGTGCACCAGCATTCATCTCTGTTATATGGGTTTCTGCTCTGATTTGGGATTGAAAATAATACTCTTATTTGGTTAATACTATTATCCCACATGATTTGTGTTCTAAGAACATTGAATAGTTTCAAGTTGCAGACATAATAGTATTTTAGCTATACTATTACTGGGTTAGGTAATTTGTTAAACGTTTGGCAGTGTTGATTTGTTTTGCAAATAAACATAGTTAGGATTTCTGGCTGTACATGTGCGTTCAGAACTAGGATTTTTTTATCAACCAGAACTAGGTTTTTATTTGTCTATTTTGTTGTGAAGTAGTTTTGTGCACCATCATTCATTTCTTGGATATGTTTTTCTGTTTTGATTCGGGGTTGTCTAGAATACTATTATTAGGAGAATACTATTATTCTTCCTGAATTGAGTTTCTGTGGTTCTCATTTTGGTGAATACCTTTACTGTCATATTTGTTTGTGGATCTTCTTTTGATCTCAAATCCGAGACTATGAGCATAGTCTCTGTAAAATAATTCGGCATCCTTGACAGTTTTGAACTCCAACGTCTCCCAATCAAAATCTACCTTAGGCACATCTAGAAAATTGAACAAACACTAAAGTTAATAATAGTATTTTATGTAAACATGAATAAAACACACAAAAAAGAGATAAATATTAATAACAGTACTGTACGAATAATGAAACATCAGAGTTCATATGGGAAACACATGAATAAACAGATAAATAGAAAATTAGATAACTCTGAAAATATAGGAATACTTATACATCGGGTTGATACTGAGTAATTAAAAACTGTAGATAATGAAATACTAGTATTAGCTAGATAATAGTATTAGCTTGATACCGTGTCCTTGCAAAATTCCCAGATTGGCAGAAGATGGTGTAGTATTCTCATTCGTTGCTGAATTATTTTCTTCGATTGGATCATCGGGTATGATATTAAGATCAAAATCTCCGCTCATCGGATGCTGGTTGGCTTCATCGATAACCTCATGAGGCTCCATGAGACAAGCAAACCGACTGGAAAAATGATATGGACTGAACAATGAAAAAAAAGGCAGAGGTTTATTATATTTCGGATTTGAATCTGCAGAGGTTAATTATGGGTTAGGCATAATTTGGTAAGTGTTATAAAGGATTGATTGCATAGAATAAAATTCATATCCTACCATAAATATTACCCTAAATAAATCAATCCTTATAAATGCAAACTATTTACATTAATTGCATAGAATAATCCGCATAAGATCACAGCTACAATCCTACGGCTGATATGGATTATGTAGAAAGGACATAAAATGAATTATGTCAGGATACTTTTTCCCATGTTATCCCACCCGAAATATTTGCGATTGAGTCCGATTCACTGGGCTGAATCCCTTGGTTGGGTTGTTAAAGTCGTTGATTTTCTCCTTCGTGGAAGGATCATCTTGAGGATGAGTCGGAATGGATACTCCTTCGGGGAAGGATGCTATATGGATGCGTCAGAATGATGTGATGGCCGGCGGGGTAGCGAGGGAACCTCCTTATGGCGCCTAATTAACTCACCTAGTTAAATGAAATGTGAACTGATGTGTGTGTTTGATGTGATGGATGTGATTGTGAATTGATATGTAATGTGCCGCTGGACCGTGTTGATATTGATTCTTGTACATTATGGCACGATACATGATGATGATGTGATGTTGGTATTCAATTTATGACGTGAGTTTTGTATTGGTTTTTTTTGATGTTTGGGGTGATGCATGATGGGAATAGAGGTAGAGGGAATTGATCGGTTACTTAGAACTATCTTATTAGGATGTTAAAATGAACTAGACGTAAGGATGGGTTCCACTATTGTTTGTCAGTGCGGGAGTCTGGGATGCTCCCTAGGTAGTTCAGCACATAGTTAAGCCTAGTGGGTTCACTCAATTTCATTAGGGAATTGATCCCCTCCTAGTCTCCCTTTTCAGTTAGAAGTAATTGGCGAGCAGTGCTTGGTTCAGCAGTGTTGTCAGTTGGAGCTAGAAGACTGAAGGATGGTGACCGAGGACGAGGAAGTCGTTTGTGTATTTTCATTTCAGTTGACAGCTTGGGAAATTTTCAAATGTGATGTTAGACCCCGAACCTAGCTATAGATATGTTGTGTAAAATCCCTAAAATACCCCTTAGTGAAATTTTCTAACTATTAATGAAATTAATATAGTTATGAAACATTGTTCCATCATTTATATTTAGGTTATATTTCGTTATTAGTTAAGGTTGCTTGTCAAATTTTATTTCATTATTAGAGTAGCGTGACCCGATATCACCATAATATTTATATTAAACAGACCTCAACTAGATCGGATATTAGGTCGTAGCACAGTTGTCCCGATTCTGATTAACCGGTTTTATTTAAAAAGTTGGTTGGTTTATCGTTGATTAAAATTTGGTAGAATTTAATTCGAATTAAATTATTTTATTCGCTAATTTATTTTACCCCAATCAATGAGAATTAGACATTTTGAGTTAACCGTCGGGTCGAGGTTCCAAACCAATTGATCGGACCAATTGGTCCGACCCATTTAATTTTGGCCAGCTCATTTAAATTCAGCTAAGGAAGAGAGGGGGCAAGGGTGAGGGGAGGCGGGCTCATGTGGGTGGAACCACAAGGCCCAGGCGGCTAAACAAGTGATGCCGACCCATCTTGTGTCCTCGGCCCAAGTGTGGCCGTTGCTTGCTAACCAAAGGGAGTCAGGCCTGTGGCCTTTGTTGTTATGCGAAGAAGGGAGAGGGCTAGAGCCGGTTGGAGTGAACAGCTGCGGGTTTGAATGAAGAGGAGGGAGGTGTGGGCCTAAGCCCACACTCCTTTGTTTGGTGCTGCTCCAATGTGAGGGAAAAGGGTTTTTGGGGTCGTGGCTTGGAATTGGGGAGAGAGTGTGGCTGGGCACGTTACTCGAGGAAGGGCGGCGCAATGAGAACATAAAGAATCAAAGAATGGCGGCGGCTTCGATCGAACTCGAAAGAGAGAATAACGGAGAAGAGAAGTTGGGGGAGTGGCGACGCTGAAATCAAGAAAGGGAAGGGCAAGGGATTACTCCGATTGTGTAGAGTAAGTAATAACGTGTAAAACAGGGTATCAAATACTATCCCACAAAAGTAGGATAGATCGAATTCCAAGGGTTTCTTCAAATTATTTACTCAAAGAAGCTGACAAAAATTCAGGTTTAAAATCAAGTTGCGTGGTGTGAGTTCCACGACTTCTAGTCTATTAAGCAAGGGAAAAATTGAAATTAAATTAAGAAACAGGTTGATTGATTAGGTTTATTCAATTAAAGAGACGATAATTTAGATTCGAATGCCCCTAAGATTACCAAGGCATTGGCGATCACAAAACCAGCGACTTTCAATCCTAATTCATTCAGTTCTTAGACACCGTCACAGCTCCTTACCCTTAGGTCTAAGTCCGCGAACATTCACTCTATCGGAACTAACTACCAAGATTAATTAACCGTCCGTGCGTTCACTTCTACAACAGATAACTAACTGGTGCACCTGATTGATTTTAATGAGCTGCTCTAGAAACGGATTAACACTAAATAGTTCTTGTGAAAGGCATAATCCATTGAATAGGTTAACTAATCTAGGTAATCAAGATAGAAAAAAACACAAATTAAGAACAAACCAGTTATGAATAAGAAACTGTCTGAATTAAAATCTAATTACTGTCGATCCATGACCGCTTTAAAGCCCTCACTTAGCACTACAAGAAAACATGGGATTAGTCACAGTTTTTTTTGCCTTTAGTCACGGTTTTTACGGTGACTAAAAAAATTAGTCACGGTTTAAGAAACCGTGACTATATTGATGCAATTTTGTCACGACTTCTATGTAAACCGTGACTAAATTTGGTCACGGTTTACATGTAAACTGTCCAATTTTAGTCACGGTTTACATAGAAACCGTGACCAATTTTAGTCACGGTTTACATAGAAACCGTGACCAATTTTAGTCACGATTTACATAGAAACCGTGACAAAGACGAGCAATTTTAGTCACGGTTTACATAGAAACCGTGACTAAATTTAGTGACCAAAAAGCAATTTTCAGTGACTCAATATGTAATTTTCTCGAATTATAGAACCAACCCCTCAATTCCTTCCATTATGCAAACTGATCAAAAAACTTATACAATTAGCGAAAGGTCCAATTAACCTCCTTCCGTTATGCAAACTAGTCACTCCATTCTACCGAATTTCTAATAGGTCACTCATATAACAAAAGTTACAATTTTATTCAATTAAAAAATAAAATAATTACAATTTTGTAAACAGACCCCAAACTTTCCAAAAATTGTCCAAAGACCCCCAAACTTTACAAAAATTGCACAAATCCCCCAAAATTTACAAAAATTGCACAAATCCCCTTCGTCTTCTTCGGCCGATCCCGTAGCCCCCCGCCGAAACCCCATCGGGCGAGCTTCGACCGCCGCCGCCGCCAAAACTCTACCATCGCCGCCAAAACTCCACGGTCGTCGGATGGCGTCTCTGATCTGGATGTTCTGACCTCCGTCGCTACAGCCGACGATCTACCTCGTCCACCGGCCGCCGACGATCTACGAAGAGGTCCTGAAGAAGAGACGAGGCGGGAGGGAAATGAAGAGGTCCTGGCGGCGGTTGTAGAGTTTCAGCAAACAGAGGAGCGGCGGCATCGAAGATGCGGCGGGATCTAGAGGAGCGACGGCGGGGGGATCCAGAGGAGCGGCGGCGGCGGGATTCAGGGGAGTGGAGGCGGCGTTCAGCGGCTGGAAGAAGAAGAAAATAAGAAGGAAAAAAGGAAATAAGAAGAAGGAAAGAAGGAAAGAAAAAGAATGAAAGAAGGAAATAAGGAGAAGGCAGCTCCAGTGGCTGGAAGAAGAAGGAAATAAGAAGGAAAGAAGGAAAGAAGGAAAGAGAAAGAAGGTAAGAAGAGAAAGAAGGAAAGAAGAAGAAGAAGAAGGAAAGAAGGGTCCTGGCACGGATCCTGTTCATACTTAGTCACGATTTCTAAGAAACCGTGACTAATTGGTCACGATTTTAAGAAACCGTGACCAATTAGTCACGGTTCATTAAACCGTGACTAAATTAGTATTTTCTTGTAGTGTAGGGTTCATCTAATCTAAGCTAGGAGGCTATGATGAGGGGAGGAGAGGCTCGGAGGCGGATGACTCGTCGGAGGCATCCTCGTCTTCTTCTTTGTCATCTCCGCCGTCGCGCCGCGTGCGTCCGCCCTTAACCGCTGAGCTATCCAAGGGAGAGGATTTTGATGATGACGAGGAGTCAGATACAGCGGATCCCAAGCAAAAGGGCAAAAACGGTGCTATGCGTTATCCGGAAGATGAGGATCTGACCTTTAATCCATTTGTGGATTATGATGTGGAGTACGTCTTCGCCGAGGACGCCGAGACGCTGCCCACTCCCTCATTGGAGCAACTCCGAAACCAAGCTGAGGCCATGTTCAACGGGGTTTCTAAGAAAGCAGACGCGCGTCCCAATAATGGTCGGCGGTTCGCGTCATGGCAACGCGGCTTCACTCAGGAGTCCTGGGGTTCTGAGCTGCAGGTTGAAGCTGTGGAGAAGTATGGCTCCAAAATCATGTCTTGGGAGGAGATGTGGGAGGGCGCACCCGCTGACTGCCGCCAGGTATACGGTCCGGGGTACTTACCCTATGTGAAGACCAACGCCTTGGGGAGTGTGTTAAACGAGTGTGACATGCCTCAGCGGTTTGCATACGCTGCTCCTACTCGCCTCTGCTCAATTGGCAACTGCCCTCCTGGCTGGGTGGGCGTGTGGATAGAGGCATTAATGTACGACCTACTCTTTCCGTTAGATCCATGGGAGCTGGATGTGCTAGACCTCTTGGGTGCATCTCCAGGAGCGCTCCAACCTCATGCCTGGGCGGTCATGACCGCCTTCAAGGTATCATGCGTGAAGAGGCACGTGGCCCCGAGCACCTGCATATTCCGCCACCTCTACATTGCCAAGATTGGTCAGAGCGGCATCACTTTCTCAAAGAGGAGGTCATACTCGGGGAGTGGGGTATACGACGCCATCAAAGTGGACTCTGTGTGGTGGCATAGCTTCTTCTTCATGAAGACGGATGCCCCGAGGATGCATTCTAGGCTGAACGCCTTCGGCCTACGTGGTCGTATGGGGCCATCAAGGAATTTAACAAACCCATCCGTCCTCAGGGTAATGACGCTGCCATCATTGAGTGGGTGAACACCTGAAACTATAACCTGAAGAGACGAGGCCGGACCGCCTTGAAGGCTTGGTTAGGCGGCAGGGGTGAGCGGATGATCACTTAGGACCATGTTTTTGATCTGCTGTGCGCACTTATGTATATCATTTTGTATTGCATGTGGATTTTAACCTTGTCTGCTTTGGTTTGCTGTTGGCTTTATGTAGAGAGCGCCATCTTCGCTGCACTGCTAAACGCGAAAGCGCGGGGCGGATCAGCTGACACCCAGCCTCAACCCGAGGATCATGGAGCTGATCAGTTCCAAAAGATAAAGGATGCACTCTAGGCGCGTCTTGAAAAAGAGCAGGCGGACAAAGAACGCCTGGAGAAGAGACGGTCTGACCAGGCCGAGAATCCTCCGCTCCAAAACATGGACCGTCCGAAGCGCTGGAAGGTCACCCTGAAGAAGGATTCAGGGAAGAAAAGGAAGACTGAGGGCGGATCTAAGCCCCAGGTGTCTTCAGGGGAGTATAACGTGGCCCGCCTCCCCGCCATGCAGTCGACTCTGAGCGGCAACGAGATCCTTACTCGGGCCGCCCTTCAGTTGGCGGCCGACTAGGACATCGACCACCCTTGATAAGAGGATGGTGTCCGCCATCTGGCGATGGAGCAAATGGCTATTGGAGCAAGGGTAAGACTTCGTCGCGCTGATTTCTTCTCCTTTTGTTTTACTACTTTTCTTAATTTGTGAAGATTTCGCATGCAGCTGCTAGGAACCACCGGCGCGCTGCTGTCGGCTGATCAGGCGCACATGGAAGAACAACCCCATGGTGTGTAGGAGATGGAGGATCAGTAGCGGGAAGCCAGGGCCGCCGCTCAACAATGGAAGGTCAAATATTCCAAGGCAAATAAGGACATGGACGAGGAGGCGGCCCGACTTCTGGTAACTACCTCTTATGAATTGGATTTGCTCCGCCTTGCGCACGCTAACCAGGCCACTGAACACATGTTGGACTTGTAGGCAGAGGAATAGAAGCGCCAAAAGGTGGAGAACGCCCTGACTCAGGCAGAAGCTGAGAAGAAGGCTCTAAAAGAGTACGTGGCCCTCCTGGAGGCTGCTAAGGAGGACTTGGCCAAGGATCTGAAGGGCAAGGCCAAGAGCTTGGAGGACCAAACCTCCACCCTGAAGGAAACCGAGGACACCCTCAAGGCCTTGAAGGCTGACATGGCAAAGGCTGTTGAGGCGAAGGCTGTCGAAGAGCTGGGCGACCGAGTGCAAGGAGCCGTTGACAACGCCCTCGCGACTGTCAGCCATGAACTTCAACGCAGCAACGCCGACTGTGCCTGGGACCAGGAGCAGATGTTCCGCTCTGCCTCCCGGAGACTGATGGCTCAGGAGTTTAAGGAAGAATCTGCTGACTCCCAAACGATACCCCAGGCACGGCGGAACGAGCTATTAACCGAGGCTTTCTCTAAAGTGAGCCTGCGCCACAAGGAGCTAAAGAAGAAAGCTAGGGCGGAGAAGTCCAAGGCGGATAAGGCGGGGTCGTCCAGCGGGAAGTAGTAGGGTGCTTTGTAACTTCTGTTTGTTTTGAGGATTTCTAAGTGCAATTCTCTTCTCTTTTTTTTTTGTACTCAAACCCATTGAGCCCTACATGGGCGTTCTAATAGGTAATTTCAATGTTTCTTCCATTCCCTTGCTTTTTTTGTTTTGCTGTCAAGTTGACATTCACCGGAAGGAAATCAGAACCATGGCTTCGGCCAGGTTTTATGCTGGTGAGTCCAAGATTTGGGAGAGTTGGATTTCGCCTTGGGGAATCCGAACTAAAGCGAGGAGCTGGTTGCCACCTTTGGGAATCCGAACTCAGGCCAGGAGTTGGTTTCTGCCTTGGGGAATCCAAACTCGACGAAGGGGTTGGGTTCCGCCTGGGGGAATCCGAACGGTGATGAGTTGGTTTCCGCCTTGGGGAATCCGAACTCGGCTGCAGGGTTGGGTTCCGCCTTGGGGAATTCGAACCTTGCCAAGGGTGCAGACTCACTACTGTCACTGTTTATACATCGTAGTGATATATATATAAAATATATATATATATATATGGGTAACACTTCGGTACCCTGGGGTATCAGTACCCTATCACACTAAAATACTGCCATATTAGTGTTTGAACTTTGGAGTTTGAGTGATTTGGTATAGTATTGAGGGGTTAGGATACAGTGTTAGGAGTTTCGAGTTTATTTTTTGGGTTTATGATCTTTTAATTTGGACTTACCGTCAAATGTTAGAGTTTGGAATACGATTTAGAGTTTTGAGTCTATAATGTAGTGTTTGAGGGTTAAGATTTAAGGTTTAGGGAGTTAGCATTATTAAGTAGCGCTCAGGGTTTATTGCAATAGGTTTAAGACTCATTATTTGAGTTTTAAAGTATAGAAATGTGAATTTTTATGCTAGCTAGGGTATCGATACCCACAGGCACCGAAGTGTGCATATATATATATATATGGGAGTAAATTCTTCCCATTCTTAGATACGCCCTTACTAGGTCGTTTTTCAAAATAGACAAAAAGATTGGAACAGTCGTGACATCCCTAAGCCCCTGCTCCGCCTTCAGCATTGTAGTTCCTCAGGTGCATGGCGTTCCAAGTTTTGTGTATGGGTTCACTTGAAGGGTGCTCCAGTTTGAAGGTGCTTGGGCCAATCACCTCGCGGAATCTGTATGGCCCTTCCCAGTTGGCGTTTAGTTTTCCTTGTTGGGGGATTGGCCGAAAAACCTTTCGGACCACCCAGTCACCTTCTTCCAGTCGATGAGGGCGGAGATGGGCATTGTACCGCCTAGCAAACTGATGAACGCTGCAGAACAGGGTATCAAATAACTACCCAGCTAAAAGCTAAGTAGATCGTATTCCAAGGGTCTTCTAATAATTGTCTACTAAAACGTAAAGGCAGATTGCTCAGGTTTAACACGTCGTGCGTGGTGTGAGTTCCATGACTTCTATTCTAGAAAATTCAAGCAAATTAAAACTTAAATTGAAAGACAGATTGAAATATTGGTTGACTTAACAAAGACGACAGACAAGCTTAGACTTCGAATCCCCCTTAGTTCACCAGAGCATTGGCAATCAACAGATCAGCGGATTTCAATTCTCGTTCAATCAATTCTAAGACACCACCATAACTCCTAACCCTTAGGTTTAAGACTGGCGAACGTTCGCTCTATCCAATCTAGCTACCAAGATTAATCAGTCGCCCGGGTACGGTCGCCTCTCGCAATGGCTAAACTAACTGGTGGAATTACTAACGATTTATGAGTTACTCTTGCAGTTGATTAACCCTAATGAGTTCCTACGAAAGGCACACTCCAATGAATAGGTTAATTGTTCGATTTGATGTTTTAAAGTAAGGCGAGCGTTCGCTTTTATCCTTAGCTTAACAAGAATCTAATCTAGGTGATCAATCCAGACAAGAAACATAAACAACGAAGAACAAATCAAACATGCAAAGAGAAACTGATTGAACTTCGAATCTAATTACCGCCGATCCGTGACCGCTTTAAAGCCCTGGGCTACTTTGGGTTCATCTAGTCTAAGCTCTACGAGTTTAGCTACTCATGTTCATAACGACAGAATCAAAGACAAAAACAGAGTTCATCATGAAAAGATAGAACAGATAGAAACTGTAAAACCTAATTAAGACGACTCTGGCCAAGCTTCGCTCTCCAGTAATCTTCAATCCTAGCTCCGAGTCTCCGAGGTGAAGGGATGGCGTCACGATCTCTTCCTGGCTCTTCGAACTCTAAAACTCTGCTCTCTCGAACTCCTTAGGTCTGGAACTCGTGAAAGTTCTGAATTATGATATCTATTATGAGGTATCTCTGATTTGGGGTTTAAGTATTTATACTTAACCCTAAGTCGCCGGTTTTTTCCTGGATTTTTCGGCGAAAACTTGATGAGTTTTCGCCGAAAACTTGATGAGTTTTTGCCGAAAACTTCTTTGTAAATGGTGGCTTCCGTCGACTGATTCTCTTGTGATTCTGAAATCTAGAGTTTTTGGCTCAAACTCTGACTTCTCGCAGAAAACTTCTCTTTGTAAGCTCTGCCGATTTCTTCTGGAGTTTTTGCCAAAAACTTGAAGAGTTTTCACCGAAAACTGTAGTGTAAATCAGGGCGGGATTTCTGTTGAGTTATTGACTTCTTGGATTGGTTCCGGTGCGGTTCCTCGAGGTTCCAATGCCTTAGACACGTACTATATTTGACGGCAAAAACCTGTGCAAACATGAAAACACTAGAAAACCATCAAATAGACCCGAAACGGGCCAAAGTAACACAAGTGGCACGAGATAGAGTAGTTGAGTGAATATTCGCTATTCTACCCTAAAAACCATGTCTTAAGCAAGGAAATGTCGCTTTAATGAGGCTGATAATCACGTCAAATCGAGTGTCATCAAAATACCCCACACTTAAGCTTTTGCTTGTCCTCAAGCAAACTGAATAGAACACGCTCACGTTCACAAATGGTAAGATCGATTAAGTTGAAGTTCAAGCACACACAATGAATTATTAGACAGATAATTCCTAAAACAAGAATCCTAACATGCATACTGATCAGCCAAACAACCTGGTCTCACTAAAAACTACACACGACGAGTAATAGTAACCAATTATGCACGAAATTGACCTGACCAACCAGACTCCTCACACATGAAATCTTTAGTAAAAGGGAAACTCTCACACTCTGTGTTTAAGGACGTGTTTCTGCTCTCAATCATTTTCTGTTACTGAATTCTGTCATAAGTTTGCAATTCGACCACATCTCCACCACTGTGACAACACGAGGGACTAGTCAAGAAGGACTTCCCTGCTAGGACTGTAACGAATTCTACACTACAAGGGTTTATAATGAGATGGATGATGGGAATGTATGATGATGGATTTGGTGCGGTGCAGCTTTCGACTAACTTCCCTCGAATCTAGCATATGGCTTCCTACCGTCTAACCAGACACGTGTGGAATAGTGTACGCTCGTCCTATGATACCCTCAAGCAACCTAGCACTTTATTTTCTTTACACATTTATTTTTTGAATTTTCTTTTGACTTCATTCTTCCATATGTAGGGAGAAGAACATTATTGAACTGAAAACTTTGAAACTTTTGAACTTTTCTGATCTCTTTCTCTATATATTTTTTTTAAATTTCACTTCTTTTCTTCTTTTCTATTTTTTTTTCTTTTATGCCGATTCTTTCTTTTAGTTGCTAGAGGGGTTTACACGTTTGGACATAATAGCTAAGACCACCTGTTTAATGGCTATAGGCAGGTTACCACAAACCGACTTCCGGTAGGCTAATCTAGAACTACAACCACAGGGGATCAACGGGGAATGAAAGAATGGGGAATGGCTGTAATGTATATCGAACCGAAAGAACAGGCCAAGCTCAAGGGTTTAAACCTAATGGATTTAACGTTAGGTAGGCTATCTAGCTTAGTAGCTGAATCTAGGTGTCCCTATCATTCTAAAACTCGTGTCATCGTGTGGTCTTGAGTAGGTCTCATGCAAATTCTAACTCATTCAAGCAAACAGAAAATCACTCAAAAAGAATTGAAATTGCAAGTTACGTGCAATAGATCAAAAGCTCACATTTGGTTTGCTAGTCGGATTCGGTCGTTTTCATGCAATCAAGGCAACAAACTACAAGTGTGATTTTAAAAAATTTGTTCTGACCAGGCAATTTAGCATCAAAATATACACGTTGGTTTTCAGGTTCTAGGTTAAGCAGCCTAAGCATCATTGTGACAGATTGAACAACAACTTAACATCAAAAATTAAGAACCGAGCAATTCTAATGCTAGAGAAACTGGGAAGGAACCATAGAACACACAAAAACACAATCAAGGGCAATCAAGTTCATGCAAGGTTCTCTAGCATCCTACCCCACACTTAAATCTCTCCGTGTCCTCACAGGACTAAAACTAGAGTTGAGAGTGGAATAGAAGAACCTGGACCGAGATGGTTAGTGTAGGGGATGAACACGGGTCCTCGGAGCGGAGGGAATCTATCGAAGCGAAGGGGAGTGTAGTAGACCCGAAGCAAAGGGAATCTACCAACTGCCTGCAAAACAAAAACAAATGAAAGATAAAAAGGAAACCGGGACAAGTGTTCCGGATCCACACAGAAAAAGTTGGATTGAAATCCGAAAAGAAGAAATAAAAAGAAGGGACAAGAAAAGGGATACAACCCGATCACTGCTGGTCAGGTGCATCGGGAGGGGGGATGTGGAGGGCGTCGTTGACCTGCCGCTGCCACGCCAGCTGCGCTTCGTACCTCTCGTCAGTGCGGCGCATGTGCTGCTGCATAATAACCCATCTCACATCCTGAGTGGCGGTGTCTTGACTCGCCACTCCTGGAGTCGCTCGTACAGCTCTCCAATATCAGCTGGATGCGGTCGGTGCTGAGGATGAGGCGCCTGGAATGGATCTGGAATGGGCGGCTGGTATTGGTATGCATACCCTACCTGCTGCTGTGGCGAGGGTATATGATCATCAAACTCCGGCTCCGGATGAGGAAGCTGCTCCTCAGAATCATCTTCTTCCTCCGATTCTTCCTCGTGTTGGAGAGGAAAAGCTACCGCCATCTGTGGACCAAGGTCCAACTGGAGGGCGTACTCGACCGCTAAATCACCACCTACGGTGTATACTCTGCGTCGTGGGACGTCCGGGCCATATGACTGACTGAGACCGAGGGAGATGATGAGTCGGCCTACAAGGTTGCTGCCAAGGAGTGAGGGAGGCGAACTCGGCTTCTGAGTCTTCTGGCGAAATAGGCGTGCAAGCACCCATCTGGGATGAAGAGGATAAGCCTCCCAAATGTGCTGATGTGGTGGCGGCTCTTCTCTGGAGAAACAACAGAGATCTACGCCAAACCATATGAATAAAACGATAGAGAGGGTGAGAGAGGAACTTAACAGAGTTATGAGCCGTAGTCTGAGCATCTGGCACTCCAGTCATGTGGCTCTAGAGCGCGTCATACTCCTCCCCGTTGCCGGTGTTTTTCTCCCAGCCGAGGTGGTGACCCTCGTAGTGCTCCCGGGGGATGCCGAGATGAGTTTCAAACTCATCGTAGGTGAATTCTTTATACACCCCGCCAAGATAGAAGGAGACGACCTTCTTGTGCTGCCTCCTCTTGTGCTCATCCAGCTCGAATGTAGCCCAGAACTCCTGAAGGGTGACGTCTGGAAAGTCAGCAGCTAGGGTGGTCAGCTCCAGAAGTCCTGAAGGTGCCAGTGAGGTGAGCACATTCTGGTGCCAGTCCTCATCGTGCTCGAGGAGGGAGTCCATTGATAATGGTCGAACGTCGGCTCTGGGAACATGCTCGAGCCTCTGGTAGCGCTCGAAGTAATGCACGGGGAGACGGGCAACTGTGGGGTGGTACCCGACACGGCCTGGAAATGCTGGTGGGGGACCGGAGACGACAGGTGTGACGGGGGCTGGAGCTCGAGAGCTAGAGGCGGTGTCAAGTCTCGCCTTAGTCCTGCGCTCATGAGTGACATTCCTATAGCAAGAAACGAAACCAGATTAGTTAACTAATAACCCACCCCACACTTAGTAGAAAAACTCAATTTCACAAAGAAATGAGGAAAACCGAGTGGGGGTAAGCAAAGTAAGTAACCGGTAATCACAATTAATTACAAAGCATGCATATGTCTAGCCGGAATGTTCACATCACAATTAGCAAACCGACAATCAAAAAGTCAACGTTGGAACACATTGAACCTTAATCATGGCAATTACTAGCTCAAAGCAGGAAATGACGGCATAATTGTAAACTCAGATGGCAAACACAGTAATTCGAACGTGAATGAACACACATGGCAGCCAAAACGAGCATAAACAGTTCATGGTCAAACCGACATTTCACAAAAGTCAAAGCAACAAAGAATCAATCTTTAAGCATAGCAACATATGATCAAATGGTATTACAAGTTAGCACAAGTCTCCCTAAGCATGCTAGATCAGTCCAAAGTAATCAACTAACCTAAATTCACACGAAACAGTCAGCACGCAAATCGAGGTTGACTGAAAAGTCAACCAAAGTCAACCCCAACGAAATTAAGCATTCAACATGTCAAAAGACTCAAAATGAAAAGCTCTACAATTTACCTTGAAGCCATAGCTGCTGAAAACGAACGGAATGAGAGAAATCGGATAAAAACTAAAAAAACTAGGTTTCGGTGGAACTAGAGCTCTAGAGCTCCGATTCGGACGATCTACGGCTTGAAATGATCGGGAGAGAGAGAGGAATGGCGCGGCAGTGCTCGGCGATGGCGGAACTGGGCGGTAGTCACAGTGGTTGAGCGACGGCGATTTTAAATTGGGGGGCTGTTTTCGGCGTTAAAAAATGAGTGAAGGGGAGAGAGAGAGAGCCGGAAAAAAGAAAAGAAATAGGGGAAAGAATTTTTGGATCTCCTCAGATTTTTTGGCGAAAAGTAGTGCAAGTTTTCGCCAAAAACTCAAATTCAAAACGTCTGCCGGTTTTCAAAGTCAGTTTTCGCCGAAAAGTAGGGTACATTTTCGCCGAAAAGTTTAACAAAAATCGATCAAAAAACACAGTGGGATTTAAAGGCAGTTTTCACCCAAAAGCTGGGACTTTTCACCGAAAAATTTGACCTGCACGATTGAAAATATTTTCGCAATCCCGGCAAACTTCAGAAAATCAGAATTAAATTGACAAAAATTGGAACAACCTCAAACAACTTGCGATTGAAACGATGACACACAGACTACACACGAAAAATAAGAAATCAGGCAAACTGACACTTTTGGCTCCCCCGAACCGACTCTAAAACAAGGAGTTTGACACAAATTAAAACTGACTCTAGCCGTGGGTCGCCTCCCACGAAGCGCTCTTTGATTAACGTCCTTGCGCTGGACGATACCTGGACGGTATTAGGAGACATCCCAACTCAGGATCTCCTTAACGCTAGCATCGGAATTCATGAAGTAGAGCTTCGGGGTATCTCCGCCGAGCGTGAATTTCTTCCCGTTAGCATGAGTGAGCTTACTACGTCCATCGGGAAGATGATCAGTGATCTTGAACGGTCTGAATAGTTCTCTCGAGGTATCATCCTTCATGAGTGTTACAATGGAAGGGATGGGGACAGTCGACTTTATCTTTTCTTTGACCTCCGGCTTCATTTCACCGGTGATGTGAACCGCTGCAACCGTGGGCAGACGACCCTTGAACACCGCAAGTTGAGATCGTGCAATGAGGTAGAACCGTCGGGAACCGGAGGCGGATGAGGACTTTGACCCGCTAGCTATATAACAGCTAGGAACCAGAAGTATCAAGTCGTAGACTCCACGCCAAGAGATGGATGCACTTGATGATAAGTCGAGCCTTTAGTATCGCAACATGCAGATACAATAAGGGTTTCAAGAACAAAGTTCTATCAAAGGGGGTTGTTTATTTCATAAAAGTCTGAATACAATGGGTGGCCGGCGGCCTCTATATATAGGTGAGGGAACAAGCTCTCCTCCCTAAAGTCTAATTCCTAAATAAGAATAGAATAAAGAGTCCTATTCCTAAATAGAATCCTAAAACCCCTAAATAATCCTACTAAAAAGGAATAAAACATAAAATAATAGTTGTAGTCTTTAAAGCAGAATAAAGGACCTAAATTAGGTCAAAAACCCTAATCTGGCCGCGTACGGCTGCTCGGGCCGGTTGGGCGCGTGTGGCGGCCCGGTGGGCTTGACCGGCAGGGCGCTGGGCTTGATTCGGGTGGCGGTCGCGGGCCTGGTGCTCCGGGCTGGTTCAGTGGCAAGGGCCTTGTCCAAAAGACCCGTTCTTCGTGGCCGGCTCCATAGAATTCCTCTGATCGGTCCGGCTGCCGGTTTAGGGCTCGGGGCTGTTCTCTCCTTGGGCCTTCTCCATTTCCGCCTGGGCCTTCTTCTTTAAGCTTCAGGTAGGACTCCAAGTAGCTCCTGATGTAGCTCTCCGGGGGTTGGGTCGGTCTAAGTGTCACGTCTCGGGGCCAAGGACTCCAATTCTTCTCATTGTTCGGCTTAGGGTCATTCCTTGGAAGCTCTCCTCTCCAGGCCAAGTATTCTCGGGCTCTTTTCCTCCTATACTCCAAAAATGCTTCCAGAGGGTCACTCAAGGGGCCGACTTCTTCTTCAGGGCTTCTGGAGGCCAGGCTAGGAGCAGGTTGAGGTTGTTCTTCCTTGCTAGGGCTTATATCCTTGGCCAGCAGCATGGCCTGGAATAGCATTCCATCTCGTGGAGCCTTTCTACCTGCAAGGGAAGGACTTAGTCGATATTTCAGAGCGTACCTTGGATTTAGGGCTTGAAGATGGCCTGCCCTAGGTTCTATATGCCTCTTGTGAGGTCCTAGGGTCTTATCTCGGCCAGGTGACCCTGGTGGGGTGTAGGAGTACCGATTCGCATCGTGGCAGCATTGTTGGATCATATCATCCCCCTCTTCTTGCCTTGGATTTGTCCCCAAATCCATCTCGGGTTTTCTTCTAGCACTCATCACCCTCTTCCAAACTTCAGCAATTTTAGTGGCCACGGTAGGGGAAGACTCAGCATCATCTTTGGACCTAAGAGTGTCACTTGAGTCAGTAACGGACCAAGGCTCGGGTCCTTCAGTGTTTTCTCCATCGGTCTCCATAGCTACTTCTCCTGAAAAACTATCAACAATAATATTAAGGCTTGGAGAAGTGTCCGGTGAGAGTTCCTCACTCATTTCCACATCCGAGTCAGCATCCGGATCTTCTTCGCTCGGGGCAGCCCTCAGAACTTGTCGGGAGATAACCTCCCATTGAATTTTGGGCGCACAAGGGACCGTCGGTGAAGCGTCGGGTCGGGGCACTAGGGTGCCGGAGGCGCCGGGGGTAGGCCAGGGCGCGTCGGGTAGGACGGTGGCGTCAGGCAGTGGGAAGTCGGCCGCGGCCAGTGGGAAGGCGGCGGTGATGGCGAGTGGGGAGACGGCGGCAACGCGCAATGGGGAGGTGGCGGCGGGTAGTGGGGAGGCGGCGGCGGCGGCCAGTGGGGAGGCGGCGGGCAGTGGTGAGGCGGCGGCGGTGGGCAGTGGGGAGCGACGGTGGTGGCCAGTGGGGAGGCGGCGTCGGCCACCATCGTGTCGGGGCAGTCGGGGTCGGGTAGGATCGGGACGGAGCGGTGGGCAGGAACGCGCCGGACTCGGCGGGTAGTGATCCGTCGGGGGCCACGTCGGGTGGTGAGGCGGCGCGAGGCATCGGGCAGCGACAAGTCGGGGCCGGGTGATGGGGCGGCCGGGGCCTGGTCGGGCAGAGTGGAGCCGGGTGCTGGGGCGTTCGGACTGGTCGGGGCGGGCCAGTCGGCATCGGGGCTGAATGCTGGGGCGCCGGGGCCTGGTCGGGCAGCACCGGGGGCGGGGCCGAGCGGTGGGGCGCCAGGGCTGGTCAGGCCTGGTCGGGCAGCGCCGGGGCTGGGTAACGGGGCTGGTCAGGCCCGATCGGGCAGCGCCGAGGCTGGGTGTCGGGGCGCCGGGTGCTAGGGTTTTAGAGATTAACCCTGCAAACTTCTCAAGCCCTTCGGGCTTAACTTCTTCTCCTTCATCATATTCTTCTTCTTCTTCCTTCTTCTCCTCTTCTTCATCATCTGTCTCGATTCCTCCTTCTCTTACCACCATCGTCCGTTGGTTAGGACAGTCCCTTGAGATATGTCCTCTACCTTGACACTTAAAGCATACAATTCCACTAGGACGTGGGTTAGAATTTTGAACTTTAGAAGTAGGTTGGGCAGATGTTACCGGTGGTGCCGAATCCCTAGGGTTAGGCACTACAAGAAAATTGCATTTTAACATCAATTTTATAACGGCGGACAAATAAGTGTTGTTAGAATAAAAGTCTAACGGCGGATTTTTAAAAATCCGCTGTTAAATAACAGCGAAAAAAAGTGATGTTAGAAATCCGCTGTTAGCCGTTTAATTCAAGGGGCGCCAAAATATCTCGCCTTAGCGGGAAATCAAAATTTTTGGGGGGAAACCTAGCGACGGATTTAACCGCTGTTAGGTAATCCGCTGTTAGGTTTTTGCTGTCCGTGTGCCCATCCCTAGCCAATGACTTGTGGGCAATCCTTATTTCCTTCTTTTCCAGATCCAAAAGAATCCCTCTTCTTCTTCTTTCCCCAAAAATAAATCCCCTCTTCTTCCTTCTTTCCCCAAAAACAAATCCCCTCTACTTCCTTCTTTCCCCAAAAACAAATCCCTTCTTCTTCCTTCTTTCAACTCCTCCTCCGCCTCTGATGAATCCACTCAGACTCCGGCCAGCAGCGGTGGCAGAAGAAGAACATGTGTCGAAAAGGTTATTCATCTCCATTTAATTTTTGGTTTTGGTTGAATCTAGAGTTTTGATATGAGATTAGGGGTTTAAATTTTATATTTGATTGTAGGTACTATGTTGAGAAGAAGAAGAAGAAAGGAAGAAAGAAGAGAAGAAAGTAGAAGAAGAAGCAGAAGAAGAAAGAAGCTCGAAGAGGAGAAGAAGACGAAGAAAAAGAAGAAGAAGAAGAAAAAGGAGAAGGTCGGAGGAAGAAGAAGAAGAAAAAGGGAGAAGATCGGAGGAAGAAGAAGAAGAAGAATCGGAGGAAGAAGAAGAAGAAGATCAGAGGAAGAAGAAGAAGAAGAAGAAGAAGCAGAACCTGCTATGCAGGTTTCTGCATTTTTTTAAAATCTGATCGGAATTCTAACGACGGATTTTAAGTGCTGTTAGAAATAACCGCTGTTAGGTTTAACGACGGTCAGAATATCCGCTGTTAGCTCACCTTACGTTAGTCAACCTAACAGCGGATATGCAACCGCCATTAGGATTTCTAACAGCGGCCTATCCGCTGTTAGAATCACTAAAAATCAGCTGTTAGGATGTCATTTTCTTGTAGTGAGGGTTTGGCCGTGAGCTTGAGCCTCGGGGCTGTTCGGGCTTCCATGGGGCTTGGCTTGCATTCAAGCCTCCTCTCCACGGGGCACTGGCTCATCTTCTCGTGTAACCCCTCTTCAACTCTCTCTCCACGCAGTTAGTTAGGGCCTTGAGATCCTCGTAGTCAACATAGTTAAGTAGCTTGACTTGATGCATGATCTCGGGGTGTAGCCCACCCACAAACTGGGCTATCTTTGCTTCGGGTTCTTCTCGGAGGTCAAGTCTGGCTACCAACATCTCTATCTCCTTGGTGTATTGCTCCACAGACATGGTGCCTTGCTTTAAGTTCCAGAGGGAGGTGTGTAGGTCTCAGATATAGGTGCCAGGAACGAACTTCTTCCTCATTATTCTTTTGAGGTCTCGCCATGACTCGATGGGGTCTTCTTCATCCCTTTGAACTCGGCTCTTGAACTGGCTCCACCACAGAGCAGCATAGTCAGTGAATTCAAGTGTGGCGAGGATTACCTTTTTCCGTTTGGAATACTGATGGCACTCGAGGAAGTCCTCCTTACTTCTCTCCCAATCCAAGTACTCGTCGGCATTGTACTTGCCAGCAAATTTAGGCACGGTGAGCTTGAGGTTGCTCAAATCATCATCAATCTCCTGAGCTAGCCTTCGGGCTCGTCGGTTCAGGCCTTCAGGGCTGTCCTCTCGGTGCTTATCTCGTCCTCTCCCGGCTTGAAGCCTGGCTAGGGTTTCTTGGACGGCGGCCATGGTAGCTCCAAGATTCTGAAGGTGGCCTTCCATGTTGGCTAATCTCTCGTCTGCCATGGTTAGTACTAGCAAACGGAAGCAACTTTCTATCCCCTCTTCTTAGAAATAAACTTACAACGAAAGAGAATAACGTGGCAAGGTGGCCTTGCTTTCTTTTCTTTTTCTTACAACTCGAAACTGAAACAAGAATTGAAATAGAAGGGAATTTTTGAAGCTATTTTTCTAAAAAGCAGTAAAGGATATGAATCCAGGTAAACCTGGAGACTGGGATAGATTGTGGTCCCTGAGCTGAATCGTGCTCTGATACCAACTGATGTGAACTGCTGCAACCGTGGGCAGACGACCCTTGAACACCACAAGTTGAGATTGTGCAACGAGGTAGAACCGTCGGGAACCGAGGGCGGATGAGGACTTTGACCCGCTAGCTATATAACAGTTATGAACCAGAAGTATCAAGTCGTAGACGCCACACCAAGAGATGGATGCTCTTGATGATAAGTCGAGCCTTCAGTATCGCAACATGCAGATATAATAAGGGTTTCAAGAACAAAGTTCTATCAAATGGGGTTGTTTATTTGATAAAAGTCTGAATACAATGGGTGGCCGGCGGCCTCTATATATAGGTGAGGGAACAAGCTCTCCTCCGTAAAGTCTAATTCCTAAATAAGAATAGAATAAAAAGTCCTATTCCTAAATAGAATCCTAAAACCCCTAAATAATCCTACTAAAAAGGAATAAAACATAAAATAATAGATGTAGTCTTTAAAGCAGAATAAAAGACCTAAATTGAGTCAAAAACCCTAATCTGGCTGCGTACGGCTGCTCGGGCCGGTTGGGCGCGTGTGGCGGTCCGGTGGGATTGACCGGCCGGGCGCCGGGCTTGATTTGGTTGGCGGTCGTGGGCCTGGTGCTCCGGGCTGGTTCAGTGGCAAGGGCCTTGTCCAAAAGACCCGTTCTTCGTGGCCGGCTCCATAGAATTCCTTTTCGGCTGCCGGTTTTGGGCTCGGGGCTGTTCTCTCCTTGGGCCTTCTCCATTTCCGCTCGGGCCTTCTTCTTTAAGCTTCAGGTAGGCCTCCAAGTAGCTCCTGATGTAGCTCTCCGGGGGTTGGGTCGGTGTAAGTGTCACGTCTCGGGGCCAAGGACTCCAATTCTTCTTAAGGTTCGGCTCAGGGTCATTCCTTGGAAGATCTCATCTCCAGGCCAAGTATTCTCGGGCTCTTTTCCTCCTATACTACATAAATGCTTCTAGAGGGTCACTCAAGGGGCCGACTTCTTCTTCAGGGCTTCTGGAGGTCAGGCTAGGAGCATGTTGAGGTTGTTCTTCCTTGCTAGGGCTTATATCCTTGGCCAACAGCATGGCTTGGAATAGCATTCCATCTCGTGGAGCCTTTCTACCTGCAAGGGAAGGACTTGGTCGATATTTCAGAGCATACCTTGGCTTTAGGGCCTGAAGATGGCCTGCCCTAGGTTCTAAATGCCTCTTGTGAGGTCCTAGGGTCTTATCTCGGCCAGGTGACCCTGGTGGGGTGTAGGAGTACCGATTGGCGTCAGGGCAGCATTGTCGGATCATATCAACCGAGATCCGTAATCTTTGGCGCTTCCTTGGGAGATGTTTTTGGCTTCTCCTTCTTTACTTGCTCCTGCGCCGGTGGCTTGACAGGGACTGGTGGTGTGGCTGGCTTGGAAGAAGATGGTGGAGCAATTGGCCTCCAGACCATTTGAGTCTTCTTCTTTTGATTCTCCCTCCGTAACCTGCCAGGTTCCTTGTTTGGCGGTGAAGAAGAGGCTTTAAGTTCCTTCTTCTTTGGCGACTTTTGAGACGAAGATCCTGGTTCCTGCTTGGTAATCTGCTCAACACCTACAACAACAGTTGATCTAGAAACACTAGCAGAGAAATCAGTAACGGAGTTGACCGGAGTCAACTCCACACTTTCAACAGCAAGGCAGTGAGGTTCTTCATTCATAGGAGTGTACTTCATACCGTCCTTAAGGCGGAATGTTATCGTTTCCTTACCAACCCTCAAGGTCAACGAACCACTCAGAACATTGATTTGCATTCCGGTTGTTGCCATGAAGGGTCGACCTATAAGAATAGTAGAATCCTCCTCGCTAGTATCTATGATCACAAAATCAGCTAAGAAAGTGAAATGACCACATTTAGTAACGACATCTTTGATCTCTCCTCTAGGTGTTTTCAATGATCTATCAACAAAGACAAGTTGTATGCTAGTCGGTTCAAGTTCTTCTAGATTCAATTTCTCAAACAAACTCATAGGCATAACATTGACAGACGCGCCTAGATCAACCAAACTATGTTCTATCTCAATATCCTTAATGACTAGAGGTAGCGTGAAAGAACCAGGATCGGAACACTTAGCTGGATATGGCGAGGAAGGCTTCTTGCTATGAATGGTAGAGTATCCTTCTTTGTTCCCTCGCATGCCAGTCTCGATCATTGCGTTCGGTAGCAATGCTCCTGGAAAAGGAGGCTTCTCGTAGTACGGAGCGAGAGGAGGATCATACTCCTTAGGCACCTCTTCTTTTGCTTCCTTCTTCTCCGGAGCTTCATCGCTTCTGCATAAATTAGAAGAATCATTAGTAGGTGAGTTTGTCAGATCTTGAACATATACCATCTTAGCTTACTACTTTCTTAGATTCGGCTCGGTTTGGCTTGGAAGCTGGCCAAACGGTCGACCAGATGTTAGCATGCTAGAGATCTGGTTTACTGCATGCTCTATTCCGGATGCAATATGTTCTTGGTTGAGGAGAGCTTGAGCTTTGAACTGACTGTCATGATCGTCAAGTCTGGTGATGATTTGGTTGAGCTTCTTGTCGAGTTCACTGACGGTGTTCTCCTTCTGATGTTGCTGTTCTGTATAGGTATTGTTCAGATATTGATTCTGGCGATTGACAGGAGCAGTTCCATAGTTACCCGGATTTTAGTGCGGCGGCTGGTAAACACCTCCCATTGGATGGTTCAGCTTCTGATCCTGAGCTGGACTAGTTGGGCGGATATTCTGGTTCTGGCCTTGGTTCTGGTTGGCACCAACATTGTAGGGAGGTCGATCTTGGTAATTCCCCTGTTGTCTGTAGTTGCGGTAGCCAACATAACCATTCTGATTGTTGTTGAAGCCTTGAGAGATGAAATTTACCTCTTCGGCAGACCGGAATTATGTTTTACCAAAGTTCTGGCATCGGCCTCTGTTATGCGCACAAGCTCCACACCACTCGCAATCAGCAACGTAGATAGAGGCTGTTGGCGGCTTGATGGGTGTAGAAGACTTCTTCAGATGCTTCTCAACTTCTGCCTTAATGGTTGATTCAAGATCGAGCTTGCTTCTTGATCCTTCTGATTGTCGTTCCCAGTTCCTTGACTTGGAAGCACAGTTCGCAAAATGAAGAAGAGCAGCTTCAGGTGTAAGTGTAATGCAATCCCCTTCAGCTAGGGAATTGACCCATTTGGCAGATTCTTCACGAAGACCTCGAGTAAAGATTTCAGCTAACTGTCTCTGCTCGAAACCGTGGTGAGGACAGTTGTAGAGAAGTTCTTGGAATTCATTCCAAGTATCATATAAGCTCGCTCTTTCCTTCTGAGAGAATCTGGCGATGCTGTCCTTGAAGGCTGTTATACTGGAAGGAGGGAAGTACTCTTTGACGAAATCTTGAGCAAGAGTCTCCCAGTTTGTGTAGTAGCCAGGTGGTTTGCCAGTGAGCCACCTCTTAGCTACGCCTTTAAGAGAGAACGGGAAAGCTCTCAAGCAAAGAGTGTTCTTGTCGAGATTCCCATTCTTGAAAGTGCCACAGAGATCAATGAAATCCGCCAGATGCGTGCACGGATTGTCTAATGGCCTGCCTTCAAATTGTAGATCCCTAGAGATCATAGTCAAGAAAGGAATCTTGATCTCATAGTCAGGATCTCCTTCGATGCGTGGCACGGCGATAGAAGATCGAACGCTAGTCGCGCTCGGCTTGTTATAGTCAGCTAGACTCTTCGGTGCACCCAATGGTGGTGGTTGACCGCCTGGTGGTGGTAGTGGTAGTTCATCACCCATCCTAGGAGATGAAGGAGGTGAAAGTGATTCGGTGTATGAAGCGGATGAAGATGACAGTGAAGATGAAGATGAGGAACTCTCCTTCAGTTCCTCGATCTTAATTGGAGTGACGGATGGAGGTGGATTTGTCTGCCTCTCGTTGAAGTTTGTGATTGTCTTGGCAGAGCAGAACTGCCTGGTCTCTCTATACTCTTAGCCTTGTTGTTCTTGGCGGTTTGAGAGCGCGTGAGAGGGCGGTGGTGCATAAACCTGTGAACCTACAAATGACAAAAACAAGTAAAACCAGTGTAAAATCGAAGTGGATGGAAAAATGAGAGATGGAAAGTAGAAGAATAAAATGCTAGTTCTTCTTTAAAACAATTAAAAGAAGTTCCTCGGCAACGATGCCAATTTGATGAACGCTGCAGAACAGGGTATCAAATAACTACCCAACTAAAAGCTAAGTATATCGTATTCCAAGGGTCTTCTAATAATTGTCTACTCAAATGTAAAGGCAGATTACTCAGGTTTAACACGTTATGCGTGGTGTGAGTTCCACGACTTCTATTCTAGAAAATGCAAGCAAATTAAAACTTAAATTGAAAGACAGATTGAAAGATTGGTTGACTTAATAAAGACAACAGACAAGCTTAGACTTCGAATCCCCCTTAGTTCACCAGAGCATTGGCAATCAACAAATCAACGGATTTAAATTCTCGTTCAATCAATTCTAAGACACCACCATAACTCCTGACCCTTAGGTTTAAGACTGGCGAACGTTCGCTCTATCCGATCTAGCTACCAAGATTAATTAGTCGCCCGGGTACGGTCACCTCTCGCAATGGCTAAACTAACTGGTGGAATTACTAACGATTTATGAGTTACTCTTGCAGTGGATTAAACCTAACTGGTTCCTGCGAAAGGCACACTCCAATGAGTAGGTTAATTGTTCGATTTGATGTTTTAAAGTAAGGCGATTGTTTGCTTCTATCCTTAGCTTAACAAGAATCTAATCTAGGTGATCAATCCAGACAAGAAGCATTAACAACGAAGAACAAATCAAACATGCAAAGAGAAACTGATTGAACTTCGAATCTAATTACCGCCGATCCGTGACCGCTTTAAAGCCCTGGGTCACTTAGGGTTCATCTAGTCTAAGCTCTACAAGATTAGCTACTCATGTTCATAACGACAGAATCAAAGACAGAAACAGAGTTCATCATGAAAAGATAGAACAGATAGAAACTGTAAAACCTAATTAAGACGACTCTGGCCAAGCTTCGCTCTCCGGTAATCTTCAATCCTAGCTCCGAGTCTCCGAGGTGAAGGGATGGCATTACGATCTCTTCCTGGCTCTTCGAACTCTAAAACTCTGCTCTCTCGAACTCCTTAGGTCTGGAACTCGTGCAAGTTCTGAATTATGATATCTATTATGAGGTATCTCCGATTTGGGCCGCCGGTTTATGTATTTATACTTAACCTAAGTCGCCGGATTTTGCCTGGATTTTTTAGCGAAAACTTGATGAGTTTTCGCCGAAAACTTCTTTGTAAATGGTGGTTTCCGTCGGCTGATTCTCTTGTGATTCTGAAATCCAGAGTTTTCGGCTCAAACTCTAACTTCTCACTGAAAACTTCTCTTTGTAAGCTCTGCCGATTTCTTCTGGAGTTTTAACCGAAAACCTGAAGAGTTTTCACCGAAAACTGTAGTGTAAATTAGGGCAGGATTTCTGTTGAGTTGATTGACTTCTTGGATTGGTTCCGGTGCGGTTCCTCAAGGTTCCAATGCCTTAGACACGTCCTTGGCTACTATATTTGATGGCAAAAACCTGTGCTAACATGAAAACACTAGAAAACCATGAAATAGACCGGAAACGGGCCAAAGTAACACAAATGGCACGAGATAGAGCAGTTAAGTGAATATTCGCTATTCTACCCTAAAAACCACATCTTAAGCAAGGAAATCTCGCTTAAATAAGGCTGATAATCACGTCAAATCGAGTGTCATCACCAACTGTTCCTTTTCCGCCACTAGGCAGATAGCTGCGTCCTCTCTTCGTTCTTCTATTATGTCCAGATTGTGATGTAGGGCGTAGTCATTGCCCTCTTGGTTGAAATCCTGTATCCTGAGGCTAGGTAGATTTACCTCCACTACCAGGACTGCTTCGATTCCATACACCAGCGTGTACGGAGTTTTGTCTATAGCTATTTTATACGACGTTCTATGCGCCCAGAGGATATTAGGCAATTCGTCCACCCATTTTCCCTTTGCCGCGTCTACCCTTTTCTTCAATCCCTGTAAGATAAGTTTGTTGATGGCCTCCGCTTGTCTGTTTGCTTGGGGATATGCTACGGATGCCAAGCGGACCATTATTTTGAAAGTTTCACAAAAGTCAAGAAACGTCGTGCAATCAAACTGTGTGTCATGATCGCAGACGAAACCCAGGGGGAGGCTGAAGCGGGTGATGATGTTTTTGTCCTCTTGGTTGAAATGCTATATCCTGAGGCTAGGTAGATTTACCTCCACTGGCAGAACTGCTTCGGTTCCATACACCAGCGTGTAGGGAGTTTCGTCTGTAGCTATTTTATACGACGTTCTATGCGCCCAGGGAATATTAGGCAATCCGTCCACCCATTTTCCCTTTGCCGTGTCTACCATTTTCTTCAATCCCTGTAAGATAAGTTTGTTGATGGCCTCCGCTTGTCCGTTTGCTTGGGGATATGCTACGGATGCCAAGTGGACCATTATTTTGAAAGTTTCACAAAAGTAAAGAAACGCCGTGCAATCAAAATATGTGCCGTGATCTCAGACGAAACCCAGGGGGAGGCTGAAGCGGGTGATGATGTTTTTTAGCACAAATTTTTGTACTTGGTACGCCGTGATGGAGGCGAGAGCTTCTTCTTCCACCCACTTGGTGAAGTAATCGACTGCCACGATGATGTACTTTCTTTTTCCAACTGCCTCTGGGAATGGCCCTAGTAAGTCCATTCCCCAGAAGGCGAACGGCCAAGGTGATATTATAGGCTGGAGAGCGGTGGACGGTAGGTGATGCGTATTGGCGAACAACTGACACTTGTGGCAACGCTTGACCAATTTTTCGGAGTCACGGCGGATCGTGGGCCAGTAGTATTACGTTCTTCTCCAAACTCTTGGCGTCTGTGTGCATTCCGCATACATCTTGGTGGATTTGTCTCAGGGCTAAAGTCGCATCTTCTTCACTCAGGCACCGTAAGTAGGGACCTGCTGAGGACTTGCGATACATTTCTCCTTCCAGCATGATGCACCTTGCTGCACGCCTACATATCTTGGTGGCCAGGGCCTGATCCACCCGGAGGATGTATGTTTCGATGAAAGTTCGTACAGGCGTGCGCCAGTCGGTAGGTGGCCCGGTTGGTGAGGATGTCTCCGCCTGGCAGTTGATAGCCAAGCACTCTTCTTCTCTTTCCTTTTCCACAGTGATCGTTATGTCATCTTCGAAACCGAGGGCGGTTGCGAGTTTGGACAGGGCGTCAGCGTGCGCATTGTCCTCTCTTGCCACTTGATGGATCTCCGTCGTTTGAAAATTCTTAAGGGCACTTTGGCCTGGTCGTTGTAGGGCACCAGGGTCTCCTCCCGAACTTTGTATACCCAGCTGAGCTGATTGACTACGATGGCGGAATCCGAGAAGATTCTGAGGTGTGACACCCCCATGGCCTTGGCCATCCGGAGGCCTGCGATGAGCATTCCGTATTCCGCTATGTTGTTGGTCCGTGATTTGCTGAAGCGAAGGGCGGTTTCATGCAAAATACCCTGTGGGGTTTTCAACACTATCCCTGCCCCTGCGTCTTTTTTGCTCAAGGCCCCATCTATATAGAGTTCCCAATATTCGTCCGGGCGTCCTTCTGCTCGGACACATCCTTCTACCACGAAATCTGCCAGAGCTTATGCTTTGATGGCGGCCCGTGGTTGGAAGTGTATGTCGTATTCGCTGAGTTCCACCGCCCACTTGGACATTCGCCATGCTACCCCTATGGACCTGAGGGTGGTTTTGAGTGATAAATTTGTCACAACGTGAATTGTGTGAGCGTGGAAGTACGGGCACAACTTTCAGGAAGCTATGATAACGGTGTAGGCTGACTTTTCCAACAAGGAGTACCTGGTTTCCGCATCCACCAAGGATTTGCTTGTATAGATAACAGGGCGCTCCTCTTTGTCTGCTCTCTTCACAAGGACAGAGCTGACAACTGTAGCCGCGATGGCGACATACAGGTATAGCTCGTCACCGGGGAGTGGGGCTGCTAGTACCGGTGGGGTGGCGAGAAATGCTTTTAGCTCCTCGAAGGCCCTAGAACACTCTTCCGTCCACTAGAATTTGGCTGCCGCTTTTAGAGTGGCGAAAAAGGGCGCCTGTCTCTCGGCGGACTTTGGGATGAATCGGTTCATTGCCGCCAGCCGCCCCGTCAGTGTTTTGACATCTCTGACGGTCTTGGGAGGTGGTGTCTTCGTGATAGCTTCTATCTTTTTGGGGTTTGCCTCAATCCCCCGTCGGGTGATTATGAATCCTAGGAACTTTCCCGAAGAGGCGCCAAAGATGCACTTCTTTGGGTTTAGGCGAAGCTGGAACGCCTTTGAGGTATCAAATTTTCCGAAAATCCCCCAGGTGGTCACCACCGGCCTTAGTTTTTACCAATAGATCATCTACATACGCCTCCATGTGATGACTCAGCTGATCCTGAAAAACTCGATCAATCATTCTCTGGTATGTCGCTCCGACATTCTTTAGACAAAACGACATTACATTGTAGCAGTAGTTACCGAAAGGAGTGGAGAATGACGTTTTCTCTTGATCCGCCTTTGCCAATGGAATTTGATGATATCCAGAGAACATGTCTAGGAAAGACAACGTATCATGGTTTGCTGTGGCGTCCACTAGTTGGTCAATGTTGGGCAGTAGGTATGTGTCTTTGGGGCAGGCGTCGTTATGGTTGATGAAGTCTATGCACATCCGCCAGCTATCGTCCGCCTTTCCCATCATCATCACATTGGACAGCCACGCAGGGTATTGTACTTCCCTTATGAATCCACTACAAGAAAAAGATGATTTTGTGGCAGGCGACGGGGCCGTCTGCGAGTAGCTTAGTGGCAGGCGCCTGAGCTTACTCGCAGACGCCATCTGTCTGCCACTAGCTTGTGGCAGGCGGCCTGCCACTAAGCACGGCCTGCCACTAGCTTGTGGCAGGCGGCCTGCCACTAAGCACGGCCTGCCACTAGCTTGTGGCAGGCGGCCTGCCACTAAGCACGGCCTGCCAATAGCTTGTGGCAGGCGGCCTGCCACTAAGCACGGCCTGCCACTAGCTTGTGGCAGGCGGCCTGCCACTAAGCACGGCCTGCCACTAGCTTGTGGCAGGCGGCCTGCCACTAAGCCCGGCCTGCCACTAGCTTGTGGCAGGTGGCCTGCCACTAAGCACGGCCTGCCACTAGCTTGTGGCAGCTTGTCTGCCACTAAGCACAACCTGTCTGCTCCAACGTTCCTCTCTGCTTTTTCACCCTTTTTCCCTCTTCCCTGTTCTTTCTTTCTTTCTTTCGGGATTCATTCATCCACACCGCCACTATGCCAGATCGTTCCTACTCTACTCAGCTAGGTCTTCTACCTTGAAGCTTCCTCCTCCTAGCTCTTCCTTCTGTTTCTCTCCTCTGATTCTCCGCTTCGGAGACAGCCAATCGGCGGCGGCAGCAGAGCGGCCGACTCCTTCTCCCTCGCCAATCCTCGCCACCACAGGCAAAAGCTCGAGGTCTATAACGAGGTCCTCAGGAGAATTCAGGATTCCGCTCACCAAGACGCCGATCATCAACCACCGCAGCTTCCCTCCTCCAACCAACTCAAGGAACATGCTGCATTTGCAATAGGCTCTTCCTCCTAGTCCTATGTCCTATCCTATCGCCATATCATTATTCATTCGTCAAGCTTTCTTCTTGTTTTGTTCTGGTGTAATCTCTCTCTATGTACATACAACGCTAAATCTGATATATATCATATAAATGTGTATGTATATTCTTCTCTAATTCTTTTCTTTTCTCCTATTTCTATCAAATGCAACCCAGTTCTCTGCAAATGATAGTTGGGTTTTTTCATTTTGGGTAAGATCAATGTTTGTTTCTTTTCCCAAATGAATCCACAACTCTGAACACAATTTCATTCCCATCAACAGATAGATCATTAACGCAATTTCGAACTCACATTTAATTCCACCAGAAAAATTTTGATCACTTAATTCCCTTTTGACTCAGACGGAATCGACCATCCCAATAGAATTAACTTTGAATGCATATTCTGACGAAAATTGGTAATTCCGACCGGAATTGGACTGGTGGAACAGAGAATGTGGGTTTAGTGCTTAGTGGCAGGCGCCTGCCACTAACCTCCGCCTGCCACTAAGCTTAGTGGCAGGCGGCCTGCCACTAACCACGCGTCTGCCACTAAGCTTAGTGGCAGGCGCCTGCCACTAACCAATGGCCTGCCACTAAGCTTAGTGGCAGGCGCCTGCCACTAACCACGCGTCTGCCACTAAGCTTAGTGGCAGGCGCCTGCCACTAACCAATGGCCTGCCACTAAGCTTAGTGGCAGGCGCCTGCCACTAACCACCTGCCTGCCACTAAGCTTAGTGGCAGGCGCCTGCCACTAACCACCTGCCTGCGAGTAGCTTACTCGCAGGCGGGGCCTGCCACGTGTTGGGCTTCCTCGCAGCTGCTTTACTCGCAGGCCGCGTCGTGCTTAGTGGCAGGCCCCGCCTGCGAGTAAGCACTGTGTTTAGTGGCAGGCTGCCTGCCACAAAGCACGACGCGGCCTGCCACTAAATCATCCGTCTGTTGTAGTGATCCTGCCTCTAGCAGTTTGGTGATCTCCTCCTGGACTGCTTGCTTCCTTGTCCAATTTACTCTCTGTTTTTTTTGTGACACGGGTCGGGCGTTGATGTGACGTTATTTAGTGCATTTTGAGCCCTCAATTAACCTAGGGATCTCCCATGTTTGATCTCATTTTTCTATGATTAATATACTTTTATTGAAGTTTTATGCAAAGTGCTCTTTTGTTGTCCGGTTGCCACTTTGAGGCCAATTCCGTGTCTATTGGAGTTGTTTTCTTTGCATTTTCAGGATTTGGCATTGAAGTACTGGTGACAAGGAGCACGTAGGATCAAACGGGAGGTCAATCGGAGCTAGGACGGAGGAGATATGGCCGTTGCAAAATCGAGAAAAGTGCACAGCTTCATACTTAAGTTTTCGGCGAGAACCTTATAGTTCTCGCCGAAAACCCTTGGCGTGTGCAAACAGTGATTTCCCGGAGATTTTTGTTCAATTTGTGAAGAAGTTTTCGGCAAAAACTTCCTGAGTTTTCATCGAAAACCTATGAAGAAATGCAAGGATGCCCGGGGTTTTTCAAAGAGATTTTCGGCAAAAATCTTGTACAGTTTTCACCAAAAACTCAGGGCTATTCCAGCGGAGTATTTAAAGTGAAGGCGGTGGAAATTTTAAAGGGAGAATTCATTAATTTCAGAAACCTCTCCTTTGTCAAAACCCTTTCTCTCAACTTCTCAATCACTTTCTCCTCATCTCCAATCCACAATCCTAGAGCAAGGTGCAACTCAAAGTAGAGGAGTTTGGATTGAAGCCCACAACCTTGGGGAGAGGAGCTTGCAAGAAGAGGATTGCCATGGAGCTCTTGGTGACCATCTCTCTTTCTTTCTCTTTTGTACCCTTGGCCATGTGTGGCTGATTTCCTAGGTTTCCTTGGATTGATAGATAGTTGTGCTAGGATACAGGTGGATTGTACAAATATGCCATGATTGATCTTGGATTGTAAGAAGATGATCTCTAGACTTGTTGTTAATTCCAAATTATGTTATGTGCTTGATTTGGTCTATCATTTGTGATGTAATGCATGAGAGTGCTTAGATTACATGGTTTGTAGGTCTAGGGATTGAAGAGAGTGTGTTCTAAGAGATTAGATCATCTCAATTCAACCATAGTTGCATGATTTTTCTCTTGTGCATTTTATCAAACACTTGGTGTGCATTAGGTTTTTCATTCAATTGAACTTTGATTAGTCTTTTGATGATTCTCTTAGTGTTAGGACATTGACATGAGAGTGTGGTGTCTAGCCTAGTGGTCATAGAGTCATAGGAGAGGGTTTTGTAGCTTGGCATTTCATCAAACACCTTTAATGCATCCTTAGTCACTTAGCTTGAGAGCGAGAGCCTAGGTTGAGTGGTTATAGGATAGGAACTTAGTGCGACGAGAGTGCGTTGAGTCTATAGAAGGGATTTGCGTGGTCATTTGATTGCAACCTCGATCATGTTTGGCTTGTTTGTGCATTTGTTCCTCTTGAGCATGATGAAGCTATCTTTCCAAGTGAACCTCCTTTATCTTTGTGTTGCACCGCTTTGTTTGTTTGTTTGTTTAGTTTTCTTTATGTTTTCTTTCATTCCTATTTTAAACCAAACTCCTTTTAAATGAATAGACCGTCCATGAACCGTGTGAGTATTAGCTATTGAGAGAGCCCTCATGGAATACGACCTTGATAGTTGTGAGGTGAAATCTTGCACATCAAGTTTTTGGCGCCGTTGCCGGGGACTTTCTCAATCCTTTGAAAGCATTTAGTAGTGGACCGTTCTATTCACTTCCTTCCGTTTTGGTTTTGCTTCTTTGTTATTTGTTTTTGTGGTTTTGTTATCCCGCATTGTTGTACTACTTGGTTGTGTTTGTTGTGCGTGTTTGTAGGTCCCTTATCCACCTATCCGTTCTCTACCTCACTTAGTTCATGGGAGCAAGGTTGCAAGTACGATGAACTCGTGGCATGGAAATCAAGGTTATGGTACCTATCAAGGGTGGAATCCACCTCCTAACCCATACTATGGTCATCCTACTTCATCCAACTACTACTAAGGTCCTTGTGAGGAAGATAGCCAATGGTTGGGTCAAAAACAACAAGTTTCAACACCCATGTGGAATGAGAAATGTCTCTATCCATCTCCACCCTACCATCAAGTCTTGCCGGAGTATTATCAAGAGGATTTCACAAGTCATGAACAACATTCTCCACCGCCTTCTATGCTAGAGGAGCTCTTGCAAATGTTGAAGGAAAGTGAGCGTCCCCGAGAGGAGTTCGTAAGCTATGAGGAACCTCCTCCATCTTTTCCCACGCTTGAGGAAACTTTAAAGAATGCGGAAGACAATGCGAACCAACTTAATCGCTTAGCTCAAGGCGTGACGCTCATCAAGGAAGCTCTCGAGGATGAACAACATTCTCCACCCTCCTCCACAATTGAGGAGATGTTGCAAATTACGAAAGATAATGCGGCTCGGTTGGATCGTCTAACTCAAAATTTGAAGCTCATCATCGACACCTGTGAACCGGAAGTGCTTGTCATGGAAGAAGAAGAAAGTGAGTTTCCCCAAGAGGAGTTCATGAGCCATGAGAAACCTCTTTCACCTCCTTTCATGCTAGAGATCTTGCAAATTGCGGAGGATAATGCAAACAGAGTTAACCGTTTATCCCAAAGCATAGAGCTCGTCACAGAGATTCTTGAGAATGAACGCCGTCTCAATCATGTGGAGCAAGTTTATGATGATGAAGATGACATTTGTGAATCCGAAGAGCTTGACACGGAAGAAGATTTAGTAGTGGAGGCGATTGAAGAACATGTTCTTCCCGAGGACACACCAAGTAACGATGATGTGGGGATAGAAGAACCAAGGAAACTTGAGGATGATTACACTTTAGAGGAGGTGAGACATGTTGTGAAGACTCTTCAAGAAGAGGTGGTACCGAGAGTGGAGCACGAAAGTGAACAACACCACCCTATTGTGGTGCCACCAAAGATTGTGAGTGCTCTTCAATCTTCTTGCTTGGTCATGAAGTATTTGTGCCAAGAGCCCAAGGATACATGCATCTCTACCCCCCCAAGGTGATAATGGAAGAGGAGCTGCCCATGTTTGAACCGGAAGACTCCTTGAGTGGCATCACCAACTTGGAGATGATGGAGCTCAATGGTGGCCCCCTACCATACTTTCTTCCTCAAGCTTCGAAACTCAAAGGTAGCAAGCCACCCCAAGGTACCAAGTGTTATACAAGCATCAATGTGCATTGGCTAGTCTACCATTCTCCCAAGATGTTTCTTGGAGCTCAAACTTCATCATGGAAGAAGCTACTTGACATCAAGGAGGTACTAAGTTGGACACCCTAACACAGGTATCGTCGAGCTTAAGATGGTAGCCAAGCGCTTCTTGGGAGGCACCCCATGTTATCTTTAATTTTACGCTTTTAATTGTTGTTTGAGGTTTTTGTGTTGTTTTAGCTTTCTTAATAAGATTTGGCAAGCAATTGGGATCACTCTTCACCAAGGATCATCATGGAACTCTTTCACCGCTATTACCTCCTATGCTCCTCTCTACCAACGCGGTAATTTCGTTCCACCATACCCTCTCTCTCTTGATCATTGAGGACAATGCTCCTGTTAGTCGTAGGGGAGTTTGAGGTTTGGTGTTATTATTTGTGGTAGAGATGTAATGCTATGCTTTGATGATTTGCATGATCTTGATTGTTTCCAAATTCCTCTATCATAGAATCATTCGGTTCTTGACTTTTGGTGTTTAATTGACTTCAACCTTTCACAATGATGTCTAGACTGTTTCACTTAGAACCTATAACCAGCATGTTAGCACTGATATCAAATGAGTCTAGGCCAGAACAGAGACTTTATCACTCTTGTATGTTGGTTGATTGGTTTGATATGTGTTTTTGTACCGCGCGATAACACCGGTCTAAGATGATAAAGGCAATTAGAATTTCACCACATTCAGCCAAAAAGCCTACCCGAATCAGTTTCCTATAGGAAAACCCGTTGAGCCTTGGCCTGTTTGTTGGATCATACACATTTTCACCATTTTCCATGTTTTTCATCACCTTTTTGATCCCTCGTGATTGTGGCTTGAGATTAGACGGAATCCAATTCGAAATCTTGTGTGGAAGTTGTAAGGGGCTAAGGATCAAGTGGCTAATTTGCGAAGAAAATGTTCAAAAGAAAATGCTCAAAAGAAAAGAAAAGCTAGGCAAGCTCGGCACCTAAGTGAAGTGTCGGGTTGAGCACTAGCAAAGGCAAAGGCTGTGAGCTAGGCAGGTTCAACACCTAAGTGAAGTGTTGGATCGAGCACTAGTATGCAGTAGAAAAAAAAAAGAAGAAAAAAATAGGAAAAAAAAAGAATTCTCAAAAGTGGCCCTTGTTATAATGATCCTAGCTAGAGCCTGTAAAGTGCAGATCTAGAAGCGTACGAAGTTGAGTCGATATCCACATCACGATCACTTACCACTTTCCAAAATTTTCCTACCCCCACCTAATTCGTTTCATATCCTAAAGTTTAAGTCCTTTTGATTAGAGTTGGTGTTGTCGTGGTCGGTTTTGCTGTGTCCCAATTAACCACTACTTGAAGTGTGTAGAAAATAGTAAGGTCTAGACTTGTTTGGTTGACGTTCTTGCATGTGTAGGTTAAGTTTGTTCGTGGAACAGTTTAAGCCAAATTGTTATTGCTTGAATTTCAACGGGACCAATCTTGTCATTTGTGAACTTGGATGTTTTCTGATTCATTTGCTTGAGGACAAGCAAAGCTTAGTCGTAGGGGAATTTGATGTGATGTTATTTAGTGCATTTTGAGACCTCAATTAGCCTAGGGATCTCCCAGGTTTGATCTCATTTTGCTATGATTAATATGCTTTTATTGAAGTTTTATGCAAAGTGCTCTTTTGTTGTCTGGTTGCCACTTTGAGGCCAATTTCGTGTCTATTGGAGTTGTTTTCTTTGCATTTTAAGGATTTGGCATTGAAGTAATGGTGACAAGGAGCACATAGGATCAAACGGGAGGTCAATCGGAGCTAGGACGGAGGAGATATTGCCGTTGCAAAATCGAGAAAAGTGCACATCTTCATACTTAAGTTTTCGACGAGAACCTTATAGTTCTCGCCGAAAACTCTTGGCGTGTGCAAACAGTGATTTTTGGGAGACTTTTGTTCGATTTGTGAAGAAGTTTTTGGCGAAAACTTCCTGAGTTTTCGCCGAAAACCTATGAAGAAATGCAAGGATGCCCGGGGTTTTTCAAAGATATTTTCGGCGAAAATCTTGTACAGTTTTCGCCGAAAACTCAAGGCTATTCCAGCGGTGTATTTAAAGTGAAGGCGGTGGAAATTTTAAAGGGAGAATTCATTAATTTCAGAAACCTCTCCTTTGTCAAAACCCTTTCTCTCAACTTCTCAATCACTTTCTCCTCATCTCCAATCCATAATCCTAGAGCAAGGTGCAACTCAAAGTAGAGGAGTTTGGATTGAAGCCCACAACCTTGGGGAGAGGAGCTTGCAAGAAGAGGATTGCCATGGAGCTCTTGGTGACCATCTCTCTTTCTTTCTCTTTTGTACCCTTGGCCATGTGTGGCTGATTTTCTAGGTTTCCTTGGATTGATAGATAGTTGTGCTAGGATAGAGGTGGATTGTACAAATATGCCATGATTGATCTTGGATTGTAAGAAGATGATCTCTAGACTTGTTGTTAATTCCAAATTATGTTATGTGCTTGATTTGGTCTATCATTTGTGATGTAATGCATGAGAGTGCTTAGATTACATGGTTTGTAGGTCTAGGGATTGAAGAGAGTGTGTTCTAAGAGATTAGATCATCTCAATTCAACCATAGTTGCATGATTTTTTCTCTTGTGCATTTTATCAAACACTTGGTGTGCATTAGGTTTTTCATTCAATTGAACTTTGATTAGTCTTTTGATGATTCTCTTAGTGTTAGGACATTGAAATGAGAGTGTGGTGTCTAGCCTAGTGGTCATAGAGTCACAGGAGAGGGTTTTGTAGCTTGGCATTTCATCAAACACCTTTAATGCATCCTTAGTCACTTAGCTTGAGAGCGAGAGCCTAGGTTGAGTGGTTATAGGATAGGAATTTAGTGCGACGAGAGTGCATTGAGTCTATAGAAGGGATTTGCGTGGTCATTTGATTGCAACCTCGATCATGTTTGGCTTGTTTGTGCATTTGTTCCTCTTGAGCATGATGAAGCTATCTTTCCAAGTGAACCTCCTTTATCTTTGTGTTGCACCGCTTTGTTTGTTTGTTTGTTTAGTTTTCTTTATGTTTTCTTTTGTTCCTATTTTAAACCAAACTCCTTTTAAATGAATAAACTATCGATGAACCGTGTGAGTATTAGCTATTGAGAGAGCCCTCGTGGAATACGACCTTGATAGTTGTGAGGTGAAATCTTGCACATCAGGCGTCAGCCCTGACAGTTAACTAGTGCTGCATGATCGCGGGGTCTAGCCCAGGCATATCCTGAGGTTTCCATGCGAATAAATCGACATACTCTCTCAGAAGGGTCATCGTGCGTTCTCTGTCTGGGATCGACATGTGAGAGGACAGACGCAACACCTTCTCGGGGTCACTGGGGTGTAGTTGAACTTCCAAGTCTGCCTCCGTCGGCTCAGGGCGGACGAATGCGTCTTCTCTAGTGTCCACCGAGAAGCACGCCTCCTCCTTCTTGAGAGCGATTTTGTAACACTTTCGTGCCAAGGAAGTGTCCCCCCATGCTAATCCTGTTCCTCTTGCCGTAGGGAATTTCATTACTTGATGGACTGTAGAGGAGATCGCTTCGAACGTAGCTGAAGTGGGCTGCCCCATTATCATATTATACGTCGTATTGCAATTGGTGACGTAGAATTTGATGTGTTTGGTTTCCTGGTGATCGTCGTCCCCCAGTGTGATAGGTAGGGTGTTCACGCCCAACACTGGCACGTCATTTCCGGCGAAGCCGGTCAGCATGATTTTGGAGCGCTTGAGCTAGGCGGGGTCTAGCCGCATTCTGCTAAAAGCATCGACTCAGAGTATATCCACCGAGCTACCTTCATCTACTAGCACCCTTTCAACCAAAGTGTCTTCGACGATGACTCGAATTACCATGGCTTGGGTGCTGGGACTTCCTCCTCGTAAGTCTGCCGAAGTGAATGTGATAGGCTATTCCCCATCCGACCGCCTAACCATGGAACATTCTCTGACAACTCTCATGTTTTTGGGCGTGTCTTCTTCCCCGCCCAAGATCATGCTGCACGTTTTCTTGTACCGTTGCCTCCTATCCTCTTTTTGGACTTCCGTGCCTTCCTCTTCTTTCTTGTCAGTGATCTTGTCAAAGACGCTCGCCTTCTTGGGGGGCGAGTGTCTATCCGCCTTTGGCCGGGGTGACTCTGACCTTTCCTTCTCCTCTATTCGTCTGGGTGATTCTGAGCGTTCCCGCTCTTTCCTTATTCGGTTACTCAAGATGAATTCCCTGAGGTCTCCGTTCCTTAGGGCCCGTTCGATCTCATTGCGAAGCTCACAGCAGTCTTCAGTGTCGTGCCCTCTTTAACCGTGAAATTCACAATATTCATTGGGGTTCCTCTTTTTACGGCCGCTTTGGGTAGGGGGGCCGGCCAGCGCAGTCCTCTCTTCTTTTCTTGGAGGACATACATGAGTCTCCGCCTAGACTCCGACAGCGGCGTGAACCTTTCCTCTGACCTTCCTTCCCCATGAGAGCGATTGTCTCTTCTATCGTCGGGGCGTTTCTCCCTTCATCCTTGGTACCCTCTATCTCGGTTTTGATCATTTGGACGCCCCTGTCCTCCTTGTATCATGGCGACATTCTCCTCCACCTCACCGCATTGGAGGATGCATGACTCCAATTCGGTATGGGTTTTTGGTTTCTTTCAAACCAACTCCTTGTCTAGCTCAGTACTGAGCATGGTGGTCTGAACGTGATGAAGTACGATGTCCAGCACGAGGTTGGGCACTGCTGCGACCGCTTTGGCCCATTTCTCATAGTACTGTCTGAGAGTCTTTGACGGTTCTGCTTCAGGCTCTAGAAGGCGGATAAGTTGCGCCCTGCCTCCTTTTGATTTGAGAATTTGTGGAGAAAGAGCTGGCAAAGTCTTCCCAGCTTTTGATAATTCCTTCCGCCAACCCCCCATACCAAGTCAACGCGGCTCCGGTCAAGGTACCCGGGAACGTGCAGCAGTAGGTGGCGTCTGGGGCTGTGAACATTTGCATGGTGATGGTAAACCTCAGTAAATGTTGGTCGGGATCACCAGTTCCATCATACGCTTTGATCACTGGTGGCGCAAATCCCTGTGGGGGGCACGCTGAGGAGCGCTTTGTCGAGGGGCTACCTCATGGCGAGTTGTTTGGGGCCGGACTGGTGGCATTGGAGGAACAGTCAGTACATTTCTTCCCAGTCCGCCATACCGGGAGCCAGTCCACCAGATGATCCTTCTGCTTGATTTCCTGGCACCGTCTTGGCCACCAGGAACTTTATCATTGCCGCCATTTCGCCATTTTGCCTTTGTAGCTCAGCCACCTGCGCCGCGAGGTATCCTGTAGTAGGGGGAATAGTTGAGCCTGGGGCCTCGGCTTCACCGATTACGTCCCCCGTCGGTGAAGGGATGTAAGACTGCTTCTCGGTCGCCCTTAGTCCAAGGGGTGGTTCGTGGGACCTGTATGCGTACCCGTTCCCGAGGGTGTGACTTCGTGAAGACGTGGGTCTCGGAGGACACCCGTCGTGATGACTTGTTTGGCCGGGGTGACGGGTGTTCCCGTGAGGTTACCGCTCGTGGGATAATCTTCCAGATTCTACATGTTATTTATCTCTTGGGAATCAGACGTTTAGCTAACCCCCTATCTGGCGCACCAATTGATCAGCCCAGTTGGACCGGTGGATCAATATTGTGGTTCTCTGGAGGTTGAAGGTGATAATCACGTCCTCGGTGTGCCTCGGACCTCGGGCGGGTAGTACCTTGCAGGGCGGATACGTAAGGAAGTTAGTGTAAGAATTCTCCACCATAGCGGCTCCCCTTCATAATTCTAAGGAAGGATTCGAAGTATGAGTGGAATGAAGCTTGTCAGAAAGGGTTTGAAGAACTAAAGAAGTGGTTGACTTCTACTTCAATTTTGAGTTTGCCAGTCGAAGCAGGAGAGTACATGGTGTTCTGCGATGCTTCCTTGCAAGGGTTGGGGTGTGTTCTTATGCAGAATGGGAAGGTAGTCGCTTATGCCTCTCGTCAGTTAAGAGTGCATGTGGTGAACTATCCAACTCATAATCTAGAGTTAGCTACAGTTGTGTTCGCCTTGAAGTTGTGGAGGCACAATCTGTATGGTGAGACGTTTAAGATAATGACGGATCACAAAAGTCTTAAGCACTTGATGGATCAAAAGGAGCTGAACAATAGATAGAGGCGTTGGGTAGAGCTTCTGTTACGACTGCACCATTGACTACTATCCAGGTGAATCCAATGTTGTTGCTGATGCTCTAAGTCAAAAGGAGTTGGTCTATCTAAGAGCTTTGAGGGTGGAGTTACAATTGGAGGATGCCACCAGTTTGTTTGTTAAGCTCAGTATTCGTATGTTGTTGAACGATAAAATTGAAGAAGAGCATCTCAAGGGTGCTAAGTTGGTAGCTACCAAGGAGGAAGTTGAAAGGGGTTTTGAAGTTATAGGTGGTTTGTCGAGGTGTAGGGCTCGCGTGTGTGTGCCGGAAGTCGAAGAGTTAAGGAAGGAGATTCTTGAAGAATCCCACTCCTTGAGGTATGCTATGCATCCTGGAATGACCAAGATGTATAACGACTTGAAGGTGAGTTTCTAATGGCTAGGCTTGAAGAAGGATGTGGCTCGGCTTGTTTCAACTTTGTTGATCTTCCAGAAGATGAAAGCTGAGCATAGAGCTCCTGGTGGTTTGTTGCAATCTCTACCCATTCCGGAGTGGAAGTTTGCATATACCACCATGGATTTTGTATCATGTTTTCTGCCTACAAGAGAGTGTAACATCCCCGCCCAACCTAAGGGGTTGGAACTCGAGTTTGGGTGATTAAGGCATTGAAAACGGTGTTCTTGAGGTCCCATCGAAGTCTGGGACGTTCGTAATTGAGTCAGGTTGAAGTTACACATCGAGCATGTTGAAAATTTGTCGACTTACCAATATGTGATATACAACCGTGTATCATGACACACGGCCGTGTATCATGGTCTGACTATAAAACATGAGTTTTTGGACGGATTTCTGCAACTTTTCCCTCTCTCTTTCCTCCTGAAAACCCTTTTGACGAACCAAGGTTTTCCCCACTTCAAACCTTGATTCTGGGAGCTACGATTGTCCGATTGAGGATCCGTTTTCTTTTGTGCGTTCCTAGAGACGAGAAGAAGAGATCGTATATCTTTGTTCTGGGTATTTCGGAGTTAGGTGCTGTCAGTGAGTGAAGGAAGAAGCTACATTTTTGGAGAAGGAGAGCTTGTTCGTTCGAGTTTCTAGAAGTTGTTTAGAGCCTCGTCTTATTGTCAGAGGAGGGTTTAGTGTAGATAGGTGATGATGGTCGATGTGAGGAGTTTTAATTCTAACCTAGATTAATTTAGGGATTGCATGAAAATGGAACAGTAAAATATGATAACTAATTTGTGATTGATTGTTGATTAATTGATGATGATTGTCGATTAATGGATTGTTGATGTATGATTGATTTTTCTGATGACATGTGGTTGGGATTGGGGTAAACGATTAATATTGATGATTAACGGATCAGAATTAGAAGTGAGTGTTAGGAATGACGAGGTTGGGTGATCGTGTTAAATTGCATATTCTGCTATTGTTAGTTGTGGTTGCAGGAGGATGGCCCTGCCAATGTGGGGTCGTCCTATTAATGATGAACAGGAGGATGACCCTGCCAATGTGGGGTCGTCCTATGAAGGAGGAACATGAGAGTAACCCTGGACTCATGAGATGGCTATCCCTATACCTACAGGTGGGGGTGGCTGGTGAGCTAGCCATTTACCCTTGTTACGGTTTTTGATGCATGAATATTAGGTGTAATTGATTGAAGTGGAAAACGTGGAATTAATTGTATCGGGTGAATTGATGTTATGTGTTGAATTGGGTGAATTGATGTTATATGTGATGGTGGTTGATAACATGAGTTGTGTTGATTGTAATGAGGATGTCAAGATTGGATGAATTGTGGATTGGAATTGATTGAAATGTAAACGTGGAATGGGGTGATTTATTAGGGAATTGATGATGGAACTTGATGTTTGGATTGTGATGGATTTGGTGAGGAATTTGATGAGTGGTTTTGATAGATGAATTTGAGGATTGGATTAATTGCTGAGTTTACTTGAAATGATAGAACTGGAAAGAGCTTGTACTGTCCCCAAATTGTCACCTCTCCTGGAAGAGAGGAGTGCGGTCACGCCTCCTGGAAGAGTGGCGTGATTGTGAGTTGGTCATGAATCCTTATACTGAGGTTTAGGATGCGTCTTTGGGAACCTCCTACTGCGGTTTGGGGTGCGTCTTGGTCCCTCCTGGAAGAGTGGGTGCGTCTGTGAGTCGGTGGGGGTGGTACGAGATAACTCCTTATGGTGCCTAATAACTCATCTAAAATTAATTATGATGTGATGTGGACTGTGTTGGATTGATCTGTGAATCAAATTGTGACATTGTGCTGAGTTGTGGGATTGATGTTGAATGGTTTATGATTATGATGATGTTATGAATTGTGAATTGTTAGTATGGAGAACTAGACTTGGGTGATAACGTAGACTGCTTAAGGATGCCTAATGAACTCACGTAGCTATTTGAAATGAGAAAGGTGGTGTATGTGAATGTGTGTGTATTGATGGTGAATGCGAGGTGGGATGTGATGTGATGTTGAACTATATGTATGTGATGTAATGCTGAACTGTATGAATGATGATCTTTGTTATATTATTGTTATGGTGGATTGAGAATTTTGAATTGAGAACTGCACCTATGTGATCGCTTAGACTGCTTTAGGATATTAAAATTGGTAAAGGTTGAGTCAGATTCTATTGTTAGTGTTATGTGAGGAGTTTGGAATCGCTTCTTTTCGATGATAGGTTCGACGCATAGTTAAACCCAGTGGGTTCACTCAATTTCAATAGGAAATTGATCCCCCCTCTTCCCCTTTCAGGTTCGCGTGGGTAGTGAGAGTGAGTTGAGGTTCAGGTGTTTCGGTCAAGTTCAGAGTAGTTGCCGGTTGGAGCTATGAGGTGAAGATTGGTGATATACATTGGAGTTGACCATTTCTTTTATTTTTACTTTTCAGCTGACTATTGTGGTTGAGGATTTTGTAATCGTTTGAGGTTTGGATTTCGGATTTTGGATTATTATTTGTACTCGGATTTCATGTTTTGGAGGTCTCCTTTTAGATTTTGATTTTTATTAAGAACTTTAGTCTTTTCCTTATTGTCGTTTTTGCTCTTTTCGTTTAAAGATAACTTTGAGTAATGCTCATTACTGGTTCAACCATGGGATTACCTGAGTCGTTTCGAGATGGATGTTACAAGAAGGAAATGATGTAGTTTGGTTATTGTTGATCGTTTGACGAAGGTCACTCACTTTATACCCATCCAATATAAGCCAATCGTGGAAGAGTTGGTTAGGCTCTATATCGATGAAGTGGTAAGGTTGCATGGAGTTCCTCAATCTATTGTGTTCGACCGGGATCCTAGCTTTACATCTCATTTCTGAGAAGGACTGCATACTGCATTGGGGACGAATCTTAAGTTCTGCACAACTTATCATCCTCAAACGGATGGTCAATCAGAGATGACGATTCTTACCTTGGAGGAGTACTTGTTAAGGAGTTGTGCTATGGAGTTTCAAACTCCATCGACTGAACTGTTGCCATTGGTTGAGTTTGCTTATAAAAACTCATACCATATCAGCTTGGAGTATGCTCCGTTTAAAGCTTTGTATAGAAGGAAGTGCAAGATGCCTCTGTGTTGGGATGAAAAAGGTGCTCTTGTTTTAACCGGGCCTCAGATTTTTCAAGAGACAACGGATCGAGTAAAGGTGATTAAGGATAAGTTGAGGGCCGCTCAGGACAGGCAGAAGATGTATCCTAGCGGTTGTGCTAGAGAGCTAAGTTTCAAAGTTGGTGAGAATGTGTTTTTGAAAGTGTCTCCTTGGAAGGGTTAGATGTGCTTCGGTCGGAAGGGGAAGTTGGCACCACATTACATCGGTCCTTATGAAGTGTTGGCTACGGCTGGTCCAGTTGCCTATGTTCTGGCATTGCCAAGCGAGCTAGAAAGAATACATAATGTATTCCATGTTAGCATGCTGAAGCGGTATCATATAGATTCCTCTCACGTGATATAGCTAGAAGAAGTGGAGATCGAGTAGGATTTAACTTATGAGGAGAAACCGTTGGCAATTGTGGATAGGCAGATTCGGGTTCCGAGGAGTAAGTAGATCCCACAACTCAAGGTGGTGTGGAGGAACCATGATAGCTAATCAGCGACTTGGGATACTGAGGAGAGCGTGAGGAGGCGGTACCCTGAGTTAGTGGAGGTTTATGCTTCATGTACTTAATCCCTTTAATATTTTTCTTGTCTTTTCTTATTATTTCTTGCTTTGTGGAGTCGTGTGTTGGGTTTTGTTCTCGTTGTTAGTTGTGTGCTTTGTGGTTTGGTTTTGCTTGCTATTCAGTTGGGAGGTGGTGGTGGTGCTTGAAAGCAATCTTATAAGTGGATATTGTTAGGGCTGTTAGTATGAGTTTCAGATTGAAATGTGGATTGCAATTGATGCGTTTTTGCTGCAATCATTACTTCATTTGAGGGAGGAGATGAGTCTTGATTTCGGGGATGAAATATCATGAAGTTGTAGAGATTGTAACAACCTCGATCAATCAGATAGTTCAAGATTAGAATTCGGTTAATCAGGACATCGAATTTGATGTCACTGAGTTCCCATCGATGATGCAACTACTGTGTTCTACTGAACTGAGAAGATAATGGGCGTTATGCTTTCGATAACAGTCGTTGTTTGGGTCAGGTAATGGGCATTACGAATTTCAGTAATGGTCGTTGTCTGCTGCAAATAATGGGCGTTATAGTGGCCATAACGGCTGTCACGCTGGATCAGTATAAACAGAATAATCGACGAATGATTCTGAAAGGGAAAATTCTCTTTTCTCTCTCTGAAAATTCCATTGACGAGCCAAGCTTCTATCAACTTTGAAGCATGATTTCGGGAGCAACGGGTGTCCGATTAAGGCGTCATTTCTTCCTATTGATTCTTGACAGCGAGGAGAAGAGATCGAACTTCTTGGATTTTCCTGGTTTGGTGCTAAGTGCTGTCGGTGAGGAAGGGGAAAAACTACGTTTTTTGAGGAAGATGATTCATTCATCCAGAAATCTAGAAGATGATTAGAGCCTCGTCTTCTATTCTAGGTGAGGTTTTAGTGTCGATAGGAAATGACGGGTAACATGAGGAGTTGGAACTCGACCTAGATTATAATTAGGTTTTGCATGAATCTGAGAGCGTAATTGGATAACTGTTTTGTGACTTGCCAAGTGTTGATTGTGTTGCATTGTTATGTGATTGTGGGGATTGTGATGAAATATAATGACTAATGAATTCGAAATTAGAAATGAGAGATAGGATGAGATGAGTTGAGCTGTGTTCCTGCATATATATGTCATTGTAAGTTGTGGTTCCAAGATGATGGTTCCGCCAATGTGGGATCATCCTATGAAGGATGAACAGGAGGGTAACTGATGTGAACCGCTGCAACCGTGGGCAGACGACCCTAACCACCGCTAGTCTTGAACCTTAGCTTGATTGAATCGTCGGCATCGGGGCGGAATAGTACTAGGACCCGTCGGTCGCGATTAACCGAGAACCCTGAGTGTCCGGTGGAATGGCTCCACGACAGAAGGGGAATACTTATGTTGATAACACCGTTCCCTAAGTTATGCATGAGCAAGAACTTAAAGGATTTAAGAACAAAGTTCTGATTTATAATTGATTTCGAAAAAGGTTGTGTTTACAATGAGGCCGAAGCCTCTTATTTATACTAGAGGAGCCGGGACATCCCTGCGGCTTCCTACTTAGGCTAAAACTCGGAAATAATAAAGAATTAAACTAGAGTCCTATTTAGAGAACTAAAAGGACTTTTTTATGAATAATTAGTTTTTTATTCATCAAATGAAACCAAGGGAAAACCCCCCCGGACAGTTAGGCTTTACAACTCTAAACAAAGCACAAATTGAAACTATTCCCCCTATCGTATTCCCATTTCCCTCTCATAGAGGTGTCCGGTTCAACTAAGGAGAAAAATAGAAGAAACCCACAAGTCCCTACCCCGTACTGGTTCCAATCCCTTTCTATCACATACTCTTCTCCCTCACTAAGAGATGTCAGACTCAGCTAAGAAAGTAATAGGAACTTAACAACAGGGCAGAAACAACAATAACAGGGAAAACTATCTCTAATTACAAAGGGAAAGACATCTTTGGAACATTGTGGAAGCAAGTCATATCGGCTTGAAATCTCTATACCAGAGCTTCCGCGGTCATTCCCCCATCACCTGCATTTCTACGACAGCGCTCATACCATGTATTACTTATAACAGTACGCCATACCATACTCAGTTGCTTATTTAACACTGTATTCGAGTGTACCACCTTAGCAAAACCCTTTATCTCGTCCTTCCATGTTGAGTAGTGACTTAATCTCCCCATTTTGAAGCAAGCTGTTTTCAGTCTTTTCACATACACACACCCATGAAATATATGCTCTGGCTCATCAATTCCTAGGCCACATAACAGACAAGTGATATCAACAGTCATACCCCATCTAGCTATATCAGTCCTCCAAGTAATAAGTCCCGAAACCACCATCCAAGCTATCATAGAATATTTAGGTATAAAAGGGCTTCTCCATATCAGATTGAGCCAGGGAACAACCTCAAGCTTTTCTCTCAAGGTTTGCCAAACTACAGAAACAGAGTACTTATCAAGTGCTTTTCCATCCCAGTTCAGCTCACTATTCCTCCAAGTAATATGTACTTGAATCTCTTTACGAACCTTCATAATCCTACGCCACACCCAGGAATGATAAGGGACGCTTTTGTGCTGCCAAATATCAGCCCCTATCAATCAATAACATCTTATCCAAGCAACCCATATAGATCCAGGTTGACATAGAATGTTCCAAATGTGCCTAGCTACACAAGCTATGTTCCAAGTAAACATATCCTTTATGTCATGACCACCCTCAGCCTTTGGTTTTGCAATTTTCCTCCAAGAAACTTTAGCTCTTTTCCTTACTCCAGTATCCACTCCCCACGGAAACTCACTGCATTTTTTTCCACACTTCTTATAACAGCCTTTGGAAGAAAAAAGATATTCTGCCAGAATTGACTCAAACTAACCAGCACAGTTTTAACCAGCAATAGTCTCCCCGCATAGCTTAAGCACCTCACTTTCCACCCAGAAATCTTCTTTACAATTTTGTCTACCAGAACATCACAATCCCGAGCCTTTAGTTTCCCCGAGATAAGGGGAAATCCCAAGTATCGGACTGGCAACTTTCCTTCCTTGAACCCCGAGGCAACATAGATATCATCACGGGTAACACTAGCCACTGATTGTGAAAAAATATTTATGTCTTTTCAGGATTAAGCTGCAGACCTGAGATAGTATAGAGTCTCCCCAAAGCATTAACAACTCCTTCAATCCCTTTCAGAGTCCCATTTGTGAACACTAAGAGATCGTCCGCAAAACATAATTCAATAATTCCAAGTTTTTTACACTTTGGATGATATGGGATTAAGCCTTCTGTAGCATTTCTAATTAGTAAACAATGCAGAATTTCCATCATAATCACAAACAAACCAGGAGATAAAGGGTCTCCTTGCCTTAGTCCTTTCTTACTCTCAAAATAGCCAACCAAACCTCCATTCAAACCAATACTGAGCATCACACTCACTAAACAACCTTTTATCCAGCTTATAAACACAATAGGGAATCCCATAGCTTCCATAACAGCAACTAAAGCCTTAATGTTAACAGAATCAAAAGCTTTTCTAAGATCAATTTTAACAGCACATCGAGGAGAAGTATGCTTCAAGTGATAAGCATTAACAAGCTCATGAGCCATTAATATGTTATCTCCTATTTGTCTTCCAGATACAAAGGCTGATTGGTTCAAGCTTATAACCTCAGGCAGACATTTTTTCAAACAGGCAGAAATAATTTTTGCCACACACTTGTAAAGCACATTACAGCAAGCAATTGGTCGAAAGTCCTTTATATTTGCAGCATTTTTCTTCTTAGGGATTAAGGCAAGGAGAGTAGAGTTAACTGGTCTAGGCATATTACCTGTTTTGAAGAACATTTGCACAACACTTGTGATTTCCTGACCAACTATCCCCTAGGATCTCTGGAAAAATAAGGATGTGAAACCGTCAGGACCTGCACTTTTATCAACTGGGATATCAAATATAGTTGTCCTGACTTCCAAATCAGTAATAGGTTTAATAATGTCCTCAGCAGTTTCTTTTGAGAGATGTTTAATCAAAAAATCTTCAAACATCCTAGCGTCAGGCTTCTGCACATTAGCATCCTCTTTACCAAGGAGCTGTTTATAAAAATCAATTGCTATACTCACAATTTAATTAGACTTTGTAGCAAGTGAGCCATCCCCCCTTTCAAGATGCACTATTTGATTCCTGGCCTGTCTGAGTTTAACTGCCCTGTGAAAAAACTTAGAATTTGAATCCCCCAAGTTTAACCACTGCTCTCTAGATTTCTGCCTCAAAAAAGACTCCTCTGTTGCTGTCAATTCCTCCCAGTGTTGCCTATCAGCTTTAGCTTTCATAGTATTAGCATCTGTAACCCGATTAAAAGCCTCCAACTGAGATTTCTTCATAATCTCCTCAGCCTGCTTAACTCTTAAAGTAATATCCGAATAACTTTTATCATTCAGGACTCTAAGAGCAGCTTTAACATTCTTCAAGCGAGCATAAATCTTATAAAATCCTTTATTCTTATCTAGCCCCTTATTAGAATACCAGGCCTGCCTCACAATATCATCATAGTCCTTGCAAGAAGTCCACATGCTAAAAAATTTAAAAGGTTTTGGAAGACTTTGTAATCTCAGATTCGTATCCATCAGAATCCCCCAAAGATCAGAATGTTGAGGAGCTAAAAGCTCAACTCTACTTTTTTTTATTTTGCTTTAACCATTCCTCATTAACAAAACACCTATCCAACTTTCTATAGATCTGATCATTATCTCTATTGTTATACCAGGTGAACTGTGGTACCGCCATTAAATGATCAACTAAATAAACATCATCCAACCAATCTTTAGATTCAATCATACTGCTAGTAATACCAACTCTATTCGAAGCCTCCTTTGGGGAAGTAATCACATTAAAATCTCCTAGGACACTTACAGGTAACTTCAATCCTGCAAGCATATTTCTTGTCCTATCAAAGAGCTTTTTCCAACCAGCCACTGAGTTTGCTCCATACACAATCCCCAAATAAAATGAGACAGCACCCTTTATCAAACACAACACAATCTGATCAGAATGATATATCACAGATAGGTCAATACTTGGCTTCCATAACACCAAAATTTTCCCCAAAGGACTCTTATCATAGTTTGCAAAACTACTCCAATTTGAAAACTTTCATTTCTAATCAGTATAGAATTCTTATAACTGACTCTAGTCTCCAACAACCCAACCACATCAATATCCAACTTTCTAAGCATACCATCTATATTTTTATGTTTTTAGAGGAATTAAAACCCCTCTGATTCCAAACTAACACTTTCATTTTATTGATGCTTACCTCTTCGTCCTCCCCTTTTAAGAGGAGGAAAGTTTTCTGGAGAAAAAGCTTTAATGGTCTCTGCCTCTGTACCACTACTATCTCCCTTTGCATTACTAATATTATCATCACTTTCACCCTCTGCAAAATTTCTCTCACTTGCAGCTTCAGAGGAATCCTTAGCAGGCTGCTCATCACTAGACTTTTCACCAGACTTTCCAGCACTCTTAACATTTTTTGGCGACTCTTGAGTAACCACTTTTCCATTTTTAACAACTGAATTAGTAGGGATACCTTCCATATTTTCCCCCTTTTCTCCAAAAGTAGCATTTGAAGAAACCTCATCAGGAGATGTTTTCTCCCCTTTCTGAGAAGGTTCAGAGACCACATCTGCAGCAGCTTCAGACACTTTCTTCCTCCATTCTTTTTGCACATTAGTATGGTGAAGGCTTTTCAAAATATTTAGGTGTAGGAAACTCCACCTCAACTTCATAATCATCACCCTCAATTGACACCTTAACTGTTTTAGGACGTTCATCCTCTTCACGAAGTAGCACACATACCTTGACAGTTGTACCCATTCTAGTAAATTTGTTAACAGGCCTACCAACTGCACTTGAAAGCACTCCCACCCCCAAATGGTTACACAAAGGAGGAGGAACATTTAGAAAAGTAATCCAGACTAGAGTATCAGCAGGCTCAACAATGATAGGTTCCAGATGCTTACTCCACCGACGCAGAAACAAAGACTGAGAATAGATGTGCCACAGTCTCTTTAACACCCAATCACAGAGAGCCTCCGACTGGAATTCAAACAGCAAAAGACCATTAGGCAAAATAGAGACAAAAATCCTCCCTTCGTAACCCCACAGCTTGTTAACCAGAGCCTGAATTACTCTCAGAGGCGGTGAAGAACCAATAAGTTGCCCAACCAGAGCTTTTTTCTGTTCACGATAACCTAACTCAAGAACCTCCTTAGGAACCTGCACCACACCATCAATCATAATCGGAGGAGTATAGACTAGATCAGGGATAGTATTTGATCCAACTACTAAAGCCCAAGATTTCGAAGATTTCTCAGCTGAATCGGACATAAGAAAAGCAAACAAAGAAAGAGGAGAAGAGAAGACGCAAGATCTGCCCCGAAGACACTAGGTGCCACCCGGAGATTCACAAATAGATCAGAGAGCCCAGAGGAGCTCACCCACAAAGGGACTCCCTCTCACTATCAAAAATCTAAGATCTGTGTAACATCCCCGCCTAACCAAACGGGTTGAGACTCAAGTTCGGTTGACCAAGGTGCTGGAATCAGTGCTGGGGAGGTCCCATTGAGGTTCAGGACGTTCGGGTTTAAGTCGGGTTGAAGTTACAAGTGAGAGTGCTGGGCTGTGAACAACACACGCTGTGTGTTGTAACACACGCCGTGTATCTGTGATACACGGCCGTGCACTAATTCCTGCAATTCTCATCGAAAGTTTCAGTGTATAACACACGGCCGTGTCTTGGAGAAACACGCCGTGTAGTGTCAAGAAACACGCCGTGTGTTATGAAACACGCCGTGTGTTATGAAACACGCCGTGTTTCTTGACCTGCACATAGAAGGATGGATTTGCACAGAAATCCATAAGTTTCAACTCCTTTTCTCTCTCCGCGAAATCTATTGATGAACCAACCTTGAGCAATCTTCAGAGGGTGATTCCGGGAGCTGTGGAGGTCGTATTTGAGTTCCGTTTGTTGCTATGGATTTGTAGCAACAAGGAGAAGAGATCGCTAACCTCCATTTTGGGTTTCTGGGTGTAGGTCGTGAGCAGTAAGGAAGGGTAAGGCTACGAGTTTGGTGGTTAGGAAATCGGGTTTCTGAGGAACTAGAAGACGATTAGAGCCTCGTCTTCTATTCCAGGTGAGGGCTTAGCGTTGTGTAGGTAGTTTGGATAGAGTGAGGAGTTCCAATTTTGACTTAGATTAAACCTAGGTGATGCATGAAAATGGTGAGTGTAAAAGGGGATAAACTGTACTGTGAATGTGCTTGATTGCTATTGATGATTGTCGTGGTTGTTTGTGATGTTGATTGCTATGATATGGGTTGGGTGTGGACTGAAATGAACCGATTAATGGATAGACATAGAAATGAGAGTTAGGATGATTGGGGAATGTGTGCAAGTGCTATGATGTTATGAATTGCCAATTGTGGATGCAGGAGAGTGGCCCTGCCAATGTGGGGTTGCTCTGAGTATGAGGAACAGGTGGGTGACCACTAGACTCATGACATGGCCTCCCCTGTACTTGCAGGTGGGGGTGGTCGATGAGCTAGCCGGTTACCTTTATTGATTGTGACTAGGACACGACGGATGCATGGATTGGATGGAGTATGTTGTGCATCATGAACTATGATTGTAAAGTGGATGGTGTGTTGTGTGTAGTGGATGTGAATGCGATGAGATGAGTTGGAAACCTTATGCTGGAAATTGCATGTGAAAGTAGAACCTGAAGGAGCCCACACTACCCCACCTGAAATACTGTTGAGATCGAGTCCGATTCACTAGGGTGAATCCCATGACGGGTGATCATGGATGTTGATATCTCCGTTAAGGAAGGATCCCGATGGGATGCGTCGTGATATCTCCGTGGAGGAAGGATCCCTAAGGGGATGCGTCGTGTTATCTCCCCATGAGGGAAAGATCCTACGAGATGTGTGTTGATATGATGGCCGGCGGTGGTGGTGTGGACAACTCCTTGGAGCCTAATAACTCACCTAGAAATTATGAATGTGTTTGATCGTGCGATTGTGTTTGTGGTTGTGCCTTGGTTGATGGATGTGACATGTTGATGTTGTGTGTGAGTGCTGTGGATTGCTGTATTGTTCATTTCCATGCTACTGCTGATATTGTGCTTGTGAATGAGAACTGACCAACGTGATCACCTAGACTGCTTTAGGGAAATAAAATATGGAAAGGAGTTAGGTTGGTTCCATTGTTGTATGTCTTGTGCGGAATTAGAACCGCTCCATAGTATAGGCCAACGTGTAGTAGGCCCGGTGGGTTCACTCAATTTCAATAGGAAATTGATCCCTTTCTTCCTTTCAGGATCTCGTGGCTAGTGAGAGTGGTGTCGGTGATCAGAGTTGAGGGTGGATTTCGAGAAGTTCTGGACTGAAGCTATGAGGTGAAGACTGGAGCCTACTTGGAGTTGACCTGTTCCATATTTCAGTTGACCTTGGATTTTTTTGGGGGTTTTCTATGGATTTATGTATCTTTCGAATTATGTTGGATTTTACGGGTTTTATGGTGGATTTGGGTTTGTAATCAGTTAGCGTTTTCATGGTTGATGGAGGCCTCTCATGTTGACTCTTATTTAAACGTTTGGTTTTGGTTGCTATTTCTGTCGATTTCCACTGGGTAACACTCGGAACTGGTTCAACCACGGGTTCCACCGGGTTGATCCGGGTCGGATGTTACAAATGGTATCAGAGCCTGGTTTGTCGCTGCTGTACTAGTTGATCGTTTCCTCCCTCGAGGAGTAATTAACCTCGTATAGAGAGGGAATGAGACATCGGTACGGGACCGACATTCCAAGGGGTTTTTGTCAAACTGTTTGAAAGGGGTGGGAAGTTTTGAAAGCAATCGATGAGTCAAACTATTTGAATTTTTTTGGAAGGTCAACTGAATTGTTTAAATGTCCTACTGTAGTGAATCCAGTCAAGCAAGGGGAAGTAGGTCCACCGAGAACTCAGGGTTTGGAGGAGGAGCTCTTAGGTTCCAACCGAGTCTGTTAAAGGGTTGGAACTTTGGGGAGTTTGATGGAGTAGCGGCTGATCCTGAGGTGGCTGAGCAGTGGCTTCAGGAATGTGAGTACAAGTTCCTACAGATGGGACTTGATGAGGAGCTGAAGGTGCAGGCAATGACCTTCCTGTTTAAGGGTCATTGGTGAACGCCCGGTCGTTGGTCGGGATTCAACCAAATAAAAAATTCTAAGAAAAAGCGTATAGCAGATCGTATTCCGAGGGTCTCTATGATTGGTTACTTCAGAACTAGCAAAGTACTCGAAGGAAAACACGTTGTGCGTGGTGTGAGTTCCACGACTTCTATTTCTAAGAAATGCAGAGAAATTAAAACAAGTTAAACTAAAGCAGATTGAGAATTAGGGTTTTGGAAACAAGAATGACAGACGAACTTAGACTTTGAATCCCCCTTCGTTCCCCAGAGCATTGGCAATCAACAGATCAGCGGATTTCGATTCTCATTCAATCAATTACTAAGACACCACCATAACTCCTTACCCTTAGGTTTAAGACCGGCGAACGTTCGCTCTATCCGTTCTAACTACCAAGATTAACTAGCCGCCCGGGTACGGTCGCCTCTCGCAACGACTTAATTAATTGGTGTAATTACTAATGATTAATGAGTTACTCTTGCAGTGAATTAACCCTAACCGGTTCCTACGAAAGGCACACTCCAATTATAAGGTTAATTGTTCAATTCGATGTTCTAAAGTAAGGCGAGCGTTCGCTTCTATCCTTAGCTTAACCAGAATCTAATCTAGGTGATCAATCCAGACAAGAAACATGAACAATGAAGAACGAATCAAACATGAAAAAGAACTGATTGAATTTCGAATCTAATCACCGCCGATCCGTGACCGCTTTAAAGCCCTAGGTCACTTAGGGTTCATCTAGTCTAAGCTCTAAAGGGTTTAGCTACTCATGATTATTACAAAAGAAACAAAGACAAGGAAAGAGTTCATCATTCAAAGGAAGAACAGAAAAGAATCTGAAAAACCTAATTCAGACGACTCTGACAGACTCCGATCTTCGGTAGATAACACTCCTAGCTCCGGTTCTCCGAGATGGAAGGGATGGCGTCACGATCTCTATCCGGCTCTTCAAACTCCAACTCTTCGCTCCAGAACTTCAGAGAAATCTGATCCCGAAAAGTTGTGTTTTGTCAAATTATGATTGTATTGAATGCCTCCTTCTCTTTTGGGCCGCCGGGTTAAGTATTTATACTTAACCCTAACTGATCCAGAATAGTGTATTATTTTCGCCGAAAATTCCATAAGAATTTCGGCGAAAATTCCTTTGTGTTTGGGAGTGCTTCCTCTGCCTTGTATTTTCAGTCCGAAGATTACAATGTTTTCGCCGAAGATGTCATTTGACTTGGCACCAGTTGAATGCACTAATATTTTCGCCGAATATGCAAGCTTAATTTCGGCGAAAATCTCTTTGTACTCGGGCAGGATTTTTGTTTGACTTTGACTGGCTCCTTGGATCGATTCCGGTTTGATTCCTTGAGGTTCCAACGCCTTAGACACGTCCATGGCTACTCTATTTGACGGCAAAAACCTGTGGTAACACAAAAACACTAGAAAACCATCAAATAGACCCGAAACGGGCCAAGGTAACACAAATGGCACGAGATAGGGCAATCGATTGAATATTCGTTATTCTACCCTAAAAACCATGTCTTAAGCAAAGAAATGTCGCTTAAATGAGGCTGATAATCACGTCAAATCGAGTGTCATCAAATACCCCACACTTAAGCTTTTGCTTGTCCTCACGCAAACTGAATAGAAACGCTCATGTTCATAAATGATAAGATCGATTAAATTGGAGCTCAATCAAACACAATGAATTATTAGACAGATCAATCCTAGAACAAGAAACCTAACATGCATACAGATCAGCCAAACTACCTGGTCTCACTAATAAACTGCACACGACAAGTAATTAGCAATCAATCATGAACGAATTTGACCTGACCGACCAGACTCCTCACACAAGATATATATAGTACAATGGGAACTCTCACTCTCTGTGTTTAAGGACGTGTTTCTGCTCTCGATCATTTTCTTGTTACCGAATTTTGTCATTAGTTTGCATTTCGACCACATCTCCACCACTGTGACAACACGAGTATCTAGTCAAGAAGGACTTCCCTGCTAGGACCGTAATGAATACTACACTACTCGGGTTTATAATGAGATGGATGATGGGAATGAATGATGATGGCTTTGTGCGGTGTAGCTGTAACATCCCCGCCCAACTGAACGGTTTGGAACTTGAGTTTGGATGGTTTAGACATTGGAAACAATGTTCTTGATGTTCCATCGAAGTTCGGGACGTTCATAGTTGAGTCGGGTCGAGTATACAAGAGAGTACGTGAAAAATTGTCAATGTGGGCAGACCACGATACACGGCCGTGTATTACAATACACGCCGTGTATCATGATACACGCCGTGTATCATGGTCAGACTATAAAAGGCTGATTTTACACGGAAATTCATAATTTCCCCTTCTTTCTCTTTCCCCGAAATTCGTTTTTTGACGAACCAAAAACCCCTTAGCTTCAATCCTTGATTCCGGGAGTTGTAGAGCTCCGATTGACGATCCGTTTGTTGCTACGGGTTCGTGGCAACGAGAGGAAGAGATCACTATTCGTGGTTCTTTGTATTTCGAATCGAGGTGCTGTCAGTAGAAGAAGGAAGAGCTACGTTTTTGGGACTGAGCCAGAAATCTCCAAAAACTTCAAACCTCGATTCCGAGAGTTGTAGAGCTCCGATTGGCGATCCGTTTGTTGCTATGAGTTTGTGGTAATGAGAGGAAGAGATCGCACCTAGAGGTTCTGGATATTTCGGAGTAAGATGCTGTCGGTGAAGAAAAGAATAGCTACGTTTTTGGTGTCTGAGAGCTTGGTTGTTCGGGTTTCGAGAAGAGTTTAGAGCCTCATCTTCCTGTCAGGTGAGGGTTTAGCGTACGATAGGTAGTGTGGTCGGTGTGAGGAGTTACAATTCAGACCTAGAAAAAATGTAGGGCCTTGCATGAAACTGAAAGAGAGTAAAAGGGGAAAACTGTTCTGCAATTGATTGTTTTGTGAAATATGCTGTTTTGATGTTTGTTGGATATTTGTTAATTGATGGATTGGTTGATGATTTATGGCTGTTTGTGATGAGTTTGATTGGGGGAATTGATTAACATGGATGATAAATTGATCGAAACTAGTAAAGAGTGATAGGAGGGACGGGTCTGTGAACATGAGAATTGTGTATATTATGCTATTGTCAGTTTGTGGTTGCAGGAGGGTGGTCTTGCCAATGTGGGGTCGCCCTTAATTGATGAACAGGTGGATGGCTCCACCAATGTGGGGTCGTCCAATGAAGGACGTACAGGAGGGTAACCCTGCGACTCATGACATGGCTTCCCCTGTACTTGCAGGTGGGGGTGGCCGGTGAGCTAGCCGTTTACCCTTAAACTGTTTGTGCCGTGGGAGGCGTTGAATGTCTTGTGATGTGTGGTTATGTGTGATGTGGGATTACTGAATGATTCGGATTATGTTGGTTTATGTGATGTTGGGTTTGAGATGATGCTATGTGTTGTTGGATGACCTGATGTTATGAGTTGTTTTGGTGGAAGTGGTGCTATGTGGGATGGGGGGGTTGATAATGTGATAGTGATATAGATTTATGACATAGAATTGGATAATGGAATTGGCTTAGGGAATTAGTAAATGGAATTGGACAATAGAATTGGGTGAAGGATTTGGGGCTTGGGTTGACTGTTTGACATTGCTTGGTTGCTATGCGTGTTTGCCTGGCTTGTGATTGTGCATGTGGTTTGGAACTGGTCGACGATGGAATTGATGTGGGAATTGTTGTTGGACTTAGTGATTGGAATTGCATTGTTGATTTGTGAAATTGATTTGGATTGTGATATGTGGATTGAGGTTTGGAATTGGATTAATGTTGGAAATTGATGGTGGAACTGTTGATGGTCTTGATGATGTGAATTGGATGGATTTGAGGAGAAATTGATGAATGAAATTGGTAGATGAATTTAAGGGATGAATTGAATGAAGTGATTGAATGAAATGTTAGAATCTGAAGGAGCCTGCACTGCCCCCTAAAACTGCACTATGGGTGCTAAGTGCCTCTTCGAGGGAAAGAGGTGCGGTCACATCTTCAAGGGAAAGGCGTGATTTGTTTGGTTGAGTCAAGTTTACGATTCCTTCAAGGGAAAGGTCTCGTGGTATCCTCCAAGGGAGAGGATGCGTCTTGGACCTCTCCAGGGGAGAGAGGTGCGTCAGGCCGGCAGGGGTGGTGCGGGATAAACTCCTTATGGCGCCTAATGAACTCATCTAGATAATCACTTGAGATACATGTGTGTTGTGTGAGTGTGTGTGTGTGTGTGTTCATTAAATGTGGACGTGGGGTGCCTTGTGTTGTGTTGTGGTCTATGTTGGATTGATCTGTGAATTGAATGGTTCGTTGTGCTGAACTGTGGATTGATGTGAATTGTTTAGGTGTAGGATGGTGTTATGGACTGTGAACTGTTAATATGGGAAGATGCCTAATAACTCACTTAGTAGATTGGAATGTAATTTAGGATTTTGTGTAAGACGATTGTGTATGATTGTTGTGTGACGATTGAGATGACGAGTTGACTTAGGATGCTTCTGATCATTGAACTGTATGCATTGCGTTTCTATTGTTGAACTATATGTATGGATGTAATGTTGAACCGTCTGAATGATGCTCTTTGTATATTGATGCTATTGTGGATTGAGAATGTTGAACTGAGAACTGCACCTATGTGATCGCCTAGACTGTGCATGTTTTAGGGAATTAAAATATGGTATGGTTATGTCTGGTTCCATTGTGGTTGTGTGTGCAGAGTTTGGAATCGCTCTTCTAGGCTAGGTTCGGCGCATAGTTAAACCCAGTGGGTTCACTCAGTTTCATTAGGAAGCTGATCCCCCCCAGTTTCTCTTTTCAGGTGTTCGGTTGAGTTCGGAGGAGTTGCAGGTTGGAGTTGTGAAGTGAAGATTAGGAAGCTATTGTGGAGTGACCATTGTTTTAATTTTAGATTTTGGTTGACACTTTTGGGTTGGGAGATTTGTAATCATTTTGAGTTTTGGTTTTGGATTTCGGATTTTATGTATTGAAAGCCTTCAGTTGTTTTTGGTGAGCTTTTTAATGAAGAGTTGTTTCTGTTTTCGCTGCGTTTTACTCTTTTCTTTTAAAGCTGGTTCTTCCAGTAGCACTCAAACCGGTTCGACCACGGGTGAACCCGGGTCGGTTTGGGATGGGTGTTACAGTAGCTTTCGACTAACTTCCCTCGAATCTAATCTATGGCTTCCTACCGTCTAACCAAACACGGGTGGAATGATGAACGCTCGTCCTATGATACCCTCAAGCAACCTAGCACTTATTCTTTTTCTTTACACGATTTCTTCTTTTCTTTTCAACTTTTCTTTTGACTTCGTTCTTCCATTTGTAGGGAGAAGAACGTTTTATTGAACTACACTTTGAACTTTTCTTATTTTTCTGATTTTTCTGCTTCTCTTTTTTTTTCTGAAGCTTGCTTCTTTTCTTACTTTACTTTTTTTTTTCTTTTGTGCCGATTTTTCTTTTAGTTGCTAGTGGGGTTTACACGTCTAGACATATTAGCTAAGACCACCTGTTTAATGGCTACAGGCAGGTTACCACAAACCGACTTTCGGTAGGTCAATCTAGAACTACAACCACAGGGGATCAACGGGGAATGAAAGAAATGGGAAATGGCTGTAATGTATTATCGAACCGAAAGAACAGGCCAAGCTCAAGGGTCTAAACCTAGTGGATTTATCGTTTGGTAGGCTATCTGGCTTAGTAGCTGAATCTAGGTGCCCCTATCCTTCTAGAACTCGTGTCATCGTGTGGTCTCGAGTAGGTCTCATGCAAATTCTAACTCATTCAGGCAAACAGAAAACCACTCAGAAAGAATTAAAATTGCAAGTTACGTGCAATGGATCAAAAGCTCACAGTTGGTTTGCTAGTCGGATTCGGTCATTTTCATGCAATCAAGGCTACAAACTACGAGTGTGATTTTAAAATTCTGTTCTGACCAGGCAATTTAGCATCAAATCATACAAGTTGGTTCTCAAGTTCTAGGTTAAGCAGTCTAAGCATCATTATGAAAGTTTGAACAACAACTTAACATCAAAAATCAAGAACTGAGCCATTCTAATGCTAGAGAGACTGGAATGGAATCACGAGGCACACATAAAACACAATCAAGGGCAATCAAGTTCATGCAAGGATCAGGTTCTCTAGCATCCTACCCCACACTTAAATCGGATTGTGTCCTCACAGGACTAATTCTAGAGTTCAGAGTGGAATGTAAGAACCTGGATGAGGACGGTTGATCTCAGAGGGTGAGCACGGATTCAGAGAGCGGAGGGAAGTGTAACAAAACCTGAAGCAAAGGGAGTCTACCGATTGCCTACAAAACAAAAACAAATGAAACATAAAAAGGAAACCGGGACAAGTGTCCCGGATCCACACAGAAAAAAGTTGGACCGAATCCGAAAAGAATAAATAAAAAGAAGACACCAGAAAAGGAATACAACCCGATCACTGCTGGTCCGGTGAACCGGGAGGTGGAAAGTGGAGAAATTCGCCGAGCTGGCGTTGCCACGCCATCTGTCCCTCATATCGCCGGTCGGCGCGGCGCATATGTTGCTGCATAATAGTCCATTGCGCCTCTTGAGTGGCGTTGTCGGTGATGCGCCACTCCTGCAGTCGCTCGTATAACTCTCCAACATCCGCGGGGTGGTGTTGCGGCTGTTGAGTATGCGCCAGATATGGATCGGGGATGTGCGGCGGCGACTGGTGGATGTACCCTGCCTGATGGTGTAGCGAGGGTATATAATCATGAAACTCAGGCGGCGGCTGCGGCTGCTGCTCCTCAGCATCATCTTCTTCCTCTGACTCGACCACAGGCTGGAGTGGAGGATCAGCTGCTACATGGGGACTGAGGTCGAGTTCTAAGTCGTACTCAACCGCCAAGTCTCCTCCAACGGTTCGAACTGGATGTCGTGGAATGTGCAGGCCATACTCATGGCTGATGCCGAAGGAGAGGATGAGCTGTCCTATGAAGTTGCCTCCCAAGAGTTTGCGGGGTGGCGTCTTCCTCTTGGTCTTCTGGCGGAAGATGCGAGCCAGTACCCAACCGGGGTGGAGAGGGTAGCTCTCTCGGATGGCTCGGAGAAGCATGAGCTCCTTCTTGAGGATACGGTGGCGATCCTTTTCTCGAACATATAAAAGTGACCTCCGCCAAACCATATGAATAAATTTATAGAGCGGGTGAGAGAGAGACTTAACTGAGTTGCTCTCCCCGAGGCGATCGCCAGGTACGCCTGTCATGTGGCTCCAAAGCGCGTTGTACTCCTCGCCGTCATCATCTTCTCCCCAACCGAGGTGATGATCGTCATAGTGCTCATAGGGGATGCCGAGATGAGCGGCAAACTCATCGTAGGTGAGCTGCCTGTACACCCCACCAAGATAGAAGGTGATCACCTTCTGGCGTTGCTTCCTCTTGTGCTCATCCAGATCAAAGGTTGCCCAGAACTCCTGGAGGGCAATGTCTGGGAACTCGGCGGCGATGGTGGTCAGCTCGAGGAGACCAGCCGGTGCTAAGGCGTCATGCACGTTCCGGTGGTAGTCCTCATCATGATCGTGCAGGGACTCCATGGAGAGAGGGCGCACGTCAGCTCCCCGAACATGCTGAATCTTATGGAAGCACTCAAAATAGAAATCCGGTAGACGGGCGATGGTGGGATGATATCCAGCATGGCGGGGTAGAGCAGGTGGTGGACCCAGAACAGCGGGTGTGACGGGAGCGGCAGCTCTTGAGCTCGAGGCGCCATCAAGTCGCTCCTTAGTCCTGCGCTCAAAGGTGTTCCTAGACCAGAATGAAACCAGATTAGTCAACCAAAACCTTACCCCACACTTAGTAGAAAAAACTCGATTTCACAAAGAAATGAGGGAAACTAAGTGGGGTAAGCAAAGCGGAGTAACCGGTAACCATAGACAGTAAAATACATATTTAGGAACAGCCAGAATCGGATAAGCACAATCAGAGTTCAAAAAGTCAAACCGACATTTAGAAAGTCAACATTTAAGCATATTGGACCTTAATCATGGCAAGACTATCATAACTTGGAGAATGACGGTAAAAATATGATTTCGAATGGCAGCACGATAATATGAACAAGAATGAACACTTATGACAGCCAAACGATCAACAACAGTTCAAGTTCAAACCGACATTTCTCACAAAAGTCAACATAACAAGGAATTAATCGTATGCATAGCAACACATGACCAAATGATATGAAAATTAAGCACGGAACTCCCTAAGCATCCTAGAACAGTTCTATAAGTTCAGTTAATCCTAGTTCACACGAAACAGTCGGCACGCAAAACGAGGCAAACGAAAAGTCAACTGAAAGTCAACCCCAACGAAATTCAGCAATCTATATGTCAAAAGATTCGTATTGAAAAGATCTACAACTTACCTTGAAGTCATGACTGCTAAAAATGAACGAGTTGAGAGGAATCAGTGAAAAACTTGAAAACTGGGGTTTCGGAGAACTGGAGCTGCAAAGCTCCGATTCGGACGTTCTAGGGCTTGTTGGGATCGGAAAAAGGAGGGGAAGGGAGTGGCGGCGGTCGGCGATGGCGGCGGCGGTGGGTTACGGCGGCGACGGCGGATTGAAAGAGGGGGGTGGTCGGCGATTGTTTTAAAAAGATAGGGGAGGGAGTTTTCGGTGGTGTGAACGAAAATGAGTGAAGGAGAGAGAGGGAGTTAAACCGGATTTTAAAGGAAATATTGGGTGATTTTCAAAATTATTTTTGGCGAAAATAGGAAGGTGGTTTCGCCGAAAATATCAGTTAAAATGGACTGCCGGATTTGTGAAGGCGGTTTCGCCGAAAATAATAGCACGGTTTCGCCGAAAATATCAGTTCAAATGGCTTCGCCGAAAACAAAAACTTTTCGAACCGAAAACAATGAAAAGGGAGATTGAGTTCGAAAATTGAAAATCGATTTCGCCGAAAACAAGGGTGGTTTCGCCGAAAATTTTGAACTGTTCGGGTTTAAAATATTTTCGTGAATCAGCTAACTTCAGAAAATCACAGTTAAATCCACAAAAATCGGAACGACCTCAATCAACTTGCAACTGACTCTATGACATGCAGACTCTACACGAAAAATAATAAATCAAACAAACTGACACTTTTGGCTCTCCCGAACTGACTCTAAAATACCAAGTTCAACAAAAATTAAAACAGACTCCAGCCGTGGGTTGCCTCCCACGAAGCGCTCTTTTATTAATGTCCTTGAGCTGGATGATACCTGGACGGTATTAGGAGACATCCCAACTCAGATTCTCCTTCACGCTCACGGCGGAGTTCATGAAGTACAGCTTCGGGACTTCTCCGGTAAACGTGAATTTCTTCCCGTTCGCATGCAAAAGCTTGGTACGTCCGTCGGGAAGATGATCAACGAACTTGAATGGTCCGAACAGCTCTCTGGAGAGGTCATCCTTCTTGAGTGTGACGATGGAAGGAATGAGGACTGTCGGCTTCTTCTTGTCTTTAATCTTCGGCTTGTTATCACCAGGATCGGTGATAGTCAGTACTTCCTTAGGAGACGCTTTCGGCTTCTCCTTCCATACTTGTTCTGGCGTCGGTTTCTCGGAACTAGTAGGTGGTGCAGCTGCCTCGATGGAAGATGGTGGAATTTTTGGTCTCCAGACCATTTGGGTCTTCGTCTTCTTGTTCTTCCCTCGAGGTCTGCTCGGTGGTTTAGAAGAGGCTTGCAGTTCCTTCTTCTTCTTAAGCGGCTTCTGAATGACAGGTTTCTGCTTCTTCTCAATGACCTGTTTAATATCTGCAGCAACAACTGATCTAGAGACACTGGAAGAAGCATTAGTAACGGAGTTGACCGGAGTCAACCCCACCGTTTCAACAGCTAGGCAGTGAGATTCTTCATTCCTAGAGTCGTATTTCATGCCATCTTTAAGACGGAACGTTTTCATTTCTTTACCGACTCTTAACGTTAAAGAACCATTTGGAACATTAATATTCATTCCAGTAGTAGCCATGAAAGGTCGACCTATGAGGATAGAAGCATCATCTGTACTAGTATCCATAATCACATAATCAGCTAAGAACGTGAACGGACCACATTTGGTGACAACGTCTTTAATCTCTCCCTTAGGGGTTTTAAGTGATCTATCAGCAAAGACAAGTTGCATACTAGGCGGTTCAAGTTCTCCTAGGTTTAACTTTTCATATAGACTCACAGGCATAACATTAACAGATGCTCCTAGATCAACTAAGCAACGTTCAATTTCAACATCATTAATGACCAAAGGCAAAGTAAAAGACCCAGGATCAGATAACTTAGCTGGATATGGAGAAACAGGTTTCTTAATACTAATGTCAGGGTATCCTTCCTTGTTCCCCTTCATGCCAGTCTCGATCCTTGCATTTGGCAGCAATGCTCTAGGGAAGGGAGGTTTCACGACGTACGATGCAAGAGGAAGATCCTCCTTAGGCGCCGGTTTCTGTTCTTCTTCTTCCTCTTCTTCCGGAGTTTCAGCAATCCTGCGTAAAACAGAATAAGCATCAGCAATTAAGTTTGGAAGTTTTCGAGCAGTTACCATTTTAGCCTGTTCTTTTCTCGGGTTTGGCTCTGTCTGGCTTGGAAGCTGGCCAAATGGTCGACCAGATGCTAGCATGCTCGAGATGTTGTTCACAACTTGCTCAATTCTTTGTCCAGATGCTATTTGTTCTTGATTGAGAAGAGCTTGAGCGTTGAACTGACTGTCATGATCATCGAGTCTTGTGATGATCTGGCTGAGCTTCTTATGCAGGTCACTGACATTATTATCTCTTTGATGCTGCTGACCTGGATAGGTATTGTTAAGATATTGATTCTGGCGATTGCCAGGAGCAGTTCCATAATTACCCGGATTGCGATGCGGCGGCTGGTAGACACCTGCCGGCGGATGGTTAGGCTTCTGATCCTGAGCTGGACCAGCCGGGCGGTTATTCTGGTTCTGGTTATGATTGGCGCCAGCATTGTAGGGGGTCTGTCTTGATAGTTCCCTTGCTGTCTGAAGGTACGGTAACCAGCATAACCATTCTGATTATTGACGAAGCCTTGTTGTATGAAATTTACCTCTTCGGCAGACCAGACTTCTGCCTTACCAAAGTTTTGACAACGGCCTCCGTTATGTGAGCAAGCTCCACACCACTCGCAATCAGCAACATAGACAGAAGCTGCTGGCGGCTTGATTGGCGTGGTAGACTTCTTCAGATGCTTCTCTACCTCTGCCTTGATTGTAGCTTCAAGATCTAGCTTGCTCCTCGATCCTTCAGATTGTCGCTCCCAGTTCCTTGACTTGGAGGCATAGTTTGCGAAGTGAAGAAGAGCAGCTTCAGGAGTGAGTGTAATGCAATCCCCTTCAGCTAGAGAATTGACCCACTTGGCAGATTCTTCTCGAAGTCCACGAGAGAAGATTTCAGCTAACTGCCTCTGCTCGAATCCATGATGAGGGCAGGTGTAAAGAAGTTCTTGGAATTGATTCCAAGTATCATATAAGCTTTCTCCTTCTTTCTGGGAGAATTTGGCGATGCTGTCCTTGATGGCGGTTGTTCTGGCTAGAGGGAAGTATTCTTCAACGAAGTCCTGAGCCAGAGTATCCCAGTTAGTGTAGTAGCCAGGTGGTTTGCCAGTAAGCCACCTCTTAGCAGCGCCTTTTAGAGAGAACGGGAAAGCTCTTAGACAAAGGGTGTTTTTGTCGAGGTTTCCGTTCTTAAAAGTACTGCAGAGATCAAGGAAGTCTGCAAGATGAGTGCATGGATTGTCTAGGGGCCTGCCTTCAAACTGTAAATCCCTAGAGATCATAGTCAAGAATGGAATCTTGATCTCATAGTCAGGATCTCCTTCTATGCGTGGAACGGCAATGGCAGATCGAACGCTAGTCGTGCTCGGCTTGTTATAGTCTGCTAGACTCTTCTGTGCAGGTGGTGGTGGCGGCGGTTGATCACCGTTTGGTGGTAATCTATTGCCCATGGTAGGAGATGGAGGTGGTGAAAGTGATGCGGTGTATGAAGCGGATGAAGAGTGCGGTGAAGACGGAGATGAGGAACTCTCCTTCGGTTCCTCGATCTTGATCAGAGTGATGAATGGATTCGATCTGCCTTCCTTCAGAATCTGTGATCGTAGAGGTGTAGCAGAACTGCCTGGATTCCCTGCAATCTTAGCCTGTTCGGTTTGAGAGTGAGTCCAAGGACGGTGAGGCATACACCTGTAAACCTACAGATAACAAAGACAAACAAAACCAGTGTAAAATCGAAGTGGGTGGAAAAATGAAAGATGGAAAGTAGAAGAATAAATTGCCAGTTCTTCTTTCAACAATCAAAAGAAGTCCCCGGCAACGGCGCCAATTTGGTGAACGCCCGGTCGTTGGTCGGGATTCAACCAAATAAAAACTACTAATGCTAAGAAAAAGCGTATAGCAGATCGTATTCCGAGGGTCTCTATGATTGGTTACTTCAGAACTAGCAAAGTACTCGAAGGAAAACACGTTGTGCGTGGTGTGAGTTCCACGACTTCTATTTCTAAGAAATGCAGAGAAATTAAACTAAAGCAGATTGAGAATTAGGGTTTTGGAAACAAGAATGACAGACGAACTTAGACTTTGAATCCCCCTTCGTTCCCCAGAGCATTGGCAATCAACAGATCAGCGAATTTCGATTCTCATTCAATCAATTACTAAGACACCACCATAACTCCTTACCCTTAGGTTTAAGACCGGCGAACGTTCGCTCTATCCATTCTAACTACCAAGATTAACTAGCCGCCTGGGTACGGTCGCCTCTCGCAATGACTTAATTAATTGGTGTAATTACTAGTGATTAATGAGTTACTCTTGCAGTGAATTAACCCTAACCGGTTCCTACGAAAGGCACACTCCAATTATAAGGTTAATTGTTCAATTCGATGTTCTAAAGTAAGGCGAGCGTTCGCTTCTATCCTTAGCTTAACCAGAATCTAATCTAGGTGATCAATCCAGACAAGAAACATGAACAATGAAGAACGAATCAAACATGAAAAAGAACTGATTGAATTTCGAATCTAATCACCGCCGATCCGTGACCGCTTTAAAGCCTTGGGTCACTTAGGGTTCATTTAGTCTAAGCTCTAAAGGGTTTAGCTACTCATGATTATTACAAAAGAAACAAAGACAAGGAAAGAGTTCATCATTCAAAGGAAGAACAGAAAAGAATCTGAAAAACATAATTCAGACGACTCTGATAGACTCCGATCTTCGGTAGATAACACTCATAGCTCCGGTTCTCCGAGATGGAAGGGATGGCGTCACGATCTCTATCCGGCTCTTCGAACTCCAATTCTTCGCTCCAGAACTTCAGAGAAATCTGATCTCGAAAAGTTGTGTTTTGTCAAATTATGATTGTATTTGAATGCCTCCTTCTCTTTTGGGCCGCCGGGTTAAGTATTTATACTTAACCCTAACTGATCCGGAATAGTGTATTATTTTCGCCGAAAATTCCTTAAGAATTTCGGCGAAAATTCCTTTGTGTTTGGGAGTGCTTCCTCTACCTTGTATTTTCGGTCCGAAGATTACAATGGTTTCGCCGAAGATGTCCTTTGACTCGGCACCAGTTGAATGCACTAATATTTTCGCCGAATATGCAAGCTCAATTTCGGCGAAAATCTCTTTGTACTCGGGCATGATTTTTGTTTGACTTTGACTGGCTCCTTGGATCGATTCCGGTTTGATTCCTCGAGGTTCCAACGCCTTAGACACGTGAGAAGTTCTGTCCTGACCTTTAGCGCGAGGAGAATGCCAAGGAATTCATGAGCTTGGAGCTGGGTGAGAAGTCTGTTCTCGCATACTACATAGAGTTCACCTCTCTCTCTAAGTGGTATGACGAGCGGACTAACCGGGAAAGGAAGCTCATCAGTAAGTTCAAGAGTGGGTTGAGAGTGGAGATTCAGAAGGGAGCCACCACCGCTGATATGGGGAGCCTTGTGTCAGTTAAGGCGGCGGCATTGGAGAGGGAGAGGCTGGAGAACAAGAAGAAGGAAGAGAGGAAGAGGAAAGCGTCTGCCCCGCCTACTCAGTCAGCTGCGTTTAGTCATCCGGCAAAGAGAGCTCAGTCTGGTTTCTCTGCCCAACGGAGTGTGTAGTCTGCCCCGTCTTGCCGAGCTATGGTGTGTTTCACTTGTGGCTGTCAGGGGCATAAGAGTGCGGAGTGTAGAGGAGCAGGATCGGCACAGAGGGGAGGAGCACCATCGGGACTACCTATGTGTGGCACTTGTGGGAAGCCACACTTTGGGGTATGTCATATGCTTAGGACGGCATCTGTGACCTGTTACACCTGTGGTCAGCCGGGTCTTAGGAGTAACTTCTGCCCGAGGAGGAGTGCTGCACCAGCTCAGTCTGTGGGATCGGTGCAGGGGCCTAGGGCTCCGTCTAGGAGTTATGAAGGCAGTATGGGGCGAGGGGTTGCGAGTGATGGTCGAGGAACAGGTGCGAATTCCATGCCTGTTGGAGCAGGAGGAGACCAAGGGAGGTTGTATGCTCTCACTAGGGGTGCGGCAGAGAACGCGAACGACGTGGTGACCGGTATGATCTCCATCTTAGATCTTTCCGTTTATGCTTTGTTTGATTCGGGCTCGACCCATTCCTTTGTATCTGAGAAATGTTTGAGTAGCTTGGGTGTTGTAGCTAGCAGTTTGGGTGTTAGTTGGGGTGTCAGAACTCCTGTGGTGACTTCTGTTCGGGTAGATAGGGTGTATACAGGTTGTAAGGTGTTAGTGGGAGGTGTGGAGGTTTTGGCTGATTTGGTGGTGCTTCCTTTCAATGAGTTCGACGTCATCCCTGGCATGGATTGGTTGGCCAGGCATGGGGCTCTGCTTGATTGTCGAGAGAAGGAGGTATTGCTTCAGGTGAGGGGCGGTGGCCAGGTGGTATTCAAGGGTGTGCGAAAGAGGGATTCAACACCTATAGGAGTAATTTCAGCAATGCAAGCTTTCTCTCTGATTCAAGAAGGGTGTGAGGCTTTGTTGGTGCAAGTGGTAGTTGAGCAGAATGACGAGTTGGAGAAGGTGCCGGTATCTCGGGAGTTTGCGGACGTGTTTGAGGAACTACCCGGTGCACTGATAGAGCGTGAGGTGGAGTTCAATATAGAGCTAATTCCAGGAACTGCTCCAATCTCGATTCCACCCTATCGTATGGCACCGGCTGAGTTGAAGGATTTGAAGGAGCAATTGCAAGAGCTCTTAGATAAGGGATTCATCCGCCCGAGTGTATCCCCGTGGGGAGCACCAGTGTTGTTTGTGAAGAAGAAGGACGGGTCGATGAGGATGTGTATTGACTACATGCGGTTGAACAAGGCAACGATCAAGAATCGTTATCCACTCCCAAGGATAGACGATCTATTCGATCAATTGCAAGGGGCTGAAGTATTCTCGAAGATAGACTTGAGGTCGGGCTATCATCAGTTGAAGGTGGAGGACGGGTCGGTGCCGATGACAGCCTTTAGGACGCGCTATGGGCATTATGAGTTCCTTGTGATGTCCTTCGGTCTCACTAATGCTCCAGCCGCGTTCATGGCACTCATGAACAAGGTTTTTCATGAATATTTGGATAAGTTCGTGATAGTGTTCATCGATGATATTCTCATCTATTCTAAGAATGAGAAGGAGGATGAGGAGCACTTGAGGATTGTTTTTCATAAGCTGAGGGAGCAGCAGCTTTTTGCCAAGTTATCGAAGTGTGTGATGACACTCGATTTGACATGATTATCAGCCTCATTTAAGCGACATTTCATTGCTTAAGATATCATTTTTAGGGTAGAATAGCGAATATTCAATCAATTGCCCTATCTCGTGCCATTTGTGTTACCTTGGCCCGTTTCACACTACAAAAATTTAGCTGTTTAGCATCGGTCAGAGACGCAGCATAGCGTCGGTCACTGACCGACGCTAAAGGTTTTGGCGTCGCTCAGACAAAGCGACGCCAATTCCTCCAACGCTAAAATTTAGCGTCGCGCATACACCAAGCGACGCTAAATCCGGTTACTGAACGACGCTAAATCCTTGACCGAATCGGTCGCACACGAACCCAATTTTTTATTTTCTGTTTTCATTTTTTATATTCCTTTTTAATATTCATTTTTTATTTTCTTTTTATCACAAATTAGTCATTGCATTTTTTAATGTCCAATTAGGTCATTTAGATTTGTTAGGTCACCATTTTGGTCAAATATATTTTTAGGTCACCATTTAGGTTATGTCACCTAGATCTAGATCGCGAACTGTTGATCGGAGTGACGGTGGCGGCCGCGGCGGCAGATGACTAGAGGAGGCTGGTTGGGGAGAAGAAAGGGAAGAAAAGAGGAGAAGAAGAGGAAGAGGGAAGAGGAAGAAGAGGTGGATCTGGATATTTGAAGAAGGAGTAGAGGAAGAGGAAGAAGATGCTCTGGCTGGTTGGAAGAGAAGGGGGCTCCGGCGGCTTGCTAAAGAGAGAGGAGAAGAAAAAGAAGAGAAAAGGAGAAGAAGAGGAAGAGGGAAGAAGAAGAAGTTGGGAGAGTTTCAGGAGAGAGGAGAGGGTTGAGAGAAGTTAGGGTTAGGGTGGTGGTGGCTGAGAGAGGAACTGAAGGTCCAGTGGGGTTTAAATAGGTCCGGAATTTAGCGTCGGTCGATGACCGACGCTAAATCATGTCGGCAAGCGACGCTAAATCTGGTTTTGGGCAAGAACTCCGTTTCTGACCCAAAACCTGATTTAGCGTCGGTTTTGGTCAGAATTTAGCGTCGGTCGCTTGTCGACCGACGCTAAACCCTTGGTCAAATGCGAGTCAAGGGTTTAGCGTCGGTTTTTGGTCGACCGACGCTAAGCCCTTCCCCTTCAAGCGACGCTAAACCCCCTTTTTTTGTAGTGTCGGGTCTATTTGATGGTTTTCTAGTGTTTTTATGTTAGCACAGGTTTTTGGCGTTGAATAAAGTAGCCAAGGACGTGTCTAAGGCGTTGGAACCTCGAGGAATCGCACCGGAATGAATCCAAGGATCCAATCAAGTTGAACCAAGTCTTGCCCCGGTTTACACTAAAGTTTTCGCCGAAAATCCCTTAGTGTTTTCGGTGAAAACCCTAGCACAAATCGACTGATGCTCATCCAAGGAAGTTTTCGGCGAAAACCCTAAGTTTTCACCGAGAACAAATGGTCCGAAAATCACAGGAGAAAAGCAGCCGGCGGACCACCCATTTACAAAGAGATTTTCGCCGAAAATCTCAATACATTTTCCTCGAAAATATCAGGCTAAATCGGCGGGTATTAGGGTTAAGTATTTATACTTAACCGGCGGCCCAAAACAGGATAGACTTTTTCAGAATCATAATTACCAACTAATACCAAAATTCTCAGAATTCTCTCAAGTTCTGAAGGAGAGTTTAGAGTTCGAAGAGCCAAGAAGAGATCGTGACGCCATCCCTTCCATCTCGAAGACTCGGAGCTAGGATTGCAGTTTACCGGAAGATCGAAGTTCTGCCGGAGTCGTCTTAATTAGGTTTTTCAGATCCTTTTTTGTTCTTACTCTGTTTGATGAACTCTATCTTTGTCTTTGAACGGATAGAGCGAACGTTCGCCGGTCTTAAACCTAAGGGTTAGGAGTTATGGTGGTGTCTTAGAATTGATTGAATGAGAATTGAAATCCGCTGATCTGTTGATTGCCTATGCTCTGGTGAATGAAGGGGGATTCGAAGTCTAAGTTCGTCTGTCATCTCTGTTTTCAACCCTAATTTCCAATCTGTTTTTAGTTTCAATTTTTAATTTCTCTGCATTTCTTAGAATTAGAAGTCGTGGAACTCACACCACGCACGAAGTGTTTAAACCTGAGTAATTTGCCAGCTTATTTGAGTAGTCGATCATTAGATGGCCCGTGGAATACGATCTACCCTAGCTTTTGTTAGCTTTGTTAGTTATTTGTTTGAACCCGCACAATGATTTGAGGGCTCATCAAATTGGCGCCGTTGCCGGGACTTCTTTTGATTGTTTGAAAGAAGAACTGGCATTTTATTCTTCTACTTTCCATCTTTCACTTTTCCACCCACTTTGATTTTACACTGGTTTTTGTTTGTTTCTGTTATTTGTAGGTTGCTCACAGGTGTATGTATCGCCGCCCTTGGACTCGCTCTCAAACCAACAAGGCTAAGAGTATAGAGAGACCAGGCAGTTCTGCTCCACCTCGGCAATCACAGGTTCCTAGAAGAAGCAAAACCAATCCACCTCCATCCATCACTCCCACTACAACAAAAACCATCAATAGTCGGGGCCACTTGTCGGGGGCAAAATGCCCCCGACAATTATAGTCGGTGGCTGACCAACAATGGTCGGGGGCGTATAGCCCCCGACAAATATAGTCGGGGGCAATTTTGTCGGGGGCCTGGCCCCTGACTAATTGGGTGGTTTAGTCGGGGGTGTAGCCCCCGGCAATAAAGCTCCCGACTAAAATAGTCGGGGGCTTTATTGTCGGGGGCAATGCCCCCGACTAAATTAATTAATATATTGCATATAGTATTTAGTCGGGGGCGTGGCCCCCGACAATAAAGCCCCTGACTAAAATAGTCAGAGGCATTATTGTCGGGGGCCGTGCCCCCCACTAAACATTTAGTGGGGGGCACGGCCCCCGACAATAATGCCTCTGACTATTTTAGTCAGGGGCTTTATTGTCGGGGGCCACGCCCCTGACTAAATACTATATAATACAATAATTAATTTAGTCGGGGGCCAATAATGCCCCCGACTATTTTAGTCGGGCGCTTTATTGTCGAGGGCCACGCCCCCGACTGAATTTATTATTATTATATTACATATAGTATTTAGTCGGGGGCGTGGCCCTCGACAATAAAGCCCCCGACTAAAATAGTCGGGGGCATTATTGTCGGGGGTCGTGCCCCCCACTAAACACTCATTTAGTGGGGGGCACGACCCCCGACAATAATGCCCCTAACTATTTTAGTCGGGGGCTTTATTGTCGGGGCCACGCCCCCGACTAATCCACTCACTTAGTCAGGGGTGTGGCCCCCGACAAAAATAGTATTGAAACCTTAAATTTTCCCCATTCTCCCCACTCTCTTCATTCCTCCTCTCCCTCAACTCTCTCAATTTCTCAACTACACAAATCCACCGCCACCGCCGCTGTCCACCATCCGCCGCCGTCCGCCATCCACCATCCACCGCCGTCCGTTGTCGTCCGATGTCCGCTGCCGTCCGCCGCCACCACCAGGATCACCACTACCACTAACACCACCGTCGTCGTCGCCATCAACCACCACCATCCACTACCACCACCACAATCCACCACCGCTGCCACTACCACTACAACCTTCGTCGCCATCGCCGTCCACCACCACCTCGTTGTCGCCGTCCGCCATCCACTACCACCGTCGCCGTCGCCGTCTAACGACATTTAGATAATAAATTAATTTTTATATATTATTTTATTAATATATTATGTAATAGTTATTATATATATATATATATATATATATATATATATATATATATATATATATATATATATATATATATATATATATATATAATGTATATATTATATAATTATATATAAATAAAATAATTTAAAATATTTATTATTCATTTATTATTCCATATTTCATAATTATTAAATATAATAAAATAATTTAAATATATATATATATATATATATGGTGGCGACTACAGCGCTCCCGGAGCACCAGATGCTCCCCTCTGTTTGAACCCATCAAAGAGAATCTCATTCGTTTATTTTGGAAGATCTAATATGAGCCACCCATACATAAATTAATTTTATAATTTGAATAAATAGTAATTAAAATAACTAAAAGGTCACTCAACATTTTTCATATAAATAAATAATCATAAATCCTTATTTTTATGTTCAAATTAATTTTTATCCACGCCAAATTAAATTATGATCATCATAATAACATCAAATACATATTAAATACAATTATTTTGTAACTTGTTAAATCACTTAACCCTTTTCAAACATCCATCCATCCATCCATACTTGAATTGAGTCCAACTCACCATCCCATCTTAATCACCCATAACACATAAGTGAATGATTTTACTCCAACCACCTCACCCAACTCTTATCACTCATGCAACCCGATAGAATGGGAGTTTCCAAAACACTAAGAACCCTAGAATTCCATTCTCTGCAATCTCTATCGTTTCTCCAATCATTTTTTCACCTCTCAACCTCATCCCATGTCGTTTCTGGAAACCTCCTTCCTGTCGATGAGTCTTGAGACACATAGATGTAGTACTTATAGTAATTACAACTTCTGAAATGAGTGTAATATTATTAAATACCTTTATATTGGTGTTGCTTGTGTTTTTGTTCTTTGGCTTCTGATTTGCATCAGAAGCAGCACTGGTCTTGTTGCTTCTAGTATTCACCTTCTTCTGCAGAGAAAGTAGCAAAATTAATATAATAATTTTGCACACATAGAAACAACATGGGATGAGGCTGAGAGGTGAAGAAATGATTGGAGAAAAGATAAAGATTGCAGAGAATGGAATTCTAGGGTTCTTAGTGTTTTGGAAACTCTCATTCTATCGGGTTGCATGAGTGATAAGAGTTGGGTGAGTTGGTTGGAGTAAAATCATTCACTTAGGTGGTATGAGTGATTAAGATGGGTTGGTCAGTTGGAGTCAATTCAAGTATGGTTGGATAGATGTTTGAAAAAGGGTGAAGTAATTTAACAAGTTACAAAATAATTGTACTTAATATGTGTTTGATGTTCTTATGATGATTATAAATTAATTTGGTGTGGATAAAACTTAATTTGAACATAAACAGAAAGAATTATGAGTATTTATTTAATTAAAAAAGTGTAGTGACCTTTTAGTTATTTTAATTAACATTTATTTAAATACTAAAATTAAATTAGTTATGGATGGCTCAGATTAGATCTTCCAAAATAAATGAATGAGATTCACCTTGATTGGTTCAAACAGTGGGGAGCATCTGGTGCTCCGGGAGCGCTGTAGTCGTTTCCATATATATATATATATATATATATATATATATATAATATATATATATTTATATACATTTTATATAAATATTTACATATATAAATATATATTTAATTTTGTCAGGGGCGTGGCTCCCGACTAAATGCCCCCGACAAATCTTGTCTGGGGCGTGGCCCCCCTATCAGGGGTGTGGCCCCCGACTAAATGGCCCCCCCTATTTTTTGTCAGGGGCCATTTAGTCAGGGGCCACGCCCCCGACTATTTTTTGTCTGATTCCTTCGCCCCCGACAAAATATCCCTAGTCAGGGACACTTTAGTGGGTTGCAAGGGTGAATTTAGGGGGGGTGGCCTTGCTCCCCTCTATTTTCAATTTTGCCCCCCTATTTGATGTGTTTGTTGTAGTGTCCGATTAAGATCGAGGAACTGAAGGAGAGTTCCTCATCTCCATCTTCACCGTCATCTTCATCCGTTTCATACACCAAGTCACTTTCACCTCCTCCATCTCCTAACATGACTGATCAGTTACCACCACCACCACAACCAGGCGGAAATACACCACCACCACCTGCACAGAAAAGTCTAGCTGATTACAACAAGCCGAGCGCGACTAGCGTTCGATCTGCCATTGCCGTACCGCGCGTTAAAGGAGATCCTGACTATGAGATCAAGATTCCATTCTTGACTATGATCTCTAGGGATCTACAGTTTGAAGGCAGGCCACTAGACAATTCGTGCACACATCTGGCGGATTTCCTTGATCTCTGCAGCACTTTCAAGAACGGAAACCTCGACAAGAATACTCTTTGTTTGAGAGCTTTCCCGTTCTCTCTGAAAGGCGCAGCCAAGAGGTGGCTTACTGGCAAACCACCTGGATATTACACTGATTGGGATACTCTGGCTCAGGACTTCGTTGAAGAATACTTTCCTCCTGCCAGAACAACAGCCATCAAGGACAGCATCGCCAGATTCTCCCAGAAAGAAGGAGAAAGCTTATACGATACTTGGAATCGATTCCAAGAACTTCTCTACAATTGTCCTCATCACGAATTCGAGCAAAGGCAGTTAGCTGAAATCTTTGCTCGAGGTCTTCGAGAAGAATCTGCCAAGTGGGTCAATTCTCTAGCTGAAGGGGATTGCACTACACTCACACCTGAAGCTGCTCTTCTTCATTTCGCAAACTGTGCTTCCAAGTCGAGGAACTGGGAGCGACAATCAGAAGGATCAAGTAGCAAGCTCGATCTCAAAGCTGCTATCAAGGCAGAAGTAGAGAAACATCTGAAGAAGTCTACCACACCAATCAAGCCACCAGCAGCTTCTGTCTACGTTGCTGATTGCGAATGGTGTGGAGCTTGTGCGCATAATGGAGGCCGTTGCCAAAATTTTGGTAAGACAGAAGTCTGGTCAGCCGAAGAGGTAAATTTCGTTCAACAAGGCTTCGTTAACAATCAGAATGGTTATGCTGGCTACCGCAACTTCAGGCAACAAGGGAACTATCAAGATAGACCTCCCTACAATAATGGCGCCAACCATAACCAGAACCAGAATAACCGCCCAGCTGGTCCAGCTTAGGATCAGAAGCCTAACCATCCACCGGCAAGTGTCTATCAGCCGCCGCACCATAATTCGGGTAACTATGGAACTGCTCCTGGCAATCGCCAGAATCAATATTTGAATAACGCCTATCCAGGGCAGCAGCACCAGAAGGAGAACAATGTCAGTGACCTGGACAAGAAGCTCAGTCAGATCATCACCAGACTTGATGATCGTGACAGTCAGTTCAAAGCTCAAGCTCTTCTCAATCAAGAACAGATCGCATCCGGTCAAAGAATTGAGCAAGCTGTCAACCACGTCTCAAGCATGCTAGCATCTGGACGACCATTTGGCCAACTTCCAAGCCAGACAGAGCCGAATCCAAGAAAGGAGCAAGCCAAGATGGTAACTGTTCAAAAGTTTACAAGCTTATCTGCTGATGCTTCTTCTGTTTTACAAACGATCACTGAAACTCCAAAGAAGAAGGAAGCACTGAAAGTGGCGCCTAAGGAGGATGATCCTCCTCTTGCACCGTACTATGTGAAGCCTCCTTTTCCGAGAGCATTGCTGCCGAATGCAAGGATCGAGATTGGCATGAAGGGGAATAAAGAAGGATATCCTTATGCTCGTAGCAAGAAACCTTCCTCTCCATATCCAGCTAAGTGTTCTGATCCTGGTTCTTTCACTCTACCTCTTGTCATTAATGATGTTGAGATAGAAGGTTGTTTGGTTGATCTTGGTGCGTCTGTCAATGTTATGCCTATGAGTCTGTATGAAAAATTGAACCTAGGAGAACTTGAACCGCCTAGCATGCAACTTGTCTTTGCTGATAGATCACTTAAAACCCCTAGGGGAGAGATAAAAGACGTTGTTACTAAATGTGGTCCTTTCATGTTCTTAGCTGATTATGTTATCATTGACACTAGTAAGGATGATTCTACCATTCTCATAGGACGACCTTTCATGGCTACTACTGGAATGCAAATTAACGTTCCAAATGGTTCTTTAACTTTGAGGGTTAGTAAAGAAACGATAACATTCCACCTTAAAGACGGAATGAAATATAATCCTAAGAATGAAGAATTTCATTGTCTAGTTGTTGAAACTGTGGAGTTGACTCTGGTCAACTCCGCCACTGACGTCTCTTCTAGTGTGCCTAGATCAATTGTTGCTGCAGGTGCTGGACAGATTACCAAGCAGAAACCAAAATCTGTTCCTCAGAAGCCGTCAAAGAAGAAGGAACTGCAAGCCTCTTCTAAACCACCGAGCACAAAACCTAGCAGACCTCGAGGGAAGAACAAGAAGACGAAGACTTAAATGGTCTGGAGACCAGTTGTGCCGCCACCTTCCACCGAGCCAGCTACACCACCAATTCATTCTGAGATACCGGCGCTGGAACAAGTATTGAAGGAGAAGCCGAAAGCATCTCCTAAGGAAATACCTATGATCACCGATCATGGTGATACAAAGCCGGAGGTCAAAGAGAAGATGAAGTCAATCATTCTCATCCCTTCCACCGTCTTCCTCGTAGAAGATGATCCCTTGACAGAGCTCTTTGGTCCGTTCAAGATCACTGAGCACCTTCCCGACAGACGTACCAAGCTTACACACGCTAACGGGAAGAAATTCACGCTCACCGGAGATACCCCGAAGCTCTACTTCATGAACTCCGATACTAGCATTAAGGAGAACCTGAGTTGCGATGTCTCCTAATACCGTACAGGTATCGTCCAGCTCAAGGACGTTAATCTAGAGCGCTTCGTGGGAGGCAACCCACGACTGGAGTCAGTTTTTCATTTATGTCAACCTTAGTGTTTTAGAGTCGGTTCGGGGGAGACAAAAGTGTCAGTTTGTTTGATTTCTTATTTTTCGTGTGTAGTCTGTGTGTCGTAGTGTTAATCGCAAGTTGTTTGAGGTTGTTCCGATTTTTGTGGATTTAACTGTGATTTTCTGAAGTTTGCCAGGATTGCGAAAATATTTTCAATCGAACAGTTCAAAATTTTTGGCGAAAATATACCCTATTTTCGGCGAAACTCCCTTTGAAATCCCATGTATTTCCAGATGATTTTTGTTAAAATTTTCGGCGAAAACTATTTAAAGTTTTCGGCGAAAATCCTTTTGAAACACCGACAGTACTTTTTAACTAACATTTTCAGCGAAAACTTGCACCTATTTTCGCCGAAAATATGATTGAAAATCAACCAATTTTCATTTTAAAAATCCGGTCACCTCTTCTTCTCTCACCTCACTTCTTATTTTCGAAAATCTTCAAAACCTCCCCCTTTGTTAAAAACTCACGCCGCCGCCGCCTTTCTTCCATCATCGCCGTCCGACAAGCTGCCGCCGCCGCCGCCCTACTCCCCTTCCATTTCCGATCAACCAGAGCCCTAGAACAGTCGAATCGGAGCTCTAGAGCTCCCATTCAGCCAAAACCTAAATTTTTTGGTTTTTCTCCGATTTCTCTTTCTCCGTTCACTTTCAGCATCCATGGCTACAAGGTAAGTTGTAGAACTTTTCATTACAAATATTTTGACATATTGATTGCTGAATTTCGTCGGGGTTGACTTTTGGTTGACTTTTTGGTTTACCTCGATTTACGTGCCGACTAATTTCGTGTGAACTAGGTTAGCTGAACTCGTTGGACTGATCTAGCATGCTTAGGGAGTATTGTGTTTAATTTCCATATCGTTTGATCATGTGTTGCTTTGCATACGACCTATTCTTTGTGGTGTTAACTTTTTAGAAATGTCGGTTTGACCATGAACTGTTTATCCTCGTTTGGCTGCCTTATGTGCTCAATTACGTTCATATTATTGTGCTTGCCATCTGAGATCATATTCTGCCGTCATTTCCCGCTTTGTGCTAGTCTTGCCATGATTAGGGTTCAATGTTCTATTATGTTGACTTTTTGAATGTCGGTTTGACTTCTGAACTCTGATTGTGATAATTCCATTCTGGCTGTTCCTAAGCATGTATTTTAATTGTTTGTGATTACCAGTTGATCTGCTTTGCTTACCCCCACTCGGTTTTCCTCATTTCTTTGTGAAATTGAGTTTTTCTACTAAGTGTGGGGTAGGGTTTTAGTTTGACTAATCTGGTTTGTTTTCTTGCTTAGGAACATAACTCATGAGCGCAGGACCAAGCAGAGACTTGACACCGCCTCTAGCTCCCGAGCTCACGCTCCCGTCACACCTGCCATACATGGCCCTCCCTCAGCTTTCCCTGGCCGTGTTGGGTACCACCACACCGTTGCTCGCCTGCCCCCGTACTACTTCGAGTGCTTTCAGAGGCTCGAGAACATCCCTGGAGCTGTTGTTCGCCCCCTCTCCATGGATTCGCTCTTCAATCACGATGAGGACTGGCACCGGAACGTGCTGGATGCACTGACACATGCTGGCTTGCTGGAGCTGACCACGCTAGCCGCAGACTTTCCAGAAGTCGCCCTTCAGGAGTTTTGGGCGACGTTCGATCTAGACGAGCACAAGCGGAGGCAGAGCAAGAAGGTCGTTTCCTTCTATCTGGCGGGGTGCACAGGACACTCACCTATGATGAGTTTGCAGCTCATCTAGGCATTCCCCACGAGCACTACAATGGTTATTACCTCGGCTGGGAGAACGACGATGACGACGGAGAGGAGTACCATGCACTCTGGAGCCACATGACTGGAGTGCCCGGCGATCGTCTCACGAACCATAATTTAGTTAAGTCTCTCTCTCACCCTCTCTTTAAATTCATTCACATGGTTTGGCGTCGTTCTCTTTTGTATGCTCCAGAGAAGGACCACCACCATATCAGCCGAGAGGAGCTTCTTCTTCATCGCGCCATCCGGGAGAGTTATCCTCTTCACCCCGGATGGGTGCTTGCCCGACTACTCAGCAAGAAGACTCAGAGGTCGAAGCCACCTCGCGCACTCCTGGGAGGCAACTTTGTAGGCCGACTCATCATCTTCTTCGGCCTCAGCCAAGAATATGGCCCGAACATCCCACGCCGCAGAGTACGCACTGTTGGAGGCGATTTGGCGGTCGAATACAAACTTGATCTGGCCCTCAGCCGCCAGGTAGCAGCAGATCCTCCTCTCCAGGACGAGGATGAGTCGGAGGAAGAAGATGATTCTGAGGAGTCTCAGCCTCGGTACGAGCCAGAATTTCATGATCATATACCCTCGCCACATCATCAGGCAGGGTATGCACACCAGTCGCTGCCGCCCATTCCAGAGCCATACCAGGCGCCTCACCCGCAGCACCACCCGCACCCCGCGGATGTTGGAGAGCTATACGAGCGACTGCAAGAGTGGCGCATCACCGACAACGCCACTCAAGAGGCGAGATGGACTATTATGCAGCAACATATGCACCGCTCCAACGAGCGGTATGAGGCACAGCTGGCGTGGCAACGTCAGCTCGGCGATTTCCTCCATTTCCCACCTCCCGGCCCGCATGACGAGCAGTGATCGGGTTGTATCCTCTTTCTTGTCCCTTCTTTTTATTTCTTCTTTTCGGATTTCGATCCAACTTTTTTTTGTGTGGATCCGGGACCCTTGTCCCGATTTCCTTTTTATCTTTCATTTGTTTTTGTTTTGTAGGCAGTAGGGAGATTCCCTTTGCTTCGCTTGGGTAGATTCCCTCCGCTCCGAGGATCCGTGCTCAACCCCTATGCCAACCATCTCGGTCCAGGTTCTTCTACTTCACTCTGAACTCTAGAATTAGTCCTGTGAGGACACAGTCTGATTTAAGTGTGGGGTAGGATGCTAGAGAACCTTGCATGAACTTGATTGCCCTTGATTGTGTTTTTGTGTGCCTCGTGATTCCTTTCCAGTCTCTCTAGCATTAGAATGGCTCAGTTCTTCATTTTTGATGTTAAGTTGCTGCTCAAACTTTCACAATGATGCTTAGACTGCTTAACCTAGAACTTGAGCACCAACTTGATACTTTGATGCTAAATTGACTGGTCAGAACAGAATTTTAAAATCACACTTGTAGTTTGTAGCCTTGATTGCATGAAAATGACCGAATCCGACTAGCAAACCAACTGTGAGCTTTTGATCCATTGCACGTAACTTGCAATTTTAAATTCTTTTTGAGTGATTTTATGTTTGCTTGAATGAGTTAGAATTTGCATGAGACCTACTCGAGACCACACGATGACACGAGTTCTAGACTGATAGGGGCACCTAGATTTAGCTACTATGCCAGATAGCCTACCAAACGATAAATCCATTAAGTTTAAACCCTAGAGCTTGGCCTGTTCTTTCGGTTCGATAATACATTACAGTCATTTCCCATTCTTTCATTCCCCGTTGATCCCCTGTGGTTGTAGTTCTAGATTGACCTACCGGAAGTCGGTTTGTGGTAACCTGCCTATAGCCATTAAACAGGTGGTCTTAGCTATTATGTCCGAACGTGTAAACCCCTCTAGCAACTAAAAGAAAAATCGGCACAAAAGAGAAAAAATAATAATAATAAGAAAAATTCAAAAAAAAAGCAGAAGAAAAAGAGAAAAGTTTCAAAAGTTTTTAGTTCAATAAATGTTCCTCTCCCTACAAATGGAAGAACGAAGTCAAAAGAAAAGTCAAAGAAAAAAATGTGTGTAAAGAAAATAAGTGCTAGGTTGCTTGAGGGTATCATAGGACGAGCGTTCACTATTCCACCCGTGTCTGGTTAGACAGTAGGAAGCCATAGGCTAGATTCGAGGGAAGTTAGTCGAAAGCTGCACCGCACCAAAGCCATCATCATACATTCCCATCATCCATCTCATTATAAACCCTTGTAGTGTAGAATTCGTTACAGTCCTAGCAGGGAAGTCCTTCTTGACTAGTTCCTCGTGTTGTCACAGTGGTGGAGATGTGGTCGAATTGCAAACTTATGACAAAATTCAGTAACAGAAAATGATTCAGAGCTTAAACACGTCCTTAAACACAGAGAGTGAGAGTTCCCATTGTACTATATTTTCCCTGTGTGAGGAGTCTGGTCGGTCAGGTCAAATTCGTGCATAATTCGTTACGATTACTTGTCGTGTGCAGTTTATTAGTGAGACCAGGTTATTTGGCTGATCTGTATGCATGTTAGGTTCCTTGTTCTAGGAACTATCTGTCTAATAATTCATTGTGTTTGATTGAGCTCAAATTTAATAAATCTTATCATTTGTGAACATGAGCGTTTTTATTCAGTTTGCTTGAGGACAAGCAAAAGCATAAATGTGGGGTATTTTGATGACACTCGATTTGACGTGATTATCAGCCTCATTTAAGCGACATTTCATTGCTTAAGACATGATTTTTAGGGTAGAATAGCGAATATTCAATCAATTGCCCTATCTCGTGCCAATTGTGTTACCTTGGCCCGTTTCGGGTCTATTTGATGGTTTTCTAGTGTTTTTATGTTAGCACAGGTTTTTGCCGTCGAATAAAGTAGCCAAGGACGTGTCTAAGGCGTTGGAACCTCGAGGAATCGCACCGGAATAAATCCAAGGATCCAATCAACTCGAACCAAGTCCTGCCCCGGTTTACACTAAAGTTTTCGCCGAAAATCCCTTAGTGTTTTCAGGGAAAACCCTAGCACAAATCGACTGATGCTCATCCAAGGAAGTTTTCGCCGAGAACAAATGGACCAAAAATCGCAGGAGAAAAGCAACCGGCGGACCACCCATTTACAAAGAGATTTTCACCGAAAATCTCAATACATTTTCGGCAAAAATATCAGGCTAAATCGGCGGGTATTAGGGTTAAGTATTTATACTTAACCGACGGCCCAAAACAGGATAGACTTTTTCAGAATCATAATTACCAACTAATACTGAAATTCTCAGAATTCTCTCAAGTTCTGAAGGAGAGTTTAGAGTTCGAAGAGCCAAGAATAGATCGTGACGCCATCCCTTCCATCTCGGAGACTCGGAGCTAGGATTGCAGTTTACCAGAAGATCGAAGTTCTGCCGGAGTCGTCTTAATTAGGTTTTTCAGATCCTTTTCTGTTCTTCCTCTGTTTAATGAACTCTATCTTTGTCTTTGATTCTTTTGTGATAAACATGAGTAGCTAAACTCTTAGAGCTTAGACTAGATGAACCCTAAGTGACCCAGGGCTTTAAAGCGGTCACGGATCGGCGGTGATTAGATTCAAAGTTCAATCAGTTTCTCTTGCATGTTTGATTTGTTGTTCATTGTTCATGTTTCTTGTCTGGATTGATCACCTGGATTAGATTCTTGTTAAAGCTAAGGATAGAAGCGAACGCTCGCCTTACTTTAAAACATCAAATTGAACAATTAACCTTATAACTGGAGTGTGCCTTTCGTAGGAACCGATTAGGGTTAATCCACTGCAAGAGTAACTCATAAATCGTTAGTAATTCCACCAGTTAAGTTAAGTCGTTGCAAGAGGCGACCGTACTCGGGCGGCTAATTAATCTTGGTAGCTAGAACGGATAGAGCGAACGTTCGCCGGTCTTAAACCTAAGGGTTAGGAGTTATGGTGGTGTCTTAGAATTGATTGAATGAGAATTGAAATTCGCTGGTCTGTTGATTGCCTATGCTCTGGTGAACGAAGGGGGATTCGAAGTCTAAGTTCGTCTGTCATCTCTGTTTTCAACCCTAATTTCCAATCTGTTTTTAGTTTCAATTTTTAATTTCTCTACATTTCTTAGAATTAGAAGTCGTGGAATTCACACCACGCACGACGTGTTTAAACCTGAGTAATTTGCCAGCTTATTTGAGTAGTCGATCATTAGAAGGCCCGTGGAATACGATCTACCCTAGCTTTTGTTAGCTTTGTTAGTTATTTATTTGAACCGCACAACGATTTAAGGGCTCATCAGTGTGCTTTTTAGTTGGATGAGGTGTTGTTTCTTGGGCATGTGGTCTTTAAGAGAGGCGTGGAGGTTGATCCGAAGAAGATTGAAGCGGTGGTTAATTGGTCCCCACCTAAGGATGTGTCGCAACTAAGGAGTTTCTTGGGGATGATTTCGGGGACGAAATCCTTGAAGTTGTGGAGACTTGTAACATCCCCGCCCAACCAAACGGGTTGAGACTCAAGTTCGGTTGACCAAGGTGCTGGAATCAGTGCTGGGGAGGTCCCATTGAGGTTCAGGACGTTCGGGTTTAAGTCGGGTTGAAGTTACAAGTGAGAGTGTTGGGCTGTGAACAACACACGCCGTGTGTTTTAACACACGCCGTGTGTTTTAACACACATCGTGTGTTGTAACACACGCCATGTGTTGTAACACACGTCGTGTATCTGTGATACACGGCCGTGCACTAATTCGTGCAATTCTCGTCGAAAGTTTCAGTGTATAACACACGACCGTGTCTTGGAGAAACACGCCGTGTAGTGTCAAGAAACACGCCGTGTGATATGAAACACGCCGTGTTTCTTAACCTGCACATAAAAGGACGGATTTGCACGGAAATCCGTAAGTTTCAACTCCTTTTCTCTCTCCGCGAAATCTATTGACGAACCAACCTTGAGCAATCTTCAGAGGGTGATTCCGAGAGCTGTAGAGGTCGGATTTGAGTTCCGTTTGTTGTTATGGATTTGTAGCGACGAGGAGAAGAGATCACTAACCTCCATTTTGGGTTTCTGGGTGTAGGTCGTGAGCAGTAAGGAAGAGTAAGGCTACGAGTTTGGTGGTTAGGAAATCAGTTTCTGAGGAACTAGAAGACGATTAGAGCCTCATCTTCTATTCCAGGTGAGGGCTTAGCATTGTGTAGGTATTTTGGACAGAGTGAGGAGTTCCAATTTCGACTTAGATTAAACCTAGGTGATGCATGAAAATGGTGAGTGTAAAAGGGGATAAACTGTACTGTGAATGTGCTTGATTGCTATTGATGATTGTCGTGGTTGTTTGTGATGTTGATTGCTATGATATGGGTTGGGTGTGGACTGAAATGAACTGATTAATGGATAGACATAGAAATGAGAGTTAGGATGATTGGGGAATGTGTGCAAGTGCTATGATGTTATGAATTGCCAATTGTGGATGCATAGTATAGGCCAACGTGTAGGTAGGCCCGGTGGGTTCACTCAATTTCAATAGGAAATTGATCCCTTTCTTCCTTTCAGGATCTCGTGGCTAGTGAGAGTGGTGTCGGTGATCAGAGTTGAGGGTGGATTTCGAGAAGTTCTGGACTGAAGCTATGAGGTGAAGACTGGAGCCTACTTGGAGTTGACCTTGGATATTTTTTGGGGGTTTTCTATGGATTTATGTATCTTTCGAATTATGTTGGATTTTACGGGTTTTATGGTGGATTTGGGTTTGTAATCAGTTTACGTTTTCATGGTTTATGGAGGCCTCTCATGTTGACTCTTATTTAAAAGTTTGGTTTTGGTTGCTATTTCTGTCAATTTCCACTGGGTAACACTCGGAACTGGTTCAACCACGGGTTCCACTGGGTTGATCCAGGTCGGATGTTACAATCTGCAAACCAAGAAGGAAGATCAAAACGAGAACAAATGAAAAAACAGGTAGTCGATCGTCTCTAGGAGACTGTCGACAGATCCGCAATCGTCGGAGAAGCCCCAACGGAGCGCACCCACAGAGGGAACTCCCCCTTCGCCGGAAACCTCAATCGCCAATGAAATTGATACCATGGAAAATTGAGAGAGAAAGGTCAATGAGTCAACGCGCACAAATATGTATGTTAATTATTCCTAAATAAATGAAAACTAAAACAGAATTCCGAGTCCAATACTTAAAAAGGAATAAAACAAAACAAAACGTGCAAAAACCCTAAACCGGCGGATCCAGCGGATCCGGTCGGGCTTGATGCTCACGCGCGGTCCGGTTTAGGAAAGCCGGCACCGCCTTTGATGTCGGGCTTGGAATTGGCGGCGGCGGCGCTCGAGCTTGGGAATGTACGGGGCTCCAGATGCCGAGCTCCGTAGGGTCTGATGCTGATGCCGCTCAGCATCGGGGGTTCTTGCTTGACCGGCCCGCTCGGTCCTCCTCTTCCCATTTCTTCCTTTCTCCCCATTTCCTCTCGGCTCCTAGGGTGGCAGCTCCTAGGCTTGGCTTCTGGCCTTGTATGGAGTTGAGAGTTGGTGATAAACCTCTCGAGAGTTGAGCCCCTTGTTGGCTGGGTGCTAAGGAGATCGGGGCCCTCTGATGCCGGTGCTGGCGCCCGGAGGAAGTCTGCCTTCAGGCCTTCTTCACTCTCGTCCAGGCCTTTCCTTCCATGCTTCTCCAAGTTGTCCAGGAAGGTCTTTAGAGGTTCTCCAAGTGTGGTCATCCACTCCTTAAGCTCTTGGAAGCCTAATCTTGGTGCTAGGGCTGGTGGGGCCTCGGGCCGGGGTTGGCTGGAGCCTCTTTAAGGTGGTGCTCGGCCCTCTTCCGCCGGCACTCCTCTAGGAAGGCATCTAGAGGATCCCAAGGTTGTATAACACCTCCTAGGTCCTTAGGCTGAGTGCCAGAGCTGCCAGGAAAGTCTGACTCCTTGGTAGCTCCGAGCGCTGGTACCCATGTTAGGGTCGGATGGGTCCGGACGCTTATCCTTGCTTGTTGGGCCCTTCGGGGAGGGACTGTACTTGAACCTCACCACCTGCTGAGGCTTTATAAACCTCCGTGGGGCTAGGCTAGGGGGCTGGCGAGGCTCCAAGTGCTTCTTATAAGGCCCTAAGGCCTTTGCTCTCGTGGGTGACCCCGGCGGGGTGTAGGAACAGGGATTTTCAGTCGGTCGGCTGCCCGGGGTCACTTCATTCCCCTCTTCTTGTAAAGGATTCGTCCTCGAATCCCATTCTTTCTTCGTGTGAGTACTGGGTAGATGCCTCCTTGATGTGATCCAGGCCACCAAGCCCGACTTGGACACAACTAAGGCCGATCCCGCCCCATCAATGATACCGGGCCCAGAGTACACCCGCCCAAGGCCTACTCCAGCACCCCCACCGGAGCCTAGAAGAGCCCAAGATCCGGAGCTAGAAGATGCGCCTGGGAGGATGCTGATCCTCAGCCGGGCACCAAGGCCAGCTCCTGCTCCAGCCAAAGTCCGGTTCATGACCCACCAGGAGCTGATGTTGACACCGAGCCTAGACCCGGACCTCGGGCCAAGCCTAGCACCAAGGCTAGGCCCCAGATTGACTCCCACGAGCTCCAAAGCTGAACTAGCACTTAAAGAGACTCAGGAGGCACCCTTGAAAGCTTGGCCGAGACAGAAGTCAAAAGGCTCGGGTAGATTAGAAGAAGGCCTAGAGTTGAGCCCGACACCCGAGCCGAGACCATGCCTAGATACCACAGAGAAGCACTTCTGGCCCAGCCAACAATTGGCCCAGCCAACAATTGGCCCGTTTCTTTGGGGAAATTCCAGCAGTCCTGGATAGCTTGAAGTCTCAGAAGCACCCTGATGAGCTGCAGGATAGCGGTCAATCAAATAACTACCAAGCTGTGAAAGCTAGGGTAGATCGTATTCCAGGGGTTTCCTCTACTTCCTTACTCAAAGGTGTTGACAGTTTTAATTCAAGGTTAAACACGTGGTGCGTGGTGTGAGTTCCACGACTTCTATTCTAAAAGTTGCAAAGATAAATTGAAATGAAATTAAAACGAAGAAAAAGTAAAGATTGATTGATTGACGAGAAAGATGACAGACATGCTTAGACTTCGAATTCCCCTTAGATTACCAGAGCAGCAGCAGTCAACAGACCAGCGATTTTCGATTCTAGTTCATTCAGTTCACAGACACCATCATAACTCCTGACCCTTAGGTTTAAGACTGGCGAACGTTCGCTCTATCCGATCTAGCTACCACGATTAATTAGCCGCCCGGGTACGGTCGCCTCTCGCAATGACTTAACTTAACTGGTGCAAATTCTAGTGATTAATGAGTTACTCTAGCAATGGATCAACCCTAATCGGTTCCTACGAAAGGCACACTCCAATTATAAGGTTGACTGTTCGATTAGGTGTTTTAAAGTAAGGCGAGCGTTCGCTTCTATCCTTAGCTTAACAAGAATCTAATCTAGGTGGCCAAACCAGACAAGAAACACAGAAAACGAAGAACAAATCAAACATGAAAGATGAAACTGAATGAATTTCGAATCTAATCACCGCCGATCCGTGACCGCTTTAAGCCCTGGGTCACTTAGGGTTCATCTAATCTAAGCTACACAAGTTTAGCTACTCATATTCAATACAGAAGAATCGAAGACTAACGAAGAATACATCTCAGGTAGGAAGACAGAGAAGAACTGTAAAACCTAATTTCGATGTTTCCTGGCAGCCTCAATCTGCTGGATCTTCAACTCCTAGCACTGGTTCTCCGAGATGGATGGATGGCGTCACGATCCGTTCCTGGCTCTTTGAACTCTATCTACTCGCCCTGTCTCTCCTCTCTGTTGTGTCCGTCGTTAGTTGTAAGTGATAAAAGTCTGTCCTCCTTTATTAGCCGCCTATTTCTGTACTTATACTGACCCGACAATTTCTTAATTTCCCTTGGAATTTTCGCCAAAAATCTAAGGAAATTTTCGGCGAAAACAAATGTTTAAATGGAGCTTCATCCGTCTGTTTCTTCCGGTTGGTTTTGCTTGGAGTTTTCGTCGAATACAGTAATGTATTTTCATCGAAAACTTACTCTCAATCGGGTCAGTGAATTCTTCTTCCATTTTCGGCGAAAACCCAAGGGTATTTTCGCCGAAAATATATGTATAAACTGGGCAGGAATTTGTTTGAACTTGAATGGCTCCTTTGATCGGTTCCGGTGCAATCCTCGAGGTTCCAATGCCTTAGACACGTCCTTGGTTACTTATTCGACGGCAAAAACCTGTGCTAACATAAAAACACTAGAAAACCATCAAATAGACCCGAAACGGGCCAAGGTAACACAAATGGCACGAGATAGGGCAATCGATTGAATATTCGTTATTCTACCCTAAAAACCATGTCTTAAGCAAAGAAATGTCGCTTAAATGAGGCTGATAATCACGTCAAATCGAGTGTCATCACACCCTCCAACAAACAGTGATCAATTTGGAGGAGTATTGAAGGAGATAGGGCTAGAACAAGTCCTAGTGATGCTTGGCCGGAGCATCAAGGAGTGGAGCTCGGATGCTGATCCGAGGCTGCACATGATAGGAGCTACGATCAGGCCACCACCTGAGCCTGATCAATGGAGGAATTGATGACCATTCAAGATACGGGAAATGGAGAGAAGAAGCCAAGTACATCCGAACAAGGAATCCTAATCAAGCTAGGATTTCCTGATTTTGGACAGATTCCTAGTCTAACGAAGAATGACGAATTTGGGCTACCTGGAGATTGAATTTGGGCTGAAGCCCAACATGAAAGTTGAAACTCATGACGTCTACTAGTGATCTGCAAAAGGGCATAATTTTTCTATTTAATTTGGTATTTGTTTGGCAAATATTTCCAGAACCCGTTTAGCTGTTTTTTAGGATTTTTCCAGTTTTTCCTTTTTAGAGTTATTGTTTAGGAAGGAGTCTTTTCCTTGGGGAATAAGGCTACGAATTTAGCCTCCTTCTTAGACAATATTAGGATTAGGTTAAGTCCTTTTTAGTGGCTTAATTAGGACTCTTTTTATTTGTTTATTATTTATTAGTTAGTTTCTAAGGAGGAATAGGAGAGCTTGTTCCCTACTCCTCCCCCTATATAAAGAGGCTTCGGCCTCTCTTGTAAGAGACACCTTGAATTGAATAAATTACTTAAACTTCGGTTTTTCTTTTAGCATGGAATTGCTAATCTCTTCTCGACTTTCATGGAATTGACTGTCGTTTAGACCGACTTATCGTCTAGGGTATCCTCCCCTTGAAGTGGCGCCATCGACTTGATACTTCTGGTTCCTAGCTCTTTATAGCTAGCGGGTCAAAGTCCTCTCCATCCCGGTTCCTGATTGTTTCTACCTCGTTGCACGATCATCAGCTTGCAGTGGTTAGGGTCGTCTGCCCACGGTTGCGGTGGTTCACATCAGTTGGTATCAGAGCTTCGATTCCACACTAGGACCAAATCTATCCCAGTTTCCAGGTTCTTCTTGGATTCATGTCCTTTACTTTCTGTTCTAAAAAAAATTTGAAAATCTTCATCTTTTTCAAGTTCTTGTGTTCATCTTTCATTGTAAGGCAGAAAGAGCCGGTGGCCATCAAAATCCATCAAGGAAAATATCAAAAAGCGGTTAAAAAAATAGAAAAATCCAACCAAAGCAAGGCCACCTTGCCAAGTTCTTTTCGTGTAAATTATGGGGATAGAATAGCTTTCGTTGCTTGTGCTGTTTCACCGAGCCACGACCGTACTTTTTTTTTCAAAGTTTATGTAGCTAGTTTCTTAGTTGTTTCCTAGTTGGATTAGGATTAGATTATATATTCCTCTTCCTAGTTGGTTTCGGAGTCTAGTTTCTATCCCTTTTCCTAGTAGATCTAGGATTTGTCATAGTTGTTACCTAGTTGGATTAGAACTTGATTCTTTTATCCTTTTCCTAGTTGGTTTCGGATTTTAGTCTACATATTCTTTTCCAAGTAGATCTAGGGTTTGTCTTGTAGAAGGGTTGCTTCTTGTGTTCACTAACCATGGCAGATGAGGATGTCGGATCCGAAGCATATGGCCACGAAGATTCGAGGACGAATCTTTTCGAAGAAAGGGAGAATGACGTAAGCATGCCAGGTGCCGTGACGAAGCCCTACTCGACATTGCCACTGATGCCGAGCATTGTCAAATGCCTGATCCAAGAGAAGAGAAGGAAGGAGAATCCATCCAAGGAGAAGATCCAAGAAGCCAGCCAATGGCCAAGAAGCTACGGGCTAAAGCTAAAGAGATAAAAGGCCAAATCCGGATTTCTGGACAGATTCGTAGCCCGACAAAGAGTGACGAATATGGTCTACTTGGAGACAGAATTTGGACTGATGTCCAGCATGAAAGTTGTAGCCCATGGAGTCTACTAGTGATCTGCAAAAGTTCAGAATTTTACGAATTGTTTTGGTATTTATTTGGATAATATTTTCAGAACCCATTTAGCTGTTTTTTAGGATTTTTCCAGCTTTTCCTTTTTAGAGTTATTGTTTAGGAAGGAGTCATTTCCTTGGGGAATAAGGCTACGAATTTAGCCTCCTTCTTAGACAATATTAGGATTAGGTTATGTCCTTTTTAGTGGCTTAATTAGGACTCTTTTTATTTGTTTATTATTTATTAGTTAGTTTCTAAGGAGGAATAGGAGAGCTTGTTCCCTACTCCTCCCCCTATATAAAGAGGCTTCGGCCTCTCTTGTAAGAGACACCTTGAATTGAATAAATTACTCAAACTTTGGTTTTTCTTTTAGCATGGAATTGCTAATCTCTTCTCGACTTTCATGGAATTGACTGTCGTTTAGACCGGCTTATCGTCTAGGGTATCCTCCCCTTGAAGTGGCGCCATCGACTTGATACTTCTGGTTCCTAGCTCTTTATAGCTAGCGGGTCAAAGTCCTCTCCATCCCGGTTCTGGATGGTTTCTACCTCGTTGCACGATCATCAGCTTGCGATGGTTAGGGTCATCTACCCATGGTTGCAGCGGTTCACATCACTCCTCAAGTCGTCGGTTTGTATGGTGGTGTCGGGGTCATCCTTCCAAATGCTCTGAGGGCTCGGGTACTCGTTGGAGTCCGTGTCTGACCATGGCTCCTGGTCTTCTGAGCTAGCACCGTCAGTGCTCATGTTGCCTTCAGTCGACGGACTGCTCCCCTTGATGTTAAGGCTCGTAGAAAAGATAGGGGAGTACAGATCATCCCAGTGAAGCCCTTCCTCCTTGCACGGGTTTTCTTCTTCGGCCACCGCTTCCGTGGGTATGCGTATCCGGATTGGTGCGAGCCTCAAGAGTCGGTGAGATACCTCCTCTGTGTGCATCTCGTGGACAGCCTTGATGTCCCTCGGGGGTCTAGGTGTGTCCGGGTGCTGTTCTTGCACCAGTAGAGGGCTGGCCATCGGATGCGCGGGTGCTGACCCGTAAGAACTGTAAAACCAAATTTTGACGAATCCTTGTAGCTTCAATCTGTTGGATCTTCAACTCCTAGCGCTGGTTCTCCGAGATGGATGGATGGCGTCACGATTCGTTCCTAGCTCCTCGAACTCTATCCACTCGTCCTATCTCTCCGTCCTCTAATTTCCGAGTGTAAGTTATATCCCTAAATCAGCCGTCGGTTTCTGTATTTAAACCTAACCGCGAACAGCCTGATTTTCTCTTGAATTTTCGCCGAAAATATGGGTAAGTTTTCGGCGAAAAATTCTGTTGAAGTGTCAACTTGCTACGTCTGTTTCTACTATTTTGAATAGCTTGGAGTTCTCAGCAAAAACTTTAGGGTTTTCGCCGAAAACTTATCATTGTGAGGAACTGCCATTTTCTTCTTGAGTTTTCGGCGAAAACTTAAGGAGATTTTCGCCGAAAATATGTGTGTAAAGTAGAGCAGGATTTTCTTGACTTGAATGACTTCTCTGGTTGATTCGGGTGTGATTCTTCGGGGTTCCAGTGCCTTAGACACATCCTTGGCTACCTTATTCGATGGCAAAAGCTTGTGCTCAAATGAAAACACTAGAAAACCATCAAATAGACCCGAAACGGGCCAAGGTAACACAAAAGGCACGAGATTGAGCAGTTGAGTGAAAATTCACTATTCTTCCCTAACAACCGTGTCTAAAGCAAGGAAATGTCGCTTAAATGAGGTTGATAATCACGTCAAATCGAGTGTCATCAAAATACCCCACACTTAAGCCTTTGCTTGTCCTCAAGCAAATTAGAATAGAACACACTCAAATTCATAAATGACGCGAGATCAAACTGAGATTCAATTTCTAACAATTTGGTTTAGACTGTTCCACGTAGAAAGAGTGACCTACACATGCCAGAACATCAACCAAACAAGCTTTCGACCCTACTAATTTCTGCACACTTCAAGTAGTAGTTTGAACAAACTTGTTTCTTGGCAATACAATTAATCATATTTAACCGACTTCGATAACACCAATTCTAATCAAAAAGACTTTAAGCTCTAGCCATGATGTGGACGCGAAGGTAGGAAAAAAGTGACGTGGCTATCGACTCGACTTCATCCGTTTCTAGATCTGTACGTTACATGTTCTAGTTAGGACCGATTTAAACAACAATTTATTTCAAGCACAACTTTTTCCTTCAATTGATCTACTGCATACTAGTGCTCGATACCAAACACTTCGCTTAGGTGTTGAACCTGCCTAGCTCACAATATTTGTGCCTATGCTAGTGCTCAACCCAACACTTCACTTAGGTGTCGGGCTTGCCTAGCTTTATTTTTAGCACTTAAAAGAACTTAACATTGATTTGCACAACTTGATTACTTGATTTAACAATTTAGCCATTTGATCCTAGCTAGTTATAACTTTTTACACAAGATTTCGAATTGGATTTCTGCCTAATCTCAAGCCACAATCACAGGTGAACAAATATGGAGTGAGGAACATGGGAGAAGCTAGCATTTATCATCTTAGAATGGTGCTATCGAGCTTTGTTATTAACAAGTCAATTGATTCAAGTTTCAACTACAAGAGTGATTTATGATCTGTTCTGACCTAGACTCATTTGATATCAGTTCCGACATGTTGGTTACATGTTCTAAGTGGAACAGTCTAGACGTCATTGTTCAAAATTGAAGTCAATTTAACATCACAAGTCAAGAATTGAGCAATTCCATGCTAGAGGGATTCAAAATTGCACCACAGAGTCACAGAAAATCCAGCAAGATCATGCATAATCCTAACATCCTACCCCACACTTAAACTGTTCTGTGTCCTCACATGACTAAAAAAAGGTGGAGAGGTACGAAGAACTAGGAAGGTGATAGGTGGTTTAGTGGATGAATGCGGAGAGCCCGAGGCGGAGCGGAGTAGCTACTCAAGATCCTATAAAACACAAACTACAAAAAGATCAAAAGGATACCGGGACAAGTGCCCCAAGTCCACACAGAAAAAAGTGGATCGAAACCCAAGAAGAAGAAAGAAAAGAAATGGAAAGGGTAGAAACAACCTGGTCACTGTTCCGAAGGTGGGGGTGGAGGTGGGGTTGAAACGCCAAGCCGCTGCTCCATCTGTTGTCGCCATGCGAGGTCATCCCTGTGTTTGGCTGTCTGGTCAGTCATGAACTGCTGTAGAGTGGCCCATCGCGCATTCTGCGTCTCTTCATGCGCCACTCGGTCCTTCTGCCACTAAAGTGAACCAGCAGAGTAGTCAAGCTGCCATTTCTTAATACGCGTTAGCCTCTCGCTAATCCCGTCGGGCATCCGCTGCTGTGGTGGAGTCATGCGAGACACCGGGGTTCCAACTGGCCGTGGAGGCTCCCGTCGTGGTGAGGTAGGAATAATGTATTCGTCGAGATCGCACCCGAAATTGATGCCTCGGGCGATGGCGAATGATGACACTCGAATTGACGTGATTATCAGCCTCATTTAAGCGACATTTCTTTGCTTAAGACATTGTTTTTAGGGTAGAATGGCGAATAATCAATCGATTGCCCTATCTCATGCCACTTGTGTTACCGTGGCCCGTTTCGGGTCTATTTGATGGTTTTCTAGTGTTTTTACGTAAGCACAGGTTTTTGCCGTCAAATAAAGTAACCATGGATGTGTCTGAAGCATTGGAACCTCGAGGAATTGAACCGGAATTGGTCAAAGAAGCCATTCAAAGTCGAACAAATTCTGCCCAGTTCATACACATATTTTCGGCGAAACTACCCTTTGGTTTTTGCCGAAAATGGAAGAAGAAACCACTGGCCGATTGAGAGGAAGATTTCGGCGAAGATACCATGGAGATTTCGTCGAAACCGTAGGAAGGAATCAACCGATTCAAGTATGAAGAAATTTTCGCCGAAATCCCTTCACTATTTTCGGCAAAATTCCAGTTGAATTCAGGAGAATATCGGGTTGGTATAAATAGAGAACTCGGGGCTATTATCGAGGACGGCCATCACTTAAAACACATCACTTTTTACAACACACGAAAAGAACGACGAGAGAGAGAGACAGGAGGAGTAACAAGAGTTCGAGGAGCAGGAACGGATCGTGACGCCATCCATCCATCTCGGAGAGTCAGGGTTAGGAGTTGAAGATTCAGCAAATTGAAGCTGTCAGGAAGCATCGAAATTAGGTTTTACAGTTCTTATCTGTCTTCCTACCTGAGATGTATTCTTTGTCTGCCTTCGACTCTTCTGGATTGGATATGAGTAGCTGAACTTGTGTAACTTAGATTAGATGAACCCTAAGTGACCCAGGGCTTAAAGCGGTCACGGATCGGCGGTGATTAGATTCGAAGTTCATTCAGTTTCATCTTGCATGTTTGATTTGTTCTTCATTTTCTGTGTTTCTTGTCTGGTTTGGCCACCTAGATTAGATTCTTGTTAAGCTAAGGATAGAAGCGAACGCTCGCCTTACTTTAAAACATCAAATCGAATAATCAACCTTATAATTGGAGTGTGCCTTTCGTAGGAACCGATTAGGGTTGATCCATTGCTAGAGTAACTCATTAATCACTAGAATTTGCACCAATTAAGTTAAGTCGTTGCGAGAGGCGACCGTACCCGGGCGGCTAATTAATCGTGGTAGCTAGATCGGATAGAGCGAACATTCGCCAGTCTTAAACCTAAGGGTCAGGAGTTATGATGGTGTCTGTGAACTGAATGAACTAGAATCGAAAATTGCTGGTCTGTGACTGTCGTTGCCTTGGTGATCTAAGGGGGATTCGAAATCTAAGCTTGTCTGTCATCTTTCTAGTCAATAAATCAATCTTCAATCTTTCTTCGGTTTAATTTTCATTTCTTCTTATTTTTGCATTCTTAGTATATAAGTCGTGGAACTCACACCACGCACAACTTGTGTTTGAACTTGAATTAAAACTATCAACTTCCTGGAGTAAGGAAGTAGAGGAAACCCCTGGAATACGATCTGCTATAGCCTTTTATTAGCATTAGTAGTTATTTGGTTGAACGCATCACAACGACACGTTCATCAGTGAACTCAGCACCGAGATGCTGAATCTGGACGCGAGGTATATCAGGGCCCCATTTGTCGCTGAGCTGGAGGTTGTCGATCAGGCATGATATGAATGTTCCGCCAGGAAGCTCAGAAGGAAGTTTCTTGGTGGTAGTATACGTTTGTGGAAGAATCTTGCAAGCCACCATCCGGGATTGAGGTTCGCTTCCTCCTCTACAGCACGGAACAACACGAGCTCCTCCAAAGAAACGTGGTGACCGCTTGTCTTGCTACAATAACACAAAGACTGCATCCAAACATAATGTAAGAGTTTAAGAATTGGATGAATAATGTCACCTACCGTGGGGTTGACGATAGGCTCGATCTCCGATTGGCTGGAGACCCATTTCCACACTTCGGGGTAAGGTTCTCGCGTGATGGAGTAGACATCCGCAAACCCAATGGATGCATCCTGGATATTGGCAAGGGAGTCGAGCAAGAGGGCAAACTCATTGATGGTCTTCACATGTCGAACACCGCCGAGGCGGAAGGAAACAAATTTCGTGCTGACGCTGGCCTTTGTTGTGAGGCGCTCAAAGGAACTCCAGAACTCTTGTAGGGTGACCAGAGGATAGAGCGAACCAAGAGTGGTCAGGGATCGCAGGCCGGCCTTGGTGAGGGCGAGGTCGAGGTCGACGGTGGAGTGCCAGGCCGGATTGTGGTTCTTGAGACTGTCGAGGGAGAGCACTGCCATTTTGGCCAGAGGAATGTCCTTTATCTTCTGGTATATCACGAGCTGGTGTGGCTCAAGGGCAGCGATGAAAGGATGTAAGGCTCCATTGGCGGGTGCAGGAGCACATGAGATAGGAATCACAGGGGTCGGTACTGCCTGCGGGGTGATGGTCACGACCGTCGGTATCGGTACATGTAGTGTGGCCGGCTTGGAGGGTGGAGCCCTGTTCTGACGAGCCGAGGAACGCTGCGCTCTATCTGCACTGGTGGTCTTGAATCGCTTTAGAGCCCTGTAAAGCACAACTTAGGGGAGACCAAAATCAGAAGACAAGAATCCTACCCCACACTTAGGTTGACAAGTGGGGGCAAGCAAATAACCGAGAGATCACCAAACGAAACATAACAGCAAAGGCACGGCCAGCACGTAGGGAGGAAAATGGCATTCAATCAATCAAGCAGAAGAAATAATGCGGACCGATAATCATAGAGCATGAAAGAATCCATTAGCACGATCGCATAGACAACAATTCATGAGGCCAAAAAGATTAAAAGGAATTGCCAAAACCTAGCCAAATGACACCGAAACAGCAAACATGCAACTCTAGGAAAATCCATAAAGTCAACCATGCCAAAAACCGAAAGTTAAAAAGCCAAAAGATTCAAAATCAAGGGATGAACAACTAACCGTGAAGACATGATTCAAGAAAACGATTGGAAATCTGGGAAATTGACGAAAAGTTTAAAAAAACTTGTTTGGGTGGAACCGGAGCTGTGGAGCTCCGATTCTAGGGTTGGAGGTTGAGATCAACCAAAGGAAGGGCGGCCTGGGCGACGGCGAACAGAGACAGACGGCGGTGGCTTGGCGGCGGCGGACAGGTATTAGGCGGATCAAAAGGGAGAGGGGCTTCGGCGAAAACGGCTGAAAAAAGGGGGGCTTGCGAAAACAGAGTTTGAAACAAGGTTAAATAGCCAGTTCCCTAACCAAGATTTTCGGTGAAAATAGGGGAGGATTTTCGGCAAAAATTTCCTTAAAAGTCAAAAACATTTTGGCGAGAAGGCCGAGTTTTCGGCGAGAAGTCTTCGGTGGCGAGAAACAGGAGGATCAGGATGTTTTAAAACTGGAGTTTTCGGCAAAAATCTGGGGAAGTTTTCGCCGAAAACTTGCTTGAAAATCGGCATGGCAGTTTTTTTTAAAGGGTTTTAAAAGGAAAAACGACTCAAAACGAAAACAACTGACTCCAGTCGTGGGTTGCCTCCCACGAAGCGCTCTTGTTTAACGTCCATGAGCTGGACGATACCTGGATTCGTGTCATGGTTCTGTCGTAAAGTAGTGCACGTCGATGAAAGAAACAGCTAATCATTGCAGGTATCTCTTGAGCATGTGACCGGTGACCATAAACGGCTCTTGATCATGCAATTTAATTAAGACGCTGCCCAAGGATGTCTGCCGCACCACAGTGTAAGGGCCGGACCATCGGGATTTCAGATTACCCGGGAAGAGTTTCAATCGAGAGTTATATAAGAGTACTTTATCTCCAGGGTAGAACTGTTTGATCGTCTTCAATTGAGCGTCATGAATTCTCTTCGTGCGCTCCTTGTACAGCTTCGTGCTCTCATATGCATGGAGACGGTGTTCTTCAAGCTCAGCGATCTGGTCATGGCGCTTATTACCGGCTACTGCTTGGCTCATATTCAACTCTTTATTATCCCAGAACACTTTGTGCTCAAGCTCAACTAGCAAATGGCATGCCTTGCCATATACCAGCTGATACGGTGAGGTACCGATGGGAGTCTTGTAGGCAGTTCGATAAGCCCATAAGGCATCATTGAGCTTAGATGACCAGTCCTTGCGAGACCGGCCAACTATCCTATCAAGAATCCGCTTGAGCTCACGGTTTGTCACTTCTGCCTGCCCATTAGCCTGAGGATGGTAGGCTGTGGACATTCGGTGGGTGATGCCAAAACGTTTGCACACCCGGTCAAAATGTCCATGGAAGTGGGTACCCCTATCGCTTATAATGAAGCGTGGTGAACCAAAACGCGTGAAAAGACGGGTAAGGAACTGACCCACCACTCTCGAATCGTTAGTGGGTAGAGCTTCAGCTTCAGCCCACTTAGAAACATAATCAACAGCTACAAGAATGTACTTGTTTCCGTTGGAGGGTGTGAACGGACCCATAAAATCAATTCCCCAAACGTCAAAGATTTCCACAGTTAAAGAAACAATTTGGGGCATCTCATTACGGTTAGAGATGTTACCTGATCGCTGGCACGCATCACAACGAGGAGCAAAAGCATCACAATCACTAAAGATTGAAGGCCAGTAAAAACCAGTTCCAAGTACCTTTCTCGCAGTGCGGTTGCCTCCGAAGTGTCCTCCAAACTGGCCTTCATGGCACTTACACATGATGTCAGCCGCTTCGATGTAGGAGACACATCTTCGGATCATTCCGTCAATACTAATACGGTATAAGAATGGCTCATCCCAGAAGTATGACTTGGCTTCTTTGAAGAGCTTCTTACGTGCATTATAATCCAACTCAGGGGGTACGATACCGTGAGAGAGATAGTTAGCCAGGGTAGCATACCAGGGTTCTTCTGAATCGGCTGCGTTACTCAGCTCTTGAGCGTGAGGGATTGCCCAGGGCTCGATAGCTATGCTGTTAACCTGTTCATACGTTTTGACACGCAACAACTCATCAGGGAAAGAATCATTGATAGGAGTAGTAGTAGGCTTACCTGTCTGTGATTCCTCGAGTCGTGAGAGGTGATCGGCTGCCAGGTTCTCAGCTCCCTTCTTATCTTTAATCTCTATGTCGAACTCTTGGAGAAGAAGGATCCACCAGATGAGACGTGGCTTCGAGTCCTGCTTGGCTAATAGATGGCGCAAAGCAGCATGATCTGTATAGACGATGGTATGTGAAAGAACCAGGTACTGTCTGAACTTGTCAAAGGAGAAAACGATGACCAGGAGTTCTTTCTCTGTAGTAGTGTAGTTCCTCTGAGCATCATTTAGCGTCTTGCTAGCAAAATATATAGGATGAAATCTCTTCTCCTTTCTCTGACCAAGAACCGCGCCAACGGCGAAGTCGCTAGCATCGTACATGATCTCGAATGGGAGATTCCAATCTGGTGCTGTAAGGATCGGTGCGGTGGTGAGTCTAGTCTTCTATAACGAGCTTAGAGATCCTATGTCCAAGAACAGTGCCCTCGGTAACCATGAAGTGACACTTCTCCCAACTAAGAGCTAGGTTGGTTTCCTCACAACGAGCTAGCACCTTGTCCAGATTGGCCAGGCATTTGGAAAATGAGTCTCCATAGACGGAGAAGTCGTCCATGAATACCTCCACCACATTCTCGACCAGATCTCCAAATATAGCAAGCATACATCTCTAAAACGTGGCAAGAGCATTACATAAACCGAAGGGAATGCGACAATAAGCGAACGTACCAAACGGGCAGGTGAAGGTCATCTTCTCTTGATCGTCGAGCTCGATGGGGATCTGAAAGTAACCGGACATCCCATCTAGGAAGCAGTAGTAATCATGGCCAGCCAACCGTTCTAGCATTTGGTCAATGAATGGCAGTGGAAAGTGATCCTTCTTGGTAGCATCATTGAGTCGTCGATAATCGATACAGACTCTCCATCCGGTAACCGTGCGAGTTGGAATGAGCTCACCCTTCGGATTAGGGATGACTGTGATTTTGTCTTTCTTCGGGACGACTTGAGTCGGACTGACCCAAGGACTGTCGGCAATAGGATAGATGATACCAGCATCCAAGAGTTTAAGGACTTCATTCTTCACAACTTCCTGCATCAGAGGGTTTAATCGGCGTTGCGGTTGTCTGACCGGCTTGAACTCTTCATCTACAACTATTCGATGCTTGTAGAAGGTTTCAGAGATGCCTCTGATGTCGGCCAACTGCCAGGCAATGGCTCGGACATGCTTCTTGAGTAGCCTGATCAGTTGCTCTTTCTGCTCGGGAGTAGATTCGAATTGATGATGACTGGCAGCTGGCATTCCTTCCCCAGGAATGCATACTCTAGATGGTCAGGTAGCTCGTTTAGGGTTAGCTTTGGCGGATTCTCATATGAAGTAGTGATCCGACTCGATGCTGGCTCGATGTGTGTAGGCGCATTGATGGGTGTGAATGTCGCCTTCTGCTCGTCTAACTCATCTTGCCATAGGCGCTGCTATGGGTCTTCTAGTGCACTGTCAATTCCTGAAATCAAACACAACTCTAGCGGATCACTAGATAAGGCATTAGTAACGAAGTTGGTCGAGGCCAACTCTAGAGGATCAACAGTATAACAGTTATCATCTTGAGCAACAGAGTATCTCATGCTATCTTTAATGCGGAATGTAACACATTCCTGTCCTACACTTAAGGTCAACAGGCCTTGTTTGCAGTTAATATTTTCACCAGCAGTTGTTAAGAAGGGTTGACCTAGGATAAGCGTTCCGTCTAACTCACGGGTGTCTAGAACAACAAAATCTACAATTATGGTAAAAGGGCCACAGCAAACAGCTACGTCTTCTATCACACCCCTAGGTAGTTTGACAGACCTATCGGCTAGCACGAGATGCAAAGTAAGTGGTTTTAATTTCCCTAGGTTCAGCTTTTCATACAGATAAACAGGCATAACATTAATAGAAGCACCAGAATCAGTCAGACTACGATCAATTTTAATACCATTAATGATGCACGGTAATCTAAAAGGACCGGGATCAGAACACTTAGCTGGCGGTGGTGGCGGCTGTCTTATGGGAGATGGCTCACCGAAGGGAGAAGCGCATTCGTTAGTGAGTGTGACAGAGTACGCCTCTCCGTTCTTCACTTTCTTCACGAGATCCTTAAAAAACTTCCCAAGTGGTGGTATAATCTCTACAGCTTCTGTTACTGGTATCTTGATCTCTGCAGTCTTAAGAACATTGTACCACTTCTTATACTGGGTGTCATGATCCTTGACTTTGCTCATTGCAGCTTTTGGGAAGGGGATCCGAGGTATATATGGCGCCAAGACGGGCTCAGGAGCTGTCTTGGGAGGAGGAGCCGATGCTTCTTCTTCCTCTTCTGTGATATCTTAAATCTCTGGCATATCCATGGCAGCACTGGTATCTGGTATTATGTCAGGTTCCGGAGCCTTTGGGTCGGTTGTTTGCTTGTCGCTCCTGGTGGTAATAGCTTGAGCGTGTTCGCTCTTTGCACCGAGGTCTGCTTGAAATGCCGTCTGATTAAGGAAGGGATTGCTAGTGAAAAGTCTTGTCATATTGCTTATCGCATCTTCTATCCTTTGGCTTTGAGCCCGCTGCCCTTGATTGAGTGCGGCTTGAGCTTTTAACTGATTGTCGTGGTCGTCGAGTCTGCTCATGATCTGATCGAACTTCTTCTCATAGTCTTCGTCTCTATTGTAATGCAGCTTTGCTCGAGACTGTTGCTGTCCTCCAATGAATCCAGGAGGTCTCTGATAAGGATACACTAACCGGTTGCTCTGGTTCTGTGGTACGTAGTTTCTGTAACCGGCATAGCCTTTCTGATTTTTGGCGAAGCCTTGACCAATAAAGTTCACCTCTTCTGAAGACTATTCGTCTATTTTACCGAAGTTGAGGCAGCTTCCGCCGTTATGAGCACAGGTTCCGCACCATCCACAGTCAGTCGAAAAGACGGTAGCTGACGGAGGATCAAGGGAGATGCCAACTGCCTGTAAATGTTTTTGAACTTCTGCCTTAACCTGATCTGCAACGCTCATCTGACTCTTGGTACTCGCCCTTTGTCTCTCCCAGCTTCTTGACTTTAAAGCACCACTAGCAAAATGAGAAAGAGCATCATGAGCGGTGAGAGCAGTACAATCCCCGCCAGCTAGGGAATTGACCCACTTTGCAGATTCCTCACGCATACCATGAGCAAAGAATTCAGCCAACTGCCTGTCTTCATGCCCATGATGAGGGCAGTTGAAGAGAAGGTATTGGAATTCATTCCAAGTGTCGTACAAGCTTGCATCTTCTCTCTGGGTAAACCTGGAGATGCTGTCCTTGTAGGCAGCTGTTCTTGATGGAGGGAAGTATTCCTCAACGAAATCTTGAGCTAAGGTTTCCCAATTGGTGTAATGACCCGGTGGTTTGCTTCCAAGCCACCTCTTAGCTGGGCCTCTGAGAGAGAATGGAAATGCTCGAAGGCATAGAGCATTCTTGTTGAGGTTCCCAGACTTGAAGGTTTCACAGACAGCCAAAAAGTCAGACAGATGTGTGCAAGGGTTATCATCCGGCTTTCCTTCAAATTGTACGTCCCTAGAGATTAGTCCCAGGAAGGGGATCTTGATGTCATAGTCAGGATCGTCGTCATTAGAAGGCACGGTGATGGGGGACTGAACGTTAGATGCGCTCGGCTTACTTTAGTCCGCAACACTCTTTGGAGCAGCCATTGCTGATGGGAAAGATGGAACGGAGGTAATCCGATTTTGTACCTGCTATGATCTGCAAGGGACAAAAACAAAAACAACCGGTGTAAAATCGAAGTGTGACGGGAAATGAAAGATGGAAAGGTAGAGGAGTAAAAATGCCAACTCTTCTTTCAACGAAGTAGAAGAGTCCCGGCAACGGCGCCAATTTGATGAACGTTTGTAGAGTGGTCAATCAAATAACTACCAAGCTAGAAGATAGGGTAGATCGTATTCCACGGGTCTCTACTACTTGCTTACTCAAATATGATGACAAATTTTACTCAAAGTTGTACACGTAGTGCGTGGTGTGAGTTCCACGACTTCTATACTAAAAAGCGAGGTGAAATGAAACAAAGATTAATTGTAGAAATAAAAGAGATTGATTGATTGACTTTGACAGACGACAGGTGAGCTTAGACTTCGAATCCCCCTTAGATCACCAGAGCATTGGCAGTCAACAGACCAGCGATTTTCAATTCTAGTTCATTCAGTTCTCAGACACCACCATAACTCCTGACCCTTAGGTTTAAGACTGGCGAACGTTCGCTCTATCCGATCTGGCTACCAAGATTAATTAGCCGCCCGAGTACGGTTGCCTCTCGGAACGACTTAACTTAATTGGTGCAATTACTAACGATTTATGAGTTACTCTTGCAGTTGATTAACCCTAATTGGTTCCTACGAAAGGCACACTCCAATGATTAGGTTAATTGTTCGATTTGGTGTTTTAAAGTAAGGCGAGCGTTCGCTTCTATCCTTAGCTTAAGAAGAATCTAATCTAGGTGGCCAAACCAGACAAGAAACACAGAGAACAAAGAACAAATCAAACATGAAGGAGAAACTGAATGAATTTCGAATCTAATCACCGTCGATCCGTGACCGCTTTAAAGCCCTGGGTCACTTAGGGTTCATCTAATCTAAGCTCTACGAGTTTAGCTACTCATATTCAATACAAAAGAATCGAAGAAAAACAAAGAATACATCTCAGGTAGGAAAGACAGAGAAGAACTGTAAAACCTAATTTCGACGAATCCTTGCAGCTTCAATCTGCTGGATCTTCAACTCCTAGCGCTGGTTCTCCGAGATGGATGGATGACGTCACGATCCGTTCCTGGCTCCTCAAACTCTATCCACTCGTCCTCTCTCTCCGTCCTCTAATTTCCGAGTGTAAGTTATATCCCTAAATCAGCCGTCGGTTTCTGTATTTAAACCTAACCGCGGACAGCCTGATTTTCTCTTCAGTTTTCACCGAAAATATGGGTAAGTTTTCGGCGAAAACTTCTGTTGAAGTGTTGACTTGCTCCGTCTGTTTCTACTGTTCCGAATAGCTTGGAGTTCTCGGTGAAAACTTTAGGGTTTTCGCCGAAAACTTATCATTGTGAGGAACTGCCATTTTCTTCTTGAGTTTTCGACGAAAACTTAAGGAGATTTTCGCCGAAAATATGTGTGTAAAGTAGAGCAGGATTTTCTTGACTTGAATGACTTCTTTGGTTGATTCGGGTGTGATTCTTTGGGGTTCCAGTGCCTTAGATACGTCCTTGGCTACCTTATTCTATGGAAAAAGCCTGTGCTCACATGAAAACACTAGAAACCCATCAAATAGACCCGAAACGGGCCAAGGTAACACAAAAGGCACGAGATGGAGCAGTTGAGTGAAAAATCACTATTCTTCCCTAAGAACCGTGTCTAAAGCAAGGAAATGTCGCTTAAATGAGGCTGATAATCATGTCAAATCGAGTGTCATCACTCACGCGCGGTCCGATTTAGGAAAGCCGGCGCCGCCTTTGATGTCGGGCTTGGAATTGGCGGCGGCTGCTCGGGCTTGGGAATGTACGAGGCTCCAGATGCCGGGCTCTGTAGGGTCTGATGCTGATGTCGCTCGGCATCCGAGGTTCCTGCTTGACCAGCTCGCTCGGTCCTCCTCTTCCCATTTCTTCCTTTCTCCCCATTTCCTCTCGGCTCCTAGGGTGGCAGCTCCTAGGCTTGGCTTCTGGCCTTGTATGGAGTTCAGGGTTGGTGATAAACCTCCCGAGACTTGAGCCCCTTGTTGGCTGGGTGCTAAGGCCCGATCGGGGCCCTCTGATGCCGGTGCTGGCGCTCGGAGGAAGTCTGCCTTCGGGCCTTCTTCACTCTCGTCCAGGCCTTTCCTTCCGTGCTTCTCCCAGTTGTCCAAGAAGGTCTTTAGAGGTTCTCCAAGTGTGGTCGTCCGCTCCTTAAGCTCTTGGAAGCCTAGTCTTGGTGCTAAAGCTGGTAGGGCGCTCGGGGCGGGGTTGGCTGGAGCCTCTTTAAGGTGGTGCTCGGTCCTCTTCTGCCGACACTCCTCTAGGAAGGCATCTAGAGGATCCGAGGGTTGTATATCACCTCCTGGGTCCTTAGGCTGAGTGCTAGAGCTGCCAGGCAAGTCTGACTCCTTGGTAGCTCCGAGCGCTGGTGCCCATGTTAGGGCCGGATGGGTCCGGACGCTTATCCTTGCTTGTTGGGCCCTTCGGCGAGGGCTGTACTTGAACCTCACCACCGGCTGAGGCTTTATAAACCTCAGTGGGGCTAGGTTAGGGGCTGGCGAGGCTCCAAGCGCTTCTTATAAGGCCCTAAGGCCTTTGCTCTTGTGGGTGACCCGACGGGGTGTAGGAACAGGGATTTTCAGCCGGTCAGCTGCCCGGGGTCACTTCAGTAACCCTAGACTTATGACATGGCTACCTCTCTTCGTGCATAATTGGTTGCTAAAATTGGTTGCTAAAGTCGGTGTAAATCCCTCTAGCAACTAAAAGAAAATCGGTCAGGTCAAATTCGTGCATAATTGGTTGCTAATTACTTGTCATGTGCAGTTTATTAGTGAGACCAGATAGTTTGGCTGATCTGTATGCATGTTAGGTTTCTTGTTCTAGGATCGATCTGTCTAATAATTCATTGTGTTTGATTGAGCTCCAATTTAATCGATCTTATCATTTGTGAACATGAGCGTTTTTATTCAATTTGCTTGCTTGAGGACAAGCAAAAGCTTAAGTGTGGGGTATTTGATGACACTCGATTTGACGTGATTATCAGCCTCATTTAAGCGACATTTCTTTGCTTAAGACATGGTTTTTAGGGTAGAATAACGAATATTCAATCGATTGCCCTATCTCGTGCCATTTGTGTTACCTTGGCCCGTTTCGGGTCTATTTGATGGTTTTCTAGTGTTTTTATGTAAGCACAGGTTTTTGCCGTCGAATAAGTAACCAAGGACGTGTCTAAGGCATTGGAACATCGAGGAACTGAACCGGAATCGATCAAAGGAGCCAATCAAGTTCAAGAAAATTCCTGCCCGGATTACAAAGGAATTTTTGCCAAAAATACCCTTGTGTTTTCGGCAAAAATATCATCACAAATCGGTTTTTGCCAACTGAAGGAATTTTCGGCGAAATCGATCAAGTCTTCGACCGAGAATGAAGTTCAGGAGAATCAGCCGGCGGACCCTTCATTTGCAAAGGAATTTTTGCCGAAAATTCCTCAATATTTTCGGTGAAAATATTAGAAGAAATCCGGCTGATTAGGGTTAAGTATAAATACTTAACCCGGCGGCCCAAAAAAGACACCACATAATATCTTTCATAATTATGTTTTCCAAGGATTCTCTGGAGTTCTGGAGCGAAGAGTTAGAGTTCGAAGAGCCGGAAAGAGATCGTGACACCATCCCTTTCATCTCGGAGAACCGGAGCTAGGAGTGTAGTTTACCGAAGATCGAAGTCTGCCGGAGTCGTCTGAATTAGGTTTTTCAGATTCTTTTCTGTTCTTCCTCTGGATGATGAACTCTTTCTTTGTCTTTGATTCTTTTGTGATAAACATGAGTAGCTAAACTCGTTAGAGCTTAGACTAGATGAACCCTAAGTGACCCAGGGCTTTAAAGCGGTCACGGATCGGCGGTGATTAGATTCGAAATTCAATCAGTTCTTTTTCATGTTTGATTTGTTCTTCATTGTTCATGTTTCTTGTCTGGATTGATCACCTAGATTAGATTCTGGTTAAGCTAAGGATAGAAGCGAACGCTCGCCTTACTTTAGAACATCAAATTGAACAATTAACCTTATAATTGGAGCGTGCCTTTCGTAGGAACCGGTTAGGGTTAATCCACTGCAAGAGTAACTCATTAATCATTAGTAATTGCACCAGTTAATTAAGTCGTTGCGAGAGGCGACCGTACCCAAGCGGCTAGTTAATCTTGGTAGTTAGAACGGATAGAGCGAACGTTCGCCGGTCTTAAACCTAAGGGTAAGGAGTTATGGTGGTGTCTTAGTAATTGATTGAATGAGAATCGAAATCCGCTGATATGTTGATTGCCAATGCTCTGGGGAACGAAGGGGGATTCAAAGTCTAAGTTCATTTGTCATCTCTATTTTCAAACCCTAATTTCCAATCTGCTTTAGTTTAATTTGTTTTAATTTCTCTGCATTTCTTAGAATTAGAAGTCGTGGAACTCACACCACGCACAACTTGTTTGCATTTGAGTATTTTGCCAGTTTTGAAGTAGTCAATCTTAGAAGACCCTCGGAATACGATCTACCCTAGCTTTTGTAGCTTTGTTAGTTATTTGTGTGAAACGCATCACAACGACTGCGCGTTCACCACCCTTATTATGCAGGTGGAGTGTCCGACAAGCTAGCAGTATACCCTTGATGTGAATATGGTTGTGAAATGGTAATGAAATTGGATAATGAGAATTGATGGAATGTTGTGATGGTATTGATGATGATGATGTGTGGTGTTGGGAACTAAATTGAAACTGACGAACTATGAAATTGGATTGAAGTTCTTGGTTATAAATGAAAAATGTTAACCGGTAGTGGTCCACATTACCCCACCCAAGATTGTGTTCATTGATCGGGTCAACTGGAGTGGATCACATTGACATGGGTGTCAAGGGTACTATTGTACTTATCGCTGGGAGGAAGAATTGTGATAGTGATTATTAACGAATTCCCCAAGCGGTAAGGGAGCGCGAAGACCTCCCATGCGGTAGGGAGGTGTGTCGGCCGACCAGTGGTGGTGTGGAGCAACTCCTAGGCGCCTTAATTACTCACTTAGAATTTAATTTGTGAACTACGATTTGTGTATGAGTGCATGAGTGTGTGTTGGTGTGAATGGATGTTGACGGTTGATGTTGGATGTGAGTTATGTGCTGATCTGATTCACTTGATGTTGGATTGTGGTTGTTGAGAATTGTTGATGCTAGATTAGAGAACTGATTCTATGTGATCACGTAGACTGATGTAGGGACTTAAAAATGGAATAGACTAGAAATGGTCCTACTGTTAATTATGTTATGTGGAGTGCTGGGACAACTCCTTGAGGCATAGTTCGACGCATAGTTAAGCCTAGTGGGTTCACTCAGTTTCATTAGGAAACTGATCCCCCTCCTCCCCTTTCAGGTTCTCATGGCTAGAGTTGTTGTGTGAAGTTCAGGTGTTGCACTTGAGTTCAGGAGAAGTTGCTGGTTGAGATCATGAGGTGAAGATATCGGCCTTTCTTGGAGTTGACTATTCATTTACATTTTAGTTGACTATTCTATGTGTTGGGGATTTTGTATTCATTTTAGGATTGTATAAGATTTATTGCTTATCGGTTTGCATCAGATTTTATGTATTGGAAGCCTCCTATTGATTTATTCAATTTGATTCGTATCTTTTATTTGTATTTCTGTATTGTTTTCTGTTAGTGATGTCCATAACCGGTTCAACCATGAGTTGCACACGGTTGATTCGGGATGGGTGTTACAATAAGAGCTGTAAGATGCATCATAATAGGAGATGAGCTATATAAAAAGTCAGTAATGGGATCATACCTTTGGGCCTGGGACCAACTGACGTTGAAACAGAGAGGGTTTACCTGAATTCGAGCTTAGATGATCGCTCTAGACCTATCCCTGAACCTTCCCATAAACTCCTTTGGCGATCCGATGATCCTAACTCCGATTCCCCTCCTTGAACCTTTCTTTTCGTTGAACGATTGAGAGAATTGAAATATGAAACCTGACTTCTGACTTCTACCAATAAACCCTTTTTATACTGAACAAGTGCAAAGCCCGTTACAACACTTACAACTCTTGTTGTCTGCTTGAGACAACGGCCGTTGGAGCCTTGACAAAGCCCATTGTCTATCTAAGTATAATGCCTGTTGTCATTGCATGACAACGACCAATGGACATTGTACAACGTCCATTGTGTTCATCAACAGTTGTAGCAGTTGCTGCAATTCTAGCAGTCCAACCACAATTCTAATCATTCCAAACCAACCACGAGTACAGACGACTAACCGATAACGAAACGTTACAACAACATCCTGAAACTTCCCAACCAACTTCAAAACCTCATCGGCTTAACCAAACTATAATTCCGACCGCAAACCAGTAACGGGATGTTACGCCTTAGTTGATCAGCCTCTTTAGAGGTGGCAGACGAAATTCGAGAAAATGCGTTGGGATTCCCAAAAGTCCACTCCTGAGACCAAGATTGATGGGCTGAGTCGGGGCAAAATAAAAATAAGGAGTGATACCAAGTTGGACGCGGCTTCCCAGTCTTCATCATTCATATATCCTTGAACTTAGTTAGCTTGGTAAAGCTTAGCCCATTCTAGGTTTTCTTAAAACTATATAATAAACTGAAAAGTCGGAGCGATGGAGGAATGTTATCTCGAGTGCACGACACTTTGAAAGACGCTACGCAGGACGAAGTAGTGGCAGTATAAGCACCGAGCGACACTCTTATGTTCATGCACAGAGCAAGAACAAAAGGATAAAGTGGCATTCTTAACCCAATACTGAAAACCTCAGTCCATATCTTGTGCCAACCCGAAGGGAAATTGCATATGGTAGAAAGGTGAGAGGCCGCCGCATAACTCCAAGACGTAGACAAATGCGTGAGGGGCAGAATTTTGCACAAAGAAATGACCGAAAGAGAGGGGAAGTAGTGTAACACCCCCAAGAGGTCACCCATCTCTGTTGTGCTCCACCCTGAGCACGTTTAACTTTGAAGTTCTTACAAGAACTCCTCCATTACACCCCAAAACGCGCCTTGTTAGTTAAGGTTGAATTGTTCCTCATAGCCCATGGATCTCTCCCGTGCTTTGTCGATGTAGGATTTTCCTAGGATGGCACATACACCCCCTTTAGCGACTCAACGTCCTCATTGAGGTTTTCCCCACCATCGTTCAAAAGAGACGCGAAAAGGCTCTGATACCACTTGTAACACTCCAACCTTTTTTGACAAGATATTATCCTCTTTGGGCCTAGGCCTTCACAGATTTGCTTTTGGGTGCATGCATCATGGGGACTTCCTAGGAGGTCACACATCTCTGCAGTGCTTCGTCTTGAGCATGTTTAACTTTGGAGTTCTCACAAGAACTCCTCCATTACACCCCCAAAACGCGTCTTGTTAGTTAAGGTTGAATTATTCCTCATAGCCCACGGATCTCTCTCGTGCTTTGTCGATGTGGGATTTGTTTAGGTTGTCACAAGTAGCAAGGATATAACACCAGATGATCATTACTTTATGGATGCACTATGTGTTTTGGTCTCCTCAAGTTCATAATCGAACCCTTGAGAATAAGAGTACTCTCGATTTTGGCTATCGGAAGAACTAATATACACAACAAAGACAACAAATAAGTATGGGGATACTCACATAATATTGATTGTATTTGTTGCTAAAATATAAGTAGCAAATAAAAAAGAAGGGTTAAATACCTTAGTAGTCCCGAAACTTTGGGCCTTGTTACATTTCAGTCCCGAAATTTTAATTTCTTTCAGAATCATCCCGTTAGTACGGGTTCTGTTACGTAATGGTACTATTCCCCCTCCGGCAACCTTTTCCGGTGGTTTTGCCACATCAGCGCTCCACATCAGTTATTTTATTAATTAAATAATACCCTACCCAAACCTATTCGAATCAACCCTAGTGCCCAACCCAACCCTCTAAACCTAACCTAACCCGAATTAAAATCCTTAAAACCCAAAACACAGCCTGTACGACTTCCTCCTTCTCTCTATATTTTCTTCTTCTTCCTTCTTTTGACAGAAAAATGCAGCACTCTGCAACTCTGTAACTCCAATTTCGGGATTAGTAGGAAGAGAAATACCCTCGAAATGCAGCACTCTGCAACTCCAAGTCAGTCAGTGAAGACATGATTCATTTGGCTGTATATGGTTTATGATGTAATCGATTTTGATTTAGGTCCTCATTTTGAAACTGAAGAAGCAACTGCTTCTGCAGTATGTTTTTGGATTTTAAAACTGAAGAAGCAACTGCTTCTACTGGATGTATTTGGATTTTGTTACAACTGTGGATGCTGTAAGGTGTTTCTTTTGAATTCACGGTGATGCAAGTTCTGATTAAACCTCTCTAATCTGTCTTCCCTATTTATGTTTGCCATGTTTGACATTTGGTAATAAACTTGACAGGGAAAATAGAAAAGGGCAAGGATCTGGTCTGTCCAAGATCGTCTATTGCGGCTTCGACACCTCCAAAATCGTCTTCCTGGATTCTCCTCTGTCCAAGACGTCAATAATACCATGTTTTCACCGCACTCACACCTCGCAAATAATTCCATGTAACTTTCAGTGTCCCACCCTGAAACTTTTCCTGGTATCGCTTTAAGAGATCACCTGCAACCTGCATTCAAGAAAGTCTCTTTAACTAGGATTTACAAGCATGTTCACTTCAAGTAGAAGAAACCATATCACAAGAGGCATTGAGTCTGGATGATCAGCAAACAATTCAAGAATCAGACTGAATTTTCTAAGAACGAATTAGGAAATTGCATCTTACATTCACTGTTCCATGAAGTTAAAACTTCATAAGATAAATGACCACTTTGCAGCATGATGAAAGAAGAGCATACTAGAGTTGGTCATTTGTCACAGACACATTTCATAGACATGCCTACTCTTCCCCTTTTCAGAGTAGCTATTAAACTCAGCATGAAAGGGCGAGTGGGAATTGGACACAACCTGCCGGAGAAGCACTGTGTTGTCCCCTTCGAACGTCTGGAAAATATCGTGATCATTTCTCAGAGTACCAAATCGGTTGACAGCAGCATACCCATGGCCACCACATGATTCCCTGCAGACATTCAGTGACCGAGCCGTGTAGGATGTCACATAACTCTTCACTTGACTCAGAAAACCCCCTCCTCTCGTAGACATACTCGGATTCTAAGTTAGGATTACACAACGCCAGACTTGGAGTTGCAGAGTGCTGCCTTTCAAGGGTATTTACTAATCCCGAAATTGGAGTTGCAGAGTTGCAGAGTGCTGCCTTTTTGATGGGTTTCTCTTCCTACTAGTCCCGAAATTGAAGTTGCAGAGAAGCTTACCTACCTGTCGGCGCCAGACATTGAAGTTGCAGAGTGCTGCGTTTTTCTATCAAAAGAAGGAAGAAGAAGAAAATACAGAGAGAAGGAGGAAGTCGTACAGGCTGTGTTTTGGGTTTTAAGGATTTTAATTCGGGTTAGGTTAGGTTTAGAGGGTTGGGTTGGGCACTGGGGTTGATTCGAATAGGTTTGGTAGGGTATTATTTAATTAATAAAATAACTGATGTGGAGCGCTGATGTGGCAAAACCACTGGAAAAGGTTGTCGGAGGGGGGAATAGTACCATTACGTAACGGAACCCGTACTAATGGGACGATTCTGAAACAAATTGAAGTTTCGGGACTGAAATGTAACAAGGCCCAAAGTTTCGGGACTACTATGGTATTTGACCCTAAAAAAGAACGACATTGTTTCGTTTGCATAAAAAAATAAAGGGCAGGGGTGAGATCGTTTCGATGATCAATGCTTACTACGGGAGAAAGAAACCCACCACACCACGCCATCTGCCCTCATCCATCTTTGTTAATTAATCCTTCAATCTCTCTCTCCCTTCCCTCTCTGTGTTTTTTACGATTAGAAAATTTTGACTTTGTTATTATTTTTGTTGCTCGGTCGGGGATTTTTGGAATCAATGTCAATACTGTGATGATTACTCGATTCAGTAAGTCCCATTTCACTTCCTTCCCTCTCTATCTCTCCTGCCGCTCCCTCTCTCTCTATCTACTTCTAGGTTTATCTGTTCTGAAGCTCGGATTCTGTCTGCAATTTTGTTTTGCTATAACTTCAGCATTTCCTTCCATTCTTTTCTGGGTTCATGTTGTGACAATTTCTTTTGCTAAAGTTTGGTGATTTGCTTCGCTTAGTGCATAGTTTTACTGAGGTTACTACTGGGTTGGTAGATATTCTCTGGGTTGTAGCTGGAAAGCTAAGTGGGTTGTCTGTCTTTCTGCTTCAGTGGGGTTCTTTTAAGCTTTTGTGTTGTACGTGCTATAAGGTTAGTTTTGACCTGGACGACTCCCGACATTGTTCAGGGCTGGTTGTATGTTTTCAGGGTTTTACTGATGATTTGTGTGATTTATAGGCAATCAGCCCGCTTGTCTAAGTTTAAAAGGTATAGTAATTCTTGTGTGTTTCTGGCATGATTAGCTCTCCTCCTTGCAAGCTCAATGTACACATAACTTGTCTAAGTTTAAAAGGTATAGTAATTCTTGTGTGTTTCTGGCATGATTAGCTCTCCTCCTTGCAAGCTCAATGTACACATAACTTGTACTGTATAGTGACTTTTTGGTATGATTAGTACTACTATGCAAACTGACATTCCTTGTAATTAGTAATTTTAAGCATTTGTAGATTCTTGATGTAAGCCTCGGTCTCTACTATCACATTGGATGGATCAACTTGTGTTCTCATATACAGTTAGTTAGCTTTTCTCTTGCACAAGTTGCTTCCATGGGATTACAAGTAATTTGACTGTAGCATAACTTTGTACTTACCTTAAATGATCCCTCTTTGTTCCACTTTCCATTGTCATCGCTTGCTGATAAGCTAGCTCATTATAAACTTGTTCATGAAGTCTGGTTATCTTTCACCTGTGTTTGTTGGTTATTTATGAGCTCACTTGTCTTTTGTTCATTTTGAATTGTCTTTGAGTCGCTTACTCCTTTTCATTGTTACAAGAGAATTGAGTTTTGACTTTTTTTTTTTTTTTTTTTTTGTGTGGAAACAGAATGGTTCAAGTTTAGTAACTGTCAACACTCCTAAGGAGTGGTTTCCAATCCGAGACTCATACTACATTGCGCATAGAATTAACAGTTTGCTAGAAGATGGATGACGGTGAGCAACATCAAAATGGTAGGTACAAGGATTATTACAAGGCACCACATACCCCGGTGAGCCATCTTCTTCTTTTGTTTATTTGAATTCTTTACTTCATCCTGCATTTCCAGTCTGGTTTAACTGTTAATTGTTCTAAAGCTGGAAAGATCTTGTATTATTACAGTGGAATATGATGCCACATCATCAAGGGAAGGAGCAGCCAAATGCCTTGGTAATGAACAAGAAGATCCTGGGCATCCTTGCTGAGAGGGATGCTGCCATTCAAGAACGAAATCTAGCTGTAGCTGAGAAAAAGGAAGCGTTGGCAGCACGAGATGAAGCAATCCAGCAGCGGGAACAAGCCCTTGCTGAGAGGGATAAAGCCTTGATGGAGCGAGACAATGCTTTTGCAGCTATACAATATCGAGAAAGGGCAATGAACTTCTCTTTCAATGGCCTCGGATCCAAACGCATTCCTCATCCTGTGTATCATTCAAATGACTTGGAAGAAGGTACTATGAATGCTGAAGAAATTGGCAACACAGATGCCTTTCCCTTAACAACAGTTCCTGCTGGAACTCGCAAAGCTCGGCATACAAAGCGATCAAAAGAGAAGAACAAGACAGGGTCTCTAAAGGCAAACAAGTCACCGCGGAAAGGGAACAAAATAGGGGAGGATCTGAACAGGCAAGTAGTTGTATCCGAAGGGAGGAAGTTCAAGACGGAATGGGACACACTGGATGTCGGGTTGAACCTAATCAGCTACGATGAATCGACAATGCCAGCACCAGTTTGCTCATGCACTGGAGCTGCCCATCAATGCTACAAATGGGGGAATGGTGGGTGGCAATCTTCGTGTTGCACCACCACCATGTCATGCCATCCACTTCCACAGCTTCCAAACAAGCGCCACGCGAGAGTGGGTGGACGGAAGATGAGCGGCAGTGTGTTCACCAAACTGCTAAGCAGACTAGCTGCAGAAGGACATGATCTTTCGATCCCGGTTGATCTCAAAGACTACTGGGCTAGACATGGCACAAATCGCTACATCACAATAAAGTAGGCAGGCATGTCTTTTTAAATAATGTAATTTGTAAGGAATTGATGATGCTGAAAGCAACTGGCTTTGTTTTGCAGCGGAACTGGAACTGGAAGTCGAAGATAGTGAATAGGAAGGTCGTTTCTGTCTGTCTTTGTTTGTATGGAAAAAATGATTGCCAGAAAGAAAAAGATATTTGAATTTAATGCTGATTTCTTAGATAGAGATATCGAGTCTAGTACTATACTTAATCAGTAGTAGTAGGATTTTCAACAAGTTGCCCTGAATTTCTTATTTCTGATTGGCTGCTGATTCATTTTATCAAATGGGAAAGGTGGTGTTGGGGGTATTCTCTTCATAGTGCATCTCTACTAGGGTTGAGAGCAAATTTCACTCTTGAGCTTTTCTTTTTGGATTAAAATGATGTCAAAAATAACATTCAAAGTGGCTATTATTAGAATATAATTTACGAGATATGAATAAGAGTCGTGTATTGTTGTTGTCGCGAAGGTGTTGTTCTCTTAAAATGTGCACGAGTGCTCTTCGAATCTCGATCTTAATCCGCGAATATGAGGAACTTGGTTCCGTGATCTTAATACTGTATATTTATCTACTTTCTTTTCTGTAAGAGGTGGTTATCCTAGCCCTAATATACTCAAATTATCCCTTACCTCCTCAACAAATAGAGTTTTTTTTTAATCAAATTTTTTCTCCCGAAACTAATTTTTTCTTCTCGTCTCATAATATTTTTTTCCTGGACAGAGGCCTTTCTAGTTTGATATTGTGTTATGGTGACTTCATTGAAAGTTCATGGTGTTTACGGCTTTTTTCTCTAGTCGAATTGTTGGTTTTGACTTCCGAGCTCTAGTTCATCAAAGACGTTGATTTAAGGGTTTTCTTGTTGTCCAATTCATTCGTTGTTGTAGTCACAAAATTAAATACATTAATCCTCGTTTACGGGATTTTCTCCAAGACTCTAGTGTTTTTGTTTCCATTTTGACATCTCCTTTAATTGATTTATGTGGTCTGCCATTGATTGGATTTCCTAACTACTTTTTTTTACACAAAACATTAATATAAAATATTGGCAAAAAAACCCTCATACAGCACGAACTATAGCGTAATTACTCATTTATACACGAACTTTTTCGAATTACACGATTGACATGAACTTTAGTGCACGATGTTACTTATGGCATCCTGTCAACTTCTGTTAGGATTTCGGATGACTAGGCAAACAGTGTTTAACGGCAGCTGACATGGCAATCCACTTGACCCAACCAATTAATTTATGACGTGGTTAAATCCCATAACTGAAATTATTAACCAATCCTATTTCTCTCTATCCTCTTCCCAACACATCTCTATCTTCTTCCTACCCCCTTTCTTCCTCGTTCACATCCCCTGTTCTCCCAATCAATGGAAACCCTAAAATCATCACCATGGTCATACCATTAAGATCCCTAGCGTCTATCAATCCGAGAAGGTTCGACAAATCAGCACCAGGCACCAGCGGTTGGTCACGAGCTGCGGAACAAATATTGTGAACGCCGCCACCACACCACGAGGGAAGGCTGGATTTCGAGCTTTGTGATAGGAAAGCTCATCTTCCACTGCTTTTTATTACTTGTTGATGGAGTCGCCGATGGAGTCACCCAATCGATGGAGTCGTCGCTGAAGAGACCTAGTTCCTCGAACTTAGTGGCAGTGGTAAAGATCTATGTTTTCACCACAGATCTGTAATCTTCCACTGCTAAATTCGGCGTTCTTGTACTCTGACATTCACTCCTCTATCACAGAGCATGATTTCTCCCTTCACTTTCTCCTGAAATTAGAGTTCCCATTACACAGAGCAAGAGACCAAGATCCCCTTCTCCATAGTCGAGAAAGCTCCAATAGCAACATTGTCCCTGTAATAGTCGGAGTTCCCTCCACTAAGCGACATTGATGGGGGCATTGACGCTGTTCTAGCTACGACCCGCCCAATTGGAACTCGAATTTCGAAGCTGGATCAAACAGAAAGGTTCAGGTTTCTAGCCAGGGCAGTCGTAATCGTTGATTCCATCGAAATTGACCATCGAGGAGAAGCAGAGATAAGGTTTAACAGTTAGGCAGATGAAGGATGAATGTATTTGATGGGAGAAGGCCGGCCGGTGGAGGAAAGGGAAAGGTCATCGTCAACGAAGGGGAAGCGGAGACGACGAAAGGATAGGGGTAACAGGGAAAGTAAATGTTATTTATTTATTTTTATTGATGTGGTATATTTTTTTTAGATGAATAGATGTGGTAATTATTGTGGGTGACGTGGCAATATTTTGTTACATCAGATGACACGTAAGCTTCTTATATGCCACATTGGCTAAATTGCCAAGTCAGGCTAACGAAATTCGAAAAAAATTAACGACATGCTAAATGAAATTTGAGATTAATAGATGGTGCCAAATAAGTATTTTGGAAAAGGTCGTGTATAAACGAGTAATTTCGCTATAGTTGGTGCTGTATGAGGGCTTTTTGCCTAAAATATTCTCTTGCCCTTTCTCGGTTAATTGTTAATTTTCTTTTGAGTTAATACACCTTTTTGTCCTTCTACTATGAAAAGTTAACAAACATATCATTTTACTATTTTCTAACCGATTTAACACCCTCTACTTTGAAAAATTTGACAAATATGCCCTCCATTTATCTTTTCATCTATTTTTCATCTAATGAGTTGATTATACGTGCTACGTCATATTATTTGTCCACAACATCACTAATTGAGATGTCCACAAGGTGAAAATATTTAAATAAAAAAGAAAAGATAAAGGAAAAGCACATTATAATCACTATTATGTACGTAGGCGTTTGTGGTATTCTTTTTTATTTTTCTTTCTAATTTGAATAATTTTCAATTGTGAACATTCCAAAAAGTGATAAAGTGTACAAATAATATGATGTGACACGTACAACCAACACATCAGATGTAAAATAGATGAAAAATTAAACAGAGGGGCATATTTGTTAAAGTTTTCAAAGTAGAGGGTGTTAAACCGGTTAGAAAATAGTAAAGGGGTATGTTTGTTAACTTTGCATAGTAGAGGGGTAAAAAGGTGTATTAACCCTTTTTTTATCAATGGATTCTGATTTCATTATAAAATCAACGATCACCAAAATAAAAATGTTCTAACAAAACAAACATTCTATACAAAAAATTCTAACTACAACTACAAGGCATTTAGCCAATCTGTTGTAAGGACGCCATCACGCATCATTCTAGCCACCCGATCTGCTACCTGCACTTCACTTCGCCCTACTTTCCTGATCACAACGTTTTGAGTTCTCTCCAAAGCAAGCTGAATCTTTGCAACGGTAGCCGCAATTTCCAAAGGCCATTGATCGTGCGGGTTGAAAAGGCATTGAAATAAGATTTGAGAGTCTATAATTATGTTCGTACCACTGGTGTCGGTACTTGCCAACTCTACAACAGCTAAAAGCGCTGCAGCCTCTGCCCCGATTGGTGATCGACAAACGAAACTTCTCGCCATGCCATCTAGTATTCTACCCTGGGTATTGGTCTTCACCACGTCCTACGCCCCTCACTGGATGTCGTCTTTGAAGGCTCCATCCCACACGATCTTCCTAGGATAGATCGTAGGGGTTTGGATACTCGTTTGTTGTGGAAAAGTTGGACGAGAAGTCAGAGGGTCCTTACCTGTTGGGTGTTCCTCCATTTCCTCCTTTCAAAGTTCCAACATGCTTCAATTTCATCAATGGTCATGTCATTGCCATTAAACACACGAAAGTTCCTCGCTTTCCATAGAGTCCACAGTCCATATCCAACATCAATCATCTTGTCCGCATCTGCTGTTTCCATCAAGCCTATTAGCCATTGTCTCATCGTGATATTATGATCCAATGGCCTCTCAAGTTGTAAGTTTCTTTCCCAAAAATCTCTTCTCGCTGCACAATGGATTAACACATGTATGTCGTTTCATCACCACTCTCACACGAACAACACGAAGCATCATTCACGCAGTTTCTTCTTCTAAAGATTAGACTTTGTTGTTAAAGCATTCTGCGCAATTCTCCAGAAAGGGAAATTCAGTTTTGGTGGGAGTTTTAATCCAACCTCCATAGTTTCCTTGTGCTTGACTCACTTCCATTCGTGTTTTGTTGTCCATTTCCAGTGAGCACCTTGTAACATGACCTGATTTTGAAATTCCCTTTCGAATCAAAGTTCCATATCCATTTGTCTTGCAAGTTCTGAAGGCCAAGTGGGATAGACATAATCTGCTTAACGACCTCCCACGGAAAGATTGACATTAGCTTTTGTCGATCCCATACTCCTCTTGGCTGTGAAATAAAATCTGCCACTCTATAATTCTCAACCTGATTGACCTCACATCTGAACCCACAAGCATCAGGAATCCACAGATTCGATAAATTTGTCAGAAAACCATTACATATATTCCTTCATAAGCCCTCGAGGAGAGCATCTCTGCCTTCCATAATACTTTACCAGATTCTTGAAGGTATGTGATGCTTTGACGCCTTCATAAAATCCTTTCTCGGGAAATATAACCCCTTCAATAATCTAGCCCATAAAGCCTTTGGTTGTGTTACCAATCACCATGTCAACTTTGTGAGAAAACACAAGTTAAACTCACGGAATCTTTTGAACTCCAAACCACCATCATACTTCAGTCGGGTGAGTTTATCCACCGCAAGCATATGTAGACTCCTTTTACTTTCGTCTCCAGCCCACCAAAAATTTATCAATGTAGCATCCATTTTCCGGATTAGAGTTTTTGTTAACAGAAAACAAGTGAACATATATGTCGGCACAACTTGTAATATTGACTTCACCCTGACTTATCTCCCCGCATGAGATAGTATAGCACTCTTCCACGATTGAGCTCGAATCGTGAGTCTCTCTAAGATGAATCTATTCATTTCTACTTTACTGCTTCCCACTCAGTAGCACCCTAAGTACTTTCCTAATTCACACTAGGATTAACTCACACGTCGAACACAAATCTTTAATCTCAAGCGATTACAGAGAAGTAAATGACAATTTGCACTTGATCACTTGCCAAATACGTGCAATACCTTTCGAGATAAGCTAAAGCCTGTTGCTTCATCTGATCCCTTTCAAATATAACGTATCATATGCGAATAACAATGTGTAAGACGGCAAAAGTTAATTAAGCTTTACCCTTAATGATACCATTCCTTCCTTTCCGAATCATGAATGAAATAACATTTGAAACCATGATAAAAATAAAGGGGGGGGAGCGATCACCCTGTCTCAGACTGCGACGGCGTGAACCAGGTGTCGACTACCCCATTCACGAGAACCAAAAATGAACCGATGTCACTAATAGCTTCCACCCACTTAACCACCTCGAATCATATCTCATGTCTTAGGGTTCAAACAGACAAAATCAGACACTCTGTCATAAACTTTCGACATATCAACTTTCCAAGAACTCGTATTTACCCCTTCATGTACAACTATAATATTGTCCGGATTGATCGATTGCCCATAAACAACTTGGAGTTCCAAAATCATTCCCGGCAGAAAAGTTTTTAAGCGATTGGTGAGAATTTTTGAAATTACCTTTGCTCTGAAGTTTGTAACGCTTATCGGCCTAAATTGCGTTATCTCCTCCGGGTTTGTCACTTTAGGGATGAGGGAGATGTACGTGTCATTCCAGCTTTTCTGAATTTCGTTGTGCGTGAAGAAACTTCTAACTTCCGCACAGATGTCACCCTGATCAAGTCCTAATGACTCTGAAAGAAACGCCCAGGGAAACCATCAGGGTGAATTTTGGTGTGAGGTGCGTCACATGAATTTTTTCGACTCATGGCGGAGATTGGTGGAAAATATGTGGTTGATAGCAGATGGAGTCTTATTTTTGGAATTACAAGTTGGGTGTTGTGGAAAACTCATAATGAGCGTTTGTTCGAAGGAAAACTTGACACAAAGGGGTCTATTGTTGCTCGATGCAGATATCGGAAGGGAGTTTGTTCATCCACCTTCGTGGAAGAAAGGAACCTTCGGTAAGATGGGTTGGGACAACGCAGCGTTGCAATGGTTGGATGGATGGCAATAGACATCCACATGTAACCAATAATTCCAATGGCTCGTTGCGTGGTAGGACGGGTAGCATGACAACGGGTGGTAGCATCCGAAATTGGGAAGGTCTAGTCATTGACGCATTCACTTGTAATCCGGGGAAATGTTTTATTATAAGGGCCGAAATTATTGGGGCAGTAGTGGCCCTTGCGAGGGCATGGGTGTAACACCCGCCCCGAATCGCCCGGGTCAAACCCGTGGTTATACCAGAAATCAAGGTTATGGTTTGACTCAAAAACATATCGAACCATTAAAATATTATTTAAAACTCAATCAAATGTATATAAACGACAACAAACGGAAGCTTCCATGATTTCAAAACCAAAACTAATTTACATTTTAAATTCACATACAATTCCCATCATAAATGAATCCAAAATTCTCAAAACGTCAACTGAAAAGAAAATACAAACAATCTATTTGTCCTCGGTCACAAGTCTTCTAGCTCAACTCCACTGCCAACAACCAACGACTGCTGCTCCAAGCTCGGCTCCTACTTCTAACTTAAAAGAGAGACTGAAAGGGGATTGACGTGCCAATAATCAACCAAGAAGGTACGATTACTAACACTCAAGGTCGTATTCGTCGAGGGCTCTCTCAAAGACTAATACTCACACTCCTTGTAGACGGTCTAATCATTTAGAAAAAGTTTTGGTTTGATAAAATGATTTAAAAGCATAAACAAAACTAAACAAGTAAGACAATAACTAAACAAGTAAGATTGAAATTCAAACAAGAGAAAGAGGAGGTCAACTTAATGGGAGATTTCTTCAAGCTCAAGAAGAATGAAAGTCAAGTTGAGTCACAAGCATCAATGTGTAATCAATTGGCCATGTATAACACTTAGGTAGAACCAATAAGCTCTCACAAGATTGATTCGCTACTCCTAAACCACACGAACTGTGCTCTCGCAATAGAAACAAAGGAATAGAGTGTCTTAATCAAGTTCAATGAAATGCTCAAACACCTAATCCCCCAATTAACATCTCCTAACACAAAGGCAATGATGCAAGATACTTTCATATCAATCATAGATCACTAGAATAAAAATCATAAGGTCTTTCAATCTCTAATTGAACAAAACTCTAATGCACACCAAGTGTTTGTGAAAATGCCAACAAGGAAACCAAGTAGAAAATGGTTGCAAAAGAGTGATTCAATCTCTCAAATCATCAATTACAATCCTTAAACCTTAAATCAATATCATCCAACCACTTTCATACAATGAATGACATAAGAATGTACCATAGAAAACCAATCAAGCTCACATGGCATACAAGAAGAAGGTTTAAGAACCAACCTCTTACACATTGACTATGGAGGACTCGACCCAAACAATCACCCATCTATCCTAGCATGAATCATCACCCCACTAAGTTGAAACCTAAAGTTTAGCCTAGCACAACCATGAAGAAGATCTGAAATGGAAAAGGAGAGATCACCATAGCATCCATGGAGGGAGGAATCTTCACCCTTACACTTCAAGATGCCAATCCAAGGTGAGAAGCTTGAATCCTTAGCTCCGATTGCTCCAACTTTGATCTTCAATTGCTTCCAGGGGTTGAGAGATGGAGAATAGTTGGGAGTCGTTCGTGATAATCTGATCAGAGCTGTAGTCGAAGTGTATCTCCCCTTCAATCAACGAGTCGCGGCTTATAAAGGATTCGCCGGAAAGAGCAAAGTTCTCGGCGAGAACACCTTTGTAAAGTAGCTGATAAACCTCGACGAGAATTGCATTCAATCCTTCATATGTTCTCGGCGAGAACATTGAAGTTCTTGCCGAGAACTTCTTTGAAAACTTCAGCCTGGTGCTCGACGAGAATTTCTGTGGACTTCCTCAATACATTCTCGGCGAGAATGTTGATAATCTCGGCGAGAACTCTTGTTGGTGTAGAAAACTCGAATTTGCAATGGCCCTATCTCCCTCATCCGAGCTCCGATTAAACTCCCGTTTGATCCTATGAACTCCTTGTCACTTGTACTACCATGACAAGGCTGAAAATACACAAAAACAACTCCAATAGACATCAAATTGGTACACAAGTGGCCCCTAAGCAACAAAAGTGCAATTTGTGTAAAATGACTCTAAAAGCACACAAACCAAGGCACAACAAGATCAAATACGAGAGTTTCTTAGGTCAATCGTGGGTTCAAAACACGAGCAATAATATCACATCAGGGATCATTTTCCTAATGAAATTGAGCAAACCCAGTTAGTTTAACTATGCACCAAACTATGCCTTAGGGGTCTCCCAACCCCTCAACAATCCAATTACAATGGGAGATCATTCCTTATGTCTAGCCAATTATTATCCCTAGTAATATTTCTACGTGATCAACCACAAGTCTATAGCACCCTATCATACTCATTATCTCATCATCAACGACAATAGAAATTCACAACAACATTACACAATTCACCAATTCATGCTTATCGACCCTAAACAGTCTATGTTGTCGTACAGGTGCACAACACATAATCCACATTCATAATAGCATAACTCACAACACATATCATAACAATAACAATTAACAGATAGCACCAAGTCATAACAATACACAAACAGTTCAACCGACTCATCAAGTCACATTCACCATCACAACGACTCAACATCACACTCACAATCACAACGTCACAAACAACAATTCTATGTGTGTTTAATTAGGCACCAAAGAGTTGTTCCACACCACCAATGGCCGGCCGACGCACCTCCCTACCGCATGGAAGGTCATCGCGCTCCCTACCGCATGGGGAACACGTCATCATCATCATCATTCTCTAAACGAAAAGTACAACAGCACCCTTGACACCCACCCATGTCAAGGGGATCCACCCCAGTGGACCAGACTCAATCATACAGGAATCTATGGTGGGCTAGTGTGGACTCCTTCCAGTTCTACCATTTCAATTCCATTTAACAAAAACCACATCAATTCCCACACATCAACAATACAATTCCATGACCCAATTCCACATCACAATTCCATGTACGAATTCCATGTCACCATTCTACACAATAAATTCATATCACACTACTACTATTGGCGGAATGCTAGCCTTACCGACAACCCCACCTGTAATAGTAAAAAAAAAGGGTGATCATGTCGCAAGGTCTAAGGCCACCCTCTTGTTCATCTTTCTAGGATGATCCTACATTGGCAGAACCATCCTCATGCACCCAACATTCCAGAGTTCCAATAATCACCATGTATATATACATTGCACAAATAAGAATGAAACTCTCATTCTACCCACCTAGTCAACCATTCAATCAAACAAGTCAACCATTCAATCAATTCAAATCAAGAATCACATATCAACAACCAATCACATCATCACACAATTAACCATTTGAACTCTCCAATTCATGCATTCCTAAATTAACTAAGTCTGATTGTAATTCCTCACATTATAGCTACCTATCAACGCTAAGCCCTCACCTTAGCCTAAAGCAGACTCTGAATTATGTCTTAGAACGTCCATCTCATCGTGATGAGCCAACTATACCCTAGACTCGGCCAGAGCTTCCCCTGACCATGCCAAGTGAGAGCTTTCAAGGGCTGGATCAATTCGCACATGAAGTCTTGGAGCCAAGGTAGCCATGAAGAGGACGACCATAGGTTCACTAAGGGAGGTTATACATTGCTGGATATGAAGGCACCAAGCCAGGAGAAGATGTCGGATCAAACTCGAAAAGTGATGTCGACCCGGATCATGATGCTGATGCCGGACCGAGACCGCACTCGCCCAGGGCCGAGACCAGCACCGAGCCGCGAACCGATGCCAACATCTGTGTGCCCGAAGGCCAAGCTACAACCCAATGACACCCTAGAGACATCCCTGATGCCCATACAAAACCATAAGACCAAAGGCTTGACCAGATCAAGCGAGGGCCCAGAGCTGAACTAGACACGGGCACTGGGTCGACACCAAGGCAGCACCAAGTGGTGATTTGGGCCGAGCCAACAAATTACCCGTGCCTTTCAAGAGTCCTTCATGCACATGGATTTCTCATGCCTCCAAGATAAACCTCCACTAATCCTAGACGATTCGGAGAAGAACTCGTGAAGGAAACATAATCATTACCCATCTAGGACTTGCTCACCAAATCCGAATAGGATACAGATTCACACCCGGTGCCGGATTAGGGTTTCTCCGGTTTTACCGGTTTCCCTATTTTTAGCTAGTTTAGTGTTCTATTTTAGATTCTCTTCCCTTATAAACTATTTAGGATTATTCTAGAATATTTTAGGAGTTAGAATCCTACGAGGATTCAGAGAGCATGTTCCCGAATTCCTCACCTATAAATAAAGGCCTTTGGCCTCATTGTAAGACACACTTTGATCAATCATAAATTTCAGAACACAAGTTCTTGTTCCCTTTCAAGTCTTTTCTCATTGTTGCTAGGCTTTGGGTTAGGTTTATCGTTGATTGAGGTATACACTCTCAACTGCGTGGCACCATTCATGTTGGACACTTAGGGCTCCTAGCTATATACAGCTAGCGGGTCCAAGTAATTTCCACCTTGGTTTCTTAGGTTGGCTCATTGTTCTTGTTACTTATCTTACGATATTAGGGTCGCTTGCCCACGGCTACAAGTGGTTCATATCAGCTGGTATCAGAGCACGGTTCTACACTAGGACTACTATATCCTTTACTTTTTTAAGTTTTATAAAAACTTCAAAAATCCCCTAAAAAGTTCCATTGTTGTTTACTGATCTTGTTTGTTTTTGTTTTAGAAAATTTGTAAGGCAGAAATAGCTGGTGGCCATAAAGAAAATACATCAAGAAAAGAAAATACAAAAAGAGGTCTTAAAAATAGAAAAACAAACGACCCAACCAAAGCAAGGCCACCTTGCCAAAGTTTCGTCAGAGGTTAATCTTAAGAAGAGGGGGAAGTTTTAGCTTTCGTTGTCATTAGTTTTCATTGAACCAAAACCCTAAAATTCATCTTACTGTTTACTTGTGATTTGTTCAACGAGTCTTAGGAAAGAAAGTGCTTGTGGCTAGAGATATAACCCTAGGTTATAGGTTTAGTGGTGTCACATGCTTCGGTATTCTTGACCTTTGAGGCTTGGAAGAAACTTGCAACTACTTGAGTTGAACTTGGTTGTCTTCTGATTTCCTTTTTGAGTGCTACGTTAAATTCTAAAGAGGAGAGGTAAAATCGAAGGAGACACTGATGAATGTGGCTCAAACCCTGACTGACATCCAAGTCAGAATAACCAGGCTGGAGAGAGGACCGGAGGATCATGGAGCTTGCCCTCATGGACAAAACAATCGGAGAGGAGGAAGAGGGCCAGACAGATCGTGCATGAAGTTGATGATGATGTGAGCAACCTCAAGCTCACCGTGCCCAAGTTCGCTGGAAAAGCCAACACTGGCGAACACCTTGATTGGGAGAGAAGCATGGAAGACTTCTTGGATTGCCATAACTATTCCGAAAGGAAAAAGGTTACCGTTGCTACAATTGAGTTTACTGACTATGCTGCCCTTTGGTGGAGTCAACTCAGGAGGCAGACCCAGAGAGATGAGGGGGACCCAATCATGACGTGGAGAGATCTCAAGAGGAGGATGAGAAGAAGGTTTGTACTAGCCGCCTACACCCGTGACTTGCACACTAAGCTTCAATCCTTGAAGCAAGGAAACATGACAGTTGAGGAGTACAACAAGGAGATTGAGATGCTGGTTACAAGGTTGGGCGTAAGGGAGGATGAAGAAGTGAGGGTGGCCATATTCACCAACGGTTTGCAAAGGGACATACTTCACCAAGTCAACATGATCAACTATGTTGATTATGATGACCTAGTGGCCCTTGCAAATCATGTGGAGAGGGGAATTGAAGAATGGCTTTGGGAAGAAGCCTACAACCACACCACCTACAACCAGCCCTTGGAGAGGGAGTTCGAGTGCTGGGAACACCCTTTGGAGACACGGTGCTAACTAGAGCGTCGGGCCACGAAATGGCCCTAACACACGAGGGACTAGACCACGAGTAAACCCTAGTTCCACTACTCCTATTGTTCAGAATTCTAACCCACAACCTAGTGGAATCGTGTGATTTAAGTGTCAAAGGAGAGAATACGTGGCCAGAGACTGTCCAAATTAGAGGGCTATGGTGCTAAGAGAAGGAGAAGTGGTCACGGATGATGAGGAAGAACCGGCTGAAGAGGAAATGGATACAAGTTTAGGTGAAGGAGAAGAAGTACCTCAAGTTGTCTTGGAAAAATTTTCAGGCATGTTTCCACGTGCCCCGATCCCAGAGCCAGAAGCTGACTCGGTCACCTTGACCGAGCCGGACACTGTCTAGCTGCGGAGTGACATCAGTGCCCAGCGCTGAGTCACAGCCTAGTTCCAGAGCGGCATCAGCGCCCAGCGCCAAGTCACAGCCCATTAGCGGAGCGAGAGAAGTGCCCACCCCCGGAGCCGGATTCCTACCCAACCACGGAGTCGAATTCCCGCCAAGCCCCGTAGCCAGATTTTTGCCCAACCACACTCGACGATTTTCAGCTATTTCACGAAGGATTTTGAGTGCTCAAGCGCTAGAAGAAGGGTGGGAGCAGAGAGATAACTTATTCCACACACGGTGCATGATCAAAGACAAAGTTTGTAGCATGGTCATCGATGGAGGAAGCTACACCAATGCCGTGAGCATTGATTTGGTGGAAGGTATGAACCTTCAGACTCAGAAACATCCCAAGCCATACAAACTACATTGGCTCAACAATTGTGGAGAGTTAAGGGTGACACGACAAGCTCATGTGCCCTTTAGCATTGGAAGGTATATTGATCTCATCCTTTTTGACATTGTTCCTATGGAAGCTGCCCTCGTATTACTTGGAAGGCCTTGGCAGTTTGATAGGTTCTCAAAGCACGATGGAAACCAACAAATACAGTCTTGTCCTTGGAGATATGATGTACAAGCTCAAGCCACTATCACCAACTGAAATCCTTAAGGATCAATTAGATAGCAAGGAGAGCCGAGAGAAGAAAGAGACAGAGCTCAAAACATAGAGAAGAGAGAACAAACGAGTGTACCCATGAGTGCACAAATAAAATTACAAGACCATAAAGGTCAAAGAGCTCAAAAGAGTGAGGTTGAGAGGAGAGAAAACATGTTAGCCACACGTACTGAGATCAAACAAAACATAGTCTCTAAGATATCCCTCATGGTCATTCTGTACAAAGAATGTTTGATTTCTAACCCTAACACCTCTTTGCCTAGTGTTGTTGTTTCTCTTCTACAGGAATTCGATGATGTCTTTCCAGAGGAGATTCCAAGTGGATTGCCACCGATTAGAGGGACTGAACATCATATTGATTTGGTGTCTGGATCATCCTTGCCAAACAAGGAAGCCTACCGAACCAATCCGTAGGAGACCAAGGAGATTCAAAAGCAAGATGAGGAGCTGATGGACACGGGATACGTGAGAAAGAGTATGAGCCCTTGTGCTATACCAGTCATCTTTTTACCAAAGAAGGAAGGAACTTGGAGAATGTGTGTCGACTGACGTGCCATAAATAACATAAAAGTTAAGTATCGACATCTCATTCCTAGGTTAGATGATATGCTTGATGAGTTACACGGTTCTACTATTTTCTCTAAAATTGAGTTACAATCAGGTTATCACCAAATCTGAATGAAGGAAGGCGATGAATGGAAAACTGCCTTTAAAACTAAGCTAGGTTTGTATGAATGGATGGTTATGCCTTTCGGTTTAACTAATGCACCTAGTACCTTCATGAGGTTAATGAATCAGGTTCTTAGGTCTTTCATTGGAAAATTTGTTTTTGTTTAATTTGATGACATCCTGATTTATTTGAAAACCCTAGATGACCGCCTAGGTCTCCTAAAATTTGTCTTAGAAACCCTAAGGAAGGAACATCTATATGATAACATGGCGAAGTGCACCTTTTGCATTGATCACCTTGTATTTCTTGGCTTTGTTGTTAGTTCATCAGGTATAAGGGTTGATAAAGACAAGATCAAAGCAATCAAGTCCTGGCCAACACCACAAAACATCACTGATGTTAGGAGCTTTCATGGACTGGCTAGCTTCAACAGAAGGTTTGTGAGGGACTTCAGCACCATTGCTGCACCCACTCATGACTATGATCAAGAAGAATTTACCATTCCAATGGGGTACATCACAACAGGACGCCTTTAAAGCCTTGAAGAAGAAGTTAACTGAAGCCCCACTACTCACGCTGCCTGATTTCACCAAACCCTTTGAAATCGAGTGTGATGCTTTTGGAGTGGGAATTGGAGCTGTCCTAATGCAAGAAAGGAGGCCTATACGATAAGGAGCTATATGCATAGGTGAGGGCCTTGGAGACTTGGCAACGTTACTTGTGGCCAAAGGAATTCAACATCCATACGGATCATGAATCCCTCAAGTACTTAAAAGCTCAACAAGAGACATGCACGGTGGGTGGAATTCATTGAATCCTTTCCCTACATAATCTAGTACAAGCAAGGTAAGGAAAATGTGGTAGTCGATGCCTTATCTAGGAGGTATGCCCTAATTACTGTTTTGAGTTCAAAATTCAATGGTTTTGAACACATTAAGGATCTCTATGCCACTGACCTTGATTTTAAGGATGTGCATGAAGCATGTGAACAAGGAGGATTTGGGAAGTTCTACAAGTAGGATGGCTATTTGTTTAAAGAGACCAAGCTCTGCTTGCCTAACCATTCATGCAGGACTGTCCTAGCTAGAGAAGCTCATGGAGGAGGACTTGTGGGACATTTTGGAGTGGCCAAGACCGTGGCCTACCTCAAAGATCACTTTTTGGCCAAAGATGCGCCATGATGTGGAAAAGCTCATTGCTCAATGTTCTAAATGCCAAAGAGCTAAGTCACATCTTCAACCCTACGGTTTATACACCCCTTTACCTATTCCTGAACACCCTTGGATTGATTTTATATGAATTTTGGGTTAGGATTGCCTAAGTCTAGGAAAGGTAGAGATTCCATCTTTGTGGTAGTTGATAGATTTTCTAAAATGGTTCACTTTATTGCATGTAATAAAGCTAATGATGCATCCTACATAGCTGATTTGTTCTTTAAAGAAGTAGTTAGGTTGCATGGAGTTCCCAAGACCATAGTATCGTATAGGGACTCAAAATTCTTAACTTACTTTTGGAAAACCTTGTGGGCTAAGTTAGGCACAAAATTGATGTTTTCAACCACTTGCCACCCACAAACTGAAGTAGTTAATAGATCATTATCTCAAATTCTTAGGGCTGTCATTAAATCCAACATTAAGTCATGGGAGGATTGCTTGCCACACATAGAGTTAATAGGGTTGTTCATTCAGCCACCCAATACTCACCATTCAAACTTGTTTATGGATTTAACCCCTTAACCCCTTTGGATTTATCACCACTACCTATACATGAGTTTTTAGATGCAGATGGACAAAAGAAGGTTGAGTATGTTTGAAAGTTGCATGAGAAAGCAAAGGCCAACATTGAGAAGGGAACTGCTCAATATATTCGTAATGCCAATAAGGGAAGAAAGGAGAAAATCTTTGAAGCTAGAGATCAAGTGTGGATCCACTTTAGGAAGGACCGGTTTCCTGAGCAAAGGAAGTCCAAGTTGCTGCCTAGAGGGGATGGACCCTATACGGTTCTTCAAAGGATCAATGACAATGCCTATGTTCTTGATTTGCCAAATTCTTATGGTGTTAGTGCTATCTTTAATGTTTCTGACTTAACTCCCTATTATGATGATGTGTATGCAGATCTAGATTCGAGGTCCAATCCTTCTCAAGAAGAAGGGAATGATGAGCCAACTATACCCTGGACTCGGCCAGAGCTGCCCCTGACCTGGAGCCAAGTGAGAGCTTTCAAGGACCGGATCAATTCGTACATGAAGTCTTGGAGGCAAGGTAGCCATGAAGAGGACGACTAGAAGTTCACTAAGGGAGGTTATACATTGTTGGAAATGAAGGCACCAAGTCAGGAGAAGATGTCGGATCAAACTCCAAAAGTGATGTCGACCCGGATCATGATGTTAATGTCAGGCCAAGACGAGCGCCAAGACGCGAAATGATGCCAGCATTTGTGTGCCCCAAGGCCAAGCTACAGCCCAAGGACACCCTAGAGACATCCTTGATGCCCAGCCAAAACCAGAAGACCAAAGGCTTGACTAGATCATGCGAGGGCCAAGAGCCGAGCCAGACACGGGCACCGGGCCGACACTCGGGCACCACCAAGTGGCAATTTGGGCTGAGCCAACAAATTACACGTGCCTTTCAAGAATCCTTCATGCACATGGATTCCTCATGCCTCCAGGATAAACCTCCACAAATCCTAGACTGATTCGGAGAAGAACTCGCGAAGGATACATAATCCTTGACCGCCTAGGACTTGCTCACCAAATCCGGATAGGATACAGATTCACACCCGGCGCCGGATTAGGGTTTCTCCAGTTTTGCTATTTTTAGCCAGTTTAGTGTTCTATTTAGGATTCTCTTCCCTTATAAACTATAAAGGATTATTCTAGACTATTTTAGGAGTTAGGATCGTAGGATGATTCAGAGAGCCTGTTCCTGAATTTCTCACCTATTAATAAAGGCCTTTGGCCTCATTGTAAGACACATTTTGATCAATCATAAATTTCAGAACACAAGTTCTTGTTCCCTTTTAAGTCTTTGCTCGTTGTTGCTAGGCTTTTCGGTTAGGTTTATCGTTGCTTGAGGTATACACCCTCAACTGTGTGGCATCATTAATCTTAGACACTTAGGGTTCCTAGCTATATATAGCTAGCGGGTTCAAGTACTTTCCACCTTGGTTTCTTAGGTTGGCTCGTTGTTCTTGTAACTTGTCTTACGATATTAGGGTCGCTTGCCCATGGCTACAAGTGATTCATATCACATCATCCCGATTCCATACTTCTAATGGTTCATGGTTTGGACTTCAACCGAACGAGATGTGGTCCTTTTACTTAATTGCAACACTTGAAAAGTTCCCATGACCAAACTGAACATTTCTCTAAATTCCACAACAGCCTCTAACCTTTCTCCGTTATGCAACGAGGCCCAGAACATCAGAATGTTAACAAAATTCACCTAGGTCCTCATCTGTGACAAGTCAAATCATTGGTAGCCCAAATTGATAATTTCGCCAAAGCTCTAGATTAGACCACAAGGTTCCAAGGATAACAGAACTGAGACATGGAATGGGACATAGAATTTGTACATGGAATTGTATTGTTGATGTGGTTTTTGTTAAATGGAATTGAAATGGTAAAACTGGAAGGAGTCTACACTACCCCACCCAAGATTCGTGTATGATTGAGTCTGGTCCACTGGGGTGGATCACCTTGACATGGGTGTCAATGGTGTTGTTGTACTTCTCGTTGAGAGAATGATGATGATGATGTGTTCCCCTGCGGTAGGGGAGCGCAAGGACCTTCCATGCGATAGGGAGGTGCGTCGGCACGACTGGTGGTGGTGTTGAACAACTCCTTTGCGCCTAATTAACATTGTGATTGTGAGTGTAATGTTGAGTGATTGAGTTGTTGTGATGTGAATGTGACTTGATGAGTCGGTTGAACTGTCTGTGTATTGTTATAACTTGGTGCTATCTGATAATTTTTATTGTTATGATATGTGTGTTGTGAGTTATGCTATTATGAATGTGAATTATGTGCTGTGCACCTGTATGATAGCATAGACTGTTTAGGGTCGATAAGCATAAATTGGTGAATTGTGTAATTTTGTTGTGAATTTCGATTGTTGTTTATGATGAGATAATGAGCATGATAGGGTGCTAGAGACTTGTGGTTGATCACCTAGAAATATTACTAGGGATAGTAATTGGCTAGACATAAGGAATGATCTCCCATTGTAATTGAATTGGTGAGGGGTTGGGAGACCCCGAAGGCATAGTTCGGTGCATAGGTAAGCTCAGTGGGTTCGCTCAGTTTCATTAGGAAACTGATCCCCTTCTAGTGTCTGTTTTCAGCAGTCGTTGGTTGTTGGCAGTGAAGTTGAGCTAGAACACTGAAGGTTGTGACTGGGACAAATAAATTGTTTGTATTTTCCTTTCCATTGATATTTTGAGAATTTTGGATTCATTTATGATGGGAATTGTATTTGAATTTAAAATGTAAACTGGTTTTGGTTTTGAAATAATGAAAGCTTTCATTTTCTGTCGTTTATATACATTTGATTGAGTTTTAAATAATATTTTAATGATTCGATATGTTTTTTTGTAAAACCATAACCCTGATTTCTGGTCTAACCACGGGTTCGATCCGGGCGATTCAGGGCGATGTTACAATGGGAGATGGGTGCTCGAGAGGTAGTGATCCAGCTGGACTCACTTTGTGCGAACAATTTTCTTGGGGGAGAAGTCAATACGAAAAACCGACACGCAGGATTGGTCATGAAGCTTAGGAAGCTCCTCGAGATGAACTGGAAGGTGGGGGTGGTCCATATCTATTGAGAGGGAAATCAACTCTCTTACAGTCTTGCCAATCGAGGCCAGGACACGAGTAACAGAACTCACGCAATAAATGCTACTGATGCTTCACTTATCTATTGGACAAGATACAACGTTAGTGGAGGAAGAGAGACACGATTTATTAGAACCATGTACTTTTTCTGGTTTGTTTCTTTCCCTACCCAAAAAAAATTTGGGAACCCAATTCCCGAATTTCAATTCCTTTCCCAAACATAATTTGGGAACATGAACGAGACTTGAAATTGAGGAATCGGAAATCGAGAATTTCAAAATTCAGGAACAAGCTCTCATACCCACCTCAATTTCCACCTCTATATAGGTATTAGCAATAGATCAATAAAATATCATATACATAAATCATTAGTTTTTTGTTTCGTGACAACTCCTGGTAGGGAGAGACCATAGTTCGCGAACCATCCTGTAACGACTCATGGAAGTCCGGTAAGCTCTTGATTGGGTTGGGTTTCGAAGTTGGGACAAAGGACTGGTTAGGTCCAACGACCATTGTGGTAGCACAACGCCGCTATGTTTAAGGTTCCAACGGGCATTGTATGATTGGTAACGAGCGTTGTAAAGGATTGACAACAACCCTTATAAAGGATGCTACAGCATGTTATGTGTGTTGGGCAAACCAAATTATATTTTTAAGGTTTTCAGTCAGGATTAAGGGTTTAAAAGAGAGAAACGGGTTTTTGTCGAGCAGCAGGGAAAAAGGAATTCTCAGAGGAACAGCGAAGGTTCGTTATCAGTCGTTGAGTTTCCAGTTTGGGTTTCAGGTGTGGAGGTCTTCTCGGATTGGTAAACGGATCTCTTCTTGGTATTTTGTTGTTTAATAGATTCTTGGGTTTTATTCGCTCTCTTTTATTTGAGAACGGAAGCTCGGAGATGCACAGTTCTCGGAATGGCAAATCAGGATTCAGTTTCGTGCTAAGGGATTTTGTTGGTGTAAGGTGAGGGTTTTACGGTTTACAGTTACCTCCAGCTTTATGGTTTATCAGTAAGGGTTCAGGGAATTGGTTTGGTTCTTGGCTGTTTGTACGTTCTTGTGACGGGTAATCAAGTCTAGCTACTAGATGGATAGACAGTATAAGGATAAGGGAGACTAACAAATAATTCAGGTATCGGTTCTGGCTATGACCAGAGGCTAGAGGATGAGATAGTAGGGGATTACTGCCTCGTCATTAGTAGGATAATGCAAGGAATTTGTGTTGGTAGTATAACACCCGCCCCAAATCACCTGGGTCGAACCCATGGGTTAGACCGGGAATCAAGTGTTACGATTAAGTACACATAAAAAATCATTAAATACTATTAAATCACAGTAAAAAGATTGTAAACGACACTGAGTGGAAGCTTTCATGATTCAAAACCAAAACCAATTTACAGTCTGAATTCCAAAACACATTAATACTTCACAAATCCCAAAAGTCAACTGAAATATAAATACAAAATGAAATGTTAAGTCCTCGGTCACAACCTTCAGTCTTCAAGCTCAACTCCACTGCCGACAACCAACAACTACTGCACCAAGTTCGGCTCACCACTACTTCTAACTGAAAAGAGAGAGTCTAGGAGGGGATTAGTTTCCTAATGAAACTGAGTGAACAATGGGCTTAACTATGCGTTGAACTACCTAGGGAGCATCCCAAACTCCCACATTGGAATACAACAATGGGACCCATCTTTACCATTAGTTCATTTTAGCATCCTAATATAGTAGTACTAGGTAATAAAAAATTTCTCTCTACCCCTATTCCCATCATGCATCACCCCAACCATATAATCCAATAATCATACACACTTCAACATCCACAACATCAACATCATCATAAATGAAACCAACATAAACACAATCCAACAGCACATCACATATCAGCTCACAATCACATCTAGCACAACACACACACACAACAATTCACATTTTCATTTAACTATGTGAGTTAATTAGGCGCCATAAGGAGTTGTTCCCACGCTACCCTGACGGCCAGACACTCCTCCCTACCGCATGGAAGGTCCTCGTCCCTACCGCATGGGGAAGACATCACAATTTCCACAATTCCATAATTTCCCTTCACATCGGGAGACTAATCTACAGTCAGCCAGTAGGCCCTGGCCACCAGTCCTCGGTGAGTGAAACACAATTTCATGGGGTAACGTTGGCTCCCTCTAGTTCTATCATTTTAATTCCATTTAACACAATCACAACAATTACACACATCAACCAAACCAATTCCATTTAACCAAATCCACTTCCCAATTCCAATTTACAACTCCACAATCCAATTCTACATCACAATTCCACACTTATTACGGGCGGACTGCTAGCCTTACCAACCACCCTACCTGTAATACTAAAAGCAAAGGGGTGATCATGTCGCAAGGTCTAGGGCCACCCTCCTATTCGTCGTTCATAGGACGACCCCATATTGGCAGGGTCATCCTCCTGCAACCAACATTCCACAATTCCAATAATCGCTATATATAAATATGGTGAACGCTCCGGTGCCCCCACTAAAAGTGGGGGTACCGGTTACCCTCACTGACGTTTTGATAGATAAACATATTCTTAAATTTTTTTTTCGAGGATAAGAATCTACATGTCGTTAAAAGATACATAGAGCGATTTGAACGAAAAACTAATTTGGCAGAGATGATGATCTATCATATTGGGAAAAATACTGCTATAGTAGAAAACCTAAAGAACATTAGGTATAATTTTATACTATGATGACTAAAATTTCAACTAAACTCAATTTAGAATTATTAAGATTAAATTTATTGATTTAAAAGTTCAGTTCAATAAAAATACTACTCTAGATAGCACAAACGCCAGTGGGGGTAACTGGTACCCCACTAAAAGTGGGGGCACTCGAGCGTTTACCATATAAATATATATATTATATATATATATATATATAATATATATATATATAATATTTATTGTGTGTGTGTGTGTGTGTGTGTGTGTGTGTGTGGAAAACACTTCGGTGCACCCGGTGCACCGAGTGCACCCGCTTTCTTTTTGATAGATAAATATGTTTTTAAAATCTTGTTTTTTCGAGGATAAGTATCTACATGTCATTAAAAGATACATAGAGTGATTTGAACCAAAAACTAATTTGGTAGACCTGATGATCTATCATATTAGGAAAAAATACCGCTATAGAAGGAAACCTAAAGAACATTAGGTATAATCTTATACTATGATGACTAAAAATTTCAACTAAGCTCAATTTAGACTTATTAAGATTAAATCTATTGATTTAAAAGTTCAATTCAATGAAAATACGACTATAGATAGCATAAACGCAAGCGGGTGCACTCGGTGCACTGGGTGCACCGAAGTGTTTTCCACATATATATATATATATATATATATATATGGAAAACACTTCGGTGCACCTAGAGCACTAGATGCTCCCCTCTGTTTGAACCAATCAAGGTGAATCTCATTCGTTCATTTTGGAAGATCTAATCTGAGCCATCCATAACTAATTTAATTTTAGTATTTAAATAAATGATTATTAAAATAACTAACAGGTCACTACACTTTTCTCAGTTAAATAAATACTCATAACTCTTTCTGTTTATGTTCAAATTAAGTTTTATCCACTCCAAATTAAATTATGATCATCATAAGAACATCAAATACATATTAAGTACAATTATTTTGTAACTTGTTAAATTACTTCACCCTTTTTCAAACATCCATCCATCCATACTTGAATTGACTCCAACTCACCAACCCATCTTAATCACCCATACCACCTAAGTGAATGATTTTACTCCAACGAACTCACCCTACTCTTATCACTCATGCAACCCGATAGAATGGGAGTTTCCAAAACACTAAGAACCCTAAAATTCCATTCTCTGCAATCTCTATCTTTTCTCCAATCATTTCTTCACCTCTCAACCTCATCCCATGTTGTTTCTTTGTGTGCAAAATTATTATATTAATTTTGCTAGTTTCTCTGCAGAAGAAGGTGAATATTAGAAGCAGCAAGACTAGTGCCCATACCAAAAAAAAAAAAAAGACCAGTGCCGCTTCTGATGCAAATCAGAAGCCAAAGAACAAAAATACAAGGAACACCAATATAAAGATATTTAATAATATTACACTCATTTCAGAAGTTGTAATTACTATAAGTACTACATCTGTGAGGCTTAAGACTCATCGACAGGAAGGCAGTTTCCAGAAATGACATGGGATGAGGCTGAGAGGTGAAAAAATGATTGGAGAAAAGATAGAGATTGTAGAGAATGGAATTCTAGGGTTCTTAGTGTTTTGGAAACTCCCATTCTATCGGGTTGCATGAGTGATAAGAGTTGGGTGAGTTAGTTGGAGTAAAATCATTCACTTAGGTGGTATGGGTGATTAAGATGGGTTGGTGAGTTGGACTCAATTCAAGTATGGATGGATGGATGTTTGAAAAGGGTGAAGTGATTTAACAAGTTACAAAAAAATTGTATTTAACATGTATTTGATGTTATTATGATGATCATAATTTAATTTGGCGTGGATAAAAATTAATTTTCAACTCTCCAATTCATGCATCCCTAATAATCACTAAGTCGGATTGTAATTCCGCATGTATCTAACTATCAACGCTAAGCCCTCACCTTAGCCCAATTGAAGACTCTGCATTCTGTCCTACAACGTCTGTCTCGTCGTCCTGATTCCATCGGTCCTAACAGTGCATCGTTTGAACTTCAAATGAGCGAGATACAACCAAAACACCAAACTGCTACTCCAACAAACTTCCAGTGACCAATCTGTCAATATCCACGAATTCAAGCACCTTTCCCCAATTCTCTCAGTTGTGTGGAAAGGTCCATAACTTCCAGAAGTTGACAAAACCTGCCTAGAACCTAAATGTTAAGGGTTCAACAATTAGGGACTAATCCATCCATTTAACCCAATTTCCCAAATCAATCCACAATATCCAAGTAATCACGTTAGGGTTACTTAACTTTCAAGAACAGCGAATCAGTCAACAAACTTCATTTCATTGCCCCTATGATCATTCTTCTTTCCTGATCACTCCTTCGTCGCCGTTGAGACTCTTCCGCCGCCCGACTCAATTGGGTCAAGCTTAGAGTTGGGTCGGTTGGGCCCTACTCAATTGGGCCAAAACTGGGCCAGTTCCCTTCCTCTTTAATCCACTTGAACAAACCTTCCTTTGGCTGAACAGAAGAACACGGCTCAACCCCTTTTTAATTTCCATCATGGGCCGAGCAAGCAAGCCAGCACTCAGACCCAATCCGCCCATCTATACTCTTTTGCTGCTGCTGTTCACGGTAACAAGGCCCATCTAAACCAAAAGACTTAGAACCTCCACGGAGTATTAAGTTCAAAATTAATTAACTCGAAAAGTTCATTTCCGCCAATCGAGGTAAATTAAATCCAAAACTAAATGATTTAAATTGAATTAAATTCTACCAAACTTTAACCAATGAGTAACCAAACCAAACTTTTAAACCAAATCGACCAATCAGAATTGGGATGTTACAAGTAGCACACCTCAGGAATGTGCAATCCCCTAGGTAAAAGGTACAGGAACAGGGGTCTTTGTGACCATACTAGTGGTATTTTGCGACTATACAAGGAGGCCCTTAGTGGTTGAGAATTACAGGATCAATGAGTTAGAGGCTGCTAGCACTACTAATGAATAACTTAACCTAGGTGACATCTTACCTTATCACTGGTAATGATTTACAGGTTTTGTCTTTATAACGGGTATTTCAGAGAGCATGGCTTTGATCTTACGGATTAGATACTCAGTGACTAGCACTAACCATCTTCTTTCCATTTTATGTTTTGTGGTTTCTGGATGGGTTTACAGGTATGCAAAGCTGGAGCTGGCAAGGTTATTAGGGTTATTTTTCATTTTTTCTCAATCTAACTTTGAGCAAGCATAATGTAATGGAATTTTATTGATGTTGATTGTTGTCGGTTTGGCTTTTTTAATGGTTAACCGAGGTTTATTCTATAAGTTCAGTTTATTGTTTTCCGTTCTCATAGTTGCTCTTGTGTACACTACAAAAAAAGTGATTTAGTGTCAGTTTATGTGAAAGTATTTAGCATCGGTCGACCAAACGACCGACGCTAAATACTTTTGCAGAAACTAACTTGGGCTAAACTCTAACACTAATGATGGGGCCATATAAATAGTTAATAAACTGAAACTCTAACCCTCCCCTACACTATGCAGTCGCCTCCTCTCAAACCCCCTCTTCTATTTCTTCTTTTTTTCTCTCAACTTCATCATCTTCCTTTCACTTTTCCATGAACCAAAACCCATAAATCTTCATTTCTTTTTTCTCACCTAAACAGGATCTGCCCAAAGATCTGGATCCCTCGAATCGTCTTCTCTCCTTCCGCGGCTGTCTCCTTATCTATAATCTACTCCCTCTGGCATAACATGCCGAAACTCCCTAAAAACTCTAACAAATCGGGTTTGGGCGATGGGGCCTTTACAATCGCCAACGTCGGACGGCGGCATGTTGATGACACTCGATTTGACGTGATTATCAGCCTCATTTAAGCGACATTTCCTTGCTTTAGACATGGTTTTTAGGGTAGAATAACGAATATTCACTCAACTGCTCTATCTCGTGCCTTTTGTGTTACCTTGGCCCGTTTCGGGTCTATTTGATGGTTTTCTAGTGTTTTCATGTAAGCACAGGTTTTTGCCGTCAAATATGGTAGCCAAGGACGTGTCTAAGGCACTGGAACCCCAAAGAATCGCGCCCGAATCAACCAGAGAAGTCATTCAAGTCAAGAAATTCCTGCTCTACTTTACACACATATTTTCGGCGAAAATCTCCTTGAGTTTTCGCCGAAAACTCAAGAAGAAATGGCAGTCCCTCACAATGATAAGTTTTCGGCGAAAACCTTAAAGTTTTCGCCGAGAACTCCAAGCTATTCGGAACAGTAAAATCAGAAGGAGCAAGTCAACATTTCAACAGAAGTTTTCGCCGAAAACTTCCCCATATTTTCGGCGAAAATTCAAGAGAAAATCAGGCTGTCCGCGGTTAGGTTTAAATACAGAAACCGGTGGCTGATTTAATATCATACAACTTACGCTCTAAATTGGAGGACGGAGATTAGAGAGAGAAACGAGGAAAGAGAGTTCGAGGAGCCAAGAACGGATCGTGACGCCATCCATCCATCTCAGAGAACCAGCGCTAGGAGTTGAAGATCAAGCAGATTGAAGCTGCAAGGATTCGTCAAAATTAGGTTTTACAGTTCTTCTCTGTCTTTCCAACCTGAGATGTACTCTTTGTTTTTCTTCGATTCTTCTGTATTGAATATGAGTAGCTAAATTCGTAGAGCTTAGATTAGATGAACCCTAAGTGACCCAGGGCTTTAAAGGGGTTACGGATCAGCGGTGATTAGATTCAAAATTCATTCAGTTTCTCCTTCATGTTTGATTTGTTCTTTGTCTCGGTGTTTCTTGTCTGGTTTGGCCACCTAGATTAGATTCTTGTTAAGCTAAGGATAGAAGCGAACGCTCGCCTTACTTTAAAACACCAAATCGAACAATTAACCTAATTGTTGGAGTGTGCCTTTCGTAGGAACCAATTAGGGTTAATCCACTGCAAGAGTAGCTCATAATTCGTTAGTAATTGCACCAGTTAAGTTAAGTCATTGCGAGAGGCGACCGTACCCGGGCGGCTAATTAATCGTGGTAGCTAGATTAGATAGAGCGAACGTTCGCCAGTCTTAAACCTAAGGGTCAGGAGTTATGGTGGTGTTTGAGAACTGAATGAACTAGAATCGAAAATCGCTGGTCCGTTGACTGCCAATGCTCTGGTGATCTAAGGGGGATTCGAAGTCTAAGCTCACCTGTCGTCTGTCAAAGTCAATCAATCAATCTCTTTTATTTCTGCATTTAATCTTTGTTTCATTTCACCTCGCTTTTTAGTATAGAAGTCGTGGAACTCACACCACGCACTACGTGTTCAACTTTGAGTAAAATTTGTCATCATATTTGAGTAAGCAAGTAGAAGAGGCCCGTGGAATACGATCTACCCTAGCTTCTAGCTTGGTAGTTATTTGATATCGCTAAAACTGCTTCATCACACGTCGTCCCGAGGCGGAACGAGCACGGTATCTGTAGCGAGGCAGTTATAACCATGGGTCAGAGTAATGAGCTGGCCTCGGGTTTGGACAAGAGCGAGGAGCGATTCGTGTGGAAGGTGAAGGAAGGGGGAGCAAACGTGGAGATCTATACGAACAAAACGTGGAGAAGAAGAAGAAGAAGCAGCTGCAGTTGCAGCTGCTTTTTATGATTTTTAGTGGATTTAGCGTCAGTCGGTCAGTGTCTTAGCGTCGACCAATCGTAAACCGACGCTAAAATTTAATGTCACCAGTTCTGGTGTCGGCTTTGTCGACCGATGCTATTCAATTTTGCGTCGGTCGACGATCGACACTAATAGATATTTTTTTGTAGTGATAATTGTATGCGTGGTTTGAGTTGGTGACTCCCGAGTTGAGTAATGCATGGGTTGAACTAGTGGTTCAGCTGAGTCTTCTAGGGTAGGGTGTTACAAAAGAAAAGAAGACGAGAAGGGGGAAGGGGTTCTAGGAGTGGAAATCAGGTCTAAATAGTAAAATTGACTATGTACATACAATAGTCTGTTATACCAGACTAAGGTTGAAAAGGCATGAGGAAGACATAAGGAATGAAAGAGCAAACCGAACAAGATTATTAGCCTTTTGATTCTGGTCCTAGGAATTATTTTATATCCAATAATGTCAAAATCGACCAATTTCCTAATTTCTTGTATAATAGCTATAGCACTAGTGTTAAGCTTTGCTATGCTCGATTTTCACTTTCACCATTTCAGCATCTCCGTTTAGCATTATTTCTCAAAAAATCATATTGATGCACCAAACCAATGCCTCTTTTACAGCTAAGCATTCAATTGTGAATGAGTCAATAACTACGAAGAAACTCTTCCCACCTGAAAAGATATGATTCTTGTTAAAGTCGGTAACAATAAAACCAACAACACCTCCAACATGATTTGAGATTGCCCCATCTACTTGGATGAGAATAACACTAAGAAATCATTAGGAGGTCGTTTGGTATGAGATATCTTTTTTTTTTTTTTTGCTTAGATAGTTCCTAGAGGAGAATCAAGACAGTATACAGTAAATCATCTATCATCTACCTAGGGAGTAAGGACTACCGGCAACACCCTTGGGAGATATCTAAGAGCCAGACGTGCCACATACAGGGTGGCACTTTTTACTGAACGTCGGTCCATAAGCAGCTTGAAACTAGAGCTGATCGCCAGGTGCTAAATCACTTCTTGGATGATGACCCAGCCACTGGCCCTAGTGGTTTCGCTCAAGCAGACTGTCTTGGCTACCAACTCTGCATCTCCCTCAAAGTCAACCTGGAAAACACTTGAGAACACACACCAAGAAACTACGTCTCTACAAGCTAGAAATTCAAGGATGTAATGATCAGTAATACCAGGATATGGGGTTCCTACGGCATGAAGAATCGAGTCGACAGGGTCTCGGAGCACCCAAACCGTGGCCCCTCCATAGGGCTCTAGGACAAAACCATCTTCATTTATCTTGAGGCGAGTCTGCATAGGAAGCATCCAATAATTTCTCAATGGAGTAGAGGGCAGAAAGGGGGGGGGGCCTTGGGGTGCATTATATAATCGACCTAATTCTAAAACAATATCGGGTCCTCTGAACACTACAAGAAAACATGGGATTAGTCACAGTTTATTTTTCCTTTAGTCACGGTTTTTACCGTGACTAAAAAAATTAGTCACGATTTTGAAAACCGTGACTATAACGACCATTTTTTGTCACGATTTTAACATGAACCGTGATTAAATATTTTCGTCACGGTTCCTAAAGGAACCGTGACTAATATTAGTCACGGTTCATTATGAAACCGTGACAAATCCTAGTGACCAAATCGCAAGCTCAAACTTTCCGTGAAAAATTGGTCATGGTTTACTAAACCGTGACTAAATAACCGTGACCAATGCGTATAATTACATCATTGTCCTCAAGTACAGGATCAAATCATAACCAAGGGTGTATGCTTGATGACTATATTACTGGCCAAGTTATGTATGAATCCACTTCTCTTGTTCTGTCAACAGAGCCATGGAATCATCGAGTCAGAAGTCAGTCTATAGCACCGATGTCATTCCAACATTTGGACTCAAGTGAGAGCGACATCTAAAAATCTAACCAATAATAAAATGGCCTGATGGCGTGCATAGTTCAATAAACCACAATCGACCAGCAAACAAAAAATACTCGATGGAGAATTGGTTCGAGTGAGGTTGAGATTTGATGAAATGTGTCTGTGTTAAACTAGATTAGGAAGTGGGAACTACGTTTGGGGTTGGGTTAGGTTATAGCGAAAATGATGGGGGATTGATAAAGATGAATACAAAAAGAGGTGATTGAAATATGTTGATGAATAAAGAAAGAATTGGTTCAAAGAAAGGAGGATGAAGATAAAGAATTGGGAAAAAAGGAGGAAGAAGGAAAGTGTTGGGAAATGGGGCAGAAATATATCAAGCAAGAATGAGAGACGAGACACAATGATTTTTACGTGAAAAACCCAAATCGGGGAAAATCACGGGACTGTAGTCCAAGCAACAACTCCACTATACTGCGGTGAGATTACAAGCCTTCTCTAACCAAGCCAGAGGATTACAAACACCTCAATAACTGAGTTCTTGGATCACCAATTGACAATAATAGATACTCACCAACACGATGGATAACAAGAGCAAAGCAACAACACGAAGAGTGAAATATCAGAGACCAAACAAAACTCGTACCCTTCTGTCCAGCAGATCCCGTCGAACCAGACCTCTAAATGAAGATTCCAACTGTCAAAACGTAACCCTACCACTTCTCAACACTCACACCAAATTTGAGGATATCCAACGGTGAAATATCCTAAGATCGTACCTTGAACGGGCTATCCTGCTCTAGTGATGAAAACCTCAGCAACTTTTCGGTTTCTTTCTTCTCTCTTTTGTTTTGCTCTTATCTCTTCTCTCTGTAACTCTAGACATAAATATTAACTCTCTATTCAATAATAGAGTCTTCTAGAGTAAGCCATTTGAGCTCCCCAATGAGCCCAAGATAACCACACAATCAATTAATGCTCTACTCTAGGAAACCAGTTAAGCCAACCACACCATATTTGGGGGGATGAACCAAACCGGCCTCCTTTCGACAGAAAATGAACTTCTCACTTAGCAGAGACTTGGTCATCATGTCTGACCTATTGTCATTCGTATGTGCCTTATCAAGCTCCAACAACCTTTCTTCCAACATGTCACGAATCCAATGATATCAAACATCTATGTGTTTCGATCTTGAGTGGAAGGTAGGATTCTTGCAAAGATGAATTGCACTTTGGCTATCACAATAAAGCACATACCTCTCTTGCTAATGGCCAGCTCTTGAAGAAACATCTTCAACCATAGCACCTCCTTGCAAGCTTCTTTCATGGCTATGTACTCGGCTTCCGTGGTCGACAATGCAACACATTTTTTAAGTCTAGATTGCCACGAGGCAGCTGCACCTGCAAAAGTCATCAAGTATCTGGATGTCGACTTTCTAGAGTCCACATCACCCGCCATATTTGCATCGGTATAGCCATCAAGAACGGCCTTGCCATTACCGAAGCATAAACACACTGTAGAAATACCTCTCAAGTACCGGAGGATTCACTTCATGGCTGCCCAATGTTCTTTTCCTGGATTGGAAAGAAACTCACTAACGACTCCAACGGCATGAGCAATATCCGGTCTTGTACACACCATGGCGTACATCAAACTTCCAACCGCCGATGCATAGGGAACATTTTTCATTGCTTCTTTCTCTTCCTCGCTTGTAGGACATTGCTTTGAGCTCAACTTAAAATGTCCCGGAAGTGGAGTGCTAACCGCCTTAGCCTTGCTCATGTTTAACCGCTCAATAACTTTTTTGATATACCTTTCTTGAGACAACCAAATCTTTCCGTTCTTTTGATCCCTAGAGATTTTCATCCCTAGAATTTTCTTTGCCGCTCCTAAGTCCTTCATAGCGAAAGACTTGCTCAACTCCTTTTTCAACCGATCAGTCTCTCCAATATTTCTACCCACAATCAACATGTCGTCCACATAAATTACGAGAATTATGAAATCATTTCCAGCAAAGTATTTCACAAACACACAATGATCGAAGCTAGTTTTTGCATACCCGTGGTTGACCATGAATGAGTCAAATTTCTTGTACCATTGCCTTGGTGCTTGCTTCAACCCGTACAAACTATTTCTCAATCTACACACGAGGTTTTCTTTGCCTTTAACCTCGAAACCTTCCGGCTAATCCATATATATTTCCTCCTCCAAGTCACCATGAAGGAACGCCATTTTCACATCGAGTTGTTCAACTTCCAAGTCCAAACTAGCGGCCTACCCAAGCACAACACGAATAGAAGACATCTTCACTATGGGATAGAAAATTTATTCAAAATCAACACCTTTCTTTTGGCTAAAACCCTTTACCACCAATCGTGCCTTGTAGCGAGGCTTTGAAGTATTTTCTCCGTCTTTATCTTGTAAACCCACTTGTTCTTAAGTGATCTTTTCCCCTTGGGTAGCTTTACTAAATCACAGGTGTGATTATCTTGCAAAGATTCCATATCATCCTGCATTGCTTTCTTCCACTCCCCCTTGTCTTCATGAGACATCGCTTCTTGGTAGCATTCAGGCTCTCCCCCGTCACTCAACATCACATACTCATTAGGAGAATACCTTGTGGAGGCTTTGCGCTCTCTTGTTAACCTTCTTGGTTCGACTTGAGAGTGCTCTTCTTGAACTTGTTCTTCATTCTCCAAATGTTCTTCTTCTTGCACTTCTTGTTCTAGTTCACCTTGGGGGCTCATTGGGCACTTCTTCCTCATCATTTCCATGAGTTTGGGATGGAGATATAGGCTCTAAATTAATAGGATCAGCTGCTGTGTTTTTCTTTTTTTCGCCTCTTTCAACATCTTCATTTGTCCCATCTTCAAGAAAAATCACATCTCAGCTTCGAACAATTTTTCTTGCAATTGGATTCCATAATCTATACCCAAAATCTTCACGCCCATAGCCCATGAAGATACATGGCTTTGCCTTGTCATCAAGCTTCAACCTCTCATCTCTTGGAATGTGAACATAAGCTTTACATCCAAACACTCTCAAGTGCTTGTATGGGACCTCCTTTCCCATGCATACTCTTTGAGGTACATCACCCTTCAAAGGAACCGATGGAGATAGATTAATTAAGTCAATGGTTGTCCGCATTTCTTCTACCCAAAAGGATTTAGGTAGCTTGGCATGTGAGATCATACACTTGATTCTCTCACAAATCATTTTATTCATTCTCTCGGCAACCCCATTGTGTTGCGGAGTCTTGGGCACACTTTTCTGGAGCTTGATCCCATGAAATCTACAATAGCTTTCGAATGGACCTCTATACTCTCCCCCGTTATCAGCCCTTACGCACTTCAACTTCAGCCCCGTTTCCCTTTCAACTTCGGTATGAAATTGCTTGAAGACATCTAGCACTTGATCCTTAGTTTTCAAAGCATATGTCCACACCTTCCTTGAGTGATCATCTATGAAAGTCACATAATAACTTGCTCCACCAAGAGTTTTATATCGTATAAAACAAATATCGGTGTGAATTAGATCAAGTACATTATTCTTTCTCGAAGGGGGAATCTATGGAAAGCAACTTTGTGAGTTTAACCGGCCAAACAATCAACACAAGGTTTTAGAAGTGTACCTTTAGCTCCCGGCAATAGTTATTTCTTGGAAAGTATTTGCAACCCTTCTCGCTCAAATGACCGAGCCTTTTATGCCAAAGCTCGATGGAAGAATCTTTCTCGGCTACATTGATTCATTCCTTACTATGCTTTGCATTCGTCATGTAGAGAGTACTTTCCTTCTTGCCTTTAGCTACCACAAGAGAACCTCTTGACAACTTCCATTTTCCTTCTCAAAAATAGTTGGTATAGCCATCATCATCAAGATTACCGGTGGAAATTAGATTCAATCTCATGTCGGGAACATGTCTCACATCCTTCAATACTAGCTTGCAACCCGTATTTGTCTCTACGTGAATGTCACCCATGCCAACAATATTTGATGCTCCATCATTTCCGATCCTCACACAGCCATAGTCACCACTAGTGTAGGATGAAAAGAAATCATATCGTGAGGTCACATGAAATTACGCACCTGAATCAATAACCCATGTACTCTCTTGGCATGCGAGATTAATGAAACCGACATCACAAACAATGACCACTTCACTATCCGTGGCAGCAGTTGTACTCTCTTCTTTTCCTCGGTTTTCTCCACCTCTTTCTCTAGATTGTTCCCATTTTAACAATCTACACTCTCTCCTAAAGTGCTCGGGCTGATTGCAATGATAACATGTCATTTCTCCTTTTGGTCTTGAGGCTGATTTTGGCCTCCCTATAGGTCTACCTCGAATCATACTTTGATATCGATAATTCTTCAAATTGGGATTCCACTTTCTACCTCTTCCACGATTTTTAGATTTTTTCGCTACCAAAGCATGTGAATCCGAAGAGATCCCCAATTCTTTTCTCCTTATCTCTTCATTTATCAGACTATCTTTGACAATGTCCATCGTCATCTTGCCATTCGGTGTCGAGTTTCTAAGTGAAACCACCAAAGTCTCCCAACTATCCGGCAATGCACTAAGAAGTAACAATGCTAGCACCTCATCATCGAGATTCAACTTCATTGTGGTAAGTTGGTTCACAAGTCCTTGAAAGTCACTCAAATGCTCCTAGACACTATGTCCATCCTTGTACTTCAAGTTCACAATCCTCCGAATTAGTGAAGCTTTGTTTTGAACCGATAGACGCTCGTACATGGACCCCAATTTCTGCCACAACTCATTCGCTCTAGTATCGTTTCTAGTGGTAGAAACTTTAGTGTTTGAACACAATAAATGCTTTTTTGACTTTTTGGAACAAGGAATATTTACATGGTTCACACCTCTCCAAACAATGTTCAACGAGGGTGTTTGATTTTTTTTGGCTAAGTCTACTGCTACTGCTACTGCTACTCCTATGGAGGTCCTGAGAGAGCTCTAAAAGAAAAGACAGCTATGGCTACTGAAATTGAAATTGTAGAGAAAAGTAGAAATTTGGGCAGAGTGTCTGCTTGTGTGATTGTGTCTCCCCTTTTCTTCTGTGAAAAACCTCTCATATTTATAGACAAATGTGAGTGGTAACTGCAGCTGAGGGAAGTAACTTCCATAGAGGTTACTTCCTATCTCTTGAACGTGGCTATCATCGTGGTGGTGATGGTTTCCTCTCTTCAACTTCATTGGGTGGAGTAGTGATGTTGATGGCCAAAGCTTGTACTCCTAAGGTAGGGTTTGATATAATCATGTTAGCCCTTAGGGTTTTATCACAATGAGGAGATCGACATGCTGACACCGTCCCCATGGAGTTAACCTTACGGTTTCCCTCTTGATAGCTCAACATGAGATCTTCACTTTGGTGGATCCACATGAGATCCTCACTTCTTCACTTCGATGGGTCGACATGAGATCTCGACTTTGATGGATCGACATGAGATCCTCACATTGATGGATCGACATGAGATCCTCACATTGATGGATCGACATGAGATCTTGACTTTGATGGGTTGACATGAGATCTTGACTTTGATGGATCGACATGTGATCCTCACTTCGATGGGTCGACATGAGATCTTGACTTTGATGGATCGACATGTGATTCTCACTTGATGGGTCGACATGAGATCTTGACTTTGATGGGTCGACATGAAGTATTCACTTTGATGGTCGACATGAAGTTTCCTTCGATGGGTCGACATGAAGTCTTACGACTTCGATGGAATCGACATGTGATCCTCACTGATGGATCGACTGAGTCTTGATGAGAATGATCATGTGCTCCTCACTTCGAGGAGTCGACAAAGAGATCTTGATGAGAATCGCTTAGGGTTTCCCTCTTGTGGGATCCTTCCACATAATGGGATGCTTAGTTTTCGTGAGGGACCAAAATGAAGCATTGGAGCAAATATAACACCCTTACCTTAACTTAATAGAATGATTAAAGTTTAATAAAGCCACGCAAACTTCAATACACAAGCAATGTGGTATTCTGGTCATCATCTTGCAGAGGCCATATCTCACTAGTCTGGTGGAACTGTGTTAACAAGTACATTTGGATAGAAAGATAACGAAATTATCTTTCCATCACCGCTGACCTTTCATAAATCGGAGTTCGGACGAAAGAGTAATGGACAAAATACTACACTGGATAGAATTAGCACGAAAATTGGCCAATTTTTGTTGTTTAATTACTAAGATAATTAATGGCCTAATAAAGCAACTTGATTTCTTGTCTTTCTTCAATGTGGTACTTGCGTAAACAAATGCCCCCAACAACTTAGTACACAAGAACTGTGTATTAAGTTGTTGATATCAAGTTAAAGGAGGACTCTTTTTTTTTTCTTGATTTCGAGTTACTGTTTGCGCCCCTTTCTCTCTCTCTCTCTCTCTCTTTTTAAACAAAAACTTTTTCCTAGATGGACTCTTGTTAAGGGTGACCCCTTTTCCTTCTAGGGTTTGGTATTTTCTCTTAAGGCCCCTCTCTATAAATAAAGGGGCTCCCTTCTCCTCCTTCATACCACAATCACCATCCTCGCATCATTCATCATTCATCCTCCAAAAGTCATCATTCTTTGAAAGAGGTAAGAGTTCATCTCTTTTATCTTCATTTTTTTACTTTGTTTTGTTTTTATTTTATATTGAACAACTCCTTCTCCTTTTTATAGATGGCTAAATCGAGTAGAAGAGTTGAAGCTGAAGAGACTAACAATGAAGAAGAGTATGAAGCTTTGTGTCAAGATGAAGGGGTGGAGATGACCATTCTCACGCTAGACAAAAAAGAGTAGGACGAAGCTCGGCTGGGTCCTTATTTCATCGAGTCATCTAGATCTCATCTCAAACACCTCAACAAGTATCCGTTTGGGGGGCGATATTGTTCAAGAACGTCTTCCAGATTACTCTTTCTTCCAGCCCATAACTTCGAAGAATCAGAAGCCAATAAACTCGTGGCCTTTGAATGACTCTGAATTCAACAAGTGGTACCTACACCTAGTGAACGACAAGGATACCCGTATACTCTAGTCGAAAGTTGGCATTCGTCGATTGTTAGATCTCTCAATCAGGATTCCAGAACCGGATATTCAACTCTTCAAAGCGGTGTTATGTTTTTGGTGCACTAGGTCCAAGTGCTTCATCTTCATGTACCCCATAGGTGCCATGACGATCACCCTCATGGGTTTAGCTGCTCTAACTGGTCTAAGTCCTCCCTTCGACGATGGTAAGACATCAAACTCTCCAAATGATCAATTCACAGAACCTTCGAAATCAGCACGATCCTAGTGACCCCAAGTCTCCTATTACTCGCCAAGAAAGAGTGGACTTCATACACTACTGGTTGTACAAGTATATCCACTGCCCTACTACCGTATCACCTCGTCTAGGATTAAATCCTCTTTTGCATCAAATTGTTAATGGGAACACTCCACCCGACTTCCTGGAGACTATCCTCGCCTCTATATACCATGGCATGCATACTCTCACTCAACAACTTAGTAACGGTGATGAAACTAAATTTATAGTGTTTATCTTACCATATTAAACTACATTTTACACCTATGGATGCAATTATAATGAGTATTTGGTGTAAATGTGTTAACTATGTGATTCTCGGCTCGAAGTGCGTACGTTGTCCATATTTTATATATTTTCACCTTGTTTGTGACTTTTTTTAGCCTCCAGGTTTCCACATTTTATAGGATTCTCTCAGAAGTCCAGCGCTTCAAACGGGGACCAATTCAGAGTTCGAACGGAGCAGGAATTGCCAAAATCAGAAGCTGAATTACTTTTTCCTAATTATCTGGATTTGGATGGATTTTGGGAATTTAAACCCCAAAATAGGCATTCTTCATGGAGCGGATCAGCGTCCAGGAGTTTCAAGTTTAGACCCAGGTCCAACAAAAATTGGAGGGGTAAAATCAGTATTTTAAATAAATTAACCCTAATAATAAGCACTCTCCTTCCTTTTATTTCCTTTCCTTTCCCCAAACAGTCGCCGTCGTATCTTCTCTTCAACTCCCATCTTCCAACCCTAATCTACTTTCCCCTCTCCTCTTCCTCTACTCCGCCACCAGCAGCGACAATCTCCATCCCACTGAATCCCACCTCATCTCCCTCCGTTGATTCCCTCTCCAATCACAACGTCGGTCATGCGATTGCCATCGTTTCCAAGGCTGCCGGTAAGCTCCGGTTGGATGTGAAGTTGACGTTGACCTCGTTTCCATGGCTGCGGCTTTACAGGTATCAGGGCTTTACAATCCTGACAACACCGGTGAAGGGAAAGAAGAAGATCTATGAGGTGGTCGATTCGCTAGTGGGGGTGGTGTTTTCATTTTGAGCGACATCGGAGAAGTTGCAGTCGACGGAACAGCGACGAAGCATCAACAGCGGAGTTCTATCCTCATCGTAGTTTTGGTCTGGTGTTATTTTGGGTATCGTAATAGTTGCTGTAAATAATTTGATCTGATTTGTGAACAATTTGGAAGCATAGTTTGGCTATTGTTTCTTGTTTTCCCAGATATGTGCAATTGCGATTATTCTTAGTTAATTGAGTTGGCCAAGGTTGAAGAAGAGTGATGGTTTTGTGATTCATTTAAGTTGAGTGATGATTTGTAGTTACAAAAAACTATGAGGATTATTTAGTAAAAATGAAAGTTACAATTAAAACGGTTGGCTAACATTTAAGTTGAGTGATGATTTGTAGTTACAAAAACCTATGATGATTATTTAGTAAAAATGAAAGTTACAATTAAAACGGTTGGTTAACTAGTTAACTCGAGTTAACTCGATTGGTTAACTAGTTAACTCGAGTAGATAACTAGTTAACTCGAGAAGATAACTAGTTAACTTGATCGGTTAACTAGTTAACTCAATAAATCATGATGTTAAACAAGTTAACTAGTTATCTGCTTATAAGTAGATAAGTTAACTAGTTAACAACTTGATAACTAGTTAACTCGATTGGATAACATGTTAACTAGTTATCTGTTGATTACTAGTTAACTGTAAAAACTCAGGTTAACTAGTTAACTAGTTATCAATAAAAAAAATATTGGTAACACGTTATTAGTAAAAATCAGGTTAACTAGTTAACTTCTCCTTGCCAGAAAAGTCACTGGAGTTTGTTCGGTCTCCGGAGCCTCGACGGAAAAATCACCGAAGAACATGTTAACTGTAAAAATCCAAGTTAACTAGTTAACTAGTTATGAATTAAATAATCATGCTAATAAATTAATAGTTAAGTAGTCATCGTCGAAAAAGTCACCGAAAAAATCACTGAAAAAAGTCACCAAAAAAGTCGCCGGAAAAGTCACCGGGTTAGTCGTCGGCGACGGTCACCGGCTATAGTGTTGCCTATTGTAGCTAGAATAGAAAATAAAATATTTAAATAAGAATAAAAATAAAATATTTTTATTAAATATAATAATTAAATTATTTGTGTAAAGTCCTAAATACCCCTAACAAATCTGGACCATTAGATTGGTCAAAGGGTCAAACTAGATCTAATGGTTGAAATTGGGTTTGGAACTTTCCAAACCAAGAAAATCCTAGATCTAGATCCGCTTCCCATTCTTCATGCATTATTCAATTGAGAGATTTTTCCACGACCTAAAGAGAGTTGAGAGCTTATTTCAGAGAAAGCAGAGAGATCGTGACGTCATCAATCCATCCCGGAAGACGCTCGGAGCTAGGAATTGACGATTCTCGAGATTGAAGCTTCACGTAATCATCCAAAATTAGGTTTTTCAGATTCCTTCTGTTCTTCCCTTGTTTTAAGATCAATTCTTCTGTAGTTTTCGAATCTTGTTTGTCAGACATGAGTTGCTAAACTCTTATATCTTAAATTAGATTAACCTAAGTGACCTGGGGCTTTAAAGCGGTCACGGATCGGCGGTAATTATATTTTAATCTAGACAGTTTCTTATTCATAATTGGTTTGTTCTTCATCTGTGTTTCTTTTCTAGCTTGATCACCTAGATTAGATTCTTGTTAAAATAAGGATAGTTGGCGAACGTCCGCTTTTTTTAGAATCTCAAATCAATTAATTAAGCTAGTCAATGGATTATGCCTTTCGTAAGAACCGTTTAGGTTTAATCCATTTCTAGAACAGCTCATTAAAAACAATCAGGTGCACCAATTAGTTATCCGTTGCAGAACTGAATGCATGGATGGTTAATTAGTAGCTAGTTCCGATAGAGCGAACGTTCGTGGACTTAGACCTAAGGGTAAGGAGTTGTGACGGTGTCTAAGAACTGAATGAATTAGGATTGAAAGTCATCGGTTTTGTGATCGCCAATGCCGTGGTAATCTTAGGGGGATTCGAGTCTATGATATCGTCTCTTTAATTGAATAAACCCAATCAATCAACTTGTTTCTTAATTTAAATTTCAATTTTACCCTCTTAATAGATTAGAAGTCATGGAACTCACACCATGCAACTTGATTTTAAACCTGAATTTTTGCCAGCTTCTTTGAGTAAACAATTTGAAGAAATCCTTGGAATTCGATCTGTCCTACTTTCATGGGTTAGTATTTGATACCCTGTTTACATCGTTATCAAATTGGCGCCGTTGCCGGGGACTCTTCTCTATTTTTTGAAAGAAGAGTTGGCATTTATTCTTCTACTTTCCATCTTATCACTTTCCATCACACTTCGATTTTACACGAGTTGTTCTTGTTTTTGTTAATTGTAGATTCAATGCAGGTATATGAACTGTCCACTCACTCGTTCTCAGCTTAAGCCTATCAAGACTAAGAGCTCAGATATTCCTGGCTGTTCCATACCGACCAAATAACAACAAAGAAGGAAAGAAGTGCTAACCAATCCACTTTCCCCAATCAAAGTTGAGAAGTTGAAGGAGAACTCCTCTTCTTCTTCCACGTCATCCATGTCTTCAGATTCACCACCACCTACTCCTCCCGCAATGGCTGCTCCACACACCATGGCGGACTACAACAAGTCGAGCACGACTAGCGTTCGATCAAGCATTTTTGTGTCAGTCAATGATGCAGATCCTGACTATGAGATCAAAATCCCTTCCTGGGAATGATCTCTAAGGATATTCAATTTGAAGGGAAGCCACATGACAACCCATTCACTCATCTGCAGGACTTCCTTTTCATGTGCGAGACCTTCAACAGTGTGAATCTCAACAACAACACTCTTTGCTTGTGAGCATTCTCATTCTCTCTCGGAGGCGCCGTCAAGAGGTGGCTTAACAGCAAGCCACCTGGTCACTACACCAACTGGGATGATCTCGCCCAAGACTTTGTGGAAGAGTATTTTCCTCCAGCCAAAACCACTGTTTACAAGGATAGCATTGCTCGGTTCATACAGAAAGACAGAATGATCTTATATGATGCTTGGAATGAATTCCAACTTCTCTACAACTACCCTCATCATGGATTCGAGCAAAGACAACTGGCTGAGATATTCGCTCGAGGAATGAATGATGAATCAGCAAAGTGGGTCAACTCCTTGGATGAAGGAGATTGCACCGCCCTCACACCAGAAGCTACTCTACTTCACTTTGCTAGTTGCACCTCCAAGTCCAGGAACTAGGAGAGACAGTCCGAAGCATCACTACAAAAAAGAGGGAATTTAGTCGCAGACCCGGTCGAATATAGTCGTGGGCAGGCCTGCAACTAAGAAGTGATTTAGTCGCAGGCGGAGCCTGCGACTAAAGTCGCTACGAAAAAGCCCAAGCTTAGTCTCAGGCCCGCCTGCGACTAAGCTTAGTGACGGGCTGCCTGCGACAAAAGGAAAGCCCGTGACTAACTTCGTTGCAGGCCGCTTGCAACTAAGCTAGGCCCGCAACTAACTTAGTTGCAGGCTCTCCTGCGACTAATCCCCTATGGGGCCAGTATCAATTTGGTTAGCTGATTTGGTTTTAAACCAGTTTCGTTTCTGGCTAGTGTCAATTTGGTTAGCTGATTTGGTTTTAAACTCACAATTTCGGTCAGATTTCACATTTTTGAGGATGATCAATTTTTAATTTAACGATTATTATGAGATTATATTCGTAAAAACAACAACGGTTTCAAGTCAAATACTTAATCATATGTTACAACACAAATTAGTTCATAATCAAACTACAACACATGAAACAACAAACTAGTTCATCAAACTACTACAACACATCCAAATACATATCACAAAAGTATAAAAATATGACACAACATCCTAAAATACAACAAAGAAAGAGGAGACATCCTACTGATTCCCCGGGTTCTGGTTCTGGTATATGGGGTCATCCCAAGGCTGCTGCAATTATCAACAATGAAACAACTAGTTAATATAGTTAATTAAGTAGTGTGTAATTATAAATTAATTGCAAGCATAAATAAATTCACTCACTGAGTTCATCCAGGTGGCAAGATGAGCGGGTAGGCTGTCAAAGTCAAACTCTGCGAACTGAGACTGATCGGTCGGCTGAGATCTCGGCTGAGAGGTCAGTTCAGTTGGCTGCTGATAGGGTTGTGGCACATAGGGCAACTGATAGGCCCGTGTCTAAGGAGGGACAGCGGTTGAACTAGATGACTCGACAAACTGCGTCGGTGCAATAGACCTCAGTATAGTCTCTAGCTTGGATACCCTGCTCTCCAGCTGTTGAACATACTCAGGCTTGTGTGGCATCATGGAAGAAACACTCCAGGATGTAGACGACCCCCCAGCAGCAGCAGTACCAAAGACCTTACAAAAAAAAAACAAATTGTCAATCACAATAAAGTGACTAATGAACTGTATTCATTCACTTAATTAAAATTTCATTCTCACCTGACTCTTAGTGAACCCAGCACCAAGCATACGGATGTGGCCACGATGCTCTGGTTTGTTCATTTCTTGTGCCAGAGAGTCATGCGGGCTCTACTCCGGACTACAACCTTCAACTTCAAGTCTTTTAATTATCTCCTACAATATGAATTCAATGATAAAATAATTAGGACTATTTGCCAACGAATAACTATTAAAATTCATTAATGTACATCAAACTTACCGCTACTGCCTTCGCATGCGCATCCTTGATCTCTCCATCAACGGCGGTATAGATTTGATGAACATCTGACCCCTTAACGGTCGTCGTCCTGTTGCCTTGACCGTTTCCTCAATGTACCTCGGCCAGGGTCTAGAGCCACCATGATGGTTCTCCTCTTGCAGTGCCCGGTTTGCCTTGTTCCGATTTACGGCATCCTAAGCCAAGAAAAAATAAATTAGTCTAATTTAGATAATAATAAAAAATTAGAAAATAGCATCTCTAAATTGTACCTTAAATACTTGAGTCTTCGTATACTCAATGTATTGATACCAATCATTCGGAGGGCAACCTTGTGGAGGATTTTGAAGAATCCACTCCTTGGGGAGATCGCTCTTCGTCGCAGGCTTCATCCTGCCCTTCCATATTTGAAGCCTAGACTTGCTCCAAGCTCGTCCAACCTTCTTGTCAAAATACATGCGTGCTCTCGATAAGAGCTCTGGACCGCAATAGATCTTGTCCTAATTTCACATAGAAATTGTAAGAATAACACTAACTAAAATTATAATGTGTTCATACTTAAGTAGAGTGAATGAAATTCAAATTTGAAACTTACCGTGAAGAACTGCTCGAACGCAACATCCTTGGCTCTAGGTGGCACTATAACTTCCAGTCTTTGGGATAGATAGGGTAGTATTGGTAGTTCCTCGAACACTCACCAGTGTAGTGTCCCATAAAAGACAAGAGGTCGCCACCGGGCTTGACTCCTATGGTGTCCAGGTTGAACACACAATGGGTGCCGCCAGATGCTACCCTCCGGAAGTCCCTATACTTAATCACGACGATCTTTGTGAACCCAGAACAGTCCGCAGAAATAGAAATTTACCATTCTTAGTATAGAATCAAATAATTTCTTCATTTCGTTCAGGAATGAAATTCATAGAGAGAACTAACCAATAAAGTCCAGCTCATAAGTGTGCTATGTGCTTCTAGGTGGACGAGGCAGCGAAAGAATTCCCACCAGAATTCTGAATAGTAGGAGATTCGGGACGAGGACGCTCTCCACTATAAGAACTAGAACTGGATGCCATATTTACCCAAAAAATGAGATTATTAAATATATAGATAAACTCATAATTCGTGACATAAAGAATGCATTCGTTCTAGAATATTTAGATAAACTAAACAATGTCATTCCTTCTCGAAGTCAATTTACACCACTCCCTACGATTTGCAAATCAGAAATGTTGTCTGTTACAAGTAATTGTTGTTGAGCTAATGCTAAACAATACTCATGGGATATAGCGTCTTCCTCTCCTGTGTCGTATGCATCTCGTGGCTTGCAATGTATTGGTATGCACCGATCTGGATCACTTGTATCGTCAACATAGAAAACCATTCGTGCATCACTAGCACTAATATATGGCTCGTCTTCAGCTTTGTCACCAACATCTCTCAAATGGTTAAAGTTGATCATTGTTTTACCGAGAGCATCTGTTTTCTTCCATGTGGGATTCACTGTATCATCCCACTGACATTTGAACAATGTGACTGTTCGTGTATAATAATCCAGCTTGATGATCTCAATAAGTTTCCCATAAAACCAGAGATCAGTACGAATTGGATTGTTGTCTAAAGAGCCTGACACGCTGTTTGTGCCAAATTTAGCAGCTACACCACTATTCTGTGTCTTCAGTGGTTGATCCCGATCAACTGTTCTAAAGTGATATCCATTGATGTCATACGCAGTAAATTGAGTTGCAAACACATTCGGTCCCCTTGCTAACGTCATTAGATCAACACAATAAGTTGCTGACTGATCCAATATATGTGAATTAGAGTAATTACACATCATTATTCGGCTATATATGTATCAACCACTAACAATTGAACCATACAGGGCGGTATATTACCTTGTTTTGAACCCAACCAACAATCTTTGATGACACTCGATTTGACGTGATTATCAGCCTCATTTAAGCGACATTTCTTTGCTTAAGACATGGTTTTTAGGGTAGAATAACGAATATTCAATCGATTGCCCTATCTCGTGCCATTTGTGTTACCTTGGCCCGTTTCGGGTCTATTTGATGGTTTTCTAGTGTTTTTGTGTTAGCACGGGTTTTTGCTGTCAAATAAAGTAGCCATGGACGTGTCTAAGGCGTAGGAACCTCGAGGAATCAAACCGGAATCGATCCAAGGAGCCAGTCAAAGTCAAACAAAATCCTGCCCGAGTACAAAGAGATTTTCGCCGAAGTTGAGCTTGCATATTCGGCGAAAATATTAGTGCATTCAACTGGTGCCGAGTCAAAGGACATTTTCGGCGAAAACATTGTACTCTTCGGACCGAAAATACAAGGCAGAGAAAGCACTCCCGAACACAAAGGAATTTTCGCCAAAAATTCCTTAAGAATTTCGGCGAAAATAATACACTATTTCGGATCAGTTAGGGTTAAGTATAAATACTTAACCCGGCGGCCCAGGAAGAAGGGGACAATCATAATTCACAAAAAAACACAACTTTTCGAGATCAGAATCCTCTCAAGTTCTGGAGCGAAGAGCTGGAGTTCGAAGAGCCGGATAGAGATCGTCACGCCATCCCTTCCACCTCGACGAACCGGAGCTAGGAGTGTAGATTACCGAAGATCGGAGTCTGACAGAGTCGTCTGAATTAGGTTTTTCAGATTCTTTTTTGTTCTTCCTCTGAATGATGAACTCTTTCTTTGTCTTTGTTTCTTCTGTAATGATCATGAGTAGCTAAACTCGTTAGAGCTTAGACTAGATGAACCCTAAGTGACCCAGGGCTTTAAAGCGGTCACGGATCGGCGGTGATTAGATTCGAAAGTCAATCAGTTCTTTTTCATGTTTGATTCGTTCTTCATTGTTCATGTTTCTTGTCTGGATTGATCACCTAGATTAGATTCTGGTTAAGCTAAGGATAGAAGCGAACGCTCGCCTTACTTTAGAACATCGAATTGAACAATTAACCTTATAATTGGAGTGTGCCTTTCGTAGGAACCGGTTAGGGTTAATCCACTGCAAGAGTAACTCATTAATCATTAGTAATTACACCAATTAATTAAGTCATTGCGAGAGGCGACCGTACCCGGGCGGCTAGTTAATCTTGGTAGTTAGAACGGATAGAGCGAACGTTCGCCGGTCTTAAACCTAAGGGTAAGGAGTTATGGTGGTGTCTTAGTAATTGATTGAATGAGAATCGAAATCCGCTGATCTGTTGATTGCCAATGCTCTAGGGAACGAAGGGGGATTCAAAGTCTAAGTTCGTCTGTCATCCTTGTTTTCAAACCCTAATTCCCAATCTGCTTTAGTTTAATTTGTTTTAATTTTTCTACATTCTTTAGAAATAGAAGTCGTGGAACTCACACCACGCACAACGTGTTTACCTTTGAGTATTTTGCTAGTTCTGAAGTAACCAATCATAGAGACCCTCGGAATACGATCTGCTATACGCTTTTTCTTAGCATTAGTAGTTTTTATTTGGTTGAATCCCGACCAATGACCGGGCGTTCACCAAATTGGCGCCGTTGCCGGGGACTTCTTTTGATTGTTTGAAAGAAGAACTGACAATTTATTCCTCTACTTTCCATCTTTCATCTTTCCACCCACTTCGATTCTACACCGGTTGTGTTTATTTTTGTCTTTTGCAGGATAAGAAAATTCAGAAGTAAATCACTTCCGCTCCACCTTTCCCTACCACGATGGCTGCTAGTGTTCGGTCTCCCATCTTTGTGCCGCGTAATGAAGACGGTCCTGCCTATGAGATCAAGGCCGCCTACTCGGAAATGATCTCGAGGGGTCTACAGTTTGAAGGAAATCCTCATGATAATCCATGCACACACTTGGCGGATTTCCTTGCTTTTTGCGAAACCTTTAAGAGTGGGAGCCTCGATAAGGATACCTTCTGCTTTCGAGCCTTCCCATTCTCACTCCGAGGCGCCGCAAAGAGATGGTTCATTAGCAGGCCACCCGGTCTCTACACCAACTAGGAGGATCTCGCTCAAGGATTCATAGAGGAATACTCCCCTCCTTCCAGAACCACTGCCTATAGGAATAGCATCTCAAGGCTCAAGGAGACCGGGGGAGCTAAGAGACATTGGAGAATAGAAGAGCTTATTGAAGCAGAAGTCCAGGAGCGATTGAAGAAAATCAATGCTTGCTCGGTAGAAGAGGTGAACTTCATTTCTGAGGGCTTCACCAACAGTCAACAGGGCTACCCCGACTACTGTCAGTCCAGACAACCTCAGGGATCTACATCGGGGAACACAAGGGATAACGAGGTAGACAATAAGTTTGACCTGATCATCACCAGACTCGATGATCATGACAGTCAGTTCAAGGCTCAAGCTCTCATCAATCAAGAACAAATAGCATCCAGTCAAAGAATTGAGCAAGTCGTGAACAACATCTCGAGCATGCTAGCATCTGGTCGACCATTTGGACAACTTCCAAGCCAGACAGAGCCAAACCCGAGAAAAGAACAGGCTAAAATGGTAACTGCTCGAAAACTTCCAAACCTAATTGCTGATGCTTATTCTGTTTTACGCAGGATCGCTGAAACTCCGGAGGAAGAAGAAGAAGAGGAACAGGAACCAGCGCCGAAGGATGTTGATCCTCCTCTTGCACCATACGTCGTAAAACCTCCTTTTCCTAGAGCATTGTTGCCAAACGCAAGGATCGAGACTGGCATGAAGGGGAACAAGGAAGGGTATCCTGACATTCGTATTAAGAAACCTGTTTCTCCATATCCAGCTAAGCTATCTGATCCTGGTTCTTTTACTTTGCCTTTGGTCATTAATGATGTTGAGATTGAACGTTGCTTAGTTGATCTAGGAGCATCTGTTAATGTTATGCCTGTGAGTCTATATGAAAAGTTAAACCTAGGGGAACTTGAACCGCCTAGTATGCAACTCGTCTTTGCTGATAGATCGCTAAAAACCCCTAAGGGAGAGATTAAAGACGTTGTCACTAAATGTGGTCCATTCACGTTCTTAGCTGATTATGTGATTATGGATACTAGTACAGATGATGCTACTATCCTCATAGGTCGACCTTTCATGGCTACTACTGGAATGAATATTAACGTTCCAAATGGTTCTTTAACTTTAAGAGTCGGTAAAGAAATGAAAACGTTCTGTCTCAAAGATGGCATGAAATATGACTCTAGGAATGAAGAATCTCATTGCCTAGCTGTTGAAACTGTGGAGTTGACTCCGGTCAACTCCGTTACTAATGCTTCTTCTAGTGTCTCTAGATCAGTTGTTGCTGCAGGTATTGACTAGGTTATTACGAAGAAGCCAAAAATTTCGGTTCAGAAGCCGCCTAAGAAGAAGAAGGAACTGCAAGCCTCTTCTAAACCACCGAGCAGACCTCGAGGAAAGAACAAGAAGACGAAGACCCAAATGGTCTGGAGACCAAAAATTTCGCCGTCTTCCACCGAGGCAGCTGCACCACCAATTCGTTCCGAGAAACCGGCGCCGGAACAAGTATGGAAGGAGAAGCCGAAAGTGTCTCCTAAGGAAGTACTAACGATCACCGATCCTGGTGATAACAAGCCGGAGATTAAAGAAAAGAAGAAACCGACAGTCCTCATTCCTTCCATCGTCACACTCAAGAAGGATGACCTCTCCAGAGAGCTGTTCGGACCATTCAAGTTCGTTGATCATCTTCCCGACGGACGTACCAAGCTACTACATGCGAACGGGAAGAGATTCACGTTTACCGGAGAAGTCCCGAAGCTGTACTTCATGAACTCCGACGCGAGCGTGAAGGAGAATCTGAGTTGGGATGTCTCCTAATACCGTCCAGGTATCATCCAGCTCAAGGACGTTAATAAAAGAGCGCTTCGTGGGAGGCAACCCATGGCTGGAGTCTGTTATAATTTTTGTTGAACTTGTTATTTTAGAGTCAGTTCGGGAGAGCCAAAAGTGTCAGTTTGTTGGATTTATTATTTTTCGTGTAGAGTCTGCATGTCATAGAGTCAGTAGCAAGTTGATTGAGGTCGTTCTGATTTTTGTGGATTTAACTGTGATTTTCTGAAGTTAGCCAATTTACGAAAATATTTAAACAACCAAACAGTTCAAAATTTTCGGCGAAACCACCCTTGTTTTCTGTGAAATCGATTTTCAATTTTCGAACTCAATCTCCCTGTTCATTGTTTTCGGTTCGAAAAGTTTTTGTTTTCGGCGAAGCTATTTGAACTAAAATTTTCAGCGAAACCGTACTATCATTTTCGGCGAAACCGCCTTCAAAAATCCGGTAGTCCATTTTAACTGAAATTTTAGGCGAAAACACCCTTTTATTTTCGCCGAAAATAATTTTGAAAATCACCCAATATTTCCTTTAAAATCCGGTTTAACTCCCTCTCTCATCCTTCACCCATTTTCGTTCAACTCACCGAAACCCCCCCTTTATCTCTTTAAAATCGTCGACCGCCTTTCACCATTTCAATCCGCCGTCGCCGTCGTAACCCGCCATCGCTGACCGCCGCCGCTCCCTTCCCCTCCTTTTTCTGATCCCAACGAGCCCTAGAATAGCCGAATCGGAGCTTTGCAGCTCCAGTTCTCCGAAACCCCAGTTTTTAAGTTTTTCACCGATTCCTCTCAACTCGTTCATTTTTAGCAATCATGGCTTCAAGGTAAGTTGTAGAGCTTTTCAATACGAATCTTTTGACATATGGATTGCTGAATTTCGTCGGGGTTGACTTTCAGTTGACTTTTTGGTTTGCCTCGTTTTGCGTGCCGACTGTTTCGTGTGAACTAGGATTAACTGAACTTATAGAACTGTTCTAGCATGCTTAGGGAGTTCCGTGCTTAATTTCCATATCATTTGGTCATGTGTTGTTATGCATACGATTAATTCTTTGTAATGTTGACTTTTGTGAGAACTGACGGTTTGACTTTGAACTGTTGTTGATCGTTTGGCTGTCATAAGTGTTCATTCTTGTTCATATTATCATGCTGCCATTTGAAATCATATTTTATCGTCATTCTCCAAGTTTTGATAGTGTTGCCATGATTAGGGTCCAATATGCTTAAATGTTGACTTTCTAAATGTCGGTTTGACTTTTTGAACTCTGATTGTGCTTATCTGATTCTGGCTGTTCCTAAGTATGTATTTTACTGTCTATGATTACCGATTACTCCGCTTTGCTTACCCCACTTAATTTCCCTCATTTCTTTGTGAAATTGAGTTTTCTACTAAGTGTGGGGTAAGGTTTTGGTTGACTAATCTGGTTTCATTCTGGTCTAGGAACACCTTTGAGCGCAGGACTAAGGCGCAACTTGATGGCGCCTTGAGCTTAGGAGCTGCCGCTCCCGTCACACCTGCTGTTCTGGGTCCACCACCTGCTCTACCCCGCCATGCTGGATATCATCCCACCATCGCCCGTCTACCGGATTTCTATTTTGAGTGCTTCCAGAAGATTCAGCACGTTCGGGGAGCTGACGTGCGCCCTCTCTCCATGGAGTCCCTGTACGATCATGATGAGGACTACCACCGGAACGTGCATGACGCCTTAGCACCGACTGGTCTCCTCGAGCTGACCACCATCGCCACCGAGTTCCCAGACATTGCCCTCCAGGAGTTCTGGGCAACCTTTGATCTGGATGAGCACAAGAGGAAGCAACGCCAGAAGGTGATCACCTTCTATCTTGGTGGGGTGTACCGATAGCTGATATGAACCAAAGCCAAGGTTGGCTCAATCCACACAACTCGGTTTGAACAATTTGCAAATGAAAACACAATCAAGATAGAAGATGGAAATCGGACCAGAACCCTTAGCTATAGAGCTAAGAACTCAAGGTATCAAGTGTGTGCGGTACCACGAACTAAGGGGTGAATACCCTTATCTCGATAAACCAAACTCCCTAAGCCAAGCAACAACGATCAAAAGCTTTAAGGAACAAATATTGTAAACCGAAGTCTGAATTCTTTGATTGTGAGCAAACAAGCTGATTTGAAACAAACTACAAAGAACCCTTTAAATAGGGTAGGAGAAAATGTGTCCTACACCAGATTCGCTGAATCTAGTCATCTAGAAAAACTACACCATTAATTGTTCACACTTAATGCAAGTGCATGGTTCTAATGTGGAAGTGAATGAACATTAATGCAAGTGCATGGTTCCAATGTGGAAGTGAATGAACATGAAAACAAATGCATGAATGAGGATGAAATTCGTTCATGAAGGCCCCTCCACTTTCTTAAATGGCAGAATGGTCATTGAAGATCACAAAACGTTTGAATCTTGCCGTTGGATCATCATTCAGTCTCGTCAACCATCCTAAGTAATGTCCAGCATCCTTGCTCCAATTCTTCATGCTTTGGCATACTCCAAGCCTCCATGAATGTTGCCACCTTGTTCCTTAAGGCCTTGGTTTGACTCCTAGTGATTGGACCAGTTGATGACCCAAGGATGTCCCCATCATTCCCCCCTTCTTGAAAAGGATTCGTCCTCGAATCTGAATCTGCAAAATCATCATAAAAAGGGGTTAAGTCGGCAACATTAAAAGTAGCACTAACGCCATAGTCTCCTGGTAAGTCTATGCGATATGCATTGTTATTTATGCGTTGCAAGACTTTAAAAGGACCCTCCCCTCTAGGTAGCAGCTTTGACTTTCTCTGTTCTGGAAACCGCTCCTTTCTGAAATGTATCCAAACGAGATCTCCTGGTTCATACACCTTTTCCTTGCGTCCTTTGTTGGCATTTTGAACGTACTGCTTTGTCCTACGCTCAATGTTGAGTCTAGCTTTCTCGTGCATCTCTTTAACATACTTTACTTTTGCTTCCCCATCTGTATTAGATAACTCATGCAAAGGCAAAGGTGATAAATCCAAGGGAGTCAATGGATTAAATCCATACACAAGTTCGAATGGTGAATACTTAGTAGTCGAATGAACAGCCCTATTATATGCAAACTCAACATGTGGCAAACAATCTTCCCAAGTTTTAATGTTGGACTTGATTATGGCTCTAAGCAACTGTGATAACGACCTATTGACTACTTCAGTTTGACCATCAGTTTGTGGATGACAAGTAGTAGAGAATAGTAGCTTCGTTCCTAGTTTACCCCAAAGAGTTTTCCAGAAATAACTAAGAAACTTAGAGTCACGATCCGACACAATAGTACGAGGCATTCCATGCAATCTAACAACTTCCCTAAAGAACAAGTTAGCAATATGAGATGCATCATTAGTTTTATGACATGGAATGAAATGTGCCATTTTTGAGAATCTATCGACCACCACAAAAATTGAATTTCTACCACCCCTAGTCCTAGGCAAGCCTAACACAAAGTCCATAGATATATCAATCCAAGGTGCAGTAGGAATAGGGAGAGGAGTGTATAACCCGTGTTGAGCTTTGAGATATTTCAGTGACTCGTGATCAGAATGGATGACAAACTCCTTTGGCCATAGGTAGTGTTGCCAAGTCTCTAATGCTCGAACAAGTGCATATAATTCCTTATCGTAAGTTGGGTAATTCAGAGTAGCTCCATGCAACTTTTCACTGAAGTATGCAATCGGTTTCTTTTCTTGCATGAGCACAGCTCCTATTCCAATTCCTGAAGCATCACACTCGATCTCAAATGCCTTGCTGAAATCGGGTAGCATCAGAACTGGTGCATTGGTGAGTCTCTCCTTTAATAGCTCAAATGCCTCTTGTTGAGGTGTTCCCCAATGAAAGGGTACATCCTTTTTCACTACGGCCTTGAGTGGTGCAGCAATAGTACTGAAATCCTTCACAAATCTTCGATAGAAACTGGCCAAACCATGAAAGCTCCTAACATCATATATGTTTGTGGGAATTGGCCAAGACTTGATTGCCTCTATTTTCTCCTCGTCAACCCTGATTCCTGTAGAACTAACAACAAAGCCAAGAAACACAAGGTGATCGGTGCAAAAGACGCACTTTTTCATATTGGCAAACAGTCTTTCCTTTCTAAGGGTTTCTAACACCAATTTTAAGTGTCCACCATGATCCTCTAAATTAGATGAGTAAACCAGAATATCATCAAAGTAAACGACTACAAATCTGCCTATAAAACCCTAAGCACGTGGTTCATCAATCTCATGAATGTACTAGGTGCATTTGTCAAACCAAATGGCATAACCATCCACTCATATAAACCATGTTTAGTCTTAAATGCGGTTTTCCATTCATCTCCTTCCTTCATTCGAATTTGGTGATATCCAGATTTTAAATCAATCTTTGAAAAGATAGAAGCACCATGTAACTCATCTAGCATATCATCAAGTCTAGGAATAGGATGACGATACTTTACCGTGATGTTATTGATCGCTCGACAATCTACGCACATCCTCCATGATTTATCCTTCTTTGGCACGAGGATAACCGGTACGGCACAAGGGCTCATGCTTTCTCGAACGTGCCCTTTGTCCATTAACTCATCCACTTGTCTCTGAAGCTCTTTGGTCTCTTCCAGATTGGTTCTATATGCGGCCTTGTTAGGGATGGATGCTCCTGGAACAAAGTCGATTTGGTGCTCAATTCCCTAATCGGTGGTAGTCCTTTAGGAATCTCCTCCGGAAAGATATCTTCAAATTCCTGTAACAATGAAGAGATAACACTAGGAAGAGAATCGGTTACATTAGTATAATCAGAATTCAAACACTCCCAGTATACGATAACCACGAGTGGCATCCTAGAAGTTAAGGTTTGTTTGATCTCACCACGTGTAGCTAAAAGGTTTTCTCTCCTCTCGGCCTCACCTTTTCGAGCTCTATGACATACCATTTCTGTTTTTGCACTCGAAGGGGTGTCACTCTGTTTCTTTTCACTCTTCTATCTTGTTTTGAGCTCCATCTCTTTCTTCTCTCTAGCCTCACGAAGTTGTTGCTTCTCCAATTGATCTTGGTACAATTCGGTTGGTGACAAAGGCTTGAGCTTATAGGTTTGCCCCTTATGGGTTAAGGAATATCGATTAGCCCTCCCATCATGAAGAGAAAATCGATCAAATTGCCATGGCCTCCCAAGCAGAATATGAGCAGCCTCCATAGGTACTACGTCACAAAGAATTTTGTCAGTATATCGACCAATACTGAAAGGGACGTATACCTGCCTTGTCACTTTTAGCTCTCCTGCTTTGCTAAGCCATTGAAGTCTATATGGCTTAGGATGTCGAATGGTGGTGAGCTTCATGCCTTCTACCAGATCTTGACTTGCTACATTCGTGCAACTTCCTCCATCGATAACCAGATTACAAAGTTTGTTGTGGATGACACAACGAACATGGAATAGGTTCTCCCGCTGATCCAACTCGTCTTTAACTAGAGTGCTCAATGCTCGAATGGCCACTCTATTGAACTTCACCAACCCTTCTGGAACCATTTCTTCCTCTTCCTCCGATTCCTCCTTTTGGACTTCACCTTCTTGGAACTCCTCATTGTCGTCCTCATCATCCGTGAACACCTCTCCATTTTGGATCACCATAGTGGCTTTATTAGGGCAGTCCCTAGCCATATGTCCACGCCCTTGACATTTGAAACAAAGAATTCCACTCGGCCGATTAGTAGTATTTGAAGAACCAGATTTAGGATTTGAGGTACCTTGAGTGGTTTTAGGTTTGTTAAAGCCTCCCGAGGTGCCTTCCTCTTTCTTCATGGTATTCGTCTTCCATGATGGTGTGGTAGTGGTTGGCGTATTGAATCTCCGTCCAGTGCCAAGTTTGAGTTGCTTCTCCACTCGTATTGCTAGTCGCACCAATTCATCATAGTCGATGAAATTCTGCAAGTTGACTTGATAGGCGATTTCCCTCTGTAAGCCTCCTATGAAACGTGCAATCTTGGCATCCTCATCTTCAATTAGAGCCAATCGAGACACTATCATCTCGATCTCCTTATGGTAGTCTTCAACAGTCATACCACCTTGCTTTAAAGCTTGTAACTTAGTGTGTAAATCTCGGCAATAAGAAGCTGGAACATACTTCCTTCTCATGACACGTTTCACATCCTCCCATGTTCCAATAGGCCTCTTCCCTTCGCGCTCCCTTTGTCTAACTTGCTGACTCCACCAAACAGAAGCGTAGTCAGTAAATTCTACAACAGCAAGGGTTACCTTCTTGCGATCAGAAAATTGATGGCATTGGAAGAAGAATTCCATCGCCCTCTCCCAATCGAGATATGCATCCGGGTCTGATTTCCCTTGGAATTTGGGAACCGAAATTTTCACTCCTCGGATATCATCATCCAGCATCACTCCTCTTAAAGCTTCTCTATGTGGCCTTGCTCCACCTCGTGGAGGTGCATCATCCTCCACATCAGAATCATCTATCCTTGGCTGATTATTCTGGATGGCCGTGGTGAGGGTTTGAGCCATAGTGTTGAGTGCTTCATGGAACTCCGTCCTCATCGCATTCATTGCTGCTTCGAACCCTGCTGGATCTGTCATCTTGAACAATGATTAGTGACAATGGCCTCACCAACTCTCTCTAATGAACCTCACACACTCTTTCTTTTGCCTCTCGTGTTTCACACAAGTTTTTGGTGAGAATAAGATGAAACAGAAATCGGCAATATGCAAGTTCGTTATGTGCAGTTGCAAGTTTCTTCAAAGCTTTAGAAGTCAAGTAATTCAAAATTCAAGTAAACACAACCCTAGCTGAGTTCACTCTAAGCCCTAGTCAGATTTCTTTGCTGGGTTTTCGAAAAACAAACTATTCAAAACGAATTTGACTTTGAAAGAACAAAAATTGTTTACCCCTTTTTCTTAGAATTCCGCTATAACTTCTAGACACAATCTTGGTGAGGTGGCTTTGCTTTGATTGGGTCAAAATTATTCTTTTGGACCTCTTGATTTTTAAACTTTGTTTCTTCTTAACCTGCACACCAGCTTTTACCACCAAGAAATGGTTAGTACAAAACTATAAATCTGAATTCACACAAATCACGATTCAGCCAATAATGCTACTATTTTTTTTTGGGTTTTTTTTAATCGAAAGAAAAACAACAGAAGCTTTGATCCAAGAGTTGAACCGAGCTCTGATACCAAACTGATATGAACCAAAGCCAAGGTTGGCTCAATCCACACAACTCGGTTTGAACAATTTGCAAATGAAAACACAATCAAGATAGAAGATGGAAATCGGACCAGAACCCTTAGCTATAGAGCTAAGAACTCAAGGTATCAAGTGTGTGCGGTACCACGAACTAAGGGGTGAATACCCTTATCTCGATAAACCAAACTCCCTAAGCCAAGCAACAACGAGCAAAAGCTTTAAGGAACAAATATTGTAAACCGAAGTCTGAATTCTTTGATTGTGAGCAAACAAGCTGATTTGAAACAAACTACAAAGAACCCTTTAAATAGGGTAGGAGAAAATGTGTCCTACACCAGATTCGCTGAATCTAGTCATCTAGAAAAACTACACCATTAATTGTTCACACTTAATGCAAGTGCATGGTTCTAATGTGGAAGTGAATGAACATTAATGCAAGTGCATGGTTCCAATGTGGAAGTGAATGAACATGAAAACAAATGCATGAATGGGGATGAAATTCGTTCATGAAGGCCCCTCCACTTTCTTAAATTGCAGAATGGTCATTGAAGCTCACAAAACGTTTGAATATTGCAGTTGGATCATCATTCAGTCTCGTCAACCATCCTAAGTAATGTCCAGCATCCTTGCTCCAATTCTTCATGCTTTGGCATACTCCAAGCCTCCATGAATGTTGCCACCTTGTTCCTTAAGGCCTTGGTTTGACTCCTAGTGATTGGACCAGTTGATGACCCAAGGATGTCCCCATCAATAGCTCACCTACGATGAGTTTGCTGCTCATCTGGGCATCCCCTATGAGCACTATCACGATCATCACCTCGGTTGGGGAGAAGATGATGACGGCGAGGAATACAACGCGCTTTGGAGCCACATGACAGGCGTACCTGGCGATCACCTCGGGGAGAGCAACTCACTTAAGTCTCTCTCTCACCCGCTCTATAAATTTATTCATATGGTTTGGCGGAGGTCACTTTTATATGTTCGAGACAAGGATCGCCACCATATCCTCAAGGAGGAGCTCATGCTTCTCCGAGCCATCCGAGAGAGCTACCCTCTCCACCCCGGTTGGGTACTGGCTCGCATCTTCCGCCAGAAGACCAAGAGGAATATGCCACCCCGCAAACTCTTGGGAGGCAACTTCATAGGACAGCTCATCCTCTCCTTCGGCATCAGCCATGAGTATGGCCCGCACATTCCACGACATCCAGTTCGGACCGTTGGAGGAGACTTGGCGGTTGAGTACGACTTAGAACTCGACCTCAGTCCCCATGTAGCAGCTGATCCTCCACTCCAGCCTGTGGTCGAGTCAGAGGAAGAAGATGATGCTGAGGAGCAGCAGCCGCAGCCGCCGCCTGAGTTTCATGATTATATACCCTCGCCACACCATCAGGCAGGGTACATCCACCAGTCGCCGCCGCACATCCCCGATCCATATCCGGCGCATACTCAACAGCCGCAACACCACCCTGCGGATGTTGGAGAGTTATACGAGCGACTGCAGGAGTGGCGCATCACCGACAACGCCACTCAAGAGGCGCGATGGACTATTATGCAGCAACATATGCGCCGCGCCGACCGGCGATATGAGGCACAGATGGCGTGGCAACGCCAGCTCGGCGAATTTCTCCACTTTCCACCTCCCGGTTCACCGGACCAGCAGTGATCGGGTTGTATTCCTTTTCTGGTGTCTTCTTTTTATTTATTATTTTCGGATTTCGGTCTAACTTTTTTCTGTGTGGATCCGGGTCACTTGTCCCGGTTTCCTTTTTATGTTTCATTTGTTTTTGTTTTGTAGGCAATTGGGAGATTCCCTTTGCTTCGGGTTAGACTACACTTCCCTCTGCTCCGAGGATCCGTGCTTACCCTCTGAAATCAACCGTCCTCATCCAGGTTCTTACATTCCACTCTGAACTCTAGAATTAGTCCTGTGAGGACACAGTCCGATTTAAGTGTGGGGTAGGATGCTAGAGAACCTGAACCTTGCATGAACTTGATTGCCCTTGATTGTGTTTTATGTGTGCCTCGTGATTCCATTCCAGTCTCTCTAGCATTAGAATGGCTCAGTTCTTGATTTTTGATGTTAAGTTGTTGTTCAAACTTTCATAATGATGCTTAGACTGCTTAACCTAGAACTTGAGAACCAACTTGTATGCTTTGATGCTAAATTGCCTGGTCAGAACAGAATTTCTAAAATCACACTTGTAGTTTGTAGCCTTGATTGCATGAAAATGACCGAATCCGACTAGCAAACCAATTGTGAGCTTTTGATCCATTGCACGTAACTTGCAATTTTAATTCTTTCTGAGTGGTTTTCTGTTTGCCTGAATGAGTTAGAATTTGCATGAGACCTACTCGAGACCACACGATGACACGAGTTCTAGAAGGATAGGGGCACCTAGATTCAGCTACTAAGCCAGATAGCCTACCAAACGATAAATCCACTAGGTTTAGACCTTTGAGCTTGGCCTGTTCTTTCGGTTTGATAATACATTACAGCCATTTCCCATTTCTTTCATTCCCCGTTGATCCCCTGTGGTTGTAATTCTAGATTGACCTACCAGAAGTCGATTTGTGGTAACCTGCCTATAGCCATTAAACAGGTGGTCTTAGCTAATATGTCCAGACGTGTAAACCCCTCTAGCAACTAAAAGAAAAATCGGCACAAAAGAAAAAAAGTGAAGTAAGAAAAGTAGAAAAATTTCGAAAAAGTTGAAGAAAAGAAAAATAAGAAAAAGTTCAAAGTGTAGTTCAATAAAACGTTCTTCTCCCTACAAATGGAAGAACGAAGTCAAAAAAAATTTGTGCAAAGAAAAAAAAAAAAGTGCTAGGTTGCTTGAGGGTATCATAGGACGAGCGTTCATCATTCCACCCATGTTTGGTTAGACGGTAGGAAGCCATAGATTAGATTTGAGGGAAGTTAGTCGAAAGCTACACCGCACAAAGCCATCATCATTCATTCCCATCATCCATCTCATTATAAACCCGAGTAGTGTAGAATTCATTACGGTCCTAGCAGGGAAGTCCTTCTTGACTAGATACTCGTGTTGTCACAGTGGTGGAGATGTGGTCGAAATGCAAACCTATGACAGAATTCGGTAACAGAAGATGATCGAGAGCAGAAACACGTCCTTAAACACAGAGAGTGAGAGTTCCCATTGTACTAAATTTATCCTGTGTAAGGAGTCTGGTCGGTCAGGTCAAATTCGTGCATGATTGATTGCTAATTACTTGTCGTGTGCAGTTATTAGTGAGACCAGGTAGTTTGGCTGATCTGTATGCATGTTAGGTTTCTCGTTCTAGGATCGATCTATCTAATAATTCATTGTGTTTGATTGAGCTCCAATTTAATCGATCTTATCATTTATGAACATGAGCATTTCTATTCAGTTTGCTTGAGGACAAGCAAAAGCTTAAGTGTGGGGTATTTGATGACACTCGATTTGACGTGATTATCAGCCTCATTTAAGCGACATTTCTTTGTTTAAGACATGGTTTTTAGGGTAGAATAACGAATATTCAATCGATTGCCCTATCTCGTGCCATTTGTGTTACCTTGGCCCGTTTCGGGTCTATTTGAAGGTTTTCTAGTGTTTTTGTGTTAGCACAGGTTTTTGCCGTTAAATAAAGTAGCCATGGACGTGTCTAAGGCGTAGGAACCTCGAGGAATCAAACCGGAATCGATCCAAGGAGCCAGTCAAAGTCAAACAAAATCGTGCCCGAGTACAAAGAGATTTTTGCCGAAGTTGAGCTTGCATATTCGGCGAAAATATTAGTGCATTCAACTGGTGCCGAGTCAAAGGACTTTTCGGCGAAAACATTGTACTCTTCGGACCGAAAATACAAGGCAGAGAAAGCACTCCCGAACACAAAGGAATTTTCGCCGAAAATTCCTTAAGAATTTCGGCAAAAATAATACACTATTCCGGATCAGTTAGGGTTAAGTATAAATACTTAACCCGGCGGCCTAGGAAGAAGGGGACAATCATAATTCACAAAAAACACAACTTTTCGAGATCAGAATCCTCTCCAGTTCTGGAGCGAAGAGTTGGAGTTCGAAGAGCCGGATAGAGATCGTGACGCCATCCCTTCCACCTCGACGAACCGGAGCTAGGAGTGTAGATTACCGAAGATCGGAGTCTGACAGAGTCGTCTGAATTAGGTTTTTCAGATTCTTTTTTGTTCTTCCTCTGAATGATGAACTCTTTCTTTGTCTTTGTTTCTTCTGTAATAATCATGAGTAGCTAAACTCGTTAGAGCTTAGACTAGATGAACCCTAAGTGACCCAGGGCTTTAAAGTAGTCACGGATCGGCGGTGATTAGATTCGAAAGTCAATCAGTTCTTTTTCATGTTTGATTTGTTCTTCATTGTTCATGTTTCTTGTCTGGATTGATCACCTAGATTAGATTCTGGTTAAGCTAAGGATAGAAGCGAACGCTCGCCTTACTTTAGAACATCGAATTGAACAATTAACCTTATAATTGGAGTGTGCCTTTCGTAGGAACCGGTTAGGGTTCATCCACTGCAAGAGTAACTCATTAATCATTAGTAATTACACCAATTAATTAAGTCGTTGCGAGAGGCGACCGTACCCGGGCGGCTAGTTAATCTTGGTAGTTAGAACGGATAGAGCGAACGTTTGCCGGTCTTAAACCTAAGGGTAAGGAGTTATGGTGGTGTCTTAGTAATTGATTGAATGAGAATCGAAATCCGCTGATCTGTTGACTGCCAATGCTCTGGGGAACGAAGGGGGATTCAAAGTCTAAGTTCGTCTGTCATCCTTGTTTTCAAACCCTAATTCCCAATCTGCTTTAGTTTAATTTGTTTTAATTTTTCTGCATTCCTTAGAAATAGAAGTCGTGGAACTCACACCACGCACAACGTGTTTACCTTTGAGTATTTTGCTAGTTCTGAAGTAACCAATCATAGAGACCCTCGGAATACGATCTGCTATACGCTTTTTCTTAGCATTAGTAGTTTTTATTTGGTTGAATCCCTTCATTAGTAGTTTTTATCGTAGTCGGTTAATTATGATTAATTGTTTTACCAAGAAACGAGCTTTGTTAAAACCACTACTTGAAGTGTGCAGAAATTAGTGAGATCAAAAACTTGTTTCGTTGATGTTCTTGCATGTGTAGGTCACTCTTTCTACATGGAACAGTCTAAACCAAATTGTTAGAATTGAATCTCGGTTTAATCTCGTGTCATTTGTGATTTTGAGTGTGTTCTAGTTCAGTTTGCTTGAGGATAAGCAAAAGCTTAAGTGTGGGGTATTTGATGACACTCGATTTGACGTGATTATCAGCCTCATTTAAGCGACATTTCTTTGCTTAAGACATGGTTTTTAGGGTAGAATAACGAATATTCAATCAATTGCCCTATCTCGTGCCATTTGTGTTACCTTGGCCCTTTTCGGGTCTATTTGATGGTTTTCTAGTGTTTTTATGTTAGCACAGGTTTTTGCCGTCAAATAAAGTAGCCAAGGACGTGTCTAAAGCGTTGGAACCTCGAGGGATTGCACCAGAATCAATCAAAGGAGTCAATCAAGTTCAGAAAATTCCTGCCGGTTTACAAAGGAATTTTCACCGAAAATCCCCAAGCATTTTCGGCGAAAATATGTTCACAAACCGGCTGATGTCAAGTGAAGAAAGTTTTTGGCGAAACCCTAAAGTTTTCGAACCGAGAATAAAGAATAGGAGAAAGCAGCCGACGGACCGTCCATTTACACTAGGATTTTCGGCGAAAATACCAAGGTATTTTCGGCAAAAATACAGGCCAAATCCGGCGACTTAGGGTTTAAGTATAAATACTTAAACCGGCAGCCCAAAGGGGAGATAGAATCATTATTCATATTTTCACAAATCAGACTTTTGAGAGTCAGCCGACTCTAGGGTCGATAGATAGAGTTTAGAGAGTTCGAAGATCCGTGGAGAGATCGTGACGCCATCCTTCCACCTCGGAGAGCTCGGAGCTTAAAGTTGAAGATCCAGGAGATTGAAGCTTCGCGGGAGTCGTCAGAATTAGGTTTTTCAGTTCTTATCTGTTCTTCCTCTGTATGATGATCTTCATTGTTGCCTTTAATTCTCTTGTTTCCGATATGAGTAACTGAACTTGTAGAGCTTAGATTAGATGAACCCTAAGTGACCCAGGGCTTTAAAGCGGTCACGGATTGGCGGTAATTAGATTCGAAGTTCAATCAGTTTCTCTTTGCATGTTTGATTCGTTCTTCATTGTTCATGTTTCTTGTCTGGATTGATCACCTAGATTAGATTCTTGTTAAGCTAAGGATAGAAGCGAACGCTCGCCTTACCTTAGAACATTGAATTGAACAATTAACCTTATAATTGGAGCGTGCCTTTCGTAGGAACCGGTTAGGGTTAATCCACTGCAAGAGTAACTCATTAATCATTAGTAATTGCACCAGTTAATTAAGTCATTGCGAAAGGCGACCGTACCCGGGCGGCTAGTTAATCTTGGTAGTTAGAACGGATAGAGCGAACGTTCGCCGGTCTTAAACCTAATGGTAAGGAGTTATGGTGGTATATAGAAACCGATTGAATTAGAATTGAAAACCGCTGATCTTGTGATTTCCGTTGCTCTGGTGATCTAAGGGGGATTCGAAATCTAAGTTCGTCTATCTTCTCGTTAGTCAACCCTTTACTTTTCTGTCTTTTATTTTCCTGCTTTAGTAGATTAGAAGTCGTGGAACTCACACCACACACTAAGTGTTTAAACCTGAATAAATTGCCAGCTTCTTTGAGTAGTCAAGAAGAAGAGACCTCGAGTAGAATACGATCTATTCTACCTTGGTAGATTAGTTATTTGATACTGCTAATACTGCAGCTATCAATCTTCTTGTGAACTGCAGTCTCACTGGCACGTCTGGAACCCAGTTCCCTTCTAGTTTCCGCTTCGCATTCCCTAAATGATGAATTCGAACTATTACACTTGTTACTTTTTATACTTTTAATGGAAAATAAGGGATTAGTTTTACCTCAAAAGAGGCTGAGCTAATGGACTATTGACTAGAACATAACGATACGCTTGAGCCCACTCTAGCTACGACAACTTGAAAGGTACACCTATACTGGTTGGAACCCCGCGTGATATGAGTATTCCCGAATTGTCATCGCTGGACACTTCAGGCTCAGTTGCAACACGTTTTGTTCTATTGTATCGTGTCTCTACATCATCATCGAAGTATAAAGATGAGAAATTGAATAACTCCTCTGATAGCCAACCTTCAGCAATAGAACCTTCAGGATGTGCTCTATTGCCGACAAAGGTTTTTAGTTTTCCCAAATACCTAAAAAATGACATTTGGCATCAGGGGTTGGTATTAGAACACTTATTTTCTAAATTAATAGACGTTTGTACAGAACATACCTTTCTATTGGGTACATCCAACGATATTGAACTAGTCCACCGCGTTTAACTTCCTCAACCAAGTGGAGAATTAAATGCACCATAACAGTGAAGAATGCAGGAGGAAAAATCATCTCCAAATGACATAGTGCTATCACAAACCTCCCTTGGAGTTTATCGAGCTCAACAATATTGACCACTGGTGAACACAGTTCCTTGAAGCACGCTCCCAGCTCTACCAACACTCTTCCCACCGAGACCGGTAACATATTTCGTATCGCAAGTGGCAACAAATCATGCAACAACATGTGAGAGTCATGACTTTTTAAAGCCAACATGTGAGTAGAGAATAAGTAAGATATAATATTAGATGTCTAAGTAACTTAGTACCGATGACTAAGTTTTCCTAATTATATTAATTACATATCTTAAAAAGGTTAGTTATACCAACTTGGTATAAATAATTTACTACTTAGTATTAGCAACTAATTAATTCTCTTAATAATTTATATACAAGTATGTGTACATAATTTAATTAAATTGTAACTAATACGATTACATGCATATATATTATTTAAAACTAGTATTTTGCCCGCCCGTCGGCGGGGTCTAACCTCTAGATAATATATAATTCTAAATTTTGAAGCAAATAACAAATAATATGGAACAAAATCATTCTATAAATTACCTCAATTATCACAACTTAGAGCACCATCAAAGTCTTAATACTCTAAATTTTATAGAATTAGTATAACTAATATTTGTTGTAGTTAGGTTCTCAAAGTTAGATTAATATAAAAAATTACATCAACATAAGAAGTAACTTGTATGTATAGTGGTCAATATTTTGATTGATAATTCTTTAATAAGCTAGCTACATGCATTTTGACTTTGAATTGTCATCTTTTTCCCGCTCTCTTCATGTCAACTTTTGTTATTATTGCTAATTGCATCTTTCGTTCTTTTATAAATTTCATAGTACTCGTTTATTTGGTTATCGTTATAACGTTTGTTTGTCAAGTTTGATGATCTCTCTTTTGTTTTAATTCGATGAACTCGTGTAAATATCTTTGTTTTTAAGCATTAGCCTGTGGGTTGTCACGACACAAAGCACATAAATTAATACTGATATAGATTGTAGAGAAAAATGTAATTGATAAGAATAACAAACTATTTTGAAATCACGAAACAAAATTTAGTAATTCATTAACTTGGATCTTCATTTACTAATCGGAGTTTTAAATTTTGTATATACTATATTCATTAATGCATAGAAAATATAATTAGTAATTAGAAACTAATTAAAACACACGAAATGAGTTAAAACCTAATATTTTGTTCTACAATCTTAATTTTCTAACTTTTTAATGGATTAATTTTGTAAATTTAGCTAGGATAACAATAACAAAAATGATGTGAGCAAACTAATCCAAAAAAATGCAAGAGCAAGAAGTTTTTATCCCTAAAGATTTTAAATTAGGTTTGTAGATTCATTCGGGAAGCACATTAAGAATGATCATTTTAACAATTTTTATGATTACTCTCCGAACCGGAAGATTTAAACATGGTAAAATTCAAGTTGTATTAATATTTTTGTTTACCTATATCTTAAAACTACTATCATGTAAATATTTTAAATTTGAATATTAAGATAGTTTTTACATATTTTCCATCAGTAACTTAATATAATTTTCATAATAATACCACAATATTTTATCACAGTATGTTGTTTTAATAATCTACAATATCAATTTATAGAAAAATATAAGCAGTTGGTGGATGTTGTGGCCCGTTGACAATTAAAAGCATAAAATATAAAATAAAATAATATTGATAATTGGCTAGATATCTAAAGTTCATGTAAAAATAAATAAAATATAGTATTTATCGTAAATGCTTATACATGTTACATGTATAGATATAGTATATATAAAATAAAAAAATTAGTTGAAATTTTTATTTTCATGTAAATCATTAAGAATGACTTTCTAGTAACCCCGTGTAATAAAATAAAGAAAAATTTGTGTTCAGAAAAATAAAAATAAAATTTGATAAGATATTTTTATTTTATTGAAAACGACAGTTTTTTGGAACATGAAAAAAGAAGAATGGATTTTTGAACATAAGCATGAAAATTAAAATCTCACAAAACGTGGGTATTGGGAATGTTATAAAATAATAATAATTAATAATAGCCGCTTAACAAACTTACTTTTCAGTTATTATTTTTATTTAAAATTAGTTCAAATAATGATTAATTAAATAAATTATTGTGATTGGTGGAATAGCTAGAATTAAGGAGAGAGCTTTAAAATGAGGGGGTCATTTATTTTGCTTTATATATTATAGTAGATTTCACAACTTCATATCTTTAATTAAGTACTATTATGAAATGTTTAACATATGACATGCATAACTATTCATTGATATTAATTTTAATAAAGTATGTGACATGCATAATATTTTTAGCATGAAAGCTTATAAACCAATTTTTATTCTAAATCGCCAATTTAACTTTTTAAGTAATGTAACACCCGTCCCAAATCGACCCGGGTTTACCCGTGGTCGAACCGGTGTGAGAGCTACTCAAAGAACCATCTTTAAAAGGAAAGAGTAAAATGCAGCGGAAACAGAAACAACTCTTATTAAAAGTATCAAAATCAAACGAAGGCCTTCATTAAATACAATCCAAAATTCGAAACAACCGATAAATCAAAATCCAAAATCCAAACCTCAACAACGATTACAAAATCCCCAACCCAAAAGTGTCAACTGAACATAAAACCAAAACGATAGTCACTCCAAAGTAGTTCACTAATCTTCACTTCACAACTCCAAACTGCAAGTCCTCTGAACTCAACTGAACACCTGAAAAGAGAAACTGGGGGAATCAATTTCCTATTGAAATTGAGTGAACCCATTGGGTTTAACTATACGCCGAACCTAACCTCAGGAGCGATCCCAACTCCGCACACAAACAACAGTGGGATCTGACACAGCCATTCATATTTTAATTCCCTAATATAGTCTAGGCGATCACATAAGCTCAAATCTCAAATCAACATCCACAATCCACAATAGCATCAATACGACAGAAGAAATCATTCATACGATTCAGCATTACGTCCAATTCATATAGTTCAACAATCACAAGCGTCATACATACAGTTCAATATCATAAGCATCATAAGTCAACTCGCCATCTCAAGCGTCACACAACAATCATACATAATCACCTTGCACACAATCTCAGATCACATTCCAATTTACTAAGTGAGTTATTAGGCATCTCTCCAAACTAACAGTTCATAGTTCATAACATCATCATATACCTAAACCATTCACATCAATCCCACAGCTCAGCTCAATGACACCATTCAGTTCAAAGATCAATCAAACATAGTCCACAACCTATCACAAGGCACCTCACATTCACATCCAATGCACACGCACATACACACAAACTACACACACACATCTCATTAATTTCTCTAGGTGAGTTCATTAGGCGCCATTGGAGTTTACCCATACACCACCCCTGCCGGCCAAACGCACCCACTCTTCCAGGAGGGTCCAAGACGCATCCTTTCTTCCAGAAGGATCCAGGGCCTAAACATACATCGATACATCACAACAACAACAATACATCACGCCACTCTTCCAAGAGGCGTGACCGCACCTCACTCTTCCAGGAGAGGTGACAATTTGGGGGCAGTGTGGGCTCCAATCCAGTTCTATCACTTCAATTAATTACACCAATTAAAACAAGCACCAAGTCCGTACATCAACCCATTACTCATTTCCCTCATCAATTCCACCATCAATTCAATCATCAAGTCTCACATCAATTCCACCCTCAATTCCATCATTAAACCAATTCCAGACCACATTCTACTTATCACAATCCAATCAACTACACACATCAACAATGCAATTTCAATCAATCAACCAAGTCCCAATTTCTCTAGCCAATTCCACGTACCAATTCTATTGTCCAATTCCCTTAACTAATTCCATTACCCAATTCCACGTACCAATTCCATTATTCCATTCTAAGCATAAATCTACAACACCAGTCATATTATCCATCCAAATCTCATCATAGCACCCCTATCACCCAAACAACACATAACACCAATCATCCAATCACATCGGGCATCATAGCATCCAGTATCACCATCACAACCACATTACATTTCATCCATCATTCACATAACACAAACAATTTAAGGGTAAACGGCTTGCTCACCGGCCATCCCCACCTGCAAGTACAAGGATAGCCATGTCATGAGTCATAGGGTTACCCTCCTGTACATCCATCATTGGACGACCCCACATTGGCAGGGCCATCCACATGTTCATCATATAAAGGGCGACCCCACATTGGAAGGACCACCCTCCTGCAACCACAACTGACAACACAAGACATAGTACAGTTTACAAGCATCACGTCCCAACCCTCCTACACTCCTTACTAAGTCTGATCCATTTAGCAACATTGTTAATCATTTCCCCCAATCTAAGCACAACACAACAGCCCACAACCATTAATCAATTCACCAATTAGCAACCACACAATTCACATCACAATAAGTTGCAGTACAGTTTTCCCCTTTTACTCTCTTCAATTTCATGCAATCCCTATATTCTTATAAGTCAAAGTTACAACTCCTCACACCGACTATACTATCTATCGTACGCTAAACCCTCACCTGACAAGAAGATGAGGCTCTAAACTCTTCTAGGAACCCGAACAACCAAGCTCTCAGACACCAAAAACGAAGCTTTTTCCTTCTGCCACTGACAGCACCTCACTCCGAAATACCCAGAACCACGATGTGCGATCTCTTTCTCTCATCTCCATGAACGCGTAGCAAGAAATAGATCGCCAATCGGAGCTCTACAACTCCCAAAATCATGGATTGAAACTTGGGGATTTTTGGTTCGTCAAAAGGATTTTCGGGGAAAGAGAAAGAGGGGAAATTGTGAATTTCCGTGAAAATCCGTATTAAATAGTCAGGTCATGATACACGGCGTGTATCACAGATACACGGCCGTGTATCACACTCTGCCCACCTTAACGAATTCCCGCGTACTCGCTTGTAACTTCAACCCGACTCAATTATGAACGTCCCGGACTTCGATGGAGCCTCAGGAACATTGTTTCCAATGTCTCAACCATCCAAACTCGAGTTCCAAAGCGTTCGGTTGGGCGGGGATGTTACAAGTAAGTTCATAAACATTAACTAATTTTACGAGCATAATATGTCATTTTTGTATTTTACATACAAAATATTAGCATGCTCTACTCATTTATAATTTGTGATAATATAACATAAATAAATCAAATAATTTTTAAGTTGATACATCATGTTTTTAATAGCTAATTAAACAAGTACTAGGTGTAATAAAGTAATTACCTACCTGAATACTGGAGAATGGAGTGTGATAATCAAACAGCGACGTAACCGAATATCTGGAAATAACAGAAACTTGAACTTAGGTTACAGAATATCTGAAAATAACAGAAACTTGAACTTAGGCAACAGAATAAATATTCAACAATTGACTACAAAAGAAATAAATCGTTGGATCATAGTGTTCTCACCTGATCACCGTTATAGATGACCGCTACTACACAGTTGCTATGGTATTTCCCCTCCAATAGAAATGGGTCACTACGTTCGAATCTGATAAAAAAATAAAAAATCAAATTAATTATTCGAATACATGAGCTCAAATCATTAACACTTATGACATTAACCCTTACCAAGCAAAAATCAGTGATTCAGTAGGGTAAAACGAAAAAAGTCCCAAAAACGTGATTAATAAGTCTGCAAAATGTCAATAACAACACAAAATTCATATTCAAGAAGGCAAATATGTCCATAAAATCCAAAATACACGCAAGAACAAATCTGCCCCTAACAAAATCATAAATTTAGGATGAAACTCTTTCCAAGAATGATGTGAATCGGTCAAAATAAGCTCAAATTGAACAAAAATATGACACAAATCCCTGCAAATCATCGTGATAGATCGACATTAGCTCCAGAACACAAACAACAACAAACTGAAGAAGAGATTAGGGATGAATACTTACCAAAAACAAGAAGGAAATCAGAGTTGAGAGAGGGAGGAACGTGAAATCGTCGATCTGAATGTAGAGAAGTTGAGAGAAAATCAGAGGATAAGCGAGAGAAATGACCTTCTGAAGGTCAGAGGGGGAGGTCATTCAATTGTATAGTCGCAGGCCACCTGCGACTAAATTTGGGCTTAGTCGCAGGCACCTGCGACAAAGCTTAGTCACGAGCTTTTATTTAGTCACAGGTGGCCTGCAACTATATTCGATCATAGTCGCGGGCTTTTCGTTAGTCGTGGGCCGCCTGCGACTAAGTTAGTTGCGGGCCCATTTTTAGTCACAGGCGCCTGCGACTAAGCCCATCTTTAGTCACAAGTGCCTGCAACTAAGAAGCAGGCCCGCGACTAACTTAGTCGCAGGCGCGTAAACTGCCTGCGACTAAATACCTTCTTTTTTGTAGTGCCAAGAGTCAGCTAAGCCTTGAAGAACAGATCAAGGCCTAAGTACAGAAACACATGAAGAAGGCTAGCACATCCACAACCTCTCCATCAGCCTTTGTCTTCGTTGCGTTGCTGATTGCGAGTGGTGTGGGGTTTGTGCTCACAATGGAGGAAGTTGTTAGAACTTCGGTAAAGATGATGTCTGGTCTGTAGATGAATTGAATTTTTTTGGTTAAAGCTTCACCAATAACCAAAAAGGCTACTCCTCTGCCTCCTCTGCCTCTTTCTTCATCTACTTCTTCTGAACTGCGGCCGGTTGATACGGTGTAGCAAGGGCAGAAGTCATGGGTGAATCTCTTCACCTCTGATTTTGATCTTTCATTGGAATACATCGAGCCGACATTTTTGGACTGAGTATTGCTCATTCCGGACGAGATTGTGGAGCTTGGATTGAAGAAGATGAAGCGGTGCTTGTTGGGACAGTTCATGGGTGACTCTCCACCTATACGGCTTTTCCAATCACTTGCTAGCCGTTTATGGGGTCGGGATTGGGCGGTGTATGTATCAAAGGAGCCGTCGGGATTATTCCTAGTTCAGTTCCCTTCAGAGGAGGCCTGTGACTGGGTTCTTCGTTCAGGGCCATGGCATATATGCTTAACGCTTCTGCACTTTAGAGTTTAGGATTTTGATGCTCAACCTATCAAGCTATCACCGACGATGAAATCTACATGGGTGACTTTTACAGATGTTCCTGCTCTGCTCTTTACCAAGAAGGGAGTCAGTTCTTTAGCTAGTACGTTAGGGATTCCGATCTCGACTGATCTCTTCACATACACTTATTCAAGGTGTCGAACTGCTAAGGCGTGCATTATCATTGATGGTGCTACGAGTAAACCTGATAGTATTCAGCTAGCTCTTGGGGGTAGACCTATGGTGTCCATCCAAGTGAGTTACCACGTTCAATCCCATGAACGGCGTGTAATTCAGGGTCCAGGTAAGGGTATTTGACGGCCTAAGGCTTCTCTTGGTGTACCTATTCAGAGTGCAGGCAATGCTCCTGAGTCCTCTTTGCAGGAGGAAGGGGCACCTGCAACTGAAGAGGGGACCTCAATCCAAATCCCACTGATTGTAGGCAATGAGCGTGAGACCTCTACGGAGGTGGAGCAATCACCTACAGTCACTCTTTTACCTGGAGAGTTAGAGGTTCTGATATGACCCGGCCCAGCTGCCCTAGTACCCGTCGATACACCTACACCCCACCAGGGTCACCTGTCTGAGGTAGAACCCTAGCGCCGTACAAGAAGCGTGTAGAACCAAGGGCCGGCCACTTACAATCCCTCAAGCCAAGGTATGAGATGAAATATAGGCAAAGGCCTCCCCCTGCAGGTAGGAAAGCTCAGAAGGAAGAAATGCCACTCCAGGCCATGCTGCTGGCCGAGTGTAGAAACCCTAGGGTTGAGGATAAGCCCCAGGCGGATCCTGGCCTAATCTCCAAGGGCCCTGAAGACGAGGCACACTCTAGAGACCCAATGGAAGCCTTCCTGGAGTACAGGAACAAGAGAGCTCGAGAGTACCTAGCCGAGAAGGGATGGCCACCTAAGACTGATCCGGAGCCGAGCCGTGAGAGGAAGAGGAGCCCCTGGCTCCAAGGCACCACCCCTGGCCCGACCCTAGCCCATGAGAGCCACATATGGAGCTACTTGAGGAGACGCCCGAAGCTAGGAGAGGAAGCCCCGAGCAGAAATGAAGAAGTTCCCAAACCGGCCCCGCCCCGAGCCCTAGACCGAGAGCCGGGCCGATCGGGAGTATTTTATGGGAATGGTCATCATGTGGACCAAGCCTTTTGGCAAGGCCCTAGCCATTGGACCAGCCAAGAGTATCAGGCCCCAAGGCCCGCCGTTTGAAGAAGAAGAAGCCCGGAGCCGAGCAAAGGCCCGGCCCGAGACCGGCTGCCCGCCGAATCCTAGTCCCACCCGGACTAGGAAACCCTAAAACCGCCGGTTTAGGGTTTTTGGAGTTTTATTCTTATTTCAAGTTGGATTCTCGGTTTTAAAGACTATTTAATTGTTTTTCCTTTTTAGTAGGATTATTTAGGGGTTTTAGGATTCTTTTTAGGAATAGGACTCTTTATTTTATTCTTATTTAGGAAGTATTGTTTAGGGAGGAGAGCTTGTTCCCTCACCTATATATAGAGACCGTCGGCCACCCTTTGTAAACACAACTTTTATGAAATAAATAACCCCCTTTGAAAGAACTTTGTTCTGAAACCCTTATTGTATCTGCATGTTGCTATACTGAAGGCCCGACTTATCATCAAGAGCATCCATCTCTTGGCGTGGCGTCTACGACTTGATGGTTCTACCTCGTTGCACGGTGTCCAACTTGCGGTGTTCAAGGGTCATCTACCCACGGTTGCAGCGGTTCACATCAGGTTCATTCTGAAGCACTTGTTGTGGAGGAAGCCTCAAACTCATCTCCCGTATTGGATCCTTCTGACACTATAGTGAATGTTGATGGAAACAAGGAGGCACTTGTAGCTGAGATTCCTCTTGATGCTAGCTCTTATGGAGCTTTGGGTTTTATTGATGAGAACTTCCCACCTCTCCATGTTTCCTTACCTCCGAAGCCAAGAACCCCGGTGCGACGCTAGTCTACAAGGACTCGTGGTAAGGATGCTTTACCCCCTTCTAAGTAAATGAAAATTTTGTGTTGGAACTTGAGAGGTTTCAATCCTCCGAATAAGCATAGTACATTTTTATTTAGCAGCTAAGCATAATATAGATATCTTAGCAATTTTGGAAACTCGGGTAGGTCAGAATAAAGCAGCTAGCATACTCTCATCAACCTTTGTGGACTGGGATCACCATGAAACTTATCTTCTTCATTTGGGGAAAATCTGGTTATTATGGAGAAAGCATATCTGTGTGCATATTTTGAATTCTTCTAGCCAACACATCCTTGCTTCAATAACTGAAGGGCAAAAAGTGTTTCAACTGTTAGTTGTGTATGGCTCTACAAATGAAAGTGAAAGACGTATTCTGTATTCACAGTTTCAGAGCATTACTGGTCCTCTTCTTTCTATGGGAGATTATAATGCTATTAGACGTCCCGCCGAATCCTCTAATGGGTGCAGAAACCTCAGTAGCATGATAGATTATGATTATTGGGTAACCTCTACTGGATTGAATGAGCATATTGTGCATGGGCCTTGGTTTACTTGGCAGAATGGTAGCATCGCAAGGACACTTTACAGAGTACTAAATGATGATGACTAGCTAATTGAGTTCCCTCAGAGCCAGGTGTTGATTTTGCCTCTGCTTGTCTCTAATCATTGTGGCTTATTGCTTAACACAAAAAATTTAGCTTAAAACTCTCCCCAAGAGTTTTAAATTCTTCAAAATGTGGTGTAGTCATCCGACTTATAACTAGATTATTCAAGAGATTTGGAAGATGAATGTTTCTGGCTCCCCTCTGATTAGAGTTTGCAGGAAGCTTCATCTTATAAAAGGTGAACTTAAAAAGCTTAATAAAAGGGGTGTACTCAGATATTAGGAAGAGGGTTTTGGAGGCTGAAACAGTAATGACCAATGCTCAGATCGATGCTCTCAATGATCCCTCTTCTTCCAATATGGACATTTCCTCTACTGCTTCTTCCCTCTGGACTTCCTTATGTGCGGATCAGGAGTCTTTTTTCAGGCAAAAAACAAGGGTGAATTGGATCACTGAAGGGGATAAAAACACAAGTTATTTCCACAGGTCAATGAAAGCCCGTCATGCTAGAAACTTCATCTCTATCATTAAGCGGAATGATGGTTCCTTGTTCACAAATTTGGAACAGATTGAGTTAGAGGCTGTAAGCTTTTATAAGAATTTGCTTGGACCAAAAGATAGAGATGTCTGCAGTTACTTTGAGGACCTGTTTCCTCAACGTATCCTTGCCCCTGATGCTAATGATCTTATTAAACCTGTTACTGCAAGTGAAATTTGTACTGCTCTCTTCTCTCTGGGAGCGGATAAGAGTCCGGGACCTGATTGTTTCACAGTGCATTTTTGTAGAAATTCTTGGGACTTGATAGGCCAAGAGGTTACTGCACCAATTCAGAAGTTCTATGGTAATTGTGAATTGCCATATCAGGTAAATGCAACAATCATCACTCTTATACCTAAGGTGTTAAATGCTAATGAATTCAAGAACTTTAGACCTATTTCATGTTGCAATGTTCTTTATAAATGCATCACAAAGGTAATTGCAACAAGAATAGGTAGGATTCTGCCTTCTATTATCAGTACAAGCCAATCTACTTTCATTAAAGGTCGTCTGATAAGTGATAATATCTTGCTAGCACATGAAATGGTCAATGCTTATCATAAGAAGCAGATTTCCCCCAGATGTGTGATCAAAATAGACCTCACTAAGGCTTTTGATTCAGTTTGCTGGAATACTTTGTTAAATGTTATGACTGCACTTGGATTCCCTTGCAAGATGGTTAGCTAGATTAGAGTTTGCCTTGAAACTACTAGATTTAGTGTGAGCATCAATGGTGGAAGTTATGGATTTTTCAATGCAGAAAAGGGTGTGAGACAGGGTGAACCCCTCTCTCCCCTCCTATTTGTCATTATCATGGAAGTACTTCATGCTCTTTTGGCCAGAGTGGGAGACTTGATGCCATTTCATCCTCGTTGCAAGAAACTGAAGATTAGACATATTTGCTTTGCAGATGATCTGCTCATCTTCACAAATGGCTCTCTGCAAGGCATCTCTGCTATCTTCCAGGTTTTGCACTCATTCTACCTCCTCACTGGGCTTAAAGTTAATCCTTCAAAACCTAAACTATTTTGTTCTGTGAGTGTTCCTCGGCCAATTATTGATCAAATGGTTGCTATCACTGGTTTTAAAGAGGGCTCACTCCCGGTCAAACACTTAGGAGTCCCATTGATTACTGGTAGTTTGAAGGCTATTGACTGCAAAGTCCTTATTGATGAAATTACTGATTAAATCAAATCATGGAGAGCAAAATGCCTAAGCTATGCTGGCAGGGTTCAATTAATTGAATCTGTTCTTTACTCAATGTGTTATTACTGGATGAATATCTTTCTTCTACCAAAGAAAATTATCAAAGTTGTCCAGCAGATTTGTGCAAAATTCTTATGGGGGAATAATGAGGCTGGTAATGCTAACTCAAAAGTGGCTTGAGATAAGCTGTCTTCTCCCAAGAATGAAGGCGGCCTAGGTTTGAAAGACTTAAGTAGTTGGAATAGAGCTAGTCTTGCTAGACATATTTGGGAGTTGATTGCTAAAGGGGGATCCTTGTGGGTTGCTTGGGTTTCTTACTACAGGACTCATCGACAGTCTTTGTGGGAGTGCACACCTTCTCAGAATTACTCCTGGGTTTGGAATAAGCTCCTGAAAACTAGAGATGAGTTAAGGTGCTTTATTACCTTTGATAGTGATGAAGATCCTCTATGGAATGGAAACTTGATGAGCAGATTCTCTATCTCTAAGGTATGGACCTCTTTGAGACCTGTGTATCCTATGGTTGATTGGTGGGAGATGGTTTGGAAGGCCCCAACTATTCCAATGCACTCGTTTATCTGTTGGTTGGTGATGTTGGACAGACTCAACACGAGGGACAAACTGCAGAAATGGGGCATTCTGTGCTCCTCCATATGTGTGCTCTGTAATGTGTATGCCGAGTCCAGAGAGCATATCTTCCTGTCTTGCACTTATTCTGCTCAGGTCCGAAGTGTTTGATGTTTCCCTAGCGGATTAACAACTACTTGCTGGACAGATTTAATTGGAAGTATCAATGGTTAGTTTATCAGTTTGGTTTAAATGGCGGGCCTACATTTATCACATATGGAGAGAGAGATGTTGCCGAACACATGGGACTCGAGTGATCCCGGCAAATGCCTTAGCTGAAATTATTTTGAGAGATGTTTGGTCCATGACCGGTTCCACTAAGGTTATGAGAGTTATTAGTAGCTTATACTTGCTTTCTTTGGTTTTGAGTTTGGTTGTATTGAACTTTACTGACTTCCGATTTGGGAGTTCAGTTTCATTTGATGAATGAGATGAGTTCCGCCGTTCATTAAAAAAAAAGGCTACTCCGATTATCGTCAGTTCAGACAACCTGAACAACAACAACAACAAGGGAGTTTCCAAGAGCGTCCTCCTTACAACTCCGGAGCCAATCAGAATCAGAATAACCGACCATCTAGGTCGTACCAAGAGAACAAGCCGGCTAATCAACCAAGTGGAGCTTACCAGCCACCTCACCAGAACCAGTGTAATTATAGTACAACACCTGGCAATCGCCAGAATCAGTACTTCAATAATAGTTACCAAGGGCCACCTGGGTTCACCGGAGGACAACAACATCAAAGGCAGTGCCACAAAACACTAGGGAGAGCGAGATAAATAAGAAGCTCGACCTAATCATGATAAGGCTTGACAACCATGATGCACAGTTCAAAGCTCAAGCGGCCTTGAATTATGGCCAAATTGCTCAAGGTCAGAGGATGGAAGACCAGCTCAACAACATTGTCATCCTTCTATCTAGTGGTCGCCCTATGGGTCAGTTACCGAGCCAGACAGAGTTGAACCCAAGGAATGAGCATGTCAATGCCATCTCTACAAGAAGCGGTAAGCAACTACAAGATCTGGTAATGGTTCCCGAAGATATCGTTATAGACATGTCAGAGATCGAGGATATCACGAAAGAAGAGGAAGATGAAGGCAAAGAAGAGGAAGTGACTGCCCCGCCTCCTCCACCATTAGCTCCTGTGCCACCATTAGCTCCTTATCAGCCTAGGATCCTGTTTCCTAAGGCCATGAAGCTAAAGACCCTTTGCACCCAATACAATAGGTGGTATTCGGTCTTGAAGAACACGGAGATGAAGATACCAGTCACTGATGACATGGAGATGATACCACAAGTTGGGAAAGTCATGAAGGATCTCACAAAGAACAAGAAGAAGGAAGAGGCGTCTTCCATCTCCCTTAATGAAAAGTGCTCTGCCATCCTCTGCCACACACCATCTATACCCCCTCCAGCTAAGTGTTGCAATCCCGGTTCTTTTACTTTACCTTGCACCATCAATGGTATTAAAATTGATCGTAGCTTAGCTGATCTAGGTGCTTCTATCAATGTCATGCCTACATGCTTATATGAAAAATTGAATCTAGGTAAATTGAAACCGATTAGTATGCATCTAGTGTTAGCTGAAAGATCTATAAAAACTCCTAGGGGAATAATAGATATGTGGCTGTCCGGTGTGGTCCTTTTACTATTCTCACTGATTTTGTTGTAATGGATACCTGAGAGGTAGATGTTACCCTACTTCTAGGCCGACCATTTCTAGCAACAGCCGGCGTGACCAGCGATGTCCATCATGGTTTATTGACTTTAAGGGTTGGAAAGGATAGTGTGACGTTCCTCCTCAAGGACGGTATGAAATACGCTCCTAAGGAAGAAGCACATTGTTTATCAATTGATACTGTGGAGTTGGCATCGGCCTACTCTGGTACTAATGACATTTCTAGTGTTTATTCCAAGATGTTTATGTCAGGACTTGAGCAGGTCACCCATCTGAGAAATGAGCCTCTTGTGCAGAAGATAAGGAGAAAGGAAGAACCAAAGGCACCCACCGGTGGATTGCCACGAGCTAAAGATCATGGAGAAACGAAGGTGAGTGCAAGGCGAAAAAAAGACCAGTTTGGAAGCAAATTGATCTGTCATCATCCGCCAAGCCACCAGACGAAAGCATGTATTTGAAGAATCTATTCAGACAGTTTGAAGTCACTAGCAACCTCCCCAGCGGTAGGACTCAATTAACCCACACCGATGGGAGACAATTTCACTTGACCAGAGGTACACTGAAGCTTTACATCATGGACTCTAATGCAAGCGTGAAGGAAGTCCTAACTTGGGACGCCTCTTGATCGTCATCCAGGTATCGTCCAGCTCAAGGACGTTTAACGAGAGCACTTCGTGGGAGGCAACCCATGGCTGGAATCAGCTTTATAATTTTTGAGTCAATTTTATTTATTTTGAGTCATTTCATGAATTTTGTGTCGAGTCAGTTGAGTTTGGATGAAAGAAAATAGTTGAAAAAATATATTTTGGGTATTATTTGGGTTAAAAATATTGTTTGCAGGTATTTGGTTGACCAAATTGTCAAAAAGGAGAAAAAATCCATATTTTGGTCCAAAGAGAGCCAAAAACATAGTAGGCTTACACAGCCATGTAAGCATCCGTGTAAGAGCTTACACGCCATGTAAGCTATTGCACTATAGAGCTTACATGTCGTGTAAGCTAAAAAATCAGGGGTAAGTTCTTTCCTTCCCTCTCATTTTTCAGATTTCACTCTCTCTCTCTCCTCCCCCTCTCTCTCCCAAAAGCTCTCAACTCTCCCATCTCCTTCCTCTTCGTTGAACCAAACACCCACACAACCAAACCAACACACCCTCTTACTAACCGCTGGCGCCTCCCCTCAGACCACCGTCGCAAGCCAACGACCCCCCACCACCACCCAGCACCATCCCCCTTCGACCCAAACCGAAACTCAACTCCTCTCCCCCACCCAACTCCGAACAGCAACCCAAGCCCGATGAAACCCACGACTTCTCTCGCCGCCGCTCCCTTAAGATGACGCCGACCCCGACACCATCCGCCTCGCCTGACGGCGACAGCTTCCTCCCCGTCCTAGCCAACAGCAGCAACAACCCACAACCTAAGTCATTTTTTATTCGTTCTTCTCTTTTTCGAGTGGTTTGAGTCGATTATCAGGTACGAACTTCAGCTCCTTACCCTCTTAGATGTCATTCTCAGTGTTGTACATCAGTAACTTCGATTTCCAGGTGCTAGATTCGAATCTGAGTTCTTGAGCTCAAGAACCCTAGTTTTGTGAAATTGGGGTTTTGCAAAATCGATGTCATATTATTCAAATTGATGGTATAATATGCTTATAGTTTGAATCGAGGCTCATTTTGACATTGTTTGCCCTTCCAATTGTGCATTTCATTAGACTTTTCATACCGATATTACTCGAAATTGGGGATTTTTGCATGTGGCCTAATTTTGGTGAATTGTTGCTTTGAGATTGATATTGTGATTATTATAGATATGTTTGCATGCTTGTTTCTGAATATCTATGGCTAAATATGCTTGTGTGATGAATTGAGTGAACTTTGCGTATATCGGTTTCATGATTTTGTGATTGATGACACTCGATTTGACGTGAATATCAGCCTCATTTAAGCGATATTTCCTTGCTTAAGACATGGTTTTTAGGGTAGAATAACAAATATTCACTCAACTACTCTATCTCGTGCCATTTGTGTTACTTTGGCCCGTTTCGGGTCTATTTGATGGTTTTCTAGTGTTTTCATGTTAGCATAGGTTTTTGCCGTCAAATAAAGTAGCCAAGGACGTGTCTAAGGCGTTGGAACCTCGAGGAATCGCACCAGAATCGACCCAAGGAGTCAATCAAGTCGAACCAAATCCTGCTCCCATTTACACTGAAGTTTTCGGCGAAAACTCATGAAGAAATCGGCAGAGCTTACAAGAAGAACTTTTCGGCGAAAACACTAAGTTTTCGTCGAGAACCGGTGGTCCGAAAATCACAGGAGAATTCAGCCGAGTGGTCATCCCATTTACAAAGGAATTTTTGGCAAAAAATCCTTAGGTTTTCGGCGAAAATTCTAGGAAAAATCCGGCGGTATTAGGGTTAAGTATAAATACTTAACCGGCGGCCCTAAATCATATATGATATCTGATATCTCATAATACCAATTAACAAAAAATACTTCAAGAATTCTCAAGAGTTCTGGAGTAGAGTTTAGAGTTCGAAGAGCCAGGAAGAGATCGTGACGCCATCCCTTCCATCTCGAAGACTCGGAGCTAGGATTGCAGATTACCGGAGGTCGATGTTCTGCCGGAGTCGTCTTAATTAGGTTTTTCAGATCCTTTTCTGTTCTTCCTCTGTTCAAGATGAACTCTATCTTTGTCTTTGATTCTTTTGTGAAAAACATGAGTAGCTAAACTCGTAGAGCTTAGACTAGATGAACCCTAAGTGACCCAGGGCTTTAAAGCGGTCACGGATCGGCGGTGATTAGATTCAAAGTTCAACCAGTTTCTCTTTCATGTTTGATTTGTTTTTCATTGTTCATGTTTCTTGTCTGGATTGATCACCTAGATTAGATTCTTGTTAAGCTAAGGATAGAAGCGAACGCTCGCCTTACTTTAAAACATCAAATCGAACAATTAACCTAATCATTGGAGTGTGCCTTTCGCAGGAACCAGTTAGGGTTAATCCACTGCAAGAATAACTCATAAATCGTTAGTAATTGCACCAGTTAGTTAAGTCATTGCGAGAGGCGACCGTACCCGGGCGACTAATTAATCTTGGTAGCTAGATCGGATAGAGCGAACGTTCGCCAGTCTTAAACCTATGGGTAAGGAGTTATGGTGGTGTCTTAGAATTGATTGAATGAGAATCGAAATCTGCTGATCTGTTGATTGCCAATGCTCTGGTGAACGAAGGGGGATTCAAAGTCTAAGCTTGTCTGTCATCTTTGTTTAATCAACCAATCTTTCAATCTGTTTTCAGTTTTTTTTTAATTTTCCGTGCATTTCTTTAGAATTAGAAGTCGTGGAACTCACACCGCGCACAAAGTGTTAACCCTGAGTAATTTGCCTCTATATTTGAGTAGTCAATCATTAGAAGACCCGTGGAATACGATCTACCCTAGCTTTTAGCTTGGTAGTAATTTGATAAACCCGCACTGCAATCAATCATCAGTGATCTTGGTAAGTGGGATTTGTTTAGCTGACTTGGATGTGTTTGTTACTCGATTTATGACTAGTTGTTGATTGAGTAAAGCCTTTTCCTTGTTCCGTTGGTTAAATGCTCGACTGTCGACCATCTTGCTCAGTGTTGTGTTTAAGACCTAGATATATGTTTAGGGAATTTCGGCTTAAGTTGTTGGCATTTTCCTTGCAACCTTTGAACTTAGTTTCTTTGATGGTTGTTGGTGTCATTAATCATTAATCTCATATTGCTTCATTGATTTGTAGGGTTATGTTCGATTGTTTGGTGTGTTTATGTGCGCTACTTCCACCTGTTAGAATGCTTAACTTGTGCATTTTGTGTGCTACTCTTTTCAGGTAGGGAAGAATCACATATCAAGTGCGAAGGGACGAACTCTGCACCTACCACATGGCAAGGGAGCTGCCTAGATTTTAAGTGGATGATCGAGCGTTTTGGTCGGTTACCCAGAAGCTAACCGTCGCAGCTATGAGTCACATGGATTGGGGAGAAATTGAGGACTTTTTAGCGCCCTAGTGCTTTTAGAATTTTCTTTATTTTTCTTTTCATCTAGAACTCTGTATTTTTTATTATTATTATTTCTTTAATTGTGTTGGTTTGTTATATTTTGAGTCAGTGTCAATTTTTTATGGTTGATTGAGTTTGTCGAATCTTTTGTATTTTTGATGCTCTAACCGTGTGATGAATCTTACTCCACAATGTCTCCAGGTTGAATTTAGAAATCGTACTGATTCATGAATCGCAATTATGCCTTCGGTGTCCTGCTCATGCCATCTCCGGCACCCTCACATTCACTTTTCGGTACCCCTATACACTTTTCTTCTCTTTTTAAGTGGTCCATTGAGGACAATGTCTGATTTAAGTGTGGGGTGGGATGCTATTCTTTAGGGTTGTTGTTTCTGTATTTGTGTGTTTCCTTTGATTGAAATGCATTCAATTCTTAAATTGCCATGTTAGATTTGACTTTAATTGTTCACAATGACGATTATACTATTGAACTTAGAACCTATAACCAACATGTTCGCACTGATGCTAAATGAATCCGGTCAGTACAGAATTTAGGATCACTCTTTTAGCTTCATCTTGAATTGCACATCATGATTTGAGTCTAACTAGCAGCCATTTGTGAGCTTTTGAGCCGTTACACATAACTAGCAACTTATCTTCTTTTTTAGTGGCTTTCTCTTATTTGACTGAGTTAGAATTTGCATGAGACCTATTCAAGACCACATGATAACACGAGTACTAGGATGATAGAGGCACATAAAATTGCTACTTAAACCAGAATCCATCCCAATATTAATCCCTCTAGGTGTAAACCATTGTGCTTGGCCTGTTCTTTCGGTTCGATATTATGTTACAGCCATCTCCCATGTTTTTTGTTCACCCCGTTAATCCCATGTGGTAGTAGTTTGAGATTCACTAACCGGAAGTTGGTCTGTGGTGACTTGCCTATAGCCAGTAAACCGGTGGTCTTAGCTAGTATGTCCAGACGTGTAAACCCCTCTAACAACCAAAAAATTTTAGCACTAAAAGAAGAAGAAAAAAATATAAAAACAGAAAAAATACAAAGATAAGTTCAAAAAGTTACAAGTCAAGTAGTAGTTAGAAAGTTCAAAACGTTCTTCTCCCTACATAAGGAAGAACAAAAGAAATAAGTTAGGCTTGGCAATGGGTATCCAGAAATCGGGTACCCACCTGAAATCCAGCAAAATTGGGTGGGGATTACCCGTTGACTAGGTAAAGTTGACGGGTATGGGCAAACCCGGTACCCAATTAGAGCGGGTAACGGGTGGGGACGGGTTTCAAGGTATCTGCCCCATACCTAACCTGATGGGTACCCAATATGTAACAATGTTGTATTAGCCATAATATATTATGTATGTTTAATGGACTAGACCCAATTTCTCATTCAGTCGTTCAGTTTTTCACTTTAATTCATCGATCGAGTAGTTTGTCGTTCCCTCTCGAAACGATAATACTCTAACAATCGTAGCTCCTTCTCGAAAATCTCTTTGTAATCCAGATGCAAAGAGATTTTGGGTTCACCCAATGGGTAGCGGGTTTAACCGATACCCATGCCGGGGCGGGGATGGTTTGGATTTTGTACCCATTTAGTCTTGGTTGGCGGGTATGAGTAATACCCATTTAATAAACGGGTGGGTAGTGGATATGTGGTATCCGGACCCATGGGTACCCATTGCCAACCCTAAAATTAGTAGTTGTAGAAAGAAAAAAATCACAAAATAAAAATAAATAAAAAGTGCTAGGTTGCTTGAGGGTATCATAGAACGAGTGTATATTATTCCAGCCCGAGTTTGGTTAGACGTTAGGAATCCATTGATCTTGATTCGAGGGAGGTTAGTTGATTACTACACCGCACCAAACTCATCATCATCATCATCCATTCATCCATTCATCATAAGCCCTTGTAGTATAGGATCATTACAGTCCCTTGCAAAGTCCTTTTGACTAGTTTCTCATGTTGTCACCGTGGTGGAGATTGTGGTCGAAATTCAAACCTATAACATAATTCAGTTCGAGAAAGTGAATGAGAGTAAAACAAGTCCCTAAACACAGAGTGTGAGAGTCCCCATGTACCAAATATTTCTGTGTGAGGAAGTCTAGTCGGCTCGATTGGCAGTGTGCATGATAGGTGTTTGCTACTTGCTATGTGCAGAGGGTAGTGAGACTTGGATTTTTTTGTTGATGTTCTTGCATGTGTAGGTGACATTTTCTACATGTGACAGTGTAAGCTGAATTGTTAGAAATTGAACTTCGATTTAACTAGTCTCATCATATGTGAATTTGAGTTTGTTTCTAAATTTGATTTGCTTGAGGACAAGCAAAACCTTAAGAGTGGGGTGATTTGATGACACTAAATTTATAGTGTTTATCTTCCCATATTAAAATACATTTTACACCTATGGATGCAATTATGATGAGTATTTGGTGTAAATGTGTTAACTATGCGATTCTCGGCTCGAAGTGCGTACATTGTCCATATTTTGTCTATTTTTACCTTTTTGTGAGTTTTGTAGTTGAGCATCCAGGTTTTCAAATTTTATAGGACTCTCTCACGAGTCCAGCGCTTCAAACAGGGACCAATTTGGAGTTCGGACGGAGCGGGAATTGCCAAAATAAGAAGCTGAAATTACTTTTTCCTAATTATCCGGATTTTGGGTATTTAAACCCCAAAACAGGCATTCTTGATGCATTATTCGATTGAGAGATATTTCCACGACCTAAAGAGAGTTGAGAGTTTATTTCAGAGCAATCAGAGAGATCGTGACGCCATCAATCCATCCCGGAAGATGCTCAGAGCTAGGAATTGAAGATTCTCGGGATTGAAGCTTCACATAATCATCCAAAATTAGGTTTTTCATATTCCTTCTGTTCTTCCCTTGTTTTAAGATGAATTCTTATGTAGTTTTCGAATCTTGTTTGTCAGACATGAGTAGCTAAACTCTTATTTCTTAGATTAGATGAACCCTAAGTGACCCAGGGCTTTAAAGCGGTCACGGATCGACGGTAATTAGATTTTAATTCAGACAGTTTCTTATTCATAATTGGTTTGTTCTTAATCTATATGTTTCTTTTCTAACTTGATCACCTAGATAAGATTCTTGTTAAAATAAGGATAGTTGGCGAACGTTATCCTTGTTTTATATTAAAATAAGGATAGTTGGCGAACGTTATCCTTGTTTTAGGATCTCAAATCAATTAATTAACCTATTCAATGGATTATGCCATTCGTAGGAACCGTTTAGGGTTAATTCGTTTCTATAACAGCTTATTAAAATCAATCAAGTGCACCAGTTACTTATTCGTTACAGAAGTGAACGCACGGATGGTTAATTAATCTTCTTAGCTAGTTCTAATAGAGTGAACGTTCGCGGACTTAGACCTAAGGGTAAGGAGCTGTGACGGTGTCTAAGAGCTAAATGAATTAGGATTGAAAGTCGTCGGGTTTTTTATCGCTAATGCCATGGTAATCTTAGGGGGATTCGAGTCTAAGCTATCGTCTCTTTAATTGAATAAACCCAATCAATCAACCTGTTTCTTAATTTAATTTCAAATTTTCCTTTGCTTAATAGATTAGAAGTTGTGGAACTCACACCACGGAACTTGATTTTAAACCTGAATTTTTGCCAACTTCTTTGAGTAAACAATTTGAAGAAATCCTTGGAATTCGATCTATCCTACTTTTGTGGGTTAGTATTTGATACCTGTTTACATCGTTATCAAACGGCTCCAAGCCTACAGGGTCTGGTCCTCTATGGTTGGTCCCTCTCTAGGTATACGCCTACTTCCCAAAATTATGGAGCCACCTAAATCCTATGGCATCTACTTCTCCAAAGTCACACCATTGAGGAAGAGCTTTTCTTACTACTTTAGTTTATTTTATGGCTTAATGAAGGTGGAAGATTTTTCCCCTTTTAGAGATCGCATCTACGGTCCTGCATCATTCACTGACAAATTCGACGAAATGACTCATATAACTTATCCTAGGGCACCTGACTATCGTTCGTACATCCTTCAATCCTATCGTTCGTACATCCTTCAATGGAAGAATTGGGTCTCGGCTCAAGACCTCTTCATCAATGTTCATGGTAGCAAGAGCCCCATAAATGCATAAGTGTACAACCCTCACTATGTTGCCCGCCAGTTTGGCCTTACTCAAGCGTGGTCCATACTGCTACCTTCTTCATCTCACCTTAATTCTCCTTCCCATCATAAGACATTATCAAGCTCGGATGTTGATGCACTAAATAGATGGCAACGCAAAATCATGGAGGGGATACACTTCACATGTTTTACCCCAAAACCCCGTTATCTTCCTTCATTTATGCTACATCTCAAGGAAGTCTTTCAAAGCAACAACATCTTTGATGAAGTGTGCACTTCCTTGTCCGACATCTACAGTATGGAGCATCAGCTAAGATGGGAGTTATTGGAGGAAACAAAGATTCGAGTAACAACAATACTGAAGATAAGGATGAGAGCAAGGAGTTGAGTGGCAAGAATGTCGTAGATAGGGATGAGCCTCAATCATCGCATGCCTCTTCTGCAAACGTCCATTAGGTAATCCTTGCTCATTATTGTTATTATTTTTTCATATTATCTTGTTCCAACTTTGATCTGAATCCCACTTCTTTCCTTTCGTCTTACCCAAAACTATTAGCTAGTATTCCCCTTCTACCAACCAAGCGGCCTCGTAGTCACCCTTCATCATCTACCCACCAAAACCAAGAACAGTTTCGTCAATCTGATGGCCAAGTAATTTTCTTCACCATTTCTCTCAATCAACTAATATTTTATGAATTCAACCGTGATACATTTTTTTAGATATATAATTTGGGCGATGACCAACATTGTCAATTGGATGATAATGAAAATTTTCCATTGGACGCGGAAGAAAACCATGTCGCCACGGACAATGAAAGCCATTCAGCTTCAAGCAATGACACACCTCACGAGGCTGATAGTCCTCATGGCGACACAACAGTCGAGGGTAGTGACACTGAAGATGACGGTGAGGTCTCAACTTCCCTTCAGAACTCACTGAACCTCTACTATCCATTCAACTTGGCTTTCCACAATATGCCTCTAAAACTCCATTGGATTTTAACACGGCATGCGGGGTTACTTCACCAGTCCCAACCAAGAACTTGTTCGCTCAAGGTCAACACCTCTTTTCCTTATCCCTGACCCCTACCTTCCTTGGAGATCATGATGGTTTTCCTTATAGCCAACCAATGTCTCCCTTGCTTGATGCCGCTAAAGGAGGTTATCATCCCACTACTCCTGACCCAACTCCCCGACCTGATGACGTCCTCTCTAGCCTCAACAACATGGCTACACAAGGCAACATGCTCCTGCGATTCCTCATTAGGAATTAATAACTCAAACGAGCAAGTAAGCTTCTCTTGCAATTTTTTTAACATATGCTTCTTCTTTTATACTCATGTTGCCCTCCCTTTATCTTTTTTTAGGGCGTGACCAGCCTTGAATATGATCTCCAGTACTTGGCCGCCTTAGACAACCACTTCTCGAGTTCAATCTCTCCAACCACATTTGTCCCTCCGTTGGTTAAAGATGCTCTTACCCAAATTAAGAGCTTCCTTCCCTACCACCAGAATATATGCTCAGATCATTCGAGACTGAATGATTTAGCACCGCTTTTGATCTCCTCTTGAGCCTCGAGTTATGCCTTCCATTTCCAGGATCAAACAACAAGCTGAAGCAAGCCCTCCAAAGCTCGTCATCAAATATCAAGACTTGGCTTGATACCATCAAGCAAAGCAATGATCTCCAAGGTGTTGTGTCTCACCACGATCGTGAGAGAGGGGTTTCATTCACACTTATGTGAGACATAGTAACCCAGAGCAAAGAAAAGTCCAATATGCTAACAGGTGTGAACGCAGAAGAGGTGGCTTGCCGTGATGAAGTAGCAAGGTTGGAGGCGGCTCTTATCGTTGCCCAAGGAAAGATGATTGAGATCCAAGTTCGGAAGAACACTATAACTCTTGACATCAAGGAAATTATGAAGGAGGCACGTTTCATCCAAGACAAAGAGAAAACCCTTATGTCCATGGAGGAGATTACCCTCAAGAAAGAGGAAGTCATCCAAACTCGTGCGGACAACATGGCCAATATTATTAACCTGAAGACCATCGTCGAACATATCCTCCAGTCTCTCGATGCTTAACTAAAAGCTCAAGTTACCCCATTTCTTTTCCTTAGTTGAAGTTTAGCCAATTGTTTGGCCTTTGTTTACTTTTCCTATCTTAGATTTTGGATTTTATCAACCTTCTTTTCGTATTCCTTTTGTTTGGCAAGACATTTTGTTTTATCCACATTAGTTTATACATCATGTCATTCGTTAGAGAATATAATACGCAATTACTTTGCTCATAATGGTCCCTTCATTAGGTCCATTGAATCCCCACGCCAATACCAACATAAGTGAGTTGTGTGCATCACCTTTGGTTTCAAACTTGAAACCCTTTATCGTCCCACAAAGAGGGGACGTAAGGGTTCACATACTTTCCATTGATAAGACGTTCATGTAACACCCCATCAAGGTCCTTCAACAAATATGCTCTGTTGGGTCGAGTAGCATGGATGATAAAAGGTCCACGCCAATTCGGTGACCATTTACCAAACTTAGGGTCTTTATCACCAATGACTTATGTTTGACCTTCTTATTGTCGGCACGAGCAACCCTTTCTTTTTGTACCAGTATGTTGTCCAGCGTCTTGAGTTGTACTTCATCTAGGTCAGATAGTTCCAACATCATAGACTCATAGTATTCCGAGGGAGTCATCTCATGTTGACGCAGATAACGTAATGACTTAACAGTCACTTCAACAGGTAGGAAAGCTTCATGGCCATATGTTAAAGTAAAGGGTGTCACCTTGGTGCTACTCCGTGGTGACATCATGTATGCCCATAAGGCTTCTGATAACAACATATGTCATTCCCTTGGATTGTCCTCTATCATTTTAGACAATGTTCCTTTCACCACCTTGTTAGAAGCCACAGCTTGTCCATTGGCATGAACATAGTATGGCGTGGAATAAATAATATTGATTCCTAATTCCTTGGCAAATGCCATCACTTGCTCCCCTGTGAACATGGTCCCTTGATCCACTCTTATAGTAGCAGGAAGGCCAAGCCTATGGACCATGTTTTCATTAATGAAAGTAATCACTTCCCCTTGGTTTACCACTTTCATTGGCTTAGCTTCCACCCACTTAGTGAAGTAGTCTGTCGCTAGAATAACAAAAGTGTGTTACTTAGAGGATGGGGGTAGATCTTCCCTATCAAGTCCATTGCCCAACCAAAGAAATGGCAAGGCTTGATGATGGACTTATAGGTCGACGGCAGGAGCTCTTTGCACTAGACCATGGTGTTGGGCTTCACAACCTTTGGCATATGATGCACAATCTTCTCCAATGGTAGGCCAATAGTAGTTATACCTATGAAGTATCGATCTCATTGAAGGGCCAGCTTGGTGGGCTCCGCATATCCCTTCATGAACTTCAGACATGGCTTGTGGAGCCTCCTTGCCCCCCAAGCACTTTAGTAGTAAACTATATGCCCTTCTCTTGAATAAGGTTTCATCTATCACTACATAATTTCTTACTTTAAATTTGGTAGTATGGTCAGTTCCCCGATTTGGGTTCTTTAGATATGTTAGCAATGGGACTCGCCAATCATTAGTATCCTCCTCAATCATGTATACTTCTACTACTTGTTCTAAACGATCTCGTAATGGAAGGTGGGAGTTCACAAAGATTTGTCCTCCTCCCTCATGTGAAAACTCTCTAAAACCAGAAGCCAATTGTGCTAAGTAATTATCTTTTCCATTGTCTTAGCGAGGAATGAACTTGATTGACATGTTATTAAAGTGGGAGATTAGATCTTGGACATGGTTGAGGTATGTCTCTAAAACATAGTTGACACATCGGAAGTCACCAAGTACTTGGTGGACTAGTAGTTGTGAATCTCCTTTGATATCAACATTCTTTGCCTTTAATTCAACAAAGATCTTCATGCCAAACACCAAAGCCTCATATTCAGCTTCGTTGTTGGTACAAGGGAAGTCAAGGGTGAAGGCAAAGTTCATGGGGTGACCCACTAGTGAAGTTAGTACCACTCCCACTCTTGCCCTTGAACATGTCTTTGAACCATCAAAGAACAAAGACCAAGGAACCTCTCCTATCATCCCAATCTCTACTGCTTCGCTTGGCACGTCCACACATGGGTGGTTTGCCAAGAAGTCAGCGAGAGTGGTGAACGCCCGGTCGTTGGTCGGGATTCAACCAAATAAAAACTACTAATGCTAAAAAGCGTATAGCATATCGTATTTCGAGGGTCTCTATGATTGGTTACTTCAGAACTAGCAAAGTACTCGAAGGTAAACACGTTGTGCGTGGTGTGAGTTCCACGACTTCTATTTCTAAGAAATGCAGAAAAATTAAAACAAATTAAACTAAAGCAGATTGGGAATTAGGGTTTGAAAACGAGAATGACAGACGAACTTAGACTTTGAATCCCCCTTCGTTCCCCAGAGCATTGGCAATCAACAGATCAGCGGATTTCGATTCTCATTCAATCAATTACTAAGACACCACCATAACTCCTTACCCTTAGGTTTAAGACCGACGAATGTTCGCTCTATCCGTTCTAACTACCAAGATTAACTAGCTGCCCGGGTACGGTCGCCTCTCGCAACGACTTAATTAACTGGTGCAATTACTAATGATTAATGAGCTACTCTTGCAGTGGATTAACCCTAACCGGTTCCTACGAAAGGCACACTCCAATTATAAGGTTAATTGTTCAATTCGATGTTCTAAAGTAAGGCGAGCGTTCGCTTCTATCCTTAGCTTAACAAGAATCTAATCTAGGTGATCAATCCAGACAAGAAACATGAACAATGAAGAACGAATCAAACATGAAAAAGAACTGATTGAATTTCGAATCTAATCACCGCCGATCCGTGACCGCTTTAAAGCCCTGGGTCACTTAGGGTTCATCTAGTCTAAGCTCTAACGAGTTTAGCTACTCATGATCATTACAGAAGAAACAAAGACAAAGAAAGAGTTCATCATTCAGAGGAAGAACAGAAAAGAATCTGAAAAACCTAATTCAGACGACTCTGACAGACTCCGATCTTCGGTAATCTACACTCCTAGCTCCGGTTCGTCGAGGTGGAAGGGATGGCGTCACGATCTCTATCCGGCTCTTCGAACTCCAGCTCTTTGCTCCAGAACTTGAGAGGATTCTGATCTCGAAAAGTTGTGTTTTTGTGAATTATGATTGTCTTTCCTCCTGGGCCGCCGGGTTAAGTATTTATACTTAACCCTAACTGATCCGGAATAGTGTATTATTTTTGCCGAAAATTCCTTAAGAATTTCGGCAAAAATTCCTTTGTGTTCGGGAGTGCTTTCTTTGCCTTGTATTTTCGGTCCGAAGAGTACAATGTTTTCGCCGAAGATGTCCTTTGACTCGGCACCAGTTGAATGCACTAATATTTTCGCCAAATATGCAAGCTCAATTTCGGCGAAAATCTCTTTGTACTCGGGCAGGATTTTGTTTGACTTTGACTGGCTCCTTGGATCAATTCCGGTTTGATTCCTTGAGGTTCCTATGCCTTAGACACGTCCATGGCTACTTTATTTGACGGCAAAAACCTGTGCTAACACAAAAACACTAGAAAACCATCAAATAGACCCGAAACGGGCCAAGGTAACACAAATGGCACGAGATAGGGCAATCGATTGAATTTTGTTATTCTACCCTAAAAACCATGTCTTAAGCAAAGAAATGTCGCTTAAATGAGGCTGATAATCACGTCAAATCGAGTGTCATCAGAGAGCTTGCCCCTTAACTACTTTTTGTGGAACGTATTGTAAATTAAATTCAGATAGGACAAAGGTCCACTTGCCAATCCTCCCATGGATGATTGGCCGTGTAACATATATTTGATAAGGTCAGTCTTACAAATGAGTTGTACTTGAACAGGCATCAAGTAATACCTTAGCTTCATACAAGCAAAGAACAAAGCTAGACATAACCTCTGCATCTCTTTCTTATCACGAGGTGGCATGGCCTCGATGATGGCCTTGGTCTTGTTTTTGTCGACCTCAATGCCATGTTGGTTTACAAGGAAACCAAGTTAGTTGACTGCACTTACACCAAAAGCACATTTAAGAGGATTTAATTTCAAACTATGGCTTCTCATGCATAGGAAATCCATACGTAAGTTATTAAGGTGGCAACGCCTTACCTTTGACTTGAAGACTATGTAGTCTACGTATACCTCCACAAATTCACCAATCAAGTCATGAAAGATGGTGTTCATAGCTTGTTGATAAGTCACCCTGACATTCTTCAAACCAAAGGGCATGACCACCCATTCATAACATCCAATGGCACCTAGACAATGGAAAGTTGTCTTGTGATATCCTCATCAGCTATGTAAATCTGCTTATAGCCAGAATAGCAATCCATGAAAGAGAAGACTTCATGCCTAGTAACTGCAGCAAGAAACATGTCAGTAGCTGGCATGGGATACTCATCCTTAGGAGTGGCTGTGTTTAAATTTCTAAAATCTACACAAACACGAAGCTTCCCATTTTTCTTCCTAACTGGCACCACATTAGACAACCACTCTACATACCTAGTCGTTCTTATAAATTTAGCCTTTAACAAGCGTTCTTCCTTCTTTATCTTTGGCAATACCTCATACGCAAAACGCCTAGGAGGTTGTTTGAAGGGTTTAAATCCAGATTTAATTGGCAGTCTATGTTCAACCAATTTCCTATCTAAGCCAGGCATCTCATGGTAATCCCATGCAAAACAATCCTTAAACTCATTTAGTAGATTGATAAGATCATACCTGTCAATCTCAGGCATGGTCGCACCAATGAAGGTAGGACGTTGGTCGTCCTCAGCGCCATGGTTGATCTCCTATAGAACATCCCATGCAACAATGTGTTTGCCGTCCTCTTCATTAAAACCTATCTCTTCGCCTTGTCCAGGCAAATCATCATCTGGGACACAATCAGCCATCAACACAGGCTCATCACATACGCTCTGCTCACATTGATAGATGGTCAACCTCTCTCTTAGAGCCATGACTTCGGTCTCCCTCACCACCTTGTCTTGAGGAGGTCTATTCATCATCATCAACTTTGGTGGTATCAGGTGGACCATCCAGGGAGAACATGGATGGTCTCACTATCTTTGTCAATGGATCAATGCATGCCTTACTCAAAACTTTGGCACTCGATATTACCACCGTACATGGTCCTCCATCCATACCCTAACCTCCAATGGGCCAAAATCACCATGGTATAGAGGGACTTCAACACAGTTAGCTCCTACTGTAAATGGTTTTGTGTCAGCTTGAATGACCTGAACCATCCCTTCTTTGTTCCACAACATCATGCATTGATGTAATGATGATGGAACACATTTACTAACATGGATCCAATCTCTCCCCAATAGGCATTGTAACTGACAACACCATCCACTATGGAGAAGGCACTCATCTTCTCCTAGCTTGCAACTCCTACTACCACTGGCAAAATCCCTTTCGCCAAAGTGGACCCTCCATTCAAGCTGGTGACGAACACCTTAGTAGGAATCAAGTCACTTGTGTTCTTACCTTCAACATCCTTGTTGGCATCACATTCACAGCTGCGCCATTGTCAACCAAAACCCTTGACATTGCACTTCATCCAATCTTGCCTTAATATAGAGGGGCCTTAGATTCCTTAACATGTTTGGCTCTGGCTCCTTGAATACCACAAGGTGGTTAGGTACATCACTTAACTCATCTTCCATTATACCCTTCATTTTTTAGGTTACCACTTACATGATAGCCTCCTCATTGGGCAAGCTATCCTCCTTTGTCAATGAGCTCTCAGGTTCATCAAATTTTGGGCCTCATGTAGGGTTTTCCACTAGAAGAGACATCGTCTCCTCTAGACCTTGGAAAGGATAGCACCCTCCATCTTCACCAAGAAAACCAACATGTTTGTGGTCTACTTCATATAGCTCCTTCAACAATCGTTGTGAACTTTTGTATTGCCTTCTGGCCTCTATGGCCAAGTCGATCCTACACCCCAACCGAACCATCTTCACAGTCCATGGCTCGTCATCCATATCGAGGTGATTGAACTCCTCGACTAAATGTGCCATAGGTTGATCCTCCATTACTTCCTCATCCGCTTCTCCACTTTCCACATGTACCTATTGATCCTCCTCTTTGGATTGGAAAATCATTGGGAGTATGTAGTTAGTAACCATTGTGGGTGGCAAGCTTCCAAACTTGATGGTTATAGGAGGGACTTGGTCATCACCATCCTCTTGCTTATCGTTCCTCTCAAACCTAGGGTTTGAATGATCCACATCTATCATCACATCATCAAAGTCCTCATCATACCCATCGTCATATAGTCCAAGTCCATCATCTATCTGAAGGTTATCTTCCACCTTCTCTTCCACCTCTTTAACCCTTGGGGCTTGGACACGCTTACCCTTTCCCAACATAGTGACTTTGAGGTTAGAGGACATGAAGTTGTCCACCTTGATATTAGTGATGACACTCGATTTGACGTGATTATCAGCCTCATTTAAGCGACATTTCTTTGCTTAAGACATGGTTTTTAGGGTAGAATAACGAATATTCAATCGATTGCCCTATCTCATGTCATTTGTGTTACCTTGGCCTGTTTCGGGTCTATTTGATGGTTTTCTAGTGTTTTTACGTTAGCACAGGTTTTTGCCATCGAATAAGTAACCAAGGACGTGTCTAAGGCATTGGAATCTCGTAGGATTGCACCGGGATCGATCAAAGGAGCCAACCAAGTTCAAACAAATCCCTGCCCAGTTTACAAAGGAATTTTTGCCGAAAATACCCTTGTATTTTTGGCGAAAATATGTTTACAAATCGGCTATTGGCAGCTAAAGGAATTTTCGGCGAAAGGAGGAAGTTTTCGAACCGAGAAGAAAGTTCAGGGAGAATCAGCCGGCGGACCCTTCATTTGCAAAGGAATTTTCGCCAAAAAATCCTCAATAATTTCGGTGAAAATATCAGTTAAATCCGGCTGATTAGGGTTAAGTATAAATACTTAACCCGGCGGCCCAAATAAGGATACATCATAATATACTTTTCGAAATAAGAATTCGAAGAATTCTCTGAAGTTCTGGAGCGAAGAGTTAGAGTTCGAAGAGCCAGAAAGAGAACGTGACGCCATCCCTTCCACCTCGGAGAATCAGAGCTAGGAGTGCGGTTTATGGAAGATCAAAGTCTGTCAGAGTCGTCTAAATTAGGTTTTTCAGATTCTTTTCTGTTCTTCCTCTGGATGATGAACTCTTTCTTTGTCTTAGATTCTTTTGTGATAAACATGAGTAGCTAAACTCGTTAGAGCTTAGACTAGATGAACCCTAAGTGACCCAGGGCTTTAAAGCGGTCACGGATCGACGGTGATTAGATTCGAAATTCAATCAGTTCTCTTTCATGTTTGATTTGTTTTTCCTTGTTCATGTTTCTTGTCTGGATTGATCACCTAGATTAGATTCTTGTTAAGCTAAGGATAGAAGCGAACGCTCGCCTTACTTTAGAACATCGAATTGAACAATTAACCTTATAATTGGAGCGTGCCTTTCATAGGAACCGGTTAGGGTTAATCCACTGCAAGAGTAACTCATAATTCGTTAGTAATTGCACCAGTTAATTAAGTCATTGCGAGAGGCGACCGTACCCGGGCGGCTAGTTAATCTTGGTAGTTAGAACGGATAGAGCGAACGTTCGCCGGTCTTAAACCTAAGGGTAAGGAGTTATGGTGGTGTCTTAGTAATTGATTGAATGAGAATCGAAGTCCGTTGATCTGTTGATTGCCAATGCTCTGGGGAACGAAGGGGGATTCAAAGTCTAAGTTCGTCTGTCATCTCTGTTTTCAAACCCTAATTTCCAATCTACTTTACTTTAATTTTCAATTTCTCTGCATTTCTTAGAATTAGAAGCCGTGGAACTCACACCACGCACAATTTGTTTGCATTCGAGTATTTTGCTAGTTTTGAAGTAGTCAATCTTAGAAGACCCTCGGAATACGATCTACCCTAGCTTTTGTTAGCTTTGTTAGTTATTTGTGTGAAACGCATCACAACGACTGCGCGTTCACCAATTAGCTTGAAGGGTATCCTCTTCTCTAGACTGTTGCATCCTCCTCATCTCATGGTGGGCCATCTCATGTTGGCCTATACGACTATGAGCATTCTTGCGGAGGAACCTTCTCTTCTGAGTCCTCGTCAAGTCATCCAATGCTGCTGGTTGTTGATGTTGGATATCATAGGTATGCCAACCACCATGTGGCACGTCGGGAATTCCAAAGGTCCTCTTCATGGGATGGCCAGGAGCCAACCATTGCCTTGGCTGCCATCCGACTGGTTGTCGCACTCCTCCATCATTCTCTAATGTGGTGGATACCTTGGTCTATTGGGAGGAGGGCCAAGCCTTTGATAGATGGGCTTGCTTGGTTTCACTTCATTGAAGTTGAGAGTCCTTTTGCACTGAACACGCAACTTCTCTTCATCTTGCCTACCAAGTGAGGCAGAAGTGGACTGTACATTCGAAGACGAACTACCCTCTTCAGGTGGCGTTGTGTTCAACACCAGCTTGAACCAGGGCAACTCAATCTTGGAGAAATCAGGGTTAACCACGTTCACACCAACTGTGGCGGGAAAAGGATCTGTATCCACCAACATGGCATTTTTCCTTGGCTCATGGAACTTGATGCGTCCCTTCTCAGTGGCATCCTGTAAAATATTTTAAAAAGTCACGCATGAGCCAGTAGAGTGAGACATTGCTATTATGCCATTTTCAATATTGTCTTCCTTTCAACTTATCAGGCGATGGGAGGTTATGCCCCCCCCCCCCCGAGAGCTTGACTTGACCATCCTTGTAAAGTTGGTCAAATATCATGTCTGCCTTTGTTACATCAAATGAATACTTCATTGGTTGGATGGGCACACGATTGGGTCTCCCTTCTTGTGGCCCAACATCAACTTTAGACAAAGAACTACACACATAGGGTTTCCCTGGCACTATCTCTGCCAAGTCGACCTCAACCTCATCAACCCCACCATCGATATGGTGGATGGCATAATCAAAATTTGGGAGGTATTGTGATGCTGCAGTTTTAGCGGTATCAAATAACTAATCTACCGAGGTAGACTAGATCGTATTCTACTCGAGGTCTCTTCTTCTTGTCTACTCAAATATGTTGGCAAATTACTCAGGTTTTAACAAGTTGTGCGTGGTGTGAGTTCCACGACTTCTAATCTAATAAACAAAGGAAAATAAAAGACAGAAAGATTATAAAGGTTGACTAACAGGAAGATAGACGAGCTTAGATTTCAAATCCCCCTTAGATTACCAAGGCAACAGCAATCACAAGACCAGCGGTTTTCAATTCTAATTCAATCGGTTTCTATACACCACCATAACTCCTGACCCTTAGGTTTAAGACCGGCGAACGTTCGCTCTATCCGTTCTAGCTAGCAAGATTAATTAGCCGCCCGGGTACGGCGAACGTTCGCTCTATCCGTTCTAGCTACCACCTTTCCGCCGTAGAGCGAACGTTCGCCGTACCCGGGCGGCTAATTAATCTTGGTAGCTAGAACGAATAGAGTGAACGTTCACCGGTCTTAAACCTAAGGGTCAGGAGTTATGGTGGTGTATAGAAACCGATTGAATTAGAATTGAAACCGCTGGTCTTGTGATTGTCGTTGCCTTGGTAATCTAAGGGGGATTTGAAATCTAAGCTCGTTTATCTTCCTGTTAGTCAACCTTTTTAATCTTTCTGTCTTTTATTTTCCTTTGTTTATTAGATTAGAAGTCGTGGAACTCACACCACGCACAACTTGTTAAAACCTGAGTAATTTGCCAACATATTTGAGTAGACAAGAAGAAGAGACCTCGAGTAGAATACGATCTAGTCTACCTTGGTAGATTAGTTATTTGATACCGCTAAAACTGCAGCATCAAATTGGCACCGTTGCCGGGGACTCTTCTAATTGTTTGAAAGAAGAGTTGGCAAATTATTCTTCTACCTTTCTGCCTTACCATTTAATTTTCCTCCATATTTCCATGATTTACCTGGGTAGTGCTTCTTAGTTTTGATTATGCAGGATTACAGGTGGGATGACCAGTACCAAGAGTGGCGCATCAATGGAGCACCGAACATTGAGGATTACCAAGAGATGCTACATCAACAACAACAACAAACGGCGAGATTTGACTCCCTCTTTGATAATATCTCTGCAATGCTACAAGGTTACCAAGAGATACCCCAACAAGCACATCAAAGTGGCGCTAGAGATAACCAAGAGATGCTTCATGAACATCAACAATGCTCGTCGAGAACCCAATCTGCCTTGGATAATATCTCTTCAATGCTACAAGCTAATCTCGCGACGGACATCAAGCTCGAGCAACCAAAGCAGTTAATGACAAAAGACGCTCAAGAGCTGTTCGAAGAAGAAGATGATGATCCTATCCATGACTATTATGAGCTAGAAGAATCCTTGGTGGTGATGGTTGATGAAGACATAAAGCCAATCCATCCTGAAGTTGAAGCCGAAGAGGAGCACATAGAGATTGAGGAGATACCCTCACCTACACTTCCGCCGAGTCAACCTGTAGAGAAGATGGAGCTCATTGACCATGCCGCGCCGTACTACCTATTTCCTCCTCTAGTAGGAGAATTCGAGAAGAACTGGTCATCCAACCAGAACTGCGATCTACTGGAGCACTACCGGCTGCATCACCCTTCTGGAGTGCTACATGGCACTCAACCGCTAGCCTTGAAGAAGACGATTGACTTCAAGGAACTTCTAAGTTGGGGTCCCTAACAGGTACCGTCCGGCTCAAGGACGTTAAAAGAGAGCGCTTCGTGGGAGGCAACCCACGGCTGGAATCCGTTTTTGAATTTTTGAGTCAGTCTTTTTCATCGTTCGAATCAGGTTCGGGGGAGCCAAAGTGTCAGTTTAATTTCCTTTCGTTTTGATTTGTATTCGGTTGGGTTTTGAAAAAAAAAAGATTTAAAATAGGTTTTCGGCGAGAATTGAATGTTTTCGCCGAAAATAGTGTCAATATTACAAATAGTGGCGTCCTCTTTATTTTTTGCCTATTTTCGAAGAAGTTTTTGGCGAAAACTTCCATAGTTTTAGCCGAAAACTTGTGTCTATTTTGAAAATCAGTTTCCTTTTTTTGGTCCGATTCCAACGCATACTTGATCGTTGGTGAAGGACGCAGTCGTTGTGATGCGTTTCACACAAATAACTAACAAAGCTAACAAAAGCTAGGGTAGATCGTATTCCAAGGGTCTTCTAAGATTGACTACTTCAAAACTGGCAAAATACTCGAATGCAGACAAGTTGTGCGTGGTGTGAGTTCCACGACTTCTAATTCTAAGAAATGCAGAGAAACTAAAACAAATTAAACTAAAGCAGATTGGAAATTAGGGTTTGAAAACAGAGACGACAAACGAACTTAGACTTTGAATCCCCCTTCATTCCCCAGAGCATTGGCAATCAACAGATCAACGGATTTCGATTCTCATTCAATCAATTACTAAGACACCACCATAACTCCTTACCCTTAGGTTTAAGACCGGCGAACGTTCGCTCTATCCGTTCTAACTACCAAGATTAACTAGCCGCCCGGGTACGGTCGCCTCTCGCAACGACTTAATTAACTGGTGCAATTACTAATGATTAATGAGTTAATCTTGCAGTGGATTAACCCTAACCGGTTCCTACGAAAGGCACGCTCCAATTATAAGCTTAATTGTTCAATTCGATGTTCTAAAGTAAGGCGAGTGTTCGCTTCTATCCTTAGCTTAACAAGAATCTAATCTAGGTGATCAATCCAGACAAGAAACATAAATAAGGAAGAACAAATCAAACATGAAAGAGAACTGATTGAATTTCGAATCTAATCACCACCGATCCGTGACCGCTTTAAAGCCCTGGGTCACTTAGGGTTCATCTAGTCTAAGCTCTAACGAGTTTAGCTACTCATGTTTATCACAAAAGAATCTAAGACAAAGAAAGAGTTCATCATCCAGAGGAAGAACAGAAAAGAATCTGAAAAAACTAATTTAGACGACTCTGACAGACTTCGATCTTTGGTAAACTACACTCCTAGCTCCGGTTCTCCGAGATGAAAGGGATGGCGTCACGATCTCTTTCCGGCTCTTCGAACTCTAACTCTTCGCTCCAGAACTCCAGAGAATCCTTGGAAAACGTAATTATCAAAGATATGTTATGATCTGTTATGAGGTCTCTGTTTTTGGGCCGCCGGGTTAAGTATTTATACTTAACCCTAATCAGTCCGGATTCTTCTGATATTTTCGCCGAAATTATTGAGGAATTTTCGGCGAAAATTCCTTTGCAAATGAAGGGACCTCCGGCTGATTCACCTGGACTTCATTCTCAGTCCGAAAACTCAACGCTTTCGCCGAAAATTCCTTCAGCTGGCGGCAGTCGATTTGTGCTGATATTTTCGCCGAAAATCCTAGTGTATTTTCGGCGAAAATTCCTTTGTAAACCGGGCAGGAGTTTGTTTGACTTGGTTGGCCCCTTTGATCGATTCCGGTGCAATTCCTCGAGGTTCCAGTGCCTTAGACACATCCTTGGTTACTCATTCGATGGCAAAAACCTGTGCTAATATAAAAACACTAGAAAACCATCAAATAGACCCGAAACGGGACAAGGTAACACAAATGGCACGAGATAGGGCAATCGATTGAATATTCGTTATTCTACCCTAAAAACCATGTCTTAAGCAAAGAAATGTCGCTTAAATGAGGTTGATAATCACGTCAAATCGAGTGTTATCAAATACCCCACACTTAAGCTTTTGCTTGTCCTCAAGCAAACTGAATAGAAACGCTCATGTTCACAAATGACAAGATCGATTAAATTGGAGCTCAATCAAACACAATGAATTATTAGACAGCTAATTCCTAGAACAAGAAACCTAACATGCATACAGATCAGCCAAACTACCTGGTCTCACTAATAAACTGCACACGACAAGTAATTAGCAACCAATTATGCACGAATTTGACCTGACCGACCAGACTCCTCACACAGGATATATATAGTTCAACGGGAACTCTCACTCTCTGTGTTTAAGGACGTGTTTCTGCTCTTGATCATTTTCTGTCACCGAATTCTGTCATAGGTTTGCATTTTCTGTCACCGAATTTTCTTTCTTTTCTTACTTTACTTTTTTTTTCTTTTGTGCCGATTTTCTTTTAGTTGCTAGAGGGATTTACACGTCTAGACATATTAGCTAAGACCACCTGTTTAATGGCTATAGGCAGGTTACCACAAACCGACTTCCGGTAGGTCAATCTAGAACTATAACCACAGGGGATCAACGGGGAATGAAAGAAATGGGAAATGGCTGTAATGTATTATCGAACCGAAAGAACGGGCCAAGCTCAAGGGTCTAAACCTAGTGGATTTATCATTTGGTAGGCTATCTGGCTTAGTAGCTGAATCTAGGTGCCCCTACCCTTCTAGAACTCGTGTCATCGTGTGGTCTCGAGTAGGTCTCATGCAAATTCTAACTCATTCAAGCAAACAGAAAACCACTCAGAAAGAATTAAAATTGCAAGTTACGTGCAATGGATCAAAAGCTCAAAGTTGGTTTGCTAGTCGGATTCGGTCATTTTCATGCAATCAAGGCTACAAACTACAAGTGTGATTTAAAAATTCTATTCCGACCAGGCAATTTAGCATCAAAGTATACAAGTTGGTTCTCAAGTTATAGGTTAAGCAGTCTAAGCATCATTATGAAGGTTTGAACAACAACTTAACATCAAAAATCAAGAACTGAGCCATCCTAATGCTAGAGAGACTGGAATGGAATCACGAGGCACACACAAAACACAATCAAGGGTAATCAAGTTCATGCAAGGTTCTCTAGCATCCTACCCCACACTTAAATCGGACTGCGTCCTCACAGGACTAATTCTAGAGTTCAGAGTGAAGTAGAAGAACCTGGACCGAGATGATTGGTGTAGGGGATGGGCACGGGTCCTCGGAGCGGAGGGAATCTACCAAAGCGAAGCAAAAGGAATCTCCCTACTGCCTACAAAACAAAAACAAATGAAACATAAAAAGGAAACCGGGACAAGTGTCCTGGATCCACACAGAAAAAAGTTGGATCGAAATTCGAAAAGAATAAATAAAAAGAAGGGACAAGAAAGAGGATACAACCTGATCACTGCTCGTCCGGCGCGTCGGGAGGTGGAAAGTGGAGGTGCTCGCCGAGCTGACGTTGCCACGCCAGCTGTGCCTCATACCACCTATCGGCGCGGCGCATATGCTGCTGCATAATAGTCCATCTCGCCTCTTGAGTGGCATTGTCGGTGATGCGTCACTCCTGCAGTTGCTCATACAACTCACCAACATCCGCGGGGTGGTGTCGGGGCTATTGAGGAGGCGTCTGGTGTGCATACCCCGCCTGATGGTGTGGCGAGGGTATATAATCTTGGAATTCTGGCGGCGGCTGCGGCTGCTGCTCCTCAGCATCATCTTCTTCCTCCGACTCGACCACAGGCTCGAGTGGAGGATCTGCTGCTACATGGGGACTGAGGTCCAGCTCTAAGTCGTACTCAACCGCTAAGTCACCTCCAATGGTCCTAACTTGCCGTCGTGGAATGTTCAGGCCATATTCATGGCTGATGCCGAAGGAGATGATGAGCTGACCTATGAAGCTACCCCCAGGAGTCTGCGAGGTGGCGTCCGCCTCTTAGTCTTCTGGCGGAAGATGCGAGCCAGCACCCAGCCGGGGTGGAGAGGGTAGCTCTCTCGGATGGCTCGAAGAAGCATAAGCTCCTCCTTGAGGATATGGTGGCGATCCTTATCTGGAACATATAAAAGCGATCTACGCCAAACCACATGAATAAATTTAAAGAGTGGGTGAGAGAGGGACTTAACTGAGTCATGGCCCGTGAGGCGATCACCAGGCACTCCAGTCATATGGCTCCAGAGCGCGTGGTACTCCTCGTCATCATCATCGTCGCCCCAGCCTAGGTGATGGTCGTGATAATGCTCGTAGGGGATGCCAAGATGAGCAGCAAAACTCATCATAGGTGAGCTGTCTGTACACCCCACCAAGATAGAAGGTCACAACCTTTTGGCGCTGCTTCCTCTTGTGCTCATCCAGATCAAAGGTCGCCCAGAACTCCTGGAGAGCAATGTCTGGGAAATCGGTAGCGATGGTGGTCAGCTCTAGGAGGCCGGTCGGTGCTAGGGCGTCATGCACATTCCGGTGGTAGTCCTCGTCGTGCTCGAAGAGGGACTCCATGGAAAGAGGGCGCACGTCAGCTCCACGAATGTGCTTGATCTTCTGGAAGCACTCGAAGTAGAAGCCAGGGAGACGAGCTATAGTGCGATGGTATCCAGCCCGGCGGGGTAGTGCGGGTGGAGGACCCAGAACGGCGAGTGTGACGGGGCGGCAGCTCCGGAGCTCGAGGCGCCATCAAGTCGCGCCTTAGTCCTGCGCTCAGAAGTGCTGTTCCTAAAACCAGAATGAAACCAGATTAGTCAAACTTAAACCCTACCCCACACTTAGTAGAAAAACTCAATTTCACAAAGAAATGAGGAAAACCGAGTGGGGGTAAGCAAAGAGAGTAACTGGTAATCATAGACAGTAAAATACATGCTTAGGAACAGCCATAATTGAATAGTACAATCAGAGTTCAAAAAGTCAAACTGACACTCAAAAAGTCAACATTATAGCAAAGTGAACCCTAATCATGGCAAGACTATCACAAAGCGGAGAATGACGGTAAAATATGATCTCAGATGGCAAACACGATAATCTGAACGAGAATGAACACGTACGGCAGCCAAATGATCAAAAACAGTTCATGGTCAAACCGACATTTCTCACAAGTCAACATAACAAAGAATCAATCGTATGCATAGCAACACATGATCAAATGATAAGGAAATTAAGCACGGAACTCCCTAAGCATGCTAGAACAGTTCTACAAGTTCAGTTAACCTAGTTCACACGAAATCAGTCAGCACGCAAATCGAGGCAAACCAAAAAGTCAACCGAAAGTCAACCCCGACCAAATTCAGCAATACATATGTCAAAAGATTCGTATTGAAAAGTTCTACAACTTACCTTGAAGCCATGGATGCTAAAAACGAACGGTTTGGGAGAAATCGGTGAAAAACTCAGAAAACAAGGGTTTCGGTGAACTGGAGCTGTAGAGCTCTGATTCGGTTGTTCTAGGGCTCAACACGATCGGAAAAGAGAGGGGAGTTGAGCGGCGGCGGTCGGCGATGGCGGTGGGAAACGGCGGCGGTGGGAAACGACGGCGGCGGCGATTTTTCAGAAGGGTGGCGGTCGGTGGTGTCGGAAAAACAAAGGGGAGGGGGTTTTCGGGTTTTAAATCGAAAATGGAAGGTGGGGAGAGAGAGAGGATAAGACCGAATTTTAAAGTGGAGGATTGGGTGATTTTCAAAGAGATTTTTCGGCGAAAATAAAAGGGTATTTTCGCAGAAAATTTACGTTCAAATGCACTGCCGGTTTTCAAAGATATTTTCGCCGAAAACACTCATATGTTTTCGCCGAAATTAAGAGTTAAAATCACTGCCGGTTGTCAAATAGATTTTTGCCGAAAACACTCAACTTTTCAAACCAAAACTATGGAACAGGAGACCGGGTTCGAAAATTCAAAAGGCGATTTCGCCGAAAATAAGGGTGATTTCGCCAAAAATTTTGAACTACTCGGGTGAAAATATTTTGGCAAATCCGGCCAACTTCAGAAAATCACAGTTAAATCCACAAAAATTGGAACGACCTCAATCAACTTGCGACTGACACTACGACACACAGACTCTACACGAAAAATAAGAAAACAAACAAACTGACACTTTTGGCTCCCCCGAACCGACTCTAAAACACTAAGTTCGACAAAAATTAAAAACGGACTCCAGCCGTGGGTTGCCTCCCACGAAGCGCTCTTTTATTAACGTCCTTGAGCTGGACGATACCTGGACGATATTAGGAGACATCCCAACTCAGATTCTCCTTAACGCTCGCGTCGGAGTTCATGAAGTACAGCTTTGGGGCTTCTCCGGTAAGCGTGAATCTCTTCCCGTTCGCATGCAAGAGCTTGGTACGTCCATCGGGAAGATGATCAATGATCTTGAATGGTCCGAACAGCTCTCTGGAGAGGTCATCCTTCATGAGTGTTACGATGGAAGGAATGAGGACTGTCGGCTTCTTCTTTTCCTTTATCTCCGGCTTGTTATCACCAGGATTAGTGATCGTCAGTACTTCTTTAGGAGATGCTTTCGGCTTCTCCCTCCATACTTGTTCCGGCGCCGGTTTCTCGGAACGATTTGATGGTGCAGCTGGCTCGGTGGAAGACGGCGGAATTTTTGGCCTCCAGACCATTTGGGTCTTCGTCTTCTTGTTCTTTCCCCGAGGTCTGCTCGGTTTAGTGCTCGGTGGCTTAGAAGAGGCTTGCAGTTCCTTCTTCTTCTTGGGCAGCTTCTGAACCAAAGTTTATGGCTTCTTCTTAATAACCTGTTCAATATCTGCAGCAACAACTGATCTAGAGACACTAGAAGAAGCATTAGTAACGGAGTTGACCGGAGTCAACTCCACAGTTTCAACAGCTAGGCAGTGAGATTCTTCATTCTTAGAGTCATATTTCATGCCATCTTTAAGACGGAACATTTTCGTTTCTTTACCGACCCTTAGAGTTAGAGAACCATTTGGAACGTTAATATTCATTCCAGTAGTAGCCATGAAAGGTCGACCTATGAGAATGGTAGAATCATCTGTACTAGTATCCATAATCACATAGTCAGCTAAGAACGTGAACGGACCACATTTTGTAACAACGTCTTTAATCTCTCCCTTAGGGGTTTTAAGTGATCTATCAGCAAAGACAAGTTGCATATTAGGCGGTTCAAGTTCTCCTAGGTTTAACTTTTCAAACAGGCTCATAGGCATGACATTAACAGACGCTCCTAGATCAACTAAACAACGTTCAATCTCAACATCGTTAATGACCAAAGGTAAAGTAAAAGAACCAGGATCAGATAACTTAGCTGGATATGGAGAGGCAGGTTTCTTAATATGAATGTCAGGATATCCTTCCTTGTTCCCCTTCATGCAGTCTCGATCCTTGCATTTGGAAGCAATGCTCTTGGAAAATGAGGCTTCACGACGTACGGTGCAAGAGGAGGATCATCCTCCTTAGGCGCCGGTTCCTGTTCTTCTTCCTCTGGAGTTTCAGCGATCCTGCGTAAGACAGAACAAGCATCAGCAATTAAGTTTGGGAGTTTTCGAGCGGTTACCATCTTGGCTTGCTCCTTTCTCGGAGGCTCTGTCTGGCTTGGAAGTTGGCCAAATGGTCGACCAGATGCTAGCATGCTCGAGATGTTGTTCACGACTTGCTCAATTCTTTGTCCAGATGCTATCTGTTCTTGATTGAGAAGAGCTTGAGCCTTGAACTTACTGTCATGATCATCGAGTCTGGTGATGATCTGGCTGAGTTTCTTATCCAGGTCACTGACATTGTTCTCTCTTTGATGCTGCTGCCCTGGATAGGTATTATTAAGATATTGGTTCTGGCGATTGCCAGGAGCAATTCCATAATTACCCGGATTGCGATGCGGCGGCTGGTAGACACCTGCCGGTGGATGGTTAGGCTTCTGATCCTGAGCTAGACCAGCCTGGCGGTTATTCTGGTTCTGGTTATGGTTGGCGTCGGCATTGTAGGGAGGTCTGTCTTGATAGTTCCCTTGCTGTCTGAAGTTACGATAGCCAGCCTAACCATTATGATTATTAACGAAGCCTTGTTGAATGAAATATACCTCTTCGGCAGACCAGGCTTCTACCTTACCAAAATTCTGACAACGGCCTCCGTTATGTGTGCAAGCTCCACACCACTCGCAATCGGCAACGTAGACAGAGGCTGCCGGCGGCTTGATCAGTGTGGTAGACTTCTTCAAATGCTTCTCTACCTCTGCCTTGATAGTAGTTTCGAGATCTAGCTTGCTCCTTGATCCTTCAGATTGTCGTTCCCAGTTCCTTGACTTGGAAGCACAGTTTACGAAGTGAAGAAGAGCAGCTTCAGGTGTTAGTGTAGTGCAATCCCCTTCAGCTAGAGAATTGACCCACTTGGCGGATTCTTCTCGAAGTCCTCGAGCAAAAATTTCAGCTAACTGCCTCTGCTCGAATCCATGATGAGGGCAGGTGTAGAGAAGTTCTTGGAATCGATTCCAAGTATCATACAAGCTTTCTCCTTCTTTCTGGGAGAATCTGGCAATGTTGTCCTTGATGGCAGTTGTTCTGGCCGGAGGGAAGTATTCTTCAACAAAGTCCTGAGCCAGAGTATCCCAATCAGTGTAATAGCCAGGTGGTTTACTAGTAAGCCACCTCTTAGCAGGGCCTTTCAGAGAGAACGGGAAAGCTCTCAGACAAAGAGTGTTTTTGTCGAGGTTTCCGCTCTTGAAAGTGCTGCAGAGATCAAGGAAGTCTGCAAGATGAGTGCACGGATTGTCTAGGGGCCTGCCTTCAAACTGTAAATCCCTAGATATCATAGTCAAGAATGGAATCTTGATCTCATAGTCAGGATCTCCTTCAATGCGCGGAACGGCAATGGCAGATCGAACGCTAGTCGCGCTCAGCTTGTTGTAATCTGCTTGACTCTTCTGTGCAGGTGGTGGCGGCGGCGGTTGATCGCCATTCGGTGGTGGTGGTGGTAATCTATCGTCCATGGCAGGAGATGGAGGAGGTGAGAGTGACTCGGTGTATGAAGCGGATGAAGATGACGGTACAGGTGAAGATGGAGATGAGGAACTCTCCTTCAGTTCCTCAATCTTGATCGGAGTGATGAAAGGATTGGATCTGCCTTTCTTCAGAATCTGTGATCGTAGAGGTGGAGCAGAACTGCCTGGTCTCTCTGCACTCTTAGCCTGTTCGGTTTGAGAGCGAGTCCAAGGACGGTGAGGCATACACCTGTAAACCTACAAATAACAAAGACAAACAAAACCAGTGTAAAATCGAAGTGGATGGTAAGGTGAAAGATGGAAAGTAGAAGAATAAATTGCCAATTCTTCTTTCGAACAATCAAAAGAAGTCCCCGGCAACGGCGCCAATTTGGTGAAGGACGCAGTCATTGTGATGCGTTTCACACAAATAACTAACAAAGCTAACAAAAGCTAAGGTAGATCGTATTCCAAGGGTCTTCTAAGATTGACTACTTCAAAACTGGCAAAATACTCGAATGCAGACAAGTTGTGCGTGGTGTGAGTTCCACGACTTCTAATTCTAAGAAATGCAGAGAAACTAAAACAAATTAAACTAAAGCAGATTGGAAATTAGGGTTTGAAAACAGAGATGACAAACGAACTTAGACTTTGAATCCCCCTTCATTCCCTAGAGCATTGGCAATCAACAGATCAGCGGATTTCGATTCTCATTCAATCAATTACTAAGACACCACCATAACTCCTTACCCTTAGGTTTAAGACCGGCGAACGTTTGCTCTATCCGTTCTAACTACCAAGATTAACTAGCCGCACGGGTACGGTCGCCTCTCGCAATGACTTAATTAACTGGTGCAATTACTAATGATTAATAAGTTACTCTTGCAGTGGATTAACCCTAACCGGTTCCTACGAAAGGCACGCTCCAATTATAAGGTTAATTGTTCAATTCGATGTTCTAAAGTAAGGCGAGCGTTCGCTTCTATCCTTAGCTTAACAAGAATCTAATCTAGGTGATCAATCCAGACAAGAAACATGAACAAGGAAGAACAAATCAAACATGAAAGAGAACTGATTGAATTTCGAATCTAATCACCGCCGATCCGAGACCGCTTTAAAGCCCTGGGTCACTTAGGGTTCATCTAGTCTAAGCTCTAACGAGTTTAGCTACTCATGTTTATCACAAAAGAATCTAAGACAAAGAAAGAGTTCATCATCCAGAGGAAGAACAGAAAAGAATCTGAAAAACCTAATTTAGACGACTCTGACAGACTTTGATCTTCGGTAAACTACACTCCTAGCTCTAGTTCTCCGAGATGAAAGGGATGGCGTCACGATCTCTTTCCGGCTCTTCGAACTCTAACTCTTCGCTCCAGAACTCCAGAGAATCCTTGGAAAACGTAATTATCAAAGATATGTTATGATCTGTTATGAGGTCTCTATTTTTGGGCCGCCGGGTTAAGTATTTATACTTAACCCTAATCAGTCCGGATTCTTCTAATATTTTCGCCGAAATTATTGAGGAATTTTGGCAAAAATTCCTTTGCAAATGAAGGGACCTCCGGCTGATTCTCCTGGACTTCATTCTCGGTCCGAAAACTCAACGCTTTCGCCGAAAAATCCTTCAGCTGGCGGCAGTCGATTTGTGCTGATATTTTCGCCGAAAATCCTAGTGTATTTTCGGTGAAAATTCCTTTGTAAACCGGGCAGGAGTTTGTTTGACTTGGTTGGCCCCTTTGATCGATTCCGGTGCAATTCCTCGAGGTTCCAGTGCCTTAGACACATCCTTGGTTACTCATTCGATGGCAAAAACTTGTGCTAACATAAAAACACTAGAAAACCATCAAATAGACCCGAAACGGGCCAATGTAACACAAATGGCACGAGATAGGGCAATCGATTGAATATTCGTTATTCTACCCTAAAAACCATGTCTTAAGCAAAGAAATGTCGCTTAAATGAGGCTGATAATCACGTCAAATCGAGTGTCATCAATCGTCCAAATTGGAGCTTTGTAGCTCCGGTTATCCCCGAAACAAGTTTTTCACGTTTTTGGCCAACTTCGTCGCTTTCCGTCCATCTTCTTGAGTCGTGTCTAAAAGGTTAGTTGTTGGGTTTTTAATTTCGAATCTTTTGACATGCTAATTATTGAATTTCGACTAGTTTAATTCCGGTCTACCTCATTTTGCGTGCCTGCTGTTTCAGTGTGATTTTTTCTGAACTGATTGAGCTTGGATGATCTAGATTGCTCTAGGAGTGTCGTGCCGTGAATTTGAAAAAAAAAAGAGTCAAAATATTTTCAAAATTCCCCTAAACCTTCTTTGTTCGACTTTTATTCTGTGTGGATCCGGGACACTTGTCCCGGTATCCTTTTGATCTTTTTGTTGTTTTTGTTTTGTAGGAACTCGAGTAGCTACTCCGCTCCGCTCCGGACTCTTTGTGCTCGTCCGCTACACCGACCATCACCTTCCAGGTTCTTCGTATCTCTCTACTCTAGATTAGTTCTGTGAGGACACAGAACCGTTTAAGTGTGGGGTAGGAGTCTAGGATTATGCATGATCTTGGTTGCTATCTATGATTCTGTGGTTCAAATTTGAAAATTCTCTAGCATAGAATTGCTCAATTCTTGACTTTTGATGTTAAATTGACTTCAAGTTTGAACAATGACGTCTAGACTGTTCCACTTAGAACCTGTAACCAATGTGTCAAAATTGATATTAAATGAGTCTAGGTCAGAACAGATCACAAATCACTTCGGTAGTTGAAACTTGAATTAATTGAATTGATTGACTTGTTAAAAACAAAGCTCGATAACACCATTCTAAGATGATAAATGCTAGCTTCTCCCATGTTTTCACTCCATATTTGTTCACCTGTGATTGTGGCTATAGATTAGGCGGAAATTCAATTCGAAATCTCGTGTAAAAAGTTATAACTAGCTAGGATCAAGTGGTTAAATCGATAAATAAAGTGTTTGAGTGGTGAAATTCGAAATGTGCAATTTAATGTAAAGTTCTTTAAAGTGCTGAAAATAAAGCTAGGCAAGCCCGACACCTAAGTGAAGTGTTCGGGTTGAGCACTAGCATAAGCACAAATACTGTGAGCTAGGCAGGTCCAACACCTCAGTGAAGTGTTTGGTATCGAGCACTAGTATGCAGTAAATAAATTGAAGGAAAAAGTCGAAACTTGAAATAAATTGTTGTTTAAATCGGTCCTAGCTAGAACATGTAACGTGCAGATCTAGAAACGGATGAAGTTGAGTCAATAGCCACGTCACTTTTCCTACCTCCGCATCCACATAATGGCTAGAGCTTAAAGTCTTTTTGATTAGAATTGGTGTTATCTTAGTCGGTTAATTATGATTAATTGTTTTGCCAAGAAACGAGCTTTGTTAAAACCACTACTTGAAGTGTGCAGAAATTAGTGAGATCGAAAACTTGTTTGGTTGATGTTCTTGCATGTGTAGGTCACTTTTTCTATGTGGAACAGTCTAAACCAAATTGTTAGAATTGAATCTCAGTTTAATCTCATGTCATTTGTGAATTTGAGTATGTTCTAGTTCAGTTTGCTTGAGGACAAGCAAAAGCTTAAGTGTGGGGTATTGATGACACTCAATTTGACGTGATTTTCATCCCCATTTAAGCAACATTTCATGCCCCTTTGATGCCATTCTGATGAATATTTGGTGAAAATGTGTTTATTATGTAATTCTAGGCTCCTAGTGCATACATTGTCCATTTATTGGCTATTTTTACCCTTTTTTAGCCTTTATGTTGAGCCTCCAGGTTACCACATTATAGAGGACTCTCTCACGAGTCCATCGCTTCAAACGGGGACCAAATCGGAGTGCAAACGGAGCGGGAATCATCGAAACAAGTTGGAGCTGGTTTTTAACTAACATTTTCGGTGGCCAAAAGGCATACGATGGATCGGTTGAGTGAATATTCACTATTCTACTCTAAAAACCGTGTCTTAAGCAATGAAATGTCGCTTAAATGAGGCTGATAATCACGTCAATTCAAGTGTCATCAAAATAATTTGATGAGCTGCATAATAACGGTCATTCAAATAACTACCAAGCTGTGAAGCTAGGGTAGATCGTATTCCAGGGGTCTCCTCTACTTCCTTACTCAAATATGTTGGCAATTAAATTCAAGGTTAAACACTTAGTGCGTGGTGTGAGTTCCACGACTTCTATACCAAAATGCAAAGATAAATTGAAATGAAATTAAAGCGAAGAAAGATTGATTAACAGACTAAGACAGACGACATACAAGCTTAGATTTTGAATCCCCCTTAGATCACCAGAGCAACAGCAATCAACAGACCAGCGATTTTCGATTCTAGTTCATTCAGTTCACAGACACCATCATAACTCTTGACCCTTAGGTTTAAGACTGGCGAACATTCGCTCTATCCAATCTAGCTACCACGATTAATTAGCCGCCCGGGTACGGTCGCCTCTCACAACGACTTAACTAACTGGTGCAAATTCTAATGATTAATGAGTTACTCTTGCAATGGATCAACCCTAATTGGTTCCTACGAAAGGCACACTCCAATTATAAGGTTAATTGTTCGATTTGGTGTTTTAAAGTAAGGCGAGCGTTCGCTTCTATCCTTAGCTTAACAAGAATCTAATCTAGGTGGCCAAACCAGACAAGAAACTCAGATAACAAAGAACAAATCAAACATGAAGGAGAACCGAATGAATTTCGAATCTAATCACCGCCGATCTGTGACCGCTTAAAAGCCCTGGGTCACTTAAGGTTCATCTAATCTAAGCTCTACGAGTTTAGCTACTCATATTCAATACAGAAGAATCGAAGATAAACAAAGAATACATCTCAGGTAGGGAAGACAGAGAAGAACTGTAAAACCTAATTTCGACGACTCCTTGCAGCTTCAATCTGCTGGACCTTCAACTCCTAGCACTGGCTCTCCGAGATGGCTCCTCGAACTCTTTTTCCTCTTTCTATCTTTTTGTCTCCAGCCAGTATGTTGTATGATGTCTATCTCTTCGTTCGAGTGTGTAAGTTATTTTGTTTAACCGTTGATTTTTGTATTTAAACCTAACCGGGCGACTGCTGATTTTTGCTTGAATTTTTGTCGAAAATACAAGGAGATTTTTGGCGAAAATACCTGTTGAAAAGTTGGCTTGATCCGTTTGTTTCTTTCGGCTAAAATGGCTTATGGTTTTCGGCAAAAACTTCCAAGGTTTTCGCCGAAAACTTCTTCTTGGGAGGGACAGTTGATTTCTTCTTGTATTTTCGGCGAAAACTCAAAGGTATTTTCGCCGAAAATCTGTGTGTAAACAGAGCAGAAATTCCTTTTGAGTTGAATGACTTTTCTGGTTGATTCGGGTGTGATTCCTCGGGGTTCCAGTGCCCTAGACACGTTCTTGGCTACCGTATTTGATGGCAAACACCTGTGCAATCACGAAAATACTAGAAAACCATCAAATAGACCCGAAATGGGCCAAGGTAACACAAAAGGCATGTGATGGATCAGTTGAGTGAATATTCACTATTCTACCCTAAAAACCGTGTCTTAAGCAATGAAATGTCGCTTAAATGAGGCTGATAATCACGTCAATTTGAGTGTCATCAAAATACCCCACACTTAAGCTTTTACTTGTCCTCAAGCAAACTGAATAGAAACGCTCATGTTCACAAATGAAAAGATCGATTAAATTGGAGCTCAATCAAACACAATGAATTATTAGACAGATAGATCCTAGAACAGGAAACCTAACATGCATACAGATCAACCAAACAACCTGGTCTCACTAATAAACTGCACACGACAAGTAATCGTAACCAATTATGCACGAATTTGACCTGACAGACCAGACTCCTCACACAGGGAAAATATAGTACAATGGAAACTCTCACTCTCTGTGTTTAAGGACGTGTTTCTGCTCTCAATCATTTTCTGTCTCTGAATTCTGTCATAAGTTTGCAATTCGACCACATCTCCACCACTGCGACAACACGAGTAACCAGTCAAGAAGGACTTCCCTGCTAGGACTGTAACGAATTCTACACTACAAGGGTTTATGATGAGATGGATGATGGGAATGTATGATGATGGCTTGGTGCGGTGTAGCTTTTGACTAACTTCCCTCGAATCTAGCCTATGGCTTCCTACCGTCTAACCAGACACGGGTGGAATAGTGAACGCTCGTCCTATGATACCCTCAAGCAACCTAGCACTTATTTTCTTTACACATTTTCTTTTCTTACTAACTTTTCTTTTGACTTCGTTCTTCCATGTGTAGGGAGAAGAACGTTATTGAAATGAAAAGAAACCTTTTTGGTTTTTCTGATTTTTCTTCTTTCTTTTCATCATTCTCTTTTCGAAATTTACTTCTCTTTTTCTTCTTTTGTGCCGATTCTTTCTTCTAGTTGCTAGAGGGGTTTACACGTCTGGACATAACAGCTAAGACCACCTATTTTAATGGCTTCAGGCAGGTTACCACAAACTGACTTCCGGTAGGTCAATCTAGAACTACAACCACAGGGGATCAACGGGGGATGAAAGAATGGGAAATGGCTGTAATGTATATCGAACCGAACGAACAGGCCAAGCTCAAGGGTTTAAACCTAGTGGATTTATCGTTTGGTAGGCTATCTGGCTTAGTAGCTGAATCTAGGTGCCCCTATCATTCTAGAACTCGTGTCATCGTGTGGTCTCGAGTAGGTCTCATGCAAATTCTAACTCATTCAAGCAAACAGAAAACCACTCAAACCACTCAAAAAGAATTGAAATCGCAAGATACGTGCAGTGGATCAAAAGCTCACAGTTGGTTTGCTAGTCGGATTCGGTCATTGTCATGCAATCAAGGCTACAAACTACAAGTGTGATTTTAAAAAATTCTGTTCTGACCAGGCAATTTAGCATCAAAGTAGACACGTTGGTTCTCAAGTTCTAGGTTAAGCAGTCTAAGCATCATTATGAAGGATTGAACAACAACTTAACATCAAAAATCAAGAACTGAGCCATTCTATGCTAGAGAGACTGGACAGGAATCACGAGGCACACAAAGATATAGGCAATCAAGATCATGCATGGTTCTCTAACATCCTACCCCACACTTAGACAGTTTTGTGTCCTCACAGGACCATACTAGAGTATAGAGATACGAAGAACCTGGAGGGTGGTGGGCGGTGTAGGGGATGAACGCATAGAGGCCAGAGCGGAGTGAAGTAGCTACGCAAGAACCTACAAAACACAAACAACAAAAGATCAAAAGGATACCGGGACAAGTGCCCCGGATCCACACAGAATAAATTTGGATCGAGATCCGAAAAGAAGAAAGAAAAGAAATGGAAAGGATAGTAACATCCTGATCACTGTTCCGAGGGTGGGGGTGGAGGCGGCGTAGTGAGAGGTGCAATGCCAAGCCGCTTCTCCATCTGCTGTCTCCATGCAATGTCATCCCTTTGTCTGGCTGCCTGGTCGGCCATGAACTGCTGTAGAATGGTCCATCGGTCAGTCTGGGTCTCCTCATGTGCTACTCGGTCCTTCTGCCATTGAAGCGAACCAGCCGAGTAGTCAAGCTGCCATTTCTCAATACGCGCTAGCCTCTCATTCATCTCAGCGGTGATTAGCGCCCGTGGCGGTGGCCGTTCAACTGGCTGTGGAATGCGGTGAGGAAGCGATTTAAAATTCTCGAAATCCAACGATAGGTCGATGCCCCGTGCTACGACGAGTTCGGCACCTATGTACTCAATCGGGACACGAGGAATAACGGGGCCCCATTTGTCACCGAGCTGGAGATTGTCGATCAGAATTGAAATGAAAGGTCCGCCCGGAAGCTCAGAAGGAAGCTTCTTGGTGGTCGTGCGCTTGTGAAAGAATCGTGCAAGCCACCATCCGGGATGGAAGTTTGCATCCTCCTCCAAAGCGCGGAATAGAACGAGTTCTTCCAGAGAAACATGGTGACGGCCTGTCTTGCTGCAATAACACAAAGACTGCACCCAAACATAATGTAAGAATTTAAGAATTGGATGAATAATGTCGCCTATCGTGGGATTGACGATAGGCTCGATCTCGGTTAGGCCAGCAGCCCACTTCCACACTTCTGGGTAAGGAGCACTCGTGATGGAGTATGTGTCCTTGAAGCCAACGGATGTTGTAGGGATGTTGACGTGCGAATCCAGCAGGAGGCCGAACTCGTGGATGGACTTCTCATGGAGAACACCACCGAGGCGAAAGGATACGAATTTTTGATTACCTATGGGCTTTGGAGTGAGGCGTCGGAATGAACTCCAGAACTCTTGAAGGGCGACAAGCGGGTAGGGGGAACCATGAGCGGTCAGAACTCGTAAACCGGCTTTATGTACTCAATGGTGGAGTGCCAAGCCGGGTTGTGGTCCTTGAGACTGTCTAAAGTGAGAACTGCCACCTTAGTCGGAGGAATGTCTTTGATCTTCTGAAAGACCTCTAGCTGGTGCGGCTCAAGGGCTGCGATGAAAGGATGTAGGGCCCCAGTAGCGGGTGCAGGAACATAGGAGATAGGAGTCACAGGGGTCGGTGCATCCTTGGGGATGATGGCCACAGCCATCGATGTCTGTGTAGTCGGTACAGGTGGTTGGGACGAGTGAGCCCAGTTCTGTCGAGCCGAGGATCGTTGCGCCCTATCTGCACTGGTGGTCTTGAAACGTTTAGGAGCCCTGTAAAACACAACTTAGGAAAGACCAGAATCAGATGACAAGAATCCTACCCCACACTTAGGTTGACAAGTGGGGGTAAGCAAATTAACCGAGAGATCACCGAACAAAACATAGCAGCAAAGGCACGGCCATCACGTAGAGAGGGAAACGACATTCAATCAATCAAGCATGAGAAATAACTCGGACTGATAATCACAGAGCATGAAGGAATCCATTAGCACGATCGCACATACAACAATTCATGAGGCAAAATAGATCAAATGGTAATGCCAAAGTTTAGCCAAACGACATCGAAACAGCAAGCACGCAAATCGAGGAAAAATCCAAGAAGTCAACCAAAGTCAATCATGCCGAAAACCAAAAGTCAAAAAGCCAAAAGATTCACAATCAAGGGCTGAACAACTAACCGTGAAGACATGACTCGAGAAAACGATTGGAAATCCGAGAAATCGACGAAAAAGCTGGAAAACTTGGTCGGATGAAACTGGAGCTGTAGAGCTCCGATTCTAGGGTTGGGGCTGGAATAAACACCAAGGAAGGGGCGGTGGTGGCGGTATCCGGCCGGTGGCGGTCAGGCGATCGGGAAATGGAGCAGCGGCGGCAGCTCGGGCGATCGGGGAACAGAAAGAGAGAGAGAGAGAGAGAGGGCTCGGGCTTCAAGTGTTTTCAGATTGGGGGGGGGGGGTTGCGCGAAAACATGAGGTAAGAAGGTTTAAATAGGCGGCGGACAAGGCTCACATTTTTGGCAAATTTGATGCTGCAGTTTTAGCGGTATCAAATAACTAATCTACCAAGGTAGACTAGATCGTATTCTACTCGAGGTCTCTTCTTCTTGTCTACTCAAATATGTTGGCAAATTACTCAGGTTTTAACAAGTTGTGCGTGGTGTGAGTTCCATGACTTCTAATCTAATAAACAAAGGAAAATAAAAGACAGAAAGATTAAAAAGGTTGACTAACAGGAAGATAGACGATCTTAGATTTCGAATCCCCCTTAGATTACCAAGGTAACGGCAATCACAAGACCAGCGGTTTTCAATTCTAATTCAATCGGTTTCTATACACCACCATAACTCCTGACCCTTAGGTTTAAGACCGGCGAACGTTCGCTCTATCCGTTCTAGCTACCAAGACTAATTAGCCGCCCGGGTACGGTCGCCTCTTGCAACGACTTAACTTAACTGGTGCAATTACTAGTGATTTATGAGTTACTCTTGCAGTGGATTAACCCTAATCGGTTCCTACGAAAGGCACACTCCAATTATAAGGTTAATTGTTCAATTTGATGTTTTAAAGTAAGGCGAGCTTTCGCTTCTATCCTTAGCTTAACAAGAATATAATCTAGGTGATCAATCCAGACAAGAAACATAAACAACGAAGAACAAATCAAACATGAAAGAGAAACTGATTGAACTTCGAATCTAATTACGGCCAATCCGTGATCGCTTTAAAGCTCTGGGTCACTTTGGGTTCATCTAATCTAAGCTCTACAAGTTCAGCTACTCATAACGATAATAGAAGAATCAAAGGCAACAAAGAAGATCATCATACAGAGGAAGAACAGATAAGAACTGAAAAACCTAATTCTGGCGACTCCGGTGAAGCTTCAATCTCCTGGATCTTCAACTTTAAGCTCCGAGCTCTCTGAGGTGGAAGGATGGCGTCACGATCTCTCCACGGATCTTCGCACTCTCTAAACTCTATCTATCGACCCTAAGGTCGTGGCTAATCAGCCAAAATTCGTGTATATCTAATCTGGCTTCAAAAAGTCTATATATAACCCCAGAAACCCTTTACAAGTTGGAAAAGGCTGAAAATTAGGATTTCTGCCCGGATTTTCAAAGGAATTTTCGCCGAAAACATCACCAGATTTTCGCCGAAAATGTTAGTTAAAAACCAGCTCCAACTTGTTTCGATGATTCCCGCTCCGTTTGAACTCCGATTTGGTCCCCGTTTGAAGTGCTGGACTCGTGAGAGAGTACTCTATAATGTGGTAACCTGGAGGCTCAACATAAAGGCTCACAAAAAGGGTAAAAATAGCCAATAAATGGACAATGTATGCACTAGGAGCCTAGAATTACATAATAAACACATTTTCACCAAATATTCATCAGAATGGCATCAAAGGGGCATGAAATGTTGCTTAAATGGGGATGAAAATCACGTCAAATCGAGTGTCATCATATTGCCCTCTTGAGGCACTCCTCCTATTCTCCTCCTCATGGGGAAGAGATTCATACCTAACAGCACATGACATGAGTTGGAACAAGTCAGAGAACTCTCGATCTTGGAATTTTTTCCTAATTTTGAAGTTCAATCCTCTTTGAGCCAACTTGAAAAACTCTCTTTCTATTAGATTGACAAAGCAATGATTTCGAGCGTTCTTGAAACTAGTCAAGAAAATCTCAGCTGACTCTCCTGGCTGCTGGCACATACGTGCCAAGTCTATCATGGAAACCTCTTACTCAGATCTATAGAATTGGGCATGGAAGATCTGCTCCATATGTTGCCAACCTTGTATGGAGTTGGAAGGCAAGTTGACATACCAAGCGAAGGCTAGTCCTGTCAACGAGTTTCCAAACAACCTAAGCTTGACGAAGTCACCTACATCACCACATTGGACAGTAAATCGTCCAACATGCTCCACGGTAGACTGATCACTGATCCCCGTGAAGGTGGTAAATTAGGGTACCCTAAAGCCTCTAGGGAAGGGATGGTGTCTATCCACCCACTCTGGGTAAGGCTTTCGATACACAGGCAGCATGGTTGGCCTCCCTCCAAGGCCAAGATGCTCATTGAGCAGTTGTGCCACTTGTTCCCTTAAATTATTATTATCATGTACCTCTGGTCGTTGCCCCCCTGGGTGGTGGCATGAATCATGTTGGATCCATTCCATGTCGATTGACTTGAGGTGGTATTGGGGGTGGTGGATATGCACGTGGGGGTACCTCCATATTAGGACGTGGTGGTGTTTGGTCCATATTGAATGGACGGTCAAGGGCCACATAGCCTAGCCTCTGGAATATGTTGTCGAGCAAAACCTAGGGTAGGCAATTGCTCAACACGGATGTTGGATGTGGTGGCAAGATTTTCGACATTCCCATGTTGATGGGATGGTGGTTGACTTGCCACTAGAGATAAGAGGTTGTCCTACCATGGTTGGCCATTTCGACCACTAGCAGGATGAGGGCTTACATTCTCAATGCCATTGCTCATCATTCCTAGACCATCAGGTGGTAAGACTCTAGACTAAACTAAAGGCGTCGTTAAAAAATTTCTAAACTCCTGAAAATTAGTTTGATTTTTGTTAACCACTTCAAATACTTGACTGAAACGTCTTTCGACATGAGAACTTAAAGATTCAATTTGATAGTTTACCTGACGGGCATTCTCTGCCATTGAAGCCTCCATGAATTGGCGGTGCTCCACCATTGCCTGGCGGAGTGACATGATTGCCTCACCTAGATCAGCACTTTGCACCACAGGCTGTGGCCTAGCTTCCTTGTAGCCGCCATGAATTCCGACAACATCTTCAACTGTCTGGCCATGTTCAATGTTGGCCACTTGCTCCTCCATGAATCCGGATGGGAGGTCACCCTCTGGGTTCTTTCACCTTGGAGCCATGATATCAAACACAAAGTCCCACCGAGCATGCCAATTTGTTTCTGGTGGTAGAAACTTTAGTGTTTGAACATAATAAATGCTCTTTTGACTTCTTAGAACAAGGAATATTTACACGGTTCACACCTTTCCAAACAATGTTCGAACGAGGGTGCTTGATATTTTTTGGCTAAGTCTACTGCTACTGCTACTGCTACTCCTATGGAGGTTCTGAGAGAGCTCTAAAAGAAAAGACAACTATAGCTACTAAAATTGAAATTGCAGAGAAAATTAGAAATTTGGGCAGAGTGTCTGCTTGTGTGATTGTGTCTCCCCTTTTCTCTGTCGAAAACCTCTCATATTTATAGACAAATGTGAGTGGTAACTACAGCTGGGGGAAGCAACTGCCATGGAGGTTACTTCCTATCTCTTGAACATGGCTATCATCGTGGTGGTGGCAGTTTCCTCTCTTCAACTGCCTTGGGTGGAGTAGTGATGTTGATGACAAAAGCTTGTACTCTTGAGGTAGGGTTTGATATGATCATGTCAGCCCTTAGGGTTTTGTTACAATAAGGAGATCGACATGCTGACATCGTCCCCATGGAGTTAACCTTAGGGTTTCCCTCTTAATAGGTCAACATGAGACCTTCACTTCGGTGGATCCACATGAGATCCTCACTTCTTCACTTCGATGGGTCGACATGAGATCTTGACTTTGATGGATCGACTTGTGATCCTCACTTCGATGGGTCGACATGAGATCTTGGCTTGACATGTGATCCTCACTTCGATGGGTCGACATGAGATCTTGACTTGACATGTGATCCTCACTTCGATGGGTCGACATGAGATCTTGACTTCGATGGATCGACATGAAGTCTTCACTTTGATGGGTTGACATGAAGTCTACACTTAGATGGATCGGCCGACATGTGATCCTCACTTCGATGGATCGACATGAGATCTTGATGAGGAGATTGATATGATGCTTCCCTCTTGGCGAGGAGGTCGACATGATGACATCATCATCATGGAGTCGGGCTTAGGGTTTCCCTCTGGATGGGGAGGCTTCCACTCGATGGGGATAATTAGTGAGGCCAAAATAGTAGGTTCATGGCCTCACTAAATCCCTTTAACTTAATATAATGATTAAAGCTTAATAAAGCCACACAAACTTCCATACACAAGCAATGTGGTATTCTAGTTGTCATATTGCAGAGGCCATATCTCATTGGACTAGTGGAACTGGGTTGGCAACTACATATGAATGGGAAAATAACAAAATTATCTTTCCATCACCGCTGACCTTTCATCAATCAGAGTTCGGACGAAAGAGTTATGGACAAAATACTACACTAGATAGAATTAGCACGAAAATTGGCCAAAAGAATGATGTCATGACCCGATTTATGTTGTTTAATTACTAAGACAATTATTGGCCTAATAAAGCCACTTGATTTCTTGTCTTTCTTCAATGTGGTACTTGCTGAAATAACTTTTTGGGTGTAAACAAGTATCCTTCGCAACATGATGTGGCCAAATTTGCATTTAACTTTATGCAGCTTGGTTTCTGCATGCATAATCTTACTCTTTTTGCGGTCAAAAATCAGAATTAAGGATTAGCCTTAGGTTTAGGTCTATCCTTTAAGTCAACCCCCCCCCCCAAACCTTGGATTATATTGGGAGCCCAAGGCTTAAATTTGGTCTACTAGACCAAATTAATATCAGCCATCAGATCTTAATCAAGGGCCTAGATTTAGCTGAACAAATCTAATGCAATAAAAAAATAAAAAACCAGAAAAAAACAAAATAAATGAGGGGAAACGAAAAAAAGGGATGAAATCAATTAGATATCCCCTCCTGATTTCACTCCAATAACAAATAAGCAAAAATCTCCTTTTTGGATTTTCCCAACATCCCAATTGCCCTGCACGTCATCTTCTTCTATTCCCAAAAACCTCCGCCAAAAACCCTGATCGATTTCTCATAGTCGGCGCCGACGGTGAAATAGTTGCCCACGGCGACCTCTCTCCGATTTTCACACCCACATTGACTTCACACGCGTGAGCCGCCGATTCTGCCAAGCAAATCGGTCTGATAATACCCCCAAACCAGGCCGCCAACTACAAACCCTATCTAGCACCTTTTCACCGACAGTCACCAGGCCTCATTCCATCGACAAATCGATTAACTCCGACACCCGCATTCTTTCCACTCTGCTGATTAGACCACCAGGCCGCATTCCAAACCCGCTACAGGTAAGAGTTCGTTTGGGATCCAACTCTTTTCCTCTACGTCCTATCGCCCTGTATAGCGTACCTAATACTAACTAGCGTTTTTGTTTGTCCAATTCTTCCCCTGTTTTTGATTTTCAGTACATGTATCTTTTCTTGTACTAGGACACTCTTACGATTAGATTCTCGCTTACAAAGTAGTGCCATGTGCATCTTTCTTTCATAATGTCATCTGCATCTTTCTTTCATAATGCCATCTACATCTTTCTTTCATTTCCAAACTTGATTTGAATACAACAGAGTGAACTAGTATGTGATTTTTATTCAAATCTAGTATGTGTACTAGGACACTCTTAGGATGAGATTCTTGTCCTAATACATGTACTAGGACACTCTTACGATTAGATTCTCGCTTACAAATTAGTGCCATCTGCATCTTTCTTTCATTTCCAAACTTGATTTGAATACAACAGGGTGAACTAGTATGTGTTTTTTATGCCTGATTCTTCACTGGCTCTAAATTGCTGAAAATCTACATAACTTGATTTGAATACTACTGATTAGTGAGCACAAAATACCCTTTACTAATGTCAAAATGTATCATTTTGTTCAGTAAAAGCTAGTAAAAACCCTTAACTAGTAATGCATACAAAATTAGCTATGTAATAGAAAACTGAGCACTTTGGATCTTGAAGGAAGGTTACCAGGGTTAGGCCAAGTTTCAAGTCCGATTGTGGTTAATATGCAATCATTCTAATGGCCCAGTTCATCTGCTAATTTTAGTTTATGCAGCAACTATTTCTTCGTTCAGCAACTAATTCTTTGTTTAAGAGTAGGTTCTAGATATATGAATTCTATGACTTTGATCCAAGTGCTCTATTCTATCTTTGTATCTATTAGTGGTCATGCAACCTTCTGGTGTCTAATTAGTGTCCTTGAAAGAAAGATGCATGTACTAGGACACTCTTACGATTAGATTCTAGTTTACAAATTAGTGCATCTGCATCTTTCTTTCATAATGCCATATGCATCTTTCTTTCATTTCCAAACTTTCATTGAATACAATAGGGTGAAATGGTATGTGTTCTTTTATGCCTGATTTTAATATAACAATGACTTTAGTTTGCCTGTACTAGTACTCCTTAGTTAGTTTCCTGCACTAGGACACCCATTTTAATTGTAATTCTTGTACTCCAGTTTCAATTGAGTCGATGTGACAGTTTAAAGCTTCTTGACCTAATATTTGTATTATATGATGCATGTTTACCATATGATACGTTTACAATCTATTCTTATTCTTCAACTCCTGTACTTGGGCAGCTTGACCAAATGCATGTACTAAGACACCCTTAGGATTAGATTCTTGACCTAATGCATGTACTAGGACAATCTTAGGATGATCCTGCACTAGGACAAATTTGAATTTACACAACCCTCTTCTCAGTTTAAGATTCCTTAGTACTTGTCCTGCACTAGGACAGCTTTGACTCAATTGAAGTTAACATCTTTATGTCGAACTTTACAGGAATCATGGCAGAAGCTGTATACAGTAAATTTAGTTCGAGGAGGATTGCCGATCTGATGAATGTTTCTCCAAGCGAGCGAAAAATGAAATCATTGGGAAGGTTGGGGTTTTATGGGATTACATCTGTCAAGATCACATCTATAGGAAATAAATTTATGCACTGGATATTGGATATCTACTATGTTTAGACAAAATCTTTTCATATCGGCCCGAATCAAACTTTGAGGCTAACAAAAGAGGATGTTCAAACTGTATATGGACTTCTTAGGGGGGGCAGAGAGGTTGACGTTGATGGACTTGTGTGTTTTAGTGGAAAAACCAAGACTATAAGCATACTTGGCGTAATATCTTCTAACATCTGCAAATGACTTGAACTCTAGAAGTTCCCATCCTACAAACAGGGGAACATCTGCATGATAACAAAAATGTAATGCATAAGCAATATTTCATATATTTGCTTGTTGCTTGTACTTGTACTCGTACAAGCAAGCAACAAGGGTAACAAACTAAAAAACATGAACTTCTCGAAACAACAACATTTAGAGAAACTCAGCAGCGAGGTCAGAATTAAGGGAAAAAACAAACCTTGCCCATCAATAGATTTCTTCAAATTGAAAGACGCATCCAACGACGAAACATTTTACCCTAACAAATAATAAGAGGTTTTCAGTGCACTGAGAACATATAGCGATAGAATAAGACTTGCGAAAAGGAGTACAAAATTAATCGAATAATTAAGAAACCTTCTTCAGTACGATTGTCATTCCAATCATCATTGTTTTGAACTTTGAGATGCTCGTCATAATCTTGTTCATACTCAAATTTTGCCGATATGTAGAGGTCGATTTCCGGTGACTTGTTGAGATCGAACAAACCCCGATTATCAATGTCTTACGATTATATTGGCGTAGGATTGAAATAGTTGGAAAGAGAATATGATTGTTATGAACTTAAGATGACTATATTGGAGAAGAAAAAAACCAACTGCGGCAAGAATTTTATTGGAGAAGAAAGTGTCTGATGACTACATTGGAGATCTTTTAAAAAATATATATAGTGGAGAAGAAAGAAGCCAATTGCGTGGGGGGGATTTTATTGTTGAAAGGAAAGAGAATATGATTGTTATATAAAGAAACGATTTGGAAGAGGGAATTATTGTCTAAATAATTATTTTCCATAATTATCCGTTCATTAATTATATGTCATAATGATCTGAATTAGATAAATATATAATAAATATTTTATATTAAATGATTGGCTAGGAATCATTTGGTTTAGTGGACCAAATTTCCATTTGGTCACTGAAAAAATTGCGCCCAAACCTCCCCCACCCCAGCCTCCTCCTTTTTTTCTTTTCCTTTTAGTTAGGATGGTGCACGATCTTTGGTCCTTTCCATAACTAGAGTTTCCACGACAAAAAAAAGTATCATTCGCAACATGATGAAAGATAGTTTGGTCAATCCATTGTCGAATGATTGCCACCACCTTTCCATGTAACATTGCCCATTCCTTACTCATCTTGTCTTCGGGCTTATCGCTCCCACTTTTAATGAGTTCATACAGATCTTTGCAAATTAGCACGTCCTCCATTTTTGGCTTCCAAATCGAGTAGTTTGATGAAGTTAACTTGATCATCCCTCCGTCCGACTCCTCCATTCTTGTCATACACCCGAACAACCCCAATCAACCTTGAGATCTGATACCACTATTGGGAAACGGGGTAAAAATATATCAAGCAAGAATGAGAGATGAGACACAACGATTTTTACGTGGAAAACCCAAATCAGGAAAAACCACGGGACCGTAGTCCAAGCAACAACTCCACTATACTTCGGTGGGATTACAAGTCCTCTCTAGCCAAGCCAGAGGATTACAAACACCTCAAGAACTGAGTTCTTTGATCACCAATTGAAAACAATAGATACTCACCAACACGGTGGATAACAAGAGCTAAGCAAAAACACGAAGAGTGAAATCTCAGAGACCAAACCAAACTCGTAGCCTTCTGTCCAGCAGCTATTCCCGTCGAACCAGGCCTCTAAACAAAGATTCCAACGGTCAAAACGTAACCCTACCACTCCACAACACGCACACCAAATTTAAGGATCATCCAACGGTGAAATATCCCAAGATCGTACCTTGAATGGGCTATCCTGCTGTAGTGACGAAAACCTCAACAACTTTTCGGTTTCTTTTTTCTCTCTTTTGTTTTGCTCTTATCTCTTCTCTCTGTAACTCCAGACATAAATATTAACTCTCTATTCAATAATAGATCTTATAGAGTAAGCCAGTTGAGCTCCCCAATGAGCTCAAGATAACTACACAATCAATTAATGTTCTACTCTAGAAAATCGGTTAACCCAACCACTATGTGTGGCTGGACCAACCTAACAGAAAGTGAGTTGGGGAAAGTAGACATGGTTCTCCGAAAGTGGAACGAATGACATATAATTTCCAGGAAAAGAAAGAGGCAATTTTGTCCATGTGAGTGTGGAAGGCTAGGAATTGAGTAGTTATCAAAGTGGAGCGTCTTCCCTACCACTGAGTTGGACGCAACGATATCTAAGGACTACATGGAGGAGAAAGCTATCACTCGTGCTCCAAGTTCTCTTATGTTTGGGTATCATTTGAACAACAACCATTCTAATCCATGCCAACTGCCAAGTACACTTACCTGGGTAATACACAATGATGGGTTCGTTTTCAACGACTCTAAAGAGCGACATATGGTGTTGTTCTTTCCAACAACCATAGGCAGGTGTGGGGTGGGGTGAATGGTACTTTCTACGGCTCATCACCTATTGTTGCAGAGTCAAAAGATATTCATGAAGCCATCATTATGGTATCTTCACTCGGTGCAACGACGACTACTTTCTCCGATTGTAAGACGTTGGTCGATGTCATCAAGGATGCGTCGTTGCCATGAGAATGTTATGCTTTTGCGGAAGCTTATTGTCTTTAGTTGCTTCAAGAGAGGCCTTGGATTCAAGTTAAGTTTGTCATCGAAGTCTGAACAAGGTTGCAGATTGGGTGACAATGTAGATTCGACATCATTACACTCCACAAGATTGGATTTCAGTTCTCAATATTTTTGAACTCTAGCTTCCCTTGTTTTCTGTTTAACTTTATAGGTGAAATGAAGCATTACTTGTTCACAAAAAAGTGATATGTGAAGGGTGTTTAGATATTCACCTACTTAGCTAAATATCTAAAGAGTGTTATTGATATTCAATATAGCAAACCAAGTAGAAGCAATAAGAAACGAGAATATCACAAATAGCTAGCTATTGAGTGATATATATATATATGGAAAACACTCCGGTGCACCTAGCTAGGTGGGTGCACCGAGTGCACCCGCTTGCGTGTCGCGATCTCATCCGTTCGTTCAATCAATGGATCTCAAGACTTTAAATTAAATAGGATTAAATTAATTGATTTTATTATTATTCTATTCCACACAGAACATATTACATATAAGTACCTATTATTATACAAAATTACAAAACTAACTTTTAACTTTCTAAGCTGATTTCAATTAACCCACACGTTATCTCCCCCACAATATCTATCCATTTGACACACGTTATACTACCCCCCACTGACAACCCTTTATACCCCCCACTGAACCGTATTCCACCCCCCTCCCAACTGACAGTGATAACCCATTATCTCCCCCCAACTTATCTACCCCTCCCCGTTATCCCCCCCCCCCCCCGCGAACAATCCGTTATCTTCCATGTCCACCGCCGAACGCGATCATCATTTCTTTCCCCGACCACCGCCGCTCCAATCCCTACCACCGGTCCAATCCCATCGCTCTCCTCAATCATCCTTCCTTTCCCGACTACCGCCGCTCCAATCCTCAATCATCCTTAGCCCTTATCCTCTGGAAATTTCCCCTTCTAACTCTCCTCTTCTTCGTCGTCCTTATTGACAACTCTTGGAGCCGGCGTTGAGTCACCCTTCCGGCGAGGAAGCTCGCCTTGTTGATGACGGTGACGATTACTCCTCCGGAGCTTCTACGCCACCACTGTGGAGGGCTGCTAGTCCGCCTCCTCATACGTCGTCGTTATCATCTGGTAGTGATCTGGCCCATTACCGGAGCCTCTCGCCGGCTGCGAGAACTCAGGCGATCGCCAGAGGACAGAGGGAGCTGATGGAGATGGTGAGTAGGATGCCAGAGGGCTGCTACGAGCTCTCCCTCAAGGATCTTGTGGAGCATCAGTACCAGATCGGAATTGAAAATCCTTCCCCCGCCGTCGCCGACAGGAAATTAAGCGACGTTGGCGGCGGCGGAGGAGGAGGTAAGGTTCGTTGGGCGGTGAGTAATAATCCGGTGGCTGGAGCGAAGATTAGTAGAAGTGGGAGCCTAGACAATGGTGGGTTCTTACTGAAAATGGGTCTTCCTGTTTCTTCCCTGAGATCAAGAAATGGTAGTAAGAAGAAAACAAATCCGTACGCCGGCGGCAAGGGAGGAAGCCAGAAAGACGGACGAATTTCCCCGACTGGGAAATCAGGAGGCGGCGGCGGAGGGATGGTGGAAGGATGAGAGCGAGAGTTTTGCAGGATTTAGCAGCTATAGTGACAGTAGAAGTTCAAAGAGTAGCAGCCATGGGAGCAGCAGTAGAAGCAGCAGCATAAATAGCAGCAGCAACAACAACAACAACAACAGGTAATTAATTAAGCTCCTTTCTAATTTTCTTCATTTGATTGTCAATCTATTCTTTCAAATCACAGTTTCCTTTAGAATTTGACGAATTGATGGGTTACATTGATGGCGAAACAGAGTATGATGAAACAGAGTATGATGAAACAGAGTATGATGAAACAGAAGCTGGATGGATGCAATTGCTTAGTGTAATTGAACTGGGTTTTGACAATGCAGGCGGAGGAGTGGGGGATGCTGCCTTTTCTTCTGGTCCACTAAAGTCAAAGTTGCAGATTGAAGAAGAAAGAATCTGGTTGCAGGAATTTTTTACCAGAGTCGTGGAGGAGATTGAATTCGTGAAACTAACAATATACGGTATACGATTGAAAGCTTAAATCATTGTAAAATTATAAGTTTTGCCGATCATTTCACGATTCAGCCTATAGATTAGGTGCTATTCTGAAAACAATGGTACAAGTACAAGCACAAGTAGTACTGTTGTCCAATTTTGAGCATCGGTTAAATTAATCTACTTTTGTTCATATAAAGGGAATATTTCGGTTTGATTAGTAGAATTTAATGAAATATTAGAGATTGAATAATTACCGCAAAATCAAATTAGTTACCACAATTGTGTAGAACTCAATTCTTTAATTATTTTAATTAATTACCACAATTGTGTACGACTCTATTAATTATTACGTAAACATTTAATGTCCCTTTATTTAAGGGATTGTTATGATTGATATTAGGATTATTATGCTTGATTTTAGGAACAACTCTTTATTTAATAACCCTTTATTTAAGGGTCGTTTTTAGCAATTAATGCATGATACACCATTAAGAACGGGCTGCTGGAACGGATTCAGAGAATTAATTATCTTAATTTTTTTTCCCAAACCCTTCCCATCAAAATAATTGTAGCTGCTGGAACGGATTCAGGCCAACTTTTGATATTTGTTTAAAGGCCGGTCGGCCCAAAGTTTAATTTAAATTCTTGGGTCGGACTAATTATTTGGTCGAATTGATTTAGGGCCTCAAATGTCAATTGATTTGAATTCATTAACCTGAAAGCTCATTTCCACCAATCGGGGTAAATTAATCTCACGAATTAACAATTTATTTCGAATTAATACATTGAGGTTTTCCTCACTGACGTATGAACCACAATTTTAAGTTCAACCGGTTAATTAGGATCAAGTTGTTATTGTACCTTCGTAAATTTTAGCCTAAATATTCACTGAGCTTGTTGATTAGTACCCAAAGAGATTGTTATGCGTGATATTATGATTTATTCTCCCAAAAGATATTAGAATTGATTTTGAAATTATCAAAAAATTCACCTATTTATTAGCTTGTTATACACATTTTGTATAAAATATTTTGTACGTTTAAAAGTAAAAAATTGTGTGAGATACATGGACATTCATTTAATTTTAAATCCAACAAACCATAGCATATGTACAATCTAAAAAAACTTGTTCACTCACTCTTCCTAAAGCAAAGAGGCGGAGATTCTTACTAATCTTCTCAGTAAGTGTGTGTGAAGTAGTATGCTATAGATACGAGCGCATCGTTCCCGCCAAACAACACTTGTGAATATTCCTAATTCAAAATTATTGTTTAGCGATTCATGTAAATTGAAGTCGAACAAACTATAGCATTTGAGAGTGGAATCTACACAAAAAATCAATATTCCTAATTCAAATTATGGTTTGCGAACCAAAATTCTGTATTGTTAAATTGAGTCGGTCTCATATAACTATGACTCACTCATTTTAATTTTGATTCAATTTCTATTAGAACCTATGTGATCTACGTGCGGAAACAATTACGAAATCGTCTCAATGTAGGTGAGCTCGTCCATAATTGGGGTAGGTAATGGTATTTTGGTGCAAAGTTTCGAAGCACGTTTGTAAATATGTGCTAGACTTCGAGATCAGCCATTAATGAACATGTTCGAGCGTTGAAGCTTTGAGAACTATTTTAAAAGTTGTAATCATTTTGAAGAATGTAATTTTTATTTTATTTTTGGGATATGCTGCATCATTTCACATATGACAATCTTTGAAACATTGCAAGGTTTCATTAAGTTCCTGCACTTTTACAAGAAAATAATTTGAAAATAACTAATAAACATTAACTAATTTAATTTCCACACCTACTAGTCCGCACGCAATTCCGCACGACTACATCCATTAACTTGAAAAAGTCCCTTAAATGTGGAGCTGTAAAAAAATTGACTACATCCAACCCATAAAATAAGTTGACTTTAAGCCAACATCTCAAAGTTAGTCTAATTTTATTAATATCGCAAAAACCTTCAAACTATGCAAATTATGATATAATATACTCATACTATGATGAATAAATTCCCCGATATACCCCCACGTTGATGAGCCCGTCCGCCCAACCAATCTAACCCGTCCAGTTGACAACATTAGCTAAATGTAACATTTCACATGTCAATTCAATTGAATGATGACAAATCGTGCAACCACTTAGAGCTACTAGAATAACTCTTTTTCACTTACTTTACATTAATCACCTAGGTATCTCATCTGTATGAGATACCTAGTTGTCACCTAAATTTGTCTCTTGATCACATTTTGGAATTGGAATTTAGATTTAACATAAGTGTGATGACTGTAAATTTTTACGGGTTACGAGTTATGGTTTATGATGACTTGAAGTTACTTATATCCAACTTACGAAAAATGATGAACACAAACCACATGAATCCATCACACTTTGTTAAGAGTTTTATATAGTTCGATTGAATAGTTGATTTGCGTTGGTTTGCAACCGGGTGGTCGCATGTTATTTTTTGGTATTTTTAAAATATTTTAATTTTTAGGTTGTGAGTGATTTACATGACTTTAGTAGTCTTAAGTCTGACGTTACTATTCTCACACTGTATTTTTTTTTAAAGTTATTAATTTTGGCTCACCTTTCATAGAAATGTCATTTTAGGAAGAAAGAGGTTCGTGCGTCTCTATAGCTGTAGAGACTAACACTACTAATATTTATTATTTTATTATTTATAAAAAAAAGAGTTTTATTTTTTTTAAACAGTGGACTTGTGTCTTTCGACTGCCTACGTACACAATATTAGTATTGGGATAAAAGTCTGCGTAGACCGAGTTTTAGAAAACGCGGATTGAGTTTGATTTCAAGTTTTAAAGTTAATTTTTGTTTGATATTCTTTGAACTGGGAGATTTTTACGCGCCACTTCTTGTGTCGAGGCTACCGCTACTAATTCCCACGATGAAAGTGGTTTAGGTTCTACTCGGGAAGTTTCACGGATTTTACTAGTGTAAAAGTTGTGTTACTAATTCTCTTAATTTAAACTTTTTTGGCTGGATTCATTTTGAGACGGAAAATTTCATGAGTTTTTACTAGTGTAAAATAATCGTTAATAGTCCCTTTTAATTAGGAGGATTTTAGCATTAGCTTTATTTCAAGTTGGGAATTTCAAGAGTTCTACCAGTGTAGAACATTCGTTACTAATCCTTACGGGTAAAAAGGGTTTTAAATGAGGTGTTGAATTTCGGGATTTTCGAGAGTTCTACTAATGTGAAGCGAATCATTACTAATCTTTGAAGGATGGTTTAGATTAAAAGAATTTAGAGTTATTTTAATTTGCAAAATTTCACGTATTTCACCGGTGTAGAACAGTTGTTACTAGCTCCTAAAGATTAGTGAGATTTTAAGATTGGATTTTATAATCCTAACCTATTGTGAAGATTACACAAGAAAAAAAAATAAGTTCCAAATTATGACTAATCAACATTATTTTTACTTAGATTGTAACCAACATCACTCTTTCAGACTAAAAAAAATTAGAATGAAGTTGAAAATTATTCTCGGCTAGCAAATTATTGATCTTTGTTCAATAATTCGAGTGGGAATCGGCTGGTTCACCCGCGAATCGATAAACGCAACCATGCAAGAGGGTTCAAAAAGACCAAAAGGCCAAAAGATATTTTAAAAGCCTTCACTGCAGGTCGGGGTAAAATCGTAAACACACAACTGAAACCCTAATTCTAAGAGCTAGGTATATAAGCAAAAAATTGAGACAAAATTTAGTCTCTATTTCTCTCTATTTTCGGGGCCGTCCCCTCTTCCTCTCATTTCTCTCAATCTCTCTGTCTTCTTTATTCTTCTCCTCTTCATCCCTTCATTCTTGTTTCCCTTCATTCTTATCTCCACTCACCTTAACCATTGGAGCCACCGTTGTCGATCTCGGAGTGCCGCCATCGTTGGAACCGTCGATCTCAAGGCCGCAAAAATCAGCCATCTCGAAAAGACCAAGGCAGTTGGATTATCAGCTGTAGGATTGATACCTAGCTGCAACAGAAAATAACAAATAGTAGACATAAGCAACACAATCAGAGAAGACAAAAAAAGGAAGAAGAAAAAACACCCGACAAGAATGCATAACCAAATTCAACTTTCGCTTTCATAAAATAGACATATTCATCCACAGCTGGCAGAGTTGAAACAAATGTATTTCAATACGAAAGATGAAAAGCCTACTGAAAGAGAACGATAATCAGAACCTTCTTCAAAGCCATCTCGGCAGCAGAATGCTCACCATCCTTCTTCTTTTTGAAAGTATCGGACACAACCGAAATCTCAGGGAGCTTGTAGCAGCTTTCTTCAGAGATGAAATCAATCAGAAAAAAAAAACAAACTTGTAGCACTCAAGAACAAATCACGAGTTACGGGTTATCAACTTTACATTCTCATAACAATTAGATGAATTTTCAATCATCATATCAGAATAAGCTAAAGACCGAAAACCTTCTGTCATAGTCTCAACAAACAGTTCCACACCTGGAAATCATCTATCTACCGCAATCAAGCTAGCAAACACAGCTTCCCAGGAAATAAAAATCAGACCTGGTTCAGGAAATTGAATCCACGCATCAGGATCACGATTCTCGATCTGACATCATACAGAGACCGAGAATCGTGAATGAAGCAATCTTCTTCAGAGTTGAAATCAATCAATCAACAAAACAACCCTATATCACCTATGAACAACAACACGATTCATCCAAACTGTCACGATTTTCTTCAAAAGTGTTTACTACCATTAAACATTTGAACTATCAACCTCATCATCATCATCATCATTTCTATATCATAAGAACATACTCAATTTGCTGTCATAACTTAAGCCCCAAAACCTTCTGTCATAATCTCAACGACAGTTCCACACCTTTAAATCATCCAACTCAATTGAGCTAGCATAGCATACACAGCTTTCCAAACAATCAGAACAAGACCGAGTTCAGGAAAATCGAATCAAAGAAACAGCAAGATCACGATTCTCAGCCAAAATTCAAATTCAACACGCAGCCGTCGACCAGATCAAGCTAAAAACCCAAAACCCTCGCGTCACAATCTCTAATCCACAGTCATCTTCATACCTCAATCGAGCTAACACAACCAATCATAGAACTCGACCCAATTCAACAAAATCAAATCCAAAAACAACAGGATCACGATTCTCCGCCACCCTCTGCCGTCCAGATCAACAAACAGAGAGATAGAAAGAACAAGAAAGAAACCTGTATCTGCGGTGGCCATGAGCGCGAGCTTCAGCTTGATACATGGTCTTACAGGTATCAAACGGGTACAAAATAGTGGTGCTAAGCAGCGATCCAATCGCTCCAGAGGTGTGAGATAGTCGGGGAAGAATGGAGTTGGGTCGACTCGCCGGAAAACTAAGTGAAATAGCAGGGGAAGAATGGATCTTGGCCGGGATTGGAGCGGAGGTAAGGAGTCGTCGGTGGTCGGGATTGGAGCGGAGGTAAGGAGTCGTCGGTGACTGGGATTGGAGCGGAGGTAAGGAGTCGTCGGTGGCCGGGATTGGAGCGGAGGTAAGGATGCGTCGTTGGCCGGGAATGGAGCGGAGGTAAGGAGTCGTCGAAATCGCTTGTGGGAGAGGGCTAAGAAAACTATAAAGATAACGCCGGATGAGAAAGATAAGGGTAGTGGCCGAGATAAAGATGAGGGTAATGGATTTCAGTTTAGAAAAATAACGATAACGATGAAGATAATGGGTGAAAGATAAAGATAACGTGGGTTAACTTATTTCAGTTTAGAAAGTTATAAGTTAATTTTGCAATTATGTATAATAATAGTACTTAAATGTAATAGGTCCTAGAATAATAATAAAATTAATTAATTTAATCCTATTTAATTCAAAGGCTTGAGATCCGTTGATTGAACGGACAGATGAGATCGCGACACGCAAGCGGGTGCACTTAGTGCACCCACCTAGCCGGGTGCACCGGAGTGTTCACCATATATATATATATATCAATAACATCGATACCAAACAACTCTAGATTAGTTAAACTAACAACTCACAATTTAATTTAAAGGTTAAAGCGGCATGGAGGTACCCTACACCATCTTGAAGTGAAGGTATAGTCCGGTGGGTCCCTCCCATTGATATCCATAAACAAGAGTGCGCAATGCCCGATTGATTGCCACGTATTCCATCCCAATTTCACAATTGTTGGAAAAAACAAAAATGAAAAAGAAAGAGAGGTAGATAGAATCCAAAACCAAAAGGCATAAATAAATAAATAATCCCCACTCCACTTTATCGAAAAACAAAAAAAAAAAAAACAAATTGATTCATTGCTGAATAAGTTGCGTAGACAGAGGCTGAAAATGAGGTCGGAATGAAATTCAAATTCGGATGAAATTCATTTCTATTTTCTAACCCAAATTCACACTCTCTCTTTTATTAATAAATTATTATTCATATCATATCCTCCTTTATTTTTTATTATTATAAAATTATTTATTAATAATAAATTCACGCGTAGTCTCTTCCCTGTTCTCCTCCTTCCCCGTCATGAAATCCGTGTCGTACACCTCGTCGTCCTAACCCAAAAAAAAAAAAAAAATTTAAAAATTTAAAAATTCACAGAAAATTAAAACTGAATAAACTCTTCTTCTTCTTCTTCTTCTTCTTTCCTTAGTTTTTGTTTCTTCCCTGCTCCGCTCTTCTCGCCAGTTCCGATGCTGCAAAGTTGTTGACTAATGCCTTCTTCTCTATTTCCTTTAAACCCTCTGCTTTTTTTTTCTTGTATTTTTATTCTCACTTCAACCTTTTCCCTGAATCGTTCGCCGTCTTCTAGCTCTCCACTTTGCCGCTACCAAAACGTTCTCCTCTTCTTTCTGACAGAGGTTTGTTTTTCTTCCTCTTTGTTATTTATGTTTTTTCCGTTTGGTGTTTGCTTAATTCATGTGGCTCCCGGTGATGCTTGTTTTGCTCTTTAATTCTCTTTCTCCTACTTGTGCAGTGAATTTGATTACAGCTTGATTTGGTCCACTTCTCGCTTTTTGAGCTGCTGGAAACTGAACCGATTTCGAGACTTCTGTTAGGTCGAAACAAAGGGGTGGTTTTGTGTGTTAGGTTGCCGGAGTTAAAAGATTAAAGGGGGGAAATGGGTGATAGTGAAGAAGGGAGCACTGATGTGATGCAGCGATTGCAGTCTTCGTTCGGGACTAATCAGTCTTCGTCCTCTTCAATGCTCAAGCAGATGCCGTTTTCATCACCCAGGCAGCTAGATATCCCACCTTTGAGTCAAACACAAATGCGGGCTAGGCATTTTGCTCACTTTGCTCAACAGGGTTTTAGCGGTGCTGATACCACCAACAACACCAGCAGCAAAAGAGCTGGGATTCCGCCTTCACATCCGAACCAGATCCCACCAATTTCTCCTTTCTCTCAGATCCCGGTGTCTAGGCCAGTCAACCACCAAATGGGTTCTCAGAGTTTCAACACCAAGCCTGGCCATTCACGATCTTTGTCACAGCCTTCCTCTTTTTTCTCCCTTGATTCTCTCCCACCGTTAAGCCCTGCATCATTCAGAGACCATTCACCCACTTCTGCTTCTGACCAGGTTTCCACTGATGTTGCTATGGAGGACAGGGGAGATGGAAATTCTCATTCCGTGCTGCCGCCCTCTCCTTATAGTAGGTCCTCCGGTGCTCCTCGAGCTGGTGAGAGTTTACCCCCAAGGAAGGCTCACAGACGGTCTAATAGTGATATCCCATTTGGGTTTAGTTCTGTGATGCAGTCTTCTCCACCACTGAGAGGGACTGTAGGAGGAGGAGGTATGGAGAGGTGTGCTCCTGGTAGGGAGAATATGGTAGTTGGTAACAAGCCACCTCAGGTGATCAAGAGGGAGTGGGAGAAAGGTGTAGACGGGAATGAAGAAGGGATGGGTGAGAGGAAATCTGAAGGTGAAGCTATGGATGATTTGTTCTCAGCGTATATGAATTTGGACAACTTGGACTCATTGAACTCATCAGGGACTGATGACAAGAATGCGAATGAGAATCGTGAGGATTTAGACAGCAGGGCCAGTGGAACCAAGACAAATGGTGGTGATAGCAGTGATAATGAGGCGGAGAGCAGCATTAATGAAAGCGGTAGTAACTATCCAATAGTAGGATTGAGTTCATCAGTAGAGAGGAGGGAAGGGATCAAAAGGAGTGCTGAAGGGGATATTGCTCCAACATCAAGACATCACAGAAGTGTTTCTTTGGATAGTTTCATGGGAAGTTGAACTTTGGTGATGAGTCCCCTAAGCTCCCTCCTTCGCCGGGTCCTCGCCCTGGACAGTTATCTCCGACTAGCTCCATTGATGGGAGTGCCTTTAGTTTGGATTTTGGGAATGGGGAGTTCAGCAGTGTTGAGCTTAAGAAAATTATGGCCAATGAGAAACTTACTGAAATTGCTCTAACTGATCCAAAGCGTGCAAAGAGGTATTATCCTTTTGTGTTTCTTCTTTACTCCCTTACTATGGTTGATGTGAGTAGTCATTTTCAGTAAAAGGTAATCTCATTCTGTTTTGTTGATTCAGAATTTTAGCAAATCGTCAATCTGCTGCCCGTTCCAAAGAAAGGAAGATGAGATACATATCGGAACTAGAACACAAGGTTCAGACTCTTCAGACTGAAGCTACTACGTTGTCTGCCCAGCTTACCCTTTTGCAGGTGATAATTTCAGTGACTCGTTAGGTTCTCTAGTATATAGATGCCGAGTTGGGTATATGTTTTGCTGATCATAATTTTTGTGGGTTATGCAGAGGGATTCTGTTGGACTGACAAATCAGAATAATGAACTGAAGTTTCGTCTACAAGCCATGGAACAACAGGCAAAACTTGGGGATGGTATGCACATGCATTTTGAAATTATAAAATATATGCATAGATGTTGTTTCAGTTGGATTTGTATCCTGGTTTAGAAGCAACAATGCACATGATGAAGGGTATCTCATCTCATCTTTGGAAATGTGAGTTTGATTTTTGTTTTTTTTTCCCATTTGGTTGTTGTTGGGTACAACGCTTGGCAGCTCTGAATGAAGCATTGACTGCTGAGGTTAGGCGATTGAAGATTGCAACAGCAGAAATGAGTGGAAACAGTGGTGCAGATGCATCGAAAGGCATTGGCCAGCAGCAGACTTGTGTTCGTTCCAACGAAACGGAACAATGAGATTCCTGAAGCACACACTAAAAGGAAGGATGATGGCAAATATAGCTTTGGTTAATGAAGAAGCTGTTGGCTGTGTCTGTCAAGTCTGGAAGAAGCATTCTGTTAATTACTTTGTTAATCACACTCATTATAGATATGTTATCGTAGCTCATATTCGTTAATCATCAACATGGTAGATAGAAATTTGTTATTTAAATTTGAATTTATGAATATAAATTATTATTATATATATATATAAAAATGAGACTAGTATGTATGATGGGCATCTGTCAAGGTGATCCTATCTCCCCCTCCACTTTATCCTGTTATCAAATGTGCTATCTTTCCTTGTGGAAAGAAATGTTGAGCAAAATGCTTTCTCTGGGATTCACCTGTGCTGGCGATCTCCGTTGTTGACTCATTGCCTTTTTGCTGACGACATGGTAGTTTTCGGGAAAGCTAACATCAATGAAGCAAAGGCAATTATGGAGGGTTTTTCAATCTATGGCTAGTGCACGGGAAAAGAAATAAATCCAGACAAATCATCTGTTTTCTTTAGTGGCAACTCTCAAGGAGGACATTTCTTCAATTTTGAGATTTATCTCTTTAGCCTGTCACTCTAAATATCTTGGGGTCCCAACTGATTGGGGGCGCTACAGGAAGGAAACTTTCGCCTTCTTGATTCAACGGATAGAGAAACAAAGTCAGGCATGGAGAGGCAAGATCCTATCTCAAGCGAGGAGGGAAACCCTGATTAAATCAGTGATCTTGGCTATTCCTACTTACCTCATGAGTGTCTTCTTCCTGCCTATCGATCTCTCTCGGAAGATGGATTCTCTGGTTAGAAATTTCTTCTGGTCAGGAGACTCTCAAAGCGCTCTATTCATTGGACTGACGGGGAGACACTTTGTCTCTCTAAAAAGGATGGGGTCTCGGGTTCCGCAGCTTCTCAGATTCCAATTTAGCCCTCTTGGCAAAGTAAGGGTGGAGGATTATGACCAACCCAAATGCTCTCTAGGTGCGCGTCCAAAAAAGCATATACTTCCATCGTCGTGATTTCTTCAATGCCAAAAAGGGTGGCCGTCTTTCTTGTATTTGGTCTAGTTTCTTCAGGGCTAGAGAGACCATTTCCTTGGGAGCTATCAAGAGAATTGGTGATGAAAGTACAGTGGATATCAACTATGATCCTTGGGTCCCCTCCTTTCCCAAATTTTTGACGCCTTTCAATGGCTGTTCGTCCAAGCACGTTTCAGAATGGATCAATCTGGATACTCGCAAATGGAAGGAGGATGAAATTGCTTGATTTTTCTCTCTCGTTCACACTAGAGTCCACAAGGGATGCCGGATGATTGGAAGTGGAGCTTTTAAAAAAATAGTGATTTAATTTCTCGGTCCGCTCAACTTACCATGCTAGGAGAAATTGACATTTGAGGATCGCTCCGCCAGGACGTGATAATACAAATGACAAGCTATGAAAATGGCTATGGAGTCTTTCTCTCCCGCCCAAAATTAAATTATTTATGTGGAGATGTACAAAAAATGCCCTGGCCACCAAAGTGAACCTTTACAGCCGTTATTGTGCCCCAGATGGCCTTTGCCCGATTTGCCACAACTCTGCAGAAAACATGTGGCACTCACTGCCTCTTCACCTGCCCACATGCTAGGGAAGTTTGGTCATCTATATTCCCCACTATGTCTCCGCCTGTGATCGTTACCGATTTCACCCAATGGATGTTTCCTCGGTTCTCTTTGACAGGTATACAAGAAACAAGGAAAATGGCAGCGATCATTTGGAATATTTGGGAGGTTAGGAACGAGATGATCTTTAGAGGGACGGTTCCGGTCGGGGTCGCTACAACCCTCAAAATCTCTCGGGATCTAGAGAACTGGAAGGAGTGGAATGCTATCAACAATTATGCGAGGCCCCCTATTAACAACGTCGCCTTTGACCACTCCACCTAACCACACCAACCCCCATGTCCACCACCGAGAATTGCTGACCTAGTAATTCATTGTGATGGGTCTTTTGACAAAGACTCCCTGAAGGTGGCCTATGATGTTGTCATAACTAACAACCATGGTCAGGTATGCGATGACAGGAGTGATAGTTTCTTCTGTTCATCCCCTATTGATGCAGAAGCAAAAACGATATTTGAAGCGGTTCAAATGGGTTCTACCCGACAAGTCTCTACATTGATCTTTTCTGACTGCCTTTCCCTAGTAAAGGTCATCAAGGATTCTCATGCTCCATGGCCTTGGGAGTGTTTGGCCCTCACTTCTCATATTGTTCAGCTTCTTACAGCTTTCCCTTGGATCACGATTAATTTGACACCAAGGAAGTTGAATACCAAAGCAGATTGGGTTGTAAAGTCCACCCGAAAGAATACTCTCCCAGATAATTGGATAGGGTTCCTGAATGCTTAATCTTCTCTCTTTCCTGCTTGCTTGTGTGTTTGACACTTGAGTGAGCTGTACCTCTTCAGACGTGTGTGTGTGTGTGTGTCGTATGTATGGTATTTTCACTATTTTTTTGGAGAAGAAGAGAAGTTGGTAGAGCCTACTGACAAAGTCTATTGTCGTCTGTGGTGACTTGTTTGGTAAATTTGTGGTGAAACTGAACCAATAACCCTTGTGCTTGTGCTTGTGCATGTGCATGTTTTAGATTAGGTTGGAAGGAACCATATTTTGGGGTCTCTAGGATTCAATGTTGGGGACTCGACATTGATTGATTTTTTAGAACTAGCTTATAACATTTCTCGGGTCTTGATTTTTTTTAAAGCTAGTTCAAGATAGATATTTTGTTTACAAATGAAAAGAAATCTCTTACAGACTTTGAATCAAAACAAAATTAAGTAACAAGAAGATTTATAATAATAGTCTGCAACAACTACTACAAAGACCAAAAATTGTGGGGGATCGAAAATAGCACATTCATTCAATTAGCTAAATCAATCTAACCTGCTAATGTGGTCAACGACCGATCCTTGTCCACTGCTGGTCCTTGAACCCAACCCCCATCAATGGAGTCTATGCTACCATTCAGACCATCATCCACGAAATCACCAACTCGCTTCACTTTAACAGCCTCAACCTCATTCTCATTCGGCAGCACCGGGTAGTTCCCTGAGAAGCAAGCATAGCAGAAGTTTGAAGACTCCTCCTTCAGCAAACCCTTCAAGCTCTCAAATGATAAAAATGCTAGCGAATCACACCCTATGAAGTCCCTTATCTCCTCCACGCTCATCCTGTTCGATATCAGCTCCTCTGAGCTCGGTGTATCAACTCCATAGTAACAAGATGCTATTATTGGTGGACTAGCAATCCTCATGTGAACCTCTTTTGCTCCAGCTTCCTTAATCATCCTAACTATCTTGGATGAAGTCGTTCCTCTCACGATTGAATCATCCACAACCACAACCCTCTTCCCTTCCAGTATCTGTCTAACCGGAGACAGCTTCAGCTTCACACCAAAGTCCCTAATCTTCTGAGATGGCTCAATGAACGTCCTCCCCACGTAATGGGACCTTATAAGCCCCTGCTGGAATGGGACTCCTGCTTTAGCTGCATAGCCAAGAGCTGCAACAACCCCAGAATCCGGAACAGCAATCACAACATCACAATCAACACCAGCCTCAGTGGCAAGTATCTCACCGAAAAGTCGCCTCGATTCATAAACAGACTTGCTGAACACCACAGACTGAGGGAGAGCAAAGTAGATGTGCTCGAATATGCACTGTTTAGGCTGGTGGTGAGTCAATAGGCAGAGCGAAGAGATTCCATCCTTATCAACCACCACAACTTCACCAGGATTGACTTCCCTCTCATAAGTGGCGTCAATCAGATCAAGAGCACAAGTCTCCGAGGCAAACACTAGAGCACCATTGCTCCTCCTACCCATCACCAAGGGCCGAAACCCATGGGGATCCCTCACAGCAACAAGTTTATCCTCTGTCACGAACACCATAGAGTAAGCACCTTGGATCTTCTCACAAGCATCAACAATCCTAGACAAGAATGGCCTATCCTTGGAGGTGGCAATCAAGTGCAAAACAGCTTCAGTATCAGAGCTAGTGTTGAAGATTGAACCACTATCTTCAAGGTCAGCCCTAAGTTTCCTATAGTTGACGAAATTGCCATTGTGGGCGACCCCGACAGATCCGAATCGATAGCCAGCGACAAAGGGCTGAACGTTCTTAAGCATGGAAGCACCAGCGGTGGAATACCTAACATGACCAATGGCCATATCGCCGGGCAATTGATTGATTTTGGACTCGTTAAACACATCAGTGACTAAGCCGACACCTGTAACAGATTGAAATACCTCGTTATTGACAGAGACAATACCAGCGCCTTCCTGGCCGCGATGCTGCAGGGCGTGGAGGCCTAAGTAGCAGAGTCGAGAGGCTTCAGGATCGCCATAGACTCCCACAACTCCGCACTCCTCTCGAGGCTTCTCATCAAGTTCGTCATAATAGGAAGAAGAATCGTCTTTCTCCAGTGGGGAAGCAAGGGAGACGTGGCTTGGCTTGCGGGTGTGAGAGAATGACAAGTTATGAGCGGCGGGGGAGGGTTTATGGAGGGTTTTTGAAGTAGTGGGAAGGAAAACAGTGGATTTGTGAGGAAAGGATGATTTGGACGGCGAGGAAACACAAGGTTTGGAGATGGTGGCAGCGGTGGCGGTGGCGGTGGCGGCCATGGAAACAAAGGGTTGGGTTGCGTTGGGTTTGGATGGTGGAACTGTGCTGTACTGTGACTGTGAGGAAGAAGAGCGGGATCAGGATGTTATATAAACTTGTTTTGGTTTCTAGGTTTTTTTAATGCTTCTACGAATATACGATAATTATAAGGAAAAAAATAATCATTCAATATAATAGGGAGAATAGCACTTTAGCCCCCTATACTTTTCCAACATAACAGATAGCCCCTTATACTATAAATCATTCTTTTTACCCTCTCCTACTTTAATACTTTTCCGTTTGGATTCTTCTATTTCAACTTTCACTCTTCTTAACATTAAATTTGGACAAAGAGAAATATCCAGGGGCGGAACTAAGGGGGAGCCGGGACGAGCCCTGGCTCAACCCATTTTCGGTCCCGAGCATTACATTCAAGTCTGTATTTTTTATTTTTTCGAATCCGGCTCAGTGTAAATTTTAAATCTAGCTTAGTGTTATATTAATTCGGCTAAATTCATTGTTACAGTTTCAAACTTAGGAACCAAAATATTTTAAAACCCTAGTCTTTATAAGAAAAACTAATATAGTTAATATACTCAATCATATTAACCATTTCATTATCTAATACTAATATTTCGTCAACATTTGTAGATGGTTGATAAAACCAATATCATTTTATCTCGGCTTATGAACGAGTAAGAATACAATATTTGATGATAAACTATTCAAATCAATAAAAAAATCGCCGGTGGCACATTTCAATTTTAATTTAGTGAAGAGTAATACTACTAATTTTAAGAACAAATATATCAGACACAATAAATTAGTGAAAATGGTCGCAAACTAAAAGTAAATAATATATGTAACGTGATATATATTATTGTAGTTATTGTATTATACTACTACTACTACAATTTTCTCAATTATGAAAAAAATTGTTTTAATTCTGGCTCAGTGCATTATTGAATCCTGGTTCCGCCCCTGGAAATATCAGAGATGGGAGACGAAGAGTTGGTCGTCAGATAGGTATAAATTGGGGAGGTATCACGAATAACATGGTAAAATACGAAGGATTTGAAGACCACACATTTTATTCATAAATTCCATCCTATCTAATTTTATATATTTATATTCATAAAAAAAAATCATTCAGTAATCTAATACATGGTTGTTGGAGCTAACGTGGTGTGATGTACAGAACGTGCATCAATTAACTTTTTCTGTTTTTGCTTATAATCTATTTTTTTTTTGGGTAGAAATTATTTGATAGAATTATTGCAAAGAATATGAACCTCTAAACCAGTTATACAAACGTACACGATTTATTTGATAGAATTATTGAATAGAACTATACATTCAGAAAGAAAAAAGAATATGCTACATGCCTATTTTTTAGAAATTAATTATTAGTTTTTAATTATTATTGTTAGTGGGATATTATATATTCTAATTAGTTATTAAGTTTGTTTAGGTTATTAGTTAGAGAATTAGTCTAAGAGTTTAAAGGCTATATAATGCCTTTGATGTATACAAATTAAGGAATAAGAAAAGAAAACTTAATTTAATTATTATTATTGTTTACTACCGCATGTTTCCATCTTCATCATCCATCATCATCAGCCAACATCATCATCAGCCAACATCATCATCATCATCATCTCATCAGAATGAGCACGTTACATGTGGTATCAGAGCCGGACGTTCCATCGACGATAAAACCAAGCTTTCCAAGGTATTCAAGAATCGATAATCCACTATCATGGATTTATCCGCTGAAGAAAATTTTAGATTCGTTAATATGTCAGACGATTGATGTAGGCTTATGATTGCACAAATATATTTAGAGGGAGAACCTCAACTATGGCTTTTAAAGTTCAAGAAAAAAGTTGACAACAAAATCATGTGGGATGAGCTAAAGTCGGGATGCGAACTAGATTCAAGGTTGACTTTCCAAGATTTGTTGGAGATGAGGACCCTACGATTTGGATCTGTCAAACCGATCAGTACTTTCAGTTCTATCGTACCGTCGAGGCTGACAAGGTTTTCATCGCTTCAATTTTCTTGGAATGTGAGGCTCAACTGTGGCTTCGAGTGATGAAGGAGTCTGTACAAGAGGTTACGTGGGAGCAAATGAAAGAATGGTTGTATGTCAGGTATAGCCCGATCAAGATCGACGAAGGGAATAAGAGCTCTGAAGTTCCTGATGGTGGGAATTTCATATTAGAGCTTCCAATCCAAGAAGAAGAAGTAATCCAAGAATGCAAGGAAATAGATGAATCTTCTGTAGACATCTCAACAAAGAATTCATCGGTATTATTTTCTCGATAGTTGATATCAAAAGTTATGCGGCTGATGGATTCCAATTGAAAGATGAGAATATTGAGGACGAGACAACTAATTTGATGAGTTTGATAATGGAAGACTCCATCGTCAATTTAAGTTCATATTTCTTTTGGTCAATTGGATCGATCCAGATGGCAGCCACTTCAAGTTGTTCGACAATGGATGATGATCATAAGAGCGTACTCGAACCTTGGCGACAAGGTTCTTTCGGAGGGGAATAATATGTTACATGCCTATTTTTTAGGAATTAATTATTAGTTTTTAATTATTATTGTTAGTGGGATATTATATATCTTAATTGGTTGTTGAGTTTATTTAGGTTATTATTTAGAGAATTAATCTAAGAGTTTAAAGGCGATATAATGTCTTTGATGTACACGAATTACAGAATAAGAAAAGAAATCTTAATATAATTATTATTATTGTTTACTGCCGCCTGTTTCCATCTTCATCATCCATCATCTTCTTCATCCATCATCATCATCAACCAAGATCATCATCTCATCAGAATGAGCACGTTACATGTGGTATCAAAACAAAACGTTCCATCGACGATAAAACCATGCATTCCAAGGTACGCGGGAATCAATAAGCCACTATCATGGATTAATTGTGCTGAAGAATATTTTAGATTCATCAATATGTAAGATGATTGGTGCAGGGTTATTATTGCACAAATATATTTGGAGGGAGCAGCTCAACAGTGGCTTTTAAAGTTCAAGAAAGAAGTTGACAACGAAATCACGTGGGATGAGCTAAAAGTCGGGATGCAAACTATATTCAAGGTCAAGTTTCCAAGATTTGTTGGAGATGAGGACCCCATGATTTGGATCTGTCAAGCCGATCAGTACTTTCAGTTCTATTGTACCATCGAGGCTGACAAGGTTTTCATCGCTTCAATTTTACTGGAATGTGAGGTTCAACTGTGTCTTCGAGCGATGAAGGAGTCTTCACAAGAGGTTACGTGGGAGAAAATGAAAGAATGGTTTTATGTCAGGTATAGCCCGATCAAGACCGATGTAGGGAATAAAAGCTCTGAAGTTCTTGATGGTGGGAATTTCACATTAGAGCTTCTAGTCCAAGACGAAGTAATCCAAGAATGCAAGGAAAAAGATGAATCTTCCGTAGACATCTCAACAACGAATTCATCGGTATTATTTTTCTCGACAGTTGATATCAACAGTTATGCGACTGATGGATTCCAATTGAAAGATGAGAATATTGAGGACGAGACAACTAATTTGATGAGTTTGATAATGGAAGACTCCATGGTCAATTTAAGTTGTGTCTTCATATTTCTTTTGGTTAATTGGATCAATCCAGATGGCAGCCACTTGAAGTTGTTCGACAATGGACGATGATCATAAGAGCATACTCGAACCCTGAGGACAAAGTTCTTTCGGAGGGGAATCATATGTTACGTGCCTATTTTTTAGGAATTAATTATTAGTTTTTAATTATTATTGTTAGTGGGATATTATATATCTTAATAGGTTGTTGATTTTATTTAGGTTATTAGTTAGAGAATTAGTCTAAGAGTTTAAAGGCTATATAATGCCTTTGATGTACACGAATTACGGAATAACAAAAGAAAACTTAATATAATAATTATTATTGTTTACTGCCACCTGTTTCCATCTTCATCATCCATCATCTTCTTCATCCATCATCATCTTCATCATCATCAGTTATCATCATCATCAGCAACATCATCATCATAAACATAATCATCATCTCATTAGAATGAGCACGTTACATGTGGTATCAGAGCTGGAAGTTCCATTGATGATAAAATCAAGCTTTCCAATGTACGCAGGAATCGATAATCCACTATCATGGATTTATCTTTCTGAAGAATATTTTAGATTTGTCAAAATGCCAGATGATTGGTGCAGGGTTATGATTGCACAAATATATTTTGAGGGAGAACCTCAAGAATGGCCTTTAAAGTTCAAGAAAGAAGTTGACAACGAAATCACATTAAAAGTCGGGATGCGAACTAGATTCCAGGTTGACTTTTCAAGATTTGTTTGAGATGAGGACCTTATGATTTGGATCTGTCAAGCCGATCAGTACTTTCAGTTCTATCGTATCGTAGAGGGTGACAAGGTTTTCATCGCTTTAATTTTCCTAGAATGTGAGGCTCAACTATGGCTTCCAGCGATGAAGGAGTCTACACAAGAGGTTACATGGGAGCCAATGAAAGAATGATTGTATGTCAGGTATAGCCGATCAAGATCGACGAAGGGAATAAGAGCTTTGAAGTTTCTGACGGTGGGAATTTCATATTAGAGCTTGCAGTCCAAGAAGAAGAAGTAATCCAAGAATGCAAGGAAAGAGATGAATCTTCCGTAGACATCTCAAAAAAAGAATTCATCGGTATTATTTTTATCGACAGTAGATATCAATAGATATGCTGCTGATGTATTCCAATTGAAATAGAGAATATTGAGGACGAAACTACTGGTTTGATGAGTTTGATCATTGAAGACTCCATCGTCAATTTGAGTTGTGTCTTCATATTTCTTTTGGTCAATTGGATCGATCTAGATGACAACCACTTCAAGTTGTTCGACAATGGATGATGATCATAAGAGCGTACTCGAACCTTGAGAACAAGGTTCTTTCGGAGTAGAATCATAAGTTACGTGCCTATATTTTAGGAATTAATTATTAGTTTTTAATTATTATTGTTAGTGGGATTTTATATATCTTAATTAGTTGTTGAGTTTGTTTAGGTTATTAGTTATAGAATTAGTCTAAGAGTTTAAAGGCTATATAATGCCTTTGATGTACACGAATTACGGAATAAGAAAAGAAAACTTAATATAATTATTATTATTGTTTACTGCCGCCTATTTCCATCTTCATCATCCATCATATTCTTTATCCATCATCATCAGTCATCATCATCATCAACCAACATCATCATCTCATCAGAAAGATCACGTTACATGTAGTATCAGAACAAGACGTTCCATCGACGATAAAACCATGCTTTCCAAGGTACGCGGGAATCAATAATCAACTATCATGCATTAATCGTGCTAAAGAAAATTTTAGATTCGTCAATCTGTCAGACGATTGGTGCAAGGTTATTATTGCACAAATATATTTGGAGGGAGTAGCTCAATAGTGGCTTTTAAAATTCAAGAACTAAGTTGACAACGAAATCACGCGAGAGGAGTTAAAAGTTGGGATGCAAAATATATTCAAGGTCGACTTTCCAAGATTTGTTAGAGATGAGGACTCCACGATTTAGATCTGTCAAGCCGATCAGTACTTTTAGTTCTATCGTATCGTCGAGGCTGACAAGGTTTTCATCGCTTCAATTTTCTTGGAATATGAGGCCCAACTATGGCTTCAAGCGATGAAGGAGTCGTCACAAGAGGTTACGTGGGAGAAAATGAAATAATGGTTATATGTCAGGTATAGCCCGATCAAGACCGATGTACGGAATAAAATCTCTGAAGTTCCTGATGGTAGGAATTTCACATTAGAGCTTCCAGTCCAAGACGATGAAGTAATCCAAGAATGCAAGGAAAGAGATGAATCATCCGTAGACATCTCAACAAAGAATTCATCGGTATTATTTTTCTGTCCAGTTGATATCAACAGTTATGTGGCTGATGGATTCCAATTGAAAGATGAGAATATTGAGGACAAAACAACTAATTTGATGAGTTTGATAATGGAAGACTCCATCGTCAATTTGAGTTGTGTCTTCATATTTATTTTGGTCAATTGGATCGATCCAGATGGCAGCCACTTGAAGTTGTTCGACAATGGATGATGATCATAAGAGCATACTCGAACCCTGAGGACAAAGTTCTTTCGGAGGGGAATTATATGTTACGTGCCTATTTTTTAGGAATTAGTTATTAGTTTTTAATTATTATTCTTAGTGGGATATTATATATCTTAATTGGTTGTTGAGTTTGTTTAGGTTATTAGTTAGAGAATTAGTCTAAAAATTTAAAGGCTATATAATGCCTTTGATGTACACGAATTATGGAATAAGAAAAGAAAACTTAATATAATTATTATTAATGTTTACTGCCACCTGTTTCTATCTTCATCATCCATTGTTTTCTTCATCCATCATCATGTTCATCATCATCATCATCAGCAACATCATCATCATCATCATCTCATCAGAATGAGCACGTTACATGTGGTATCAGAGCTGGAAGTTACATTGATGATAAAACAAAGCTTTCCAAGGTACCCAGGAATCGATAATCCACTGTCATGGATTTATATTGCTGAAGAATATTTTAGATTTGTCAATATTCCAGATGATTGGTGCAGAGTTATGATTGCACAAATATATTTGGAGGGAGAACCTCAAGAATTCCCTTTAAAGTTCAAGAAAGAAGTTGACAACGATATCACGTGGGAGGAGCTAAAAGTCGGGATGCGAACTAGATTCAAGGTTGACTTTTCAAGATTTGCTTGAGATGAGGACCCTACGATTTGGATCTATCAAGCCGATCAGTACTTTCAGTTCTATCGTATCGTAGAGGCTGACAAGGTTTGCATCGCTTCAATTTTCCTGGAATGTGAGGCTCCACTGTAGCTTCGAGCGATGAAGGAGTCTTCACAAGAGGTGACGTGGGTGCAAATGAAAGAATGGTTGTATGTCAGGTATAGTCCAATCAAGACCGACGTAGGGAATAAAAGCTCTGAAGTTCCTGATGGTGGGAATTTCACATTAGAGCTTCCAGTCCAATAAGAAGAAGTAATACAAGAATGCAAGGAAAGAGATGAATCTTCTGTAGACATCTCAACAAAGAAGTCATCGGTATTATTTTTCTCGACAGCAGATATCAACAATTATGCGGCTGATGGATTCCAATTGAAAAATGAGAATATTGAGGACGAAACAACTAATTTGATGAGTTTGATCATGGAAGACTCCATCTTCAATTTGAGTTGTGTCTTCATATTTCGTTTGGTAAATTGGATCGATCCAAATGGCATCCACTTCAAGTTGTTCGACAATGGATGATGATCATAAGAGCGTACTCGAACCCTGAGGACAAGGTTCTTTCAGAGGGGAATCATATGTTACATGCCTATTTTTTAGGAATTAATTATTAGTTTTTAATTATTATTGTTAGTGGGATATTATATATCTTAATTAGTTGTTGAGTTTGTTTAGGTTAGTAGTTAGAGAATTAGTCTAAGAGTTTAAAGGCTATATAATGCCTTTGATGTACAAGAATTAAGCAACAAGAAAAGAAAACTTAATTTAATTATTATTAATGTTTATTGATGCCTGTTTCCATCTTCATCATCCATCATCTTCTTCATCGATCATCATTAGTCATCATTATCATCAGCCGACATCATCATCATTATCAGCCGACATCATCATCATCATCTCATCAGAATGAACACGTTACATATGGTATCAGAACCAGACAATCCATCAACGATAAAACCAAGCTTTCCAAGGTACGTGGGAATCGATAATCCACTATCATGGATTTATCATGCTGAAGAATATTTTAGATTCGTCAATATGTCAGACGATTGGTGTATGGTTATGATTGCACAAATATATTTGGAGGGAGAACCTCAACAGTGGCTTTTAAAGTTCAAGAAAAAAGTTGACAACAAAATCATGTGGGATGAGCTAAAGTCGGGATGCGAACTAGATTCAAGGTTGACTTTCCATGATTTGTTGGAGATGAGGACCCTATGATTTGGATCTATCAAGCCGATCAGTACTTTCAGTTCTATCGTACCGTCGAGGCTGACAAGGTTTTCATCTCTTCAATTTCTTGGAATGTGAGGCTCAACTGTGGCTTCGAGTGATGAAGGAGTCTGTACAAGAGGTTACGTGGGAGCAAATGAAAGAATGGTTGTATGTCAGGTATAGCCCCTAATGGTGGGAATTTCATATTAGAGCTTCCAATCCAAGAAGAAGAAGTAATCCAAGAATGCAAGGAAAGAGATGAATCTTCCGTAGACATCTCAACAAAGAATTCATCGGTATTATTTTTCTTGATAGTTGATATCAAAAGTTATGCTGCTGATGGATTCCAATTGAAAGATGAGAATATTGAGGACGAAACAACTAATTTGATGAGTTTGATAATGGAAGACGCCATCGTCAATTTAAGTCGTATTTCTTTTGGTCAATTGGATCAATCTAGATGGAAGCCACTTCAAGTTGTTCGACAATGGATGATGATCATAAGAGCGTACTCGAACCTTGGCGACAAGGTTCTTTCGGAGGGGAATAATATGTTACGTGCCTATTTTTTAGGAATTAATTATTAGTTTTTAATTATTATTGTCAGTGGGATATTATATATCTTAATTGGTTGTTGATTTTATTTAGGTTATTAGTTAGAGAATTAATCTAAGAGTTTAAAGGCTATATAATGTCTTTGATGTACACGAATTACGGAATAAGAAAAGAAATCTTAATATAATTATTATTATTGTTTACTGCCGCTTGTTTCCATCTTCATCATCCATCATCTTCTTCATCCATCATCATCAGTCATCATCATCATCAACCAAGATCATCATCTCATCAGAATGAACACGTTACATGTGGTATCAGAACAAGACGTTCCATCGACGATAAAACCATGCATTCCAAAGTACGCGGGAATCAATAAGCCACTATCATGGATTAATCGTGCTGAAGAATATTTTAGATTCATCAATATGTAAGACGATTGGTGCAGGGTTATTATTGCACAAATATATTTGGAGGGAGCAGCTCAACATTGGCTTTTAAAGTTCAAGAAAGAAGTTGTCAACGAAATCACGTGGGATGAGCTAAAAGTCAGGATGCAAACTATATTCAAGGTCAAGTTTCCAAGATTTGTTGGAGATGAGGACCCCATGATCTGGATCTGTCAAGCCGATCAGTACTTTCAGTACTATCGTACCATCGAGGCTGACAAGGTTTTCATCGCTTCAATTTTACTGGAATGTGAGGTTGAACTGTGTCTTCGAGCGATGAAGGAGTCTTCACAAGAGGTTATGTGGGAGAAAATGAAAGAATGGTTTTATGTCAGGTATAGCCCGATCAAGACCGATGTAGGGAATAAAAGCTCTGAAGTTCCTGATGGTGGGAATTTCACATTAGAGCTTCTAGTCCAAGACGAAGTAATCCAAGAATGCAAGGAAAAAGATGAATCTTCCGTAGACATCTCAACAATGAATTCATCGGTATTATTTTTCTCGACAGTTGATATCAACAGTTATATGACTGATGGATTCCAATTGAAAGATGAGAATATTGAGGACGAGACAACTAATTTGACGAGTTTGATAATGGAAGACTCCATCGTCAATTTAAGTTGTGTCTTCATATTTCTTTTGGTTAATTGGATCGATCCAGATGGAAGCCACTTGAAGTTGTTCGACAATGGACGATGATCATAAGAGCATACTCGAACCCTGAGGACAAAGTTCTTTCGGAGGGGAATCATATGTTACGTGCCTATTTTTTAGGAATTAATTATTAGTTTTTAATTATTATTGTTAGTGGGATATTATATATCTTAATTGGTTGTTGATTTTATTTAGGTTATTAGTTAGAGAATTATTTTAAGAGTTTAAAGGCTATATAATGCCTTTGATGTACACGAATTACGGAATAACAAAAGAAAACTTAATATAATAATTGATATTGTTTACTGCCACCTGTTTCCATCTTCATCATCCATCATCTTCTTCATCCATCATCATCTTCATCATCATCAGTGATTATCATCATCAGCAACATCATCATCATCAACATCATCAGCATCTCATTAGAATGAGCACGTTACATGTGGTATCAGAGCTGGAAGTTCCATTGATGATAAAACCAAGCTTTCCAAGGTACGCGGGAATCGATAATCCACTATCATGGATTTATCTTGCTGAATAATATTTTAGATTTGTCAAAATGCCAGGTGATTGGTGCAGGGTTATGATTGCACAAATATATTTGGAGGGAGAACCTCAAGAATGGCCTTTAAAGTTCAAGAAAGAAGCTGACAACGAAATCACATGGGAGGAGCTAAAAGTCGGGATGCGAACTAGATTCAAGGTTGACTTTTCAAGATTTGTTTGAGATGAGGACCCTATGATTTGGATCTGTCAAGCCGATCAGTACTTTCAGTTCTATCATATGGTAGATGGTGACAAGGTTTTCATCGCTTTAATTTTCCTAGAATGTGAGGCTCAACTATGGCTTCGAGCGATGAAGGAGTCTGCACAAGAGGTTACATGGGAGCGAATGAAAGAATGATTGTATGTCAGGTATAGCCGATCAAGATCGACGAAGGGAATAAGAGCTTTGAAGTTTCTGACGGTGGGAATTTCATATTAGAGCCTGCAGTCCAAGAAGAAGAAGTAATCCAAGAATGCAAGGAAAGAGATGAATCTTCCGTAGACATCTCAACAAAGAATTCATCGGTATTATTTTTATCGACAGTAGATATCAGCAGTTATGTGGCTGAAGGATTCCAATTGAAAGACGAGAATATTGAGGACGAAACAACTAACTTGATGAGTTTGATAATGGAAGACTCCATCGTTAGTTTGAGTTGTGTCTTCATATTTCTTTTGGTCAATTGGATCGATCCAGATGGTAGCCACCTGAAATTGTTCAACAATGGATAATGATCATAAGAGCATACTCGAACCCTGATGACAAAGTTCTTTCGGAGGGGAATCATATGTTACGTGCCTATTTTTTAGTAATTAATTATTAGTTTTTAATTATTATTGTTAGTGGGATATTATATATCTTAATTGGTTGTTGAGTTTCTTTTGGTTATTAGTTAGAGAATTAGTCTAAGAGTTTAAAGGCTATATAATGCCTTTGATGTGCACGAATTACAGAGTAACAAAAGAAAACTTCATATAATAATTATTATTGTTTACTGCCACCTGTTTCCATCTTCATCATCCATCATCTTCTTCACCCATCATCATCTTCATCATCATCAGTCATAATAATCATCAGCAACATCATCATCATTTCATCAGAATGAGGACGTTACATGTGGTATCAGAGCTGGAAGTTCCATTGATGATAAAACCAAGCTTTCCAAGGTACGCGAGAATCGATAATCCATTGTCATGGATTTATCTTGCTGAATAATATTTTAGATTTGTCAATATGCCAGATGATTGGTGCAAGGTTATGATTGCACAAATATATTTGGAGGGAGAACCTCAAGAATGGCCTTTAAAGTTCAAGAAAGAAGTTGACAACAAAATCACGTGGGTGGAGCTAAAAGTCGGGATGCGAGCTAGATTTAAGGTTGACTTTTCAAGATTTGTTTGAGATGAGGACCCTACGATTTGGATCTGTAAAGCCGATCAGTACTTTCAGTTCTATTGGATCGTAGAGGCTGACAAGGTTTTCATCGCTTCAATTTTCCTGGAATGTGAGGCTTAACTGTGGCTTCGAGCGATGAAGGAGTCTTCACAAGAGGTTACGTGGGTGCAAATTAAAGAATGGTTGTATGTCAGGTATAGTCTGATCAAGACCGACATAGGGAATAAAAGCTCTGAAGTTCCTGATGGTGGGAATTTCACATTAGTGCTTCCAGTCCAATAAGACGAAGTAATCCAAGAATGCAAGAAATAAGATGAATCTTCCATAGACAGCTTAACAAAGAATACTTCAGTATTTTTTTTTTTGACAGTTGATATCAATAGATATGCTGCTGATGTATTCCAATTGAAAGATGAGAATATTGAGGACGAAACTACTAGTTTGATGAGTTTGATCATTGAAGACTCCATCGTCAATTTGAGTTGCGTCTTCATATTTCTTTTGGTCAATTGGATCGATCCAGATGGCAGCCACTTCAAGTTGTTCGACAATGGATGATGATCATAAGAGCGTACTCGAACCTTAAGGACAAGGTTCTTTCAGAGTGGAATCATATGTTACGTGCCTATATTTTAGGAATTAATTATTAGTTTTTAATTATTATTGTTAGTGAGATATTATATTCTTAATTAGTTGTTGAGTTTGTTTAGGTTATTAGTTATAGAATTAGTCTAAGAGTTTAAAGGCTATATAATGCCTTTGATGTACACGAATTACGGAATAAGAAAAGAAAACTTAATATAATTATTATTTTTGTTTACTGCCGCCTATTTCCATCTTCGTCATCCATCATATTCTTCATCCATCATCATCAGTCATCATCATCATCAACCAACATCGTCATCTCATCAGAATGAGCACGTTACATGTAGTATCAGAACAAGACGTTCCATCGACGATAAAACCATGCTTTCCAAGGTACGCGGGAATCAATAATCAACTATCATGGATTAATCGTGCTAAAGAAAATTTTAGATTCGTCAATCTGTCAGACGATTGGTGCAGGGTTATTATTGCACAAATATATTTGGAGGGAGTAGCTCAGTAGTGGCTTTTAAAGTTCAAGAACTAAGTTGACAACGAAATCACGCGGGAGGAGCTAAAAGTCGGGATGCGAACTATATTCAAGGTCGACTTTCCAAGATTTGTTAGAGATGAGGACTCCACGATTTAGATCTGTCAAGCCGATCAGTACTTTCAGTTCTATCGTATCGTCGAGGCTGACAAGGTTTTCATCGCTTCAATTTTCCTGGAATATGAGGCCCAACTACGGCTTCGAGCGATGAAGAAGTCTTCACAAGAGGTTACGTGGGAGAAAATGAAAGAATGGTTGTATGTCAGGTATAGCCCGATCAAGACCGATGTACGGAATAAATCTCTGAAGTTCCTGATGGTAGGAATTTCACATTAGAGCTTCCAGTCCAAGACGATGAAGTAATCCAAGAATGTAAAGAAAGAGATGAATCTTCCGTAGACATCTCAACAAAGAATTCATCGGTATTATTTTTCTGTCCAGTTGATATCAACAGTTATGTGGCTGATGGATTCCAATTGAAAGATGAGAATATTGAGGACGAAACAACTAATTTGATGAGTTTGATAATGGAAGACTCCATCGTCAATTTGAGTTGTGTCTTCATATTTATTTTGGTCAATTGGATCGATCTAGATGGCAGCCACTTGAAGTTGATCGACAATGGATGATGATCATAAGAGCATACTCGAACCCTAAGGACAAAGTTCTTTCGGAGGGGAATCATATGTTACGTGCCTATTTTTTAGGAATTAGTTTATAGTTTTTAATTATTATTGTTAGTGGGATATTATATATCTTAATTGGTTGTTGAGTTTGTTTAGGTTATTAGTTAGATAATTAGTCTAAAAGTTTAAAGGCTATATAATGCCTTTGATGTACACGAATTATGGAATAAGAAAAGAAAACTTAATATAATTATTATTAATGTTTACTGCCACCTGTTTCTATCTTCATCATCCATTATCTTCTTCATCCATCATCATGTTTATCATCATCAGTCATCATCATCATCAGCAACATCATCATCATCATCATCTCATCAGAATGAGCACGTTACATTGATGATAAAACCAAGCTTTCCAAGGTACCCAGGAATCGATAATCCACTGTCATGGATTTATATTGCTGAAGATTATTTTAGATTTTTCAATATTCCAGATGATTGGTGCAAAGTTATGATTGCACAAATATATTTGGAGGGAGAACCTCAAGAATGGACTTTAAAGTTCAAGAAAGAAGTTGACAACGAAATCACGTGGGAGGAGCTAAAAGTCGGGATGCGAACTAGATTCAAGGTTGACTTTTCAAGATTTGTTTGAGATGAGGACCCTACGATTTGGATCTATCAAGCCGATCAGTACTTTCAGTTCTAACGTATCGTAGAGGCTGACAAGGTTTTCATCGCTTCAATTTTCCTGGAATGTGAGGCTCCACTGTGGCTTCGAGCGATGAAGGAGTCTTCACAAGAGGTTACGTGGGTGTAAATGAAAGAATGGTTGTATGTCAGGTATAGTCCGATCAATACCGACGTAGGGATTAAAAGCTTTGAAGTTCCTGATGGTGGGAATTTCACATTAGAGCTTCCAGTCCAATAAGAAGAAGTAATCCAAGAATGCAAGGAAAGAGATGAATCTTCCGTAGACATCTCAACAAAGAAGTCATCAGTATTATTTTTCTCGACAGCAAATATCAAATTATGCGGCTGATGGATTCCAATTGAAAAATGAGAATATTGAGGACGAAACAACTAATTTGATGAGTTTGATCATGGAAGACTCCATCTTCAATTTGAGTTGTGTCTACATATTTCGTTTGGTAAATTGGATCAATCCAGATGGCATCCACTTCAAGTTGTTCGACAATGGATGATGATCATAAGAGCGTACTCGAACCCTGAGGACAAGGTTCTTTCAGAGGGGAATCATATGTTACGTGCCTATTTTTTACGAATAAATTATTAGTTTTTAATTATTATTGTTAGTGGGATGTTATATAGCTTAATTAATTGTCGAGTTTGTTTAGGTTAGTAGTTAGAGAATTAGTCTAAGAGTTTAAAGGCTATATAATGACTTTGATTTACACGAATTAAGGAACAAGAAAAGAAAACTTAATTTAATTATTATTAATGTTTACTGATGCCTGTTTCCATCTTCATCATCGATCATCTTCTTCATCCATCATCATTAGTCATCATTATCATCAGCCGGCATCATCATCAGCCGGCATCATCATCATCATCTCATCAGAATGAGCACGTTACATATGGTATTAGAACCGGACAATCCATCGATGATAAAACCAAGCTTTCCAAGGTACGCGGGAATCGATAATCCACTGTCATGGATTTATCATGCTGAAGAATATTTTAGATTCGTCAATATGTCAGACGATTGGTGCATGGTTATGATTGCACAAATATATTTGGAGGGAGAACCTCAATAGTGGCTTTTAAAGTTCAAGAAAGAAGTTGACAATGAAATCACGTGAGAGGAGCTAAAAGTCGGGATGCGAACTAGATTCAATGTCGAATTTCCAAGATTTTTTGGAGATGAGGACCCTACGATTTGGATCTGTCAAGCCGATAACTACTTTTAGTTCTATCGTACCATCAAGGCTGACAAGGTTTTCATCGCTTTAATTTTCCTAGAATGTGAGGCTCAACTGTGGCTTCGAGCGATGAAGGAGTCTGCACAAGAGGTTACATGGGAGCGAATGAAACTATGATTATATGTCAGGTATAGCCGATCAAGATCGACGAAGGGAATAAGAGCTCTGAAGTTTCTGACGGTGGGAATTTCATATTAGAGCTTGCAGTCCAAGAAGAAGAAGTAATCCAAGAATGCAAGGAAAAAGATGAATCTTCCGTAGACATCTCAACAAAGAATTCATCGGTATTATTTTTCTGTCCAGTTGATATCAACAGTTATGTGGCTGATGGATTCCAATTGAAAGATGAGAATATTGAGGACGAAACAACTAACTTGATGAGTTTGATAATGGAAGACTCCATCGTCAATTTGAGTTGTGTCTTCATATTTATTTTGGTCAATTGGATCGATCTAGATGGCAGCCACTTGAAGTTGATCGACAATGGATGATGATCATAAGAGCATACTCGAACCCTAAGGACAAAGTTCTTTCGGAGGGGAATCATATGTTACGTGCCTATTTTTTAGGAATTAGTTATTAGTTTTTAATTATTATTGTTAGTGGGATATTATATATCTTAATTGGTTGTTGAGTTTGTTTAGGTTATTAGTTAGATAATTAGTCTAAAAGTTTAAAGGCTATATAATGCCTTTGATGTACACGAATTATGGAATAAGAAAAGAAAACTTAATATAATTATTATTAATGTTTACTGCCACCTGTTTCTATCTTCATCATCCATTATCTTCTTCATCCATCATCATGTTTATCATCATCAGTCATCATCATCATCAGCAACATCATCATCATCATCATCTCATCAGAATGAGCACGTTACATTGATGATAAAACCAAGCTTTCCAAGGTACCCAGGAATCGATAATCCACTGTCATGGATTTATATTGCTGAAGATTATTTTAGATTTTTCAATATTCCAGATGATTGGTGCAAAGTTATGATTGCACAAATATATTTGGAGGGAGAACCTCAAGAATGGACTTTAAAGTTCAAGAAAGAAGTTGACAACGAAATCACGTGGGAGGAGCTAAAAGTCGGGATGCGAACTAGATTCAAGGTTGACTTTTCAAGATTTGTTTGAGATGAGGACCCTACGATTTGGATCTATCAAGCCGATCAGTACTTTCAGTTCTAACGTATCGTAGAGGCTGACAAGGTTTTCATCGCTTCAATTTTCCTGGAATGTGAGGCTCCACTGTGGCTTCGAGCGATGAAGGAGTCTTCAGAAGAGGTTACGTGGGTGCAAATGAAAGAATGGTTGTATGTCAGGTATAGTCCGATCAATACCGACGTAGGGATTAAAAGCTTTGAAGTTCCTGATGGTGGGAATTTCACATTAGAGCTTCCAGTCCAATAAGAAGAAGTAATCCAAGAATGCAAGGAAAGAGATGAATCTTCCGTAGACATCTCAACAAAGAAGTCATCGGTATTATTTTTCTCGACAGCAAATATCAAATTATGCGGCTGATGGATTCCAATTGAAAAATGAGAATATTGAGTACGAAACAACTAATTTGATGAGTTTGATCATGGAAGACTCCATCTTCAATTTGAGTTGTGTCTTCATATTTCGTTTGGTAAATTGGATCAATCCAGATGGCATCCACTTCAAGTTGTTCGACAATGGATGATGATCATAAGAGCGTACTCGAACCCTGAGGACAAGGTTCTTTCAGAGGGGAATCATATGTTACGTGCCTATTTTTTACGAATTAATTATTAGTTTTTAATTATTATTGTTAGTGGGATATTATATAGCTTAATTAGTTGTCGAGTTTATTTAGGTTAGTAGTTAGAGAATTAGTCTAAGAGTTTAAAGGCTATATAATGACTTTGATTTACACGAATTAAGGAACAAGAAAAGACAACTTAATTTAATTATTATTAATGTTTACTGATGCCTGTTTCCATCTTCATCATCGATCATCTTCTTCATCCATCATCATTAGTCATCATTATCATCAGCCGCATCATCATCAGCCGGCATCATCATCATCATCTCATCAGAATGAGCACGTTACATATGGTATTAGAACCGGGCAATCCATCGATGATAAAACCAAGCTTTCCAAGGTACGCGGGAATCGATAATCCACTGTTATGGATTTATCATGCTGAAGAATATTTTAGATTCGTCAATATGTCAGACGATTGGTGCATGGTTATGATTGCACAAATATATTTGGAGGGAGAACCTCAATAGTGGCTTTTAAAGTTCAAGAAAGAAGTTGACAATGAAATCACGTGAGAGGAGCTAAAAGTTGGGATGCGAACTAGATTCAATGTCGAATTTCCAAGATTTTTTGGAGATGAGGACCCTACGATTTGGATCTGTCAAGCCGATAACTACTTTTAGTTCTATCGTACCATCAAGGCTGACAAGGTTTTCATCGCTTTAATTTTCCTAGAATGTGAGGCTCAACTGTGGCTTCGAGCGATGAAGGAGTCTGCACAAGAGGTTACATGGGAGCGAATGAAAGTATGATTATATGTCAGGTATAGCCGATCAAGATCGACGAAGGGAATAAGAGCTCTGAAGTTTCTGACGGTGGGAATTTCATATTAGAGCTTGCAGTCCAAGAAGAAGTAATCCAAAAATGCAAGGAAAAAGATGAATCTTCCGTAGACATCTCAACAAAGAATTCATCGGTATTATTTTTTCGACAGTAGATATCAACAGTTATGCGGCTGATGGATACCAATTGAAAAATGAGAATATTGAGGACGAAAGAACTAATCTGATGAGTTTGATCATGGAAGACTCCATCTTCAATTTGAGTTGTGTCTTCATATTTCGTTTGGTCAATTGGATCGATCCAGATGGCAGCCACTTGAAATTGTTCAACAATGGATGATGATCATAAGAGCATACTCGAACCCTAAGGACAAGGTTCTTTCAGAGGGGAATCATATGTTACGTGCCTATTTTTTAGGAATTAATTATTAGTTTTTAATTATTATTGTTAGTGGGATATTATATATCTTAATTAGTTGTTTAGTTTGTTTAGGTTAGTAGTTAGAGAATTAGTCTAAGAGTTTAAAGGCTATATAATGCCTTTGATGTACACGAATTAAGGAACAAGAAAAGAAAACTTAATTTAATTATTATTAATGTTTACTCCTGCCTGTTTCCATCTTTATCATCCATCATTTTCTTCATCCATCATCATCAGCCGGCATCATCTTCATCATCAGCCGACATCATCATCATCATCATCTAATCAGAATGAGCACGTTACATATGGTATCAGAACCGAACAATCCATCGACGATAAAACCATGCTTTCCAAGGTACGCGGGAATCGATAATCCACTGTCATGGATTTATCGTGCTAAAGAATATTTTAGATTCGTCAATATGTCAGACGATTGGTGTAGGGTTATGATTGCACAAATATATTTGGAGGGAGAAGCTCAATAGTGGCTTTTAAAGTTCAAGAAAGAAGTTGACAACAAAATCACGTGAGAGGACCTAAAAGTCGGGATGCGAACTAGATTCTTTGTCGAATTTTCAAGATTTTTTGGAGATGAGGACCCTACGATTTGGATCTGTTAAGCCGATAAATACTTTTAGTTCAATCGTACCGTCAAGGCTGACAAGGTTTTCATCGCTTCAATTTTCCTAGAATGTGAGGCTCAACTGTGGATTCGAGCGATAAAGGAGTCTACACAAGAGGTTACGTGTGAGCAAATGAAAGAATGGTTGTATGTCAGGTATAGCCCGATCAAGATCGACGAAGGGAATAAGAGCTTTGAAGTTCCTGATGGTGGGAATTTCATATTAGAGCATCCAATCCAAGACGAAGAAGTAATCCTAGAATGCAAGGAAAGAGATGAATCTTCCGTAGACATCTTAACAAAGAATTCGTTGGTATTATTTTTCTTGACAGTTGATATCAAGAGTTATGCGGCTGATGGATTCAAATTGAAAGATGAGAATATTGAGGACGAAACTACTAATTTGATGATTTTGATCATGGAAAGACTCCATCGTGAATTTTAGTTGTCTTTATGTTTCTTTTGGTCAGTTGGATTGATCCAGATGGCGGCGACTTCAAGTAGTTTGACAATGCATGATGATCATAAGAGCGTACTGCAACCTTGAGGACAAGGTTCTTTCGGAGGGGATCATATGTTACGTGCCTATTTTTTAGGAATTAATTATTAGTTTTTAATTATTATTGTTAGTGGGATATTATATATCTTAATTAGCTGTTGAGTTTGTTTAGGTTATTAGTTAGCGAATTAGTCTAAGAGTTTAAAGGCTATATAATGCATTTGATGTACACGAATTAAGGAATAAGAAAAGACAACTTAATTTAATTATTATTATTGTTTACCGCTGCCTGTTTTCATATTCATCATCCATCATCTTCTTCATCCATCATCATCAGCCAACATCATCATCATCAGCCAACATCATCATCATCAGCCAACATCATCATCATCATCAACATCTCATCAGAATCAGCACGTTACAGAACAATATTACTTTCAACTTTCTAGGCAAGCGATCAAGGTTTGACCTTTTTCTAAATGCAGATGATCATTGGAATACTATCAACTATCATCTCCATGTTAGAGTTTCTTTGCTCAAGTTTTATGAACATGTCTTCTTCTCGACATAGCTGCAGCTTCGCCGTAAGAAACAAGTCGATGAAAACGAGCTATGAAGATGGCTGTCTGATTATCCAGGATGAAATGAATGGATGATACCAAAGTTAAGATACATGGGAGGGGTTTCTAGCTCTACTAGGAACTGATTTGGATATCGACAGTTCAAGTGCGTGGACTTTCACGTCCAGCAAACAAAAGGCAACATATGTTGTGTTTATGAAATTTGATATAGTTAGTTTATTAAGTGTATTGTGTTGTTGATTTTGATATGTTGTTGACTTCTGTTGTTTGTTTATGAATTATGATGTGTGTGTTTATTGTGGTTGGTTCATTAAGTATATTGTTTTTTTATCATTAATCTTTTTGTTTGTTTGAGGTAACTCTCGCGGGAGATCGAAAGATAGCCATGCATTCATCCTAGTTATCCATCCAAGCTGTGAGATTTACCATTCTTCGGCTTGAAAGACATCTGAGAGCTTCTCAGACCACACAATGTGAAGCTATGTTTACCGTACAAGGGACAGTAAGTAGTCAAATGGAGAGGCGTGCATGAATGAGAGAATGTCCGCCACAATGATGATGCCTTGAGAGTAGAACACATCAAGCATTGAAACCATTGAGAAGACCATTGGCGCATTCCCTTCAATATCCATGTCGCTTCATCCACGATAAGAGCACATCGCGCAAGCATCTCTAGAAGCAAGTAATTCCAAAACATGAGAGTCAGAAATAGCCAATGTTATCAAGACCAGACTAGTTATCGAACCGGTGTAACGAAAGGTTTAAAGGTTTAAAGTTTGACCGGGATCAGACCGCAAAACCCGGTGCAAAAAACGGTCATACTATTATTTAAAAAAATACAAGTTATCATTAGTAATTTCTTTAGGTACCAATTTCAAAAACAAAATAACTTAGGTACCAAATGTAAATTATATCCATTATATATATTGTAAAAAAAACCTAGATCAAATAAGCGGCCACAAACTTCTTTCCTTGTTTTCCCATCTTATTTCCAACCTTCTTCTATGTTGTCTTCTTCTTTTTCAATCTTTTATATTCATTCTTCTACTTCTTAAAATCAATTCATCAAACTTAACATTAATTCGTTAAAGTTTCAAATCTAATAAAATCAATCTAGAGGAGAGTTAGGTCAGAGTTAATGAGGTGTTGAAGGTTTCTCCGTTGGCCTTCTGTGGTTGATGAGGAGGTTGGCTTGTCGCCGACGTTGGGAAGAAGGAGAAGTTGCTGGCCGAATTTGGAAAGAAGAAGGAGATGAAGATGGTTTGATGGTGCTGTTGCAATTTTGGGAAGGGTTATGACGTTGTGTGTTTTGATTTTTTATTGCAGCTCTCCTCTTTTCTGGATTTTTTTAATTAAGCCGTAAAACAGCATCTTCACTCCTCCCTTAATAAAACCATGGAAAATTGCCTGTCCTGGGTCGACCGGGTTTCCCAGTTTTACCGGTTCAACCCAAAAAAGTCTTATTCACCCGTTGTGGTTTTACACTCAAACCGTACCAGTTTTGTGCCCGGTTCCTGGTTTTCCTAGTTGGACCGGCCAGGCTGGTCCGGTTTTGACTACACTGAAAATACCTGAATAATAAATATTGTGGCAAAAAGGATGACCGATGAGTTATCTCGAACAACCAAGCTACCTACACCACGCAGGCAGAGGCTGTTGTCCCATCCACGTTTATCTTGAGGTGATGGCGAGAGAGGGGAGGACCAGGAGTACTGCATGGAGACTTGGCGAGGGGGGGAGAGTTAGGCGGGTTGGCTGGGGGAGCGAGAAATAATTTGTCCACACTGTGAGTTAGGTGCAAAGACAAAATGATCAAACCATTTGCCGATGGACGACGATGTAAGAACTTAGAAACAAATGACAGATAACATAAAAGAGATTATGGGACGCTCTAAACTCAGCTAGCGCCATTCTCTATCATATATAATGACCAAACTATTACAATATGCTAAACCAAATACTAGCTAGAAACAAAAAACACAAAGTCCTATTGTATCTAGAAAAGGGAAAACGTGTTTGGCTAAACAACAATAATTAACAATAATGTGTTTAACTCACAACAATCTCTCCCTTAATCACATTACTTCTCAGCCATAGTTTCATCCCAATTCTGTTTCTTAGTTCCAGTAACTTCACTCTCTGTAGTGCTTTAGTCAGAATATCGGCCAATTGATCCTCCGATCGAACATGTTCCACAACGATTTTCCCATTTTCAACACATTCACGTATAAAGTGATATCAATTTTTTATGTGTTTGCTTCTTTCATGAAACACCAGATTCTTACATAATGCAATGGCTGATTGGTTGCTAATCTTTAGAGTTACTTCAATCTTATCTTCTCCTAGGAAGCTCGTCAAGAGACTTGACAGCCAAATTCCTTGGCATGCTGCTTCTGTGGTCGCCATATATTCTACCTCACACGACGGACACGACAACCAGCTCACGGGGCTTGAGCCGAGGTAAAATATATCCCGGTTGTACTCCTACCATCATCTTTTTCCCCAGCTACGTCGCTATCATTGTAGCCATTGATGACACTAGAATTATTGTGATTATCAGCCCCGATTAAGCGAAATTTTGTTACCTATAACATGTTTTAGGGTAGTTAGTGAATTTCGGTTCATTGCTATTCTACCGATTGGTTACCTTGCCATTTCGTCTATCGTTGGTTTTCTAGTGTCTCTTTGAGTTCAACAGGTTTTTGCCATTAAATAAGTAGCCATCAAATGTACTCGAGATACAATAGAGCCTTGAGGAAGGGCCCAAAGCCCTTAAAGAAGACAAAAGAAGAACTCAGAAATTTTTCCCAATAGTGAAGTTCTCGGTAAGAACTTCCAAGTTCTCATTGAGAATGTTCTCACAAAATAGCACAAAAACTTGTCGAGATTTCTGATAAATTTATGAAGAAGTTATCGGTGAGAACTTCAAGCTCTCACCGAGAACTTGGCCTTTTGCAGATCCAACGCAGAAACAGATCAGTTTCAGCTCTATAAAAGGACTCCTTCAGCCCCCCTAAGAGACATTCAATTTTCTAACTAAGACACGACCTAGAGAGAGTTTCGAGCATATTTTTGGAGTCCTGGAAGATGCTCAGAGCCTAGGAGTTAAAGATTTTCACGATTGAAGCTGCGCGGAATCGTCAAAATTAGGTTTTTGAAATTTCCTCTGTTCTTCCTTTGTATGATGAATTCTTCTGCAGTTTTTGTATCTTGTTTGTCGGATATGAGTAGCTAAACTCTTCTAGCTTAGATTAGATGAACCCTAAGTGACCTAGGACTTTAAAGCAGTCACGGATCGGCGGGAAGTAGATTTTAAGAATGAATTAAACATGAATAAGAAAATTCTGAATTAAAATTCAGAATTTTCTTATTCATGTTTAATTCATTCTTAAAATCTATTTCTTCCCTAGCCTGATCACCTAGATTAGATTCTTGTTAGAATAAAGGAAACATCTAAACAATAGGGGCCTTATTCTAGAACGTCAAATTAAACAGTTAACCTTTTCAGCAGATTCACATAATCAATAGGGGCCATTTAACTCTCACACTCATCGGCTCATCACGACATCATATCTCGATCGGCTGATGGCACGACGGCAGCAGACAAGGTGGCAGATGGCATGATGACAGCATATAAGGTGGCAGACGGCACGACGGAAGACGGCGCGGTGGCAAAAATCTTCTTCCTAAATGTAAGTTCCCTTCAAACTTGCTGACTTCATATATATGTAAGTTCCCTTGAACTTGCTAACTGCTGTTCTCTTCAAATCTCATATATATGAGGGTTAGGGAATTTATGTGTGCTTCATAACTATAGTTCCCTTCAAACTTGCTGCAACTGGGACTTGCCGACTCCTCTATCTGCTTCTCGACTTCTCTATCCTTCCCGACTCCGGTTACAGAGGTATGTACCACTTCTCTGTGTTAATTGTGTTGATCAATTGTTGAATTAGGCATTAGCCCTTCCTTCACATAAATAAGCTTTCATCCCCTGTTCACTTCACTAATTGAACATACTGAGCATTTAAATAACTGACTGAAAATAATGAAATGAGTTTGTGTTTGTTTAATTGAATGAGTTTGTGTTTGTTTAATTTGATGAGTTTGTGTTTGTTTTAATGAAATTTGTTTAGTTAATTGAGAAATCATGTTTAATTATATAGAATGTTACTTTGTTTTGTACTTTATACCGAATGTTGCTTTGTTTAATTGTTCATGAAATAGATTTCTATATGGACGGGAATAATAGTCGAGGAGGTCGAGGTGGGAAGAAGCGGAGTAGCTCATTGAAAAGGAAACATGTTAGTAGTGGTGGTGAGGGTGACAGTCAAACCTCATCTAGGATGGCACCATGATTTAGGCAGCCTCCTCCCCCTACTTCCACTCAAACATCATTGCCGTCACATCCTCCTTCCACTCACACATCATTACCGTCACATCTTCCTAGATAACCACCATTGCCAACGCCTTCATCATCGCAAACACCTCATAGAAAACCACCATTGGTTCCACAACCCCACCTCCAAGAAGCGTGGGATGACAAACTTGGAGTCATAATAAACGATCCGAACTGTGGTCTAATTGGGTTGCGTTTGTGGACCCTCAAGGCGTAAAAAAGGCAAAGTGTGTTTTCTGTGGTGCCATTTTGGAAGTCGATCCAAATAGCATTGGGTGCTCTTCTTTGATCAGACACACTAAGACTTGTAAGAAGAGAAGAGAGGTTTTACAAGGTCAGATGAGGTTGAATCTTCAGGCCGAATCTGGTTTGTGAAGCATCGAATGGACATACTGCGAGAAGAGGTTGAGGATGAAAATAGCTAAAATGATCATCAAGGAGGAGTTGCCATTCAACTTTGTTGAGAGGGAAGGCTTTAAAGATGTGATCACTGAGGCATCTCCGTACTTTAAGATGCCGTGTAGGAAGAGCATAAGGGCTGATTGCGTAAGGTTATTTATCGAGGGAAAGGAAGAGCTTAAATTGCTACTGAATCAGAAATGTGATGGGAGAGTCTCTATCACAACAGACTGTTGGACTTCCATTCAGAATTTTAACTACATCTACATCACGGCTCACTTTGTCGGAGTAGACTGGAAATTGCACAAGAGAATCATCAATTTCCGTCGCATCTTTAGTCTTAAAGGTGTTGACATTGCTCATATTCTTGCCACTTGCCTTGAAGAATGGAACTTGACAAACCTCATGAGCGTAACGGTAGATAATGCTTCTGCAAATGACGCCACTATTCGGTGTTTGAAGGACAAACAGATCAATGTGTGGGGAACTGGCTTGTTGGAGGGGAAGTACATGCACATGCGATGTATAGCACATATCACTAACCTGATCATTTCTCATGGCTTATCTCATATGGGGATGTCTGTAAGAAGAGTTCGAGAAGTCGTCAAATACGTATGTAGCTCCCCAACTCGAGCTGCAAGATTCAAAGATTGTGCAGTATTCAAACGCATACCTTGTACCAAGTTAGTGTCAATGGATGTGGCAACTAGGTGGAACTCCACATATCTTATGTTGGCATCTGCAGAACCATATGAGGTCACTTTCAAGTCTTTGGAGGCGGATGATCCACACTTTGTTTCTGAATTGAGTGAGAAAGTACATGGTGACGAAGTGATTGGTCATCCAACATACGAAGATTGGGTGAATGTAAGAAACTTGCTTCCTTTACTTGGAGCCTTCCATGATTTGACTTTGGTTTCTTCAGGAACCAAGTATGTTACTGCTCACTTGTGCTTTGACCAAATTCTCAAGATCATCACTCATATACGAAGAATGCAAGCTTCTGATGATGAAAGAATAGGCAATATGGCTGACATCATGTTAGAAAAGTTGGGGAAGTATTGGGATGAACAGGATGGGACCAATTCAAAGCTGAATAGGTTGGTGTATATAGCTAGTGTGCTTGATCCTCGACACAAGCTGCATTTTGCAAAGTATGCTTTCACGAAGCTGTATGGAGCAGTACATGGTGCGATTTTGCTTCGTGAGTTGAAGGAGGAGCTCACCTCTTTGTTTATGGTTTATGAAGCTAAACGAAACTCATCTACTAATGCAAGTCAACAAACATCTACATCATTTAGAAGTATAGTTGGTACTCCAACCTCAGTGGAGAGGACAACGAATATGCTTGCACATAGTGTGGAGCATCTTGATGAGTGTCTTTTGGCATAAACGTTACCACTCATTAGAAAAGTGACTTAGACATCTACTTGGACTTGGATCATGAGGACGCAGATACTCTACATGACGTAAATTTGAAGTATGATGTTTTAGGGTGGTGGAAGAATAACGGTCATCGACATCCTGTCTTATGTGAGATGGTGAGATATATATTTGGCGTTACAATATCGACCGTGCCTTCTGAGTCTACGTTCAGTACTAGCGGGCGAGTGTTGGACTCATTTAGGAGCTCTTTAAGTCCTTCTATAGTAGAGGCTCTCATCTGCTCAGCAGATTGGTTCAGATCGGTTAATGCTTCATTTCAGGATGCTGCGGTTTGGAGGACTTAACCGAATTGGAGGATGGTCCGTGTTTAAGTTATATATTTTTCCATATTTAAGGCATCATACACAACAACTAACTCCTATGGTTTTTTGTGTGTAGTTGCTCTTGCTTGTGCTGTGGCTATTGACAATGGTGAGGATGCAGAAGTTAATCAACCAATTACTGAAGAAGGAAATGAAGATAGTGCCAATGATGAGGATGATTGGGATGATTTCATACCGTGTTCCGATGATGATATCCAAAGTTGAAGGTATTAACTCTTTAAGTCATGCATACTTTGTTCTTGTGACGTCGAGGTGCTCTTGAATTATAATTACATTATATGATTATGCAGGAAGTTTGTCAGAGATTGGTTCAAGAAGTGACGATTTGATGAATTCCAATATTGGGGAGAAGGTTTAAATATGAACAATTGCCTTGGTTGTGTTTATCAATTCTGTTATGGATCTAGTTTGGACGTTTGCTATATATCATCTTGGGATTATTGTTATTTGTGGTTGAATGTTGGGATGATTGTAGTGTTGTGGTATTTATGTCTCATAATCTGTTATGGATGAATGCTGAATCTATGTGATGCTGAATTCGTGTGTGCTCTGTGTGATGCTGAATTTGTTCTGTGTAATGAACTGATGCTCTGTTTGATGCTGTGTAACTGAACTGCTATGTGATGCTGTGCAACTGATGCTGCTGTGTTTTAAAGCAACAGCAGCATCCATTTATTACAAATGTGTGCATGTTCTGATGTGTACATTAATGTGTGCATGTTCTGATGATGTGTACATTGATCCATTTATTAACATCAACATCCATTTATTATATTGGTAATGAACTAATGATGTGTTGGTAATGAACTAATGATGTGTGCATGTTCTGATGTTTTTTCTCATTATACATTATTACTCTTTTATTTTTTTCTCATTACATATTAGCATATTATTAATATTTAATATTTTGAATAAAAAAACATATTTCTTAATCCGGGTCGAGTCAGTGTTCGGGTCGGGCTTTAACCGGGCTAAACGCGAAAAGCCCAAACCCCGGTCAGACCACTATTAGTGTGCCCGGACCCGGCCGTATGAGAAATCGTTCAGGCTTTCAGGCGGCTCGAAGCCCGGTTTGACCGGGCCGGGTCTGTCAAAGTCCGGTCAAACGGGTCGGGCTTCCCACCCCTATTAGAAATCTAGTGGAACTCACACCACACAACTTGTTTAAAACCCGAATAGCTTTCAATTCCTCTAAGTAAACGTTAAGAAGAGCCTCGTGGAATACAATCTATCCTACTTTTGTAGGTTAGTTATTTGAACTGCTGTTTTAGAGCTTGTCAGCCATCCAACCGAATTTGTCTTTCTTCGCCTTTCCGATAGTAGCACCCAAAGTTAAAGGTTCCACGCACATACCTTAAAATGTGCTTTACAGCCGTTAGATATTCGGTGGTTGGATGTTCCATATACAGACTTAAGATCTCAACTGCGTAACAAATGTCCAGCCTCATATGCATCAAATACCTCAAGCTTTCGACTGTGCTTCAGTAATTGATGGCATCTACTAGTGGATAGCTACCGTCCTTGATTACTTTCAACCTTGGCTCTATTGGTGTTTGCGTAGGGTTGCACTCGGCTAACCCTTCTTTTTCAATGATGCGGATTGCGTTAGCCGATCGCTTTAGTGAGATACCTTCATCGTCTTGGCTTACTTCAATTCCAAGGTATTACGTTAGTAGACAAAGGTCACTCATACTGAACACTCCCTTCATTTGATCTTTGAATGCGGCTATCTCCTCCTTCTTCATGCCAATTATAATTAAGTCATCAACATAAAATCTGACGATCAAATATGAACCTTCTTTGCTGCATTTACACTCCACGTGTTCCATTGGAAACTTCGTAAAACCGAGTTCACTTGGGTTTCATCTAGCTTTGCATTCCAAGTTTGACATGCCTGGCGTAGATCGTACAAAGCCTTTTGTAGCTTTAGTACTTTGTACTCTTCTCCTCTTACCTCAAGGGGTTGTGAGACGTATACCTCTTCTTCTAGATCGCCATTCAGAAATGCCAATTTCACATCCATGTGATGCACATGTCATCCTTTGAGCAGCTAAGGCGAGTATAAGTTGTACTATCTCTAGTCTGGCTACCAGGGCGAAGACTTCGTTGAAATTGATTCCCTGTTTTTATATGTATCCTTTCGCAACTAGTCGGGTCTTATGTTTAACCACAACTCCACTTGAGTCCTCTTTTAGGTTGTACATCTACTTCAGTCCGATTCTCTTATGTCCCTTGGGAAGTTTTTCCAGCTCCCATGTTTTATTGCTTCTGATGGAAGTCATTTTTTCATTCATTGCTTTCACCCAGTCGATGTTGCCTTTTGCTTCCTCATAGGAGTTTGGCTCTTCACATCCCATTAAGCACATACTAACCTCCTCAGTTTCGTCATATATTTCTTCAAGTTTTTGGTACCCGTGTGGGCCAACACTGGATTGAGAAGCTTCATTTAACTCTGTTTGAGGGATTTCATAAATAGGTGTTGTATTCTTGGAGTGAGGTGTCTGAAACTCATGTTCCGAGTTTATCTCTCCTAGAGCTTGAGCTCGTCTAAGTTGGGTTGGTGCTCGAAGCGGAGGTCAATGATTCTGTTCGATGTGCCTCCTTCGTCTTTCTCATCTTCGTTCCAATTCCACCTCCGTCCTTCGTCAAACACGACATCATGTGTAACATGGAGTCTACCGATTTCAAGATCGTACATACAGTTTGTGATTTTCTCACTGAGGCATTTCATCTAACACATGGCGTGCATGATTGTTTTGGCAAGTTTGCCAAGTGAGAGTGTTTAGCTTGTTTTGCATTTGTGCATGAGGTTGGGATCTCATTACAGAGTCTAGGCTTAATATTCTTGAAGTGATAGAGGGGCTATAATTGTGTAATTCTTGCAGAAACTCCCCCAATAACACGGTTTCCCCCATTCAAGTGGGCCCAAGCTTAGTGATGAACCCCTAATGCCCACTCATTATTTTCCTGTGAATCTTCATCCGTTGATTGCTTTGTGGGTTGCATCTTGATTCGTTCTCTTATTTTCCATGATCTTTGAGCCATTGTCGACTTGTCCCTTAAGTTGATTTTCGTTTTGTGCTTTGTAGATCCATTGTTGCTTTACCCGTGTTTCGTCCCATTGATAGCATGATATGAACCATCGGCATCCATGGGCTGCGACCCTACACCAAATACCCGGCAACCTAGCAATCAAATACAATCCTCAAAACCGGGGATGGAACAGACTTGGACCCACTATCGATAAAGAGCTAGGAAACCGAAGTATCAAGGTCGAATGGTACCACGAAGTTAAGGGCGGTGACCTTGGCCACGATAAACCAACCTAAAAGCTATGTAACAACGAGCAAAAGCTAGAAGGAACAAAGAACCAACGTTTTGAAATCAATTTAATTCATCAAAGTTCGGGGTCTATCCTCAAAGCGTGTACAAGTGTTCCTATATACAAGGTTAGGGTCGGCCACAAGGCTTCTCCGTTTCCTTGTATGAAACTAACTCTAAAATAATAAAATATTCTGAATCCTAACTGAAAAGGAATAAAAATCTGACTATAAAAAGGAAAACAAATCCGCTAAAACTCTAAGAAATTCCTAAACTGGCACGTGGCAGTGAAACCATAATGCTGAGCATTCCTTCTCCTATTTAGACATGGATGCTAAATTTCTCGGTCAGTGCTTCGAGAATCCTAGCGTGTCACAGATTCCTAGTCTCGGTCAGATTCGTGGCAAACCGGTCAAGGCACGAATTCAATCTTTCGGTTGGCATCCGGATGTTCCCTGGCCCAACATTAGTAATGGCTCTGGGCTCGGCACCAGCCTCGGTGCCCGGGTTGGCACCAGCATCCTGGTCTGCACCAGCATCCGAATCAGGATTAGGTGGTGGCCTGGTCTTGGCGCCTAGCATCGGCTCGTCAGCAATGCTTTGGTCAGCATCAGAGTCCTAGTCGGCCACGGTGTCCTAGTCGGCCATGGTCTCAGCACTCTCAGACCTGCATAAGTAAATCAGTTCAACACATAACTCACATTCAATCCTCAAACATCAGCATCCACTCACATCAACACGCATTCATGCATTCAAACGAAATTCACAAGTTAGTTTCTATTTGTGTAATTAAGGTGCCTAGAGTTGCTCCACACCCAGGGGCGGAACCAGGACTAGAAGATGCCCTGAGCCGAAATTGAAATAATTTTTTTCATAAATTTTAATAATAGTATAATGCAATTACTACTAAAATATACAATACGATACATATATTATTTACTTTCAGCATGTAATGCTATTCACTATTAGATCATTGTCTCCGATATATTTGTTCTTAAGATTATTAGTATTACTCTTAACCAAATGAAAATTAGAATATGCCACTGGCGATTTTTTTATTAATTTGAATGATTTATCATCGAATATTGTATTCTTACTCATTCATAAGCCGAGATAAAATGATATTGGGCTTACTCAATCCTCTACACATGTTGACCAAATATAAGTATTAAAGAAGGGTATGGTTAATATGATTGAGTATATTAACTATATTAGCTTAAAAACACAAATGTTTTAAAATATATTTAGTTTTTAAGTTTGAATAACAATGAACTGAGTCAAATTAATATAACACTGAGCCAGATTTAAAATTTACACTGAGCCAAATTTGAAAAATCACATAATTACACTTGGATTTAACGGTCGGGACCGAAAATTGGGTGAGCCGGGGCTAGGCTCGGCTCCCCCTATCTCCGCCCCTGTCCACACCACCACTGCCGACCACCACAAATAGGGGTGGAAATTGGGAGGGAATGGGAGGCCCATTCCCATATTTCCAAAATCCCAATTCCCAAATTAAGGCTCCCATTCCCAATCCCGAATTTAATTTGGAAATTTTTATTCAGGAACGGGAATTCTAATTTGGGAATCGGGATCCCAAATTCCCGAATACAAATCAACACATGGAATCATTCTCAAATTTGGCCAAAATTTTGTTACCAAATTTTCATCATCGGACTTCTGCATATGTCGCCGAACTTTCACCGATGAATTTTCATCTACGTCGTCGGAATTTCTCCGCCGCCAGATAACTGTCACCACCACCGCCAAACTTTTTCCAACAAATATCTATTGTCGTACTTTCCAAAATGTCGCCAAACTTTTGCCGCTGGATTTCCGTGAACACCACCAAACTTTCGCCACCATATTTTTGTTGTTGGACATTCGCAGATGCCGTCAAACTTCCGCCGCCAAATTTTCATGAATGTATTGTCGCCAAAATTTTGCCGCCAAATTTCCATTGATGTCGCCGTACTTTCTCTGCCGCCATATTTCCATCATCATCGCCAAAGTTTTGCCGCCGAATTTCCTTCTTTAGAATTGAGCAATGTCGCTAAACATCCGCCGCCGGATTTTTGTCGACGTCACCAGATTTTTGCTATTAGAATTTTGTCAGCACCGCCAAAATTTCACCGCAGATTTTTGTCATTGGACTTCTGCAGATGATGTCGAAATTTTGCTGACGAATTTTCATCGACGTCGCTTGAATTTTTTCGCCAAATTTCCATTGATGTCGCCGTACTTTCTTCGCCGCTAGATTTTTGTCACCACCGCCAAACTTCCGCAAATGTTGCCAGACTTTCGTCGAATAATTTTCATCGATGTCACCGGAATTCCGCCATTAAATTCCATCTACGTTGCCAAACTTTCTCCGCCGCCATATTTTTGTTCTCGGACTTTCGCAGATGTCGGCAAACTTCCGTCACCGAATTTCCATCTATGTCACCAGAATTTCGCTGCTATATTTTCATCGACGTCACCAGAATTTCTTCACCGCCAGATTTTCGTCGATATCGACAAAATTTAGTAATAATACCCGAAACCCTAATTGGTGGAATTCAATAGCAAAATTTTGACGACAGAATTCAAATGTTAAAAGGATTTTGGCGGTATATCCTGACAATTGAATTATACAAGTATAATTTATGGCGACATATTTTTTTATTCAAACTTTATCAGCAAAAAGTTTGACGGGTTAAGTGCCAAACAAATTGTTCTTACGGGTTAGACTCTCTTTAATGGGTTAGTTTGGTATTTGGGCTTTCCCAAACCCAAACTTAATTTCCCATTCCCATTTCTTAATCCCAAACCCAATTTTCAATTTTAATTTTGGTACATGGGTTCCCAATTCCCTAAATAAATTGGGAATTTAAATTTGGGAATGAGAATTCCCCAATCCCAATCCCAAACTTCCACCCGTAACCACAAACACACTCTCACCATGGAGAGTCCATCAACCCTCTCCCGTAGGAGGATCTAATTCCAAATCCCTGGCACCTCACCAAGGTGATCTACCCCATGTAGACCGGACTCGATAACAACCATTTCAAGGTGCGCAATATGGACTCCTACCGGTTATATCATTATTCAAATAGTCACACCAATTAAACCATCCATCAAATTCCCCATCGATTCCATCAAATCCATCCACCAATTCCATCATCAATTTTTAACCACAATCCATAACAAGGGTAAATGGCTAGTCTTGCCGGCCATCCCACCTGCATACATCAAGGGAGAGAGGTAGCCATGTCGCAAGTCCTAGTGTTATCCTACTGTACATCGCTTTACAGGACGATCCCACATTGGCAGGACCATCCTCCTGCAACCACAACTGGCAATGAAAAATTCACATACAGAAATATAGCTCATCCCATCCCATCCTATCTCTAATTTCTAATTCAATTCGTTAGCCATCATATTTCATCATAATCTCCACAACACACATATCAAACAACACAATCAACACTAGCAATCACAAGACAAGGCTCTTAGATTCATGCAACCTAATTTCAATCTAAGTCGACTTTAAACTCCTTTCATTACCCATCGTGTCCTATCGAAGCTAAATCTTCACTTGGAATAGAAGACAAGGCTCTATTCGTCTTCTAGAATTCCAAAGAATGAAATCCCCTTTCTCCAAATTTGTAGCTTTTCCCGTTCCTCATTGACAGCAGTTCACTTCGAAACTCCAAAATATGAGGAATCTGATCTCTTCCTCTCATCTTCAGGAACTCACAGGAAGAAACGACGCCTTAATCGGACACCCGTAGCTCTCGGAATCAACCTTCAAAGGTTTCCAGAACCTAGTTCGTCAAAAGGAATTTTGTGCAGAGAGAGAAAGATGAAAGTTGCCAAAATCCGTCAAAACCCATCCGTTTATGTGCAGGTCAAACAATGCGGTGTTTTTCATAAAGAACACGACATGTTGTACATCTACCCGACCATGTGGTTTCTACTACCACCCTCGACGAACCTTTCTGGGATTTAGAGTACGGTCGTGTATCATAGATACACGGCATGTCCCATGATACAACATGGCGTGTGTTCTTCACTGTATGACATGCTGGTTTGCAACCTCAACCTGATTTAAGCATGAACGTCCCGAACTTTGATGGGACCTCAGAGATACTAATTCCAACATGATCACCCATATTCGAGTTCTAAACTGTCTGGTTGGACGGGGGTGTTATAGTGTCCGTCTCGGTGTCGGTCTCAGGATCGATATCGGTATAGGAGCATACAAGAAAATATATTTTGGCTCTTGCGTCCGTCTAGGTAGCCGATTCCACGTCTGGTTCAATAACAACGCTCAACATTCTTTGACCCAATGCTGGGAATAGTTGCAATCTACTAGCGGCAGCTCGATGCCAAGTTTTTTTCTAATCTTGGCTAGTTCTTCCCTTACGGACACCATGAATAACTTCTATCCTTGTATACCTAGCATCATCCATCAACGTTCTTGGGGTGAAACTATTTAGGGGTTTTCAAAATTTTCTATAAAAACTAAAGAACATGAAACGTAAGAAATCGGTAACTATTCAGGTTTAACAAGTTGTGGGGTGTGAGTTCCACGATATTTCTACTACTAGCATGCAAGAAAAGAAAATAACTAATTAAGACTAATAGATTGATTGATTGGGTTGAATTTAATTATCAAGACAAGAGCTTAGACTCGAATCCCCCAAATATCACTAAGGCATTGGCAATCACAAGACCGACAGGTTTTTGACTTAATTCATTCAATTCTTAATCACTGCCGTAGCTCATTACCCTTAGGTATAAGTCCAGGAACGTTCGATACTATTGAACTAGCTACCAAGATCAATAAACCATCTCTGCGTTCGCTTCTGCAACGGATAACTGATTAGTGCACCTGAATTGATTATGTGAGCTAATCTTCAAACGGATTAACCTTAAATGAACCCTATTGGTCATGTGTTCTGATTGAAAAGGTTAACTGTTTAATTTGACGTTCTAGAACAAGGCCCCTATTGGTTAGGTGTTCTTTATTCTAACGAGAATTTAATCAGGTGATCAGGGCAGAGAAGAAACAAGATTTTAAGAACGAATTAAACATGAATAAGAAAAGTCTGAATTAAAGTCTTACTTCCCGCCAATCCATGATCGCTTTAAATCCCTAGGTCACTTAGGTTTCATCTAATATAAGCTAGAAGAGTTTAGCTATTCATATCTAATAAACAAGTTTCAAAGACTACAAGAGAATTCATCTTAGAACAAAGGAAGAACAGAGGATATTTGAAAAACCTAATTCTGACAATTCCTGGCAACTTCGATCTTGATAATCTTCAATTACTATGCTCCGAGCCTCTTATGGTACTAAAAATAAGCTCCAAACTCTCTCCAGGTCGTGGCTTTCCTAAAAAAATCAAATATCTCTTGCAAAAAGGCTGAAGGGGTGCTTAATTAGGGCTGAAATTCGTCCATTTCAGCTTTAGATCTGGAAAATCCCAGGTTCTCGCCGAGAACTTGAAGTTCTCTGTGAGAAGAACTTGAAGTTCTCGGCGAGAACTTCTTTACAAACTATCTAAAATTGTGACCGAGCTGAATTTGACTTAAGTTTTCGCTGAGAACTTCTCCACTAGCAGAATTTCTTCTACTCGTTGTTTCGATGATTCTCGCTCCATTTGAATTCCGATTTGGTCCCCGTTCGAAGTGCTGGACTCCTGAGAGAGTCCTGTACAATGTGGTAACCTAGAGGATCAACAAACATACTCACAGCCAAGGAAAAAATAAATATGGACAGTGTATGCACTTGGAGCCGAGAATCGCATAGTTAACAAATTTACACCAAATACTCATCATAATTGCATCAAAGTGTGTGAAATGTAGTTTAATATGGGAATATAAACACTATAAATCTAGTGTCATCAAATCACCACACACTTAAACTTTTGCTTGTCCTCAAGCAAAGTAAGTTTAGAAATACACTCAAATTCACAGATGACGAGACTAGTCAAATCATAGTTCAGTTCTTAACAATTCAGCTTACACTGTTTCACTTAGAAAACGCTACCTACACATGCAAGAACATCAACCAAACAAATCCAGATCTCACTGTTTTCTGCACACATCAAGTATAGTAATCACCCATCATGCACAATGCCAACCGAGCTAACTAGATTTCCTCACGCAGAAATATTTTGTACAAGGGGAACTCTCAGTCTCTGTGTTTAGGGAAGTGTTTATGCGTCCACTGAATTATGTCACAGGTTTGCAATTTGACCACAATCTCCATCACGAGTGCCAACACTAGAACTAGTCAAAAGGGCTTGCACGTGACTGTAATGATTCTACACTACAAGGTTTAATGATGAAGGGATAAATGATGATGATAGGTATGGTGCGGTGTTGCAATCAACTAACCTCCCTCGAATTTAGACCTATGGATATCTATCGTCTAACTAGAACCGGAATGGAATGATGAATGCTCATCCTAAGACACCCTCAAGCAAATTTGCATTTTTTTATTTTTTTATTATTTTTTGTCTTTTCTTTTAATTTTTTTTGGAATAATAGAATGAATTGGACTTGAACTTTTTCTAACTTTTTTTCTATTTTTTCTTTATATTTTCGTGCTTATTTTTTCTGTTACTATAGGGATCAGAACGAAAGGACATCAAGCTAAGACCACCAGATTCTGGCTATCAAGTAGGTCACCATAGGGTTCAACTGTTTGGATAATCTCGAGCTACTACCACAAGGGATCAACGGGGTGAAAAAGAACATGGAAAACGTTGTAATGTAGTTATCAAACCAAAAGAACAAGCCAAGAAAAAGGGGTTACACCTAGGGGGATTGATGTTGGGACGACTTATGGCTTAAAGTAGGGATTCTAGGTGTCTCTATCATCCTAATCCTAGTGTCATCGTGTGGTCTTGAAACGGTCTCAAAGAAAATTCAAACTCATTCAAATAAGAGAAGCCACTCAAAAAGAAAACAAGTTGCTAGTTATGTGCAACGGTTCAAAATCTCACAAATGACTGCTAGCCAAACTCAAGTCATGATGTGCAATTCAAGATGAAACTACAAGAGTGATTCTATACTTTGTTCTGACCGGATTCGTTTACTATAAGTGCAAACATGTTGATTACATGTTCTAAATTAAACAGTCTAATCGTCATTGTGAAAAATTGTAGTCAATTTAACATTGCAAGTCAAGAATTGAGCATATTTCAATTAGAGAAATCACATATATCACTGAGAAGAAACATTCTTCCCTCATATAATAAAATCCCACCCCACACTTAGTTGGGACTGTTCCCTCATGGGACTATAGAGAGTTAGAGCATACGGAATACCTGAAGTGTAGTGGAGGAAGTCGACGATGGGGATGGAGAGCTCAAAGTGGAGTGAAAAAACTACAACATCCTACGCACACAAAAAACAAAAGAAAGATCAAAAGGAAATTGATATAAGTGTCCCGGATCCACACAGAATAAAGTCAAAACGAAGAGGGTTAGGGGAAAATTTAAATTTTTTTCTCAAAGTCCAGCATCCAAGTCCTCGCCGAGAACTTTTGAGTTTTTGACGAGAACCTCTTTAGAAACAAATAGAAAGTTTGGTCAACGAAAAACCCAAAATAAATTTCCAACCTTCTCATCGAGAACCTAAGACCTGACAACAAAAATTAAAATGAAAGAAGCTGACACTTTTGGCTCCCTCGAAACCGACTTGAACTACTAAAAACATAAAGAACTGACTCAATAGACTCAAAACTGACTCCAGCCGTGGGTTGCCTCCTGATGTGCTATAAAACAGTGATCAAATACTACCAAGCTGGAAGCTAGGGTAGATCGTATTCCACGGGTCTTCTAATGATTGACTACTAAAATATAGAGGCAAATTACTCAGGTTTAACACTTTGTGCGTGGTGTGAGTTCCACGACTTCTAATTCTAAGAAATGCACGGAAAATTAAAAAAATTAAAACTGAAAACAGAGTGAAAGAATGGTTGATTAAACATAGATGACAGACAAGCTTAGACTTTGAATCCCCCTTCGTTCACCAGAGCATTGGCAATCAACAGATCAGCGGATTTCGATTCTCATTCAATCAATTCTAAGACACCACCATAACTCCTTACCCTTAGGTTTAAGACCGGCGAACGTTCGCTCTATCCGTTCTAGCTACCAAGATTAATTAGCCGCCCGGGTACGGTCGCCTCTCGCAACGACTTAACTTAACTGGTGCAATTACTAACGATTTATGAGTTACTCTTGCAGTGGATTAACCCTAACTGGTTCCTATGAAAGGCACACTCCAATGATTAGGTTAATTGTTCGAATTGATGTTTTAAAGTAAGGCGAGCGTTCGCTTCTATCCTTAGCTTAACAAGAATCTAATCTAGGTGATCAATCCAGACAAGAAACATGAACAATGAAAAACAAATCAAACATGAAAGAGAAACTGATTGAACTTTGAATCAAATCATCGCCAATCCGTGACCGCTTTAAAGCCCTGGATCACTTAGGGTTCATCTAGTCTAAGCTCTACGAGTTTAGCTACTCATGTTCATACAAAAAGAATCAAAGGCAAAGACAGAGTTCATCTTGAACAGAGGAAGAACAGAAAAGGATCTGAAAAACCTAATTAAGATGACTCCGGCAGAACTTCAATCTCCGGTAATCTGCAATCCTAGCTCCGAGTCTTCGAGATGAAAGGGATGGCATCACGATCCCTTCCTAGCTCTTCGAACTCTAAACTCTACTCCTGAACTCTTGAGAATCCTCTAAGTATTTGGTATTAGTTGGTATTCTGAGATCTGTGTTGTATATTGATTTAGGGCCGCCGGTTAAGTATTTATACTTAACCCTAATATCGCCGGATCTGCTTGGAATTTTTGCCAAAAATCTGATGGAATTTTCGCTGAAAATTCCTTTATAAATGGGGTGATCGCCGGCTGTTTCTCCTGTGATTTTTTGGACGCCGGGTTCTCGGCGAAAACTTGAAGTTTTCGCCGAAAACTTCTTCTTGAAAGCTCTGCCGATTTTTTCATGAGTTTTCGTCGAAAACTCCAAGGGATTTTCGCCGAAAACTTCAGTGTAAATGGGAGCAGGATTTGGTTTGACTTGATTGACTCCTTGGATTGATTCCGGTATTCCTCGAGGTTCCAACGCCTTAGACACGTCCTTGGCTACTATATTTGATGGCAAAAACCTGTGCTAACATGAAAACACTAGAAAACCATCAAATAAACCCGAAACGGGCCAAAGTAACACAAATGGCATGAGATAGAGTAGTTGAGTGAATATTCGTTATTCTACCCTAAAAACCATGTCTTAAGCAAGGAAATGTCGCTTAAATGAGGTTGATAATCACGTCAAATCGAGTGTCATCACCTCCCACGAAGCACACTCTTGTTTTAACGTCTTTGAGCTAGAATATACCTGGTTATGGAACCCAACTCAAGAGGTCTTTGAAGTCAATCGACTTCTTCAAGGATACCGATTGAGTGCCAATTAGCACTCTAGAAGGATGAAGATGTAGCCGGTGATTCCCAAGTAAATCATGGTTATGCTTGACTGACCTTTTCTTCTTGAATTTTCCTAATGGAGGAGGAAAGCTATAGTATGGTGTGTTGCAATAAATGTACCCAGTCTTCTCCACCTGAGGGTCATCCAGATTTCTCTGAGAATTGAGCACATATGCGTCCAAATCCATTACCTCCTCAATTTTAGTTGTCTGAAACACAAATGAGCCGACTCCTCAATATCCACATGCTCATCTTTAGCTTGAACTACAGGCTGGCTCGACGGAAGTTTAAATGAGGCTAAGTCCTCAATCTCCACATGCTCCACTTCAGCTTCAACTACAAGATGGATAACCTCTACATCCTCATCAACCACCATTGCCAGGGATTCTTCATCAGATACCTCTAGCTCAAAATAGTCATGGGATAGATTATCATATTCTTCTTCTAGCAACTCTCGAGCATCTTCTTCCATAAGTTTATTTGATTGCTCAAACTCGACGTCCACAACATCAGGAGCTTGTAGTTTTGAAAGGATCTTCTCTAAGAGAAAATCTATGAAAGTCTTCTATTGTTGGTATGGGTGGGAATGTAGATATTCCTTTTTGTAATCTTGGTGGTAGTGTGTAGCTTTTGTCTCTTGCCAGGACGACAAGAAGGTTCCTCATACCAACTTGTCACAAATGGATTTTCTGATATACTCCATCCTTGTTGGTATTCATTGAATGGTATTCTATTGATGCCCCACCCTTGGTATTGGCCATCCAACCTGTTATCCTGCATCTCAAAACTCAAAAGCACTACACAAGTAAATCATGAAAAAGATGGGGAGAAAAGAGATGATAAGATGGAAGGTAGAAGAATAGTTGCCAACTCTTCTTTCAAGCGTGTATAAGAAGAATCCCCGTCAACGACATCATATTCCAAGGGTCTCTTCTGTACATTTACTCAAAGAAATAAATAAATATTCAAGTGTAACAAGTTGTGTGGTGTGAGTTCCAAGAGATTTCTACTACTATCATGTAAGAAAAGAAAATAACTAATTAAGACTAACAAATTGATTGATTGGTTGGGTTGAATTCAATTATCAAGACAAGAGGTTAGACTCGAACCCCTCTAAGATCACCAAGGCATTGACAATCACAAGACCGGAAGGTTTTAGACTTACTTCATTCAATTCTTAATCACCACCGTAGCTCCTTACCCTTAGGTCTAAGTCCACGAACGTTCGATACTATTGAACTAGCTACCAAGATCAATTATCTGTTTGTGCGTTCGCTTCTACAACGGATAACTGATTGGTGCACCTGAATGGATTCTATGAGCTACTCTTGAAACAGATTAACCCTAATGGCTCGTATTGGGCAGGTGTTCCTTTGAAAAGGTTAACTGTTTAATTTGAAGTTCTAGAACAAAGCCCCTATTGGTTAGGTGTTTCCTTTATTCTAACGAGAATTTAATCTAGGTGATCAGGGCAGAGAAGAAACAAGATTTTAAAACGAATTAAACATGAATAAGAAAAGTTTGAATTAAAGTGTTACTTCTCGCCAATCCGTGACCGCTTTAAAGCCCCGTGTCACTTAGGGTTTATCTAATCTAAGCTAGAAGATTTTATCTATTCATATCTAATAAACAAGTTTCAAAGACGACAAGAGAATTCATCTTAGAACAAAGGAAGAACAGAGGAGATATGAGAAGCCTAATTCTGACGATTCCTAGCAACTTCGATCTTGAGAATCTTCAATTCCTATGCTCCAAGCATCATCTGATACTCCAAAATAAGCTCCAAACTCTCTCTAGCTCGTGGCTCTCCTCAGAAAATCGAATATCTCTTGCAAAGGGGTGCTTAAATCCATCTATTCCAGCTTTGGATTTGGAAAACCCAAGGTTCTCGTCGAGAACTTCTTCAACAACTGTCTGAATTTAGATTAAGTTTTCGCTGATAACTTCTGCACTGGGCAAAATTCCTTCTCCTCGTTGTTTCGATGATTCCCGCTCCGTTTGAACTCTGATTTGATCCCTGTTTGAAGCGCTGGACTCGTGAGAGAGTCCTATACAATGTGTTGACCTGAAGTCTCAACAAAAAACTCACAATCAAGGTGAGAATAGCCAAAATGTGGACAATGTACGCACTTAGAGCCAAGAATCATATAGTTAACATATTTACACCAAATACTCATCATAATTGTATCAACGGGTGTGAAATGTAGTTTAATATGGGAAGATAAACACTATAAATCTTGTGTCATCAAACAAACTTTAACCCACTAGCTATATAGAGCTTGGAACCCGAAGTATCAAGGTAGAATGGTGCCACAAAATCAAGGGTGGTGACCTTGGCCACGATAAACCAACCTAAAAGCAATGCAACAACGAGAAAAAGCTAGAACGAACATAGAACCAAGGTTATGGAATCAATTTAATTCATCAAAGTTTGGGGTCTCTCCTCAACACGTGTACAAGGGTTCCTATATATAGGCTTAGGGTCATCCACAAGTCTTCTCCATTTTCTTGTACGAAACTAACTCTAAAATAATAAAATATTTCGAATCCTAACTAAAAAGGAATAAAAATCCTACTCTAAAAAGGAAAACAAATCTGCCTAAAACTCTAAGAAATTCCTAAACTGGCACCTCACAGTGAAACCCTAATGCTGAGCATTCCTTCTCCTATTTGGGCATGGATGCCGAATTTCTTGGCCAGCGCTTCAGTCTTTCGGTTGGCATCCAGAGGTTCTTCGACCCAACATTAGTATCCACTTTCGGCTTGGCACCAGCCTCGGTGTCCGAGTTGGCATCAACATCCGAATCATGATAAGGTGGTGGCCTGGTCTTGGCGCCTAGCATCAGCTCAGCAACAATGCTTTGGTCAACATCAGAGTCTTGGTTAGCCACGGTGTCCTGGTCGGTCAGGATCAACATCAGCGTTCTCACACTTGCATAGGTGATGTCGTGGTTAGGCATCAACGGGTGGCTAGTCCATGTATTGTTGATGCCGCAGCTCAGCATCAGGTACCCAAAAATGCTTGAAATTTGTTAAAATGTCAAGAAGGCTTGGTCACGTCACCGGGCATGGTCACGTCATTCTCCCTTGAAAAAGATTCATCCTTGAGTCTACGTCACCATAAGCTTTGAATCCAACATTCTCTTCGGGGTCGAGTCCTACAACTTCTTTGGCATTGGTTTCAACGTCGGTCTCGGTGTCCATCTCTGTTTTAGTACGACGTCATTCTCAGCATCGGTCTCGGTATACCAGCGTACGAGAAAATAACTTTTGACTCTAGCGTCCGTCTCGGTAGCCGATCCCACGTTTGGTTCAGTAACAACGCTTGACATTCTTTGACCCAATGTTGGGGATAGTTGCAAATCTACTGGCGGCATCTTGATGCCAATTTTTCTTTCGATCTTGGCTAGTTCTTCTCTTATGGACTCCATGTATAACTCCATCCTTGCATACCTAGCATCCTCCATGATCGTGCTTGGGGTGAAACTATTTAGGGGTTTTGAAATTTTCTATAATTACTAAAGATCAGGATACGTAGTCTGAGAGTTGATCAACACTCTAATACCTAACTGATATGAACCATCGACAACCGTGGGCCACGATCCTATACCAAATGTTCGACAACCTAGCAATTGAATACAATCCTCAAAACCTGGGACGGAACAGACTTGGACCCACTAACTATAAAGAGCTAGGAACCCGAAGTATCAAGGTTGAATGGTGCCACAAAGTCAAGGGTCGTGACCTTGGCCATGATAAACCAACCTAAAAGCTCTGCAAGAATGAGCAAAAGCTAGAAGGAACAAAGAACCAAGCTTCTGAAATTAGTTTAATTCATCAAAGTCTGGGGTCTCTGCTAAAAACGTGTACAAAGGTCCCTATATATAGGGTTAGATTCGGCCATAAGGTTTCTCCGTTTTCCTGTATGAAACTAAGTCTAAATAAGAAAATATTCTGAATCCTAACTAGAAAGGAATAAAAATCCAACTCTAAAAAGGAAAACAAATCTGATTAAAACTCTAAGAAATTCCTAAACTGGCACCTGGTAGTGAAACCCTAATGCTGAGGATTTCTTCTCTTATTTGTGCATGGATGCCAAATTTCTCGGTCAGCGCTTCGGGAATCCTAGCGTGTCACGGATTCCTTGTCTCGATCGAATTCAAAGTAATTTGGGCGTGGTGTGGACTCAGTCTTTCGTTAAGCATCCGGATGTTCCTCGGCCCAGCATTAGTTTCGGCTCTCGGCTCGGCACCAGCCTCGGTGTCCGGGTTGGCATCATCATACTGGTCGGATCAGCATCCAGATTAGGATCAGGTGGTGGCCTGGTCTTGGCGCCTAGCATCGGGTCGGCAGTAATGCTTTGGTTGGCCATGATGTCTTCATCGACCACGATCGGCATCAACACTCTCGGACATGCATTGGTGATGCCGTGACTCGGCATCATCGGGGGGCTGCTCCATGTATTGTTGATGTCGTGGCTCGGCATCAGGTACCCGACAATGCTCAATATCAGTGGGAAATGCCAAGTAGGGCTTGGTCACGCCGTCGGGCATGGTCACGTCATAGCACCCTTTCCATTCTTAGTAAGCTTCATCGAAGGGATCCTCACCCTTCCATCCCGGTAAAATTTTGGTTCCGTTGTCGGGACCCTTCTTTGAAGTGTGAAAGAATTAGAAATTTTGATATCTTCTACCTTCCTTTAAGTTTTTGCCCCCCTTCTCTTTGATTTCTTTATTTTGCGAATGTTTATTTTTGTATATTCTTTCTATGCCTTCCTTTTTTTCTCTTTTTGAGCAGTTCCTACTTTGATAGTTCCCACTTGGTTTCACCATGAAGGACGATGAGAGTGACAGTCTTTGGTGGAGTCATGATAGATTTGAGGCATCACCCTCTTGAGAAAAGGAGCTTCAGGAAACACCTTCCTATCACTTAGCTACATGTGTTTCCCTAGAGCTAGTAGATTTTACCCCAAAAGAGATTGAGTCGATCACAATGGTGAACAAACTAGAGGCTCTCCTATCTCAAGAGGTTGAAGAAGAAATTATAGTTGAGTCAACACCTCCTCACCAAACAACCGAATGGACTGCTCAAGAGTTGATAGAGCCCATCCCTGAACACATCGAGTTGATCACGATGTTGAATGACTTTGAAGCTGTGTTCACTCAAGAGGCTGAGTATGAAGAATCTGTTGAACCAACACCCCCACCAATTCAGCTAGATGGACCTCTCAAGAGTCGGAAGAGCTTACCCCGGGAAGATATTGAGCTCTTAACTTGTTGAAAGAAGCAGAAGCTCTTCAAGCTCAAGAGGCGGGACAAGGTATTGTGGCGGGAAAAGAGGTGATGGACTCCATAGGAGGGTGTCCTAAGGATGAGATATCTGTCCCAAGTGAGGTCGTGGAACCCCTAGAGAACTCCACCATTGAGGGAAGTATTTGTGGTGGTGGTTCCCACAAGCAAGTTCGGACCCTCCAAGACTCTTGTCTTGTGAAAGGAACTCCACAATCAGGATTGAGGAGGTGAAGATTGAGGAGTCGCCACTACTCAAGATGGAAGCCATCCCAAGCCCTTTCGGGAACTTGGAGATGATGGAGCCTATGGGAGGGGAATTCCCATTTGTCTTGTTTCCCCTTCAACCTCCTATGAGTGAAGTAAGAAGACAAATCAAGGGAGGAAGAAGGAGCCCCACCATCATCCGCAAGTCATTCCATTATCCTCTCATCATGATACATGGCACGCCAATGCAAAGTTAAAGAAGCCAATGGGAAGCAAAGAGGCTTTGAGTTGGATTGCATAACCCATGTTTTGTCTAGCTTAGAGATTTTAAAGAAACAGCGCTCTCGGGAGGCACCCTGAGCGTATTGATGACACTAAATTTGACATGATTATCAGCCTCATTTAAGTGACAGTTCCTTGTTTGAGACACGGTTTTTGGGTAGTTCAGGGTCTTTTTACTCAATTGCTCTATTTCATACCATTTTGGTTGGCCCGTTATGGTTCGATTTGATGTGTTTTCTAGTGTCTCGTTGAGTACACAGGTTTATGCCATCAAATATGTAGCCTTGGACGTGTTCAGGAAGCAAGGGAACCTAAAGGAATTTCCTGGAATCGAATCCAGAATGAACCCAAGTGAAGAAGTTAATTGCACTGAACATTTCGGCGAGAATACTCAATGTTCTCACCGAATAATTGCTGAAAATTACATGAAGAAATCCCATCGAAGATCCAGCAGGCATTATGAAGAAGTTCTCGGCGAGAATCCTCAAAGTTCTTGCCAAAAACTATTGAAGAAACAAAGCATGGAATTTGCAGTGAAGTTCTCGCCGAAAACTATTAGAGATTTACACTAGAATTTCCCGTCGAAGAGGCAGAGTGATTTTGAACTAAAGTTCTCGGCGAGAACTTTGAATGTTCTCACCTAGAAGCCCCTTCTTTCTGAGATAGTTTTGGCCAAACCCTATTTAAGCAAATCGACGACAATCGACTTAAGGACAACTTTTTGAGAATACAATTCCACGATTGGAGAGTTGAGAGATAGAGTTTAGAGAGTGTCCTCAGAGTTCCCGGAGAGATCCTGACACCATCTTTCCACCTCGGAGCGCTCGGAGCTAGGAGTGAAGATCGCCACAGATCAGAGCTTCGACGAAGTCGTCAGAATTAGGTTTTACAGTTTCTATCTGTTCTTTCTTTGTATCATGAACTCCTTGGTTGTTTTTGATTCTTTTATTATCAACATGAGTAGCTAAACTCGTAGAGCTTAGATTAGATGAACCATAAGTGACCCAAGGCTTTAAAGCGAACACGGATCAGTGATAATTAGATCTTAATTCAGACAGTTCCTCTTGCGTGATTGTTTGATCTTCGTTTCCCACGTTTCTTGTCTCCTTGACACCTAGAGTAGATTCGTGTTAAGCTAAGGTTAGTCTCCAGACGTCCGCCTTACTTTGGAACTTCAAACCAATCAATTAACCTATTCAATGGAGTGTGCCTTTCATAGGAACCATTTAGAGTTGATCCGCTTCTAGAGTAACTTACTATTCTTAATCAATTGCACCAGTTAGTTCTCAATTGCAAAAGTGAACGCACGGATGGTTAATTAATCTTGGTAGTTAGATCGGATAGAGCGAATGTTCGCCGAACTTAGACCTAAGGGTAAGGAGTTATGGTGGAGTTTGAGAACTAAATGAGTTAGGATTGAAAACCGTTGGTCTTGCGATCGCCAATGTTCATGTGATCTTAGGGGGATTCGAAATCTAAGCTTCTCTGTCATCTCATTAGTCAAATCAATTAATCAATCTCTCTTTTAATTTCATTTCAATTTCCTTGCTTTAAAGTTTAGAAGTCGTGGAACTCACACCACGCACAAGTTGTTTAAACCCGAATAATTTGTCAGTTCCTTTGAGTAAACGATTAGAAGAGACCCGTGGAATACGATCTATCTTGCTTTTAGCTTGGTAGTATTTGGTACTCTATTTTACAACACATTAAATTGGCGCCGTTGCCAGGGACTCTTCTATATCGTTTAGAAGAAGAGTTGGTTATTCTTCTACCTTTCCATCTTTTCATTTTTCAGCCCACTTCGATTTTACACCGGTTGTGTTTGTTTTTGTCTCTTGTAGGTTATTTACAGGTTTATGAACTGTCTGTTCACTCGCTATTTGCTCAAGAATAACAAGACTACGAGCTCAGACAAGTCAAGTTGTTCTGCGCCGCCTAAGCAACTGAGAGTTCCGAAGCAAGTCAGAATCGATCCGCCCCCATCCTCTACACCACTTAAGATTGAGTAGTTGAAGGAGAACTCCTCATCTTCTTCCACTTCATCCACGTCTTCAGATTCACCACCACCTTCTCCTACCGCAATGGCTGCTCAAAGAAGTCTTGCGGATTACAATAAGTCGAGCGCGACTAGCATTCGGTCAAGCATCACCGTTCCTCACAACAATACCGATCCTGACTATGAGATCAAGATCCCCTTCTTGGGAATGATCTCTAGGGATGTTCAGTTTGAAGGGAAGCCGCATGATAACCCATGAACACATTTCGCGGACTTCCTAGCCATGTGCGAGACCTTCAAGAGTGGGAGTCTCGATAAGAACACCTTATGCTTACGAGCCTTCCCATTCTCTCTTAGAGGCGCCGCAAAGAGATGGCTCAATAGCAAGCCACCCGATCACTACACCAGTTGGGATGACCTTGCTCAAGACTTTGTTGAGGATTATTTTCCTCCGGCCAGAACCACAACGTACAAGGATAGCATTGCTCGGTTCAGACAGAATGAATTCCAAGAACTCCTCTACGACTACCCTCATCATGGCTTCCAGCAAAGGCAACTAGCTGAAATCTTTGTTCGAGGGATGAATGAAGAATCTGCTAAGTGGGTCAACTCCTTGGCTGAGGGAGATTGTACCGCGCTCACACCAGGCTCTTCTTCTTTTCGCAAGCTATGCATCTAATTCCAGGAACTGGGAGAGACCATCTGAAGCAGCTAAGAGCCAATTAAGCCTTGAAGAACAGATCAAGGCCGAATTACAGAAACACATAAAGAAGGCTGGCGCAACCACCAACTCTCCATTAGTCTATGTTGCTGATTGTGAATGGTGTGGGGTATGTGCTCATAATGGAGAAAGTTGTCAGACTTTCGGTAAAGCAGACGTCTAGTCTGTAGATGAAGTGAATTTTATTGGTCAAGGCTTCCCCAACAATCAAAAAGGCTACTCTGACTATCGTCAGTTCAGACAATCGCAACAACAAGCGAGCTTCCAAGAGCATCTTCCATACAACTCTGGCATCAACCAGAATCAGAACAACCGACCATCGAGGTCGTATCAAGAACGAACGCCTGATAATCAATCCGATGGAATCTATGAACCGCATCCCATGAGTCAAGGCAACTATGGTACAAACACCTCGTAATCGCCAGAATCAGTACTTGAACAACACTTACCAAGGCCCACCTGGATTCACCGGAGGACAACAACCTCAACGATCGGTGCCGCAAGATAACAAGGATAGCGAGTTAGATAAGAAGCTCAATTAGATCATATCTAGACTCGACAAAAATGATGCTCAATGGAAAAATTAGGCTGCACTAAATCAAGAGCAGATGAATCACACACAGAACATGGAAAGTCAGTTCAACACCACGAACAGGCAATTGGGCACCCTTATCGACCTCATCTCTAGTCAGTTATCGAGCCAAGCAAAGCCTAATCGAAGGAATGAACATGTTAAATCTATCTCTACTAGGAGTGGCAAGCAACTAGCTGGTCCTACAACTCTTGATCCGGTGATGATTCCAGATGCCATAGTCATTGACATGCCAGAGATCGAGGAGAAAGATAAAGAAGAAGAAGAGGAGACGACTGCCACGCCTCCTCCGACAAAGCCAGTTTCTGCACCACCTCTGGCTCCCTACATGCCTAAGCCTCTGTATCCTAAAGCTTTGCTAAACAAATCTAAGGACCACGACACTCAATACAAGAGATGGTTCTCAATCTTGAAGAACGCAGAAGTCAAGATTCCAGTTACCGATGCTGTCCAGATGATACCACAGGTTAGAAAAGTCGTGAAGGATCTTGCGAAATACAAGAAGAAGGGAGAGTTGTCTTCCGTCTCTGTTGATGAGGAGGGCTCTGTCGACCCCGACCGCACGCCATCCATACCTCCCCCAGCTAAGTCCTCCGATCCTGGTTCTTTCACTTTACCTTGCTTTTATCAATGGTATAAAAATTGATCATAGCGTAGTTGATTTAGGCACTTCTATCGATGTTATGCCTACATGCTTATATGAGAGATTGAACCTAGGTGAATTAAAACCAATAAGTATGCAGTTAGTGTTTGCCGATAGATCTGTCAAAGCACCTAGGGGATTAATCAAAGACGTAACTATCCGTTGTGGTCCTTTCACCATCCTAGCTGATTTTGTTGTTATTGATACCCGAGAGGAAGATGTCACCATCCTCCTAGGCCGGCCATTTATGACAACAGCCGGCATGACAATCAATGTCCTGAATGGCTCATTGACATTAAGGGTCGGAAAGGATAGTGTAACATTCCGCCTCAAGGACGGTATGAAATATATCCCTAAGGAAGATGCTCATTATTTATCCGTTGATACTATGGAGTTGGCCTCTGTCAACTTCAGTTCTAATGTCATTTCAAGTGTTTCTCCCAAATTAGCTGAAACAGGTGGTGCACAGGTCATAAATCTGAAGAATGAGCCTCCGACACAAAAGCCAAAGAAGAAGGAGGCGCCGAAAACATCTTCCACTGATTCGCCACGAGCTAAAGATCGCAACGAAATGAAGAAGGAGAGTGAAGCGAAGACTAAGGTGGCTTGGAATCCAATTACTCCTCCATCATCCACCAAGCCATCAGATGAAAGCAAGGACATGAAGGATTTGTTCGGGTCGTTCGAAGTTACCGGAAACCTCCCCGATGGACGAACTCAATTGACTCACATCAATGGGAGGCGATTCCTTCTTATTGGAGGTAAACCGAAGCTGTACTTCATCAACTCTAATGCGAGCGTAAAGGAAATAATGAGTTGGGACGCCTCTTGATCACCATCCAGGTATCGTCCAGCTCAAGGATGTTAAGCAAGAGCGCTTCGTGGGAGGCAACCCACGGCTGGAGTCCATTTTAAATTATTGAGTCAGTTTTTTATCGTTCAACTTTGTTTCGTGTGGATCTGGGACACTTGTCCCGGTTTCCTTTTGATCTTTTGTTGTTTTTGTTTTGTAGGAACTTTGGCAGCTACTCCTCTCTACTCCGGGCTCTCCGTTTTCATCCTCTACATCGACCATCTCGTTCCAGGTTCTCCGTATCTCTCTATCCTCATTTAGTCGTGTGAGGACACATAACCGTTTAAGTGTGGGGTAGGATGCCAGAGAATCTTTGTTTGATCTTGTCTATTTTTTGTAGTTTCATGGTGCATGCCAAGTCCTCTAGCATAGAATTACTCAATTCTTGACTTTTGATGTTAAGTTGTTCTTCAATCTTTCATAATGATGCTTAGACTGCTTAAACTAGAACCGGTAACCAACTTGCCTACATTGATGCTAAATTGCCTGGTCAGAAACGAAAATTTTATCACGCTTGTACTATTTCACCTTGATTGCATGAAAATGATCGAATCCGACTAGCAAACCAATTTGTGAGCTTTTTATCCATGGCATGTAACTTGCAATTTCAATTCTTTTTAGTGGCTTTCTCGTACCTTGAATGAGTTAGAATTTGCATGAGACCTATTTGAGATCAGACGATGACACGAGTACTAGGATGATAGAGGCACCTAGAAATTGCTACTAAACCAAAAGCCAACCCAACGATAAATCCTCTAGGTGTAAACCCTTGTGCTTGGCCTTTCTTTCAGTTCGTTAATACATTATAGCATTTCCCACGTTTTTCATCACAACGTTGATCCCCTGTGGTAGTAGTTCGAGATTAGCCTACCAGAAGTCGGTCTATGGTAACTTGCTTATAGCCATTAAATACGTGGTCTTAGCTATTATGTCCAGACGTGTAAACCCCTCTAGCAACTTAAAAAAAATCAGCACTAAAAAAAAGTAGAGAAAAACAAAAAAAATTCAAAGAGAACGTTCAAATTCAGTAATATAGTTCAAAACGTTCTTCTCCCTACATATGGAAGAACGAAGTCAAAGAAAATGTAAAGAAAAGTCAAGAAAATTCAGAAAATCGAAAAAAAGAATAAAGTGCTAGGTTGCTTGAGGGTATCATAGGATGAGCGTACACTATTCCACCCATGCTTGGTTAGATGGTAGGAAGCCATAACAATTATACCATTGTACTCTCTTCCATTTTCATGTAATGCCTAATTTCATCTAGGTTAGATTACAACTTGTCACGTCTCCCATCACTACCTATTGAACGCTAAACCCTCACCTGACAAGAAGAAGAGGCTCTATACAAACTTCTAGAAACCCAAACGAACGAAACCTTCTTCTACAAAACGTAGCTTTTCCTTCCCTCACTGACAGAACCTCGCTCCATAACTCTAGAAAATGGGAGTTGCGATCTCTATCCTTGTCTCCAACAATGCACAGGAATAAACTGCGCCTTAATTGGACACCTGTAGCTCCCGGAATCAAGGTTTGAAGTTGGGAAAACCTTGGTTCGTCAAAAGAATTTTTGGGAAGAAAGAGAGAGAGGAAAAGTTGCAGAAATCCGTTAAAACTAGTCCTTTTATATGTAGTTCAAACAACACGGCGTGTTGTACGATACACGGCTTGTTTCATGAAGAAACACGACGTGTTTCATAACTACACGTCTGTGTGGTTTGAGAAGCTAATTCGACCATAGTTTCCAAGAAAAACAACACAGCCATGTATAAGAGATACACGGCGTGTACCTTGAAGACACACGGCGTGTAGTAGAACTACACGGCGTGTTGTTCCCACTATACATCAAGCTCGATTGTAACTTCAACCCAACTCAAATACGAACGTCACGAACTTCATTGGGACCTCAAGAACACAATTTCCAATGCTTCGATCACCGAAACTCGAGTTCTAAGCCGTCCGGGGATGTTGCCACTCTCCACAACTTCAAGAGATTTCATCCCCAAAATCAAAACTCAACTCATCCTAGCAATGTCACCCAAAAATTGCAGGAAGAACGCAACATTTCAAGTGTCAAATTACTACCCGAAACTCCTATTAACGGTCCTAGCAACACACATCTTCTAAGAACACTTCTTGCTCCTTAACCAGAGCTTCCGCCTAACACACACACACAACGGAACTACCTAACCACTAGAGCAAACCAAAGGCACGACCTAAGCAAATCAAGAAACAGTTTTAACTAACACCTTCGACTAGAACCTTACACACCCTTGAGCACTCTTCCTACCTTAACCAAAGTCTGCAGAGGAGTTCTAACGCTTCCAACCACCCTCCTAGTCTACTAACTACTACTACTCTAAAACTACCCAAACACTTCCCTTCACAATAGGAGGACGTTTAAACATTTCAGTTCACCATTTAAGAAAAACATGAGACAGTTCAAATAACTTTTTTCATTCAAAACTCCCTACTCGTTTTAAAATAATTTAAAAATACCTTGAAAGTCGGTCATGTGCTAATGCTTCATCCCTTCTCCCTATGAGGTTAATTACTCCTCTAGAAGAAAAAAGGAACCACCAACACAGCAGCAACTGACCCGGCTCTGATACCCTTGTAACACCCATCCCGAATCAACCCGGGTAACCCGTGGTTGAACCGATAATCAACATCATTAGAAAGATAAAACAATAAAAGAAATTGGAAAATCAACATTAAAATGTAATAAACCGAAAACCAGGCCTCCAATAAATGAAATCCAAAAATCAACCGATGAACAATAAATCCATAATTCAATCCTAAAAAGTTTACAAAATTTCCAAAACGACAATAGTCAACTTAAACTTAAACAAAAGAAGAGGGTCAACTCCAAGTAGATCGCTAATCTTCACCTCATAGCTCCAACCAGCAACTTCTCCGAACTGGACCGAAACACTTGAACCTCCACACCACTCACTCTAACCACAAGAACCTGAAAGGGGAAGAGGGGGCGATCAATTTCCTAATGAAACTGAGTGAACCCACAGGGTTTAGCTATGCGCCAAACCTAACCAAAAGGAGCGATTCCAAACTCCTCCCAAAACACTGATAGTGGAACTAGACTCAACCTTGACCAGTTTATTAACCTAAAGCAATCTAGGTGATCACATAGTTGCAGTTCTCAATTTAACATTCCCGAATCACAATATCAATATCAACAATATTATAACAAAGATCAACAACTATACAATAGAACATCACGTCGCATGGGAATTTGCAAACACACACATCAATCACAAGTACACACGTCGCACACACACATCATCCACATTTCAATTCACTATGTGAGTTTATTAGGCGCCAAGGAGATATCCCGTACCACCTTTGTAAGCACACTGACACACCCCCAACCGCAAAAAGGGGTCCCAAAGATGCATCCTCAACCGCAGAAGAAGGATTCATGGCCAAACTACACAATTCCCTTTAGGGACACCATAACACCTCGGTGCAATTTAGGGGGCAGTACAGGCTCCTTCCGGTTCTATCATTTCAGAATCATATCAATCATCTAACCCCAATTCATATTCATGATTCATCGTTTATCACAACGTTACCAACATCACACATTGTCAACCTCAATCATCATCACATCTCATCCACTTTCCATTATCCACATACAATTGCATATCACGATTCATAATCCCAACAAGGGTAAACTGTTAGCTTGCTAGACACCCCACTTGCATGAGAGATACAGAGGCAGCCATGTCTCAAGTCTAGGGTTACCCTCCTGTTCATCATTCATAGGACGACCCTACATTAGCATAGCCATCCTGTTGTAACCACAACTAACAGTAGGAGAACATGTAATTTCGCAAGATCACCCAACCCGTTCATCCTATCACTCATTTCTAACTCTGACCCGTTAATCATCATTATTAATCGCTTACCCAAATCCAACAACATAGTATCACAACAATCAAACATCCACAAAATAATCAATCAATTGTTAATCACATAACATTTATCCCATTTTACTCTCTCCATTTTCATGCAATGCCTAATTTCCTCTTGGTCAGATTACAACTCCTCGCGTCATCCATCACTACCTATCAAACGCTAAACCCTCACCTGTAAAGAAGACAAGACTTTAAACAAACTTCTAGAAACCCGAACGAACGAAACCTCCTTGTATAAAATGTAGCTTTTCCTTACCTCACTGACAGCACCTCGATCCAAAACTCCAGGAACCAAGAGTAGCGATCTCTTCTACTCGTCTCCAGCAACGCACAGGAAGAAACGATGCATTAGTCAGATACCCATAGCTCTTGGAATCAAGGTTTGAAGTTGGGAAAACCTTAGTTCGTCAAAAGGATTTTCGGGAAGAAAGAGAGAGGAAAAGTTGCAAAAATCCGTCAAACCCCGTTATTTTATATGCAGGTCAAACAATATGGCGTGTTGTAAGTTACACGACTTGTTTCATAAAGAAACACGACATACACGGCCGTGTGGTTTGAGAAGCTAATTCATTCGTAGTTTCCATGAAAAACTACACGGTCGTGTATCAGAGATACATGGCATGCACCTTGAAGACACACGATGTGTAGTAGAACTACATGGCTTGTTGTTCCCACTGTACGTCATGCTCGATTGTAACTTCAACCAGACTCAAATAAGAATGTCCCGAACTTTGATGGGACCTCAAGAACATTGTTTCCAATACTTCGATCACCCGAACTAGAGTTCTAAGCAATCCGACTGGGTGGGGATGTTACAACTCTCCACAACTTCAAGAGATTTCGTCCCCGTAATAAAATCCCAACTCATCCTAGCAATGCCACCCAGAAATTGGAGCAAGAACGCAGCAGTTCAAGTGTCACATTACTACTTGAAACTCCCATTAATGGTCCTAACAACTCACACCTACTAAGAACACTTCTCGCTCCCTGACCCGAGCTTCAACCTAACACATACACACACAACCGAACTACCCAACCAACCTTAACCACTAGATTAAACCAAAGGCACGACCTAAGCAAATCAAGAAACAGTTCTAACTAACACCTTCGACTAGAACCTTACACACCCTTGAGCACTCTTCCTACCTTAACCAAAGTCTATAGAGGAGTTCTAACGCTTCCAACCACCCTCCTAGTCTACTAACTACTACTACTCTCAAACTACTCAACTACTTCCATTCAATATATCAGGACGTTTAAATTGACCATTTAAGGAAAACATGAGACAGTTCAAATCGCTTTTTCTTTCAAAACTCCATACTCATTTTAAAACAATTTAAAAATACCTGGAAAGTCGGTCCTGTGCTAATGATTCGTCCCTTCTCCCTATGAGGTTAATTACTCCTCTAGAAGAAAAGATGAACCACCAACACAACAACAACTAACCCAACTCTGATAAGCTTGCAACACCCATCCCGAATCAACCTGGGTAACCCGTGATTGAACCAGTAATCAACATCACTAGAAAGATAACACAATAAAATAAATTGGAAAATCAACATTAAAATGTAATAAGCCAAAAATGAGGCCTCCAACAAATGAAATCCAAAAATCAACCGATAAACAATAAATCCATATTTCAATCGTCAAAAGTTTACAAAATTATGAAAATGACAATAGTCAACTGAAACTTAAAAAAGAAACGGTCAACTCCAAGTAGATTGTCAATCTTCACCTCATAGCTCCAAACCAGCAATTTCTCCGAACTTGACCCAAGTACCTGAACCTCCATACCACTCACTTTATTCACGAGAACCTCAAGGGGAAGAGGGAGGGGGATTAGTTTCCTAATGAAACTGAGTGAACCCATGGGTTTAACTATGCGCCGAACCTAACCAAAAGGAGCGATTCCAAACTCGTCACATAACACTAATAGTGGAACCAGACTCAACGTTAACCAGTTTATTAACCTAAAGTAATCTAGGTGACCATATAGGTGCAGTTCTCTGCTCAATAATTCCCGAATCACAATCTCAACAATATTATAATAGAGATCAACAACTATACAATACAACATCACGTCACATGGCAATTCGCAAACACGCACAACAGTCACACGTACACACGTCGCACACACACATAATCCACATTTCAATTTACTATGTGAGTTTATTACGCGCCAATGAGTTATCCCATACCACCCTAGTCGGCACACTGACGCACCCCGAACCACAGAATGGGGTCCCAAAGTTGCATTCTCAACCATAGAAGAAGGATTCATGGCCAAACTACACAATTCCCCTCGGGGACACCATAGCACCTCGGTGCAATTTAGGGGGCAGTACAGGCTCCTTCCGATTCTTACATTTCACAATCACATCAATCATATAACCCCAATTCATATTTCATGATTCATCGTTTATCACACCGTTACCAACATCACACATTGTCAACCGTAATCATCATCACATCTCTTCCACTTCCCACAATCCACATAGAATTCCACATCACTATTCATAATATCAACAAGGATAAATTGCTATCTTGCCGGCCATCCCTCCTACATAAGAGATACAGAGGTAGCCATATCGCAAGTCTAGATTTACCCTCCTATTCATCATTCATAGGATGACCCCACATTGGCAGGGCCATCCTCCTACAACCACACAAGTGACAACAACAGAGCATGTAATTTCGCAAGATCACCCAACCTATTCATCCTATCACTCATTTCTAAATTTGATTAATCATCATTAGTAATCTCTTAACCGAATCCAACAACATAGCATCACAACAATTAAACATCCACCAACAGTCAATCAATTGGCAATCACATAATAGTTATCCCATTTTACTCTCTTCCATTTTCTTGGAATGCCTAATTTTATCTAGGTCAGATTAAAACTCCTCGCGTCATCCATCACTACTTATCGAAACCCTCACCTGACAAGAAGATGAGGCTCTAAACAAACTTCTAGAACCCGAACGAATGAAACCTCCTTCTCCAAATCGTAGCTTTTCCTTTCCTCATTAAAAGCACCTCACTCCAAAAATCCAGAAACCGTGAGTATCGATATCTTTTCCTCGTCTCCAGCAACGTACAGGAAGAAACGACGCCTTAATCAGACACCTATAGCTCCCAAAATCAAGGTTTGAAGTTGGGAACCCTTGGTTTGTCAAATGGATTTTCGGGAAGAAAGAGAGAGGTAATGTTACAGAAATCTGTCAAAAACCTTCATTTTATATACAGGTCAAACAACACGACGTGTTTCATGAAGAAACACTGCGTGTTTCATAACTACACAAAATGTTTGACAACTACACGGCCGTGTGGTTTGAGAAGCTAATTCGGTCGTAGTTTCCAGTAAAAATACCACGACCGTATATCACAGATATACGACATGTACCTTGAAGACACAAGATGTGTTCTTCCCACTGTACAACATGCTCGATTGTAACTTCAACCCGACTCAAATGCGAACTTCGCAAACTTTGATGAGACCTCAAGAACACTGTTTGCAATGCTTCGATCACCCAAACTTGAGTTCTAAGTCGTTCGGTTGGGAAGGGATGTTACATTGGTCCTGTACCGATGTCTCATCCTCTCTCCCTATGAGGTTAATTACTCCCCAAGAAGATAAGACGATCCACTAGTACAACAACAACTAACCACGCTCCGATACCCTTGTAACACCCATCTTGAATCGACCCAAGTAAACCGATGGTTGAACTGGTAATGAGCATCACTAGAAAGATAGTGCCATAAATGAATTATTTGAAAGGAGGCCTCTAATAGTAAAATTTGATTACAACCGATAAATAATAAATCCAATGTCAAACCCCAAAATGAATACAAACCCCAAAATACAAATAGTTAACTAAAACATAAATAAGTAAAAGTCAACTCCGAGTAGCTTACCAATCTTCACCTCATGGTCTTTCTCAGCAACCTTCTCAAACTCGACCGAAGCACCTAAACTCTCACACACACTCACTAGCCATGAGAACCTGAAAGGGGAAGAGGGAGGATCAGTTTCATAATGAAACTGAGTGAACCCACTAGGCTTAACTATGCGCTGAACTAACTAAGAGGAGCGGTTCCATAGTCCACACAGTACACTGACAGTGGAACCCAAACTCAGCCTTAACCAATTTTATTATCCTAAAACAGTCTAGGTGACCATATAGGTTCAGTTCACAACTCACATTCACAATCCATAACATCAATTCTACCATAGTCGAAACCATCATTCATACGAAATAGCACATATCACAGAACAGCTCACATTCCCAACCAACACACACAATCACACACACAATTCACAAATCATTTACAAGGTGAGTTATTAAGGTGCCAAGGAGTTACCCACACCACCACCACCGACCACCATTTCATTCTAACGCATCCATCAAGGATCCTTCCACGAGGGAGAATACATTCTGATGCATCCATATAGGATCCTTCCACGAGGGAGAAAATCAACCAACCTTGGTAAATCGACCAAGGAATTTATGGTTGTGTTAGAGTACGATTCACCTAGTGAATCGTACTCAAACACAACCAGTATTTCGGGTGGGGTAGTGTGGGCTCCTTCCGGTTCTACATTCATATTCACTTCATAATTCATAAATCTCATGTCACCATCCACAATCATCCACGTCATCACAACATCTCACAGATTCCTCATTTCATCCATATTCCACAATATCATCATCACATTCACAAAAAAGGGTAATCAGCTAGCTTGTCGGCCTCCCCATCTGCAACACAAGATAAGGGGTAGCCATGTCACAAGTCCAGAGTTACCCACATGTTCATCTTTTATAGGACGAACCCATATTACCAAGGCCATCCTCCTACAACAACAACTGACACAGACATAATATTCAACAATTACCCCAGAACCCCAATTCCTCCTACAATCTCGTTTCTAACTCAATTCGTTAGCTAAGCCATTTCATCGCAATCCCCCATTCACACAAACATACATTGAATCAACCAATTGACAATCACAGAATAATTATAACCTTTTACTCTCTTCCATTTTCATGTAAATCCCTAATTTTGTCTAAGTCGGATTACAAATCCTCACGTTATTCAATACTACCTATCAACGCTAAGCCCTCACCTAAAATAGACGACGGGGCTCTAGTTTCTTGGAAGAACAAAATTCCTTTCTCCAAATTCGTAGCTTTTTTCCCTTCCACACTGACAACACTTTAGTCTGAAACTCCAGAATCCTAGAAATGCAATATCTTCCTCTTGTCGTCGGGAACGCACAGGAGAAAACATCGTCTTAATTGAACACGTGTAGCTCCCGGAATCAATCTTCAAAGATTGACAGAACTTGGTTCGTCAAAAGAGTTTTCGTGGAGAGAGAAAAAGATGAAAGTTGTGAAAATCCATCAAAACCCATCCTTTTATATGCAGGTCAAAGAACACGACATGTTTCATGAAGAAACACGGTGTGTTTCATAACTACACAGCAGTGTGGTTTGAGAAGCTAATTCGCTCATAGTTTCTAGGAAAAACCGCACGGCCGGGTATCACAGATACACAATGTGTACCTTGAAGACACAAAGCATGTAGTAAAACTACACAACATGTTCTTCCCACTGTACAACATGCTCGACTGTAACTTAAATCTGACTTAAACATGAACGTCTCGAACTTTGATGGGACCTCAAGAGCATTGATTCCAATGCCTTGATCACCCGAACATGAGTTCTAAACCGTCCGGTTGGGCGGGGATGTTATAGTGGCTTTTTAGTTATGTCTGTTTTTCTTCTTTTTAGTTCCAGTTCCTGTACATATGTGATGTGAACCACGACCGACTATGCTCCGTGACCCTAACCACCGCAAGCTGATCTTCAAAGGCAACGAGAGAACATATGCAACCGGGGCGGAATCAGACTTTGACCCACTAGCTTCAGCTGAGCTAGGAACCAGAAGTATCACGTCGAGGGCGCCACGCCAAGAGATGGATGCTCTTGATGATAAGCCAAACCTTAAGCCGTGCTCTTGTACATACTCGAAGGGGTTTAGAACAATGTTCTGAAAATGGGGTTTATTGATTGATAAAAGTCTATCTTTCAAAGGGTGGCCGAAGGCCACTATTTATAGGGAGGGAACAAGCTCTCCTCGCCTATTTAGCTACTTCCTAACTAGGAATAAAATAATCCAATCCTAACTAGGAAAGATAAAAAACGACCTAAACAAGCTAACTAAATAAGGAAAAACTAAAAAGGGAAAGATAAATTGTCTTGGTGTGCAAGGAAAGACTAAATAGGCAAAAATCCAGCAATCGGGGCAAAAACCCTAAATCCGGGCAACTTCAGGGGTGGTCGGGCAGTCCTGGGCCGGCGGGCAGGGCTCCTCACGCGGCTTTGGTCTTCTGATGGTGTCCCAGTCCTAGAAGGACTTGGGTCCGGGTCTTCTGTCGTGGCAGCCTATTCTCCTGGCCCGGGCGGGAATCCTTGTCTCTGTGGGATTGCATGCATGGACCCGGATCGTGTATGAGCACTTCCCTACGTGGCGCCTCCTTCATTCCTCCTCTGATTGCAGCACCATTTGTTGGGACGTGTTCCTGAGGTCTCCAGCTGTCCAGAGCAATTGGAATTTCCCAAAAGGCTCGAGCCATTTGGCAGCTCGGCCCTAAGTGCTCCTTTGTAGCCCCGAGCGCCGTGCTCGGTGCCTGGGGCTGGCTCATGTCTCGGCCATCTTCATTTCTGGCTAGGCCTTTGGCGTTATGCTTCGTCCTAGTCTTCAAGAAGGTCCAGAGATGGCTCTCAGTGGCAGGTGCCGGTTCAGGGCTCCATTTCTTCACTTGGCTTGATTCGGGGCTTGGTCCGGTGCTCGCTACGGGGCCTGTCTTTGGGAGCCATCCCTTGCTGGCCAGATATTCTTCATTCCTCCGCTTCCTGTACTCCATGAATGCCTCTAGAGGATCCCATGGGTGGTCAGCTCCTCTGGGGCTCTTGTCATTGAGGTTGGGGCCTAGTTGGGGCAGGCTGCTCGGGGCTGTACTCGGCCCTAGGCTTAGCTCGGGGCCCAAGTCCGGGGCCTCGTTCAGCAACATTGCCTAGAGTGGAAACTTCTTTATTTTAGCTCCCCTACCTGCTGGGGGTGGCCTGAGCCTATACTTGGTCACATACCTTGGCTTCATGATGTGTTGGGGGTTTTCCTTGGCCTTACACGCTTCTTGTAGGGCCTTAGGGTTCTGCCTTTGACCGGGGACCCTGGTGGGGTGTAGGAATAGCTGTAGGTCTTTGGGCAGCTGTGGAGGATCACATCAATATGTGTTGTGTGGTGTGCCTTCTCTTGTGGTTTCTCTTTTCTGTGTTTCTGCAGGTACCCCAGATTCAGGTCCTCGTCCGAAACAGGAGACTCGACTGGAGTTCTCATCTTTAGCTTCTTTTTACCCGCAGTAACTTCTTTCCTTTCTTGTTCCGAGTCTTTACCTCGGAATGACGACATTGCATTATTTAAGTGTGGGGTGGGGATTAGTGGTTGAGTTTAGGAGGATTACCCATCTTTTATTTCCTTCTTCTTTCTTTTCTTTTCGTTTCTGAGTCTCGGGCGGTGATTACGTTTTGTTTGTCGTTCTTGCACTGCTTCCCGATTTTTTAGCAAATTTTGAAATTTTTCTCATTTTTAGCTGATTGGTGCTTGCTTCTGAAAGCTTTTGACTCATCTTACTGCTTTAAATTTTTCTTATTCACTCTGAGGTTTTAAATTCATGGTGTTTGGTGTGGTGATCGAGTCCCGAAATAGGATTTTTGAATTGCTATGTTTAAGCTGCACCCTCGCGTCTCTTGTTTTAGAAACTAGTTTTTAGGAGATTTGAGGATAGATAACTCGCGTTGTTTGGGGTATCATTGTTGACCTAAAGTTTAGAGAATGTGGTCTATCTTTCCTTTCTCGATCTCTCTAAACTTGTGCAAACACGAAAGTGTGATATGGGATTCTCAAAGATTGGCGGTAAATGTTCAAATGTTTAAATTTAAACTTACATGCGTGGTGGTTGGTGGAGGTTTGTCGTGGCTTGGATCAAGACCTTGACCATATTCCCCCCATATGCTAATTATTTTTGGCCCTGAGAAAATGTCTCTATCCAAGCTTTCAAAAATTTTCCAAGTATTAAAGGAAATGGGAAAGGGAAGAACGTCATTCTTCCAAAGTTTGAAGTTGTCTTATTCCGCAAGTCTATTAAGAATTGGTTCCTCTAGTACTTTTTTAAAAGAGACGGTGGTTCGTATTTCCATGCGATTTAAGTGTGGGGGTTCCATCTTATTTCAGGTATAGATTAGTTACCAAACGCATCATTTTAGAACCTAGGACTCATTTTTCTTGGTTTGATTAAGTAGGAGCATTCATCCTGATTGAGTTGATTGCTTGAGGACAAGCAAGGTAAGTGTGGGTTGATTTGATGCACGTAAATTATATATCTTTTACCCCTGCACTTAACCACATTTTCTAGGATTCTTACACCCCTTTTCCATGGTTTTATCACCTTTTTACATTGTTTCGATACTTTACCCGATTATGGTGACTAGGGAATTTCATAGTCCGTTTTCACTTGATTTTGAGTGTTTTTATTGTTTTTTCAGGCCATATAATTAGAGATTGCTGCAAGAGGTTTCACCCAGTTGAAATGGTGCACCATTTGGAGATCTGTAGCTCCCAGAGTGATCGTGCGAAGTTGGCACCCGGAAATAGTTCCAGCGCGCGCTCCAGTACCCACTGCGGCCGCACATAAATTATGTGTGGTCACTGCTGAGAGTTTTGGGAAAATTTGATGCTAGAGGGCCGTTAAACTGCGTTCCTGATCTCTGTGCCCGCGGCCTCCCAAAACTCGCGCCCGCTGCCATCCAAACCCTGTAGTCGCGCCCCCTGGATGACAACATTATATAAGTGCGTTTTCAGCTCTTTTCAAAGGGAGTTCGACTTTTTGGGTGTCTCCAAGATTATTGACGAAGGAAGAAGGTCTCCACTCTCCCCCAAGACCATTCCCCAAGGTCTCCATCCATCCCAAGACCATTCAAGAGTTAAGAATGTCTCCTTCTCCTAGTTTCATGTTTAGGAGTAGTTTTCTTCTTCTCTCTTCCATGGCACACTAGGCCTAAGGCTGGGGTAAGGGGTGATTCCATGGGTGTAAGGGTAACTATGAGGTGTAATTGAAGTGGATGGGGTTGTGTATGAAAGACCAAAACTCTTTTATATTTATGCAAGTCTTGGTTCCAATTTAAATCTCTTCTTGTGCTTAGAGTGTTGATAGGTGAGATAGGCACTTATTTGGCTCTTGATTGTGGATTGATTGGTCCCTTATTTGCTAGATGCTTGTTAGGACTAGGGATAGAGGCTTGTGTACTGATCTAATTGTGCTAAGTGAGAGTAGTATCTTGTTGATTGGTCCTCCCTTTGTGATTTTCTCACTGAGGAATTTCATCGAACATGTGGCGTGCATGATTGTTTTGCCAATTGAGAGTGGTTAGCTTGTCTTGAATTTGTGCGTGAGTTTAGGAGGTCATTAGAGAGTCCAGGCTTAACATTCTTCCAAGTGATAGACGGACTAGAATTGTGTAAGTCTTGCAGAAACTCCCCCAATAACCCAGTTTCCCCCATTCAAGTGCCCCCTAAGGTTAGTAATAAACCCCTAATGCCCCACCCGTTCTTTTCCTTTGAATATTCCTTCATTGATTTCTTTGTGTGTTGCATCTTCATTCGTTCTCTTATTTTCATGCTCTTTGAACCTGATGACACTCGATTTGACGTGATTATCAGCCTCATTTAAGCAACATTTCTTTGCTTAAGACATTGTTTTTAGGGTAGAATAACGAATATTCAATCAATTGCCCTATCTTGTGCCATTTGTGTTACCTTGGCCCTTTTCGGGTCTATTTGATGGTTTTCTAGTGTTTTTGCGTAAGCACAGGTTTTTGCCGTCAAATAAAGTAACCATGGACATGTCTAAGGCATAGGAACATCGAGGAACTGAACCGGAATCGATCAAAGGAGCCAATCAAAGTCAAACCGAAAATCTGCCATTCACACTTACAGTTTCGGCGAAAATGACCTCACAGTTTCGGCGAAATCAACAATACAAATCAGCTGATGCCAAGAGAAGACTGATTTCGGCGAAACCACTAAGCTCTTCGGACCGAAAATGCAAGGCAGAGGAAACTGGCCATTTACACAAGCCAGTTTCGCCGAAACTACTCCTATGGTTTCGGCGAAAATAACAGCTCAGCCCGGCCCAACTAGGGTTAAGTATTTATACTTAACCCGGCGGCCGAATAATGAGAATGGACATCACACAATTCATAATTCGAAAAACACAAACTTTTCGAGATCAGTTTTCTCTGAAAGTTCGGGAGCGAAGAGTTGGAGTTCGAAGAGCCGGATTGAGATCGTGACGCCATCCCTTCCATCTCGGAGAAACGGAGCTAGGAGTGCAACTTACCGAAGATCGGAGTCTGTCAGAGTCATCTGAATTAGGTTTTTCAGATCCTTTTCTGTTCTTCCTCTGAATGATGAACTCTTTCCTTGTGTTTGTGTCTTTTGTAATGATCATGAGTAGCTGAACTCGTTAGAGCTTAGACTAGATGAACCCTAAGTGACCCAGGGCTTTAAAGCGGTCACGGATCGGCGGTGATTAGATTCGAAGTTCAATCAGTTTCTCTTTTCATGTTTGATTCGTTCTTCATTGTTCATGTTTCTTGTCTGGATTGATCACCTAGATTAGATTCTGGTTAAGCTAAGGATAGAAGTGAACGCTCGCCTTACTTTAGAACATCGAATTGAACAATTAACCTTATAATTGGAGTGTGCCTTTCGTAGGAACCGGTTAGGGTTAATCCACTACAAGAGTAACTCATTAATCACTAGTAATTACTCCAATTAATTAAGTCGTTGCGAGAGGCGACCGTACCCGGGCGACTAGTTAATCTTGGTAGTTAGAACGGAAAGAGCGAACGTTCGCCGGTCTTAAACCTAAGGGTAAGGAGTTATGGTGGTGTCTTAGTAATTGATTGAATAAGAATCGAAATCCGCTGATCTGTTGATTGCCAATGCTCTAGGGAACGAAGGGGGATTCAAAGTCTAAGTTCGTCTGTCATTCTTGTTTCCAAACCCTAATTCTCAATCTGCTTTAGCTTAATTTGTTTTAATTTTTCTGCATTCCTTAGAATTAGAAGTCGTGGAACTCACACCACGCACAACGTGTTTTCCTTGAGTAATTTGTTAGTTCTGAAGTAGCCAATCAATTGAAGGCCCGTGGAATACGATCTATCCTAGCTCTTGAGCTTGATAGTTATTTGATCGAACCAGCTCAGCACAACGACGGTTCCATCAAATTGGCGCCGTTGCCGGGGACTTCTTTTGGTTGTTGAAAGAAGAACTGGCAATTTATTCTTCTATTTTCCATCTTTCATTTTTCCATCCACTTCGATTTTACACTGGTTTTGTTTGTCTTTGTTATCTGTAGGTTTACAGGTGTATGCCTCACCGTCCTTGGACTCGCTCTCAGACCGAACAGGCTAAGATTGCAGGGAATCCAGGCAGTTCTGCTACACCTCTACGATCACAGATTCTGAAGGAAGGCAGATCCAATCCATTCATCACTCCGATCAAGATCGAGGAACTGAAGGAGAGTTCCTCATCTCCGTCTTCACCACACTCGTCATCCGCTTCATACACCGAGTCACTTTCACCGCCTCCATCTCCCACCATGACCGATAGATTACCACCAAACGGCGATCAACCGCCGCCACCCCCACCTGCACAGAAGAGTCTAGCAGACTATAACAAGCTGAGCGCGACTAGCGTTCGATCTGCCATTGCCGTTCCGCGCATTAAAGGAGATCCTGACTATGAGATCAAAATTCCATTCTTGACCATGATCTCTAGGGATTTACAGTTTGAAGGCAGGCCCCTAGACAATCCGTGCACTCATCTTGCAGACTTCCTTGATCTCTGCAATACTTTTAAAAACGGAAACCTCGACAAAAACACTCTTTGTCTGAGAGCTTTCCCGTTCTCTTTGAAAGGCGCTGCTAAGAGGTGGCTTACTGGCAAACCACCTGGCTACTACACTAACTGGGATACTCTGGCTCAGGACTTTGTTGAAGAATACTTCCCTCCGGCCAGAACAACCGCCATCAAGGACAGCATCGCCAGATTCTCCCAGAAAGAAGTAGAAAGTTTATATGATACTTGGAATCGATTCCAAGAACTTCTCTACACCTGCCCTCATCATGGATTCGAGCAGAGACAGTTAGCTGAAATCTTCTCTCGAGGACTTCGAGAAGAATCTGCCAAGTGGGTCAATTCTCTAGCTGAAGGGGATTGCACTACACTCACCCCTGAAGCTGCTCTTCTGCACTTCGCAAACTGTGCCTCCAAGTCAAGGAACTGGGAGCGACAATATGAAGGATCGAGGAGAAAGCTAGATTTCGAAGCAGCTATCAAGGCAGAGGTAGAGAAGCATTTGAAGAAGTCTACCACACCAATCAAGCCACCGGCAGCTTCTGTCTATGTTGCCGATTGCGAGTGGTGTGGAGCTTGCGCACATAATGGAGGCCGTTGCCAGAACTTTGGTAAGACAGACGTCTGGTCTGCAGAAGAGGTAAATTTCGTGCAACAAGGCTTCGTCAATAATCAGAACGATTATGCTGGTTATCATAACTTCAGACAGCAAGGGAACTATCAAGACAGACCTCCCTACAATGCTGGAGCCAATCATAACCAGAACCAGAATAACCGCCCGGCTAGTCAAGTTCAGGATCAGAAGCCTAACCATCCGCCGGCAGGTGTCTACCAGCCACCGCATCGCAATCCGGGTAATTATGGAACTGCTCCTGGCAATCGCCAGAATCAATATCTTAACAATACCTATCCAGGACAGCAGTATCAAAGAGATAATAATGTCAGTGACCTGGATAAGAAGCTCAGCCAGATCATCACAAGACTCGATGATCATGACAGTCAGTTCAAGGCTCAAGCTCTTCTCAATCAAGAACAAATAGCATCTGGACAACGGATTGAGCAAGTCGTGAACAACATCTCGAGCATGCTAGTGTCTGGTCGACCATTTGGCCAGCTTCCAAGCCAGACAGAGCCAAACCCGAGAAAAGAACAGGCTAAAATGGTAACTACTCGAAAACTTCCGAACTTAATTGCTGATGCCTTCTCTGTTTTACGCAGGATCGCTGAAACTCCGGAAGAAGAAGAAGAAGAGGAACAGAAACCAGCACCTAAGGATGATCCTCCTCTTGCACCATACGTCGTGAAGCCTCCTTTTCCTAGAGCACTGCTACCAAACGTAAAGATCGAGACTGGCATGAAGGGGAACAAGGAAGGATACCCTGACATTCGTATTAAGAAACCTGTCTCTCCATATCCAGCTAAGTTATCTGATCCTGGTTCTTTTACTTTGCCTTTGGTCATCAATGATGTTGAAATTGAACGTTGCTTAGTTGATCTAGGAGCATCTGTTAATGTCATGCCTGTGAGTCTATATGAAAAGTTAAACCTAGGGGAACTTGAACCGTCCAGTATGCAACTCGTCTTTGCTGATAGATCGTTTAAAACCCCTAAGGGAGAAATTAAAGACGTTGTCACTAAATGTGGTCCGTTCACGTTTTTAGCTGACTATGTGATCATGGATACTAGTACCGATGATTCTACAATCCTCATAGGTCGACCTTTCATGGCTACTACTGGAATGAATATTAACGTTCCTAATGGTTCTTTGACTTTAAGAATTGGTAAAGAAACAAAAATGTTCCGTCTTAAAGACGGCATGAAACATGACTCTAGGAATGAAGAATCTCACTGCCTAGCTGTTGAAACTGTGAGTTGACTCCGGTTAACTCCGTTACTAATGCTTCTTCTAGTGTCTCTAGATCAGTTGTTGCTGCAGGTATTAAGCAGGTTATAAAGAAGAAACCAGAAATTTCGGTTCAGAAGCCGCTCAAGAAGAAGAAGCAGGAACTGAAAGCCTCTTCTAAATTACCGAGCAGACCTCGAGGAAAGAACAAGAAGACAATGACCCAAATGGTCTGGAGACCAAAAATTCCACCGTCTTCCACCGAGCAGGCTGCACTACCAACACGTTCCGAGAAACCGGCGCCGGAGCAAGTATGGAGGGAGAAGCCGAAAGCATCTCCTAAGGAAGTACTAGCGATCACCGATCCTGGTGATAACAAGCCGAAGAAGAAAGAAAAAGAGAAGCCGACAGTCCTCATTCCTTCCATCGTCACACTAAAGAAGGATGACCTCTACAGAGAGCTGTTCGGACCGTTCAAGTTTGTTGATCATCTTCCCAACGGACGTACCAAACTACTACATGCAAACGGGAAGAAATTCACGTTTACCGGAGAAGTCCCGAAGCTGTACTTCATGAACTCCGATGCTAGCGTGAAGGAGAATCTTAGTTGGGATGTCTCCTAATACCGTCCAGGTATCGTCCAGCTCAAGGACGTTAATAAAAGAGCGCTTCGTGGGAGGCAACCCACGGCTGGAGTCAGTTTTATTTTGTTTCAACCTTGGTATTTTAGAGTTGGTTCGGGAGAGCCAAAAGTGTCAGTTTGTTTGTGTTCTTATTTTTCGTGTAGAGTCTGCGTGTCATAGAGTCAGTTGCAAGTTGATTGAGGTCGTTCCGATTTTTCTGGATTTAACTGTGATTTTCTGAAGTTGGCCTGATTTACGAAAATATTTTAAACCCGAACAGTTCAAAATTTTCGGCGAAACCACCCCTATTTTCGGCGAAACCAACTTTTGATTTTCGACCCATCCTTCCTGTTCATCATTTTCGGTTCGAAAAATAACTGTTTTCGGCGAAACCGTGCTTCATTTTCGGCGAGACCGCCTGTTCAAATCGGTCAGTCCATTTTATCTAGTAGTTTCGGCGAAATCACCCCCCTACTTTCGCCGAAACTGATTTGAAAAATCACCCAAAAAAAATCCCCTTTAAAAATTCGGACCACCCCCTCTCTCATCCACTCTCATTTTTGCTCAGCACAAATCTATTTAAAATCGCCGCCGACCTTCCACTAAAACCCGCCGTCGCCGCCGTTTCACCCGCCGCCGCCGTTGCCGACTGCTGCCGCTCACTCCCCCTCCTCATTCCGATCCCTACGAGCCCTAGAACAACCAAATCGGAGCTTTGCAGCTCCAGTTCACCGAAAACCTAGTTTTCAACGTTTTTCACCGATTCCTCCCAACCCGTTCAGTTTTTACTTCCATGGCTTCAAGGTAAAGTGTACAACTTTTCAATACGAATCTTTTGACATATGGATTGCTGAATTTTGTCGGGGTTGACTTTCAGTTGACTTTTTGGTTCACCTCGTTTTGCGTGCCGACTGTTTCGTGTGAACTAGGACTGACTGAACTTATAGAACTGTTCTAGGATGCTTAGGGAGTTCCGTGCTTAATTTCCATATCATTTGGTCATGTGTTGCTATGCATACGATTGATTCGTTGTTTTGTTCACGTGTGAGATATGTCGGTTTGCCGTTGACTTGTTGTTGATCATTTGGCTGTCATAAGTGTTCATTCTTGTTCATATTTTCATGCCGCCATTTGAAATCATATGATGCCGTCAATTTCCAAGTTGTGATAGTCTTGCCATGATTAGGGTTCAAAATGACTTAATGTTGACTTTCTCAAATGTCGGTTTGACTTTTTGAACTCTGATTGCGCTTACCTGATTATAGCTGTTCTTAAGACATGTGCTCTATTGTCTATGATTACTAGTTACTCCGCTTTACTTACCCCACTTAGTTTCCCTCGTTTCTTTGTGAAATTGAGTTTTTCTACTAAGTGTGGGGTAAGGTTTTGGTCGACTAATTTGGTTTCATTCTGTTTTAGGAACACTTTTGAGCGCAGGACTAAGGCACGCCTTGATGGCGCCTCGAGCTCAGGAGCTGCCGCTCCCGTCACACCCGCCATTTTGGGTCCTCCACCTGCACTCCCTCGCCATGCTGGATACCATCCCACCATCGCCCGCCTACCGGACTTCTACTTTGAGAACTTCCAGAAGATCGCGCACATCCGGGGAGCGGACGTGCGTCCTTTATCCATGGATTCTCTCCAGGAGCATGACGAGGATTCCTACCGGAACGTGCATGACGCCTTAGCACCGGTCGGTCTCCTAGAGCTGACAACCATAGCCGCCGAGTTCCCAGACATTGCTCTCCAGGAGTTCTGGGCGACATTTGACTTGGACGAGCATAAGAGGAGACGGGGCCAGAAGGTGATCACTTTCTTTCTTGGTGGGGTGTACAGGCAGCTCACCTACGATGAGTTTGCCGCTCATCTGGGCATCCCCTACGAGCACTATCACGATCACCACCTCGGTTGGGGCGAGGATGATGACGACAAGGCATTACACGCCCTCTGGAGCCACATGACAGGCGTGCCTGGCGATCGCCTCAGGAAGAACAACTCAGTTAAGTCTCTCTCTCACCCGCTCTATAAGTTTATTCATATGGTTTGGCGGAGGTCACTTTTATATGTCAGAGACAAGGATCGCCACCATATCCTTAAGGAGGAGCTCGTGCTTCACCGAGCCATCCGAGAGAGCTACCCTCTCCACCCCGGCTGGGTGCTAGCTCACATCTTCAGCCAGCGGACCAAGAGGAAGAAGCTACCACGCAAACTCTTGGGAGGCAACTTCATAGGTCAGCTCATCCTCTCCTTCGGCATCGGCCATGAATATGGCCCTCACATTCCACGACATCCAGTTCGGACCGTTGGAGGAGACTTGGCGGTCGAGTACGACCTAGAACTTGACCTCAGTCCCCATGTAGCAGCAGATCCTCCACTCCAACCTGCGGTCGAGTCAGAGGACGAAGATGATGCTGAGGAGCAGCAGCCGCAGCCGCCGCCTGAGTTTCACGATTATATACCCTCGCCACACCATCAGGCAGGGTACATTCACCAGTCGCCGCCGCGCATTCCAGATCCATTTCCAGCGCATACTCACCAGCCGCAACACCACCCCGTGGACATTGGTGAGTTGTACGAGCGACTACAGGAGTGGCGCATCACCGACAACGCCACTCAAGAGGCTAGGTGGACTATTATGCAACAACACATGCGCCGCGCCGACCGGCGATATGAGCGACAGCTGGAGTGGCAGCGACAGCTCGGCGATTACTTCCACTTCCCCCACCCCGACACCTCTGACCAGTGATGATCAGGTGGTGTCCTTTTCCTTGTCCTGTCTTTTTATTTATTCTTTTCGGACTTCGGTCCAACTTTTTTCTGTGTGGATCCGGGGCACTTGTCCCGGTTTCCTTTTTATGTTTCATTTGTTTTTGTTTTGTAGGCAGTTGGGAGATTCCCTTTGCTTCACTTGGGTAGATTACCTCCGCTCCGAGGATCCGTGCTCATCCCCTACACCAATCATCTTGGTCCAGGTTCTTCCATTCCACTCTGAACTCTAGAATTAGTCCTGTGAGGACACAGTCCGATTTAAGTGTGGGGTAGGATGCTAGAGAACCTTGCATGAACTTGATTGCCCTTGATTGTGTTTTGTGTGCCTCGTGATTCCATTCCAGTCTCTCTAGCATTAGAATGGCTCAGTTCTTGATTTTTGATGTTAAGTTGTTGTTCAACCTTTTATAATGATGCTTAGACTGCTTAACCTAGAACTTGAGAACCAACTTGTATGCTTTGATGCTAGACTGCCTGGTCAGAACAGAATTTTAAAATCACACTTGTAGTTTGTAGCCTTGATTGCATGAAAATGACTGAATCCGACTAGCAAACCAACTATGAGCTTTTGATCCATTGCACGTAACTTGCAATTTAAATTCTTTCTGAGTGGTTTTCTGTTTACTTGAATGAGTTAGAATTTGCATGAGACCTACTCGAGACCACACGATGACACGAGTTCTAGAAGGATAGGGGCACCTAGATTCAGCTACTAAGCCAGATAGCCTACCTTAACGATAAAATCCATTAAGTTTAGACCCTTGAGCTTGGCCTGTTCTTTCGGTTCGATAATACATTACAGCCATTTCCCATTTCTTTCATTCCCCCTTGATCCCTTGTGGTTGTAGTTCTAGATTGACCTACCGGAAGTCGGTCTGTGGTGACCTGCCTATAGCCATTAAACAAGTGGTCTTAGCTAATAGGTCCAGACGTGTAAACCCCTCTAGCAACTAAAAGAAAAATCGGCACAAAAGAAAAAGAAAATTTTCGAGAAAAAAATGAAGAAAGAAGAAAATCAGAAAAAGTTCAAAGTTTAGTTCAAATAAAACGTTCTCCTCCCTACAAATGGAAGAACGAAGTCGTAAGAAAAGTTGAAAAGGAAAAAATGTGTATGCAAAAGAAAAAGAATAAGTGCTAGGTTGCTTGAGGGTATCATAGGACGAGCGTTCATCATTCCACCAGTGTTTGGTTAGACGGTAGAAAGCCATAGATTAGATTCGAGGGAAGTTAGTCGAAAGCTTCACCGCACCAAGCCATCATCATTCATTCCCATCATCCATCTCATTATAAACCCAAGTAGTGTAGATTTCATTACGGTCCTAGCAGGGAAGTCCTTCTTGACTAGATATTCGTGTTGTCACAGTGGTGGAGATGTGGTCGAAATGCAAACCTATGACAGAATTCGGTATCAGAAAATGATCGAGAGCAGAAACACGTCCTTAAACACAGAGAGTGAGAGTTCCCATTGTACTATATATATCCTGTGTGAGGAGTCTAGTCGGTCAAGTCAAATTCGTGCATAATTGGTTGCTAATTACTTGTCGTGTGCAGTTTATTAGTGAGACCAGGTAGTTTGGCTGATCTGTATGCATGTTAGGTTTCTTGTTCTAGGATCGAGCTGTCTAATAATTCATTGTGTTTGATTGAGCTCCAATTTAATCGATCTTATCATTTATGAACATGAGCGTTTCTATTCAGTTTGCTTGAGGACAAGCAAAAGCTTAAGTGTGGGGTATTTGATGACACTCGATTTGACGTGATTATCAGCCTCATTTAAGCAACATTTCTTTGCTTAAGACATTGTTTTTAGGGTAGAATAACGAATATTCAATCAATTGCCCTATCTTGTGCCATTTGTGTTACCTTGGCCCTTTTCGGGTCTATTTGATGGTTTTCTAGTGTTTTTCCGTAAGCACAGGTTTTTGCCGTCAAATAAAGTAACCATGGACGTGTCTAAGGCATAGGAACATCGAGGAACTGAACCGGAATCGATCAAAGGAGCCAATCAAAGTCAAACCAAAAATCTGCCATTCACACTTACAGTTTCGGCGAAAATGACCTCACAGTTTCGGCGAAATCAACAATGCAAATCAGCTGATGCCAAGAGAAGACTGATTTCGGCGAAACCACTAAGCTCTTCGGACCGAAAATGCAAGGCAGAGGAAACTGGCCATTTACACAAGCTAGTTTCGCCGAAACTACTCCTATGGTTTCGGCGAAAATAACAGCTCAGCCCGGCCCAACTAGGGTTAAGTATTTATACTTAACCCGGTGGCCGAATAATGAGAATGGACATCACACAATTCATAATTTGAAAAACACAACTTTTCGAGATCAGTTTTCTCTGAAAGTTCGGGAGCGAAGAGTTGGAGTTCGAAGAGCCGGATTGAGATCGTGACGCCATCCCTTCCATCTCGGAGAAACGGAGCTAGGAGTGCAACTTACCGAAGATCGGAGTCTGTTAGAGTCATCTGAATTAGGTTTTTCAGATCCTTTTCTGTTCTTCCTCTGAATGATGAACTCTTTCCTTGTGTTTGTGTCTTTTGTAATGATCATGAGTAGCTGAACTCGTTAGAGCTTAGACTAGATGAATCCTAAGTGACCCAGGGCTTTAAAGCGGTCACGGATCGGCGGTGATTAGATTCGAAGTTCAATCAGTTTCTCTTTTCATGTTTGATTCGTTCTTCATTGTTCAAGTTTCTTGTCTGGATTGATCACCTAGATTAGATTCTGCTTAAGCTAAGGATAGAAGCGAACGCTTGCCTTACTTTAGAAAATCGAATTGAACAATTAACCTTATAATTGGAGTGTGCCTTTCGTAGGAACCGGTTAGGGTTAATCCACGGCAAGAGTAACTCATTGATCACTAGTAATTACACCAATTAATTAAGTCGTTGCGAGAGGCGACCGTACCCGGGCGGCTAGTTAATCTTGGTAGTTAGAACGGATAGAGCGAACGTTCGCCAGTCTTAAACCTAAGGGTAAGGAGTTATGGTGGTGTCTTAGTAATTGATTGAATAAGAATCGAAATCCGCTGATCTGTTGAGTGCCAATGCTCTGGGGAACGAAGGGGATTCAAAGTCTAAGTTCGTCTGTCATTCTTGTTTCCAAACCCTAATTCTCAATCTGCTTTAGCTTAATTTGTTTTAATTTTTCTGCATTCCTTAGAATTAGAAGTCGTGGAACTCACACCACGCACAACGTGTTTTCCTTGAGTAATTTGTTAGTTCTGAAGTAGCCAATCAATTGAAGGCCCGTGGAATACGATCTATCCTAGCTCTTGAGCTTGATAGTTATTTGATCGAACCAGCTCAGCACAACGACGGTTCCATCAGAACCATTGTCAACTTGTACCTTAAGTTGATTTCCGTTTTGTGCTTTGTTGATTCGTTGTTGCTTTACTTGTGTTGCATCCCATTGATAGCACCCCTTCCATTCCGAGTAAGCATCATCGAAAGGACCCTCACCCTTCCGTCCTGATGTGAACAGCTACAACCGTGGGCAGAAAACCCTAACCACTGCAAGCTGATGATCGTGCAACGATGTAGAAACCCCCGAGAACCGAGATGGAGAGGACTTTGACCCGCTAGCTATAAAGAGCTAGGAACCAGAAGTATCAAGTCGATGGCACCACTTCAAGGGGAGGATACCCTAGACTATAAGCCGGTCTAAACGACAGTCAATTCCATGAAAGTCGAGAAGAGATTAGCAATTCCATGCTAAATGAAAAACCGAAGTTTAAGTAATTTATTCAATTCAAGGTGTGTGTACAAGGGTGGCCGGCGGCCTCTATATATAGGTGAGGGAACAAGCTCTCCTCCCTAAAGACTACTACCTAAATAATAATAAAATAAAGAAATAAAAAGAGTCCTAATTAAACTACTAAAAAGGACTTAAACTAACCCTAATATAGACTAAAAATAAGGTAAATTTGGACTCCAATCCCACAAGGAATAAGAATCCTATTTAGAGAAGAACTCCTAACTTGGGAGCCAAGTTTCCCCAAAAACAGCCAAAATGGGTACTGGAATTATGGGCCGAATAAATACCAAACAAATTCCTAAAATTCTGATCTTTTGTAGATTCGTAGTAGTTTCCATGGTCTACAACTTTCATGTTGTACATCAGTCCAAATTCTGTCTCCAAGTAGCCCATATTCGTCAATCCTTGTCGGACTAAGAATCTGTCCAGAAATCCGGGTTTGGCCCTTGTTCACTTTAGTTCTGGCCCGTAGCTTCTTAGTCATGGGCTGAACTCTTGGCTCTCCTCCAAGGTTGGATTCTCCTTGATCCTCTCCTCTTGGATCAGTCTCAGGTGGTGGCCTGATCATAGCTCCTTGATTGGCCTTCCTCGGATCAGCATCCGAGCTCCCCTCCTTGATGTTTAGGCCAAGCATCACTAGGACTTGTTCTAACCCTATCTCCTTTGATACTCCTCCAAATTGATCAGCGTTTGTTGGAGGGTGCTCCTGAGACTTCAAGCTATCCAGGACTGCTGGAATTTCCCAAAAGGCTCGAGCCATTTGTTGGCTGGGCCAAAAGCACGCTTATGTGGTGCCCGACGCTCGGTCCGCGCCCGGGGCTGGCTCCGTGCTGGGCCTTTTTCAATTCTAGCCAAGCCTTCTACTTTCTGCTTTGGGAAGGTCTTCAGGAATGCTGTCATGGGGTCTGCAAGGGCTGGTGCCGGTACGGGGACCGAGGCTTCGATCCTGGAGCTCAGTTCTGGCATTTGGCCCAGTCAGTGGCTCGTACCGGGGTCTATCTTCGGGTGCCAGCTTCTTCTGGCCAGGCTTTCTTCATTATGCTTTGGCCACATCTTCTGGAAGGTCTCCAGAGGGTCTTCAGGGGCTGTGGTTGGTCCAGGGCTCGTAGCATTTGGCCTGAGGCCTTGTTCAGGCTCTCGGCTCGGGGTTGGCCTGAGGGTGGCCAGGATCACATCATCCCCCTCTTCTTGAAGAGGATTCTTCCTCGAATCCTTGCCTGATAATCCGTTAGAAATAATAAAAATATTCACAGGGGAGTATAGGACTTGACCTTGATGGACGCTCCTTGGGGGTTCGGACTGCACCGGAGCTGGTACGGGTGCTCGGGCTCGGGTCTGAGGCCTTCGAGCCATACCGAGACTGGTATGGGGGCTGGTTTTGGGGCTGGGGCCGGGGCTAGGCGCAGGGGCACTGGGGCTGGGTGCTGGAGGGCCGGTGTGGCGATGGGGCACGGGGTTGGGCGCTGGGGCGCCTGGGGCTGCGGGCGCTGGGCGCTGGGGGCCGGGGCGGGGCGCTGGGGCGCCAGGGCTGGGTGATGGGGCGCCGGTGCTGGGCGCTCGGGCGCTGGGCGCTGCTCGGGCGCTGGTGCTGGCGCTCGGCTGGTGCTGGTGCTCAGCTGGTGCTAGGCTGGTGCTGGGCAGGCGCTCGGCTCGGTGCTGGGCACGGTGCTGGCTCTCCTGTCTTCAACTAACCTTCTGAATGAATATTTCATGTTTTATAGGGCTAAGAGTGCAGTCAGGCACTGAAGCTCCAACAGACATAGACTCCTTTCTGTCATAGTTAGTGCAACAAACGAACACCAAAACTTTTTCTAATATGATTTTCTAATACTCCCTTTTCTAAGACTCGATAAACACAACTTAGTGGCTAAAAGTAGGGTCGTGGCTCGGTTTAACACAAGCAACGAAAGCTAATCTATCCCCTCATCTTAAACACACTATTACAACGAAAACTTGGCAAGGGTGACCTTGCTTGATTTTTCTTTTTCTTTACTTCTTTTAGGGTTTTCTTTTGATAGCTTGATCGGCCACCAATGTTTTCTTGCCTTACAATGAAAGACTCGACACAAGAACTAGAATAGATGAAGATTTTCTAAACAATTTTCTAAACAACAAAAAAAGTAAAGGGATATGAATTCAAGATAAACCTGGAGACTGGGATAGATTGTGGTCCTTGAGCTGAACCGTGCTCTGATACCAACTGATGTGAACTGCTGCAACCGTGGGCAGACGACCCTAACCACCGCAAGCTGATGATTGTGCAATGAGGTAGAAACCGTCGGGAACCGGGATGGAGAGGACTTTGACCCGCTAGCTATAAAGAGCTATGATGACACTCGATTGGACGTGATTATCAGCCTCATTTAAGCGACATTTCTTTGCTTAAGACATGGTTTTTAGGGTAGAATAACGAATATTCAATCGATTGCCCTATCTCGTGCCATTTGTGTTACCTTGGCCCGTTTCGGGTCTATTTGATGGTTTTCTAGTGTTTTTATGTTAGCACAGGTTTTTCCCGTCGAATAAGTAACCAAGGACGTGTCTAAGGCATTGGAACATCGAGGAACTGAACCGGAATCGATCAAAGGAGCCAATCAAGTTCAAGAAAATTCCTGCCCGGATTACAAAGGAATTTTTGCCGAAAATACCCTTGTGTTTTCGGCGAAAATATCATCACAAATCGGCTGTTGGCAACTGAAGGAATTTTTGGCGAAATCGACCAAGTCTTCGACCGAGAATGAAGTTCAGGAGAATCAGCCGGCGGACCCTTCATTTGCAAACGAATTTTCACCGAAAATTCCTCAATATTTTCGGCGAAAATATTAGAAGAAATCCGGCTGATTAGGGTTAAGTATTTATACTTAACCCGGCAGCCCAAAAAAGACACAACATAATATCTTTCATAATTACGTTTTCCAAGGATTCTCTGAAGTTCTGGAGCGAAGAGTTAGAGTTCGAAGAGCCGAAAAGAGATCGTGACGCCATCCCTTTCATCTCGGAGAACCGGAGCTAGGAGTGTAGTTTTATCGAAGATAGAAGTCTGTTAGAGTCGTCTAAATTAGGCTTTTCAGATTATTTTATGTTCTTCCTCTGAATGATGAACTCTTCCTTTGTCTTCGATTCTTTTGTGATAAACATGAGTAGCTAAACTCGTTAGAGCTTAGACTAGATGAACCCTAAGGGACCTAGGGCTTTAAAGCGGTCACGGATCGGCGGTGATTAGATTCGAAATTCAATCAGTTCTCTTTCATGTTTGATTTGTTCTTCACTGTTCATGTTTCTTGTCTGGATTGATCACCTAGATTAGATTCTGGTTAAGCTAAGGATAGAAGCGAACGCTCGCCTTACTTTAGAACATCAAATTGAACAATTAACCTTATAATTGGAACGTGCCTTTCGTAGGAACCGGTTAGGGTTAATCCACTGCAAGAGTAACTCATTAATCATTAGTAATTGCACCAGTTAATTAAGTCGTTGTGAGAGGCGACCATACCCGAGCGGCTAGTTAATCTTGGTAGTTAGAACGGATAGAGCGAACGTTCGCCGGCCTTAAACCTAAGGGTAAGGAGTTATGGTGGTGTCTTAGTAATTGATTGAATGAGAATCGAAATCCGCTGATCTGTTGATTGCCAATGCTCTGGGGAACGAAGGGGGATTCAAAGTCTAAGTTTGTTTGTCATCTCTATTTTCAAACCCTAATTTCCAATCTACTTTAGTTTAATTTGTTTTAATTTCTCTGCATTTCTTAGAATTAGAAGTCGTGGAACTCACACCACGCACAACTTGTTTGCATTCGAGTATTTTGCCAGTTTTGAAGTAGTCAATCTTAGAAGACCCTCGGAATACGATCTACCCTAGCTTTTGTAGCTTTGTTAGTTATTTGTGTGAAACGCATCACAACGACTGCGCGTTCACCAAATTGGTGCCGTTGCCGGGGACTTCTTTTGATTGTTCGAAAGAAGAACTGGCAATTTATTCTTCTACTTTCCATCTTTCACCTTTCCATCCACTTCGATTTTACACTAGTTTTGTTTGTCTTTGTTATCTGTAGGTTTACAGGTGTATGCCTCACCGTCCTTGGACTCGCTCTCAAACCGAACAGGCTAAGAGTGCAGAGAGACTAGGCAGTTCTGCTCCACCTCTACGATCACAGATTATGAAGAAAGGCAGATCCAATCCATTCATCACTCCAATCAAGATCGAGGAACTGAAGGAGAGTTCCTCATCTCCGTCTTCACCGTCATCTTCATCCGCTTCATACACCGCATCACTTTCACCTCCTGCATCTCCTACCATGGATGATCAGTTACCACCACCACCACCACCAAATGGCGATCAACCGCCGCCGCCACCACCTGCACAGAAGAGTCTAGCAGACTATAACAAGCTGAGCGAGACTAGCGTTCGATCTGCCATTGCCGTTCCGCGCATTGAAGGAGATCCTGACTATGAGATCAAGATTCCATTATTGACTATGATCTCTAGGGATTTACAGTTTGAAGGCAGGCCCCTAGACAATCCGTGCACTTATCTTGCAGACTTCCTTGATCTCTGCAGCACTTTCAAGAGCGGAAACCTCGACAAAAACACTCTTTGTCTGAGAGCTTTCCCGTTCTCTCTGAAAGGCCCTGCTAAGAGGTGGCTTAATGGCAAACCACCTGGCTATTACACTGATTGGGATACTTTGGCTCAGGACTTTGTTGAAGAATACTTCCCTCCAGCCAGAATAACTGCCATCAAGGACAGCATTGCCAGATTCTCCCAGAAAGAAGGAGAAAGCTTGTATGATACTTGGAATCGATTCCAAGAACTTCTCTACACCTGCCCGCATCATGGATTCGAGCAGAGACAGTTAGCTGAGATCTTTGCTCGAGGACTTCGAGAAGAATCTGCCAAGTGGGTCAATTCTCTAGCTGAAGGGGATTGCACTACACTCACACCTGAAGCTGCTCTTCTTCACTTCGCAAACTGTGCTTCCAAGTCAAGGGACTGGGAACGACAATCTGAAGGATCAAGGAGCAAGCTAGATCTCGAAGCTACAATCAAAGCATCAGCAGCCCCAGCCGCCGCCAGAATTCCAAGACTATATACCCTCGCCACATCACCAGGCAGGGTATGCTCACCAGTCGCCGCCGCACATTCCAGATACATACCAGGTGCCTCCCCAACAGCCCCGACACCACCCCGCGGATGTTGGAGAGTTATACAAGCGACTGCAGGAGTGGCGCATCACTGACAACGCCACTCAAGAGGCGCGATGGACTATTATGCATCAGCATATGCGCCGTGCCGACAGGCGGTATGAGGCACAACTGGCGTGGCAACGTCAGCTCGGCGAGCACCTCCACTTTCCACCCCCCGACACCCCTGACCAGCCATGATCAGGTGGTGTCCTTTTCCTTGTCCTTTCTTTTTATTTATTCTTTTCGGATTTCGATCCAACTTTTTTTATGTGTGGATCCGGGACACTTGTCCCGGTTTCCTTTTTATGTTTCATTTGTTTTTGTTTTGTAGGCAGTAGGGAGATTCCCTTTGCTTCGCTTGGGTAGATTCCCTCCGCTCCGAGGATCCGTGCTCATCCCCTACACCAATCATCTCGGTCCAGGTTCTTCTACTTCACTCTGAACTCTAGAATTAGTCCTGTGAGGACACAGTCCGATTTAAGTGTGGGGTAGGATGCTAGAGAACCTTGCATGAACTTGATTGCCCTTGAATTGTGTTTTTGTGTGCCTCGTGATTCCATTCCAGTCTCTCTAGCTTTAGAATGCTCAGTTCTTGATTTTTGATGTTAAGTTGTTGTTCAAACCTTCATAATGATGCTTAGACTGCTTAACCTAGAACTTGAGAACCAACTTGTATACTTTGATGCTAAATTGCCTGGTCGGAACAGAATTTTTAAAATCACACTTGTAGTTTGTGGCCTTGATTGCATGAAAATGACCGAATCCGACTAGCAAACCAACTGTGAGCTTTTGATCCATTGCACGTAACTTGCAATTTTAATTCTTTCTGAGTGGTTTTATGTTTGCCTGAATGAGTTAGAATTTGCATGAGACCTGCTCGAGACCACACAGATGACACTAGTTCTAGAAGGATAGGGGCACCTAGATTCAGCTACTAAGCCAGATAGCCTACCAAACGATAAATCCATTAGGTTTAGACCCTTGAGCTTGGCCTGTTCTTTCGGTTCGATAATACATTACAGCCATTTCCCATTTCCTTCATTCCCCATTGATCCCCTGTGGTTGTAGTTCTAGATTGACCTACCAGAAGTCGGTTTGTGGTAACCTGCCTATAGCCATTAAACAGGTGGTCTTAGCTAATATGTCCAGACGTGTAAATCCCTCTAGCAACTAAAAGAAAATCGGCACAAAAGAAGAAAAAAAGTAAAGTAAGAAAAGAAAGAAAATTTCGAAAAAAAAAGTGAAGAAAAGAAAAATCAGAAAAGTTTCGAAGTTTCTAGTTCAATAAAACGTTCTTCTCCCTACAAATGGAAGAACGAAGTCAAAAGAAAAGTTGAAAAGAAAGAAAAAAAATCATGTAAAGAAAAAGAATAAGTGCTAGGTTGCTTGAGGGTATCATAGGACGAGCATTCATCATTCCACCCGTGTTTGGTTAGACGGTAGGAAGCCATAGATTAGATTCGAGGGAAGTTAGTCGAAATCTACACCGCACCAAGCCATCATCATACATTCCCATCACCCATCTCATTATAAACCCGAGTAGTGTAGAATTCATTACGGTCCTAGCAGGGAAGTCCTTCTTGACTAGATACTCGTGTTGTCACAGTGGTGGAGATGTGGTCGAAATGCAAACCTATGACAAAATTTGGTAACAGAAAATGATCGAGAGCAGAAACACGTCCTTAAACACAGAGAGTGAGAGTTCCCATTGTACTATACATATCCTGTGTGAGGAGTCTTGTCAGTCAGGTCAAATTCGTGCATAATTGGTTGCTAATTACTTGTCATGCGCAGCTTATTAGTGAGACCAGGTAGTTTGGCTGATCTGTATGCATGTTAGGTTTCTTGTTCTAGGATCGATCTGTCTAATAATTCATTGTGGTTGATTGAGCTCCAATTTAACCGATCTTATCATTTGTGAACATGAGCGTTTCTATTCAATTTGCTTGAGGACAAGCAAAAGCTTAAGTGTGGGGTATCTGATGACACTCAATTTGACGTGATTATCAGCCTCATTTAAGCGACATTTCTTTGCTTAAGACATGGTTTTTAGGGTAGAATAACGAATATTCAATCGATTGCCCTATCTCGTGCCATTTGTGTTACCTTGGCCCGTTTCGGGTCTATTTGATGGATTTCTAGTGTTTTTATGTTAGCACAGGTTTTTGCCATCGAATAAGTAACCAAGGACGTGTCTAAGGCATTGGATTATCGAGGAACTGAACCAGAATCGATCAAAGGAGCCAATCAAGTTCAAGAAAATTCCTGCCCGGATTACAAAGGAATTTTCGCTGAAAATACCCTTGTGTTTTTGGCGAAAATATCATCACAAATCGGCTGTTGGCAACTGAAGGAATTTTCGGCAAAATCGATCAAGTCTTCGACCGAGAATGAAGTTCAGGAGAATCAGCCGGCGGACCCTTCATTTGCAAAGGAATTTTCGCCGAAAATTCCTCAATATTTTCGGCGAAAATATTAGAAGAAATCCGGCTGATTAGGGTTAAGTATAAATACTTAACCCGGCGGCCCAAAAAAGACACAACATAATATCTTTCATAATTACGTTTTCCAAGGATTCTCTGAAGTTCTGGAGCGAAGAGTTAGAGTTCGAAGAGCCGGAAAGAGATCGTGACGCGATCCCTTTCATCTCGGAGAACCGGAGCTAGGAGTGTAGTTTTACCGAAGATCGAAGTCTGTCAGAGTCGTCTAAATTAGGTTTTTCAGATTCTTTTCTGTTCTTCCTCTGAATGATGAACTCTTCCTTTGTCTTTGATTCTTTTGTGATAAACATGAGTAGCTAAACTCGTTAGAGCTTAGACTAGATGAACCCTAAGTGACCCAGGGCTTTAAAGCGGTCACGGATCGCGGTGATTAGATTCGAAATTCAATCAGTTCTCTTTCATGTTTGATTTGTTCTTCATTGTTCATGTTTCTTGTCTGGATTGATCACCTAGATTAGATTCTGGTTAAGCTAAGGATAGAAGCGAACGCTCGCCTTACTTTAGAACATCAAATTGAACAATTAACCTTATAATTGGAGCGTGCCTTTCGTAGGAACCGGTTAGGGTTAATCCACTGCAAGAGTAACTCATTAATCATTAGTAATTGCACCAGTTAATTAAGTCGTTGCGAGAGGCGACTGTACCCGGGCGGCTAGTTAATCTTTGTAGTTAGAACGGATAGAGCGAACGTTCGCCGGCCTTAAACCTAAGGGTAAGGAGTTATGGTGGTGTCTTAGTAATTGATTGAATGAGAATCGAAATCCGCTGATCTATTGATTGCCAATGCTCTGGGGAACGAAGGGGGATTCAAAGTCTAAGTTCGTTTGTCATCTCTGTTTTCAAACCCTAAGTTCCAATCTGCTTTAGTTTAATTTGTTTTAATTTCTCTGCATTTCTTAGAATTAGAAGTCGTGGAACTCACACCACGCACAACTTGTTTGCATTCGAGTATTTTGCCAATTTTGAAGTAGTCAATCTTAGAAGACCCTCGGAATACGATCTACCCTAGCTTTTGTAGCTTTGTTAGTTATTTGTGTGAAACGCATCACAACGACTGCGCGTTCACCAAGCTAGGAACCAGAAGTATCAAGTCGATGGCGCCACTTCAAGGGGAGGATACCCTAGACGATAAGCCGGTCTAAACGACAGTCAATTCCATGAAAGTCGAGAAGAGATTAACAATTCCATGCTAAAAGAAAAACCAAAGTTTAAGTAATTTATTCAATTCAAGGTGTGTGTACAAGGGTGGCCGGCGGCCTCTATATATAGGTGAGGGAACAAGCTCTCCTCCCTAAAGACTACTTCCTAAATAATAATAAAATAAAGAAATAAAAAGAGTCCTAATTAAACTACTAAAAAGGACTTAAACTAATCCTAATCTAGACTAAAAATAAGGTAAATTCGGACTCCAATCCCACAAGGAATAAGAATCCTATTTAGAGAAGAACTCCTAACTTGAGAGCCAAGTTTCCCCAAAAATAGCCAAAACGGGTTCTGGAATTATGGGCCGAATAAATACCAAACAAATTCCTAAAATTCTGATCTTTTGCAGATCCGTATTAGACTCCATGGGCTACAACTTTCATGTTGGACATCAGTCCAAATTCTGTCTCCAAGTAGCCCATATTCGTTAATCCTTGTCGGACTAGGAATCTGTCCAGAAATCCGGGTTTGGCCCTTGTTCACTTTAGTTCTGGCCCGTAGCTTCTTAGTCGTGGGCTGAACTCTTGGCTCTCCTCCAAGTTTGGATTCTCCTTGATCCTCTCCTCTTGGATCAGTCTCAGGTGGTGGCCTGATCACAGCTCCTTGATTGGCCTCCTCGGATCAGCATCCGAGCTCCACTCCTTGATGCTTAGGCCAAGCATCACTAGGACTTGTTCTAGCCCTATCTCCTTTGATACTCCTCCAAATTGATCACCGTTTGTTGGAGGGTGCTCCTGAGACTTCAAGGTATCCAGGACTGCTGTAATTTCCCAAAAGGCTCGAGCCATTTGTTGGCTGGGCCAAAAGCACGCTTATGTGGTGCCCGGCGCTCGGTCCGGCGCCCGGGGCTGGCTCCGTGCTGGGCCTTTGTCAATTCTGGCCAAGCCTTCTACTTTCTGCTTCAGCCAGGTCTTCAGGAATGCTCTCATGGGGTCTTCAAGGGCTGGTGCTGGTACAGGGACCGAAGCTTCGATCCTGGAGCTCAGTTCTGGCATTTGGCCCGGTCCGGGGCTCGTACCGGGGTCTATCTTCGGGTGCCAGCTTCTTCTGGCCAGGATTTCTTCATTATGGTTCGGCCACATCTTCATGAACGCAGGCCACTAGACAATCCGTGCACACATCTAGCGGATTTCCTTGATCTCTGTAGCACTTTCAAGAACGGAAATCTCGACAAGAACACTCTTTGCTTGAGAGCTTTCTCGTTCTCTCTGAAAGGCGCAGCTAAGAGGTGGCTTACTGGCAAACCACCTGGCTACTATACCGACTGGGATACTCTTGCTCAGGACTTCGTCGAAGAATACTTCCCTCCTGCCATAACAACAGCTATCAAGGACAGCATCGCCAGATTCTATCAGAAGGAAGGAGTAAGCTTATATGATACTTGGAATCAATTCCAAGAACTTCTCTACAACTGTCCTCATCACGGTTTCGAGCAAAGGCAGTTAGCTGAAATCTTTGCTCGAGGTCTTCGAGAAGAATCTACTAAGTGGGTCAATTCCCTAGCCGAAGGGGATTGCACTACGCTTACACCTGAAGCTGCTCTTCTTCATTTCACGAACTGCACTTCCAAGTCATGGAACTGGGAATGACAATCTGAAGGGTCAAGAAGCAAACTCGATCTCGAAGCTACTGTCAAGGCAGAAGTAGAGAAGCATCTGAAGAAGTCTACCACGCCAATCAAGCCACCATCAGCTTCTGTCTGTGTTGCTGATTGCGAATGGTGTGGAGCTTGTGCGCATAATGGAGGCCGATGCCAGAATTTTTGTAAAACAGAAGTTTGGTCTGCCGAAGAAGTCAATTTTGTTCAACAAGGCTTCAACAACAATCAGAATGGTTATATTGGCTACCGCAACTTCACGCAGCAAAGGAATTATCAAGATAGACCTCCCTACAATAATGGCGCCAACCATAACCAGAACCAGAATAACCGACCAGCTGGTCCAGCTCAGGATCAGAAGTCGAACCATCCGCCGGCAGGTGTCTATCAGCCGCCTCACCGTAATCCGGGTAACTATGGAACTGCTCCTGGCAATCGCTAGAATCAATATTTGAATAATACCTACACAGGGCAGCAACATCAGAGGGAGAACAACGTCAGTGACCTTGACAAGAAGCTCAGTCAGATCATTACCAGACTTGACGATCACGACAGTCAGTTCAAGGCTCAAGCTCTCCTCAATCAAGAACAGATCGCATCCGGTCAAAGAATTGAGCAGGCTGTGAACCACATCTCGAGCATGCTAGCATCTGGTAGACCATTTGGCCAACTTCCGAGCCAGACAGAGCCGAATCCGAGAAAGGAACAAGCCAAGATGGTAACTGTTCAAGATTTTTCAAGCTCATCTACTAATGCTTCTTCTGATTTATGCAGGATCCCTAAAACTCCAGAGAAGAAGGAAGCACAGAAAGTGGCGCCTAAGGAGTATGATCCTCCTCTTGTTCTGTACTATGTGAAGCCTCCTTTTCCAAGAGCATTGCTACCAAATGCAAGGATCGAGACTGGCATGAAGGGAAACAAAGAAGGATATCCTTCTTTATATAGCAAGAAACCTTCCTCTCCATATCCAGCTAAGTGTTCTGATCCCAATTCTTTCACTTTACCTCTTGTCATTAATGATATTGAGATAGAACGTTGTTTGGTTGATCTGGGCGCGCCTGTTAATGTTATGCCTATGAGTCTGTATGAGAAATTGAATTTAGGCGATCTTAAACCAACTAGCATACAACTTGTCTTTGCTGATAGATCGTTGAAAACCCCTAGAGGAGAGATAAAAGACGTTGTTACTAAATGTGGTCCTTTCACGTTCTTAGCTGACTATGTGATCATCGATACTAGTGAAGAGGATTCTACCATTCTTATAGGTTGACCTTTCATGGCGACATCCGGAATGCAAATCAATGTTCCGAATGGTTCTTTAACTTTGAGGGTTGGTAAGACACGATAACGTTCCGCCTTAAAGACGGAATGAAATATGCTCCTAGGAATGAAGAATCTCACTGTCTAGCTATTGAAACTGTGGAGTTGACTCCGGTCAACTCCGTTACTGATGTCTCTTCCAGTGTTTCTAGATCAGTTGTTGCTGTAGATGTTGAACAGGTTATGAAGCAGAAGCCAAAATCTGCTGCTCAGAAGCCGCCAAAGAAGAAGGAACTGAAAGCCTCTTCTTCACCGCCAAGCAAGAAACCTAGCAGACCCCGAGGGAAGAACAAGAAGACGAAGACTCAAATGGTCTGGAGACCAGTTGTGCCGCCACCTTCATCCGAGCCACCTGCACCACCAATTCGTTCAGAGCTACCCGCGCCGGAACAAGTATTGAAGGAGAAGCCAAAAGCATCTCCTAAGGAAATACCTACGATCACCGATCCTGGTGATACAAAGCCGGAGGATAAAGAGAAGACGAAGACGATCATTCTCATCCCTTCCACCATCTTCCTTGTAGAGGATGACCCCTCAACAGAACTCTTTGGTCCGTTCAAGATCACTGATCACCTTCCCGATGGACGTACCAAGCTCTTACATGCGAACGGGAAGAAATTTATGCTTCACGGAGATACCCCGAAGCTCTACTTCATGAACTTCGATGCTAGCATTAAGGGGAACCTGAGTTGGGATGTCTCCTAATACCATCCAGGTATCATCCAGCTCAAGGACGTTAATAAAAGAGCGCTTCGTGGGAGGCAACCCACGGCTGGAGTCAGTTTTTCATTTGTGTCAACCTTAGTGTTTTAGAGTCCGTTCAGGGGAGCCAAAAGGGTCAGTTTGTTTGATTTCTTATTTTTCGTGTGTAGTCTGTGTGTCATAGTGTCTTTCGCAAGTTGTTTGAGGTTGTTCCGATTTTTTTGGATTTAACTGTGATTTTCTAAAGTTTGTCGGGATTGCTAAAATATTTTCAATCGTACAGGTCAAATTTTCGGCGAAAATGCCACATATTTTCGGCGAAAACTTCCTTTGAAAGCCCACTATGTTTTCTGATCGATTTTAAGTAGAGTTTTCGGCGAAAATACTTTTGAAAACCGGCAGACCATTTTGCCTTGAGTTTTCGGCGAAAACTTGCACATATTTTCGCCGAAAACTTGAGTGAAAATCAACAATTCCTCCCTTTTAAATCTGGTCACTCACCCTCTCTCTCTTCTTCTTTCATTTTTTCGAAAATAGCTGAAAAACCTCCCCTTTGTTTTAAAACTCGCCGCCGCCACTCTTTCACCACCACCGATCAGACCAGCCGCCGCATTACTCCCCTTCCATAGCTGATCATTTTGAGACGTAGATCATCCGAATCGGAGCTCTAGAGCTCCGGTTCACCCAAACCCTAGTTTTTCGAGTTTTTCTCCAATTTCTCTCTCTCCGTTCATTTTCAGCACCATGGCTTCAAGGTAAGTTGTAGAACTTTTTCATTCCGAATCTTTTGACATGTTGAATGCTGAATTTTGTCGGGGTTGACTTTTGGTTGACTTTTCGGGTTGCCTCGATTTGCGTGTCGACTGATTTCGTGTGAACTTGGTTAGCTGAACTCTTTGGACTGATCTAGCATGCTTAAGGAGAATTGGGATGAATTTTAATGTTGATTGATCATGTGTTGCTATGCTCAAGACCTATTCTTTGCGGTATTGACTTATGAGAAATGTCGGTTTGACCTTGACTTGTCTATGTTCATTTGGCTGCCATGTGTGTTCATTCACGTTCGTATTACTGTGCTTGCCATCTGCGTTATTCATTATGTCGTCATTTCCCGCTTTGAGATAGTGTTGCCATGATTAGGGTTCAATGTGCTATTTTGTTGACTTTTGAATGTCGGTTTGACTTCTGAACTCTGATTATGATGATTCCATTCTGGTTGTTCCTAAGCATGTGTTTTAATTGTTTGTGATTACCGGTTAATCTGCTTTGCTTACCCCCACTCAGTTTTCCTCATTTCTTTGTGAAATTGAGATTTTCTACTAAGTGTGGGGTAGGGTTTTAGTTTGACTAATCTGGTTTGTTTTCTTGCTTAGGAATGTAACTCATGAGCGCAGGACCAAGCAGAGACTTGACACCGCCTCTAGCTCCCGAGCCGCCGCTCCCGTCACACCCACCATCCACGGTCCCCCACCAGCCTTCCCTGACCGCGTTGGGTACCACCCCACTGTTGCTCGCCTACCCCAGTACTACTTCGAGCGCTACCAGCGGCTCGAGCATATTCCTGGAGCTTATGTTCGTCCACTATCCATGGACTCACTCTTCGAGCACGATGAGGACTAGCACCGGAACGTGCTCGATGCATTGGTACCGGCGGGACTGCTGGAGCTGACCACGCTAGCCGCTGACTTCCCAGACGTCGCTCTCCAGGAGTTTTGGGCGACGTTCGATCTGGACGAGCACAAGACGAGGCAGCACAAGAAGGTTGTCACCTTCTATCTGGGCGGGGTGCACAGGACACTCACCTATGATGAGTTTGCAGCTCATCTTGGGATCCCCCGCGAGCGCTACGAGGGTCATCACCTCGGCTGGGAGAACAACGATGGCGACGAAGAGGAGTACGATGCACTCTGGAGCCACATGACTGGAGTGCCCGGCGATCAAACCACGAAGCATAATTCAGTTAAGTCTCTCTCTCTCACCCTCTCTATAAATTCATTCACATGGTTTGGCGTCGTTCTCTTTTGTATGCTCTAGAGAAGGACCGCCACCATATCAGCCGAGAGGAGCTTTTTCTTCATCGCGCCATCTGGGAGAGTCATCCTCTTCATCCCGGATGGGTGCTTGCACGCTTATTCCACCAGAAGACTCAGAGGTCGAGGCCACCTCGCTCACTCCTGGGAGGCAACTTTATTGGACGACTCATCATCTCCTTCGGTCTCAGCCAAGAATATGGCCCGGATATCCCACGACGCAGAGTACAAACCGTCGGAGGTGATTTGGTGGTCGAGTACGACCTCGAGCTGGACCTCAGTCCCCATGTAGCAGCAGATCCTCCCCTCCAACATATGGACGAGTCGGAGGAAGAAGATGATGCTGAGGGGCAGCAGCCCCAGCCAGAGGCGAGATACCATAATCATATACCCTCGCCACAGCATCAGGTAGGGTATGCACGCCAGTCGCCGCCGCCCATTCCAGAGCCATATCAGGCGCCTCACCCGCAGCACCGAACGCACCCCGCAGATGTTGGAGAGCTGTATGAGCGTCTCCAGGAGTGGCGCATCACCGACAACGCCGCTCAAGATGCAAGATGGATTATTATGCAGCAACACATGCACCGCTCTGACGAGCGGTATGAGGCACAGCTGGCGTGGCAACATCAGCTCGGTGATTTCCTTCACTTCCCACCCCCCGACGCCCCTGACCAGCCATGATCGGGTGGTGTCCTTTTCCTTGTCCTTTCTTTTTATTTCTTCTTTTCGGATTTTGATCCAACTTTTTTCTGTGTGGATCCGGGATACTTGTCCGGTTTCCTTTTTATGTTTCATTTGTTTTTGTTTTGCAGGCAGTTGGGAGATTCCCTTTGCTTCGCTTGGGGGATTCCCTTTGCTTCGCTTGGGTAGATTCCCTCTGCTCCGAGGATCCGTGCTCATCCCCTACGCCAACCATCTCGGTCCAGGTTCTTCTACTTCACTCTGAACTCTAGATTTAGTCATGTGAGGACACAGTCCGATTTAAGTGTGGGGTAGGATGCTAGAGAACCTTGCATGAACGTGATTGCCCTTGATTGTATTTTTGTGTGCCTCGTGATTCCTATCCAGTCTCTCTAGCATTAAAATGGCTCAGTTCTTGATTTTTTATGTTAAGTTGTTGTTCAATCCTTCATAATGATGCTTAGACTGCTTAACCTAGAACTTGAGAACCAACGTGTATATTTTGATGCTAAATTGCCCTGGTCAGAACAGAATTTTTCTTCGATCACACTTGTAGTTTGTAGCCTTGATTGCATGAAAATGATCGAATCTGACTAGCAAACCAAATGTGAGCTTTTGATCCATTGCACATAACTTGCAATTTCAATTCTTTTTGAGTGGTTTTCTGTTTGCTTGAATGAGTTAGAATTTGCATGAGACCTACTCGAGACCACACGATGACATGAGTTCTAGAATGATAGGGGCACCTAGATTCAGCTACTAAGCCAGATAGCCTACCAAATGATAAATCCATTAGGTTTAAACCCTTGAGCTTGGCCTGTTCTTTCAGTTCGATAATACATTACAGCCAATCCCCATTCTTTCATTCCTCGTTGATCCCCTGTGGTTGTAGTTCTAGATTGACCTACCGGAAGTCGGTTTGTGGTAACCTGCCTATAGCCATTAAACAGGTGGTCTTAGCTAATATGTCCAGACGTGTAAACCCCTCTAGCAACTAAAAGAAAGAATCGGCACAAAAGAAAAAAATAGAAGAAAAGAAGCAAATTTCGAAAAATACAAGTGGAAAAGAAGAAAAAGTTCAAAAGTTTCAAGTTAGTCAATAAACGTTCTTCCCCCTACAAATGGAAGAACGAAGTCAAAAAAGAAAAGTCAAAAGAAAAAATGTGTAAAGAAAATAACGTTCTAGTTTGCTTGAGGGTCATAGGACGAGCGTTCACTATTCCACCCGTGTTTGGTTAGACGGTAGGAAGCCATAGGCTAGATTCGAGGGAAGTTAGTCAAAAACTACACCGCACCAAAGCCATCATCATACATTCCCATCATCCATCGCATCATAAACCCTTGTAGTGTAGAATTCGTTACAGTCCTAGCAGGGAAGTCCTTCTTGACTAGTTACTCGTGTTGTCACAGTGGTGGAGATGTGGTCGAATTGCAAACTTATGACAGAATTCAGTAATAGAAAATGATTGAGAGCATAAACACGTCCTTAAACACAGAGAGTGAGAGTTCCCGTTGTACTATATATTTCCTGTGTGAGTCTGGTCGGTTAGGTCAAATTCGTGCATAACTGGTTGCGATTACTTGGCGTGTGCAATTTATTAGTGAGACCAGGTTGTTTGGCTGATCAGTATGCATGTTAGGTTTCTTGTTCTAGGAATTATCTGTCTAATAATTCATTGTGTTTGATTGAGCTCCAATTTAATCGATCTTATCATTTGTGAGCATGAGCGTTTCTATTCAGTTTGCTTGAGGACAAGCAAAAGCTTAAGTGTGGGGTATTTTGATGACACTCGATTTGACATGATTATCAGCCTCGTTTAAGCGACATTTCCTTGCTTAAGACATGGTTTTTAGGGTAGAATAGCTAATATTCAATCAATTGCCCTATCTCGTGCCATTTATGTTAATTTGGCCCGTTTCGGGTCTATTTGATGGTTTTCTAGTGTTTCTATGTTAGCACAGGTATTTTTCCTTCAAATAAGTAGCCAAGGACATGTCTAAGGCGTTGGAATCTCAAGGAATCGCACCAAAATTGATCCAAGGAGCCAATCGAGACGAACCAAATTCTGCCCCGTTTTACACTGAAGTTTTCACCGAAAATACCCAAGGTTTATCGGCAAAAATCCATGAACAAATCGACTGAGCTCAACCAAAGAGAGTTTTTGGTGAAAACTCCAAGTTTTCGCAGAGAACCCGACGTCCGAATATCACAGGAGAATTTAACCGGCGATCAGGCATTTTACAAAGGAATTTTCGGCGAAAATCCCTCCACATTTTCGGCGAAAATCCTAGAGAAAACTGGCAGTATTAGGGTTGAGTATAAATACTTAACCGGCGGCCCAAATAAAACATACCTTGGAGAATCACATAATTACCAACTAATACCGAAATTCTCAGAACTCTCAAGAGTTCAAGAGCGGAGTTTAGAGTTCGAAGAGCCAGGAAGAGATCGTGACGCCATCCCTTTCATCTCGAAGACTCGGAGCTAGGACTGCAGTTTACCGGAGATTGAAGTTCTGCCAGAGTCGTCTTAATTAGGTTTTTCAGATCCTTTTCTGTTCTTCCTCTGTTCAAGATGAACTCTATCTTTGTCTTTGATTCTTTTGTGAAAAACATGAGTAGCTAAACTCTTAGAGCTTAGACTAGATGAACCCTAAGTGATCCAGGGCTTTAAAGTGGTCACGGATCGGCGGTGATTAGATTCAAAGTTCAATCAGTTTCTCTTTCATGTTTGATTTGTTCTTCGTTGTTTAAGTTTCTTGTCTGGATTGATCACCTAGATTAGATTATGGTTAAGCTAAGGATAGAAGCGAACGCTCGCCTTACTTTAAAACATCAAATCAAACAATTAACCTAATCATTGAAGTGTGCCTTTCGTAGGAACCAGTTAGGGTTAATCCACTGCAAGAGTAACTCATAAATCATTAGTAATTGCACCAGTTAAGTTAAGTCGTTGCGAGAGGCGACCGTACCCGGGCGGCTAATTAATCTTGGTAGCTAGATCGGATAGAGCGAACGTTCGCCAGTCTTCAACCTAAGGGTAAGGAGTTATGGTCGTGTCTTAGAATTGATTGAACGAGAATCGAAATCCGCTGATCTGTTGATTGCCAATGCTCTGGTGAACGAAGGGGGGATTCAAAGTCTAAGCTTGTTTGTCATCTTTGTCTTAATCAACCAATCTTTCAATCTGTTTTCAGTTTTAATTTTTAATTTCCGTGCATTTCTTAGAATTAAAAGTCGTGGAACTCACACCACGCACGAAGTGTTTAACCTGAGTAAATTGTCAGCTTCTTTGAGTAATCAATCATTAGAAGACCCGTGGAATACGATCTAACCTAGCTTTCTAAGCTTGGTAGTTATTTGCTAAACCTACTCTGCAGCGTTCATCACCTGTCCAAACAGTATCATACCAATTAACAGAAGGGTTAGAAGGCCTTATGGTGTCCCAAACCAAGCTCAGCTTATACTTCGGCATATAGGTTCCATTCCATTTCAAGTCTCCATCTGCATAAGTTGTAACATGTTGCCTAATTTTAGACCTGATCTTTAACAATTTGATCCAATACCAGGAACTATATGTTGGCTTAATCTCCCAGCAATTTCATCCTTTGAGTCTATACTTACTAATCCATGCCACCCAAAGTGAACCTGCCTTCATCAATAAAATCCATATATGTCTAACTACATTAGCACAATACCAACTATTCATGTCCCTTATGCCAATCCCTCCTTCATGCTTAGGAAGCGCAACATATTTCCAAGCAACCTTTGCCTTACCAACACCATCGAGCTTACCCCAAAGGAAGTCATTGCATAATATCTCAACATCTTTAATGATCCCTGAAGGTAACACAAAATGCGACATCCAATACTGGAGACTTCCCCCTACAATAGACTCAATCAATTAACATTTACCTGCATAAGAAAGTTTTCTGGAACGCTAGTCTGTCACCCTTGCAGAAATTTTATAGAAGAGGCTTTTATAATCGCATTTCCTCAGCTTCCCGGAAGTAAGAGGGATTCCCAAATACCGAAATGGCAGTGCCCCTTTAGTGAACCCATAAGCCATCACGAATCTGTCAGCTTCCTCCATGCTCACTCCAGCTATATAAATTCTACTCTTCTCAGGATTAAAATGCAAACCTGAACAGTTATGAAAAGTGGTCAGGACTGATGTGACCTCCTTGATTGCCTCCCCATTTGCTTTAGTGAACACCAAGAAATCGTCAGCAAAGCTCAGATGGGTGAGCTGGACCCCTTTGAATTGGGGATGAAACTGAAACCTCTCGTCAACAATTGCTTGATCAAAGAGGCAGATTAACACCTCCATATATATGACAAAGAGGTAAGGGGAGATGGGATCGTCTTGCCTCATTCCTCTTTTAGCTGGAAAGTAACCTTTTGAAGTACCATTGATATTAACGGACAACATAGTTGAATGAAAACAAGCAGCGATCCAATCAGTGTACAGCCTAGGAAAATTCATAGCATCCATAGTTGTAGTGACAAACTTCCACTCCACATAGTCAAAACACTTTCATTAAACCTATCTTCGTAGCGCATACAGGGGACATACTAGACCTGTTATAAGTTCTTAGAATCTCATGAGCAAGTAGAATTCCATCACTAATAGCTCTGCCCTTTATAATTGTAGTCTGCGAAGGACTAATAATTGAAGGGAGGCCATGTTGCAGTCTGTTGCAAGCACGTTAGAGACAATCTTATACACTACGTTACAACAGGAAATCGGCCTATAATCTCTCATACCTACTGCGTTAAACTTCTTTTGGATTAAAGCAAGGAGTATAGAGTTCACATACCTAGGCATTTTTTTCCTGATGGAAAAAGCTCAAGACTGCTGCAATCGGGTCATCTTTAATGGTCTCCCAGCTACATTTAAAAAACAAAGCACTATAACGATCAGGTCCAAGGGCCTTACCATCCGCAATTCCATATAAAGTTGTTTCAATATCCTTCTCAGTGATACGACACACTAAGCAATTCCTCTGCTCATCATCCAACTTCCTCTTAATTATGCTAGGTATGCAAGTAACATCAACATCATGCCTCTTACCCAACAAATTCTCATAGAAATCCACTGAATCATGGCAATATCCTCAGACCCTTCCTTCAAAGCCCTTCCTTCATCACAGAGCTACCTGATTGTATTTGTTATATGTATGGACTTTCCATAATTGAAGAAAAAAGCAGTGTTGTTGTCTCCAAGCCTAATCCAATTAACCTTGGCTTTTTGCAGGTAAATACTCTCCTCATCTTTTTTCAGTTGCAAGAATTATTCAGTACATAGTTGAACTCTATTCAGGTTAATGGTATTGGGGCGATTATACACATTCTCTTTCAGCTGCAGGAGTTCCCGTTCTTTTTCTTTTACTCTACCATGGATATCTAAATAGCAAGCAACATTCATTTTGTTTAGCTCCACCTCCAGGGTTTGCATCTTCTTATATAACATGTAGAAACTATTTCCTTTCACTCGCATCTGCCAAACTCTTTGAACAATCGTATTATAGTCAGGATGTTTCGTCTAGCAGATAAAAAACTTAAAGCTCTTATGATATGAACACCTATCAAAGTCTGTGTCCATATAAATGGCACAGTAGTTATACTCATTTGCAGGTATGATGTTAACCTTACTTACAAGGACCTTAACTTGCCAAGCAATGTTAATGAGAGCCCTATAAAGTTTGCGATCCACCAACCCCTCATCTTTGTTATTCATCCAAGTAAAAGTAGGACATGTTGAAATATGATCAATCAACTCACAATCTCTTACACATTCTCGAAGTTATCCACACTTTCAAACAAATAGGGCATGGTAGAGGACTCATCAAGACTGAGGAAATCATTGAAATCTCCAGTTATCATCTAAGGAAAACTATCTTCCTTGAACTCATTAAGTTTCGAGTAGAGCGGTTTTCTCCCAGCAACATCATTAGCAGCATAAACAAATGTGTTCTGACCAGTACCTGACCCTGAAGCAGAAGTGCTTACAACATCTTCCTTTTTACTCCCTTGATCATCACTTACAATAATTTGAAGGCCAATGGAAGTAGTAGGTGGATCCTTCCCTTTTTGGAAAGGCTTAGATCCATTGCCTGTATCCATATTCATGTACAGCTTTCATCCTCCATATTTTTGTCCCTAGTTTTCCATATTCTCTAGCTTTAGGTTGAACAACCTTTACCACATACATTTCATCCTCTCTTAGGACAATCTTAACAGCCACAGGACACGGGATAGCTCTATCCCGAAGCACACAAACACGCACATTAACTCCATCTCTAAGAAACTTATTAGAGGCTTGCCAATTTTACTTGAGATCCAGCTAATCCCCTCATTAGTAATTACCTCAGAAGGCATTCCTTAGAATTCAATCCACTCATGCATTGCCTTTGGAGAGAAATCGATAGGATGTATACCCGTCTCCCACTTACGCATAATCATGGCAGAATTGTGTATATGCCACGATCGTCCTAACACCCAATTACACAGTTTCTTAGAGCGAAACTCAAGTAGGTAAAAATTAGATGCTAGGCTGGAGATCACAACAGGACCTTCATAACTCCCACAATCTCCTAACCATACACGTAAACACTTGGAACAGCGGACCCGGTCCTAGAAACTAAGCAACCGCTGCTGAACAAAGCTTGGTAACTCATTTTTCTATTATCTCATGTGGGATTTTCAGTATATCATCTACTATCGTGGACGATGGGATCTAAATGTATTGTAGGTTAGACTCCTAATTTGTCACCAGACTCGCCCAGTTTTCGTTTGAGTCTCCTTACCCTCAGCCTCCTTACTAGATCCAGTCTGATTCTCCTTATCCACAATCTCCTTTCTAGATTCAGCCATTGATGAACGTTGTGAACAGGTTTATCAAATAATTGTCAAGCACAGAGTAGGACATATCGTATTCCACGGGCCTCTTCTACTTGCATACTCAAATATGTTGGCAATTTCATTCAAGATCAACCAGTTTGAGCGTGGTGTGAGTTCCACGACTTCTATACTAGGATGCACGATAAACTGAAAAGAAATTAAAATGCAGAATGATTGGTTGTTTGACTTAGACAGACGACAGGCAAGCATAGACTTCGAATCCCCCAAGATCACAAGAGCATTAGCAATCAACATACCAACGATTTTTTATTCTAATTCATTCAGTTCACAGACACCACCATAACTCCTTACCCTTAGGTTTAAGACTGGCGAACGTTCGCTCTATCCGATCTAACTACCAAGATTAATAAGTCACCCGAGTACGATCGCTTCTTGCGATGACAAAACTAACTGGTGCAATTACTAGTGATTAATGAGTTACTCTTGAAATGGATTAACCCTAACTGGTTCCTACGAAAGCAGACACACTTGAGGAGGCGATGGGGTCTCTGAGTTGTCCATTCAAACGAACACCAGAACTCCTGGAGGGCGACCAGAGGGCATGTGGAGTCGTGGGTGGTAAGAGCTCGCAGACCGGTTTGCTCAAGAGCTTGGACGACGCTGGCGTGCCATCCCGGGTTGTGGCTCCGTAGGCTATCGAGGGAAAAAAATTGCCACCTTCGTCGGAGGGATGTCCTTGATCTTCTGATATACCTCTAGTTGGTGCGGCTCAAGGGCAGCGATGAATGGGTGCAAGGCCGCAGTGGCGGTGACAGGAGCACTGGGGGTAGGGATCTCTGGGACCGGTGCTGCTTGTGGAACCAAGTTCGCAGATATTGGTACTGTGGCAGATGGTGTGGGAAGACGAGAGGATTGACCCTTTTCCTGCCGAGCCCTGGATCAAACATCTCGATCTGCACCTATGGTCTTGAAATGCTTCGGATTCCTGTAATACAAAACTCAGAGCAGACCAGGATTAGAGGACAAGAAACCTACCCCACACTTAGTTTGAAACCACGATTTCGGAACGAACGAAGCGGACAAGTGGGGGTAAGCAATTAAGCCAAGAAATCACAATGGCAAAACATAGTAGAAAAGAAATGGCCAGCATGCATGGGAGAAACGACATTCAATCGTCAAGTATGAGACTGGACGTAATTTGACAGACGGCAGGGCACAAGACAATTCATCGGCACAAGAGCATTTGAAAATCATCCACGAGGAAAAACAGATCAAAAGGATTCGAAAAGTTGAGCTAGATTAACCCGAAACAACAAATACGCAATTCGAGGAAAACAGAAAAGTCAACCAAAGTCAACCATGCCGAAAACCGAAAGTCAATACGCCAAAAGATTCAAAATCAAGGGCTGAAAAACTAACCGTGAAGACATGACTCGAGAAAACGATTGGAAATCTGAGAAATCGACCAAAAGCTTGAAAACTCATTTCGGGTGGAACCGGAGCTATAGGGCTCTGATCCGGGAGAACCAGGGTGCAATCAACTGAGGAGGGAGGAGGTATCGGAGCGGCGAGACGGTGGCTGGATGGCGAAAACAAGGCGACGACGGCGAGCGACGAACAAGGAGAGAGAGACGGCGGGAATTGTGTGTGTTTTTTTTTCGGGATGGGTTCCGCGAAAAAGAATCTGAAATAGGGTTTTAAAGCCGGTGAAAAAGCTTAAAATTTTTGGTGAAAATTTGTGAGATTTTTGGCGAAAATTCCTTCAGAAAACGAAACGACACCGGTTTGAATCAGTTATTTTTTACCGCGAAGTGAGGTTTTCGGTGAGAACTTTTCGAAAACGAGAAACAGGAGGATCAGGGTGTTTTAAAACCAGACTTTTCGGCAAAAACTGGGAGAGTTTTCGGTGAAAATCGTTTGAAAAATGGGGAACAGTTGTTTTTTTTCAAACATGACTCTAAATAATCGCAAAGTGACTCCAGTCGTGGGTTGCCTCCCACGAAGCGCTCTAGCTTAACGTCCGTGAGCTGGACGATACCTAGATCAGAGTTACTGGGTTGACGCGAAGTAATGCACGTCGATGAGGGAGACAGCCAATCCTTGTAGGTACTTCTTGAGTCGATGGCCATTAACCATAAAAGGTTCTTGACCGTGGCCTTTAATTAGGACGCTCCAAAGGGATGTCTGTCGAACCACGGTGTAGGGGTCGAACCATCGGGATTTCAGTTTACCCGGGAAAAGCTTCAGACGAGAATTGTAGAGAAGGACTGCATCTCCGGGGAAAATTGCTTGACCCTCTTCAATTGAGCGTCATGGATCCTCTTGGTGCGTTCTTTATAGAGTTTAGTGCTCTCATACGCGTGAAGACGATGCTCCTCAAGCTCAGCAATTTGATCATGGCGCATACTACCTGCTACTTCATATTGCATATTTAACTCTTTAGTAGCCCAAAACGCCTTATGCTCAAGCTCAACTAGGAAATGGCATGCCTTGCCATAAACTAGTTGATACGGTGAGGTACCGATGGGAGTCTTGTAGGCAGTTCGATATGCCCATAACACATCATTGAGCTTAGATGACCAGTCCTTGCGGGACCGACCAACTGTCCTATGAAGAATCCGCTTGAGCTCATGGTTTGTCACTTCCGCTTGACCGTTAGCTTGAGGGTGATAAGCAGTGGACATTCGGTGGGTGACGCCGAAGCGTTTGCACACCCGGTCGAAATGTCCGTGGAAGTGGGTACCCCTATCGCTTATGATGAAGCGTGGTGAACCAACACGCGTGAAGAGACGTTTAAGGAAACCACTCTTGATTCATTGGTGGGTAAAGCCTCAGCTTCAGCCCACTTAGAAACATAATCAACGGCTACAAGAATGTACTTGTTTCCGTTTGAGGGTGTGAAAGGTCCCATAAAATCAATTCCCCAAACATCGAAAATTTCAACAGTTAAAGAAACAATTTGAGGCATCTCATTACGGTTAGAGATGTTACCTGACCGCTGACATGTATCACAATGACGAGCAAAAGTGTCGCAATCACTAAAGATAGAAGGCCAGTAAAATCCAGTTTCTAGTACCTTTCTCGCAGTGCGGTTGCCGCCGAAGTGTCCTCCAAATTGACCTTCATGGCACTTACGCATGATGTTAGTGGCCTCGATGTAAGAGACGCACCTCCGGATCATCCCGTCAATTCCGATGCAGTACAAGAATGGCTGGTCCCAGAAGTAAGACTTGGCTTCTTTAATGACCTTCTTCCGTGCATTATAATCCAATCCGGGAGGTACTATATCGCGAGATAGATAATTAGCTACAGTGGCATACCAGGGCTCTTCCGGTGTTGTTGCATCACTCAGCTCTTGAGCGTGAGAAATCGCCCAAGGTTCGATGGCTACGCTGTTTACCTGTTCATAGGTTTCAAGACGCAACAACTCGTCAGGGAAAAATCATTGATAGGAGTAGTAGCAAACTTACCTATTTGTGATTCCTCAAGTCGGGAAAGGTGATCGGCTGCTAGGTTCTCAGCTCCCTTCTTGTCTTTAATCTCTATGTCGAATTCTTGGAGAAGGAGGATCCATCGGATGAGCCTTGGCTTTGAATCCTGCTTGGCTAACAGATGGCGCAGAGCAACGTGATCTGTATAGATGATGGTATGTGAGAGAACCAGGTACTGTCTGAACTTATCAAAGGAGAAGATGATATCTAGGAGCTCCTTCTCCGTAGTAGTGTAGTTCCTTTGAGCATCGTTAAGCGTCTTGCTATTAAAATAGATGGGATGAAACTTATTTTCTTTTCTCTGTCCAAGAACCGCGCCAACGGCAAAGTCGTTAGCATCGCACATAATCTCGAATGGGAGATTCCAATCTGGTGCTGTAAGGATTGGTGCGGTGGTGAGTCTAGTCTTCAGGATCTTAAAGGCTTCAAGACAGGCTTTGTCAAAAATGAAACGAACGTCTTTCTCTAAATGCTTGGTCATTGGAAGAGTGATCTTGGAGAAGTCTTTGATGAACCTCCGGTAGAATCCAGCATGACCGAGGAAGCTTCGAATTGTCTTGACTGAGGTTGGCGGTGGAAGACTGGCGATGGTTTCGAGCTTGGCACGATCAACTTCTATTCCGAGCTTGGAGATCCTATGGCCAAGAATGATTCCTTCGGTGACCATAAAGTGACACTTATCCCAACTAAGAGCTAAATTGGTTTCCTCACAACGAGCTAGTACCTTGTCCAGGTTGGCTAGGCACTTGGAAAATGAGTCTCCATAGACGGAGAAGTCGTCCATGAATACTTCTACCACATTCTCCACTAGATCTCCGAATATAGAAAGCATGCATCTCAGAAAAGTAGCGGGAGCATTGCATAAACCAAAGGGGATACGACGATAAGCAAACGTACCAAACGGCCAGGTGAAGGTCGTCTTTTCTTGGTCGTCGAGCTCTATGGGAATCTGAAAGTAACTAGACATGCCATCCAAGAAGTAGTAGTATTCATGGCCAGCTAACCGCTCTAGCATCTGATCAATGAATGGCAGTAGAAAGTGATCTTTCTTAGTAGCGTCATTAAGGCGTCTGTAGTCGATGCAGACTCTCCACCCGGTAACCGTGCAAGTGGGAATGAGCTCGCCTTTCTGATTAGGGATGACTATGATTCCTCCTTTCTTTGGAACAACCTGAGTTGGACTAACCCAAGGACTGTCGGCAATAGGGTAAATGATACCGACATCCAAGAGTTGAAGGACTTCCTTCTTCACAACTTCTTGCATTAGAGGATTCAGTTGGCGTTGCGGCTGCCTGACTGGCTTGAATTCTTCATCTACAACTATCTGATGTTTGCAAAAGGTCTCAGAGATGCCCCTGATGTAAGTTAATTGTCAGGCTATAGCTCGGACATGCTTCTTGAGTAATATGATTAGTTGCTATTTCTGCTCGCGAGATAAAGCTGAGTTGATGATGACTGGCAACTGACATTCCTTCCCCAGGAACGCATACTCTAAGTGGTCGGGGAGTTCCTTCAACGCGAGTTCTAGAGGGTTCTCGTATGAAGTGGTGATCCGACTTGAAGCTGGTTCAACATGGGGTGGCGCAGAAGTGGCCGTGGATGTCGTCTTCCGATCGTCTAACTCATCTTGCCATAGGCGCCGCTCTTGGTCCTCTAACGAGTTTTCAACTCCTGAAATCAAACACAACTCTAGTGTATCACTAGATAAAGCGTTAGTAACGAAATTGGCCAAGGCCAACTCCATAGCATCAACAGTATAACATTTATCATCTTGAGCTGCAGAATATCGCATGCTGTCCTTAATGCGAAAAGTGACGCTATCTTGTCCTACACTTAAAGTTAACAAGCCTTGTTTACAATTTATATTCGCACCAGCGGTTGTCAAGAAAGGTTGACCCAAGATAAGAGTTCCATCTAGTTCACGGGTATCCAGAATAATGAAATCTACAATAATAGTAAAAGGGCCACAGGGAACAGCTATATCTTCTATTATACCCCTAGGCAGTTTGACAGACCTATCGGCTAACACGAGATGCAGAGTAAGTGGTTTCAGTTTTCCTAGATTTAACTTCTCATAAAGATAAACAGGCATAACATAATGGAAGCACCAGAGTCAGCTAGACTACGCTCAATTTTAATATCATTTATTACGCATGGTAATGTGAAAGGATCGGGATCAGAACACTTAACTGGCGGTGGTGGCGGCTGTCGCATGGGAGACGGCGCACCGAAGAGAGAAGCGCATTCATTGGTAAGTGAGACAGAGTACGCCTCTCCGTTCTTCACCTTTTTCACGAGATCTTTAAAGAACTTCCCAAGTAGTGGGATGATCTCTATAGCTTCAGTCACTAGTATCTTGATCTCTGCATTCGTGAGAACGTTGTACCACTTCTTATACTGGGTGTCGTGATCCTTGGCTTTGCTCATCGCAGCTTTTGGGAAAGGGATCTGAGGTATATACGGTGCTAAGACAAGCTCAGGAGCTGTCTTGGGAGGAGGAGTCGGTGCTACCTCTTCCTCTTCTGTGATATCTTCAATCTCTGGCATATCGATGGCAGTAGCATCTGGTATCAATTCTGGTTCTGGTGCCTTCGGATCAGTTGTTTGCTTTCCGCTCCTGGTGGTGATGGCTTGAGCTTTTTCGTTCTTCACACTGAGGTCTCCTTGAAATGCTGCTTGATTAAGGAAAGGATTGCTAGTGAGAAATCTCGTCACATTTTATTATTGCGTCCTCTACCCTTTGGCTTTGAGCCCTTTGTCCTTGATTGAGTGCAGCTTGAGCTTTAAATTGGTTGTCATGTTCGTCGAGCCTGCTCATGATTCGGTCGAACTTCTTCTCATAGTCCTCGTCTCTATTGTAATATGGCTTTGCTCGAGGCTGTTGCTATCATCCAATGAATCAAGGAGGTCTTTGGTATGAATCTGAGAATCGGTTGTTCAGATTCTGCGGTTGGTAGTTCCTGTAATTCATGTAGCCTTTCTGATTGTTGGTGAAGCCTTGACTAATGAAGTTCACCTCTTCTGTAGACCAGTCATCTGTTTTACCGAAGTTAAGGCAGCTTCCACCGTTATGAGTACAGGTCCCGCACCATCCACAGTCACCCGAAAAGACGGTAGCTGACAGGGGATCGAGGGAGATGCCAATTGTCTTCAGATGCTTTTGAACTTCTGCTTTAACCTGATCTGCAACGCTCATCTGACTCTTAGTACTTTCTCTCTATCTCTCCCAGTTTCTTGATTTTGAAGCACAGCTAGCAAAATGAAGAAGAGCGTCCTGAGGTGTAAGAGCAGTGCAATCTCCCCCAACTAGGGATTTAACCCACTTTGCAGATTCCTCACGCATACCGCGAGAAAAGAATTCCGCCAACTGCCTTTGTTCATACCCATGGTGAGGGTAGTTGAAGAGAAGGTCTTGGAATTCATTCCAAGTGTCGTACAAGCTTGCATCTTCTTTCTGAGTAAATCTGGAGATGCTGTCCTTGTAGGAAGTTGTCCTTGATGGAGGGAAGTATTCCTCAATGAAGTCTTGAGCTAAAGTCTCCCAACCAGTGTAATGACCGGGTGGCTTTCCACTAAGCCATCTCTTAGCTGCACCTCTGAGAGAAAATGGAAAGGCTCGAAGGCATAGAGCGTTCTTGTTGAGGTTCCCAGACTTAAAAGTTTCACAGACAGCCAGAAAGTCAGATAGATGTGTGCAAGGATTATCATCCGGCTTTCCTTCAAATTGAACGTCCCTAGAGATTAGTCCCAGGAAGGGGATCTTGATCTCATAGTCAGGATCGTCGTCATTATAAGGCACAGTGATGGAAGACTGAACATTAGTTGCGCTCAGCTTACTGTAGTCCGCAAGACTCTTTGGAGCAGCCATTGCGGTAGGGAAGGATGAAATGGAAGTGATTCGATTCTGTACCTGCTATGATCTGAATCGAAGTGTGATGGGAAATGAAAGATGGAAAGATAGAAGAATAAAACTGCCAGCTCTTCTTTCAACGAAATAGAAGAGATCCCCGGCAACGGCCCCAATTTGATGAACGTTGTGAACAGGTTTATCAAATAACTGTCAAGCACAGACTAGGACAGATCATATTCCACGGGCCTCTTCTACTAGCTTACTCAAATATGTTGGCAATTTCATTCAGGATCAAATAGTTTGTGCATGGTGTGAGTTCCACGACTTCTATACTAGGATGCACGATAAACTGAAAAGAAATTAAAATGCAGAATGATTGGCTGTTTGACGTAGACAGACGACATGCAAGCTTAGACTTCGAATCCCCCCTAGATCACCAGAGCATTAGCAATCAACAGACCAGCGATTTTCGATTCTAATTCATTCAGTTCATAGACACCACCACAACTCCTTACCCTTAGGTTTAAGACTGGCGAACGTTCGCTCTATCCGATCTAACTACCAAGATTAATAAGTCACCCGAGTACGGTCGCTTCTTGCGACGACAAAACTAACTGGTGCAATTACTAGTGATTAATGAGTTACTCTTGAAGCGGATTAACCCTAACTGGTTTCTACGAAAGGCACACTCCAATGAATAGGTTAATTGTTGATTTGGTGTTTTAAAGTGAGGCAAACATTCGCTACTATCCTCAACTTAACAAGAATCTAATCTAGGTGGCCAAAACAGACAAGAAACACAGAAAACGAAGAACAAATCAAACATGAAGGAGAAACTGAATGAATTTTGAATCTAATCACCGCCGATGCGTGACCGCTTTAAAGCCCTGGGTCACTTAGGGTTCAACTAATCTAAGCTCTACGAGTTTTGCTACTCATATTCAATACAGGAGAATCAAAGACGAACAAGGAATACATCTCAGGTAGGAAAGACAGAGAGGAACTGTAAAACCTAATTTCGACGAATCTGTGAAGCTTCGATCTGCTGGATCTTCAACTCCTAGCACTGGCTCTCCGAGATGGAAGGATGGCGTCACGATCCTTTCCTCACTCCTCGAACCCTTTTCACTCTTCCTCCCTCTAATCTAAGTCTTGAAATTTCCGTCCAAAAAGTTCGTTTCTTATTTTCAGCCGGCGATTTCTTCTTTATATCTATCGCGTTTTGGCTGGAAATCAGCCAAGTTTTCACTGAAAAATTGGGAAGTTTTCGGTGAAAACTTCCTTTAAAATCTCTGCTTGCTTCGGCAGTTTCTTTTGTTCTAAATTCACTTAGAGTTTTCGGCGAGAACTATGGGTTTTCGCCGAAAACTTCTTCTTGTAAGCTCCGATGATTTCTTCTTGAGTTTTCGGCGAAAACTCAAGGTCTTTTCGCCAAAAACTTCTGTGTAAAACGGGCAGGAGATGTGTTGACTTTGATTGACTCCTTGGTTGATTCTGGTGTGGTTCCTTGAGGTTCCATTGCCTTAGACACATCCTTGGTTACATAATTTGACGGCAAAAACCTGTGCTATCCTGTACACACTAGAAAACCATCAAATAGACCCAAAACGGGCCAAAGTAACACAAATGGCACGAGATAGAGTAGTTGAGTGAATATTCGCTAATCTGCCCTAAAAACCATGTCTTAAGCAAAGAAATGTCACTTAAATGAGGCTGATAATCACGTCAAATCGAGTGTCATCAGCCATCCAATGGAACAGTGCAAGAAAATAGCGAAGAAAGCAGCGAAAAGAGCAGAAAATCGAAGAAAACAAAAAGTAGTAGAGAGAACACAATAGTGAGTACCTAGGGCCGTAGAGGCCTACCGGTGGTCAATCCCAACCGAAGGGTCCCTTGGGAGCACACCCACCAAGGGAAACAACCCTAGTGGTAGAGTCGATCGAAAAAACACCATTCACCAAGTTGAGAGAAAACTTGTTGAATCACGCGCCCCACGCACTGCACAATCCCCCTTTTTTAAGCTTGGTTATTCATCTTCTCTTTAAATATATATGCATCCTGGTACGTGATCATGTGGTGTACTTATATTAGATGCAAGAAGAAGTTCTATCAGAGGAATAATTACAACATTTGATACCAATTTGTTGAGTCATGATTTAATCTGTCAAAGTTTGGATGACTCAATTTACACTTTATACAAAGTTTATGATTAGTCTGTAAATTAACTTAAAATCAATGATCCACTCTCACTTGATCGAGATTGGTATATGTACAGGAAAATAGTAGATAAAAGGTTATTCGAGATTAAGAAATCAAAAGAAAGGAAAGAGAGATTGACATGCAATTACGGAGGTCGACGATCTACTTAATCAGGAAGATGACTGGCGATCAACCAGCAATGGTCGCCGATTTCCAAATCAAGATCACAACCGCTCTTTTCTCTTCTTCATAATATGTAGAGTTGTTTGCCGAAAGTAGCACTTGCTTTTTTGTAATCGGGGAGATAGGGATAAGCAAACTAGTTGGGTAGTTGATAGAATTGATTAGAGTTTGTGTTCTTCAGTTCGGAACTGGGTAGATAGAATAATTAGACTTCGAGGAGATCTCTGGGTGTAACTCCGTCATTTCGCCGCTCACTTGATTCGTGTAGTCGAATCACAATTCCCAAGTATTCATCCTTGGGACATGGAGTATGTCACATCGATTGAACCACGTTAAAAACTCGGTGACTTCTGTTCTATTTCATTTCTGTCTACTCACTACAAAAAACGCTGCATTTAACAGCGGCAGAAACAACGTTTAACAGCGGCCCTGGCCGCTGTTAAAATGACCAATGCTAAAATAATTTAACAGCGCGACTGCCGCCGTTAAATAGGCCGCGGTTAAATTGATTTATTTAACAGCGGCATATAGCCGCTGTTAAATTACTCCGTCGATTAAAGCAATAGCCGGAGCTCCGGCGATTGAGCCGGAACTCCGGCGATAGTCCCGATCCCCCAGTCCCAAGAACTCCGGAACGCGTCGCTGTTTCTTCTTCCCCCTCCGTCCATCACTACTTCTTCTTCCTCTTCCTTTTGTTCCGGCGAGCTCCAGCGATTCTTCTTCCTCTTCCTTTTGTTCCGGCGAGCTCCAGCAATTCTTCTTCCACCTCCCGACGAAACCAGTGACGGCGACGGCTATGGGGGAGGAACCCCTTCGATTCTCGAAGTCCGGCCGCTGTTAGCAAAGAAGAAGAAGAAGAAGAAGAAGAAGAAGAAGAAGAAAACAAAGAAGAAGAAGAAGAAACGAAGAAGAAGAAGAAGAAGAAGAAGAAAAAGAAACGAAGAAGAAGAAGAAGAAGAAGAAACGAAGAAGAAACGAAGAAGAAGAAGAAGAAGAAGAAGAAAAAGAATCAGCAAAGAAGAAGAAAAAGAAGAAGAAGAAGAAGAAGAAGAAGAAGAAAAAGAATCAGCAAAGAAGAAGAAGAAGAACTCCGAACGATCGGCGAGTTCTGTTTTCGAACTCCGGCGGCGGCGGCTCCGAAATAAGATTGGAGCTGATTAGGGTTTTTAGTAAATCAACGGCTGAGATTGACCATGAGTAAATGAACGGATGAGATTAGATTTAGGGTTATCCGCGTCTAGTGGTTTCAACCAATCAAAACATTTTATTTTAACAGCGGCCACGGTCCGCTGTTAAATTAGATGTGGCCGCTGTTAAACTGTCTAATTTAATAGCGGCTAAGTGGCCACTGTTAAATTACACGAATTTAGTAATTTAACAGCGGCCAAAAAATGGCCGCTGTTAAACTGTCGCTGTTAAACTAACATTTTCTTGTAGTGACTTGCTACGAGTTCAATCAGCTATTAGTCTGATCATTCACGATTGAACAACGATTAGGGTTTCTCAGTGCTGCAATAACCCTTAAACTGAGTTTCCGACGATTGAGAAGGTTTCAAACAAGCGGTATCAGAGTGTGTCACAGGGTGTATCAAGATCTTACGATCTTCTGTGCTAAGATCTTAGGTGTCTTCTCAATCTTACTCAGTTCACTTTCAGTAACTTGCTTTTCTCGGTTGCTATGAACTCAGGTCAAGAAGGAGCAGCTTTCTTAGGTGATGGATTCTACCAGAATCGACCACCAAGGTTCAAGGGAATGCATTACTGCTACTGGAAGAACATGATAGAACTGTTCATTAAAACCATCAATCCTAGATTGTGGAGAATAGTAATCAAGGGGCCATTGGATGTCAAACTTGTTAAGGACAACTGGGATTATTAAGATATTAAAAAGGTACAACTAAACTGACAAGCAATGAGTATTATGTAGTGTACTTTAGGGAAGGAAGAGTTCAATAGGGTGTCTAGTTGCAAATCTGGTAAAGAAATTTGGGATAAAATGCAAGTTACTTATGAAGGAATGTCCCTAATTAAAACATCTAGAATTAATATGCTAAAGCATGACTTTGAGATGTTTAAGATAAATGATAATGAGTCTATTGCTTCAATGTTTAATAGATTTTAGAGTATAGTAAATAGGCTTAATGGTCTAGGTAGGAGCTATGATAATGAAGATCTTATTAGGAAAATACTATGGTCACTGCCCAAATAGTGGAGGCCAAAAAATACTTCCATATCAGAGTCAAAAGATCTAGTTGTCCTAAAGATTGATGATCTTATAAGGTCTTTGATCACTCATGAAGAAGTGATTCAAAGAGAAGAAACCTCATATGATATTAAAAGTAAGTCAATTGCACTTAAGTCAGAAGATGAATTTTTAGATGAGAGTTTTGATGATTATGATAAATCCGAACATGCTTTATTAAATAAGCATGTCAGTAAGCTGTTAAGGATTCGTAGAGATAAACGAAAGGCTGGATTTAAAAGTAGAAATAAAGAAGCTGAGTCTGACAAAAATTATGAAACGAATAAAGGCTTCAGTAAATCCACGGATAAATTTAAAAGAGACTAAACAAACACTGGCAGTAGTAGCCAGCTAGGTTATTTTAAATGTGGAAAACAAGGTCATGTTAAAGCTAAATGTCCATAACTCAAGAGAGAAAAGGCTATGTAAGCAATATGGACCTGCAGTGAAGATGATTTTGATGAAAGCGACAATGACCAATTTGAAGGAAGAGCATACATGGCCATTACCGATGATAGTGTACCCTGCATGGATCAGGAAACTGTCTCTAACTACTTTACTGATATTGAAAATGAGTATGATAATGATAAACTTGAATCAACTATTCATGAAATCAACCTAGAATTTCAAAGTGTTAAGAAGAAATGTATTTTACTAAATAGAGATCTTAGTGAGACTGTTGATGAAAAAGAATCGCTTAAAATGGAATGTGAGAAGCTACAAAATCTGAATACACAACTAATTAGGAGTCTAGAGGATATGAATGAGTGGAAAGCTATTCAATCTGCTAAAATTAGAAAATTGGTTGTAGATAACTGGAGATTTCATGAACAATTAAAAAGGATGTTCAACTATAGAAATAGACCTAGATTTCAAGCAAGAAAAACTCTGCATCTTAGTGATCAATGAATATGTTATAATTGTCATAAGCCTAGTCATATTAGTAGATTAAGTTCTGTTCAAAAAGGGGCATCCAAGAAAATCTGGATGCCAAAAACCAAGTGATCTCAGGTGTGCTATCAAGTGAAACACAAAGAAAATAAATGGATTTTTTACAGCGGATGCTCCCATCACATGACGGGTAACAAAAGTCTTTTTCTAAGCTTAACTCTCGGCAATAAAGTTTCAATCTCCTTAGGTGATAATAGTACATGCAATATTATTGGTTATGGTAGCATAGGAGTAAACAAAAATACCTTCTTAAACAAAGTTATGTTAGTAGAATGATTAAAACATAATCTTATATCAATTAGTCAACTTTGTGATAAATCTAATAGGATTATCATTGAAAATTCTGTGTGCTATATTGAAAGTATTGATCATAAAATTTTATTTACTCGCTATAGAAAAGGGAATATCTACAGTGTTAACTTTCAAAATGTTCTTGATCCTTCAGAATTATGCTTACTATCAGCTTCTTTGGCATAGGAAGCTAGGTCACATTAGCATTAGTGTTTTAAGCAAACTTAGTAAGAAAATTTTGGCTAAACGTTTACGTTAGCTAGATTCAGGAAAAGAATTCTTTTATGATGCATGTGTCAAAGGAAAACAAACTAGGTCTTCATTTAAGTCAAAGGGGGTCATTTCCTCCTCAAGAACTCTAGAGTTAATTCACATGGATATATTTGGACCCTCAAATGTTATGACTCTAGGAGGAAAATATTGTTTTATTTTAGTTGACGATTTTTTAAGATTCTGTTGGATCTTTCTTTTAAGCTCTAAGGATGAAGCCATTCAAGACTTTTACTAAAAAGATTCAAAATGAGCTCAAAACTAAAATTGGCACTATTAGGAGTGACAACGGTGGTGAGTTCACAAGTCATGTGTTCGGAACCTTCTGTGATAACTTAGGTATTATTCACACCTTCTCTGCATCAAGAACTGCACAACAGAATGGAGTTACAGAGATAAAAAAATTGAACCTTAATTGAAATTGCTAGAACCCTTCTAAATGATTATTACCTGCCTAAATCATTCTAGCGAGAAGCTGTAAGTACAGCTTGTTATGTTACAAATAGGGACCTTATTAGATCAAAACTAAAGAAAACCCCTTATGAAATTCTAAAAGTTAGAAAACCTAATATAGGTTACTTTTGACGTTTTGGATGTAAATGTTTCATATTGAATACCAAGGATCATCTTGACAAGTTTGATTCTAAGTCTGATTGATCATATTGGCAAGTTTGATTCTAAGTTTAATGAAGGAATTTTTCTTGGTTACTCACTGAATAGTAAGGCTTATAGAGTCTATAATAAAAGATCATACAAAGTGGAAGAATCTATGAACGTGGTATTTGATGAATATGTGTATTTGGATGAAAAATCACAGGAACTTGAAGATGATGATGAACTCTATATTGGAGATAGCACAACTGGTCCTACCATCTCGGACTACATCCTGCTGAAAACAGTCTTGAGACTAATGGAGCTCAGGGAGTAATCAGACAAATGAAACAGCGAGTCATGAAGAACAAAGAAATAGTCATGAGCTAAGAGACCTGCCACAAACACCTCAAGACATTGTGAAGAGGCATCCACCCTCCTAGGTAATCGGTGATTTAAATACACGATCTAAATCAACTCATAATGTATTTGTCTCACTTATTGAACCTAAGAATTATAAAGATGCGTTGAAAGATGAGAAATGGGTGTTTGCTTGAATGAAGAACTTCTTCAATTTGAACGAACAAATGTCTGGTCATTAGTTCCCAAACCAGATGATAGATCAATTATAGGTACTAAATTTTAGAAATAAAACTGATGAAAAGGGAAATGTTACTAGGAATAAGGCTAGGTTAGTAGCACAAGGGTACTGTTAAGAGGAAGGAATAGACTCTGATGAAACATTAGCCCATGTTGCTAGGCTAGAGGCAATTAGACTACTATGTGCATTTGCCTGTTTAAATGGATTGAAGTTATTTCAAATGGATGTTAAAAGTGTCTTTTTAAATGGTGATCTAAGGAAGAAGTATATGTTGCTCAACCACCAGGTTTTGAGGATTCTAAACTACTTAATCATGTTTTATGGCTAAATAAAGCATTGTATGGTTTGAAACAAAATCCTAGAGCTTGGTATGATACGCTAAGTTCCTTTCTTTTATGTCATGACTTCATTAGAGGAAGTGTAGACAAAAATTTGTTTTATAAGCGTAAAGGGTTAGATATTCTGCTTGTAAAAATTTATGTTGATGATATTATCTTTGGTTCATCAAATAAAACCACTTGTGATTTTGCGATGCAGTCTGCATTTGAAATGAGTCTTATGGCGAACTGACCTACTTTCTAGGTCTTCAAATTCGTCAATATCCTAGTGGAACTTTTATTTCTTAGTCTAAATACTACAAGAACATATTGTCGAAATTATTTTCTTCTTCTCTCAAAACCTGTCGTACTCCAATGAGTCAGCTCTCTAAGTTAGAGCTTGGCCCATCTGGTAGTTCCGTTGATGAAAAGCTATATCATGGAATGATTGGCTCTTTATTATACATTACTACTAGCATACCAGATATATCTTTTAGTGTAAGGGTTTGTGCTCGATTTTAGAGCTGTCCAAAGGAGTCACATCTAGCTTCCATAAAGGATCTTTAGATACTTGTCAGGTACCACTGACTTAAGTCTCTGGTAAACTAGTAATGCCACTTCTTAGGATTGTCACTTGTCTTCTGGTTTAGTAAAAAACAAACTTGTGTAGCTCTTTCAACAACCAAAGCAGAATATCTTGTTGTAGGAAGTGGCTGCACCCAACTATCGTGGATAAAGGCATAGTTACATGACTATGGATTAAGATTAGAATATGTTCCTTTGTTGTGTGACAACACTAGCACGATTAATATGACTAAAAATCTTGTATTCCATTCTAAAACATAACATATTGACATACGACATCACTTATTTCGGGACTTAGTTCATAATAAAGAGATCTCCTTTCAATATATCCCAACCGAGAACCAACTGGCAGATATCTTTACTAAACCCCTAAGTAACGATAGGTTTTTCTTTCTTAAGAGTGACGGTTGAATAAAAATCTCCTTGTTGTCTCTTTTTAATGCTCTTATTTGAGTAAATTTTTATGCACTTTTTATTCTCCCTCTCTACGCTTTCCTTTTCTCTTGCACTACCTAGGGTTTAAAAACCCTTCCTCCTACTTGTTTATCTCAAACTACTCCTCAAAGCCTCTTACATTCCTCTCTCACTGTGCCATCCAAATCATTCGATTCCTCAAAGATGGCCAACTCTCTCTTTCTTGAACCAAACCGCTCCAACTTCCTTGCCACACATGTTTTTGAAACCAACAACTTGTTTCGAGATGTCTGCTACAAAGGAAAATATCACTTTTTGGCTACCCACAAGAAGCTGATTCCCACTTTCTCTGTTCCTCTTGATGATCTCAACAAGTACAATGTGAATCTCACTCCATACTTGAACATCCTTGGCTGGAACTATCTGTTCAGGCTGCCTAGAGATCCTCCAAAAACACTAGTTTTCCCTGATGTGGTCTACCAGTTCTATGCAAATCTGAATGTGGAGAACTCTATTCCACCAGGATGCTTCTCGATGTATGTTGATGGATATCTTATCTTAGTCACCTTGGAAATGCTTCATCTGGTCCTTGGTCTTCCAAACCAAGGAACGACTCTGGCCTTTAAGGAAGAGTTCTCTCTGTTCTACTTTGAACCCATCTCTAAGGTTCAAGTTCTCACCAGTAATCTTCTAGGAATCAACTAGCCCTTGGATAAGCCTCCTAACATGTTTCAGCTGCCTGTTCACCTCAGGGTAGTCCACTTTCTTATCACCAGAGTTCTATTTCCACGTACAACCAACAGAGAAGTTATCACTACCCTAGATACTTGAATTCTGCATCATGCCGACAACAGGGCTCCCATTAGCTTTGTTCATCTCATGTTCAACCACATGGTTAGAGCAGCCACAGATTTCTCTCAAGGCGATCTCCCTTATGGTCCCTTCATCACCACTCTACTCCTTAGGCTTGGTCTAAACTTCTGAGAACGATGTAAACAGAGTATCAAATACTACCTTACTAAAAGTAAGATAGATCAAATTCCAAAGGTCTCTTCTAATTGTTTACTCAAAGAACTAACAATTATTCAGGTTTAACCAAGTTGTGCGTGGTGTGAGTTCCACGACTTCTAATCTATTATAGGAATGAAATGTAATTTAATTAAAAGTGAGATTGATTAATTAAGGTTGACTAACGATTTGACAGGCAAAGCTTAGACTTGAATCCCCCCTAAGATTACCAAGACATTGGCGATCACAAAACCAACGACTTTCGATTCTAATTCATTTAGTTCTCAGACACCACCATAACTCCTTACCCTTAGGTCTAAGTCCGCGAACGTTCGTTCTATCGGATCTAACTACCAAGATTAATTACCCGTTCGTGCGTTCACTTCTACAACAGATAACTAACTGGTGCAGCTGATTGATTTTTGTGAGTTACTCTTGAAGCGGATTAACCCTAAATGGTTCTTATGAAAGGCACACTCCATTGAATATGTTAATTGATTGATTTGAGATTCTAAAAAAAGGCGGACGTTCGCCAACTATCCTTATTTGAACAAGAATCTAATCTAGGTGATCAAGCTAGAAAAGAAGCACAACACGAAGAACAAATCCATTATGCAACAGAAACTGTCTGAATTAAAATCTAATTACCACCGATCCTTGATCGCTTTAAAGCCCCGGGTCACTTAGGGTTCCTCTAATCTAAGCTTAACAAGTTTAGCTACTCATGTTCGAAATCAGAAAATCAAAGACAACAAAGGAGTTCAAGGAAGAACAAAGAAGAATTGCAGAACCTGATTTCGACGACTCCGACGAAGCTTCAAACTCAAGAAATCTTCAGTCCTAGCTCCGAGCACTTCGGGACGGAAAGATGGTGTCAGGATCCCTCTGGGAACTCCGAGATATTCTCTAAACTCTCTCTACCAGCTTTATAAGTGTCAAAGTCGGAATTGTATGAAGTCCCCCTCTATTTGGGTTTAATCGTGCCTTAAATAGCTCCTTTCCTCATCACAACCGGAAAAGAACCAACTTTTTGGCGAGAACCATAAAAGTTCTCGCCGAAATTTCATGTGTAAACAAATCTAATATGGCGACGAGAGTTCTGCATTAATTTCTTCATAATTTCTAGGCGAGAACCTTGAATTTCTTACCGAAAACTTCTTCACAATCAGCTGAGGATTTTCAACGACAGTTCTGTTGACTTCTTGAACATCTTCTCGGTGAGAACCTTGAAGTTCTCACCGAGAACTCCTTAGTAATCCTTTGCAGAAACCCGACGAGAGTTTTGGCTGACTTTGGGAGTAAAAACTCACCAAGAACTTGATATTCTAGGCGAGGACTTCTTAGCCGGGCAACTTTTCTTCTTTATTTGATCTGTTTGAATTATGAATTGATTCCGGGTCATTCCTCGAGGCGCCATTGCTTCCCAAATACGTCCGAAAGCTACATACTTGATGATAAAAACTTGTATACTCAACGAGACACTAGAAAACACATCAAATAGACCCGAAACGGGCCAAAGTAACCAATTCGGTAGGAAATAGCGTTAATGAATGAAAACTCACTAAACTGCCCCTAAAATCGTGTCACAAGTAATCAAATCTCACTTAAATGGGGTTGATAATCACGATCAATCTAGTGTCATCAACTTCAATCGAAGATATTCTGAAGAAAATATTGTGATACAATTTTGTGCTCAGCATATTCTCTGGACACCAGCAAACTGGGTGTTCTCCTTCGACATTGATTATGAAGAAGAATCCGATTCAGAGGAAGAAAACATTTCTCCTACATATGGTGTTCCTGGGAGGCCCTGGTGCCCCTATCCAACCGCCTCTGAGTATGAATCGGATCTTGATATGGATTTTTGAAGTAGCCATCTGTTGAGGGGGAGTACGTAGTTGGATTTTGTTGATCTTGTTTCGCGGTGAGTCTTGTTCTTCGTTTGTTTTGGTGGCTCACATCTTGTCTTGTCTTTCTCTACTTTACTTGTCAGTTCCTTTCATTTCCTTTCGTTTGGTGTCAAGCAGATGTCTGCTTAGTTCAATGAATAATAATAATTTATTTTAGTCTGCTGCTTGAATCAATGGATGCATAATTTAACAGACAAAGACGGAGAATGTTGAGTCATGATTCTGTCAAAGTTTGGATGACTCAATTTGCACTTTATACAAAGGTTATGATTAGTGTGTAAATTCATTAAACTTCAATGATCCACTTGCACTTGATTGAGATTGGTATATGTGCAAGAAAATCGCAGATAAAAGATTATTCGAGATTAACAAACGAAAAGAAAGGAAAGAGAGATCGACATGAAATTACGTAGGCTGACGATCTGCTCAATCAGGTAGATGATTGTCGATCAATCAGCAACGGCTGCTGATTGCCAAATCAAGATCACAAAGGCTCTTTTCCGACGATTGAGAAAGTTTCAACACAATTGTCATCTGCGGATGAACCACAACTGTCGAAGCCCTATCCAGGGTAGGCGGAAGCCAAATTCAAAGCCAGAAAAAAAGGAGGAAATGAGAGCGTTTATTGTAGCGACAATCATGGAATGACATGCAACATGATAACCGTATGTTTTCCATCCTTTTCCTTGGTTGTGACCTATTGTCAGTTCCAACCCATATTTTGTTCATTGTTCACAAATCCTGAATGTGTCCATTAACATGTCATCATGCATTCATAATGCAACTCAAGGAAGTGTGACATTAAAATGCAGTGCAACACTTGAACATGCCTTTGAGCAGGCGTGGATTTGGGGGTGGCTTCCTCAGGCCGCGACCCACCCCACTCCCTGGTCTAGAGCTACGAAACTACGTATATTTCCGTATTTGTAAGTAGATTGTCCTAGTGATTTTATGGATAGAGCCCAATACATATGAAATGGCTCACTGTCATGATCCATCTGGATCCGCCCTTGTCATTGAGAAAGACCTATGGAATTTGGTTTTCTCATATTGGTTTATGGGTTCATTCTATTGTTTTATTAATATGTTATATGGGTTGGTTTAATCAAATGAGTCATTTAAAATTATATTATATTATATTCTGCGGGGTCACAAATGCATTTGAGCCAGCCAATGATAGTGCAAAGGGGTCGTCCGTGGATCCTGCCATTTTTAAGTGCGGCCACCTTTGATCTCATGAATTAAAATATATATGTAATATAATTAGAGAGAGCAAAATTAATAATGAAGTGGGAGTGATAAAAGACAAAATAATGGACCAAGAGACCAGAACTTTTGATTGACTCACTGACATCATTCATAACTAATAACAAATTAATAATAATAGGGAAAATAGCACTTTTACTAAGCATTTTTAATTGGGAATATGAATTTATATGATTAAATAAGATGAAATCGACTCATAGAATGCATGATTTTAAAATCCTTCTTATTTGATCATACTATTCATGATATCTTCGCATATTTATCTTCATAGCCAACTCTTGGTATCCTACTTCTGATATCTCTCTCTATTGGTGTGTGGATGTGTCTAAATTTAATGTTACGAAGATGATAGTTAGACAGGAATGACCCAAAAGGAAAAGTGACCAAAGTATGAGGGGTAAAATAACAATTTATAGTATAGGAGCTATTTGTTAAGTTGACGAAGTAGAGGGGCCAAAGTACTATTTTCCCTAATAATAATATTACAAAAAGAAAGTTTTTAATTGATTTATTTTTGTCACTTTCTACGACGTACAGAGTTAGCCTTTTCTTCTTGAACATCAAGGAGAGAACCATGCTTTATTATTCTACTACTGTATTTGTATTTTCTAAATGGACGTAGTTAGTATAATAAACTGTCAATCTAAAGAGTTGATGGTTAAATTATAGGAAATAATTAGATGCAAAACAAGATACGTAGCGGAAATACGAATCGACATCTAGCATCCTATAATAGCTCGATTGCATATAAATCAATAACAAAGGGACTTATTGTGACTCACCTCTTGAAGCGTGATATTAGCTAGACGACTAATACCTCCCGTAGACTTTAGATCGATCTAGAGAGCTCTAAATGTAACTCCTCTACTTAGTCCACGCTAGCTGGGATCCGAATCTTCCTCGTCAAACCTTGGTAGAACTCTTGGTCGAAGAACGACTTTTAGGGTTATGGCGGCTAGGGTTTTCTCCGAGAGAAAGTGTGATCGGCTTTTTGGATTGAGTGCTACCCTAACAGTCTTATTTATAGGATTAGGGTAGAAACCCTAATCTCTTCCTAACCCTAATGGGCCGCCAACCCAGTAGTCCCAATCCACCATGAATTGGGCCTATTAAATGATCTGGTCCATACTATAGACGTGTGACCTTATAGGACCCAGTCCGATTAGCTGTGACCCAAACCACTAATAAATATTGATCTCTAGGAAGACATATTAATCCCTAATCGGCCCGAATTAATTCTATTAATCAGGTCCAACACTTAACTAGTTCATATACGGACTAGGACCGACGGACACTACAACAAAACCTGGATACGGAGGCACACCGTATTTGCCTCTAAAAGTCATTTTTCTGCCTCTATAAAGTTTTAGAGGCAGATAGCTTAAGTGCCACCAACGCTCCTGTCGCTAAAGGTATTTAGAGGCAAATACGGTGGCACATGTTATCTGTCACTAATGGAAGAAATAGTGGCAGATATAATTGTTAGTAATTGCTACTTTAAACTACTATTATTCTGCCATCTTAGCCGCCTTTTAGAGGCACTTATTTTTGTTGCTGATAATTTTTTTAGAGACACATATATATGCTTTTAAAAGAATTTATTCTTACGAGGATATTTTCCCTTACTGTCTATCTCACTATTTACATACATCATTTTCTATTTTTTTGCTATCTACGAGGTTTGAACCCAGGTGGTTGAAGGAAATGTGTTAAGTTCTTAGTTCTTACCAGTTGGTCCAGGAGTACTTACTGATATTTTTTACGCTGTTTGTAAATATGAATCACAAAACTCAACGATATGCCAAGAAAAGAAATCAAAATTGAAAAACGTAAATTTCTCCTTAATCATTATTAGAAAATAAAATCATCAATGTTTATTATATTTTATTTATACGAAAAGCATATAGTTTACAAGTTATCTACCACTGCAAATTTTAATCGTACACCATATAGAGACAATTGTAAATTATCTAGCTCTAAATATTTTAATTGCACAACCTATAAAGCCGGTTCTAAATTATCTACCTCTAAATTAAAGGAATTTTTCGTATAACAATATAGAGGCAGTTATAAATTATCTGCCTCTAAAGGAATTTTCTGTATATTTATAGAGGCAGTTATAAATAATCTACCTCTAAAGAAATTTTTTGTGTAACTTGTAGAGGCAGTTATAAATTATTTGCCTCTAAAGGAATTTTTCGTATAACTTTTAGAGGCAGTTATAAATTATCTGCCTCTAAAGGAATTTTCCGTATAACTTATAGAGGCAGTTATAAATTATCTGCCTTTAAAAATATAAAATAATATTTATTAAACTTAAAATAAATAAATAAAATATAATTAGAGGCAGATATTTGCATCTATAGAGGCACATATAGTATTTGTTCTTTAAAAGTATATTTAGAGGCAAATATTCTATGTGCCTCTCTGAATCTGCCTCCGTAGCCAGGTTATGTTGTAGTGGGACATAAATCCTTCATAAATGAGTATTAATCTCCGACAAGTTTTAATGTGCATTGGAACTCCGGAAGTGTAACTCACAGGGCGTACAACAGATAATAGTAAGCATTCGGGTGTAAGAGGGGATAAGATGTTTGACTGAGAGACAGAGAAGTTCCCCTAAGAGGGAGTATATAGTTAGTCTCAAGTGTGTTGATGAGTGATTATGCTTAAGGCGTGTTGTCTATGTATTAGGTCATGTCCCATCGAAGTTGGGGTAAGATCTCTATTTACAGGATCTCATGATCCGGATCGGGTCACCATACCCGCTTCAAGGATAATCTCAGTCCTCTGCTGATCACGTAGGGGTCTGGATCTCCTATGGGTACCCTAACGTCCAATCACTAGGCTCTTGCTAGGGCGAGACTGTCCTCTCACATGTATGCCTAGGCCGTCTGGCTTGTTGGGTTTAGGTCCATCCGTAATGTTTTGTTCCCAATGATGATGTTAGCGATGTGCCCAAATCAATTACGAATTCTCAAATGATCTTATTTGATCTGATCAATATCAGTATTAGAATTATACTGGTCCTTTTTACTAATAATCATCACGATAGATCCGTCCGAGTTAGGATTTACGTCCAACCTTGCAAAAGTTGGAAGTGTTGCAACCTTTTTTTAATCATTAGATCACCCTTTGATCTTTTGACCAATCCAATAATCTAGATTGATAGGGATATTTAGGACTTTACACACAATTTAATTTTTTTATTTAAATTAAATACTTAATTTTTTCTGGTGACCAGCCGGCGACCATCTCCAACGACTTTTCCGGTGAGATTTTGACCACTTTTCTGGCGACTGACAAACTCCGGCGACTTTTCCGGCGAAGGCATGTTAACTAGTTAACACCATTTTTTTGCTTAACAGTATTTTTTTCCTCATAACTAGTTAACATGGTTTTTTTCCTCATAACTAGTTAACATGGTTTTTTAACTGATAACTAGTTCACATAGTTTTTTACCTGATAACTAGTTCACATAGTTTTTTACCTGTAACTAGTTATCGACACTAGTTCATAGGTTATTTTGTTGATAACTAGTTCACGAATTTTCATTGATCAATTTTTTACAAGATATTTTGTTAACAGGTTATCTAACTAGTTATGTTGTTCTTAACTAGTTAATTAGTTAACATAATGATGTAGATAACTAGTTAATATGATTTTTAGGTGATAACTAGTTAACTAATTATCATAATTAGTTAATTAGTTATCAAAATTAGTAGTTAATTAGTTATTATTTATTAACTAGTTAACTTGTTAACATGATAACTAATTAACAAGTTTTTTTATCTGATAACTAGTTATCAAAATTTGTTAACTAGTTAACGAGTAATTCTAGCTGATAACTAGTTATCAAATTAGTTAACTAGTGAACTTATTGAGTTAACTAGTTAACATCATTATCATATAACTAGTTAACACAATCAAGATGTTTTCTATGAAGTAGTTATGATAGTTAAAACTACTTAATATAGTTAATATGATATTTTACTAACGACTAATATTGTGAACTATAACCGGTTTCAAGCTAATTAACTAAGTAATACACCATTCACAAAAATACACAAATAAATTAAACAACAAGATTCCAAAGTATGGTACTAAGAAACAATTGAAATAATTAGACCAACAAACTAAAAACACAAGAGTCGTTTCTTGAAAGCAAAGTTGAGATTTGAAAATGTGTGTTTAGTTCATCAGAAACATCTCCATCAAAATTGACCAACAAGAAAGTGAATCCAGACTCCCTAGTTGCCTCAGTGAACTCCTAGGAAGTAAAATAGAAATGCCTCAATGCTACATTTGTGTGGGTATAAATGAAAACACAAACCAGAAAAGACAAGATGATGGTGAGAAGAGAGACCAACCATTTTTCTTGTAGGTGCTAGATTGGATGGACTTATACTTGGCATGCATCAAGCATGATATCTTAAAAGAAAAGAAGAAGCAAGATATAGAGTAGTAGTGAATGTCAACTACGCCGAAAGGCTTCAGATCGAGATCTGGTCGACGATGGCGGAAGCTGAATCAAAGCTCTGTCTCTGACAAAAGAAGAAGTCATTGGAGACATATGCTAGAGCAGTAGGCAGTCAGTCGTCCTTCAAGTGTATTTGGGGAGGGGGGAAAGAGCGGGTGGACCCATGACGAGGAAGAGGTCGGGAGGAGAGGGTGGAGCTACGACGAAGCAGAGACGGCCGGCGGTGGGGTGGAGCGGCTTCAAGGAGGCTAGATGGTTGAAAATTCGCTGAAGGAGGATAAGAGAGAGATAGAGGAGATTGAAATGATTTTGGCTAGGGTTAAATTTTGCAGTATTCCGAAATTACTCCGATTTCTTTTTTGTTGGAATTGGGTCCAACCCCAAATAGATGCCAAGTGGATATCATTGCATAAATTATTATAAATAGATGGTACCCTAACAAAAAATGGATAAATACCAATATACCATGAAGGTGTAAATAAAATCAGTAAATATAAATTGAAGAAACAGTAACAAAATGATTCAGAAAATTCGAGCCACCAACAAAGTAAGAAGTAGGTAGTGTGTGGCTACCAAGCAAGAAGTAGTTAGGTACCACAAACAAGTGTTCATCTACAAGACTACAACATCAAATTCACTGGTAAAGCTACACCTTCATTAAAAAGGTCACATGTTTAAATTCACAGGCAATTATAAAAAAACCACAACATCATATAAAAAAAAGCCAAAATAGATTCCACATTATCCCCACACTTGGCGTCATCCATCCAAATGGGATCTCTGGGACCCACCACTAGACGCACTCATTATTCTTTCAAACTCAAATATCATCATGTTGTGAATTTAAGATTGTCCGCTTGGATTGATCTGTATTTCAAATCTTCTAGGTTTGTTATTGAATGAAGGCCTAATAACAGGCATAAATTATTAGGTTAGTACGAGTCTATACATATCCTTTTTCGAATTCCAAGAATGTCACGACCTTCTGAAATTATTTATGAAAATGACATGCCGTCAGTTTTCGCTGAAAATCATCCTATGTGACCTGACGGAGTTAGCTGACAGTGTCCAACTTCTTACATGTCACGTGACATGGCTGCCACGTCAAATAAACTGAATTTTTTTATAATTTTAAATTTTTTCCTTTCTTCCCCTTCTCTCTCTTCTAAAGCCACCGCTGGTGATAGATTCTCGATTACTTTCTGATTCGCTGCCGCTGGTGATGGATTCTCAATTCCTTACCGATTCGTCGCCGCCGGTGAAGGGTTCTCCATTCCTTTCCGATTTTTCCAACATAGCAAGAACAGCTACCACTTATATCCCTTTCATCGTAGCTCACAAGAAGGCAACTCTCAACAGACTGAAATCCGATGCCGAACGCGTCTCTGTCTCCATCGAAATCTACAACCAAGCACAATTCAATGCGAGGATTTGACTGCTCTTTAAATCGATTGAGTGAGCTGGTTAGCAGCTCAAGATCTATTTTTTTGCAGTTCATTCATCTTGCTGCAGAAATATAGAGATTTAACTATGAAGCTGAAGGGATTGAAACTTTTATAGTATTGAATCATCAAAAGTTACAACAGAATCAACCTAACAAAAGAGAGACAAATAAGAACAAGATCGGAGAGATCACTGTAACTGATTTTCTTCTTCTCGGTGGTCGTCGATCAAATTAGTTGAGTAATTAGGTAATTAAGAAAGACCCGATTAAAAGAGTTATTTACCAAAATCTACGATCGATCAACCGTCCACCGGTGGGGCGAGGTTTAGATCTAGATCCAGAACTCTACCGCTTCCAGCACCGTTGCTGCTGGGCTTGCAATCTAGAACAACCGACGACATCAAGTCGGTCTCCCTCTGCGCTCTCCCGCCACTGTAACCGCTACCGCTGTAATCAACACTGACTGGCTTGTACCGGACCGGAAATCGCTGGTTAACGAACTCAGGTCTCTCGAGCTTCGATTAGCTTCCGTCACCGGATAATGTCGTCTAAGAGGAGGCAATTTGGTTACAGTTATTCGAATCGGAGCTTCACGGAGCCTGGAACCTCCGGGCGAGGCGGCGTAGGGAGTGTGGCGTTCGATGAGTCGGCGTACGAGGTGGAGAGGCTGCGACTCGCGACAGTTGATGGCGAAAGAAGCTGGTAGAGATGATGACCCAAAGGCTTAGAAGTGGGTAATCCGGAAGAGGTTTTGGGATTTGATGGAGGCATGGACCTTCTTTCAATGGAGGACTGTATTGAGATCCATTTTAATGGTGGGTACAATGATAGTAGAAGAAGAAGGAGAGAGGAAGAGAGAGAGTTGTGGCACCTATGGAGGAGGAAGAAGAAAAGAAAAATTGAAAATTAAATAAAAAGATAAAATAGTTAATATGACGTGGCAGCCATGTCACATAACACATAAGAAGTTGGACACAGTCAGCTAACTCCGTCAGGTCATATATGATGATTTTCAGCGAAAACTGACGGCATGTCATTTTCGTAAATGGTTTCAGAAGGTCGTGACATTTTTGAAATTCGGAAAGGGATATGTATAGACTCGTAATAACCCATAGTTTATGTTGTACACAATTATTAGGCCTTGAATGAAATAACAATAATACATCTAATTCATTTATAAATATAAAACAATCCACTTTTAAAAAAAAAAAAAAATTTGAAAAAGATAGGATCATGAATCATGATGCGATAAGCGTCCTTCCCATCTGACTAGTTGTTGATCGTGGTGGAATAAATAAAAAGGCATGTTGAGTCTTATAGTTTTCATATTAGATGAATCATGGAATATATATATATATATAAAGTTAGTCTTATGGTTATCTTCAAAAGGAGGGACGGATCATCAATGGATTTGATAGAACCAAAAGTATGACTTATTATCTATTTTGGTCACTAACGTATTGGGTTTGTAACATAGTGGTCATCAACGTTTCATGTGGTCATTAACCTATTGGGTCTTGTAACAATTTGGTCATTCCGTCAAGTCTCCATCCATATTTTCCGTCAGCAATCCAACTCACCTTTTTTATCCATGTCACCTATTGCCACGTCACCTAATCAACCCCACATTCAACCTAATTAACCAACCCAAACTAACCTTACTCATCCTAACCAGCCCAACCCAACCCAAAACTCAAAATCCATCTTCTTTGTTTCAACCCCGTGGTTACCTCATCTATCCCGTCGTTCCAAATCTTCTCCCCATCGCCGGTGTACGCTCCCAGAACTCGCTCAACAGATCCTGCGCTGCTCCCAGATACCTTGACCTCCTCAATTCCAACTGTTGTTGTTGCTGCTGCTCGAATTCTCCATCGCCATCTGCTGTTGCTGGTGTTGAAGGCTGATGGTGAATGACAGAGAAGGGACAATCCTCTCCTACTTCTTGGCTGATTCTGATCCTCCCCTCCTCCTCCACAGTCATCATCATCCTCGTTATGTTGTCAGAATTGATAATCCCAGCGGCCAGGTTGAACTAGTAGAACTAATCGCTGGCGGTGGACTCGCCGACGGGTTTCCGGGTTAGGGAAGAAGGGTTTCCAGATGGAGGAATGAGGTTTTGAGAAACCAATCATTTCATTTACTGATCACAGACAACTACAGGACTAGTAATTTCAAACAGTATAAGCAATGTGCCATCAGTTTTTATCAAGCCATGAAATTACACATTTAAAAGATTAGGGCTTTGCACTTTGCAGAAGCCAAAACCAAAATTAGCCGAATGAAAACAACAATTGAATCAAGTTACAGCTTGATTGCGCTTCAGAACACAGCAGCATAAAAAGTAAAGGGGGAGTAATTGAGAAAGGTACAGAAAATGGACTTGGAACCGAAAGAACCGAAGATAAGAAGTTGAAGATGTGCATAAGGCAACCATCATCGAGGATGCTAATTGGGGAAAGATGCGGGCCAGAAGACGAAGGAGAAGCAGATGCAGAGTTCTTCCTCGACTTCCTCCAATCTTGCTTCTGCCCTTCCTCTCCCACCACACCCATCATTTACTATCTATCCTCTTCTCTGCCTCGGAGCAGCAGGAACTCGCTTTCTATAATCTAAAATACATCTTCGTTGAGGATTTGGAACGACGGGATAGATGAGGTAACGGCGGGGTTGAAACAAAGAAGATGAGGTTTGAGTTTTGGGTTGGGTTGGGTTGGTTAGGATGAGTAAGATTAGTTTGGGTTGATTAATTAGGTTGAATGTGGGGTTGATTAGGTGACGTGGCAATAGGTGACATGGATAAAAAAGGTGAGTTGGCTTGTTGATATCATCACTTAACGGAAAATATGGATGGAGACTTGACGGAATGACCAACTTGTTACAAGACCCGATAGGTTAATGACCACATGAAACGTTGATGACCATTATGTTACAAACTCAATACGTTAGTGACCAAAATAGATAATAAGCCCCAAAAATATGCAATCTAGAATATATATAGAAGACGTGTCAAATTGCAAGGAAAAATAGCAATTTGCCAACTTAATAAATAGCTCTCTTATAAATTGTTCTTTTTTATCTCTTCTATTTTGACCAGTTTGCCTTTTGGGTCCTTCCGTTTCAACTATCATCTTCTTAACATTAAATCTGGACACAATCTCGACGGAAAGAGATATAGGAGGTAGGAGACGAAGAGTTGTTAACGGGGAGATATCGCGAAGAGTATGGTGAAATACGAATTCGAAGAGTTTTACAGCCATAAGTTTTATTCATCAATTTCTTCATATCTAATATATATATATATATATATACAATAACACTTATCTATATAATCACATAACATATATACCTTCTATGCAATGTAGTCAAAATCGGGATTCCACGTGGAATCGAAAACATGGGTGAAATCGGATTCGTAGTTTTTAGTCGTAAAATCGTACTACAAAAAATTTCACTTTAGTGACGGGAAAAAACCGTCGCAGAAAGACAACAGAAAACTATTGGCGACAGAAATTATCCGTCGCAGGGACCGTCGCGTATACTGCGTCGCAGAAAGTGTGAAGCGACGAATTATTTTTTCCGTCGCAGAAGGTCTTTATCTACTGCAACGGTTCTAACCTTCGCCAATGGGTAAACTTTCTGCGACGGTTCTGGCCGTCGCTATTGTTATTTGTTTCTGCGATAGTTGTATCCGTCGCTAAATGGCACGTCCTTCTACGACAGTCATTTCCGTGGCCAAAAGCTATGGTTTTCTGCGACAGTCATTCCCGTCGCCAATAGTCAATTTTCTCCAAAAAAAAAAAAGTTCATTGGTGATCATTTCACAATAACAACTCAGCAGTATCAACAACTAAAACACTTAGATTATAAAAATATATATGTCATGTTTTCTCTCTTAACAAATGTATAGTTATGTTTACATGTTCATTAACTGCCGATATAATATAAGCCTAAAATTCAAATGCTGTCAGCATCCATTGCCATCTTACTAGTGTTTCAGTTTAGGAACCCTACAACGACAACAATCATAAAAGTGTATAAACCATCAATAGGAACTCAAATATCTACAAGCTAAATAATATTCCATTAACACCAACATAACACAAGTAAACTAGTTAATGCCAACACATGACAAGAATGAGACCATGAAATAGCAAACCATCTTGATTAATGAAGGTCAATGAGAGTCTTCATTACAGTGACTGCCCCAACACAAAAAGGGAATGTCACCAAGACAAAAGCACCAAAGTTATAAAAAACTAAAGCACTCATATATATATATATATATATATATATTACAAGCCAAAACAGTCCCTACAAGCAAACCATTTTACTCACCTGATACTTGAAAAATAAACACATTGTGATAATAAATACCAAATCATATTAACAACCATTAGACTAAGCATAACATGAACAAACTTACTAGAGATTTGGGACGGCTCATTGGTTTCGAGCCATCATGTTCCGAATTAACTTCTCTAGCTCGGCCTGTTTTGCCTCCGCTGCTGCCTGTCTTTCATCATCCTTGGTGCCATGCTCGGTGCCGTAGGAGCATGAGTTGCTGATATGGTACAACCAAGACAATAATAACACCAAGTTAGATTAATATTTAAGTAAATTGCAGCATTACAACTACTTTTATGTGGAAGAAAGAAGAGGCATAGAATATAGTGTTATTGTAAAATTATGATGCAAAGCCTCCATTTCAAAATGATGGCAATTTCTCTGATGTTGGTTCCTCTTCCAACTACGATAGCAACTTGTATATAATTCCCACCTCTCACATGTGGATAACAGGAGAAAAAAATAATAGTAATAGGCATATAATTACACAGTTACCTTCCCTAAACCTGTAAGGCAGAAGCAGAAGCATGCTATTTACAGGTTTTTTGGTTACGTAGCTTAACATTGTTTTTTTTTGGATGAATGAAGTATATATTAAAATAAATAAAAACTGCACAGCCTAAGCATGAAGTAAACCTGCCACCAAACTAGCTGAAAGCTTGAGCATCTATATAAAAAATCATATGACGATAGAAAACACTTGGATTATGTTTCAAGTAGGTTGACCTTTGATGTTTCACTGAGGATGAAGTAAACATATCAAAGAACGATAGAGATATAAAATAAAACAAAAATTGCTAACCCATATTCAAAAGATAATGCGTAATCAGCAGCCATTTAACATATTTGATATTTCACCATTTCTCAGCTACATAGGGATATGCAGAAAACCCGAAATGGAAAAGAACAATGCTCACACTTTATACTGGTGAACCATAGCTAAACCCTTACACAAAATTTCCCTCATGTATACAAAACATAGTCATCTAAATCAATCCACAATCCAGAGATTGTGCTCACCAAACCAAGCAAACATCAACCAAACAGAAAATCACAAAAAGAACAAAAATAAATTAGACCAATCCTCTGCATAAACCTTTACAAATTTCAATCCCGAACTCATTTAAGGGTCATGCTAACTAACAAATTCTGAACCTCACCCAAAGACTTGAGTTAGTTATTGGGATGTAACAATTCTTCTTGACAAGCAAGACAAGTTAAGGGGTTAAAAACTGGAAACTAACATAGCTGTGATCTTTGAACCACTGCTGTAGAAACCGATATACTTTCAGATACAATCCCTTTGATTATTCATCCTCTCTCAGAAAACACAAGAATCTGAAAGCCAGGAAATTAAACTCCTCTACAAATCAACTCGATTAACCAAGCATCTGAAAGCCAGAAAATTAAACTCCACTACAAATAAATTCAAATCAACCAGTACATAGCTCAAGAAACCATCCCTCCGAAGCTTCACATGGACATAAGATATCAGCAAAACAAGAATAAAAAGAGAATCACAGCTACAAACTAGAGCCAGGGAATCACAAATCGGAACTGCGGCTAACAGCTCTCAAAAAGAAAAAAGAACAAAACAAGGGATAGCGTGGTTTATTACCAGATGTAAAGGAAGGCTGCATAATCCACTCTTGTTTACTCCCTTGGATTTACTTCTGCAGAGTATATATGTTAATCGAGGACTGGCGACTCAGTGCAAAGAAATAGTAACTCAGCTCTCAGGTAGGCTTCAATCATGAAAGGGATTGGTTCCCTCACAATATTCCCTGCCTAAACGATTGTTCACTCAGGTTCTAGCTCCACTCCATCAGCTTACCTAATTGATTCTAGATCCAGTCCATCAATCACCCTCAAGAATCAAAGAATTTCCAATACGCAAACACATCACAAACCACACACAAGCAAAGAACTAACCAACCGGTGATATTCAAACTCGCACCTTAAACGAAGCCTTGAGCCTCATACTCCTCCTCCGCAGCAATCCTCGCCTGCTTCTTCTTCACCTCCTTCGACTTCTTCTCCATTTCCGCCTTCTCCTGCTCCCTCCTCCTCCTCAGCTCAGCCTCCGTCACCTTCGGCACCGGATCGCCACCCGATTCGCCTTCTTCGCGTCCGTCTTGCTTTTCAGCGACTACTCCAGCTCCCTCTCCACCTGCTCCGCCTCGCTTCCGTCAGACTGGCCACCGATATGTAGGAGGAGATCGATACCGGCTGGATAAGGGTGGATCGATCGAGGATAATGAGACTACGGGGGAAAGAAACGACTGATGAGGGTTTTGGGTTAGGGTTAAATCTGAATTTTTTTCTTTAATGAATTAGATCTGAAATTTTGTGTTAGATGGAATGACTCACATTTAAATCAAATAGGGAAATCTAAGGACGTAATTGTCACTGATGGTCTAGCGGTAAGGGAAGCAACTCAGAATTATGCAGACGCTGGTTCGAACCTCAATAGAAGCAATTTTATAAAATGCAGTTTTGTCCAAAGGGGACCAATGATTCCGTCGGCTTATGTTTCACGGCAATTATGACGGAAAAACACCGTCGTTTAAAGGGTCAAGGCCAAATGTGACAAATTGAACCCGTCGCCTAAAATATCAACGGAATTGGCGACAAAATTCGGCCGTCGTAGAAAATAGTTAATGCAAAGGCGACGGAAATGACACCGTCGACTAAGATTTCAAGCCAATTGGCGACAGTATTCGTAGACCGTCGCAAATAAGCAATGTTATTAATGCCGGATCGGGCCGGCCGGTCGAACCGGTCCGACCGTGAGCCGGACTCCTCACCGAAAACGGCTGGCCGGTCCCCTGTCACTGACAAACCGGCCACGTGTCCGGTTCAACCGCGACAAGCGATCGGTTCAACCGAATGGACAAACCCCGGTCAAACCAAAAAAATTAAAAATTATAAATTAAAAATCCAAGTATGGCCGTGACTCCCGTCGTCGCCGTCGATGTAGTTTTCAGTCACAGCGATTCTCTTCCCATAGTTTTTAACCGTTGTAACTCGTACGTCGTCCTCCATGGTCCACTCCGTCGGTCGTCCCTCATCCTCCCCCACTCTCCGTCAGTCGTCGTACGTCCGTCGATCTTCCGCCGCGACTCGCTTCCCGGTCATCGGCTGGCCAACACTCTCCCGTCGACTTGCTTTCCGGCCATCTGCGATATAGTTTCACTTAATTAATTTAGAAGAAGATGAACAGATGGGTTGAACTTTGAAGATGGGAAAGTGGGTTGGTGTGGGAGAGAGAAAGAATATGGGGTGGGAAAATAGCGGTGGGTTGGCTTGGGGCAGATGAAACAGCAGGATTGAAATTTGACTAAGAAATATTCTTTTTCATTAAATGTTTCTTTAATTTTTTATTTTCTTTATTTATCAATCACTTACTTAATTATTATAATAGGTTATGTTTAAATTTGAATGGGTTATATTTATATTTTGAACACTCTATACCTCCGGTTTGATTCGGCTTAATTAAAAATTTGTCCGGTCCGGCTGAACTATATTTATTTATTTATTTAATAATTAAAACGGTTCGACCCCGATATGCAAATGGTCTAACCCCGGTTAAACCATTAAACCCTGAACCCCTGACTTCGCCGGCTCGACCCCCGGTCCGGTTCTGAAAACCTTGCAAATAAGTGATCATTAAGCGACGGATTCAACCGTCGACAAATTAGATTAATCAATTTGCGACAGATTTTCATGACCGTCGCCAAAAGATAGACATATTTAGCGACGGAAACTAATCTGTCACAAAAACTTCCGTTGCAGAAAGTCAGATTTCTTGTAGTCAACAACATATTAAGAATAAGAAGACCAAAACCCAACTTTGAAAAATCTAGATAAGAAAAAAGAGAGAGTGTCAGCTCTTAAGCGGTCATTTGAGGAAGTAATAATTAGATTTTATACACTTTTTAGTAATAACTTCTAACTTAATTAATAAAATCTATAAAAAAATAATTTAATTTAATTGTCGTTGTTTTGACTTATATGTAGTTGTACAAACTGGTAATTTCCCATATAAAGTGAAATCATAAAATACAAGAAAAATCGTAGATTTTATAAGATTCTAAGATTTTGATCGAGATTTTACTAGATTTTATGATCCATAGATTTTGCGTGGAATCAAGATCGCTAGAGACCAGTGAAATCGTAGAACCGTAAGATTTTAAGATTAAAATCGGGATTTTGACTACATTGCTTCTCTGTTAGGCTCTGATACCAATCCTTGGACGATGAGATGCATGCAACGTCCTTGGGTTGCATGCACAGAACATGCAAGCACCAAACTTTGAAGCCCAGAGGTAGATGGAGTGGATGGTGATGTTGATGGTGATGATTGAGTAGGGGAATGGTGGAATGTGGAGATACAGTAGCTAGTAGAGAGAAAGGAGCAAAAGACTAAGATAAAGCTTAATAATTTTTATTGATAAGAGTGGATAATATACAAGGACGAGTAGTGCTGATTTTTGGTTACAAAGGAAAGCATACTATTCTCTCCTTCTTCTTTTTGAACTTCTTCGTACAAAGACATCCCTCCTCCTTCATATAGGGGTCAAGGGAACCAACGACAACACTCCCATGCAAGCTAAGTGACAAGGGAGACAAACTACAAAGAAGACAACTAACACAATTAAACTAAATGACAAAGGAGACAAACTCTAAGAACACAAGTAACAAGAACAAAACATTGCAAACTACTAGTCTCACAAGTCACAAGGGTGGACAGTTGGAGACATGAAAGAAAGATAGGTTTCCTTCATCTAGGCTTAGAATTAGCATGGTGTCGTACTTCATGTCCATAAGCCACAACTAAGCATCATCTCCCCCATTGTTAGTCTCCATATCATCATATGGTTGGTCCTCATCCAATAAATCATCATTTAATGACCCATCTTCCTCATCTTTGCTGACTGAATTTTCTGAGTGATCATCACTCATTCCTGCCTCCATGTTTCCATCTTCAAGAGCTTTTAAGAGTTCACTTTTAAGAACATATATTGGAACATCTTTTAAGAGATTTTTTATAAGATTAGGAAGTGAAGGTTTCTCCTCATTATGAGGTAACTGCTTTTTGGGTGGGTACCACTCTAATCAATCCCATTTTAGCATAAGTAGATTCCTTGTTAAAGAAATCACAATTATTCCACCAACGAAGTAGAATTCTTCGTCCCTACCATGGAATTGTTGGACTCTGTTCACCAAATTTTTCCGCATTTACCTTTGGAGTCTTCACATAGTCCCAACGAACTACCCATGGTACATGGTAAAGTTTTGCACACAGAGGACAATTGCTAAAACCTCTTTTTTCACAGTTGAATAATTTACTCGAGGATCTTGCCCCATATATATATATGACAAACACTCCGGTGCACCCAGCTTGCGTGTCACGATCTCATCCGTCCGTTCAATCAACGGATCTCAAGCTTTTGAATTAAATAGGATTTAATTAATTAGTTACATTATTATTCTATTCCTCTTACACGAAATTAAGAACTTAATATTGTAATTAGGTTTTAGGGAAATATAATAAGATTAAAATAAAATATTTAAATCTTATTTAATTCAAAGGCTTGAAATCCGTTGATTGAACGGACGGATGAGATCGTGACACGCAAGCGAGTGCACTCAGTGCACCTAGCTAGGTGGGTGCACCGGAGTGTTATATCTGCTTCAAAGTCTATTTATTAAGCAGTTGTTAGTCTGCTTCAAAAAATATGATCATGTTGATTAGCAGAGATGGGGATGAAATAACACTTTGCCCAACTTGATAAAGAAGCTGAGACTCATAGAGATAACTAGACTATTGCACAAACCAAAGTTAAGCCTTTGATAAACAAAGCATGAAGCAACAACGATTAACTAAACTATTTCCAAACATAATCTGATCAATCTATCAACTACCCCCCTCAAAATAGTCCAAGCAACACTCCTGGACTTTCAACCAATAAGACCAAGATTCCTACAAGTTAATAAGAAACTTTCTATACCAAAATAATCCAATGACTATTCCTTCTTCACCCATTGTCCTAAAAATCACTTCTTCCGAACCTTGAGCAGCTTGATTTCATAGACAACTCCTCCGCCACTCTCACCATCTTTTCCATTTGGTGGAAGTGGTGGTATATTAACAAACTCGCCATTGCCATTCACATTGCTGCATGCATAACCGGAAACACACACTTCTACTCAGTCAAAATGGACCAGCAACTACTATTAATGCTCTTTCTACCGTGCAAGCAAACTAACCTTTTAAATATTGGATGAGGAATTGTTAGCTTTATAGTCCCACCCGCCCTCATACCTGCACTCAGAATACTACTTCCCTCAGCTATCAACCTTAACCAACAATGGAAAAAAAAAAAAAAACAAAAACCATATCATTAAACAACAAAACTATAAAAAACAGAATATGAATATGCATGGTACCACTCAAACCAACATTCCAGGCCTCCATAACTCCTTCCCCACCTGCAAATATTCAAAAGAAAATATATAGCAAAAGACACAGAAATTCAAGTACATGTATAGATATATATATATATATGATTTGATTAACCTTCGCTTACCCAATATAAAGCTTAGCGGGCAGCCATCAACATTTGAGTAGAACACTTCTCCACTTGTTTTCCACTTTCCAGTATATAATACCTTTACCTGAACACGGTACGGTAGGGAGATAACAAGCAGAACAGAAGAGATCATTAACTCAACTAATATTCCAAACACTAGAACATAACTTTTTTTTTTTTTTTTTTTTGACAAAGATTGTATGATTTGTATTAATCATAAGGCACCAGTACAGCAAAAAGAGGGAACAACACTGCTATCAAAAATGAAAACCAGGCCACAAGGGGGGGGGGGGGGGGGGGGGGGGGAACAACTCTAGGAAACTTGAACAGACTCCAACCAGTCCTCTGGTAAGTTTCCATTTCTACTCAGCCTTGCTACAAGGTCAGCTAGTAGAACATTACTTGTTCAAGCAGATCAACACGCCAACTGTCAGTCAGACACTTGACTAAGTTATTGTCTACATTCCATGACATACAGAAGCTCGTAAAGATATTGAATAAAAGGTTATGGATCTTCCTAACAATAGGCATATGGATAAATACAGATACAACAGAAGGTAGAGATCATGATCAGACAGTCAATGAAATTAATTTCCATACAAATTAATAGGAGTCTACATAATTATCCAAAATAACAAGTACCACTTGCCTTTTTCCCCAAAGCAGCCACTTTTCCATTCTGTTTCCCTTCTTCGAGTGATTCCACAAAAAAATTATCTTCTATCTTAGCTTTACTTTCTTGCATACGGTTGTTGTCCTTGTTCTTGTTCTGCTCAAGAAAATCTTCTTCAAAGATACCATTGTCACACTTTTCCTTCAGAGCATTTCCCTCTGTTTGCACTTTTCTTTTTCTCGTAGACGTTTTATTCTCACTGCTCTTCTCACGAGGTTTAGAAAACTTAAGCATAGTGTCAGCAAAAAAGTCTCCAGCATCATCTTCAATACATATCAGATGGTTTCCTCCATCAAGTATTTTCTTACCATCATCAGTTTTCCTACAAGGAAGTAAATTGTAATCCAAATGTTACAAGACATCAGTCATCAAATCAGGAAACAAAATATAAATTGAAAACATGTAGATATTAGCTTCTTTACCCTTCAAAAGCACCAACTAGAACAGCATCTTTAGTATCCTCTGGAGGAGTGTCCTTGTGTTTAGCTTCCAAGTCAATCTCAGTCCCAAGACCTTGATGATGAGAAGAGCTTTCATCATCTGAGTCAACCAACGTGTATGCCTTCCTCAAACGTTTGTGCTTGGCTTTCTTTCTTTTAACACGCCTTTTGTTTGACTCATCAACTAGGTTTAAATTTACGAAAAGTTATCTGATGTTGAACATTATTCAAACATACTTAAGAAAGTGGTTACTGTCTGTATTAACTAAAAGTACCTGAATCAATAGAAGCAGAAGTTGCAGACATGTGTCCAGGGTCGTCATCATTTATGAAACTATCATTCAGGGCTTCTTCTTCCTCACTAGGATGGGAGGACCTCTTAGACTCAAAGCTGCGAATATCTTCGCCATAACTCTCACTGATGTGGAAATAGCAGTAGAGTAAAGGACAAACAAAAACAAATCAACTTGAGGAAATGAATAATGGATCATAGGCATAGTAGTATAGTATGCCAAACATGAATTTTAAGTGACAAAAGGATACGACTCATCATCTTCTGTACGCCTCCTACCACCACTCTGCTTAAAATAGCCACTTAAATGAACAGTCATAGGACCAATAACAGAGAAAACGACTTTATCAGATTCATCGAACTCCACGTGAATTTGGCATGTTTCACCTGTGCCTGGAATTAGATTGCACAACTTCACTGGAGCCTTATTACCGACAATACAGGTGACTGAGCATTTTCCAGAATTTCCATTGATGCTTTTACCTAGGGTGGCCTGATGTACAATAACTAAATGTCAAATTCCTATGTTATTTATAACTAACTAATTCAAATAAACCACTGGAATTTTGACGATCCTCATCCCGTTACGCACCTGGGTAACTCTAAGTCTTGGCCCTCCATTGACATGGGTCACTGCTCGCCCTGGTCTAACCTCGGCTCCTGGAGATGGAACAAGAACACATCTTAATCAAACAACGGGAGAAATAAACACGTAATTCCAGAACAAGAATCTTCCCAAGTGCTAACCCCAAAAAGCCATCGAGAAGTAAGAAAGAAACCCTAGGGGTTTTAGTTTTGAAGCAAAATTTATAGAGGGTTTCCCTTTCCCGGTTTTACATTCTTTAAATTTTGGTACTTCCACCTCAACTTTGCAAAGTTAACAAATAGCTCCTCTATACTACAAAATACTCATTTTACCTCATCCTACTATACCAACCTAACAATCAAGTCATTCCATTTTTTTTTTTGGTTAAATACGTCTGATTTCATTAATCAAACCGCCTCCTACCAAACCGGCCAAGGGGTCAAAATCGAAAAAGTTTTCCAACAGACAGAAAAGACTAAAAACAACAGGAAAAGGAAACGTTGGAAACTTAGAGGCTGCAGAGCCAGTTAGGGAAGAGAGTCCCCATACGAGCACGGTTGGCGACATCGTGAGCTTTGTTGACACTATCCCTTCTGCAATGTGTGACAGAAATAAACTGGCATAATTGGAGAATTATCTTGATGTCGGCGATGATAGCTGCAATCTCCCAGGGCCATTCATCCGAGTTCCGATTGATCGCAGTTACCACTTCCAGGCAGTCGGAGTAGATAAGAGTTCTTCTTCCCATCTCTTGTGCAAGTTTAACAGCCGATAGGACAACAAAGGCTTCAGCGACACACGAAGTTCGACAAAACAACATACCTGCTCTACCATCGATCACGCGGCCTTCGGAGTCAAATGCAATGACCCCGATTCCTGCCTTGTGGATGTCCTCTTGATAAGAACCATCACACTGAATATACCCATGGATATTCGGAGGCAGCGGCACACTCATGTCTATGTTTGCTCTAGAGGCAAGGTTAGGCTGGGGCTCCGAACGATTTGTGCTTATCCATAGAGCAACCTCAGCTTCCATTCTTCTCCTCATACCATCAATCCTAGGCTGCTCATTTCTGAACACCAGGTCATTCCTCTGTTTCCAGATGATCCAGCAGCACCCTATAATTTTGATATGGTCATGGTCTTGTGAGTTCTTCCTAATCTCCATCAGCCATTCCTTGAAGACCATACTCTCATCCGGTAGCTGTCTGTTTGGGAAGACCTCTTCCCAGAAAGATCGAATTTGAGGGCAATGGAGTAGGAGGTGTTCCGTTGTTTCTTCCCTTTCATTACAGCCGAAACAAACCCCTGTATTGCAGCACCTTCTTCTGTAGAGGTTCATTCTCGTCGGTAAGATATTGCAGCATGCTTTCCAGAGGAAAAATTTGATCTTCGCTGGGATGGCCAGCTGCCATAGCCACTTCCAATCAACAGCACCTCTCTGATTTTCCTGTTCTCTCTGTCGAGGTGGCCTTTCCTTCAACATCCAATAGCATGATTTGACTGAGAATCTCCCTTTCTTGTCCCTATGCCAAAGCCACTTGTCTTCAATGTTTGGGGGTCCGATAGGGATCATCCTAATCTCATTTACCATTTCTTCGGGAAAGATTCGCCTTAGTTTTTCAATATCCCAGCACCGCTGTCCTTGTATCATACAGTCCGCGACTCTGCATATTCGATTGGTGTCGGGGTTGCATTGAAGTCGTTGCTTCCGGGGAACCAAGCTTCATCAATCCATGTGGATTCACCGTTCCCTATATTCTTCCGGATCCCTTTTACCAAGGCTTCTCTTCCTTTAATAATACTCGACCAAATCCACGACGAGCTTTTTTTCTGCCTGACATTCATAAACTATTCATTAGGGAAATAGAGAGCTTTAAGGACTCTTACCCATAAATCATGCGGTGATTGGATGATTTTCCAAGCTAATTTCGCCAGGAAGGCAATATTGAACTCTTTGAAGCTCCGAAATCCAAGTCCACCCTCATTCTTGGAGACTGACAGCTTGTCAGTTTTGCACCAGTGAATCGTTCTTTTCCTCGCGTCACCCGCCCACCAGAATCTCGCCACCACACTGTACATTTTCTTCAGTAAAGTGTCTGGGAGCATGAAGACCGAAAATAGATAACATGGCAGCGCCTGAAGAATGGCTTTTACCATCACCTCTCTGCCCCCTGTCGACAGCTGAGCACTCTTCCAGCCTTCAGCTCTTGTGGTCAGTCTTTCCAACATGTACTTGAAGGTCTCAGCTTTCGATCTCCCCCATTCAGCCGGCAACCCTAGATACTTACCCATTGGTAATGAGAGATCGGCACCAAACAGATAGGCTATCTCAGCTTTCAAGCTCTGTGGGGTGTTTCTTGAGAAGATGATAGCGGATTTATCATGGTTTATAGCCTGACCCGAGAGGAAGCAGTAACGTTTAAGTACCTCCCAATAAGCCTCAGCTTCCCGTAGATCAGCTTTGCCGAAGATGACCGTGTCGTTGGCAAAGAGCATGTGCGTCAGCGTCGGACTTCTCGGGGTCAAACGGAGCCCAATAATTCTGTTCATTTCAATCTCTCTATCAAGAAGAAAGGACATGGCATTTGACACGAGGATGAATAAGAAGGGTGAGAGCGGATCACCTTGGTGGATTCCTCTCATCGGTCGAAACTCCGGTCCACTTTTTCCGTTGAGAACAATTGTGAAGCTCACCGTACTGATAATCTCGTAGACCCACCTGATCCAATTCCCCCCGAATCCCATCAGCTCCAAAATTAGTATGAGGAAATGCCAATCCACCCTGTCGTATGCCTTCTGCATATCCAGTTTTAGGAGGAAATCGTATTTCTTGCCTTTCTTTCTGTTCTTCAATCGGTGTAAAACTTCGTGAACAACAATGATGCTATCCTGAATTGCTCGGTCCCCCGTGAAGGCCGATTGGAGCTCAGAAACCAGGTTAGGAAGGACAGGCTTAAGCCTGTTAGCCAGGATCTTCGATATTATCTTCCCTCTGAAGTTGGCAACGCTGATGGGTCTAAACTGTGAGGCTCTTTCCGGCACTCTTACTTTGGGGATGAGCGCGAGGTTGGTTTTGTTCCATCCCGTGGGCATTTTACAGTTCTGAAAGAAGCTTTGAACTTCAGGCACAATGCTCTCCTTTATAAGTTCCCAATGTGTCTGAAAAAAACATCTGGGGAAGCCATCGGGTCCCGGTGACTTGGTAGGGCCAAGCTGGTAGACTGCTGTCTTTATCTCCATTTCCGTGATCTGCCTATCCAGGTGAGTACTCAAGGTTTCGTTCATGGCTTTGGGGAAGGTTTTCATATCAGAGAAATCGACAGCCTTCTTCTCACCCTTGAAAAGCTCTTTGTAAAAACCTGTAAGATGCTCCATTAGATCCTGTTCTTCTTCGATCCATTCCTCGTTGTTCGTCATTAAGCGGTTTATACGGTTTCTTTTCCTTATCGGAACAGTTGATGCGTGGAAAAACCTGGTGTTTTTATCACCAAGTTTCAGCCAGGTTACTCTCGCTCTTTGAGACCAATACTCTTCTTCAACGTTCCAGCAAACTCTTAATGTGTCTCTGATCTCCTTTTCTTCATTTTGTCTAGCATTTGAGGTTGGAAGGGTATTCAGGTACTTCAACTGACTGAGTAATTGCTCAATTTTTTCTTTATTAGCCCCAATCATCTATTTTTTCCATTGGGTAAGCTGTTGACTTAGACCCCTCAGATTATCAGTAGAGCTTCTTCCTCTGCTCCAGTTTTGTTCGACACACTCTGTATAACCCCCACTGCTTGCCATCCTTTTTCATAATAGAACTTGCGTGGTCCCCCTCGCTTATTATCCGCCTCAATTCTCAGTACAATCGGGCAGTGGTCCGATTCCACTCGTGCCTGGTGTACTATGTGGCTCATCGGGTACAGGTTTGTCCAACTGATACTGCATAATCCTCTGTCGAGCCGTTGCTTGACTTCATCCCTTCCCATCTTGTTGTTGCTCCACGTGAATTTTGCTCCCACGTACTCTACATCCACGAGTCTAGCTTCATTAATGAAAGAGTTGAACTCTCTCATTGATCTGGCATTTGGAGGCCGAATTGCTTCCTTTTTGTCGGGGTACCTAATTGCGTTGAAATCGCCAATTAGGCACCATGGGTCATTTTGATCCCTGTTTAAGTTTAAGATGTCCTGCCAAACGCCCTCCCTTTCTCTGTACTCTGGAGCTCCATACACGAAGGTTATGAATATACCTCCGTCCATGTCCACTCTAGCGTCAATGTAGTTCTTTGTAGCCGCCAAGATCGTCAATTTCACATCCTCTCTCCACCATAATGCTAATCCCCCTGATAGACCATCAGGCTCCACATAATAACCATTCTTCATCTTCATTCTGTATCTCAGTCTATCCATGTAATTTGAACTTTGCTTGGTTTCCATGATGAAGACCATTTTGGGACAATTTCTGCCAAGAAGATCTTACAGATACAGAACTGTAGAGGGTTGTCCCAAACCCCTACAGTTCCAGCTGATTATCATTGAGCAGAGGGTGGCATTTGGCCTGCCACCATGACCTCCTCATCAGTTGGTGCCTGGTTACTGCTTCCTGTTTTGTCTGTCATTCCTTCCTTGCGTTTTCTCACGGTTCTCAGCTTCCTCCTAGCCGGCTCACTGTGTCCTTCTCCCAGGTGGAAATCGGCAATAATCATCTTCAAGTAGTCAGACTTTGGTTCTTTTTGTTTCTTGATGGCTTGTTCCAACTCCATAAGTTCCTCCCTCGCTTCTGCTTTCCTCTTTACACACAGATTCTGCCAGCACTTTTGATCAGGCTTCGGGGTTGGGAATGGGGAGTCCATGGCGCTTGGAGCATATGATAGAAGTAGGTTAGGATTTAATGTGAGGGGGAGCCATGTTGGTGTTCAAGGTTGCTCTTTCCATAATTTGATCTATCACCTCGTTGACTTGGTCGATTGCTAAGCTTCTCAGGTGTTGAACCAAATACATCATCGGCATTGTGATAATATGCTCTGGGTCAATATTTGTATGATACATTGCCAAGATTTGTAGGATTTGCACGTTGTTTGGTAGGTGGAACGCCTGAGGGCTCAGGTTCAGCAGCTGCTTCTGGCTTAGCATCGAGGTTCGGGACAGATTTGTCCCTCCCCTGGTCAAACCAGAAGTTCTGCCCATTGGGGACCTTGGGACCACGCCCTCTACTCTCCTGCCTCATTCCATTCAAAACTCTATTAAGTGATGACGCACTAATATGACTCGGTCATTAAAGATGATATTACATCGACACATAATCATCTTTCATTCATATTTATTATTGACTCAACATAAAAAAATTAAATAAATTTTTTTATTTTTATGAATTAGTATATTTCATTTCATAAAAAAAACTATGAGGTCCAACAAATAAGATATTTACATTAACAAACTAAGTATAGCTCAAAATTTCTCTCTCAAACTTTTTCCCTTTGGCATAAGCATGGATATCTCCCTTGATGTTCTCCACCCAAGTACAGGCATCAGCTGACTTCCCTCCAAAAATAACTGAGCATATGCATCTCCAAACTACATTAATAATTACGATCATTTTCAATCTCTTAACCTTTGCCTCAACCGAACATCACCTCCCAGCTAACTACATATGCAGTCTGCAAGCTCCGGTATTATAGCACTGATCAACTACTTTGTGAAGCAACAATCATAGAACAAATGTGATCTAGTTTCGGGTAGAATCATATATCCATATTCAAAATCATATTCTTGTCTTAAACCACATTAGCTTTCTCGTTGCCATGCCATGAAAATATCCAACATTGTTCCAATCACTTTTTTTCTCCTTAGTTAGACACCATCGATCGCTTCAGGCAATCAATACACATGACCAAATTGATATTATACTTGTTGTCCCAAGTATACCCAAGGCATTCAACCCAATTAACTGTCTTGACCCTTATTAGCTCTAATTTTCTACAAATTTTAATATTATTTTCTTAATTATTTCTATAAATATATCCATAGTTTTTACTCAAATCTTACTCGAGGTGATTAAAATTTACTGCCAAACGACCCTTCTAAGCTTGCAATAGGATGGATTCATAATTTCAGTTACATGTAACTTTGATTTTCTCCTCCTAATCTTGGGAAATTTGAATCACAAAATGATGTGATCATCTAAACGAGTCATCTGTAAATCTCTCGACAATAAGTGTAAATATTTGACTATCAACGAAGACTCGTACCCAACGTATATAATTTCCCAATCTCTTATTGAGACTTATCTTAATGAATTATGGTGGAGCAATTGTGAAGTGATCTGGCTCATAGGGGACCGACGCGGCCCCGACGCCATGGGCACCAAGGCCCCAACCACATCCAACACCATGGAATGAGACCAGGTGATGAAACTAGAAATATCGTGTTTATCATCCCTAATTAAGCGACATTCCATTGTTCGAAACACCATTTTAGGGGTAGTTTAGTAGATTTTATTCATTAACGCTAATTCCTATCGAATTGGTTACCTTGGCCCGTTTCAGGTCTACTTGATGTGTTTCCTAGTGTTTGTGTCAGTACACAGGTATTAGCCATGGAATAAGTAGCTATTGGGAGTGTTCGGGATGCGATGGACCCTTGAAAAGTGAATCAAAATCATCGGAGAAGTCAGATGTCCAGAAACTCACACAATGCCACTTTCTGAAGAACATTTCGGCGAAAAGTATTAACCTTTTTCACCGAAAATCCTGTGAAGATCCCCTGAAGTTCCAGCGTCGAGGTTTGAAGAAAATATTGCAAAGAATATTTCGCCGAAAAGTTCTCAACTGTTCGCCGAAAAGTTTGTGAAGAAGCTGAGCAGGAAAAACTCGTCGTGGATTTGGGAAAATATTTCAATGAACTTTTCGCCAAAAAGTTCCTATAATTTCGGTGAAAAGTTGACCCTAATCCGGGTCAGATTTGGTAAAGTCCTTATATAAGCAGCCCTTGATCCCCAATGTACAATAGTCTGAATTTCAGTCTTCCACAACAAAAGGAGAGAGTTTAGAGCGATTCTTGGAGTTCCCATAGAGATTCTAACACGATCTTTCCACCCCCAGAGTTACTCGGAGCTAGGAGTTGAAGAGTTTGTCGAGTTCGAAGCTGCACGGAGTCATCTCAATTAGGTTTTACAATCCTTCTTTTAACTAGTTTTTAACCCGACCTGTTGGTCGGGAATTATATGTAACAATGATAGTCATATAATATTTTTATTTCTTGGAAGCTATAAGATAGGTGTGAGGAATGGTACGAATACTTATTTAAATTTCATCGGAAAGAAGTATATACCTATTTAAAAAAAATTATAATTGTGTCGCGAACCCAAAAATTAGTGTAGGATGAGAATCATATATCCATATTCAAAATCATATCCTTGTCTTAAACCACAGAGCTTCTTGTCGCCATGTCATGAAAATCTCCAAAATTTTTCCAGTCACATTTTTTTCCTTTGTCAGACACCATCGATCGCTTTAGGCAATCAATACAGATGTCATCAAAATCATAGGTTGGAACATCAAGCACGACCAAATTGATATTATGCATGTTTCCCCAAGTATTATGGATTGGTAACGTTACTCAAGGCCTTCAACCCAATTAAGTGTCTTGACCCTTATTAAATATAATTTTTTACAATTTTAACATAATTTTCTTAAATATATCCATAAGTTTTACTCAAGTTTTACTCGAGGTGATTAAAATTTATTGCCAATCAACCCTTATAAGCTTGCAATATGATGAATTCATAATTTAAATTACAAGTGACATGACTAACATGTCCCCTATTAAACTCAAGTCAACTCGAGACTAATTAGCTTGTGTAACTCCTCAATATCCAACCACAACCATGACAAAAGTAAACAATATATTTAAGTATGCTAGATTATGTTAATATTTTATTATATACAACTGTATGGATATCTTCGGTTAGTTAGAATAGGCAGTCATGGGATTGATATTCCTAAATTATAGGGATTAGTTTCTCTATAGGTTGTATATATTTTCTACCGTCAAAGGAAATAAACAACACATTAAAACCTCTGAATACGTTTATGGTATCAGAGATCTAACCTAAAGCGTATTCAGTCCAAACCCTAAACCTCGACACAACCCCTTTCCCTTTAGCCATGGCCGACAAGGACGACAAACCTGGTTCTGGCAAAGTCATCATCTCTAGAGACTCTAGTTAGACGTCTGTACCTGCAATCTCAGCTGACAATCCTCAGCTCCAGATCACCACCATCAAACTGAACGGTGCAAACTACGTTCGGTGGTCTAAATCTATATGGATGTACATAAGAGGGAGATCCAAGATCTGCTATCTAACCGGTGCAACAGCTAAACCAGCGGAAGGAGAGCCTGCATTCGATGTTTGGGATGCTGAAAACTCCATGGTCATGACATGGCTGGTCAACTCCATGACCACCGACATTGGAGCTAACTACCTTGGCTACGACACTGCCAAGGAGCTATGGGACGATTATTAGCTAACTATAAAATTGGCTACCATTACTGAAGGTGAAGTATCTGTTACACGCTATTATAACCTGTTAAAGTAAGTCTGGCAAGACCTAAACATGTTTGGAAGTCTGCAGAAGATCAAGCTTTCTTTAAAAAGACAGTTGATACTAACCGCATTTTCAAGTTCTTGGTTGGCTTGAATACGGAGCTAGATGAAGTGCGTGGCAGGATCATAGCAAGGGATCCACTGCCATCCCTTGGCGAAGTCTTCAGCGAGGTTCGCCGAGAAGAAACTTGGCGTCAGGTGATGCTGGGATCCAACAAAGAACTTCCGAGTATAGTAGAGTCTTCTTCCCTTGCCGCAACACTAGGCAAGCCTAAGGAAGTGCCCTCAGAAGCCCTTGCCACATATCGAGGCTCGTCCTCTCGAGAGACAGACCCCAAGGCCAATCTCCGCTACGATTATTGTGACCATTGGCGTCATACTCGTGCCGAGTGTAGAAAGCTGGCAGCCCACACTCAGAATAAGGAAGCTGGAGAGGGAAGCCATCAACAGTTTCAATCCAAAGAGGGGAGTCAGTGGTACAAGCCTCGTGCCAATACTGCCACTACTCAGAGTGACAGAGGGCTGTTGAGTAAAGACCAATTGGAGCAGATTTTGTCATTGCTTAGGCCCCAGGTAGCTACTTCGGATCATTTTATTGGTTCTTCGGCACGCTCAGGTACCTTAATCTCGACACACTCTCCTTGTAATGACTGGATTTTAGATTCTGGCGCATCTGACCACATGACCAATTCCCATTCTAAGTTCATATCCTATATACCCGACTCTGGTTCAAATTGAATCAAAGTTGTAGATGGTAATTTTGCCACTGTTGCAGGAAAAGGAAACATCCCCATATCCACCGAAATCATTCTCAAGTCTGTCTTACATGTTCCCAAACTAGCACATAACCTACTGTCTATTCACAAACTCACCCACGACACTAACTGTCTTGTTCGTTTCTATCCGTTTCATTGTGTTACTCAAGATCGGACCTCGGGGAGGATGATTGGCAGAGGTAGCTTACGGGAGGGACTCTACTTTCCGGATGCGATGGATTTGTGTGTCGACAAAGGTCGGGGCCTGGCATGTGCCAGTTCTTCTACTGTTTATGGAGAACTTATGCTATTACATTCTCGATTTGGACATCCGAGTTTTCATTATTTGAAACACTTGTTTCCTTCAAAATTTCATGGAATTAAACCTTCTAGTTTTAAATGTGATGCTTGTCAGTTTGCAAAGGATCATCGAGCTACCTTTCCTGCTCGTATGTACTCCCCTTCTAATCCCTTTTACTTGATTCACAGTGATGTTTGGGGTCCTTCAAAGATTTCAACTCTTTCTGGTAAAAAATGGTTTATCACTTTCATTGATGACCACACTAGAATGTGTTGGTTGTTGTTCCAGCCTTGTCGCATGGCCCAATAATGGAAGCCCAAGTTTGTTGGTCTTCGAGTGGGGGTGTACCTCGTAAGTAGCAGGGGGTAGTCAGTTCAAGGGAAAGCAAGGCGATCAGTTTAGAGAAGGAATGGAAAAGGAAGGCGAGTATCGTACCACAGAGCGTTTGTCTGCTGGGTAAAAGTGTTGTCCCCCAATCTTGTGGAATGTACGGGGTATTTATAGTACCCTTGTCTTGGTCGCCAAGGCTAGATCCTGGACGTCCATTGACAGACCCCGCATGATGCTTGACACATGTCTGCTTTACCTTGGAACCCTAAGAGCCGCCGTGTTGGGCTTATCACACTGGGCTTTCTTTCACTTCTTGGGACTGTTTGCTTCGGCCCGAGCCGCCTAGTTGCCGTCATCTTCACCTATGCGAACCGTGGGTCGTCGCCTAGCCCAAAGTCGCTGAGGAGGGGCCCATCAATTGCCCCCAAGCCCTTAGCCAAGCTTTGCTTGGGTAATGGCTTATGACCACCTTAACCGTCTTGCCTGTGATCGCCAGAGAAGGGCCCATCAATTGTCCCCAAGCCCTTAGCTAAGCTTTGCTTAGGTGAGGGGTAGTAGTGGCCGAGCACCCTATCGCTGCGTGTTCTTTCCTTTCTTGATTACCTCACTATCCATTCAATGCGATTGTTCTCCAACTTTGCTGAGCCTTTAGCGATCTATCTTAATGGGGCGATACAGGTCGCCGTGTTGCTTGCTACTAACACCGCGTGTGTTACTTTTTCTTTCTTCAGGGTAATGCAGTCATTTCGCGCTCTTAGCTTGCTGAAGAAGCTGGGGAAACTGGGGGTTTTGGTAATAGTCCCGAAGTCATCATTTCCCTAGTCTACCAAACGTCTCCTCAACCGCGCGTGCCTCCAATCAGCTGTCACAATTCGCTTTTCCACGTCTGCCGATGCGTCCTCTCAACCGTGCGTGTCACCCTCTACTCACTGCGTCGGTTCCGCTTCTTTCTTTCCACTACTGCCTTTATAAACCCCACTCTTCTTCTTCTCCTATCTTTACACACGCTCTGCTCCTACACCTCCTCATTCCTACTGCTTTCTCCTTTCCTCCGACGACCGAAAAACTGATCCTCCCTTTCTCTTACTCCTTTTTAGATGTCTGGAGCCCTTCGTCGTCCGCCTGGTACATGATTCTTCTTTTCTCCCTCACTTTTGTTGTAAACCTCTCTCCTTCTCGTAGCCTTCCTCCTTATTTTTTTTTGCCCAAATCATGAGCTCCGGTGACGATAGTCAGAACCAAAGCCACTCTTATTCTATGGGCACTGATCCTTCTTCTTCTTCGACTACCCATTCGTCCCCTGAGCGAGTGTTTTCAAACCCTCCGCACTTGGTCGAGGCTTCCCCTGCTCAATCTTCCGATGCTATGGAGGAGTATCTTGATGATTCTCCCGCTCTTCCCTTCTAGGGCCCTCACCAAGTGGGTTTTGAACAAGCCCGTCATGGTGTTGAGATTAACTCGGAGACATGTAAGGTTACGGGATTCTACACCATTGGCAACTGGCGGTCAATGTGGCAGGGGGCCCCTTGTGACGAGCGTAGGGTAATTGGTCATGGCTATTTTCCTTCAGGAACTGTTGAGAAAATCACCCGCGTCCTTCCCTTCGCTTTGTTGCCATCCACCTAGGGGTTCGCAGTGGCTTCGCGGCTCTCTACTATCGGAAATTGCCCCCCGGGTGGCATGGCATTTGGACTGAGGCTTTCACCAACGGCCTTCGCCTTCCCCCATCTCCGTTTATAGCTGATTTACTTAGGTGCTTTGGTGCCTCTATTGGAGCTTTTAACGTCGGGTGTTGGGCCACGGCTTCTGCTTTTGAGTGCACCTGCGAGGCTAAAGCTATCGCCCCCACCCTTCGGCTATTTCAACTTATTCACCATGCCAAAGTTACCTCAAACGGCATAAGCTTTGTTCACCGAGCAGAGTTTTCCCAGAGGGGGACTTATTCCTCGCCTAAACCTCGCCCCACCTGGTACCACTCCTTTTTCAATTTTCACCAAAGCGCCTCAGATCGCCAATGGAGCGCTCTGCTACCCGCTACTTGGTCTATAAGCGATACGAGTCGCTTTAATTCTGAACTTGACCCTACCCCAGAGGAGGTACTCTCACGGTGTCAAGTTCTTCTTGAGCGCCACCATCTATCGACCACCACTGGTTTGAGAACCTTCCAAGCGGGTATTCGCGGAGGTATTCCTTGAGTTTCTAGGAACATTGGTTCTTTCCTCCCTCAAACTGGGTCGCTTTATTTGCATAACCAAACTGTCAATGCTATACATATGTTGCGTTGTTGTTGTTGTTGTTTATTTTTTTTATACTTTTCGACTCATCACTCGCTTTTCTTTCTTTCAGGATCCGTAAGCCTCTCCGGGTGCCTCCTCAGCACTGCCGCGCGAGGACCCGTCGGCGAGACTCGCCCTGAGCTTTCTCGTGTCCCTCCTGTCATTGGCCAACCCTCTGTTGAGAGAACTAAAGGGAAACGGAAGGCAACCAAAGCAGAAGGGGGTCCTACTTCTTCGAAAAAGAAGAAGGTGTCCGAAGCTGAAAGGAGTTTTGCCTCTCCTAAGCATAAGAAGGCATCCGAAGCAGAAGGGGACCTTGCTTCCTCAAAAAGAAAAAAGGCCGGGGCTTCCAAGCCAAGGAAGAAGGTAAGCGAGCCCCCTAGCTGCCAGCTACCTTCCCCTCAGCTCGCCGCAGATGCTGAAGACGAGGAGGAGGAGCCTCTGGTCCGGCGATCGCGCCATCAATCACTGAGAAACGAGGATGACCTATCCATACGGGAGCTTGTCGGCCAATCTACCCAAGGCGATACTGATTCGATTAAGTATGATGATTCCTATCTCCCTTCTGAGCCTGCTCCTTCTCCCCCGGATCTGGCCACTAGCGAAGCAGAGCCATCAGCCGCGCTCGACCCTTGGCCCACTGAGCCACCTCATGACTCCTCCCGGCCTCCAGTAATCAACATCGATCGGGCTCGCCGAGCCACCTGGTCGGAGCGAGCCAATGCTATATTTGATCACCCGGCTCCTGCTAGTCGGGAAGCAGAAGGACGCTTCCGACTACCTTATTTTGTTGTCGCCCATCCGGTGTCTTCCCATATATTGCCCCGGATGGCGAGCGATATAATGGAAGAATTCTCGCGCGGTGTCTATCAGGCAGTGACCGCGCCAGGAGAGGGCTCAGAGATCGCGAACCTGCATGGGGCAACCTCGATTCGACTTCTTCAGGTATTGCTATTTGTCATTATATGACATTCGTTCTCCTTCGCCATTTTTTATTATATATGACCTACAATTGTAAGACGCTGCTTCTATTGCTAGGCTGTTGCTGAACATGGTGATCTATCCTTTGCATGCAAACACATGCAAGAGGAGAATCAGAAGCTGAAAGAGGAAGTGGAGAACCTTTGTTCGCTGTCCATGGATCTTACTCGTTATCATAATGATGAAAGGGTACGTTATGCTCGTTTGCTCCATTTGTCTCCTCCCAATTTTATCACCTTGCGCTTATCGTCTAATCTCAGTCTGTTATGTTTGTTGTTACTCTTCTTACTTTATTTTTAGCGTCGGGCGGATGCAGCGACTGTCGCCGCTGACTCTCTGAAGAAGACCCTAGATGAAGCGACTGAGCGAGTTGCCCAAATGGAGGGTCTTCAGGAGGATCTACAGGCTGCTAGGGAGCGCCTTACGGGTCTTGAAGCTGAATTGGAGGAGGCCCGGTCAAAGGTCACCAATGTGGATGAGATTGTCGCTGAGAGGGACAGTGCCAAAGAGCTGCTGAACGAGTCTCTGGCGGCTGAATCGGTGACGGATCACGAACTTTCTGCCGCCAAAGATTAGTATGATGAAACTGTGGCATACTACACTCATTCTCTTGGTGAGAGTATGCGTAGCTGTCAGAATGAGTTCCACAATCTGTTCCCGTCTAGGAGCTGGCCAGGCCGGAAAATGGTTCGTGCTGTGCTCAAAGGGCTTAATCGCCACAACGCTGGGGTGCCTGATCCTGTTGATGATGATGAGGAGATCATTTTTCGAGAGGCGGATCGCCTGGAGCGAGAGGTGACTGCCGAAGATGCGGAGTATGTGGTGACTGAACGCCGTAAGCGTGGCCTACCCGATTTAAACCCTGATGGTACGAAAGTTCAGCCACCGCCCCCCCGAGCTTACCCCCTCGTCTGGTGATCCGGGCTCTAGCTCTCAACTTGCTAAATCTGCTGATAAGGGCTCCGGTGACAAAGGAAAAGAATGATGTTTGGTTCGAAGCGATATCCCACTAGATCGTTACTGGTGCTGCGCAATCTTTACCTTCTTCCTCTCTTTCCTTCCTCTTTTATCATGATGACTATTATTATGATTATAATTATTTTTTTTTATGTTGAACACTCTATTTCCACTGTAATCATAACTTCTTAATGCTGCTCTATTTCTGGCTTTTTACTGAACCCACACTGTGATCTGCCCTCATACGTCCTTTCTCTGAGTAAGGACCGACCCGTCTCCTTGGGTTAAAGTTAACACTTCTGGCGATTTTTAATGCTCGTAGGTCTTACATAGCAATTTCAATGCCCTTAGGTCTTACATGATGATTTTAAATGCCCGTAGGACTTACATAGCGATTTCAATGCCCTTAGGTCTTACATGATGATTTTTAATGCCCGTAGGTCTTACATAGTGATTTCAATGCCCTTAGGTCTTACATGATGATTTTTAATGCCCGTAGGACTTACATAGTGATTTCAATGCCCTTAGGTCTTACATGATGATTTTTAATGCCCGTAGGACTTACATAACGATTTCAATGCCCTTAGGTCTTACATGATGATTTTTAATGTGTGAAGCGTTGTTGGAATGAGAAAGGATATTTTGACACTTGGTCATTTCATTAAGACTCGCATTGCTTACAGGGCTACACTAGTCATAATATCGCCTAAGATGCATTGAGTTCCATGTTTTGGGGATCTTTGTTCCGTCTAACTCCGCCAGCTTGAAAGTGTTAGCACCCACTACCCGCCACACTCTATACGGGCCTTCCCAACCAGGATTAAGTTTAGCTGTCCCGATCGCCGGCCTGAAAATTTTTCACAGTACCAAATCGTTGAGTGTGATGTGATACGGTCGGAGTTTCAAATTGTATCGCCTAGCCAGCTGTTCTTTCTCCGCGATTAATCGCATTTGTGCCTTTTCCCTCCTTTTTTCAATCATATCCACATTGAGCATTAGTTCCTGTTCATTTACTTCATCTCTGTACTCCTGGATTCGGATGGATGGGATTGAAATTTCTATTGGGAGGACCGCCTCGGTTCCATATGTCAATGTATAAGGTGTTTCGCTCGCTATTTTGTAAGCCGTTCGGTGGTCCCATAGTACGTGGTCAAGCTCTTCGACCCACACACCCTTGCATCCATCCACCCTCTTCTTCAGTCCCTGTAAGATGAGCTTGTTGGCTGCCTCCGCTTGCCCACTGGCCTGTGGATAAGCGACCGAGGCGAATCTCAAATTTATCTTTAGATCGTCACTGAACTCCTTGAAGACCTGTGAGTCAAACTAAGTGCCATGATCGCAGATGATGCTTTCTGGTATTCCGAATCTAGTGACGATATTTTTGAACGCGGATTTTTGTATTTGCTTAGCGGTGATGCTCGCAACTGCTTCTGCCTCAACCCACTTAGTAAAATAGTCGACTGCCACGATGAGGAATTTCCTTTTTCCTGAGGCCTCAGGAAATGGGCCTAAGATGTCCATTCCCCGCCTTGCAAATGGCCATGGGCTGATGTTTGCCTGAAGAGCTGTCGCTGGTATTTTATGGTAGCTTGCAAACTCTTGGCACTTGTGGCACTTTCTCACTAAATCGCCTGCTTCCTTCCTCATCGTGGGCCAATAGAAGCCTTGGTAGATCAAGTTTCTTTCTAGACTTCTTGTCCCCAAGTGAGTACCACACACACCGAATGCACCTCATCCAGGGCCCAGACTGCATCTTCTTCCCCCAAACACCTTAGATACGGGCCCATGGCGGATTTTCAGTATAACTCGCCTCCTATTATGGTGCATCTTCCTACTTTTCGTCGCAGTTTGGTCGCTTCTAGAGGGTCGCTTGGCACCGTGTCATTATCCAAGAACTGGATAATGGGTGTTCGCTAGTCACTTTTCTCAACCCCGTTAATAATTTGAAAGCATTGCTTCGCCCTTATTTCTTTTTCTACCGTGACCATTCGCCCCTCTTAAAAATATGTCGCCTTTGCTAACTTTGAAAGTGCATCTGCATGGCAGTTTTCCTCTCTGGCGATTTGTGATATGGTGACCTTTTTAAATTCGGATATGAGTAACTTTACTTCATTGAAATAAGGGAGAAGCGACTCCTCTTTTATCTCAAAACTTCCATTAACTTGGTTGACCACTATTGCCGAATCTGAGAAAACTCTGATGTTAATAACTCCCATACTCTTGGCGATTCGCAAACCGGCTTCTAATGCCCCATATTCCGCCGCGTTATTCGTTCTATTAGTTGTGAATCGCAGTGCCACCTCGTGGAGAACTCCCCCGGGTGACTTCAGAACTATTCCAGCGCCGGATCCTCCTTTACTCGAGGCGTCGTCTGTAAATAGTGTCCATTCTTCACCCTCCTCGAAATCCTCATGTACCGCACCTTCCACAACAAAGTCTGCTAGGACTTGAGCTTTGATCGCTGTTCTCGGCTAGTATCTTATGTCATATTCGCTTAACTCGATTGCCCATTTAGCCAATCGCCTTGCCACGCTCATGGACCTTAGCGAGTTTTTAATTGGTAGATTGGTGAGTACATGTATTGTGTGTGCCTGAAAGTATGGCCGCAATTTCCTAGCCGCGCAACCACAGCATATGCCATTTTTTCTATCGCCGGATATCTTGTTTCTGCGTCGATTAAAGTCTTACTCGTGTAAAAAACAGGGTGCTCATCTTTATCCTCTCTTCGAACCCAGACCGCGCTAACTGCTTTGGGAGAGATTGCGATATAGAGAAATAGATCTTCATTTAACTTTGGAGATGTAAGTACAGGAGGAGTAATTAAAAACTGCTTCAGCTCTTCAAAAGCTTTGTTACATTTTTCATTCCAAGCAAACTTTGATGCAATCTTTAAGGTTGCAAAAAATGGAGCACAACGATTGGCGATCCTGGGAATAAGTCGGTTGATCGCCGTCAGTCTTCCAGACAAAACTTGTACTTCCTTCACGGTCTTTGGAGGTGCCCTGGCTGTGATTGCTGCGATTTGTGCAGGATTGGCTTCTATTCCACGCCTGGTTATAAGATACCCAAGAAACTTCCCCGATGTCGCTCCTAACACACACTTTAAAGGGTTTAGCCTGAGCGAGTACTCCTGCAATGTGTTGAAAGTTTCTTGCAAGTCGCCTAGATGATCGCTGGACTTCTTGCTTTTGACTAAGGGATCATCCACATATGCCTCCAAGTTCCATCCAATTTTTTTTGATGAATAATTAGGATTTTTATATCATCAAAAAACAATGAAGTCCATACAAGGCTGATCTAAGCCAAACCAACATTCTCCGCTGTACAGAGAATGAAATGAACAAGCTGCTAACAAGTCAAAAGCTATATATTGACACTACTTAACATTCTCACTATCTTGTGCTGGTCAGTGGCATAAGCAGTCAACATATCCACAATCCTTCCACAGACTTCAGGCACTGTCAAACGCCCACCACTGAAAAATCTTCTGCAACGCTCTCTCCATACTTCACTAACAATTGCACACCAGCATAATCTCTTGAGCTTTTGACTAATAGAATTACCACTCCAAACGTTCATTACAAAACTCACCATCCTGTCCCAGCTGCTGAAACTTCTACTCCCCGGAAAAAATCTCTACATACAGCCCCTAAAAAAAACTACAATCCCCAAACAGATGGTCTCTTGATTCACTACCTTGATCACACATACAACAAGAAGTATCAACCCCTGCATTCCACTGCACCACTTTATCCAGAGTAGCTATTCTGATTTTCATAATCAACCAGGTAAGCATACAGTTTTTTGGGATTCTATACCCAGTCCAAGGCACAAAATACCAGGGAGCCCTAGCTTGCTTAGGCCTAAGAGTCTCCCATATTCTTTTGCATTTAAACTGAGGCATACTTACTCCTTCCCATAGGGCAGTACCCTCATCTGACCATGAGATGTGACCTCTGGCTAGACTACGCAACTTCAAGACTTTCCTCCAATGCCATGAGCCAGCCTCACTCCGGAAAGTCCAAATATCTCTACCCTTTAGTCTATATTTCAGGATCCAGGCTACCCATAGAGAGCCGCTTCTGATTAAGATGCTCCAAAGATGCCTCATAATGCTAGCTGAATTCCAACTGCTAAGGTCCTTCAGACCCAATCCTCCCTCTTCGTAAGGCACAACCATATGGTACCAAGCAACTTTCACACGTTGACTTTCATTCTTTCCCCACAAAAACCTAGCACAGATCATTTCCACCTCCTTCAGAATGGCTTTTGGTATAATAAACATTGAGAGCCAGTATTGCAATATACCATTTACCACTGATTTGATCAACTGTAATTTCCCTGCATATGTAAGAAGCTTGGCTTTCCAATCATTGATTCTTCCAGTAATCCTGTCCACCAGCTTTCTACAGTCAGCTTTAGATAATTTCCCAGCTGAAATTGGCATTCCTAAGTATCTCATTGGGAGTTCCCCACCTCTAAAACCAGCAATAACAATCATTTTTTCTCTAATATCATCACTCACTCCAGCTGTGTAGAGATCACTTTTCTCTGGATTCAATTTCAGACCCGTCATGTTGTAAAACTTATCCATTATAAACCTAACCTGCACCACAGCTTCTTCTGATCCTTTCATGAAAACCAGCAGATCATCAACGAAACACAGATTGGTTAACTGGACTTGCTTACACTGAGGATGGTACAGGAATAGACCCTTTGCAGCTGCATCCTTAAACAGATAGTCCAACATTTGCATAGCCAAGACAAACAAGTACGGGGATATAGGGCCCCCCTGTCTTAAGCCCTTCCCTCCTTTGAAATATCCAAACAGTGATCCATTTAAATTCACTGAAAATCTGGTGGATTCAAAGCATGCCATGATCTAAAACACAAACCGAGGTGGGAAATTCATTTCCTGAAGCATCTTTTTGACAAAGAGCCAGTCTACCAAGTCGAAAGCCTTCATAAGGTCGACTTTAAGAGCACATCTAGGGGAGACTACTTTCCTGTTATACTTAGCTAGGAGTTCATGTGCTAGGATGACATTATCAGAAATCATCCTCCCTTTTATGAAAGCAGTCCGTGAGTTACTTACTAAAGAAGAAAACACACCACAAAGCCTGTTAGAGGGCTTTGTATATGGTGTTGCAGCAAGAGATTGGTCGATAATCCTTCATACTCGTTGCATTTGCCTTTTTAGGAATCAAAGTGATTATTGTTGAATTCACAGTTGGATGCAGTTTTCCAGTATTGAAAAAATCATCCATTGCTGCAAACACATCGTCCTTCACAGTAGTCCAACAACACTTATAAAAGCCTGCACTATAACCGTCAGGGCCCGGTGCTTTCTCCTGTGCAAGGCTAAATAAGGCAACCTTCATTTCCTTCCTCGTTACATCCGCTTCTAATTCTTCATACTGGTCATTAGAGAGCTTTCTAGTTACAAGACCAGATATATCCACATCTCTACCAGAAGAAGCTCCCAACAAATCCTTGTAAAAGTCCACTGCTATACTAGCCATTCTGTCCATATTATCAGTAAGCACTCCATTGGCATCTTTGAGTTGCCTTATAGTATTCTTAGCATTCCTTTCCTTCACATAGTTTGCAAAGAACTTACTATTACTGTCACCTTCCTTTATCCACAAAGTTCTAGCTTTTAATCGCATGATATTCTCTTCTGCCTTAGTAAGTTCAGCCAACATACTCTCACATTCCTTCATATCAGCCATGTTTGAAGCGGTAGGGTTATTATAAACCTCCTCTTTCGACCTCTCTAGAGCTCTTCTTTGATTAGTCACTCTGATCTGAATATCCGAGTACTTACTATTATTTAACAGCTTCAACTTTTCTTTAAGTTTTCTGAGTTTAGCATACAGAACACTGAAAGGAGAGCCACGATACCTTGCTTCCCAGACTTCCTTGAGGATACTGCTAAAGTCTTTATCCTTCATCCAGCAACTGTAAAATTTGAATGGTTTAGGGTAAGATCCCACCACCTCTCCAACTTTCAAAAGAAGAGCGCAATGATCCGAGTTAACAGCAGGGATAACTGTAACTGTGCTATACTTCATAACTGCATGCTAAGCTACATTAATCAGAGCTCTGTCCAACTTCCTAACAATTGGATTTTCCTGATTGTTAGTCCAAGTATACACAGGGCCCTGAGCTGGGTGTTCCATCAACTGTCCAGCCTGAACAAAACTTACAAAGTCATCCATGCCACTAAAGGATGAAGGAGAATTGGAAGCATCATTCACATCCAAAATAGCGTTAAAGTCTCCTAAAGCCATCCAAGGGGACCCTCCTGCAGAAGTATTAAGGATGTCTTGAAATAGCACCTTTCTTCTTACTATGTCATTGGAAGCATAAACCACCGAAATAAGGAAAGGAGTGGGAAGATCAACCCTAAAATGGATCATCTGTGAAGTTTTCTGCAGCACTGTGATAGGAAACATCCCTCTTCCAAAGAAGCCAAACCTTTCCTAGATCACCCTCATAACAGAAATCTGCACACCAACCTTGGAACCTTTTCCTGTACAAATAATCAGTATTCTTCTTCCTAATTCTAGGCTCTAGAATAGCTACAACATCTATATTATTCTCATATATGTATTTATTCACAGTATCTACTTTGGTACTTTTATTGAAACCCCTAATATTCCAAACCCAAAACTTGATCATCTTTTATTTTGTTGACGGGTCTTAACTCCACCATACCACTTCCCCTTAAACTTCTTAGGACAGACTTGTTACCTGGCATGAAGTCACTCAAAGTCGGCTTAGCAGGCACTTCAACATTGTCATCAGACCCCTCTTCTTAAATACTCAACTCAGCAGAGCAAGTGTGAGTCTCAGAACCAGAGACACCAGACCCAGGAATAGGGCTCTCCACTTCCAGAGAAGTTTCAGGTGCTGCCACTTGGGATGGAGTACCCTCCATTTCAGATGAAGCCTTAGGCACCAAGCCATCCCCCCTCCAGCCGACGAGTTGATATTAGGCTCGGGAGAATCATCCTCCCCTGCAGTAGGCTCAGATGATTCTTCCACCACCTTAGTACCAATCGTTTCAATAGTTGGCTGGGAAACCTGTTTCCACTTTTTATTCTGAGCAACCTGTTTACCACCATAGGAGCGAGCATTCGGGAAGGATACCCTAATCCGCCCATGCACCCCCTTGCCCATATGTACATTCAATGAATCATTACCATTATCCAACTCGCCTCTCACCACACAAACACGAACCGTGAAACCATCTCGGACAAACTTGTGCACAGGGCATCTGTACTGACTAGCCATCCAACTAATCCCCTCATTAGTGAGCAGCACCGGCGGAACACCGCTAAACGTCAACCAGACTGGCCTTTCTTGAGGTGTAAAGACCAGCGGCTCAATGTCTTGATGCCATCTCCTTAACAACATCGACTGATGATGTATATGCCAGGATCGTGCTAAGACCCAATCTCGCGTCTCCAAAGAATCCAGTTCAATAAGCAAGAAACCCTCAGAGATTTGAGAAACAAAAATAGGATCGCCAAGACTCCATAAACGATTCACCATCGCAGACACTACCTTAAGCGGAGGAGGAGTGCCAATGAACTGCGCTACAACCGCTGATTCCAAGCGCTGAACTCCTAGATCGATCACCGACTCAGGGATCTGCAAGACACCATCCACCATAGAAGAGTGCGATTCTTCCACGAAGCGAAGATCCGAACCCGTATCAGCAGCTACCTGAGCCCAGGACTTAGAGGAAGAGGAACCCGAAGCCATGGAAGCAAGGGCCCGAAGGCCAAACTAAGAATCAGATCAATGAAACAGTTACGCCTCACGAGGAAGGAGAGAGAACTCCTTAGAGAAAGTTTTTCCAAAATTGAGTTTTATTCCATCCAATTTGCTTAGCAAAAACCGTGTCAATCATTCTTTGATAAGTCGCCCCAGCATTCTTGAGCCCAAATGGTATTACTCGATAACAGTAGTTCATTGTTGGCGTCATGAATGCTGTTTTCTCTTGATCTTCCTCATTCAAGGGTATCTGATGATAGCCTGAGAACATGTCTAGAAAAGACAACATCTCGTTGTTCGCTGTTGCGTCTACCAGCTGCTCTATGTTGGGCAAAGGATACGGGTCCTTGGGGCAGGCATCATTCAAGTTGGTGAAATTGATGCACATTCGCCAAGCTCCTAACGACTTCTTTACGAGAACGATATTAGCCAACCACTCGGGATACTGCACCTCCTTGATAAACCATGCCTTTAAAAGCTTTTCCACTTCTATCGCCACAGCCTGCTGCCTCTCTCTGCAAATGTTCCATCTTTTCTGCTGTACCGGGCAACTTCCGGGTTCAATCGCCAGTGAGTGTTTGATGATGTCTGGAGCGATTCCCGGCATGTCGCTGGGTGACCATGCGAATAGGTGTGAAAATTCTTGGAGCAACTGAACCATCTCTCGTTTCTCCTTGTCTCCTAAGTAGGATGACACTCGAACCGTTCTGCTTTCATCCTCCTCAAAAAGTGGTATTGGAACGTTCGACTCCGCCGGCGTTACCCTTTCTCCTTCATTCTCTGCCTCCAAGCCTATGGTGAAGCAGGTACTTTTAGTCGCCGCTCTGTAGCATCTTCTGGTGACGTTCGGGTGCCCCCAAGCGAACCCTACTCCCTCTTTAGTAGCAAATTTTAGCACTTGATGAACCGGGGATGAGATTGCTTGGAAAGCAGCGAGTGCCGGTCGCCCCAGGATCATGTTGTATGTAGACTGGCAATCCATGACATGGAAGTCGATGGGTCGTGTCACTTGTAAGTCTCCATCTCTGATAGTTATATCCATTGTGGCGATCCCTTTGATGGGGACCGTGTGCCCTGAAAACCCTGAAATGGTTGTCTTTGTTTGCCTGAGCAAGCTGGCTGGTAGGTTCATTTTTTATATAGTTCCCAAAAAAAGATGTCCGCAGAGCTCCCCTCATCAACCATCACTCGCTCCACTCGGCTATTGTGTGTTATCACCTGGATTACCATCGCTTCCAAGCTCGGACCTCCCACCCGAGCCATGTCTTCTTCTGAGAAACCCAGAACTGGGCGGATGACCCGGTCTATCGTCATTAACTCCTGCACCTCTTCCTTTTTGACCTTCTTTGTTGGGCAGCTTTCTCCTCCAAAAATAGTTTGATAAACATGATTCACTTCTGGTCGAGACTTCTTCTTGCTATCCTCACCGCCTTGTGATTCCTTTAGTCGGGTGAAAACATCGCCCTTCTTGTCTTGTGATTCTCCTTTTTCTCGGCGATCTTCTTCTTGCGGCTTATTTTTTCGCTTAGTGCTTACGATGAAATCCCTTAGTTTTCCTTCACTTATCCATCTTTCGATTTCATTCTTCAACTCCCTGTAATCTTCAGTGGTATGTCCGTGAGAATCGTGGAAGTGGCAGAACTTCTGGCGACTCTACTGATCCACCAGAGTGTACATTGGTCCAGGCCAATTTATGGCATGTCCTTTATGCTGCATATACAGCAGGATCTTCCTTCGCGACTCTGAGAGAGGTGTGTAGTCTGTCCTTTCTTCCTGATATCCTCTTTTTTCTTCAGGACGACTTCTCACGTATGGCAGTCTCTCGGAGCGTTGCCACCTGGCCTGCTGGTTCCCTGAAACGGGCTTTTCTTCCTTCTTCGCCGCTCCTGGTAAAGGTTCTGCTAACTGCTCTTCAATTAATATAATTTTGTGTACCCTAGTTTCCAAGTCGGACAACAATTTTGGGGCCACTTGCAGCAGCGACTCCCGCAACCTGTCATTATGGACCGACTGGAATAAACTTGCCGCAGCGATCTCATGATCTACCCTTCGGATGGATTGGACCACCCCCGTCCACTCATCAAAGAACTCCTTCAGCGATTGGTTCGCGTTTTGCCTTAAGCTTACCCACGTCTGTAGCGGAACCGTCCTCATTTTCTTGCACTCATACTTCTGTGAGAAGATCATGGCGAAACCCTCCCACGAGGTTATTGTCTTTTGGCATATTCATGGACCACTCCCTAGCTCGCCCCCCAAGTGTCGTTGGGAAAGCCCTACAGTATGCGGCATCGCCTGCTTGTTGCATTTGCATGGCGATCTGGAAAGCCTGCAGATGTTCGTCTGGATCGCTTGTCCCCACGTACCTATCCAGGTTAGGCGGTACTAATCCTTTGGGTAGTGGCTCGGCAAGGATCGCCCTGGACAGAGGCTGGCGCACTGCTAGCTGTGCGGGGGAGATTTGAGTCCCAAGAAGGAATTGCTGTAATACCTCGAGATGAGAGTGATGTGATGTTATTTGGTGCATTTTAAGCCTTTGATTAACCTAAGGATCTCCCATGTTTGATCTCATTTTGCTATGATTTATATGCTTTTATTGAAGTTTTATGAAAAGTGCTATTTTGTTGTCCGGTTGCCACTTTGAGGCCAATTCTGGGTCTATTGGAGCTATTTTCATTGCATTTCAGGATTTGGCATTGAATTACTGGTGACAAGGAGCACGTAGGATCAAACGGGAGGTCAATCGGAGCTAGGACGGAGGAGTTATGGCCAATGCAAGATTGGAGAAAATGCACCATTTCTAAAGGAATTTTTGGCGAGAACTCTAAGTTCTCGCCGAAAACTAGTGCCCGTTCCAAACAGAAGGCGGAGGCTTGATTTTCAAAGAGATTTTTGGCGAAAACATTCAGAGTTTTCGCCAAAAATATTAGAAGGAATTGAAGAAGGCTCGGTGTTTTTCAAAGAGATTTTCGGAGAAAATCTTGTACAGTTTTCACCGAAAACTCAGGGCTATTCCAGCAGAGTATATAAAGTGAAGGCAGCCGAAATTAAAAGGGGATGGTCAAAATTTCTAATTTCACAACTTCTTCAAAACCCTTTTCTCTCAACTTCTCAAATACTTTCTCCTCATCTCCAATCCACAAACCTAGAGCAAGGTGCAAATCAAAGTAGAGGAGCTTGGATTGAAGCCCACAACCTTGGGAGAGGAGCTTGCAAGAAGAGGATTGCCATGGAGCTCTTGGTGACCATCTCTCTTTCTTTCTCTTTTGTTCCCTTGGCCATGTGTGGCTGATTTCCTAGGTTTCCTTGGATTGATAGATAGTTATGCTAGGATAGAGGTTGATTGTACAAGTTTGCCATGATTGATCTTGGATTGTAAGAAGATGATCTCTAGACTTGTTGTTAATTCCAATGATGGCTATGGCTTGATTGGTCTATTATTTGTGATGTAATGCATGAGAGTTCTTAGATTACATGGATTGTAGGTCTAGGGATTGAAGAGAGTGTGTTCTAAGAGATTAGATCATCTCAATTCAACCATGGTTGCATGATTTCTCACTTGTGCATTTTATCGAACACTTGGTGTGCATTAGGTTTTTCATTCAATTGAACTTTGATTAGTCTTTTGATGATTCTCTTAGTGTTAGGACATTGACATGAGAGTGTGGTGTCTAGCCTAGTGGTCATAGAGTCATAGGAGAGGGTTTTGTAGCTTGGCATTTCATCAAACACCTTTAATGCATCCTTAGTCACTTAGCTTGAGAGCGAGAGCCTAGGTTGAATGGTTCTAGGATAGGGATTTAGTGCGACGAGAGTGCATTGAGTCTATAGAAGTGAAATGCGTGGTCATTCAATTGCAACCTCGATCATGTTTGGTTTGTTTGTGCATTTACTCCTCTTGAGCATGATGAAGCTATCTTTCCAAGTGAACCTCCTTTACCTTTGATTTGCACCGTTTTGTTTTGCTTTCTTGCTTAGTTTGTTTTATGTTTTTATTTCATTTTCAAACTAAAACCAATTTCAAAAGAATAGACCGTCCATGAACCGTGTGAGTATTAGCTATTGAGAGAGCCCTCGTGGAATACGACCTTGTATGTTGTGAGGTTAAATCTCGCGCATCAAGTTTTTGGCGCCGTTGCCGGGAACTTTCTCAATCCTTTGAAAGCATTTAGTAGTGGACCGTTCTATTCACTTCCTTTCATTTTAGTTTTGCTTCTTTGTTATTTCTTTTTGTGGTGTTGTTATCCCGCATTGTTGTACTACTTGGTTGTGTTTGTTGTGCGTGTTTGTAGGTCCCTTATCCACCTATCTAGTTCATGGGAGCACGGTTGCAAGTAAGATGAACTCGTGGAATGGAGGTAATGGTTATGGTACCTATCAAGGGTGGAATCCATTTCCTAACCCATACTATGGTCATCCTACTCCACCCAACTACTACCAAGAAACTTGTGAGGAAGATAGCCAATGGTGGGGTCAAGAACAACAAGCTTCAACACCCATGTGGAATGAGCAATGTCCCTATCCATCTCCACCCTACCATCAAGTCTTGCCGGAGTATTATCAAGAGGATTTCACAAGTCATGAACAACATTCTCAACCTCCTTCTATGCTAGAGGAGCTCTTAAAAATGGTGAAGGAAAGCGAGCGTCCTCGAGAGGAGTTTGTAAGCTATGAGGAACCTTCTCCACCTCTTCCCACGCTTGAGGAAGCTTTGAAGATTGCGGATGACAATGCGAACCAACTTAATCGTTTAGCTCAAGGCGTGACACTCATCAAGGAAGCTCTAGAGGATGAACAACATTCTCCACCTTCCTCCACAATTGAGGAGATGTTGCAAATGGCGGAAGATAATGCGGCTCGATTGGATCGTTTAACTCAAAGTGTGAAGCTCATCACCGACACCTTTGAACCGGAAGTGCTTGTCATGGAAGAGGACGAAAGTGAGTCTTCCCAAGAGGAGTTCATGAGCCATGAGAAACCTCTTCCACCTCCTTTCATGCTAGAGATGTTACGAATTGCGAAGGATAATGCAAACCGAGTTAACCGCTTATCCCAAAGCATAGAGCTCGTCACGAAGATTCTTGAGAATGAACGCCATCTCAATCATGTGGAGCAAGTTTATGATGATGAAGATGACATTTGTGAATCTGAAGAGCTTGACACGGAGGAAGATTTGGTAGTGGAGGAGATTGAGGAGCATGTTTTTCCCATGGAAACACCATGTGACAATGATGTGAGGATAGAAGAATCAAGGAGACTTGGGGATGATAACCCTTTGGAGGAGGTGAGAGATGATTTGGAGACGCTTCAAGAAGAGGTGACACCGAGAGTGGAGCACGAAAGTGAACAACACCACCCTATTGTGGTCCCACCACAGATTGTTAGTGCTCTTCAATCTTCTTGCTTGATCATGAAGTATTTGTGCCAAGAACCCAAGGAGACATGCATCTCTACCCCCCCTAAGGTGATAATGGAAGAGGAGCCGCCCATGTTTGAACCGGAAGACTCCTTGAGTGGCATCACCGACTTGGAGACGATGGAGCTCAATGGTGGCCCCCTACCATACATTCTTCCTCAAACTCCTAAACTCAATGGTAGAAGGCCATGGCAAGGTAACAATTGGAACTCAAGCTTAGCTCATTGGTCATTCTACCCTTTGCTTCTATTGCTACTTGGAGCTCAAACTTCATCATGGAAGAAGCTACTTGATTTGAAGGAGGTACTAAGTTGGGCACCCTAACACAGGTATCGTCGAGCTTAAGACGGCAACCAAGCGCTTCTTGGGAGGCACCCCATGTTATCTTTAATTTTTCGCTTTTAATTGTTGTTTGAGGTTTTTTGTGTTGTTTTAGCTTTTTGAATAAGGTTTGACAAGCATATTGGATCACTCTTCACCAATGATCATCATGGAACTATTTCGCCGCTATTACCTCCTATGCTCCTCTCTACCAACGCGGTAACTTCGTTCCACCTTACCCTCTCTCTCTTGATCATTGAGGACAATGCTCATGTTAGTCGTAGGGGAGTTTGAGTTTTGGTGTGATTATTTGTGGTAGAGATGCTATGATTTGCTTGATTTGCATGATCTTAATTGAATGTCGAATCCCTTTATTGTAGAATCATTCGGTTCTTGACTTTTGGTGTTTAATTGACTTCAAGCTTTCACAATGATGTTTAGACTGTTCCACTTAGAACCTTTAACCAGCATGTTAGCACTAATATCAAATGAGTCTACGCCAGAACAGAGATTTTATCAATCTTGCATGTTGGTTGATTGGTTTGATACGTGTTTTTGTACCACTCGATAACACCGGTCTAAGATGATGAAGGCAATTAGAATTTTCACCCCTTCTTCCATGTTTTATTCGCCTTTTTGGTCCCTCATGATTGTGGCTTGAGATTAGGCGGAATCCAATTCGAAATCTTGTGTTGAAGTTGTAAGGGGCTAAGGATCAAGTGGCTAATGTCAAAAGAAAATGTTCAAAAGAAAAGAAAAGCTAAGCTAGGCAAGCTCGGCACCTAAGTGAAGTGTCGGGTTGAGCACTAGCAAAGGCAAAAGCTGTGAGCTAGGCAGGTTCAACACCTAAGTGAAGTGTTGGATCGAGCACTAGTATGCAGTAGAAAAAAAAGAAGAAAAAAAGGAAAAAAAAAAGAAAAAAAAAGAGTTCTCAAATGTAGCCCTTGATCCTAGCCTGAGTTTGTAAAGTGCGGATCTAGAAGCGGATGAAGTCGAGTCGATAGCCACATCATAATCACTCACCACTTTCAATCCATTTCCCGAGTGCAAGTCCTTTTGATTAGAGTTGGTGTTGTCGTGGTTGGTTTTGCTGTGTCCCAATCAACCACTACTTGAAGTGTGCAGAAAATAGTGAGGTCTAGACTTGTTTGGTTGACGTTCTTGCATGTGTAGGTTTAGTTTGTTCGTGGAACAGTTTAAGCCGAATTGTTATCGTTTGAATCTCAATGTGACCGATCTTGTCATTTGTGAACTTGGATGTTTTCTAATTCATTTGCTTGAGGACAAGCAAAGCTTAGTCGTAGGGGAATTTGATGTGATTATATTTAGTGCATTTTAAGTCCATGATTAGCCTAGTGATCTCCCGTGTTTGATCTCATTTTGCTATGATTTATACGCTTTTATGAATGTTTTATGCAAAGTGCCCTTTTGTTGCCCGGTTGCCACTTTGAGGCTAATTCCATGTCTATTGGAGCTATTTTCTTTGTATTTTCAGGTCTTGGAATTAAAGTACTGGTGACAAGGAGCACGTAGGATCAAACGGGAGGTCAATCGGAGCTAGGACGGAGGAGATATGGACGTTGAAAAATCGAAGAAAATGCGCTTTCAGCTGAAGAAGTTTTCGGCGAGAACCTAGAGTTCTCGAACCAAAAACTCTAAACAGACGGCGGACGTTTAATCATTGAAGTTATTTTCGGCAAAAATTATGCAATGTTTTCGCCAAAAATCTGTGAAGAGATGGCAAGCCGGACGGTGTTTACAAAGGCATTTTCGGTGAAAATCTCACATTATTTTCGCCGAAAATTCTAGTGTCTTCCAGCTTGCTATATAAAGAAGAAGGGGCGAGAATTAAAGAGGGGAGCTCATTATTTTACACACTCGCCGAACACTCTCTCCCTTTTCTCTCATTCTTCTTCCATCACCAATCCAACATCAACCCTAGCTATTTCTGGTGCAAATTGGAGTAAGGAGCTTGGATTGAAGCCCACAACCTTGGGGAGAGGAGCTTGCAAGAGGAGGATTGCCATGGTGTTCTTGGTGATCATCTTTCTTTCTCTTTCCTTCATTTCCTTGGCCATGTGTGGCTGATTTCCTAGGTTTCCTTGGATTGATAGATAGTTATGCTAGGATAGAGGTTGATTGTACAAGTTTGCCATGATTGATCTTGGATTGTAAGAAGATGATCTCTAGACTTGTTGTTAATTCCATTGATGGCTATGGCTTGATTGGTCTATTATTTGTGATGTAATGCATGAGAGTGCTTAGATTACATGGATTGTAGGTCTAGGGATTGAAGAGAGTGTGTTCTAAGAGATTAGATCATCTCAATTCAACCATGGTTGCATGATTTCTCACTTGTGCATTTTATCGAACACTTGGTGTGCATTAGGTTTTTCATTCAATTGAACTTTGATTAGTCTTTTGATGATTCTCTTAGTGTTAGGACATTGACATGAGAGTGTGGTGTCTAGCCTAGTGGTCATAGAGTCATAGGAGAGGGTTTTGTAGCTTGGCATTTTATCAAACACCTTTAATGCATCCTTAGTCACTTAGCTTGAGAGCGAGAGCCTAGGTTGAATGGTTCTAGGATAGGGATTTAGTGCGACGAGAGTGCATTGAGTCTATAGAAGTGAAATGTGTGGTCATTCGATTGCAACCTCGATCATGTTTGGTTTGTTTGTGCATTTACTCCTCTTGAGCATGATGAAGCTATCTTTCCAAGTGAACCTCCTTTACCTTTGATTTGCACCGTTTTGTTTTGCTTTCTTGCTTAGTTTCCTTTATGTTTTTATTTCATTTTCAAACTAAAACCAATTTCAAAAGAATAGACCGTCCATGAACCGTGTGAGTATTAGCTATTGAGAGAGCCCTTGTGGAATATGACCTTGTATGTTGTGAGGTTAAATCTCGCGCATCAGGATTGAAGGGAGTGTGTTCTAAGAGATTAGATCATCTCAATTCAACCATAGTTGCATGATTTCTCACTTGTGCATTTTATCAAACACTTGGCGTGCATTAGGTTTTTCATTCAATTGAACTTTGATTAGTCTTTTGATGATTCTCTTAGTGTTAGGACATTGACATGCGAGTGTGGTGTCTAGCCTAGTGGTCATAGAGTCATAGGAGAGGGTTTTGTAGCTTGGCATTTCATCAAACACCTTTAATGCATCCTTAGTCACTTAGCTTGAGAGCGAGAGCCTAGGTTGAGTGGTTCTAGGATAGGGATTTAGTGCAACGAGAGTGCATTGAGTCTATAGAAGGGATTTGCGTGGTCATTCGATTGCATCCTCGATCATGTTTGGCTTGTTTGTGCATTTACTCCTCTTGAGCATGATGAAGCTATCTTTCCAAGTTAACCTCCTTTATCTTTGTTTTGCACCATTTTGTTTGTTTGTTTAGTTTTCTTTATGCTTTCATTTGTTCCTATTTCAAACCAAAACTTATTTTAAATGAATAGACCGTCCATGAACCGTGTGAGTATTAGCTATTGAGAGAGACCTCGTGGAATACGACCTTGTATGTTGTGAGTTAAATCTTGCACATCAGAGAGTCTTGCGGCGGCCGCCTGACCTGAGTGTTGGTCGCAAGAGCTTGAGCTTGCTGAGCGATCACCATTTTCAGCATTTGAGTGAGCTCGGCATTTTGTTGCTAGAGGGACCGGAATCGCTGCTCAAGTAGTTCGTAGGCGTCTCCGGCGGGAATTGTACTGCGGGACTCGGAGTCGTCTTCGAATTCGCGCTCCATGTTTCTAGTGAGATCTGGATTCGCCCGGGAATCTGGGTTGACGTGTTTGACGGGTGTTATCCCATCGCCTCCTTCGCCACCTTCACCAGTTAGTGCGGGAACTGCTGATGAAGCCATTCGCCTTGAATTTGTGTGAAAAGTCGCCTGATCTTCCCCTATCTGGCGCGCCAATTCTTCCAACCTCGTCGTCTGGCCCAATAATGGAAGCCCAAGTTTGTTGGTCTTCGAGTGGGGGTGTACCTCGTAAGTAGCAGGGGGTAGTCAGTTCAAGGGAAAGCAAGGCGATCGGTTTAGAGAAGGAATGGAAAAGGAAGGCGAGTATCGTATCGCGGAGCATTTGTCCGCTGGGTAAAAGTGTTGTCCCCCGGTCTTGTGGAATGTACGGGGTATTTATAGAACCCTTGTCTTGGTCGCCAAGGCTAGATCCTGGACGTCCATTCACAGACCCTGCAAGATGCGTGACACGTGTATGCTTTACCTTGGAACCCTAAGAGCCGCCGTGTTGGGCTTATCGCACTGGGCTTTCTTTTGCTTCTTGAGCCTATTTGCTTTATCTGACTGGGCGTCGCTTGGGTCCGAGCCGCCTAGTTGCCGTCGTCTTCACCTATGCGAACTGTGGGCCATCGCCTAGCCCAAAGTCGCTGAGGAGGGGCCCATCAATTGCCCCCAAGCCCTTAGCCAAGCTTTGCTTGGGTAATGGCTTATGACCACCTTAACCGTCTTGCCTGTGATCGCCAGAGAAGGGCCCATCAGTTGTATTTTTTGACAAAAAAAAACTGAAGTTGAGGGAATATTTTGCCAGTTTCATAAAATGGTTTGTACTCAATTTGGAGTCGGCATTTCCATCCTTAGAACTGATAACAGCACATAATTTTTTAACACTAGTCTCGATTCCTTTCTTAACTCTGAAGGCATTGTTCATCAATCCTTGTGTCCTTATACCCCTCAACAAAACGGTATTGCTGAGTGAAAGAATAGACACCTCTTAGAGGTTGCTAGAGCTCTCATGTTTTCAACTAATGTGCCTAAGTACTTTTGGGGGGATGCTATTTTAACTGCTGCTTATCTTATAAATCGGTTGCCTAACAAGGTTTTAAACTTTAAGACTCCGTTACAGCTTTTTTAAACCAGCTTTCCTCAAAACAGGTTAATTAGTAATCTGCCTTTAAGAATGTTTAGGTGTACCGTTTTTGTGTTAACTCCCTCCCAATTTCGAACTAAACTTGAACCCCGATCTCAAAAATGTATTTTCATGGGGTATGCTCCCAACCAGAAAGGGTACAAATGCTTTCATCCCCAAACTCGGCGGTATTTTACATCTTTGGATGTGGTTTTTTGGGAAGCTCAGCCCTTTTTTACTACCTCACTTCAGGGGGAGAATTTTACCACCAATTTCACTGAGTTTTGAGAAATTGACAAGCTTACTTTACCCGTAACGGTGCCCGAACCTAGAGGTAATAACCATAAGGTCCCCGTGACAGAAGGAGATGCACATGAAATGATATTACGAAATACCAACCGTTACCTTCAGGTTTACACTAGGAGACCAAAGTAGACAGTGGTGGTGGAACCGACCGAGCTACCTCAACCTGATCACCCACATGATCCGAGTAATGAGATTCTGAGGTCATACCCGAACCAATCACCATGACAGATCCTGACCTTGACCTTCCCATTGCTACCAGAAAAATAGTAAGAGCATGTACTAGACATCCCATCTCTAAATATGTTTCTTATGCTAAGTTATCCAGTCATTACAAAACATTTGTGTCAAGGTTAACTAATTAGTTTGTGCCAAGAAACATAATGGAGGCTTTTAAGGATGCGAACTGGAGCTCAGCAGTTGATGAAGAGATGCGAGCATTGCAGGATAATAATACATGGAGCATTGTTAGTCTGCCTGAAGGAAAGAAAAGCGTTGGATGCAAGTGGGTCTTTACAGTGAAGTGCAACACATACGACAACATTGAAAGATACAAGGCTAGACTGGTGGCTCGTGGCTCTACACAAACGTATGGTTGAACTATACAGAGACGTTTGCACTAGTCGCCAAGATCAACTCCATCCGAGTCCTCCTATCAATTGCTATCAACTTGAACTGGCCGCTCCATCTGCTTGATATCAAGAATGCGTTCCTAAATGGAACATTGGATGAAGAAGTGTACATGACACTGCCACCAGGTTATGAAGAAACTCTCGGACCGGGGAAAGTGTGTCGGTTAAATAGGTCCTTATATGGACTAAAGCAGTCACCAAGAGCATGGTTCGAGAAATTCAGGATAGTAGTAAACACTTTGGTTTCATACAAAGCCAAGCAGATCATACCATGTTTATTAATCATCTACCCAATAAAAAACTGGTTGTGCTTATTGTGTTTGTAGATGACATAATTGTCACAGGAAATAATGAAGCAGAAATCATGTTGATCAAGAAACAGCTTGCTACAGAGTTCAAGATCAAAGACCTCGAGATGATAAGATATTTTCTGGGGTTGGAGTTTGCGAGATCTACTGAAGGATTGTTCATCAGCCAAAGAAAATACATCCTGGATCTGTTAGAGGAAACCAAGATGACTGGTTGCAGACCAGCCGAGACTCCCATGGAGGCAGCCTTAAAACTCAGGCCTGGTGATAAGAGTGAAGTGAAAGATCAAGAACGTTATCAACGCTTGGTCGGGAAACTGATTTATTTGGCTCACACTCGACCAGACATTACATTTGCAGTAAGTGTGGTAAGTCAATTCATGCATGCCCCAGGTGCAATCCACTTTGATGTTGTATATCGGATACTACGATATCTCAAGGGATCTCTAGGAAAGGGGCTCATGTTCAAGAAACGTAATGGTCTCCAAATTGAAGCCTACACCGATGCTGATTGGGCAGGGGATGTGAATAACAGGAGATCCACATCCGGCTATTGTACTTTTGTTGGAGACAACCTAGTTTCTTGGCGAAGCAAGAAGTAGTGCTGAAGTTGAGTTCTGTGCAGTTGCTCACAGAATCTGTGAAGTTATATGGATAACACGGTTGCTGGAAGAACTACGAATAAGTATACCTAAGCCAATCCGAGTATATTGTGATAATAAAGCCGTTGTTGCAATCGCCCATAATCTAGTCTTGCACAATCGCACGAAGCACGTTGAGATCGACAAACACTTTATCAAGGAAAAACTAGATTGTGGCCAAATCTGCATGCCATATATCTCAACTACAGAACAGGTTGCAGACATCTTCACCAAGAGTCTCTACAAAGGTCAATTCACATATCTACTAAACAAGCTCGCCATGGATGATATCCACGCACCAACTTGAGGGAGAGTGTTAGATTATGTTAATATTTTATTCTGTACAATTATATGGATATCTTCGGTTAGTTAGAATAGGTAGTCATGGGACTGATTCATGGGATTGATATCCCTAAATTATAGGGATTAGTTGCTCTCTAGGTTGTATATATATTTTCTACCGTAAAAGGAAATAAACAACACATTTAAACCTCTTAATACGTTTAAAGTACATGATAATCACCATCCAACCTGTTGAAAATTCAATTGAACCCACAACATGTATAACTCGTATAATCTTATTAACTCGTTATCTAGTGGACCCTACTTCTCATAAATCAAAATACTCCAACTCTATAAATATACTTCTTTCATAAATTTCAAAAATAATTCTTACTAATATGCAACATGATCGAACTTGATTCATGACCAAAATCCCTAAACCAATATTATAAACAAATGAAATTTTTGTATGATGATTTATTGATTGAATAATTAGAGATCCATAGATTTATTTAAATAATTTAAAATTGGAAAAATATGCACCACCTGATACCTCCAAAAGTGTCCATGATGGTTTATTATCAAGTATTTAATACTTATTTATTCATATTATCGTCATTTAATTTAGTTGATTTAAATTTTATTGAATAATTATTTATATTTAAATTTTCAAAATTTACAAAATATTATGTTTATTATTTTTCATGTTATAATTTATAAATATACGTATGTAGCTATAATAAAATGAATGATTATTGTTGAAGTGATTAAGAAAGTGTTTTAATTAATATATGTATTTAGACAAAAATGTAATAATTTTTTATTAAATATTATAATTTCATATATTAGTTATGTTAAAACTTAAAATAATATAGTTGAACATCAAATTACTTAAAATTTAATTCATAGGGTGTTTAATAATTTGATACCTAACTTATAGGTAATTACTAATAATACCTTATATGTTTTAATAGTTATATGACCAGTTTCTTACACCGATTTTTACAGTTCAATTCTGGTCAAACGTTAAACCCTTGAACCTTCCTCTGGACCGGTACAATGCCCATTGCGATCATGACAACATTGATACTATTTGCAATTGTATTTTGTGGTCCCTATTGTCACATCATCAAATTTCATCTAATTTGACAACTAATTTTCTTTATTTCACCTACATCAATTCAATTTACTATTAATTTCGTATGGGGGACCACCTTTAATTAATACTAGTTTGTACCCGACTCGTTGGTCGGGATTTTATTTTAATAATAATAATCATTCGATGTTTTTTAAATCATTGAATTTAGGGACGGGTAATATTACATGTATGTTTTATTTCAAATAGATATTTATACATGTTCTTCCAGTTCTATATGAGAATCATGTATCCGTTATACCCAAAATCATATTCTTCTCTTAAACCATCACTTGCTTCTCAATGTTATCCCATATGAACAACGCTATTGTTTCAACTGCATTCTTTATTTAGTCAAACACTATTAATCAATCCACATACATTCTTCTCGAACTTGTATTTCGAAGCATAAAATGTTACCAAATAATTGATGTTGTGCATCTTTTAGCCAAATAGGTATTATGGGTCACTTGAGGCCATAAAATTAATCTTGATTGTGTCTTGACCCGTTTGAGTAAAATAGGAATCTATACCCGTCACGTAGAAGTATCAGTATTGGCTTACCCAAACTATATAGCTAATTAGCTCGTATAGCTCCACTAAATCCAACATAAACTATAGCAAAACATCAACTATATTTTAGCTACGCGACAATGACCCTTCAACCGAGATATAAGCAATTCAACCAGTAACATGTATAACTCATATAAACAATATTGATTCGTGATCTAGTGGACCCTACTTCTCCCAAATTCACATTTTTATTATTTTTTATTTTTTTAATATAAAATATACCTGTTATAACATGAAAATTTATTAGAGAATAGATTAAGAAAGTTTTTTAACGAAATTTATTTTATTATTTTGTTATAAATTATGAACTTATAAAATATATTAATCATATAAATTATATGCCAACACAATATATTTTAACGCTAAAGTATTTATAAGTGCATTCATGGGATATTTAATTTGGGAGAATTTAACATTTAATAAAAAGAAAGAGAAAATAATAGAATTTTGATTTAAAAGTAAATGATGATGTGGAAATTTGTGAGAAGGGTTTTAACCCATGTGTCAAAACCAAATATACTATACCACCATTAAAATTATTAAGATAACATTTACATAATAAAAATAATTTATCTATACAAATTCTATCATTAAACAAATAAAAGAAGTAAAATTATATCTTACATGGTACACTTTGCAATTGTAAAGTGAATTGCATAATATGCAAGCTTGCATATTGTTTCGCCACTACTTCCACGTCCATGCAATTGCAAATGGCATTCACCTCTCTTTATAATTGATAAAACTGCATTGATGTGTATGCGCTAAGATTTTAAAAAAGACAGCGTAATGGTGTGTGTGGTTTGTGGGATGGGACAACCAAAATCTCATTGGTTCATTATGACTTGTTTTTTTTATGAATGACGGTACTCATCTCATTCATCAAATGAAACTGTACTCCCAAAACCGGGAGACAGGAAAGTTCAATACAACCAGACTCAGACTAAAGAAAGTAACTATAAGCTACTAACAACTCTCATAATCTTAGGGGAACCGGTCATCGACCTTACATCTCTCATTATAATGTCAGCTAAAGCAATCACATATATGTCTCGAGTCCCATGCGTTCGGCAGCACCTCTCTCTCCAGATATGATAAATGTATGCACGCCATTTAAACCAAACCGAAAGTCTTCCATCACCAGAATAACCAATAATACCCTTCATCAAATCTGTCCAGCATGTAGTTGGGAGGCTGCTAGGGAAACAGCACGCCTCTCTTACCTGTGCAGAATAAGAACAGTACAGGAAAATATGCTCCCTGGATTCAGCATCAACATTACAAAGAACACACATGGAGGAACAAGATATACCCCATTTCAGCAATTTATCTCTCGTTTTAAGCCTGTCCAACATCATCAGCCAGCAAATAAACGAGTGCCTTGGAATGTTTGGAGCCTTCCATACCATCCCCCACAATCAATCACAGGGTATGCAGGCCTCAACGATGTCCATACTTTAGAGACAGAAAATTTGCACATTAAGCTTCCATTCCAAAGAGGGTCTCCATCGGCATCAAAAGTAACAAAACACCTGATCTCATCTCTAGTTTTCAGTAGCTTATTCCACATCCAGGAATAGTTCTGAGATGGAGTGCATTCCCACAGAGACTTCCGACGAGTTCTGTAATAAGAAACCCAAGCAACCCATGGCGATCAACTCCCAAATGTGCCTTGCAAGACTAGCTCTCTTCCAGCTACTTAGATCTTTTAGACCTAGGCCACCTTCATTCTTGGGACAAGATAGCTTATCCCATGCCACTTTAGAGTTAGCACTACCATATTCTGTTGTCCCCCATAAAAACCTTCCACAAATATGCTGGACAGCTTTAATAACTCTCTTTGGTAGGAGAAATACATTCATCCAGTAATAGCACATCGAGTAGAGAACAGATTCAATCAACTGAACACGACCAGCATAGCTTAGACATTTTGCTCTCCAAGAATGGATTCTATCAGTAATTTTATCAATAAGAATTTTGCAGTCAACATCCTTTAAGCTACCCGTAATCAAAGGGACACCTAAATATTTGACTGGGAGAGAGCCTTCTTTAAAACCCGAGATTGCAACCATTTGGTCAATTATTGGTCGAGGGACACTCACAGAGCAGAACAGTTCAGTTTTAGAAGGGTTCACTTTGAGACCAGTTAGGAGATAGAAAGAATGCAGAACCTGATAGATAGCAGAAACCCCTTGCAGAGAACCATTTGTGTAGATGAGCAAATCATCTGCAAAGCAAACATGCCTAATATTCAGTTTCTTGCACCTAGGATAAAAAGGAAGCAAGTCTCCAACTCTGGCCAGGAGGGCATGCAGGACTTCCATGATGATTACAAAAAGGATGGGGGAGAGGACATGCCTAATCTTCATTATGACTTGTGAGACAAAGTTGAAAAAGTAGAGAAGAGAAGAACTGAAGATTAGGGTTGTTGACGAATCAAGCTGCTCGCGTTCTGCTCGGAAAAAGCTGTCTCCTGACTCAACTTGAATTTTCACGAGCCGGCTCGTAACGAGTCGAGCTCAATCTCATGCTTGCTCGGCTCGACTGGCTCGCGAGCCATCTCGGCTCGCCGGCTCGAATGATGAAGCTCTCGAGCTGGCTCGTTAAAGGGCTTGTGGAATAGCTCGAGAACGGGATCATTATATGGCTCGCTGGGAAGCCCGCGAGCTGGCTCAATTCTGTAGCTCGTGACCGCGCTCACCTCCAAAGCTCGTGAACTGGCTCGTTTGGCTCGTAAATGGCTCGATTTTTATTTAATTGAATAAAGTAAAATTATACTTTATAGTTTATGGTTTAATTGAATAAAGTGAAACTAATATATCTTAACTTAACAAAGAGTTTTGATGGCCCCTCCTTCAACGATCGTAGGCCTGGTGGATAGCCCAAGACGCAAGGAAACCCTAAGCGGCGGCCCAACACAGCGGCTCTTAGGGTTCCGACGAGAAATAGACACGTGTCAGCATCCTGAGGGGTCTACAAACGAACGGCCATGATCTAGCCTTGGCGACCAAGGTAAGGGGTACTATAAATACCCCTCACCCTCCACAGGACCAGGGGACAACAACATTACCCAGCGGACAAACACTCCGCGGTACGACATTCGCCCACCTTTTCCATTCTTTTCCTTAAACTGATCGCCTCACTTCCCTTGAACTAACTACCCCCTACTACTTACGAGGTACACTATCATTTGGAGACCAACACACTTGGGCTTCCATCATTGGGCCAGGAGACAAGGCTGGAACAATTGGTGCGCGAGATAGGGGAAGATCAGGCGACTTTTCACACAAATTCAAGGCGAATGGCTTCATCAGCAGTTCCTGCTCTAACTGGCGAAGGTGGCGAAGGAGGCGATGGGGTAACACCCGTCAAGCACGTGAACGCAGATTCCCGGGAGAATCCAGATCTCACTAGAAACATGGAACGTGAGTTTGAAGACGACTCCGAGTCTCGCAGTACAGTACCCACCAGAGATGCTTACGAGCTACTTGAGCAGCGATTCTGGTCCCTCGAGCAACAAAATGCAGAGCTCACTCAAATGCTGAAAACTTCAATCGCGCAACAAGCTCAAGCTCTTGCGGCCAACACTCAGGTCAGGCGACCGCCGTAAGACTCTCATCTCGAGGTATTACAACAATTCCTTCCTGGGACTCAAATCTCCCCCGCGTAACTAGCAGTGCGCCAGCCTCTGTCCAGGGCGATCCTTGCCGAGCCACTACCCAAGGGATTAGTACCGCCCAACCTGGACAGGTACGTAGGGACAAGCGATCCGGACGAGCACCTGCAGGCTTTCCAGATTGCCATGCAAATGCAGCAGGCAAGCGACGCCGCATACTGTAGCGCATTCCCAGCCACATTTTGGGGACGAGCTCGGGAGTGGTATATGAACCTGCCAGAAGGCACCATTACGTCATGGGAAGGTTTCTCCATAATCTTCTCGCAGAAGTATGAGTGCAAGAAAACGAGGACAGTCCCTTCAGGCGTTGGTAAGCTTGAGGCAGGGGCGAACCAATCGCTGAAGGAGTTCTTTGATGAGTGGACTGGGGTAGTCCAATCCATCCGAAGGGTAGATCACGAGATCGCTGCGGCAAGCTTATTCCAGTCGGTCCACAACGACAGGTTACAGGAATCACCGCTGCAAGTGGCCCCAAAATCACTGTCCGACTTGGAAACTAGGGTACACAAAATTATATTGATTGAGGAGCAGTTGGCGGAACCTTTACCAGGAGCGGCGAAGAAGGAAAAAAAGCCCGTTTCAGGGAACCAGCATGCCAGGTGGCGCCGCTTCGAGAGATCGCCATACGGGAGAGGACACCCTGAATAGAAACGAGTATATCGAGAAGAAAGGACAGACTACAGACCTCTCCCAGAGTCGTGAAGGAAAATCTTACTGTATATGCAGCATAAAGGACATACCATAAAGTGGCCTGAACCGTTGTTCACTCCGGCGGACCAACGAAGTCACCGAAAATTTTGTGACTTCCACGATTCTCACGGGCATACCACTGAAGATTGTAGAGAGTTGAAGAATGAAATTGAAAGATGGATAAGCGAAGGAAGACTAAGGGATTTCATCGTAAGCACTAAGTGAAAAGTTAAGGCACAAGAAGAAGATCGCCGAGATAAAGGAGAATCACAAGACAAGAAAGGCGGTGTTTTCACCCGCCTGAAAGAGCCACAGGGTGACGAAGACATCAAGAAGAAGTCTCGACCAGAAGTGAATCATGTTTATCAAACCATTTTTGGAGGAGAAAGTTGCCCAATAAAAAAGGTAAAAAAGGAAGAAGTACAGGAGTTAATGATGATCGACCGAGTCAACCGCCCAGTGCTGGGTTTCTCGGAGGAAGACATGGCTCGTGTTGGAGGTCCGAGCTTAGAAACGATGGTAATCTAGGTGGTAACATGCAATAGCCGAGTAGAGCGAGTCATGGTTGATGAAGGAAGCTCTGCAGATATCATTTTTTGGGAACTGTATAAAAAGATGAACTTACTAGCCAGCTTGCTCAGACAAATGAAGACAACCATTTCAGAATTTTTGGGACACACAGTTCCCATTAAAGGGATCGCCACAATAAAGATAACTATTGGAGACAGAGATGTATAGGTGACACGATACATCGACTTCCATGCCATGGACTGCCAGTCTACATACAACATGATTCTGGGGCGACAGGCACTCGCCGCTTTCCAAGCAATCTCATCCCCGGTTCATCAAGTGTTAAAATTCTCCACTGAAGAGGGAGTAGGATTCGCTTGGGGACACCCGGACATCACCAGAAGGTGCTATAGAGCGGTGACTAAAAGCATCTGCTTCACCATAGGCTTAGAGACGGAGAATGAAGGAGAAAGAGTAACACCAGCGGAATCTGACGTCCCAATACCACTTTTGGAGGAAGATGTAAATAAAACAGTCCGAGTGTCACCCTACCTAGGAGACAAGGAAAAACAAGAGTTGGTTCAGTCACTCCGGGAGTTTTCACACCTATTCGCATGGTCACTCAGCGACATGCCTGGAATCGCTCCATACATCATCAAACACTCTCTGGCAATCGAGCCCGGAAGTCGCCCAGTACGGCAAAAAAGATGAAACATTTTCAGAGAGAGGCAGTAGGCTGTGGCGATAGAAGTGGAAAAGCTTTTAAAAGTAGGGTTTATCAGAGAAGTACAATATCCCGAGTGGTTGGCCAATATTGTTCTCGTGAAGAAGTCGTCGGGAGCTTGGAGAATGTGCATTGATTTCACTAGCCTGAACGATGCTTGCCCCAAGGATCCATATCCTTTGCCCAACATAGAGCAGCTGGTAGATGCAACAGCGAACAATGAAATATTGTCCTTTCTGGACATGTTCTCAGGCTATCATCAGATACCCCTGAATGAGGAAGACCAAAAGAAAACAGCGTTCATGACACCAACGGCGAACTATTGCTATCGAGTGATGCCATCTGAACTCAAGAATGCTGGAGCAACTTATCAAAGGATGATCGACACAGTTTTTGCAAAGTCGGGAGGAACTTGGAAACATATGTGGATGATCTCTTGGTCAAGAGCAGGAAGTGTAGCGATCATCTAAGCGACTTACGAGAATCTTTTAACACACTGCAAAAGTATTCGCTTAGGCTAAATCCTTTAAAGTGTGTGTTCGGAGCGACATCGGGAAAATTCCTTGGATACCTTATAACCAGACGAGGAATAGAAGCCAACCCTGCACAGATTGCAGCAATTAAAGCCATGGCACCCCGAAAGACCATGAAAGAAGTACAAGTTTTGTCTGGAAGATTGACGGTGATCGATCGTTTTATCCCTAGGATTGCCGATCGCTGTGCCCCATTTTTTGCAACTTTAAAGAATGCGTCAAAGTTTGCTTGGAATGAAAAATGTAACAAAGCTTTTGAAGAGCTGAAGCAGTTTTTAATTACTCCTCCTGTACTTGCATCTCCAAAGTTAAATGAAGATCTATTTCTCTATATCGCAATCTCTCCCAAAGCAGTTAGCGCGGTCTTGGTTTGAAGAGAGGATAAAAGTGAGCACCATGTTTTTTACACAAGTAAGACTTTAATCGACGCAGAAACAAGATATCCGGCGATAGAAAAATGGCTTATGCTGTGGTTTGCGCGGCTAGGAAGTTGCGGCCATACTTTTAGGCACATACAATACATGTGCTTACCAATCTACCAATTAAAAATGCGCTAAGGTCCATGAGCGTAGCAGGGCGATTGGCTAAATGGGCAATCGAGTTAAGCAAATATGACATAAGATACCAACCGAGAACAGCGATCAAGGCTCAAGTCCTAGCGGATTTCGTTGTGGAAGTTTCTGTACCAGAGGATGTTGAGGAAGGTCAAGAGTGGACACTATTTACGGATGGCGCCTCGAGTAAAGGAGGGTCCGGTGCCGGAATAGTTCTAAAATCACCAAGAGGAGTTCTCCACGAGGTGGCGCTGCGATTCGCAACTAACAAAATAAATAATGCGGCAGAATATGGAGCCTTAGAAGCCGGGCTACGAATCGCCAAGAGTATGGGAATTACTAACATCAGAGTTTTCTCAGATTCTGCAATAGTAGTCAACCAAGTAAATGGAAGCTTTGAGGTAAAAGAAGAATCGCTTCTCCCTTATTTCGATGAGGTGTAGCTACTCGTATCTGAATTAAAAAAGGTCACTATAGCACAAATTGCCAGAGAAGAGAATTGCCATGCAGATGCACTTTCAAAATTAGCAACAGCGACAGACTTCGAAGAGGGGCGAATGGTCACGGTGGAAAAAGAGACAAAAGCGAAACAATGCTTCCAAATTATCAATGAAGATGGGAAAAGCGACTGGCGAACACCCATTATCCATATTTTGGAATATGACACGGTGCCAAGTGACCCTCTCGAAGCAACCAAGCTACGAAGGAAAGCAGGAAGATGCACCATAATAGGAGGCGAGTTATATCGAAAATCCGCAATGGGCCCATATCTATGGTGTTTAGGAGAAGAGGATGCAGCCTGGGCCCTGGATGAGGTGCATTCGGGTGTGTGTGGCACCCACTTGGGAACAAGAAGTCTGGAAAGGAACTTGATCTACCAAGGTTTCTATTGGCCCACGATGAGGAAGGAGGCAGGCGATTTGGTAAGAAAATTCCATAAGTGCCAAGAATTCGCAAATTACCACAAAATACCAGCTACAACTCTTCAACCGAATGTCAGCCCATGGCCATTCGCAAGATGGGGAATGGACATCCTAGGCCTATTTCCAGAAGCCTCAGGAAAAAGGAAGTTCCTCATCGTGGCAGTTGACTATTTTACTAAGTGGATTAAAGCAGAAGCAGTTGCGAGCATCACCGCTAAGCAGATACAAAAATTCACATTCAAGAATATCGTCACTAGGTTCAGAATATCAGAGAGTATCATCTGCGACCATGACACTCAGTTTGATTCATAAGTCTTCAAGGAATTTTGTGACGACCTAAAGATAAATTTAAAATTCGCCTCGGTCGCTTATCCACAGGCCAATGGACAAGCGGAGGCAACCAACAAGCTCATCCTACAAGGGTTGAAGAAGAGGGTGGATGGGTGCAAAGGCGTGTGGGTCGAAGAGCTTGACCACGTACTATGGGCTCACCGAACGGCTTACAAGACGGTGACAGGTGAAACACCTTACACATTGACATACGGAACCGAGACGGTCCTCCCAGTAGAAATTTCAATCCCATCCATACGAATCCAGGAGTACAGTGACGAAGTAAATGTACAAGAACTAATGCTCAATGTCGATATGATTGAAGAAAGAAGGGAAAAGGCACATATGCGATTAATCACGGAGAAAGAACAGCTGGCTAGGCGATACAATTTGAAACTCTAACCGCATCACATCACACTCAACGATTTAGTGCTGCGAAAAATTTCCAGACAAGCGATCGGGGCAGCTAAGCTTAATCCTTGTTGGGAAGGCCCGTATAGAGTGCGAAGGGTAGTTGGTGCCAATACCTTCAAGCTGGCCGAATTAGACGGAACAAAGATCCCAAAAACATGGAAATCCATGCATCTTAGGCGATATTATGATTAAAATATCCCTGTAAGAGATGCGAGTTCTAATGAAATGACCAAGTGTCAAAGTGTTCTTCCTCATTCGACAACGCTTCACCCATTAAAAATCGCCATGTAAGACCTAAGGGCATTGAAATTTTTATGTAAGACCTAAGGGCATTGAAATCGTTAAGTAAGACCTAAGGGCATTAAAAATCGCCATGTAAGACCTAAGGACATTGAAATCGTTAAGTAAGACCTAAGGGCATTAAAAATCACCATGTAAGACCTAAGGGCATTGAAATCGTTATGTAAGACCTAAGGGCATTGAAACCACTAAGTAAGACCTACGAGCATTAAAAATCACCATGTAAGACCAAAGGGCATTGAAATCGTTAAGTAAGACCTAAGGGCATTAAAAATCGCCATGTAAGACCTAAGGGCATTGAAATCGTTAAGTAAGACCTAAGGGCATTGAAAATCGCCATGTAAGACCTACGGGCATTGAAACCATTAAGTAAGACCTACGGGCATTAAAATCATTGTGTAGAACCGAAGAGCGTCACATAGGGCCTAATGGCATAAGAACCAATAAGAAAGAATGCAATTCAGATCCCGGATAATGTAAGCAAAAGGTGAAATAAAGCGGTAAGGTGAAGGGAATTGAAATGTTTTTTGAGCAAGGAAAGTAAAGCAAAATAACATAAAATCAAAGGACAGTTTCTTTATCCATGCCACCAGAGCCCTTGTCGCCAGACTTGGAAGGAGTAGAGGAAGAGTCGAGGCCCTTGTCGCTGGAGGATGGGATGGAGTCAGGGAGTGGCGGCTGAACCTCTGAGCCATCAGCATCTGCTGCAGTTTCTTCGCGCTCCGCGCGATCAGCATCCCGGAAGGCAATCTCCTCATCAGAGTTGACTGGGTCGGGGACCCCAAGAATATGGCGATTGAGACCTCTGAGAACAGCCCAAACCATCTTCCGACCAGGCCAGCTTTTTTTGGGGAAGAGGTTGTAAAACTCATTGCGACAGCTGCGCATTACCACGCGCATGCTCTCGCCAAGAGAATGGGTATAGTATGCCACAACTTCGTCATACTGAGCTTTCGCGGCAGATTGTTCGCGATCTGTCGCTGATTGAGCTGCCAGAGATTCATTTAGCAGCTCTTTAGCACTGTCTATTTCAGCTATAATCTCGTCCACACTGGCGATCTTCGACTGAGCTTCCTCCAATTCGGCTTCAAGGCCGGCATGGCACTCCTTAGCAGCCTGCAGATCTTCCTGAAGAGTCGTCTTCTGACCCTCCATTTGAGTGACTCGCCCAGTCACCTCGTCCAAGCTCTACTTCAGGGTGCCAGCAGCGACAGTTGCTGCATTCGCTAGGCGCTAAAACAAAAAAAACAAAAAAAAATATAAATAACAGGTTAATATTAGGCGGCGAAAGCAAAGCGATAAAATTTGGAAGAGTGGAATGGATAAAACATACATGTTCTTCATTATGAAGAAGGGTAAGGTCCATGCGCAGCGAATGAAGGTTCTCCGTTTCTGCCTTCAGCTTCTTATTTTCCTCTTGCATGTGTTTGCACGCAAAGGACAAATCGCTGTGCTCAGCGACAGCCTAGCAGCAGAAATGACATACCAAAGTTGTAAAAAATAAATAGTAATAATAAAAAGAAAGGGGGAGAAAGTCAGATGACAACGAACAGCAGTACCTGAAGGAGTCGAATAGAGGTCGCCCCATGCAGGTCTGCGATCTCTGAGCCCTCTCCAGGCGCGGTCACTCCCTGGTAAATGCCACGAGAGAACTCTTCCATTATATCGCTCGCCATCCCGAGCGATATATGGGAAGCCATTGGATGAGCGACAACAAAGTAAGGTAATCGGAAACGTCCCTCGCCTTCCCGGCCAGCAGGAGTCGGGTGATCAAATATGGCATTGGCTCGCTCCGACCAAGAAGCTCGGCGAGGCCGATCGATGTCGATCGCTGGCGGTCAAGAAGAGTCGCGAGGTGGCTCAGTAGGGCGAGGGTCGAGCGCGGCTGCTGGCTCCACTTTGTTAGCAGCCAAGTCCGAGGGAGAAGGAACAGGCTCGTAGGCGAGATAGGAGTCATCATAATTAATGGGATCCATGTCGCCTTGAGTGGATTGGCTGACAAGCTCTCGTATGGATAGGTCGTCTTCATCCCTCAGCGACTGACGGCACGAATGTCAGATTAGAGGCTCTTTCTCCTCGTCTTCAACGTCCACGACGAGTTGAGGGAAGGTTGTTGGAGACTAGAGGACTCGCTCGCCTTCTTTTTTGACTTAGAAGCCCCGACCTTCTTCCTTTTTGAGGAAGCAAGATCCCCCTCTGCTTCGGATGCCTTCTTCTATTTAGTGGAAGCAAGGTCCCCTTCGGCTTCGGACGCCTTCTTCTTTTTTGAAGAAGCAGGCCCCCCTTCGGCTTTAGTCGCCTTCCTTTTCCCTTTGTTCTTTTCGACAGAAGGTTGGCCGACAATAGGAGGAGCACGAGAAAGCTCGAGGGGAGTCTCGCCAACGGGTCCTCGCGCAGTAGTACTGATGAGACACTCGGAAAGGCTTACCGATCCTGAAAGAAAGGGAAATGATTGATGAGTTGCAAGAAGAAATAACAGTTACAGTTCGGCTATCCAAATAAAGCGACCCAGTCCGAAGGGAGGCGAAAGAATGCTCCTTCGAAAAAAGGGAATCAATGCTCCTAAAAACTCAAGAATACCTCCGCGAATCCCCGCCTGAGCAGTTCTCAAGCCTGCCGTGATAGACAGATGATGGCACTCAAGAAGAACTTGACGCCGCGAGAGTACTTCCTCTGGGTAGGGACAAGATCAGTATTAAAGCGACTCGCATCGCCTATAGACCAGGTAGAGGGAAGCAGAGAGGTCCATTGGCGATCTGAGGCGCTTGGGTAAAAGTAGAAAAAGGAGTGGTACCAGGTGGGGCGAGGTTTAGGAGAAGAGTAAGCCCCCTTCTGGGAAAATTCTGTCCAGCGACAAAAACTTATGCCATTTAGAGTAACTTTGGCATAATGGATTAGCTGAAACAACCGAAGGGTGGGGGCGATAGCCTTGGCCTCACAAGTGCACTCGAAATCAGAAGCCGAGGCCCAACACCCGACATTAAAGGCACCAATAGAGGAACCAAAACACTCAAGCAAAGCGACTACAAACGGAGACGGCGGAAGGCGAAGTCCGTTGGTGAAGGCCTCAGTCCAAATGCCATGCCATCCAGGAGGGCAATTGCCGATGGTGGAAAGCCGAGAGGCCACGACGAATTTCCAGGTAGATGGCAGCAAGGAGAAGGGATGAACATGGGTGATTTTCTCAGCGGTTCCTGAGGGAAAGTATCCAGGAACAATTACCCTGCACTCGTCACAAGGGCCCCCCTGCCACATCGATCGCCAGTTGCCGATGGTGTAAGATCCAGTGACCTTACTCGTCTCAAGGTTAATTTCAACGTCGTGATGAGCTTTTTCAAAACCAACCTGATGAGGGCCCCAGAAAGGAAGAGCGGGAGAGTCATCAAGATATTCCTCCATAGCATCTGAGGTTTGGATAGGGGAAGTCTCGGTTGGGTGTGGAGGATTTGAAGGTGCTCGCTCAAAAGAAGAATGAGTGGTAGAAGAAGAAGAAGAAGGATCAGTGCCTAAAGAGTAGGTGATGACACTCGATTTGACGTGATTATCAGCCTCATTTAAGCGACATTTCCTTGCTTGAAACGTGGTTTTAGGGGTAAAATAGCGAATATTCACTCAACTACCCTATTTCCTACTGATTTGGTTACTTTGGCCCTTTTTGGGTCTATATGATGGTTTTCTAGTGTTTTTTGTGAAAGCACAGGTTTTTGCCATCATTTATGTAGCCACGGACGTGTTCAAGACCTCAAGGAGTGAACCAGAATCGAACCAGAAATCAAACCAGAGTCAGAACCAAAGATCCAACTGCCCAGCACAATGTTTTCGCCGAAAACACTATGAAGTTTTCGGCGAAAATACCTTCAGAAACGCACAGGCGGAATGAGCTGAATTACACTGAAGTTTTCGGCGAAAATACTATAATGTTTTTGCCGAAAAGTTATGAAGAAATCAGCCGACGGAAGCAGCAATTTACAAAGGAATTTTCGGCGAAAACTCCCTTAGGTTTTTGGTGAAAATTCCTTCACAAATCCGGGGACTTAGGGTTTAAGTATAAATACTTAAACCGGCGGCCCAAAGAAGAATCAATCATTATTCATATTTTCACAAATCAAACTTTTGAGAGTCAGTCGACTCTAGGGTCGATAGATAGAGTTTAGAGAGTTCGAAGATCCGTGGAGAGATCGTGACGCCATCCTTCCACCTCGAAGAGCTCGGAGCTTAAAATTGAAGATCTAGCAGATTAAAGGTGCGAGGAGTCGTCGAAATTAGGTTTTACAGTTCTTCTCTGTCTTTCCTACCTGAGATGTATTCTTTGTCTGTCTTCGATTCTTCTGTATTGAATATGAGTAGCTAAACTCGTAGAGCTTAGATTAGATGAACCCTAAGTGACCCAGGGCTTTAAAGCGGTCACGGATCGGCGGTGATTAGATTCGAAATTCATTCAGTTTCTTCTTCATGTTTGACTTGTTCTTTGTTCTTTGTGTTTCTTGTCTGGTTTGGCCGCCTAGATTAGATTCTTTTTAAGCTAAGGATAGAAGCGAACGCTCGCCTTACTTCAGAACATCAAGTTGAACAATTAACCTTATAATTGGAGTGTGCCTTTCGTAGGAACCGATTAGGGTTAATCCACTGCAAGAGTAACTCATAAATCGTTAGAATTTGCACCAGTTAAGTTAAGTCTTTGCGAGAGGCGACCGTACCCGAGCGGCTAATTAATCGTGGTAGCTAGATCGGATAGAGCGAACGTTTGCCAGTCTTAAACCTAAGGGTCAGGAGTTATGGTGGTGTCTGAGAATTGAATGAACTAGAATCGGAAATTGCTGATCTGTCGATTGCCTATGCTCTGGTGATCTAAGGGGGATTCGAAATCTAAGCTTGTCTGTCTTCTGTCTTAGTCAATCAATCAATCATTTTTCGCTTTAATTTCATTTCAATTAATCTTTGCATTTTTAGTATAGAAGTCGTGGAACTCACACCACGCACAACCTGTTTTAAACCTGAGTAATTTGCCAACATATTTGAGTATATAAGAAGAAGAGACCTCGAGTAGAATACGATCTAGTCTACCTTGGTAGGTTAGTTATTTGATACCGCTAAAACTGCAACATCAAATTGGCGCCGTTGCCGGGGACTCTTCTAATTGTTTGAAAGAAGAGTTGGCAAATTATTCTTCTACCTTTCCGCCTTACCATTTAATTTTCCTCCATATTTCCATGATTTACCTGGGTAGTGCTTCTTAGTTTTGATTATGCAGGATTACAGGTGGGATGACCGGTACCGAGAGTGGTACAAAGCACCATATCTCGAAGACTCCCAAGAGATGGATTTACACACTTATGAGCATCAACAATGGATGGGAAGCACCCAAGCCGCGATCGACAACCTCCAGTCAATGGATGATGCTGTTGATGCATTGAATGCCGCGCTCAAGCGACTAGTGCAATCGAAGGGAGAAGATGCTCAAGAGCATTTCGAAGAAGAGCCAGAAGCTACACACCACCAGCAAAATCACCAAGAGGTGTATATACCGGCTCATCAGCATCGACAACAGATGGCAAGAGTAGAATCCGCCTTGGATGATCTCATTTCGAAGCTACAAGCTCGTAACATGGTGGATGTCGAGCTCGAGCAACCAAATCCACTAATGGAAGAAGATGCTCAAGAGCCATACGAAGATGAACATGACAATCTCACCCATAACTATTGCGAGCTAGAAGCATCTGATGAAGAATCCTTGGCGGTGGTGGATGAAGACATAAAGCCAATCCATCCTGATGTTGAAGCCGAAGAGGAGCACGTAGAGATTGAGGAGATATCCTCACCTACATTTCCGCCGAGTCAACCTGTAGAGAAGATGGAGCTCATTGATCATGTCACGCCGTACTACCTCTTTCCTCTTCCAGTAGGAGAATTCGAGAAGAACTGGTCATCCAAACAGAACCGCGATCTACTGGAGCACTACCCGGCTGCATCACCCTTCTGGAGTGCTACATGGCACTCAACCGCTGGCCTTGAAGAAGACAATTGACTTCAAGGAACTCCTAAGTTGGGGTCCCTAACAGGTACCGTCCGGCTCAAGGACGTTAAAAGAGAGCGATTCGTGGAGGCAACCCACGGCTGGAGTCCGTTTTTGAATTTTTGAGTCAGTCTTTTTCGTCGTTCGAATCAGGTTCGGGGGAGCCAAAGTGTCAGTTTAATTTCCTTTCATTTTGATTTGTTTTCTATTAGGTTTTTAAAAAAGAAAATGAGTTTTCAAAAAAAAAAAGTATTTTCGGCGAAAAATAATAAAATTCGCCGAAAACACTTTGCAAAATCAAACAGTACGCGTCCTCTTTATTTTTGCCTATTTTCGAAGATGTTTTCGCGAAAACTTCCATATTTTTCGCCGAAAACTTGTGTCTGTTTTGAAAATCAGTTTCCTTTTTTTGGTCCGATTCTAACGCATACTTGATCGTCCAAATCGGAGCTCTGTAGCTCCGGTTATCCCCGAAACAAGTTTTTCACGTTTTTGGCCAATTTCGTCGCTTTCCGTTCATTTTCTTGAGTCGTGTCTAAAAGGTTAGTTGTTGGATTTTCAATTTCGAATCTTTTGACATGCTGATTATTGAATTTCGGCGAGTTTAATTTTGGTCTACCTCATTTTGCGTGCCTGCTGTTTCGGTGTGATTTTTTTTTGAACTGTTTGAGCTTAGATGAACTAGATTGCTCTAGGAGTGTCTTGCCGTGAATTTGAAAAAAAAAAGAGTCAAAATATTTTCAAAATTCCCCTAACCGTCTTTGTTCAACTTTTATTCCGTGTGGATCCGGGACACTTGTCCCGGTATCCTTTTGATCTTTTTGTTGTTTTTGTTTTGTAGGAACTCGAGTAGCTACTCCGCTCCACTCCGGACTCTCCGTGCTCATCCGCTACACTGAACATCACCTTCCAGGTTCTTCGTATCTCTCTACTCTAGATTAGTTCTGTGAGGACACAGAACCGTTTAAGTGTGGGGTATGATTCTAGGATTATGCATGATATTGCTTGCTATCTATGATTCTGTGGTTCAAATTTGAAATTTCTCTAGCATAGAATTGCTCAATTCTTGACTTTTGATGTTAAATTGACTTCAATTTTGAACAATGACGTCTAGAGTGTTCCACTTAGAACCTGTAACCAACGTGTCAAAACTGATATTAAATGAGTCTAGGTCAGAACAGATCACAAATCACTTCGGTAGTTGAAACTTGAATTAATTGAATTGATTGACTTATTAATAACAAAGCTCGATAACACCATTCTAAGATGATAAATGCTAGCTTCTTCCATGTTTTTCACTCCATATTTGTTCACCTGTGATTGTGGCTTGAGATTAGACAGAAATCCAATTCGAAATCTTGTGTAAAAAGTTATAACTAGTTAGGATCAAATGGCTAAATTGTTAAATCAAGTAATGAAGTTGTGCAAATTAATGCTAAGTTCTTTAAAGTGCTGAAAATCAAAGCTAGGCAAGCCCGACACCTAAGTGAAGTGTTCGGGTTGAGCACTAGCAAAGGCACAAATACTGTGAGCTAGGCAGGTCCAACACCTAAGTGAAGTGTTTGGTATCGAGCACTAGTATGCAGTAAATAAATTAAATGGAAGAAGTCGAAACTTGAAATGAATCGTTGTTTAAAGTGATCCTAGCTAGAACATGTAACGTACAGATCTAGAAACGGATGAAGTCGAGTCGATAGCCACGTCACTTTTCCTACCTCCACATCCACATCATGGCTAGAGCTTAAAGTCTTTTTGATTAGAATTGGTGTTATCGTAGTCGGTTAATCATAATTAATTGTTTTGCCAAGAAATGAGCTTTGTTAAAACTACTATTTGAAGTGTGCAGAAATTAGTGAGATCGAAAACTTGTTTGGTTGATGTTCTTGCATGTGTAGGTCACTTTTTCTACGTGGAACAGTCTAAACCAAATTGTTAGAATTGAATCTCGGTTTAATCTCGTGTCATTTGTGAATTTGAGTGTGTTCTAGTTCAGTTTGCTTGAGGACAAGAAAAAGCTTAAGTGTGGGGTATTTTGATGACACTCGATTTGACGTGATTATCAGCCTCATTTAAGCGACATTTTCTTGCTTGAAACGTGGTTTTAGGGGTAAAATAGCGAATATTCACTCAACTACCCTATTTCCTACCGATTTGGTTACTTTGGCCCTTTTTGGGTCTATTTGATGGTTTTCTAGTGTTTTTGTGAAAGCACAGGTTTTTGCCATCATTTATGTAGCCACGGACGTGTTCAAGACCTCAAGGAGTGAACCGGAATCGAACCTGAAATCAAACCAGAGTCAGAACCGAAGATCCAACTGCCCAGCACAATGTTTTCGCCGAAAACACTATGAAGTTTTCGGCGAAAATACCTTCAGAAACCCACAGGCGGAATGAGCTGAATTACACTGAAGTTTTCGGCAAAAATACTATAAAGTTTTCACCGAAAAGTTATGAAGAAATCTGCTGACGGAAGCAGCAATTTACAAAGGAATTTTTGGCGAAAACTCCCTTAGGTTTTCGGCGAAAAATTCCTTCACAAATCCGACGACTTAGGGTTTAAGTATAAATACTTTAACCGACGGCCCAAAGAAGAATCAATCATTATTCATATTTTCACAAATCAGACTTTTGAGAGTTAGCCGACTCTAGGGTCGATAGATAGAGTTTAGAGAGTTCGAATATCCGTGGAGAGATCGTGATGCCATCCTTCCACCTCGAAGAGCTCGGAGCTTAAAATTGAAGATCCAACAGATTGAAGCTGCGAGGAGTCGTCGAAATTAGGTTTTACAGTTCTTCTCTGTCTTTCCTACCTGAGATGTATTCTTTGTCTGTCTTCGATTCTTCTGTATTGAATATGAGTAGCTAAACTCGTAGAGCTTAGATTAGATGAACCCTAAGTGACCTAGGGCTTTAAAGCGGTCACAGATCGGCGGTGATTAGATTCGAAATTCAATCGGTTTCTTCTTCATGTTTGACTTGTTCTTTGTTCTTTGTGTTTCTTGTCTGGTTTGGCCGCCTAGATTAGATTCTTGTTAAGCTAAGGATAGAAGCGAACGCTCGCCTTACTTCAGAACATCAAGTTGAACAATTAACCTTATAATTGGAGTGTGCCTTTCGTAGGAACCAATTAGGGTTAATCCACTGCAAGAGTAACTCATAAATCGTTAGAATTTGCACCAGTTAAGTTAAGTCGTTGCGAGAGGCGACCGTACCCGGGCGGCTAATTAATCATGGTAGCTAGATCAGATAGAGCGAACGTTCGCCAGTCTTAAACCTAAGGGTCAGGAGTTATGGTGGTGTCTGAGAACTGAATGAACTAGAATCGGAAATTGCTGATCTGTCGATTGCCTATGCTCTGGTGATCTAAGGGGGATTCGAAATCTAAGCTTGTCTGTCTTCTGTCTTAGTCAATCAATCAATCATTTTTCGCTTTAATTTCATTTCAATTAATCTTTGCATTTTTAGTATAGAAGTCGTGGAACTCACACCACGCACAACCTGTTTTAAACCTAAGTAATTTGCCAACATATTTGAGTAGACAAGAAGAAGAGACCTCGAGTAGAATACGATCTAGTCTACCTTGGTAGGTTAGTTATTTGATACCGCTAAAACTGCAACATCAGTAGGAGTGGATTTGGTTCTGACTATCGTCGCTGGAGCTCATGTTTGGGCAAGAAAAACAAAGAGGAAGGCCACAACAAGAAGAGATGTTTATAGCAAAAGTGAGGGAGAAAAGAAGAATCACATACCAGGAGGTCGATGGGGAGCTCCAGACATCTGAAGATGAATAAAAAAAGGAGAAGGTCGGTTTTCTGGTCGTCGGAAGTAAGAATGAAGCAGTAGGTCACTAAAGAAATGAGAGCGGAGGAGCACAGAAGTAGCGGGAGCGTAAAGATAAGAAAAGAGGAAGAAAGGGGTTTATAAAGGCAGTAAAATAAGTGGGAAATGGAACCGTCGCAATAAGTGATTGGGGAGCACGCGCGGTTGAAAGGATGTGCTAGTAGCCCTAGGCAATTATGACTTTCAGGAAGTTACCAAAGTGCCCCAATTTTCCCAGCTTCTCCAGCAAGATAGAGGGTAAAAGACCGCGATACCGCAAAAGCTGAAAAGGCACACGTGCAAAGGAAAATTGACACGGGTAGCGATGATAGTAAGATTCGGAAGCGATATGTATCACGCGCACAGAATCGACTCATTTACGGTGGAAAGTGCTAGGCAAAGTATGTAAAAGTCGGAGGCGAAAGGATGGTTACTAGATCAAGAGGCCAAGGCGATTGCAGAGCAAAAGGGTAACACAACGATAAAGGGCAAGCGACTAGAAGCCCTCACCTAAAGTAAAAAATGAGCTAAGGGCTTGGGGGCAATTGATGGGCCCATCCTCCAGCGATCGTAAAAGAGGTGGTGAAGATAGTTGAAAGCCCTTTCCCAAGCAAAGCTTAGCTAAGGGCTTGGGGGCAACTGATGGGCCCCTCCTCCAGTGATCGTAGGCCTGGTGGATAGTCCATGATCGACGTGGGCTAAGGCGACATAATAAGCGGCCCAAATGAACAAATGGCACACTCCGGCCCAAGGCGCAAGGAAACCCTAAGTGGCGGCCCAACACAGCCGCTCTTAGGGTTCCGAGGAGAAACGAACATGTGTCAGCATCCTGCGGGGTCTACAAACGAACAGCCAGGATCTAGCCTTGGCGACCAAGGCAAGGGGTACTATAAATACCCCTCACCCTCCGCAGGACTAGGGGACCACAACATTAACTAGCAGACAAACACTCCGCGGTACGACATTCGCCCTCCGTTTCCATTCCTTTCCTTAAACTGATCCTCTCACTTCCCTTGAACTAACTACCCCCTACTACTTACGAGGTACACTATCATTTGGAGACCAACGCACTTGGGCTTCCATCATTGGGCCAGGCGACAAGGCTGAAACAAGTTTGTAAGTATAGATAATTTAGTGTTTGTAGGTTAAAATTTAGAATATAGGGTTAATTTTATTTAATTACCACTAATCATTTAGTGTTCGGCAACATTGTAATTGTTAAGTAAGAAGTAAAAAGTAAGAAATAAAAAGTAAGAATCAAGAACACAACATATTTATAATTTATTGCTTAGTATAAGTAAGTTTTAATAAATTATACTTTATAGTTTATTGTCAAAACGTCTATCATATCATCAATAGTACAGGGTTTAGGGCGAGTGGTAAATGACTAATTGTTAAGTACGAACTTAGAACAATGTATGCCGAGAACAATATGATTGATAGTTTAGTGGTAACTAAGAATTAAGAACAAAACATCCACAAATAATATATAAGATCAATTGCGCATTGATCGATAGTGTAATGGTAGATTGGTAATATAAATTTTGTGGGTATTAAATGACTAGTCATTATGATACGGTTCATAATTCAATGTCTATTGTCTAATAACTGAATAACTGCTTAATTGTTAAGCATGACCTAAGAACACAATGTTTACCGAGAATAATATGATTCATAGTTAGTCGTAATGATCAATAGTTTAGGGTTTAGGGTTTAGTGTTTAGGATTTAGGGTTTAGGATAAATGAATAATTGTTAAGTACGAACTTAGAACAATGTTTTGTCGAGAATAATATGATTGATAGTTTAGTGGTAACTAAAAATTAAGAGCAAAACATCCACAAATAATATATAAGATCAATTGCGCATTCACCAATAGTGTAATGGTAGATTGGTATTTGGTAGTATAAATTTTGTGGGTAGTAAGTGACTAGTCATTACGATATGGTTCATAATTCAATGTCTATTGTCTAATAATTGATTAATTACCTAATTGTTAAGCACGAATTAAGAACATAATGTTTATCAAGAATAATATAATCCATAGTTAGTTGTAATGATCGATGGTTAAACTCATTAATAATTAGTTTTAACTCAATAAATATACAGGGTTTAGTTTACTAAATTATTACTTACATAAAAAACAAAAATACTTAGTTAGTTAATTGTTGTTACTAACTTACTAAGAAATAAGAATCTAAGATTTGTCCAAAAAAAGGTTACTAAGATTCTAAATTTCAATTTTGAACCCCAAATTTGAGAAACTAAAAACTCAACCCCTAATTTCCATTCTAAATCTGAAGGCCCTTTTGTGCACGTTCGAATCAATGAGTGGTTAAAAGGTCAATCTCTCCAAGTCAGCGACATTGTTCAGTTCAAATACGCCACTTTCTAAACAGTCAGAGTACTTAGCATCTCTAGGAGTTCCAGCCTTTAACCCGAAACAACGTTATCTAGGACTACCATGCATCATCCTTTGGTCCAAGCAAGAAACCTTCCAATTCTTAGAAGATCAGGTTTCCCTACGTTTGAGTAGTTGGAAGCGTCATTGCCTTTCTCCAGCTGGAGTCCACACACTCCTAAAATCTGTGATCGTTGGGCTACCTGTTTATGCCATGTCTTGTTATCGCCTGCCGAATCAATTATGTATCCGCCTGAATAGTCTCATGGCCAATTTTTGGTGGGGACAGGTTGGTACAACCAAAAAGCAGCATTGGATTTCATGGTCCCGACTATCACTACCCAAAAACTTAGGGGGGTTGGACTTCAAAGATTTTATCCTCTTCAATCAAGCCCTTCTGGCTAAGCAATGCTGGCGCATCCTCCAAAATCCAGAGTCACTACTTGCCAGGGTTTTACGAGCCAAATATTTCGAGGGGAAGACAATCTTGGACGCACGTGCGGGTGCTCGTCCCTCACCTGGCTTTCAAAGTCTTCTGCATGGTCTTGCTTACTCAAAATTGGTCTCCGTTGGCAAATCCGGTCTGGTTTCCTCCTCCGCCCATTAAAGGTAAATTGGATCCCAGCAGATCTTCCTACTATTCCAACTTTACGGTACAGGGGCCCTTATACTGGTCCCCTTTCCATTGCCGGCCTGATTATGAATGGACGCTGGGATAGAAATCTACTCCTGGCTCACTTCACTGAATCCTCTATATCTGCGATTCTCCTGTTGCCTTTTCCATTGACTCCTTACTCAGACTCTCAAATATGGCATTTCTCTAGGTCAGGGGTCTATGCCACGTCTTCTAGCTATGATTTGGCATACCACCTAAAACGACCGAAGAAAACACGAAAAGACACCGTCATCATCCAAGATGCTCCCTTGTGGTTGTCATCCTGGGAAATTCAAATTTAGCAGAAGTTCAGATTCTTCATCTGGAGAATGTTGCATCGGATTATCCCAACCATGGAATGTTTGATTCTCCGGGGCATGGAAGAGCCCATAACCTGCCTAGTTTGCCTTTCTACGGAAGAATCACTGGAACACATGTTATTCGAGTGTCCGATTTCCCTTGCTTTTTACAGGATGGCCCGTCTAAACCCACCGCCTTTTGTTAACACTCATTTTTCACTCTATTGGAGATCCATCCAACTCCATCAACCCCAACTTGCGCCAGTATGGATTCTTGCCTGGTGGAGGATTTCGAAGGGGAGAAATCATGTGGTCTTCAATCTTGCTCAATTTTCAGTTGAGGCCCTTTTCCGTCAATTTTCCTCTCATCTCTCCGAACTCTCCTTTTTCAACCAACCTCATGCTGTGCCCCTCCCCCTCCAGTTTGCCCCTCGTCCACCCCGATCGTCGTGGGAACCCCCGCTACCTCATCGCCTGAAAATCAATGTAGATGGAGTGGTCCACGAGCCCCTCGGGGGGGTACTTCGTTCTGCCTCGGGTGTCATTCTCCACGCAGTAGGGACGCCTTATCCAGGTAATTCAGACCCTTTCATCCTAGAGCTCTTAGCCTGTAGAGATGCAGTTGCTTGGTGTGTGTCTTCTAGTCTTTTCCAAGTTGACTTCGAAGGGGATGTTGAGTTGGTCTCCAAGGCAGTTCGTGGACTTGACGTCTCGAGATCTAAGGGTGGGGTCATCATTCAAGAGGTGGCCCATCTTTTAGCTTGTAGTCCAAACTTCAAGCTGCTCTCAATCCGTCGGTCAGCTAATAGAGCCAGCCATTTTGTGGCACGTTTGGCTCTTAGATATCTCACAGGGGGTGTTGCCGGTAGTCCTCACTCCTTGGGTAGATTGTAGTTAATTTACCGCTTACTGTCTTGATTCTCCTCTGGGAGCTATATTCGTTACAAAAAATCCATTTATCGACACTTCACACTTTTGCTTTGGCTTTGGCTTCATCTTCTTCAACACTTTGGGGCTAAATATTCTCATCAGCCGGCGGACGAGACAACGAAGAGACCCACACCTCTTCCAGACGAGACGAGCGAAGAATGGTGTAGAGAAAACTCTGTTAACTGATTGCTGGTTAGTTTTTCATTTTTTCCCCTACATTGGTAGGGGTGCTAACTGTTTTTTTGCTTCATGTGTGATTTCTTGGAGGATGGGAGTGGGCGTGGGAAGGAGTAGTCAAGTAGTGCTAAAATGGGGATGCGGTGATGAGAAGTAGATGATGAGAAATAGAGGAGATGGGTTGTGATTGAAGATGATGGATCATCATTTTTCTTGATCGGTTCGAAAAGTGAATGGAGTAGGAATTGGTGGTGTTAGGAGTCGAGTTTTGAGTATTGATTTTAATTTGTTGTTGTTGTTGTTGTTGATACTAGTCTAAAAGCGGTAAAGTTGGGAAGACATATTGACTTTGAGGCCGCACTCATGGATAGGTATATGCATGATGATGATGAAAGTCTTGTGTTGCTGCTGCATCAGTGGCTGATGATTGGAAGTCAAAAGAGTTGATTGCAGTGGTATGAATCTTGTTGGAAATTTTGTTGTCAGGAGGGGAGGTGTCTTTTGTGTCTTTTTAATTCTTGTATTCCAATACTTGTTTATTTCATTGTCTTTGGTTTGGTGTCTCTTTAATTCTTGTATTCCAATACTTGTTTATTCCACTTTAGCGCTAATTGACTACTCCTTCCCATTTACTATGTTGTTATATACCCTTATGAAAGTAGCAACAACAGCACAACAACAGCACAAGTAGGTAGTAAGAGCTTTATAACAACATAATTATAAGGTTACTACTTACAACTTACTACTTACATATGTTGTTGTTGTTGTTACTAGAACTAGAACAACACTATGTTTTTTCACTAGTTTAAACTGTTGTTTCTGTCTATGTCTTGCAATCGAGCTCGTTTAGGCTCACTAACGAGCCAGTTTTGAACCGAGCCGAGCCGAGTTTGAGCAAAAAAAAATTGGCCGAGCTGAGATCGAGCTCAATTGTGAAAGCTCGACACAAGCTCGAGCTTGAGTTCAAACCAAACGAGTTGAGCTCGAGCTTGAGTTCAAACCAAACGAGTCGAGCTCGAGCTAGGCAAAGCTCGGCCCGACTCGATTCGTCAGCTACCCTACTAAAAGTGAAGAAGAGTCGAGACGACACTTTCAGAATAGTGAATGACTTGACCAATGAACCTTCAGCCGTTCAACGACACTAGGATTAGAATATAGTTTTTTTTTTAACTTTTAGCTCTGTGTGGTTAATGTTGTTAGATTTCATTAACCGTGTTGTATACTATTTCATTGCAAATCCATTAAAATTCTACTGAACGATGGTACCTGAACCAACCAATTTTATGGTTAATCGCACGTCGTAGTTTTTGGTGCACCTAGACTAAAAAGTAGTGGTGAGAGTTAGTTAACTCGGTCATTAATCGATTAAAATCGATCAACCGATCCCAATAAGTTGTGACCAATGACCAATCGATAAAAAAATTGGGTAAAAACCAATCAAAATTCGATCAACCGGAACTTAACTATTTTGATCGAAATAATTTGCCAAATTTTTATCGAATCTAATTGATTTAATCGATTCTAACCAATTTTGATATCTTATAACCAATTTAACCATCTTTGACCGATTTAATATACTTTTAAACCAAAATAAAATGCATAAATTCTATGTAAACCGAATAATTGTAAATCATACACTACAGAACTAAGCATTTTCATTAGAACTCATTATTTCATTATCGTTTCGGTCAAGTTCGATCAAGGTTGATTAACTACAGGTTAACCATTAACCAACTTGTTGAAAAATACTTAGCTGTCTTCCGGCCGACCAATCGATTAACGGAATTCGGCAAATTAATCAATTTTGACCATTAATCTAAACCGAATTACTAGACTTACTAAAACGTGTTCATTTCCTTATTGCTGGTACCTGAACCCACCGTCTGATGCATCTAACGGTGCAGAATGCAAAAAACTTATGAGACTTGGCTTGCGCACTGATACACAGAATAGATGTTTCTGTGATATAAAATGATTTCTGCAATTTTTAACTCGTCACATCCAATTCAGGAAATCAGGAAAGCTTTCTCCCCAAAGTTGTTTGTGAAAAACCCTCGATCGAATCTCAACAACAATGTCTCCTCCTCCTCCTCCAGGCCTTTACTCCAGCACCAGCACCTTTGCTCTAGTACGATTCTGTCTTCCCTCCTTCGTTTCTTTTGGTTCCGACGAAACTAGACATAGAATCTAGTACATATTGGGATGGAAATTCTCAAATATACTGATCCTTATTTCTATATAGCTTCGTCGATTTTTGCAAAATTGTGCTAAGATCACTTGAATTTGTTCGTTAATTTCAGTTATGATCTTGTCAGGTTTTTTTGGCCTCTGGTAGGTGGCTCGTGTAACAGCGTTTTCGACTGGTCTCATTTATGGCAACTTGAAGCTCAAGTATCTCAAGGTACGTTTGGCTAGTTTCTTTAGTTTTGGATCTCCAAATCATATTCTTAGGGTTTCTTGGTTAGTTACTAGAATCAGAATAGGGGCATTTGGAATTACTGCGTATCTATAATATCAGTTCTCTTCAGCCAAGGCGTTGATTATTATCTTCTCAAGGCAATAGAGTATATCTTAGAAGAGAATTAGGGTGTCGGTTTCAGATGGAATTATCGTCTTCTTTCAGATCTTCTGTGCAGTGATATGTGTGAAGTTTGAATGTTGTTGCTGTTAAAAGTATAGCTTGATAAAGCAATTATGGAAATCATTGAATCCGTTCTCACTGAAGCAATGCCTAAAAAACCAGTTGTCGGTTTTGGCCTTAGAGATGTGTCGGTTAAGCAGTTAACCAAGCTAGAAGAGGCAGTAAAATCGAATCCTTTGTGCTTTTATACTGATTGGCTGCAGTGAATGACAGATGAAGTTATTTTTGGGTTTTAGTTCCACCTAATTAAGCTTTGATTTAGCATGGTCATTACATGTCTGTGTTCTGGTTTGATATTCAAATTGACAGAGTTTGATTGACAGATTTTTTTTCCCTCTTGTGATTGATTAACAGGCAAAGGAAAAATTGCATAAGAAAGTTGAAGCAAAGGCTCAACATTAAGGGACATGAAGACAAAGGAGATGTTGGCTAAGGTCTAAGGAAATAATAATCCATTTTAACAGCAGCATCACTAGTGTTATTTGTCTTACAAATATGGCCCTGAATCTTCTTTCTTGCAATTTTGTTGTTGGCAGCAATACTAGTGAATGTTTGATTGTGTTAAATCATACTTAGCTTTGCATTTTTTAGTGATCGCCTGTTTGCTGCAATGTGTTTCTTTCTACGCAGTTAGAATCTTCTTTTGTCGGTGTTGTTCGACTATTTGGTCTGTTCTTTAAAAGCCTTGAACCGTTGTTTTGTTTTCTTTAAGAAGGAAACTATGTTATCAACATTTCAACAGAATCTAAATAGCTCTATCTCAAACTAAAAAACTGACAAGTGTTGGTGTGAAATTGTTTCTTCCAACTTGAAAGTGAATTTTGATGCTTTGACGGTGGCCACTATACAGAGTTTGGCATTATTACATTTATGGAAAGGATAAGGTTGGAAAGATGCCTTTACCTCTGCTACTCTCATTCCATTTAGTTCAGTTTGTTATAGAAGATGACAAAGGAAAAACATAGGGAAAAGTGGCAGGCTACAACAGACTGTGAGACCATACCTAATGGGCTAAGAAGCAACAAAAAGCCCAATGTAAAATAGACCTTTGGAATTAAATGGAGAAGAAGAAGAAAAGTCTTCTTCTATATTACCCTCTCTCAAGCTGGAAGACAGAGATTCTGCATTCCAAGCTTGGAGATCATGAAATGGAATGGAGTTGGTTCTTGGTGAATACATCGGTGAGTTGAGAAGAAGCTGGAACATAAGAGGCTTTAATCACTCCTTCTGTAATTTTCTGTCAAACAAAATGGCAATCAAGCTCAATGTGATTGGTTATCTAGTGGTAGACAGGGTTCGTGGCAATATGCAGGGCTGAACGATTGTCATAGTAGAGACGAGCTGGTCCTTGACGAGGAACTTGAAGATCATTCAGCAGACTCAGAAACCATTGAATTTCACAGGCTTTAAAGGCCATTGCTCGATACTCTGCCTCTACCGAGGATCTAGAAACCATCGATTGCTTCTTAGATCTCCAACTGAGTAGAGAGTGTCCAATGAAGATGGAATAACCAGATATTGACCGCCTCGTATCAGGACACCCCGCCCAGTCCGAATCTGTGTAAGCATGAAGCTGATGAGTAGAGGTCACGGAGAAAAACAAACCTTGACTTGGGGCTCCTTTGATGTATCTCAGTAATCGATGCGCTGCAGTTTGATGTTGCTTAGTTGGTTTATCCAGGAATTGTGATAACTGTTGTGTGGAAAAACAGATATCTGGTCTAGTCGTAGTAAGGTACATCAGCTTTCCAACCAATTTTCTGTACTCTGTGGCATCAATCTGTTTCTGTGCATCTGCAGTTAATCTCGCTTTTGGTTCCATAGGTGTGGTGACAGGTTTAGCATCCGTAAAACCCCATTCATCGAGGATCTCCAAAGCACACTTCCTCTGGTTTAGATGCAAACCAGTCGAATTTCTTACAACTTCAAGTCCCAAGAAGTACCTCAAAGAACCTAAATCTTTGATCTGAAAAACTTTATCATGGTAAGCCTTCACATTAGTGATTTCCTTCATATTGTTGTCTGCCAAGATTAAATCGTCAACATAAATCAGAATCACTGTGTGGTTAGCTCCTGCCCCTTTTGTTAACAAGGAATAGTCTCAATTGCTTTGTTTATAACCAAGATTAATCAATGCTTCTGTTAACTTAGGAAACCACTGTCGTGATGCTTGTTTCAGCCCATAAAGTGATTTAAGTAGTCTGCAAACCTTTCCTTTCATTTTCCTTTATAGCTAGACCTGGAGGTACTTCCATGTACACTTCTTCATGTAAATCTCTGTGTAAAAAACATTGTTGACATCTAGTTGCTTAATGAACTAGTTCTGTGTTGCTGCAATAATAAGTAATACCCTTACAGTTGTCATTTTAACCACTAGAGCAAATGTTTCAGTATAATCCAAACCTTCCTGTTGTGTATATCCCTTAGCTACCAGTCTAGCTTTGTAGCATTCTATGCTCCCATCAGACTTGAACTTAACTCGATAAACCCACTTGCATCCAATTGGCCTTTTCCAGCAGGAAGATGTTCAAGTCGTCATGTTTGATTTTGATCAAGTGCTGTGAGCTCATAAGACATAGCATTGATCCATTTTTTTGTGTTTGCGGGCTTCTTTAAAAGACCTAGGTTCATATAGGGAACTAACAGACAAGCAGAAATGTCTAAACCTAGGATGCAGAGTATCATAATTAAGAACTTTATCAATGGTGTGCATACCTTGCGTTGGCTTTGACTCTTGCTGTGGGGAGGATGAGGAGTGATTGGTATCAGATGTATCACATGTTGTGGACTGAGATAGTAGACTAAGCCAACTAGGTAAGTGGGAGGTCGAGGTGCTCTATATGGTTGTTGTAATTGAGATTGAGGTGGGGTTCTTGTGTGAGGGGAAGTATGTATGTCTGCACTATCTGAGGTGTCTGGACTGGTTGGTATATATGTGTCATCATCTGAGGTTTGTTGTGTTGGTGTTGATATGGCAGGCGAGTATGGGGGGCTGGTTGTCTCAGGGTCAACAACAATGGTTTGATAATTGTCGATGTCTGAATCAAGACTGGGATGAAAGGTCTCGGCTGTTGGAGGAAGAAAGGGAGGAGAGGGGTTGTGGTTCATAGGGAAGGTGTTGATGGGATTAATTGGAGCCTGTGGGCGACCAAGGTCAGAATTAGAAGAAGGAAGATGAAGGAAAGGAAAGACATGTTCATAAAACACCACATCACGACTAAGGAAAACATCATGAGAGGCCAAATCATAAAGTTTGAACCCTTTAGTACCGAGTGAGTAACCAAGAAAGACGCATTCACGAGCACGGGAAGTGAATTTAAAACGTTGACTAACAAGTGTGGAGGCATAAACCAAAGAGCCAAAAACACGTAGGAAAGAAAAATCAGGAGGTTTTCCACGAAGAAGTTGATAAGGGGTCTGATTTTGAAGAATAGGTGATGACAAACAATTGATTAGGAAAACAACATGCCTAATGCAGTCATTCCAAAAACTCACACTACAACAAAAATAACTTATAGTCGGAGGCCATTTGTCGAAGCCAAAATGCCCCCGACAATTATAGTCGGGGGCTAGCCAACAATGGTCGGGGGCGTATAGCCCATGACAAATATAGTCGGGGGAAATTTTATCGGGGGCCTGACCCCAAACAAATCCATGTCATTGTCGGGGGCTAGGCCCCTGGCAAAAATGACCCCGACTAAATTTGGTTCATGGGGCCAAACCCCTATGTTAGTCAGGTGCATTATTGTCAGGGACGGGTTTTAGTCGGGTGCTTTAAATTGTCGGAGGCCACGCCCCCGACTAAATGTGTGGTTTAGTTAGGGGTGTGGCCCCCGACTAAATGGGTGGCTATTTTTATTGGGGGCTTTATTGTCAAGGGCTACACCCTCGACTAATGAGTGATTTAGTCAGGGGCGTGCCCCCCCCCCCCCCCCCCCCCCCGCGACAATAAGCCTTTGACTATTTTTGTCGGGGGTCACGCCCCTGACTGAACCACTCATTTAGTTGGAGGCGTGGCCCCTGACTATTTTAGTCGGGGCATGCCCCCTAATGGTTGGTTAAGTCGGGGACATGGCCCCCGACAATAAGGCCCCCGACTAAAATTTAAATTCCTCCTTAAATTTTCTCAATCTTCCAACTCATTCTCCCCATTCTTTTCATTTCCCCTCTCCCTCAACTCTCTCAAATTCCCAACTCACCAAAGCCGCCACCGCCCACCACCGTGGCCGTCGACCACCGCCGCCACCACCACCGTGGCTGCCGCCACCATCATCGCCTTTGTCACCACCGTCGCCACCACCACCATCGTCGCTGTCACCACCGTCGTTGCCACCACCGCCGCCGCCGTCTACCACCACCGCCTACCCCCTGAAGACCATTAGATATATACGTAATATTTATTATAAATGTAAAAGTAAAAATAATTATAAATGTATATATTTATAATTATATATAAATAAAATAAAATAATTTAAAATAATTATTTCATATTTATTATTCCATATTTCTTAATTCTTAAAATAAAATAAAATAAAATAAATTAATAATATATATATATATATAGGGGGCCACGCCTCTGACTATGGCCCCCGACAAGATCAGTCAGGGGTGTGGCCCCTGACTAAATGGCCTCCCCCTGTTTTTGTTAGCGGCCATTTAGTTAGGGGTCACGCCCCTAAGTATTTTATGTTTGTCAGAGATGCATTAGTGGGTGGCTAGACCGAAAATAGGGGGCATGGCCCCCGACCAAATTAATTAGTGGGGGCATTGCCCCCCTCTATATTCAGTTTTGCCCCCTATGTGACCTTCTTGTTGTAGTGTCAAAGGCAAACCATCCTGATATTTTAAAACTCTAGCTACAGTCCAAAATATGCTAATGTTTTCTATCGACAAGACTATATTGTTAGGGTGTTTCGACACAGCTTGTCTCATGGATAATGCCTTCTACTTGAAAGAAATTTGTGACTATGAACTCTTTAGCATTAAATAATCATTTCGTATTCGTTTGACTAGTTTACCAAATTCTTTAACTGTATAAGCACAAAAACTCTTGACAATATCTTTAGCTTCTGACTTATGTTTCATGAGCATGACCCAAGTAACACGAGAAAAATTATCAACAATGGTTAGAAAGTAAGAGTAACCATCGTAGGAAGGCTGACTATTTGGACCCCATGTGTCAATATGAATCAAGTCGAAAATAGCATTAGAAACTATTTTTTTATGAATAATTAGGAGATTTTATTCAATAAAAAATGGTCAAAGTATATCCAACCAAACCGACCCCAACAAACACACTAAGAGAACACAACCCCTTAACTAGACAACAAGCTAAACACTCACTAGATTAGACATTCAACCTCTGCATTAATCCTGCCCTGAATCACTTCCATTGCAACAACAACTTCACCAGCACTACGCCTGCATCACTCATACCAAGTATGGCTGATAATGGCACGAGCCATCATTCTACCTTTCTGCTTGCATAAGAGCTGCCACGCCACTTGCTCTGAATTAAAGTCATGAACTCATACCAATCTATAGAAACTGGAATCACAACTCTAGCAGGTTGGAAGAGGCCACGCACAAACTGACATTTACAAAATATGTGATCTCTGCTATCCACCCCATCAGCACACATCATGCAACTGTAAACCCCACATGAAGCTTACATTGATCTAGTAATAAGCTTTCCTCTCACTACCATCCAAAGAATCATGCAATGCTTAGGAATACTAGGATTCCCCCAAACTATATCAAACCAATCCTCCAAAGCGTTCCTCTTTTTAATGCTATCCCACACTGTGCTTACTGAATACCTATCCATTAGCTTCCCATTCCACTTAGGATCAGGTGAGCAGTCAATATAACTCTTTGCTGCATCTCTTGCCTTAAAAATCTTATTCCATATCCATGAAGAGTTCTGAACAGATTTACAGTCTGACAAGGTCTTCCCTTTAACTCTGTATCTCATTATCCAAGCAATCCAAATCGATCCACTTCTTGAAATCATATTCCAAATTTGCCTAATGATGCAAGCCAAATTCCAATCTGCTAGACTTCTCACTCCCACCCCACCCTCGTTTTTAGGGTAGCATATGACACTCCATGCTGCTTTAGCTTTCTTCCTTTGCACACCATCCACTTGTTAAAGGAAATCATTGCAAATCTTTTCAACTGCCTTAATCTCAGCTTTGCTTAAAACAAAAGGCAACTTTCTCTGTTTGGCAAAGTGACAGATAACACAGGCATGAGATGATCTGGTAACTATACTAGAGTGTAAAGACTGCAAACAATGAATCTTAGAGTGGGACAAATGACCAAGGCGATAGTGCCATAGATCAAACCCTGAGGGTGGTAGAGAGGTGGATGAAAATGTTGTAGGTTGAGGAGATGGCGGGGTCAAGAAATACAATCCATTCCGTAGGCTAGCTGAACCAATTTCCTCCCCGTAGCAAGGTCCTGCAAGTGGCAAATTTCACCAAGAAATAGAGCAGGAATAGACATGGTTGAGTTTAATTTAGGGTCAAATACCTTAACAGTCCCGAAACTTTGGGCCAGGTTACAAATCAGTCCCGAAACTTTAATTTGTTGCAGACTCGTCCCGTTAGTACGGATTTCGTTACGATGTGGTCCTATTCACGCCAACAGGGACTTTTTTCTGGTGGTTTTGCCACGTCATCCTGTCCATGTCACTTAAAATATAATTAAATAATGAATTTAACCCATTTTGAATTAATCGCGAACCAACCGGTCAATTTAATTTTGACCAAAAAATCTTGAATCCCAATCATTTTCTTCCTAACCTAATCTGAAACACTGAAGGAGAGCCTTTTCGGCTGCCTCCTTCATCTTCGTAATTTCTTCTTCTACTTCTCTTCCCTTGCAGCGCAGCAATGGAACTCACCAGAAACCCAGAAGTATAAATCCTAGAATCGTTCGTCCTCTGTTATCAAACTCAGAAAGCTCACTGTATCTGGGAGATAAAATTTCATTTGAAACCTGAAGAGAGATGAACATTTTGGCCGAATCATCGACACCCACTGAGCTTACCAGGAAATGATGAGTGATGAATCGATGTTACGACAGAATTCATGGGTTAGCAATGTATTCTGAGGCCAAGGTACAAGCTACTATGCATATATACTCTGGCTAGTTTGTATTTTGCTGCAGGGGAACAGTACGTTTTTTGTTTTGTTTTTGATAATGGAGTGAAATATTATAAACAGCAAACCAGAAACTGTACAACAATATTATAAAGAGTGGAACCTCTAAAGATTGAAGCTCCCAACTTGCCATCACCAAAACCAACCTGCAACAGCCTAAAAGCCGCCCCCAAAATCCAAACAAAAGACCCCCCAGTAAGTAAAACCCGAAACACCCAAAAGTTGCCCCTGCCAAGAAAACCGAGCAGAACAGTAAGCTTCTTGAAGAAGCTAGGGGTTTCTAGTGAGTTCCATTGCTGCGCTGCAAGGGAAAAGAAGAAGAAATTACGAAGATGAAGGAGGCAGCCGAAAAGGCTCTCCTTCAGTTTCAGATTAGGTTAGGAAGAAAGGGATTGGGGTTCAATATTTTTTGGACAAAATTAAATTGACCGGTTGGTTCGTGATTAATTCGAAACGGGTTAAATTCGTTATTTAATTATATTTTAAGTGACATGGACCGGATGATGTGGCAAAACCACCAGAAAAAGTCCCTGTTGGCGTGAATAGGACCACATCGTAACGGAATCCGTACTAACGGGACGAGTCTGCAACAAATTGAAGTTTCGGGACTTATTTGTAACCTGGCCCAAAGTTTCGGGACTGTTAAGGTATTTGACCCGTTTAATTTATGAACAGAAACAAGGTTGAAAGTGAATGAGGGAACTAGCAGAACATCATGAAGTTTAATGGAGTATGAAATGGAAACTGTTCCAATGTATGTAGTGTGGTAACCGTATTTTGTCTGGGTCCTCGTTCCTTTCTTAGTAAATCTAAAGTCGTTCTGAAACTCCGGTAGTTAGCCGGGCACGCCATCTTAAAATCCGTGTTTTCAAAATGGAAGCTTAAGGACAAAAACCATCTTTGATGAATTGGTATCCAAAGAACTACAATTCCTATCTCTAAGTTCATGTGAGTATTGAAATTAGGGCTTGTAGGCTCCAAGGGAAAAATATGATCAATCTTTGGGCTAAAAGCCCATTACGGTGTTCTAAGGGGGTGGGCTGAACTCATGACGAAAATATGATGGGCTCGGCCGAACTCTGCAATCTAGTCAACCTTTTGGACTCGACCCGACTATGTAAACTTGGTCAATTCGGCCCGATGCCATTTTTGTCAAACAATCAGCTTGGCCCAAGTTTGTTTCTTTTAACAGCTTATTAACACACTCAACCAAGCCCATTCGGACCCAAACCATTCAGACCCAATTTAACATATCAAAGGACCCATTTGAGCAATTCTGAAGCCCCTCTTCCATTGACTGTTTGTTTGATTTTTTTAATGGTCATAGCCAAGTGGGGAGGAGTGGTTCTGAATTCTATAAAATAAGCCCTTGAGAGCCACAAGAAGGGGAGAAAAAAAAGAGAGCAGAGAGGAAAGTGAAAGAAACACACAAAGGAAAACAGTTCACATACACTACAATTTTCCCCCTTTCATCTCTCTAATTTCACTACACTCTTATCTTACCCCAACCCTCATTTTTACACTACCACAACCTCATCCCTCCTCACTTTTTACACTATCATAACCTCACCCCTTCTTCATTTTACATCATTAATCCACCTTCCCTCCATCACTCTACCCATAACACTCCACCTTTAGCTCCATTTCACCCAAAGTGTTCCACACCTACAAGAAAACACCATCCAAAAACTAAGTTCAGGTTTGAGATCCAAGTGAAAAGCCAAAGACTAAACTCAAAATAGATAAAGAAACCATCTAAAAACCAAGATCAGAGCAAAAGGGACGAAGGATCAAAGGTTAAAGAGGAGGTACAAAATAGTCCGAAAATTACACTCAAGGTGAGCACTCTCAACTACGTCACCTTCATAATCTCATCATTCATGCATCATACTCTATTTCACTATTGTTCTCTTTACTAAAAGTGTCTATTATTCTCAAGCACATTCCAAGAAATAAACATGTTTAAACCATTTGGACGAAACATACAAACCCTCACTCAAGTCAAGTATGATGACCAAGTAGATATGAATAAAAGATTGGTGTCCACTCTCGCTTACCACTAAATATATGCAACGGTTAAAAATAAACAAAAGACCGAAACATTTCACACATGCAAGTACTTGTTTCATTTCAATTGAGTTGTGTTGGCAAAGCTAATTAATGATTGACAAGAGGGTAACGACGACTAAATGAGTGAATACAGCCATTTAAACCACACGGACAGCCATACTACACCACCCAAACAACCAAGATCGGTAAAGGACATATCATATTCATATGTAATCCATAGTGGCTGGCTATATGAAACACGAACATATCTGTTATTCATTCAATTTCAGAATTATTATATCATAAACAACTTTGATATATTATCTAATAATATACTCTACGTGGTGGTCAGCCTACTTAAACTAATCTTAGTTGGTTGTTCGTTCCATATGAAAAGGATGAGAGGGATGTTTCTCGTATATATCCAAAAGTCTGCTTTGATTAATTTGAGTACTATGATTAATAACTAACTCAGATTTGGAGGAAAAGGCTGATACAAATATTATCAAATCATGCACTGCTTCCTAACCACTACCACTCCTTACATCCCCGAACTCAAACCTAGAAGCTCAAACCCTTTAAATCACCCAAACTCAGCCCTTTAAACCACCCAACACAGCCCTATTAATCATCAAAACAACCCAGAAATTCGACCATATAATCATCCCTATACAACCTATAAACACAGCATTTCAAACACCCAACTCAGTACTTCAAACGCTCCAAACTCAGCCATTTAAACCACACAAAAACAGCACTTTAAACCATCCAAAACAGCTCCTTTAAACCACCCAAACAACACTTTAAACCACCCCAAACAACACTTTAAACCATCCAAAACAGCTCCTTTAAACCACCCCAAACAGCCCAAGTAACTCACTAAGCTCCCGTTTAGTATCAATTTTTGTTTGATTCGAAAACAGAGACAATTTGGAAACAAACACAAATTGCAATCAAAGTGAAAGTTGAAAGTGAAAACATGTTTAGTTGGCACAGTTTTTTTTAATTGAAAACTGAAATCGAAATTGTGTTTAAATGAACATTATTGGAAGACTAATTTCAGTCCAAAAATAACCTAGCTACCAACTACTTCCTTTACGTATGATGAATCACCGAGTCACTCAAGCACTTTGAGATGATTATTCCATATTTGGTTTGCGATTGAATCACATCTTTCGGCCATTTCTCTGATTTGAGATGAATTGTTCATATATTTCGTTGCTATGAATGCTTCAACTGTTGCATCTTCCGCATCACTATCTTGAAATTGATCAAACAACTCATCTCTTGTAGCATGTAACCTGATGAAATTATGGATTGTGCAGCAGGCCATAACAATCTGTGTCTGCTTTTTGAAACTGTAACTACGCATAAATTTCAAAATCAGGAATCTGGCCTTCAGAACGCCAAAGCATCATTCGATAACATTTCGCAAACTAGAATGCCGATAGTTGAATAATTCTTCTCTCCCTCTGGGCCCTCCTCGTCGTCGAATCTCTTGAAAATGTGATGTAATACCTCGATATGGTGCCAAAAATCCAAGAATATTTGAATATCCAGAATCCACAAGATAATATTTATCTAATAATTAATAAATGAGTGTTACCTAATAATTACAATTTACTACAATACACTTAACACATAAAACTCACAATATCATATTATTCCAACCCATTCTTTAATATTTGATATGAATAAAAACAAAACTTAAATAATAAATAGAAAAAGAATCATGATCTCTTGAAAATGTGACCGCACTAATCAATAAATGACAAAAGCGTTAATATGAATTGAAAAAAGATATTTGAAAAAGTCAGAGATACGTATTGAAGGGTGGGCTGTTAGAGATTTCCATTTTTTCCTATCTTTTTTAAAAATTAAAATCAGCAATCACTTTTGTCAAAACATCTTTTTTTTCACTTCCATTAATTGCACTTGTTTTGAAAACATGTTTCCAAATCAAAAAATACAAAGTATAACTAAACATGATTTTCTTTTATTTTTTGAAATCACAAAACAGAAAGTGGAATCAAAGTGAAAGCAAAGTGATACCAAACGGGCCCTAAGTAAACCCACCCAAAACAACCAATAAAGCAGCCAACAATCATTTCTGGACAGCCAACATATCATCCTATTAATCATCCAAACAGGCCAGAAAATCAACTCCAAACAGCCTCATGACTAACGCCCTAAACCCCATAAATTATTCCCAGAACCAGTCAGCAAATCAGCCAAATAAACCGACAGTAATATCATACTAACGAACAAGCCAAATTCAGAATCAATAGAGGAAATATAAGGCCAAAGAGTTAGAAGGAGTACACCTGAGAATCAGGAATTTTATGCTCTACTTTATCCCTTCTTGCTTGACCAAGCAGTCACATTTCGCTCTCAGTATAATCAAAGCCTTTGTAACTCTTCTCGTTAACCCATCTATCACCAATACTCAGACAAGGAATAGAAGTTAGTCATCTATTACCAACGCCCAAACAAGGAATAGAAATTAGTCTTTAGAAATTGGGTCATTCCATGGACGAGTGCCATGCTTGCCTACTCCAATTGATTTCTACAATCATTGTCAGTTGTGAGCTTTCTTTAACCTTGAAGGATTTCTTCACTTTCTTTGCTGAGGCTGATCCACCAAACCAAAACAGCCTCGGCTTTCCAATCTGATCGTGACAAAGAATGACCTTGGATCTTCAAGTGCATTGTGTGTTTGGACATGGACAAAGTCGTAGGTGTTAACAGGGGCGTTGGATTTAATATAAACAAGATAGATAAACATACCATTATGCGTTAGTCTAGACTTCGACGGGATCAAGAAGGAGATCTTCGCAGAGGATTGCGACGAGAGAGGGAGATTCTGATCCTTGACTTCATCCGTCATCGATCGCCATAGGAGTGTCGGTGGTGACCATGGCCGAAGGCTAGCCGCCGATGATAAGGTTAGAGATCGGCGGAGGTCGAGAAGAAGGCGAAGTTCGTATTAGGGTTAGGAAGAAGATGGAGGTTGTTCTAGAATCGTGAGAGGACGACGGCTGTGACAAAATATCTCTAGGGTTCGTCTTAGATTAGGTTTATCCGAACCTAACCAAACTCTTGGGTCGTCGAAATGGGCCGAGATTGGGCCGAACCCGTTCAGGGTCTTCAGGTCCAGAACACATTAAATAGTTTCCGGGCTAGATTAAACCAAAATAAATTTACTTAATCCAATGGTTAAGATCTTAGTCTAATTACATGATGGTCTTGGGTTCAAAACACGTAGATGCCAACATTTATTTTTTTAGCTATCTAAATTAAGTAATTTGACAAAAATTAAATTTAATTAACACACTTTAAAAAGTTTACCCCTATAATTAAAATAGTCGGTCTAGTCTACTTTTCACACAAGATTGTTATGTTAAAAGTTGTAATAATCAAACGTACATTATTGTAAGTAAAACTTTTAATTTCGAAAGTTTATAAAAGGTTAATAGACGTTAGTACGCCAACAATTGTGGTGACGCGTTAAACATCTCTTCATATAATATACCTGGTATTCATCCCAAATGCTAATAGACGTTAGTACGTTGGCAATTACGGCGATGCGTTTAACATTCATTAATATAATATAATCTCGTCTAAACTCAAAGATAGTAGACGCTTATACATCAGTAGTAGCTAGGGTGCTTCGAAATCCCCAAAATAAGGCGTTAGTTTTTTGTGATTGCATGAACGCGCCAATATTTATCCTATATTTATTTCCTAATTAAAATAATATATTAAACCTCTCACTTCTTTGTGTTAATCATTGACGATAGCAACGATGCACATAAAAGTAAGACAAATTAAAACTCCCGAAACCCAATCATCGGGGTATAAATAGAACGCAAGTCAAAATGAACCTTTTAAATCGAACTACATGGACTTTGATCCCGAAATTTTGGGTACGTAGGCAGTCAAAATTTTGACTCGAGTCCAACCTTCCTCTAACATTTCCCCATCCTAAAAATAACCATTATATCGTTTAACACACACCCACAATAAAAAAAACTTATTGTAGTCTAGCAGTATCGACTTCGAGCCGGGCGGAGCGGGGGTGTTAACCCTTCCCCGCACGTAACCGACCCCCGATCCTAGAATTTCAGTTTCGCAGACCTTTTTGATATCCGGATCGAACCACGGCGGTTTGAACCGGATCCTCTGGGTGTTTGATCCACCCGAAGTAGATCGATGGCGACTCCAAAGAATCATTTTTTAAACTCATACCTCTCTTTTGCGCCTTCCGCGCGAGCCGACCCAACCCACGATGACGTTGCTAAGCAACTGTCACGTGCAATAACCCGAGGGTGCGAGGAAGGAGTGCGTTCCCGGACGGAAACATCCGCGACAGATGGCGACTCCGCTGGGGTATCAATAAAATTTCCTAGGGGCGAACTGCATTAATAAATTATGATAAGTTTGGGTGTTTCTTTCATTGATGTGTTAAATATTTGATGTCTATGATCATGCATTACATGGGCTCTATACCCGAGTCTTCACCATAGAAAAGAAGCTAGTAAGCGTTAGCCAGTTGCAATTGCATTGGCGTGACGAACGCCTTCAACTGAACCATGTCAATCCTGACTTCGGTCCTAAGATTGACGTGTCTAACTAGCCTGGAGAAGGCCAAGGTTAGACACAGTTCGGGAGCCAACTCCTTAGGATATCCAAACACTGCATATAGTAACGTTAGCAAGCTACCCAATGACCAACATTAAGTCCAGAGCCTTGCAACCGTGAACCCATTCGAAACAGGAACCTCTAGGACGTTTTCGACCTCTCGTACGATGTGATTTTATATGACAGTTTACTACTACGTGCTCATAAACATCATCATCATTTGCATTAGCATCATGAACATGATTGCATAAATTTAAAATTGATAAGTCATGCATACATAAAACCAATTCATGTCTTACTTCAGAAGAATCTCATGATGAACACAAGGCCTAGTGGCCCACAAGCAAGGCGACTGAATCTCCCTACATCGATGGAATCGTCAATCGCCTCGTCTAGTAGGCATAGGGCAAGAGCACCGCCGAGAAGGGAAACGACAAGAGAGCTAATGAACCTTTTACCACGAGAGCTAGTAACGAACATCGCCACTAGGGTCCTTATATCCAGGCCGGAACATGTACTTATGAGTGGAGGGCAACAACTCTTACTACGTTTGGCCAAACGGGATGCCCCAATAAGCACCTAGACTGGGTCCCAGGGTATGAAGGAATGAACATTCTCTACATCCCCCCAGAGTACTATGAGAATCTACCTCACGAAGCCCATTGTATCCTCCACTATTTCTCGGAGGCATATGTTATGGGACTAGTGCTTCGCAGGACTAAATTGGCTTCGTTGCTGAGTAAATGGGAAAAAAACCTTAAGCATGCCCCTTTGTTCGTGACATGGTTAGCAAAGTTTCTTCCCCTACCACGTTGGAAGGGATATCTGAGGGCAGAAAACTGTTCGGAATTCGTCTTTTGCACCTTCAAAACCTTTGGAACGTTGGTAGAGCACGAAGATGGATATACTATAGATTACATACGCACCGCGGTGATCCATACCAGCACTTGGGAGAACCCCATTCTCGAACCCCGTAGGCATCCGATCGCATGGAGGTGCCTCAAATTCACTTTGGCTTTCCTCAACAGTCTGGGAAATACTCCTCTGGTTCAAGCCTTGCTTAACCCAAATAATTATGACTTTGATGGACGGCTCAAGGAAAGAACAGAAAGCCTCTTCTCGCATGAACAACTGGAGAAGGATTCTCTGTGCTTATCTGCACATTTCGGAATGCGAGCGCGAACAATGAGAGTACAAGGGAGTATCGCGAAGCTCGCCAGGGAAGGAACACCAGGCATTAGTCTGATCGACGGGAATTTCACGTGAGTAGTAGTAGATTATGGTCGTTACACCTCCACTGTTTGAGGTGTACCTTTTGACTATTAGGGAGGGGAAATGATGTAAGAAAAATAATTGCCTTTCCTTTTGGATTTAGTACGCGCCGGTTGGTCGGTCGCTTCTAAGTAGAATCCCTTCTCTCAATTAAAAGGGATGTTAGGCTAAGAAAAATAAATGGGTCATTCCCATTAGGACCTTGTAAATGATCAGAGTTTGTCGGGTATCTGATCATCTTAGTAGAAAACCCGAATAAGTTTGGAAAGTGTAACCAGCTATCAGAGATCCATGTCGACTCTGAAATAGGGGATTACCCGTGTATTGCATCATTGAATCCCAACATTAATATAGTGTTCTTCTAATGTGATCTCTAATGAAGTACCCCCATTGAATTGGTTTATGTGCATGACTCATCATGCATTCATTCATTTGCATTCATAAACTTTCTAACCCATGTTTTATGTGTAGGGTTATTATCTCTGAAATCACTGTCTTTAGACAAGGGAAGCAAATCATGGAAAGGTTTACGAGTCATGCAGACAATGAAGCGAAGGTTATGTATGAGATGGAAAGGGAACAAATGATTACTGGTGACATGTATATACCCAAGTCGGCAAAATCATTTCTGCTAGTAAGAAGGATCAGAATGGTACCATTTAAGAAGAGATTTCTCCAAGGCATCTGGGCGTCATTTAATACGGAGGAACGTAACAAATTCTGGAATCGGTATGGCCATCTCGCAGAATTGACGCTCATACCATTCTCAAGCTCCATGATAACTGAGATGCTCAAGCATTGGGACCCATTTTACCATTGTTTCACGTTCAATGATATAGACCTTTCTCCATTAGCAGAGGAATACGAAGCCTTACTACAGGTAAAAAATAGAAGCCCTCGAAAGATCTTTGTTTATAACCCTGGAGTGAAAGTGGTGAATATACTCGTGAAACAACTCTCTATGAAAAAAGAATATGCTGAGACATTGCTTGTCAAACAAGGAGGAACAACATGTGTGCGAATAGACCCTCTGCTTACATATATGGAGAAACCAAAGTCCGACCTGTCAAGGGTCACAATGATGCTGCAGTTTTAGCGGTATCAAACAACTAACCTACCGAAGTAGACTAGATCGTATTCCACAGGGTTTCTACTAATTGACTACTCAAAGAAGCTGACAATTTATTCAGGTTTAAGCACTTAGTGCGTGGTGTGAGTTCCACGACTTCTAATCTAATGAACAAAGGAAAATAAAAGAAGGAAAAGTAAAAAGATTGACTAACAGGAAGATAGACGAACTTAGATTTCGAATCCCCCTTAGATCACCAGAGCAACGACAATCACAAGATCAGCGGTTTTCAATTCTAATTCAATCGGTTTCTATACACCACCATAACTCCTTACCCTTAGGTTTAAGACCGGCGAACGTTCGCTCTATCCGTTCTAACTACCAAGATTAACTAGCCGCCCAGGCACGGTCGCCTCTCGCAATGACTTAATTAACTGGTGCGATTACTAATGATTAATGAGTTACTCTTGCAGTGAATTAACCCTAACCGGTTCCTACGAAAGGCACGCTCCAATTATAAGGTTAACTGGTTGAATTGATGTTTTAAAGAGAGGCGAGCGTTCGCTTCTATCCTCAACTTAACAAGATTCTAAGCTAGGTGATCAAGGAAGACAAGTTTAAGCGCCAAAGCAGGGAACCGTCTAGCGACTAACCCTAGCTTGCAAAAACCTAATTTAGGCGACCAACCAGAGAAGAAACATAAACAATCAAGAACAAAACAACCATGCAAAGAGAAACTGATTGAACTTCGAATCTAATTACCGCCGCTCCGTGACCGCTTTAAAGCCCTGGGTCACTTAGGGTTCATCTAATCTAAGCTCTACAAGTTCAGTTACTCATATCAGAAACAAGAGAATCAAAGGCAACAAAGAAGATCATCATACAGAGGAAGAATAGATAAGAACTGAAAACCTAATTCTGACGACTCCGGCGAAGCTTTAATCTCCTGGATCTTCAACTTTAGGCTCCGAGTTCTCCGAGGTGGAAGGATGGCGTCACGATCTCTCCACAGATCTTTGAACTCTCTAAACTCTATCTATCGACCCTAGAGTCGGTTGACTCTCAAAAGTCTGATTTGTGAAAATATGAATAATGATTCTTAGGTATCCTCTGTCTGCCGGCTGCCTCTATTTAAATAGGTACGATTAGGTTTCCAATACAGCGCCGGATTTGGAAGGAATTTTCGCCGAAAATATCAAATAATTTTCGGCGAAATCTTTAGTTAAAATCCACAGTGTGATTTCTTATAGGATTTTCGGCGAAAACTTAAGGAAGTTTTCTCCGAAAACTTTAGTGTAAATCAGCCTGTGAGTTTCTGAAGGTAATTTTCGCCGAAATCCTCATAGTCTTTTCGGCGAAAACATTGTGTTGGGCAGTTGGATCTTCGGTTCTGACTCTGGTTCTGATTTTGGTTCACTCCTTGAGGTTTTGAACACGTCCGTGGCTACATAAATGATGGAAAAAACCTGTGCTTTCACAAAAACACTAGAAAACCATCAAATAGACCCAAAAAGGGCCAAAGTAACCAAATCGGTAGGAAATAGGGTAGTTGAGTGAATATTCGCTATTTTACCCCTAAAACCACGTTTCAAGCAAGGAAATGTCGCTTAAATGAGGCTGATAATCACATCAAATCGAGTGTCATCAATACCCCACACTTAAGCTTTTGCTTGTCCTCAAGCAAACTGAACTAGAACACACTCAAATTCACAAATGACACGAGATTAAACCGAGATTCAATTCTAACAATTTGGTTTAGACTGTTTCACGTAGAAAGAGTGACCTACACATGCAAGAACATCAACCAAACAAGTTTTCGATCTCACTAATTTCTGCACACTTCAAGTAGTGGTTTTAACAAAGCTCGTTTCTTGGCAAAACAATTAATCATAATTAACCGACTACGATAACACCAATTCTAATCAAAAAGACTTTAAGCTCTAGCCATTATGTGGATGCGGAGGTAGGAAAAGTGACGTGGCTATCGACCCGACTTCATCCGTTTCTAGATCTGTACGTTACATGTTCTAGCTAGGACCGATTTAAACAACAATTAATTTCAAGTTTCGACTTCTTCCTTTAATTTATTACTGCATACTAGTGCTCGATACCAAACACTTCACTTAGGTGTTGGACCTGCCTAGCTCACAGTATTTGTGCCTATGCTAGTGCTCAACCCGAACACTTCACTTAGGTGTCGGGCTTGCCTAGCTTTATTTTCAACACTTTAAAGAACTTAACATTGATTAGCACAACTTGATTACTTGATTTAACAATTTAGCCATTTGATCCCAGCTAGTTATAACTTTTTACACAAGATTTCGAATTGGATTTCCGCCTAATCTCAAGCCACAATCACAGGTGAACAAATATAGAGTGAAAAACATGGGAGAAACTAGCATTTATCATCTTAGAACGGGGTCATCGAGGTTTGTTATTAACAAGTCAATCAGTTTAATTAATTCAAGTTTAACTACAAGAGTGATTTATGATCTGTTCTGACCTAGACTCATTTAATATCAGTTTTGACACGTTGGTTACAGGTTCTAAGTGGAACAGTCTAGACGTCATTGATCAAAATTGAAGTCAATTTAACATCAAAAGTCAAGAATTGAGCAATTCTATGCTAGAGAAATTTCAAATTTGAACCACAGAATCATAGATAGCAAGCAAGATCAGGCAAATTCTAACATCCTACCCCACACTTAAACGTTTCTGTGTCCTCACAGAACTAATCTAGAGTAGAGAGATACGAAGAACCTGGAAGGTGATGGTCGGTGTAGTGGATGAACACGGATAGCCCGGAGCAGAGCGGAGTAGCTACTCAAGTTCCTACAAAACAAAACAACAAAAAGATCAAAAGGATACCGGGACAAGTGTCCTGGATCCACACATAATAAAAATCAAACAAAGACGGTTAGGGGAATTTTGAAAATATTTTGACTCTCTTTAAGTGGAGGATTGGGTGGTTTTCAAAATAGTTTTCGGCGAAAATAAGAGGGTGTTTTCGCCGAAAATTTTAGTTCAATTGCACTGCCGGTTTTTCAAGTGTGTTTTCGCCGAAAGTAACCATATGTTTTCGCCGAAAATAAGCGTTAAAGTCACTGCCTGGTTTTCAAGTTCAATTTCGCCGAAAACATTATAAATTTCGGATTGAAAATATGAAACAGGGAGATTCAGTGAAAACCAAAAGGCGATTTCGCCAAAAATGGGGTTGAATATTCGCCGTAAATTTTGAACTACTCGGGTGAAAATATTTTCGCAAAACCAGCCAACTTCAGAAAATCACAGTTAAATCCACAAAAATCGGAACGACCTCACTCAACTTGCGACTGACTCTATGACACACAGATTCTACACGAAAAATAATAAATCAAACAAACTGACACTTTTGGCTCCCCTGAACCGACTCTAAAATACTAAGTTCGACAAAAAATTAAAAACAGACTCCAACCGTGGGTTGCCTCCCACGAAGCGCTCTCTTTTAACGTCCTTGAGCCGGACGGTACCTGTTAGGGACCCCAACTTAGGAGTTCCTTGAAGTCAATCATCTTCTTCAAGGTGTGCGGTTGAGTGCCATGTAGCACTCCAGCAGGGTGATGTAACCGGTAGTGCTCCAGTAGATCGCGGTTCTGGTTGGATGACCAGTTCTTCTCGAATTCTCCTACTGGAGTAGGAAAGAGGTAGTACGGCGCGGCATGATCAATAAGCTCCATCTTCTCCACCTTATGATCATCTAGAGGTCTATCAGGATCGAGTATGTATGCTTCCAAACCCTTGACGTCTTCGATTCCCACGTGCTCGTCTCTGGCTTGATCTATAGGTTGGCTTGGCAGAAGCTCTATTGAGGATATCTCTTCGATCTCTTCGTGCTCCTCTTCGGCTTCAACTTCAAGATGGATTGGTTCTTTGTCTTCATCAACCACCACCACCAAGGATTCTTCATCAGATGCTTCTAGCTCGCAATAGTCATGGGTGAGATTGTCATGTTCATCTTCGTACGGCTCTTGAGCGTCTTCTTCCATTAGTGGATTTGGTTGCTCGAGCTCGACATCCACCATGTTACGAGCTTATAGCTTCGAAAGGAGATCATCCAAGGTGGATTCTACTCTTGCCGTCTGTTGTCAATGCTGATGAGCCGGTATATACACCTCTTGGTGATTTTGTTGGTGGTGTGTAGCTTCTGGCTCTTCTTCGAAATGCTCATGAGTATCTTCTCCCTTCAATTGCCCTAGTCGCTTGAGCGCGGCGTTCCATGCATCAACAGCATCGTCCATTGATTGGAGGTTGTCGATCGCGGCTTGAGTGCTTGCCATCCATTGTTGATGCTCATAAGTGTGTAAATCCATCTCCTGGGAGTCTTCAATATATGGTGCTTCATTGATGTACCACCCTTGGTACTGGTCATCCCACCTATAATCCTGCATAATTAAAACTCAAGAACACTACCCAGGTAAATCATGAAAATATGGAGGAAAATGAATGGTAAGGCGGAAAGGTAGAAGAATAATTTGCCAACTCTCCTTTCAAACAATTAGAAGAGTCCCGGCAACGGCGCCAATTTCATGCTCTTGTTGGTGTATCTCTTGGTAACCTTGTAGCATTGTAGAGATTTTATCAAAGAGGGAGTCAAATCTCGCCGTCTGTTGTTGTTGTTGATGTAGCATTTCTCGATAATCATCGGGATATGGTGCTTCATTGATGTACCGCTCTCGGTACCGGTCATCCCACCTGTTACCCTGCATAATCAAAACTAAGAAGCACTACCCAGGTAAATCATGAAAATATGGAGGAAAATAAATGGTAAGGCGGAAAGGTAGAAGAATAATTTGCAATTCTTCTTTCAAACAATTAGAAGAGTCCCCGGCAACGACGCCAATTTGATGCTCTTGTTTTAGCGGTATCAAATAACTAACCTACCGAAGTAGACTAGATCGTATTCCACAGGGTTTCTCCTAATTGACTACTCAAAGAAGCTGACAATTTATTCAGGTTTAAGCACTTAGTGCGTGGTGTGAGTTCCACGACTTCTAATCTAATGAACAAAGGAAAATAAAAGAAGGAAAAGTAAAAAGGTTGACTAACAGGAAGATAGACGAACTTAGATTTCGAATCCCCCTTAGATCACCAGAGCAACGGCAATCACAAGATCGGCGGTTTTCAATTCTAATTCAATCAGTTTCTATACACCACCATAACTCCTTACCCTTAGGTTTAAGACTGGCGAACGTTCGCTCTATCCGTTCTAACTACCAAGATTAACTAGCCGCCCGGGTACGGTCGCCTCTCGCAACGACTTAATTAACTGGTGCGATTACTAATGATTAATGAGATACTCTTGCAGTGAATTAACCCTAAACAGTTCCTACGAAAGGCACGCTCCAATTATAAGGTTAACTGGTTGAATTGATGTTTTAAAGAGAGGCGAGCGTTCGCTTCTATCCTCAACTTAACAAGATTCTAAGCTAGGTGATCAAGGAAGACAAGTTTAAGCGCTAAAGCAGGGAACCGTCTAGCGACTAACCCTAGCTTGCAAAAACCTAATCTAGGCGGCCAACCAGAGAAGAAACATAAACAATCAAGAACAAAACAACCATGCAAAGAGAAACTGATTGAACTTCGAATCTAATTACCGCCGCTCCGTGACCGCTTTAAAGCCCTGGGTCACTTAGGGTTCATCTAATCTAAGCTCCACAAGTTCAGTTACTCATATCAGAAACAAGAGAATCAAAGGCAACAAAGAAGATCATCATACAGAGGAAGAACAGATAAGAACTGAAAAACCTAATTCTGACGACTCCGACGAAGCTTTATTCTCCTGGATCTTCAACTTTAGGCTCCGAGTTCTCGAGGTGGAAGGATGGCGTCACGATCTCTCCACGGATCTTCGAACTCTCTAAACTCTATCTATCGACCCTAGAGTCGGCTGACTCTCAAAAGTCTGATTTGTGAAAATATGAATAATGATTCTTAGGTATCCTCTGTCTGCCGGCTGCCTCTATTTAAATAGGTACGATTAGGTTTCCAATACAGCGCCGGATTTGGAAGGAATTTTTGCCAAAAATATCAAATAATTTTCGACGAAATCTTTAGTTAAAATCAACTGTGTTATTTCTTCTAGGATTTTCGGCGAAAACTTAAGGAAGTTTTCACCGAAAACTTCAGTGTAAATCAGCCTGTGAGTTTCTGAAGGTAATTTTCGCCGAAATCCTCATAGTCTTTTCGGCGAAAACATTGTGCTGGGCAGTTGGATCTTCAGTTCTGACTCTGGTTCGATTTCTGGTTCGATTCCGGTTCACTCCTTGAGGTCTTGAACACGTCCGTGGCTACATAAATGATGGCAAAAATCTGTGCTTTCACAAAAACACTAGAAAACCATCAAATAGACCCAAAAAGGGCCAAAGTAACCAAATCGGTAGGAAATAGGGTAGTTGAGTGAATATTCGCTATTTTACCCCTAAAACCACGTTTCAAGCAAGGAAATGTCGCTTAAATGAGGCTGATAATCACGTCAAATCGAGTGTCATCACACAACGTTAGCAATGGTCCTCTATGGAGTAATTATATATCCCAAATTTGAAGGGTTGATTGATGAGGAGGCTATGCGGGTATTCAATGAAGATCACCACCAAGTAAACCCGGTTTTCTCTATATTAGCAGAAACCTTCACGGCTTTGGATGAGTGTAGGACAAACGGTAAAGCGGTATTAGGTGGATGCGTACGATTATTGACTGTATGGATGATGGGGCACCTAAAACCCACGCCGGAAATGGGAGGTCTTCATGTCGAATATGAGCTTTTCTCTACAAAAGAACAAAATTATTTAGAGGATTTTGCTCATGCTGTTGGACGGATTGAAGAAAAGACCGAAGAACAATGGGAACGTCACTTGTCTCACCTAGATTCCAAAACCGTGAATTGGAAAGCTGGATGGATGCATCAAACAAGCATACTCTACGGTTGCGGGAAAAATCCGTGGGTACCCCTCCTAGGCTCAAGAGGATGCGTAACATATGCTCCACTTATGATGAGAAGACAAGTCTGTTGTGTACAGTTCACACCAAGCACCCATGGCATGGATTCTTGGAACTTTTCGTATGCAACTTCTGGTAGGAACGAAAAAATCAAAGGTGTTGTCCAATTATGGAAAACTCCGAAAGATATCGACTATCACCAAAGCCCAACCATATGTCAAGAAATCCGAGCATATGCTACCCCACGTTACCTCGAATGGCATCGAACTAGAGGGAGCCCGTCCGTGCCTTTGATGATACACAACAATGGTAAAAGAAAATTGGAGTATGGGACAGAGGGGACGGTCACCCTTGAGCAATATAACGAGTTGGCAGAGCAAATTCGGAAATTGAAGCTTGAGGTTGAAGCCAAAGACATGGAGTTGCATGCAAGATCAGAAGCTGAGGAAGGAAGGGAGAAAGGTTATATCACCTTGATCCATCACCTCGAGACTTGCATAGAACAACATAAATCAGAAAAGCAAGAACTTGAAGGAAAATTACGAGAGGTCGTAGAATCAAACAATGATAGGATTCACCAAATAATGCACGCGAGAAACAAGATGAGGATGGTTACCCAGAAGGCAGGCGCCCTAGCAAAAGAAATAGCTGGAGAGAAAAAAGGGATTGCCCCTATAGAAAAGAACGAGAGAATACTCAAACTCTTGACCAAGCTAGGAAAAGAATTGCACTATTGCGGGAAGTTCACATAAGTACGGAGAACCTTGACCACGAGAAGGGAGAGAGGTCAACTACTATCATATCGAATCCCATAAGCTTTAATGTATTGTAATGAATATTATTAGAAGGGTATGCACACCTATGTGGTCATGAATAAAGGATGCTTATGTGGGAAAATAAATAAAGTAAAGGCTAATGTTACGCTTGTAATGCCTTTTGTGAAACGCTCAAGGATCCTTGTAAAAGGGGCAACGTGATTTCAGGATGATAACCTTCCATATTGCATCATGCATTCATCATTTCAAAATACATGCATAACATTTGAAACCTACATAATTATTAAATAAGGAAAGGAGACTAAGACTTGATACCCCCAGGGACCGTCACCATTGCTCATCAAACGGCTTCGGAATCCTCGCACACCTACTTGACTCGCTCCAAGGTAAGAGCCATGGCGGAACCGACGAATGAGATATTGCAAGGACAAATGGATGAAATGAAGGGAGAGTTCACAGTAATGAAAGAGCAATTCGCCAAAATAGTGAAGATATTGAAAAGTGGGAAACTTCATGAAGAGTCAAAAAACACCCATCCGGCGGGCAGCTCAGTCCATTTTCAGGGTACAGGCCCACCCAACAAGAGATTCACTTACGTTGTTCACCCGAATATGGAAGAAAACGAAGAAGAAGAGGAAACTCACGCAAATGAAGACCCTAATGGGGGGGGGGGCGGAGCCAATAGTTCATCTAAAATCGCATCGGAATTAGACTTGAAAGCCAAGTGGGCCCATCTCGAAGAACGACTTAAAGCGGTCGAAGGAACAGATTCATACAGCTCTGTCAGTGCCTCTCAGTTGTGTCTTGTACCTGAATTGGTTTTACCTTACAAATTTAAGATGCCAGACTTTGAGAAATACGGGGTACCTCGTGTCCGAAAGGACATTTGGCTATGTACTGCAACAAGATGGCCGGTTATGTTCATGACGAAAAGTTGATGATACATTGCTTCCAGAACAGTCTGAGTGGAACCGCCTTAAGGTGGTACATGAACCTAGAAAGCACTAGGGTTAGAAAGTGGCAAGACCTAGCCGAAGCATTCATGAAACATTATAAGCATAATCAAGACTTGGCTCCTGATAGGGAAGACCTACGAAACATGGAAAAGAAAGAAACCGAGAGTTTCCGAGAATATGCCCATCGATGGAGGGATAGGGCTGCAGAAGTACACCCCCCCTCTCTCTGAACGGGAGATGATATCAATATTCTTCGAAACTCTTCGAGCTCCCTTTTACAACAACATACTAGGAAGCATTGCCTCTAATTTCTCTGATTTGCTCATTATCGGAGAGAGAATAGAAAAAGGCATCAAACATGGAAAAATAGAAAACCAAGAGCCAAAAAAGATGAATACGACTAAGAAGAAAGAGGAGGTGCATGCCACATTCCAGAAAAATAATGGAAAGAAATGGAGCCCATCACCCAGGCCTAATTACGCTACTTCCTACGTAGCTGCCACAACCCCTGTTGTTCAGACTCCTACCGTAAAAGCTCAGTCTCCCACCGATCAAACAACCAAGACACAAAATATCAATCCAAAAAATGAGGAAAGAGGACGACCAACCAATTTCAGGACAAGGGTTGAAATAGACCCTATACCAGTGTCATACACAGAGTTATATCCGATGTTGTTAAAGAATAAGCAAGTGGCACCTGCCCCGTACCAACAACCATCACCTCCACTTCCGAAGTGGTACAATCATGAAGCACGATGTGATTATCATGGGGGGGCTGTTGGTCACCTAATCGAAAATTGCCCAGCATTCAAATATCGAGTCCAGGACCTAATTAGGGCCGGGTGGCTGAAATTTGAAGAGCATCCCGACCATCCTAATGTAAACAAGAATCCTCTACCAAATCACTCAGGCAGTAGTTCCCATGCCATTTGCTTACAAGAGGGATATGACTTGAAGGCAAAAGTAGGTGAAGTGAACATGCCATTCGAATACATATGCAAAATCTTGCAAGACACCGGTTATATGAAGAGTGAGACGGGCGATCATGATCTGGGGAATTCGGAAGAAACTTGTCGATATCATGACAATAAGAGAGGCCACTCTCTTAAGGATTGCAAGAGTTTCCGCAACAAGTTGCAGGATCTAATGGACTCAAGACTAGTATCCTTTTGTTCATCGAACACTAAAGAGACTGATATCCACATGATCTCCCACGGGGAGAACCAGCCTAACCCACGAGGCCACATCATCAGATACACAGCAACACAGGAATCAACAGTGACGCCTAAGGTCACAGTTATACAAGTGCGCAACCCGCAACAGGTGAAAGGGGAAAATCAGGAAGCCGTCCCATGGAATTATTCTGGCCGAGTCATCCAAACAAATGACGGGAGGTCAATGCCAGTCTCCAACATCACAGAAGTAAGGAGAATGACCCGCACAAGAAGGTTGTACGGTTTGTCCAAAAAGCAACACGAAGGAGAATCTTCAAAAGAGACAAAAACTCTACAAGATCTTGGGGCAACCCCAATTCAGAATGACGTATTTATGGCCAGAAACCCTATAAAGCTGCGAGAGGATCCGAACCCTCGACCTCGCACAACGGATGAAGATGCTTATGAATTTCTTAAACTAGTCAAACAAAGCGAGTTCAAGGTCATCGAGCAGCTAAACAGGATGTCCGCCAGAATTTCTCTATTGGGCCTCATGATGACGTCGGAACCCCATAGATTGGCCTTATTAAAAGTACTCAACCAGGCTCATGTCACCCATAATATCTCCGTCGAAAAAATGGATGGAGTGGTTAATGCTGTATTAACTGTGGGAAGGATAACCTTCAACGATGATGAACTCCCACCAGAAGGTAAGGGACATACCAAGGCGCTGCACATCTCAGTCAGATGCAAAGAATTCGTCGTCGCCCGAGCTCTAATCGATAATGGGTCAGCTTTGAACGTAATCCCTAAGTCTACCTTAAACCGGCTTCCCATCGAAGATGCATTCGTCCGCCCCAGCCTCACAATTGTGCGGGCTTTTGACGGTACGAAGAGACAGGTGATGACACTCAATTTGACGTGATTATCAGCCTCATTTAAGCGACATTTCTTTGCTTAAGACATGGTTTTTAGGGTAGAATAACGAATATTCAATCGATTGCCCTATCTCGTGCCATTTGTGTTACCTTGGCCCGTTTCGGGTCTATTTGATGGTTTTCTAGTGTTTTTGTGTTAGCACAGGTTTTTGCCGTCAAATAACGTAGTCATGGACGTGTCTAAGGCGTAGGAACCTCGAGGAATCAGACCGGAATCGATCAAAGGAGTCGATCAAGTTCAAGCCAAAATCTGCCCATTCACACTTGCATTTTCGGCGAAAACAGGCTTGCATCTTCGGCGAAATCAATAGTGCAAATCAACTGGTGCCGAGTCAAAGCATGTCTTCGGCGAAATCAATCAACTCTTCGGACCGAAATTCAAGACCAGAGAAATCAGCCCCTGAACTCAAAGGAATTTTCGCCGAAATTCTTAAGGAATATTCGGCGAAAATATTAGGCTGACTCGGCTAATTTAGGGTTAAGTATTTATACTTAATCCGGAGGCATTGAGAGACAATCATAATTTACAAACACACAACTTTTCGAATCAGAATTCTCTGAAGTTCTGGAGTGAAGAGCTGGAGTTTGAAGAGCTGGATAGAGATCGTGACGCCATCCCTTCCATCTCGGAGAACCGAAGCTAGGAGTGTAACTTACCGAAGATCGAAGTCTGCCAGAGTCGTCTAAATTAGGTTTTTCAGATTCTTTTCTGTTCTTCCTCTGAATGATGAACTCTTTCCTTGTCTTTGTTTCTTTTGTAATAATCATGAGTAGCTAAACCCTTTAGAGCTTAGACTAGATGAACCCTAAGTGACCCAGGGCTTTAAAGCGGTCACGGATCGGCGGTGATTAGATTCGAAATTCAATCAGTTCTTTTTCATGTTTGATTCGTTCTTCATTGTTCATGTTTCTTATCTGGATTGATCACCTAGATTAGATTCTTGTTAAGCTAAGGATAGAAGCGAACGCTCGCCTTACTTTAGAACATCGAATTAAACAATTAACCTTATAATTGGAGTGTGCCTTTCGTAGGAACCGGTTAGGGTTAACTCACTGCAAGAGTAACTCATTAATCACTAGTAATTGCACCAATTAATTAAGTCGTTGCGAGAGGCGACCGTACTCGGGCGGCTAGTTAATCTTGGTAGTTAGAACGGATAGAGCGAACGTTCACCGGTCTTAAACCTAAGGGTAAGGAGTTATGGTGGTGTCTTAGTAATTGATTGAATGAGAATCGAAATCCACTGATTTGTTGATTGCCAATGCTCTGGGGAACGAAGGGGGATTCAAAGTCTAAGTTCGTCTGTCATCCTTGTTTTCAAACCCTAATTCTCAATCTGCTTTAGTTTAATATGTTTTAATTTTTCTGCATTCCTTAGAAGTAGAAGTCGTGGAACTCAAACCACGCACAACGTGTTTTCCTTCGAGTATTTTGCTAGTTCTGAAGTAACCAATCATAGAAAGCCCTCGGAATACGATCTACTATACGCTTTTTAGCATTAGTAGTTTTTATTTGGTTGAACCCCGAACAACGACCGGGTGGTTCACCAACAGGTTATGGGGGAGGTGGAGTTACCAGTACAGGTCGGCCCAAAGACATTTGACATAACTTTTCACGTGATGGACATTCACCCCACATACAGCTTACTACTAGGAAGACCATGGCTCCACGTCGCTGGGGTTGTCCCATCTTCTTTACACCAGAAATTGAAGTTTGCAACGGAAGGGAAATTGATCGAGGTGTTTGGTGAAAAGGACATGTTGGTGTCAAGGGCACCCGATTTCCCATATGTTGAGGCGGCAGAAAAAGCAATTGAGAGTGCATTCCAAACTTTTGAGGTAGAGGCCGTGTACAACACTGAGAAGGAGGTAGGAAGAACAAAATTTCTTGTCCCTCAAGCGGTCCTCATGTCAGCTAAATGTCTCATCCAGAATGTGGAGCCCACCAACTGGAAGAGTCTTCTACGGGAACCACTAAAGCTGAAAAAGAACAAGGGGAAGGCTGGCCTAGGATATGATCCTACCTTGAAGAATGTGGGAAAAGAGAAGGAAATGTGTCGTAAAGATCCTAGTTGCTATGGAAAGATTTCAACTATCCCGCATATCTCTCAAACCTTCACAAGCGCTGGGATGATTAACGTCAAGGAGCCGACTCCAAAAGCTGTGAGGAACTGACCTCCATCTTCGAAAGTCTCTATGTTAGCACAATCGATCAGGATTTTGGGGAGAGTCAAGAGTTAGTGCGCCGTATCCGACCAAGAGAAGAGGTGGACAATTGGACCGTCGTGGAGCTCCCGAAACTGTCTCAAAAGTAATAAGCCTATGAAAATAATAAGTATTGTATAACAAAAGTACTTTCAATAACTGAGTGTTGCTGGACTAGGCCCACATTATTTATCAAATAAAAATCACTTTCACCTTCATCCAACGCATTCATCTCGATCCTTATTATTCGTTTTCTCTTCTTGTCTTTTCTCCACCTTGATATATAACAGGGTTGCCGAGTCAGGTAAGAACAATAATGATCACCATGGTTCCGAGTTTGACCTCGATGACCCAATATGCGAAGCAGAAGATGAAGAGGACATCCATCTAGAAACAGACTGGATGTTAGAGCAAGAGGAAAGGAGCCTACAACCATACTACGAATCAGTAGAGTCTATCAATCTCGGTAATGAAGAAAGAAGGAGGGACGTTAAGATTGGAGGTGGTCTTAATCTGCATGAACGAGAGTAACTCATCCAGCTATTAACAGAATATCAGGACATATTTGCGTGGTCATATCAAGATATGCCAGGTTTAGATGAAAAGACAGTAACTCATCATCTACCAATGATAGAGGGATGTAAGACAATTAAACAAAAATTACGAAGAATGAAGCCAGAATGGCTCATTAAGATTAAAGAGGAAGTGCAAAAGCAATACGATTCTGGTTTCTTACAGGTATCCCGGTACCCTGAATGGGTAGCCAACATTGTACCAGTGATCAAGAAAAACGGGAAGGTGCGAATGTGCGTCGATTATCGAGATCTGAACAGAGCAAGCCCCAAGGATAACTTTCCATTACCGCACATCGACGTACTCGTAGACAACACGGCAAGGCACCAAATGTTCTCATTTATGGACGGTTTTTCCGGATACAACCAAATTAAAATGTGTCCCGAAGATCGAGAGAAGACAACCTTTACCACCTTATGGGGAACATTTTGTTATAAGGTGATGCCCTTTGGATTAAAAAATGCAGGGGCAACATATCAGCGGGCCATGGTAACTCTGTTCCACGATATGATACATAAAGAAATTGAAGTGTACGTAGACGACATGATAGCTAAATCCAAAAGTGGAAAAGATCACAAGGACGCACTCCTCAAGTTATTTGAAAGACTCAGAAGGTATCAGCTCCGCCTGAATCTGAAAAAATGTACCTTCGGGGTCACCTCGGGGAAGCTATTAGGGTTCGTAGTGAGCGAGAAAGGGATTGAAGTGGATCCAGACAAAGTCAAAGCAACAGTCGAAATGGAGCGACCACATACACAAAAACAAGTACGAGGTTTCTTGGGTCGTTTGAATTATATTGGACGTTTCATCTCCCATTTGACCTCTACGTGCGAGCCACTATTCAAACTCCTCAAAAAGGATCAACCTGTTGATTGGGACACGAATTGTCAGTTAGCATTTGAAAGAGTTAAAGAATATCTACGAAAACCACCAGTCTTGATGCCTCCAACGCCGGGTAGACCATTGTTGCTATACTTGTCCATTCGTGAAAATTCTGTAGGGGCAATGCTCACCCAGCAAGATGATTCAAGGAAAAAGGAACACACTATCTATTACACGAGCAAGAAGTTCACAGATTATGAGGCTCGATACTCTAACTTGGAAAAAACATGTGGAGCGCTCGCATGGGTGGCAAAAAGATTAAGACACTACATGTTGTATTATACAACCCATCTGGTTTCCAAGATAGATCCTATAAAGTATATATTTGACAAGCCTGCACTCACAGGGCGCATCGCAAGGTGGCAAGTCCAACTTGCTGAATATGACATCATATATACGGCCCAACAGACGATTAAAGGAAACCCAATAGCCGATCATTTGGCAGAACTTCCAATTCAAAACCCCGACCCATTACTAATGGAATTCCCAGATGAAAATATCATGACCACGAAAGAAGAAGAAGAAGAAGTATTCGTTAATAGTCAGGCATGGGTGATGAAATTTGACGGAGCCTCCAATGCACTAGGGTATGGGATAGGAGCGGTGTTCATGTCGCCCGAAGGGAAAATATACCCCATTACAGCAAAACTAACATTCTACTGCACCAACAATGTTGCAGAATATGAGGCATGCTCATTCGACATCCGAACAGCATTAGAAATGGGTATAAGAAGACTGAGGGTTTATGGAGATTCTTCTCTCGTCATATACCAACTTAGGGAAGAATGGGAAACACAAGATGAAAAGCTCATCCCGTACCAGAAACACATCAAGGAAATGATGTCTCGATTCGAAAGCATCGAGCTAGAACACATCTCTAGAGTGGATAACCAAATAGCCGACGCATTAGCT